>JAUMJL010000427.1:1398089-2796178 GCA_033558185.1 Dromococcyx pavoninus | reverse complement strand
GGTGAGGGGCTCATTTGCATATTTGCATATTGGCGGGGACATAAGGTCCCGGGGAGAAAGTGGCAGGAGGGCTGTCTTGCCTGAAGGTGGTGTGACGCTCGAGGGCTATTGCAGAGCGACTCATTGCCGTTGCATTACTTTTGCGCTACAGTTGTTTTTTATTTTTATTTTTATTTTTTTTTTTTTTTTAAATTTTTGCACCGAAAGTTTTCTGCCGCGGCAGAGCGCGGAGTAGCGGAGGCGAGATGGGGAGGAAGGCGCTCCTGGTCGCCCTGTGCCTCTGCCTGCCCTGGGTGGCGGCTGGCGGTGAGTCCCGACCCGGGCATGGAGGGCGGGGAGAAGGGAAGTGCCGCCCGCGTGGCGCGAAAGGAGAGTTCCAACCTAATTTTTGCGAACCTCTCCAGGGGATGCTGCGGGACCTGGGTGGAGTGGAGTGGCCTTGTCAGGCGCTGGAGAGCTATGCTGGCAGGATCTGCATCCTGTTGGGACAGAGCCGGAGCCAGTTCCCTGCCCAGAACGCAGGCACGACCTGCCGGGTGGATGGCACGGGCTGTGGAGGTGTGGGGTGCCCCCAGGAGCGAGGAGGCTTCCGAGAGTGCCTTGCGGGAGGTGGCACGGCGACAGCGCCACGGTAGAGTCCCTCGGCTCCCTGGCAAGGCCAGGGCCCGCTGTTCTGCGTGGGACTCCCCCATCCCATGGGAGTTCTGCGTCCCAGCTTCCTACGGTTCTTGATCTGAATTGTCTGAGGCGAGACTGAGTTTTGTCAGTGTCATGGTAATGTGTTTGGGTTGTAGTTAATCCCTTTAACATAGCAGAATACATTAGGGCAATAAGTGAGCATGACTGTACTTGTGCTACACCTACTGTAGCTGCATTTATGCATAGGCATCCTTCATGCTAGAGGAAGTGTGTGAATTTTGACTCCTAGATGTTTATTAATGCTCTGTTGGTTAATTACAACGTGACTGTAGGTTTATTGAGCAAAGAGGCTGGTTTTACGAGATCACTACTTGTTAAACTTACATTAGCAGCTTGTTGCAGTCTTACTTTTTTACACTAGTCTCCCACACATAATGTCTATATTTAAAAGTCCACAGTCTTAGAAGAAAGTGTTTGTGCAGCTCTTAAAATTACTGTGTAACACTAAAACGGGATATGGAAACTGCTGCTTTTTTCACTGTGGATGCCTTTGTTACTTCCTTTGTGTACAGGGAAACTGAAGGGATGTATTCAAAAGTAAGAGGATGGGGTGCTAGGGCACAGCCAAAGGAATGTATTCTCGCTTTGAATCCAATCTTGTGCCATCAGAGCCAATCAAAACTGATTTTCATCACAGTATCCAAGTTTCATACAGTAAAGCAACCTATCTTCACTGAGCAAGCTTTCATCCCTGTAGGAGCTGGTTTGCCACAGACTTACTAATAATTACATTATTTCTCCTTAGGAACAGGTTATATGAAAACAGGTTGTGCAATCATCCTAAAACTATCCAAATCTTCAGTCTCATGCTATTTCTTGCACACCACAATAAAAAGATGTTTTGAAAATGTGGAAAATAAGTGATCCAGTTCTCCAGTAATCCAAAGTTTTAATAAACAACATAGAAAAATATATTCTCAGTGAAGATAACATTGGTGTTCTAGGAAAAGATAAAAGCATTGCTAGGAATACATTCTGATCTCTGTTTTCACTAATGTAAACCCAGAATCAGGGTTTACAGCAGACTTGGCTGTTACGTGATGTGAGCTACTGGCTTTTGCTTTGGCTGTGTTTGGGATAGACCTGCCAGAGAAGGTGTGGTGTGGCCTTTCCTGAAACAATGCATTTCTGAGAAGGCACACAGGTGATGCTGTCAGGCATCAAATGTGTGCTGGAAAACAGCATTTGCCTAACACTCCTAAAAATTTTGTGTAATCTCTCTGTGCAGGAAATACTAACATAGTATGGTTTTCTTATGCATCCTTTCCTCCTTTTACTGTAAAGGCTGACAGTGATTGCATTTTATTGTCTTGGGCTAATTCCAGGTATCCCAGAGGGACTGATGGATGGCAAGAACTCTGGTGGATTGAGTTACAAGCCTCCCAGTTGCAGCTGAGTAAGGATCTATTTGACAGGCAGTGCCTTGGGGAGGAGTGAGCAAGCACCCATGTGCACAGTGCGAGAGCAGAAGTTTGCTCTTGTTTTGCCAGCTGCAGGACTTAAGCTGGCAGGTCTCTGCTCAGCATCTGAACTCGGGCCTAATTGCTTTTCAGAGGTTTTGCTCTTTCCATTGACTCTTCCTCAGAACCCTCAAGGCTATGCCATTAAGAACGACATAAATAAAGTTTTGATTTCTTTTACAGCAATGTTTAACAGTAGCCTGCAATGCAATGGGATTGCAACATATAGTAGTCCACATTCAACTTATAGTGTAGATAAAGTTAAACAATCACAATTTCTGTGATACAGCCCCTTTATTGCATCTGACCACAACTGTACATCTGAACTCATTTAGAAGTTTGGTATAACTGACTGATGGATGATCCTAATACTGGTTATCAGCTAGGAGAAAATTGTTCCAGTTAACTCCAGCTGGTTATGTAAATGTTTGTTATGTGCAGATGTTTGCTGCTGTGCATGTCTGTGTGTGTCTGGGCTTCAGTTTACACAGTCTAGCAGCATAGTTTCTGATGATATTTACACCTAGCTAATAGTAATTCCATTTCTTTGTACATAACGCTAGGAAAATAGTTGTTTATCAAAGATTCCTTTTTTGAAACCATAGTTCAGATGCACTGATTCTGGCAAATGCATTGTTATCATATTTGGCCTCCTGTGTCTGAAGCAGGCACTTCCACTTTTGATTAATATTCCAGATGCTGTTACTTCCTCAAAACTCCTGTCCTCCACCCATCTAACCAGTGATAAACAGGGTTTTTTTTAACAAAATCAGTTGCAAGTTTGCCTTGAACTTTTCATGAAGGAAAGCTGAAGCAGAATTCTCTGTATTACTGTGTAAACTTGTATTTGTAGTGTGTCAGAATGCTTAAAATCATAGAATCGTAAGGTTGGAAGAGACCTCTGAGATTGAGTCCAACCATGCCTGTCTCAGTGGCATGCTTAAAAATTGATTGGAGTCCCTCACTGAATGAAGTTTAATGAATTGCAAGTCTGAAGTGTGATGAGGTTTAAACAGGAAAATGAAACTACTGATCTTTCCCAGTTTCTAAGTTTTTTTTTTTTAACTGGCACTTTATTCTGAGTTCTGTGATACAGGACAGCTTTCTTAAAGTTTGAAAACTGTGATTTTGTAAGTGGAGGTGTAAGAGCATCAGAAAAAAGTTTGCTGAGTTTATAAATGAAGTATGGCAACACAACCTTATAGGGTATTAGAAAAGCCAGCTTGGGTATGAAATTGTGGCTTAATTCTTAATTATGTTCCCCTTTCCAGTTCCCTAAATAATCTCTTTGCAAGTCACCTGGTTAACTGCAAGCACATAGCAGTGTCCAGAAAGCTTTATTTTTGTAACAGGGGCTTGTATTTGCAACTGGAAGCTCTTGCAATACAGAGCGCATACCTTTATACCTCTGCTGAGCTGAGTCTGGGAAAATGTGTTTTTTTAGCAAAAGTATGGATTTGTTTTGTTTAGACATTTTTAGCACCAGGTCTGCTTTTCTTCAAGGTCTTCTTTAGAAATGGGCCTTGCATTCTTGTCACTAAAAACTACTTCATTGTCTCAGTATGGATGCACATAAATTTCTTTATATCAAATTTCTAGGTCTACATTACGTAAAACCTGATGCAAATTCAGGTATATTTCTAGTCATCTTTCATAAATTGCTGAAGGCTCTTCAATTCTGGGGTTTACCTGTTTTAATTGATTTGGATTAAAACACATCATTAACTATCCTTTCGTGACTGTGTACATTGACTGTCTCAGCATTTCTTTGACTTTGTGTAAGGCTGTAAGAATGAGACCCAGATGTTTGACTGGATCAGTTAGGGCGGTGTTCATGGACACTTCTCATTTTAAGTATAAGGCTTGTGACAAAAGTCTGTGTGACAAAAGTCTGTGTATGATGAAGTTTGGTTCTGAATAAGTTCTTAAAATAAACAAGAGATTTTGGGTTTGGGAAACACCGGCTTTCTGAAGTTTGGTGAGTCTGTATATACTATCATGTACCTTTGTATTGTATTTCTGAAGTTTAATCTGCAGAGTGTGGGAAGTGTGGTTGTTCTGCAGTGTGTGTGCAGAACAACATGAGGTGCAGACAAGTTATCTTATGCTCTGAACCATCCAGAATTTGCAAAGCCAAACGCGGGCAATTTCTGAGCATAGTTTTCTAATGAGCACATCATTACGAAGTCTGTAACAAATCCCACCCCACACGTTTCCCTCATCCAGGGAGTAACTTGCTGCTGGGAACTGAGCATGTGTTGACACTTTTTGTGAGCATAAAATGTGCTAACAATTTCTTCTGACTTTCTAATTCCTCATACAGCTTAGCTAAATGAGTAGAGTGGCCTTCTGCCGTTTTCATAACTCATGGGCTGTTACTTTGTAGCTGCTGCTTTCCTGGTGGTGACTCCGTCTCAGTGCTTCTGTGCCCTTAAATCCCACCCAAAGATTTTTAGGCTGAAGTAGATGAATATTTGTAGAACACTATGCACATCTTCAGTGGTGGGTGCTACTATACTGCAGTGTTGTTAAGTTTGGTGCACTTGTCTAAGTGTACTGTTCAGTACAGTGCACTTAGTATTCTAAGTTTAGTTTATTACAACCTTATTTCCAAAAGAGATATGGTCTGAAGTTACGTACAAATTCTAGCATATGTTCGTAATTAAAACACTACAAGACAGGATATCAATTTAATTTAGGTTTTGGATGATTATCGGATAGACTTAATTTGGAAAGGAAATGATATCTAAGAATGAAAGGAAGCACTATTACTCGTGAGCAGGTGGACTATTCTTGTTCTCCTTCTGTGCTGGGATGGAATATACATAATTGAAAGTCCTTGCATTGTATGCCTTAATAGTTTAAAGCTGTTCTTGGCCCTTTCAAGGTTTTACTGATTCATTGCTGAGTGAAAAGTTATAGTTGATATTTAACTAATCAGCCTTTGACTTCTTTTTCTGGCTAAAAACTATAGTGAAAGTCTAAAGGTTTTTTTTTCCGAGAGGGCTTTTATACTCCATTGAGTGGTGAGAAAATGGAGCTTTAAATGTACGAAAACATACAGAGGCAACTTCTGCAGAAGATCAACGTTTTATTAGTTTGCTACATTTTGCTTTTAGTAGGTGAAGTCTTGTATTCAGCACTATGTGAATATTTCTACCATTTTAGAGAAAGATGTTTTTCATAAACTTTATCCTTCCTTTAGGGAGAAAAGAGGCAGGAAGAGGGCCCTTACTGTAATTATCCTGGATTAGCTAGCCAGCCTAGAGCAGCCAAGGTCAAAACCTAAAGCTAAGCAGTGCCTTTGTTCAGTGAATGGTTCTTGCTACTTTCCTGCACATACTTCTCTTTCTGCAGGTGAGAAGTCCCTATGAACTCAGACAACAGTAAGCTGCTGATTGCAGATGACTCCTTGGGATTTGTACATGAATATTTGTTGTCTGTGAATTTGCTGTTTTATACCCACACAAGATGTTAGACCTAGTTTTCTGTGGCACTCCATGCACAGTAGGAACCTCATAGACTTCATACAGCTGCCCAAGGGCTCTGGGATTGGGTGTAAGTCAGTGCCTTGCTGAATATGGTGGCTTGAATGAGAAGACCAGAAAAACTTAAGTTTTAGCAAAATATCAATAGTTCATTATTCCTTGCCTCCGAGTGACGCAGCACAACAACTTTATGGAGAAATACATATCTACCATTTATGACAGGAAAACCTCTTCTGAAAAGGGAAAAAGAAGGGCATAAGGAGTCTGTTTTGCATGTCTGGCATGAGTTCCTCCCTGTGTCCCTTTGCATTCCCTATGGTGACTTGTAGCCATTAATTTCTGTGTGTTCAGGGGTTTATGAAAGCGTGGTGATCATGATGCCAGGAAACACAACACTGAGCGGCACAGAGTTGGCCAGAGTTCAGCTGTCCTTGGAAAACAGGCAATCAATATTTGCTGAATGCAAGTTACTGAAGTAGAGCCTAGTTCTCAAAAAGCAGTTCACAGTTAATTACAGGGTCGGCTGGATATAGATGTACTGAAGTATTGAATCAGATGTGAAAAGAAAAGAAATTTAAGTTTCTTCCCAGAAAAAGTAGTAGTGAGTGTGAAGCCCAATGTCTCTTCTCTGCCTTGGCTGGAATAAAAGGAAAACTTCTGTTTTGAAGTTGGAAGCTGCAGTGAAATCACCAAGTGATTTTTTTCAGGCACTGCCTTCAGAATATAGGTTTTTGCTTTGCTAGTTCAGTTTCCTTAATGAGCTTTTGATTTACTTACCTGCTGAATTTCTTTCTTGGTAAAGGGTTAAAACTAGCATTTTGTGAAATAGTGGTGACTTTGCAGCTCTTATTTTTAATGGTCTGCAACTGCTGGGTGCTATAAAGAGCTTTGTTAGGCAGTGATTACTGATGGTAATGTGGAAAGTGCACTACCAAAATATGTAATAATATGGTAGGAACTTCTGCTTTCCTGTATGTATTGTCTGTGACTGTCCTATGCAGTTTTCTCTACTGCTGTGGTAATTTACAGGTTTCCTGTTAATAATGGAATGGGGACAATAGTGACTTCTAAGAGAAATTCATACCTTTCCGACAGCTGGCCAGATCCTCCTAGTTTTAGCAGGACCTTGGAGGGTCAGCAGTTTTCACCCATTGATTTTTTCCTTACACAGCCATCGTGGTGCAAAAGGAGTGCTGTAGTACATGAAAAACACATGATCCATCTCTTGACTGCTCTTGATATTTCTCCAGCATTGTATCTGTGACTTCTAAACTATTTGTCTTAGTATTTCTAAAACACTGTGCTCTTTCATAGCAGAAGCTGAGACCAGTTTTGAGGGGATTGAGAGCAAGTTTTCCTTACGGACAGCTGCAGAACCTGATGAGGATGTGTGCTATCTGGTTCCTGGGCAGTTGGACAGCCTGGCACGGTGCAACTTCAACCATACCAGTAAAACCTTTGTAGTGATCCATGGATGGACGGTAAGATAAACTTCTGATAAACTGTGCTAGATATATAAACCGAGGTAGATGTCCGCACACCACAGATAATATTAAGCTATCTCTTTTTAATTAAAAAATACTCAACAGGTGACAGGGATGTATGAAAGTTGGGTCCCGAAGCTGGTGGATGCTCTGTACAAGAGGGAGCCCAATTCAAATGTCATTGTGGTGGACTGGCTAATTCGAGCTCAGCAGCACTACCCAGTGTCTGCTGCATACACTAAGCTGGTGGGAAAGGATGTTGCTATGTTTATTGACTGGATAGAGGTAAGATATGTAGTCATATGTTTTGCACTCTACATAATGCCCTAGTAGACAAAACAATGATGCAGCTATGTTAATTATACTGTTAAGCTATTGCAGTAGTGACTGATGGACTAGTAAAATCCTAGCATTAATTTAATAGTTTTCTTGCACAAGTAGGCCTTTTATAGTACATTCCAGGAACTTAGTCCTGTGGTCTGTGGAGCCCTGTGCGTCCACAGGATTTCTGAAGGGTCTATGAGAAGTAGCTGTGAAAGACAGGTTGCTGTATATTATAGAGCAGCCAGCCCTTGGGAATGAGAAGTCTTACCTGCTTTTGGGAGATATTTAGGAGATCTATAAACTGGTTGGGAGAGGTTGGCTGAAAACCTTTAATATAATAGAGCTCTGTGTTCTGTTCTTTACTCTGCATTCCTCTCTGCTTAGAATTGTGCTTTAAGTTAGTAAACTCAAGCGACCTTGTATGGCACAAAACTATGTTAATTGTATTTAATGTTTCTTCTATTATTCATGGCCTAAAGAGTAATTCCAGTGTTTAGAAAACATTTTCCTTTGTCTTCTGACATTTTCCTATTTCATTTCAAACTTCAAGCAAATGTCTCTTCTGCAGGAAAAATTCAATTATCCTCTCAACAATGTCCACTTGCTGGGGTACAGTCTAGGTGCTCATGCTGCTGGGATTGCTGGCAGCCTAACCAAGAAGAAAGTGAACAGAATCACTGGTAAGAAACCGTGATTTTTTTGAAGAAAATCCATGGAGAGTCCTGTATCTTCCATACTGAAATGTTACATTCCTCTAGAAAATCACCAGAATAGTTGTTGCTTGTTGGCAGCACTTAGGCTGATATTTCTATAGTAGAACTAGAAAAAGTTCAGGAAAAGAAAACCAGCAAAGGTGTGGTGGGTGAGAAGCCATGGTCTGCTTCTGTTCAAGAAATGAGTAGGCAGGGATGCATCAGCCATGAAAAGAGACCAGCTGGGGGGCTATGATTGAGACTGAGCAAAGGCTTGAAGGTCTCGGTATCTCTTGTGGCCTGAAGACTTCAGCTGGTTTACTTCATCTGGGCAGTCATTCCTTGAAGCTGGTGGGAGCTATTAAAAAAGAACAGGAGGTGGGTCCTCCTGTAGTGGGTGTAGTGCCTGCAGAGCTGATGTTTGCTTAGGGTGATTTTTGGAGGCTGAGAAGTGTGCTAGACAAGGCAGAGTGCACTCTGGGGCTGGTTTACAGCCCAGCACATGGAGGGCCGAGCCCTGTTCACTGATCTTGATGACAAGGGAAATGCAATCATCAACAAATGAGGCTAAGAAAATCACTCATCTGTGGTGCCTTTGAGAGTGCTTGGGAGCTGCATTCAAATGGGAGCCTGGCTCCCTCCTTCCTGGCACCCTTTGGCCTTTCACCTGTGGGTGGCTGTGATCCCAGATCCTGAGGGCATGGGCTAGGCAGCAGTCATGTCAGAAGGGCTGACTCCTGATAGGTGGCAGATCAAAATTCAGGAGGCCAAAGCACTGGCTCTTCTACCCTTCCTTTCTTTCAGCTGCAGTTTTATTGCTTTCACTGAGGCTGCCAAATCACTTAAATACCGGTAGCCTCTGTTTTGCCCCCATGGTTGCCCTCGGTTGCCAGGATGAACCTTTCCCTGGGAAAGCACCATAACCCTTGAACACAGGGAATGATGAGATATGGTCGCTGAAGTCCTCACAGCAGAGGGGGAGGCAACTGAGACTGTGTGAGGCTAACCAGAGTTGGGCAACTCAGATGCCTGTCCTCAGCTGAAGGCTGCAGGAAAGATGCGTCCCTTCAGCTTTAGCTCTGCCTTCAGCCATCCCTCAAGTAGTTGTTTGGATTAAAGAGATAGTACTTGCTCACTGGCAGAATAGTTCTAGATGTTTTTCGTGTCAGTGTTGCTGTGGCTTGACAGTTTACCATAGCAATCTCCTTCCCCTTAGGCGTGCAGACAGTGAAGCTCTTGTTTGTTTCCCACTTGTTCGCCTAGCGGGGAGTTAGAGGCAAGACATTTTCCACATCTAAGACAATTTATATAGAAATTTTATAATTCATCTGTTTCTTGACAAGAGAGAAGACATTGAGAAAATATTTACTAGCCTGTTTCTTCCATCCACTGGAAATGTCACAGTTGTGTGGAAGTTACCTGGGCTTCCTTACATATGTTTACATACACTTTATTTTTTAAACATTGGCAGGATTTCAAGGTGGTGTATTTAATTGTCCTGTATACATGATTGCTGCTTAAATGATCCCTTTTTAGTGTCTGCAGTGGCACCAACACCATATGCAGTATTCCAGCCTAATGTGATACCTGAGTTTGGCTTTTGTTATCACTGTCAGTGTCTTTGGCACTCTCAGTTTTTCTTTGTGGTTTGCCCCATAAAGGGCTAGATCCAGCTGGTCCTACGTTTGAGTATGCTGATGCCCTCACCCGTCTCTCCCCGGATGATGCTGACTTTGTGGATGTCCTACACACCTACACTCGAGGCTCTCCAGACCGCAGCATTGGGATCCAGAAGCCTGTTGGACACATTGATATTTATCCTAATGGTGGTGGTTTCCAGCCAGGTTGTAACTTGGGAGAAGCACTCCGTCTGATTGCTGAAAAAGGCTTTGCAGGTGAGGCTGCTCTGAAACAAACAATCCAAAGTAAGAGCTTAAATAGCCCAAAATTTTCCTGCAAGCGAGGAAGACAGAGGAACATTATTTTAAGTGCTTTTAAAAGTCATCATTTAAAGCCCAGCTCTGGCATAGTAGGTTGTGCCTGTTGATAGCATTGCTTAGGGGTTTATATCGTGATATGAATGTGTCTAAAATATTACACATTTTCTTACAAGATGTGGATCAGCTAGTGAAATGCTCTCATGAACGATCCATCCACCTCTTCATTGACTCCCTACTCTATGAAGAAAAACCCAGCATGGCTTACCGCTGCAACACAAAGGAGGCCTTTGAGAAAGGTCTCTGCCTGAGCTGCCGGAAGAACCGCTGCAACAATTTGGGTTACAAGGTCAACAGAGTGAGAACGAAGAGGAACACCAAAATGTACTTGAAAACCCGTGCTCAGATGCCCTATAAAGGTAGGTCCTGCTTGTTTAGTGGTGAGCAGGACTGCTACTTTTCAGCTGTATGTGAAGGTGGGTGTGTGTTGCAGATGATGATAGTGCTGCTTTGGTGCCTATGCCTGCAGTTTGCCATTAAGTACAAACTAAACTATAGTTCTATAAAGCAGAAAAAGTATCATCTTAAGGTGTGGAGGTGAGGGTAGACTACAAAAAAGAAGGTTACTTTGTAACGTTTCTAAGTAGAAAATAAAAGATTACCCTGTGGCCCAGTCACTTGGAACAACCGAGTCTTCCAATTTTTTTCAATATTTTTATCCAAAACTTTTCATACTGTTAGGAACATAATCAGCAGAGCTCAGCCTGATGAACAATTTCTTTAAAGATGTGAGACCACCAGACTTGTGCCTTTTGTAGTGCCTTTGTCAGGGGAGCACAAGCCTTCGTTAAAATACCGTGGGCACTTTTTGGTTCCCATTGCCACAGTCGTATATGTGAGGAGAACATTGTCAGAATGAAGGGGAAGGCTTTCAGCTGTAGAAATAGCTTCCGAGTCAGCTTTTACAACTTTGGTTTTTTTCCTCTTTAGTTTTGACTGTACCACATGGTGTGCTCATTGTACACATTGAGTGGTGGACCAACAATGAGAGGGCACATGCCTGCAGTAGTAGAACAGCTGCAAGTCTAGTGTTCTGTTGGCATTTGATGTTTAATCTGCAGTGTCAGTGGGTTCATTTTTTTTTTTTCAGCAAGGGCCCTATATGAAGAGGGTACAGCTCACTTCTTTCAAGTCAAGGGTGGCAAATCTTACACATTCATAACAGGTTTGAAGGTGAGACTGCAGACTTGGGGTTATTATAGTGGCAGTCAACTTAAATACAGAGTTTAGTTGCAAGAACTGCAAAGATGATTTTTAGTAGTGATTCCTTTGCACCCTAATCTTTACCTCTTTGCAAAAATAGTTCTCTGGATAACTGCAAGGAACTGAACTCCTCAGTTTAGTGATGTTGGCATTTTCTAGCCCAGGATTTGTATAGCAGTTTTGGGTGTTTTTGTCACCAGCAGTCTCTGTGGAGGTTGAGCTTTTTTTAATGGCGTTTTCTTTTGTATTCTTCCAGTCTTTCATTACCAGGTCAAGATCCATTTCTTTGGAAAAACTAATACGACCAAGACAAACCAGCCATTCCTGATCTCCCTCTATGGCACTCTAGATGAGAGTGAGAACATTGCTTTCACACTGTGAGTAGCTACAGAAACAACTACAATGTACTGTTGAGTCTACTTAAATATGATAAAGTCCCAGCTAAAAAACTTGTTCCTGCTCCACCTACAGAAATTTTATAGGGTCCTAGAATCTGCTCTTGTCCTTGGTCAAGGGAACACATCCACTGTTGGAGCTAATGATTTAAGCTCTAAAGGAACTGTTCTTGATAAAATATCTGAAATATGGACATGTGAAGTCTGACCTGTGGCTCAGCCTAATAACGAATTTTCCTGTTGTGCCAGGTTTCTTGTTTTCTTCTCTTTCCAGTATTTTTATACCATTTTCTAGCTGTGCTAAAGCTCCTTAAAAGCTGACTGCAAGTTGTGGCTAATTAGCTGTGGGTCTGAAGGCCTCAGTGCAGAAGCTGAGGAAGACATGAGATTTACTTCCACAGCTCTGCAAACAAGCAGAAGCCTGTGCTCGCATTCATGCACCTGGGCTGACAGGCAATAGGGCTAGAAAGCACTGAAGTCTATGTCCCACTCCAAGGAACCTAAACTGTTCCTGGCTTGTGCTTGTGTGGCTTTTCTGAGAGTCACCAGCACTGGAGAAGACACCCTTGGCCTGGCGGTCTGTCCTAGAGTTTTATCACCCTTGCTGAGAAAGCCTTTCCTTCTGCCTCTACAAAAACTTAAGGTGTCTTTTAACTTATTTCATTCATCAGAACTGTGGAGAAGGTTGCTTCCTTGTTTGAAGTACATAAAAGCCTGGTTTTGTGCTTCCCCTTGATTTTCTTTATTTATCTGACAATTCCCATATCTTTTATTGTTTCTCTTTCCTTATTCCCCTCCCTACAGGCCTGAAGTCTCCTCAAACAAGACTTTTTCCTTCCTGATATACACAGAAGTGGACATTGGTGACCTGCTTATGCTGAAGCTCCAGTGGGAGAAAGACACCTTCTTCAGCTGGTCAGACTGGTGGACTCCTTTTACATTCGACATCCAGAGAGTTAGAGTGAAGTCAGGAGAAACTCAAAAAAAGTAACTTGTTTTGATTGTTATAAGCTGTTTTAGTTTTAATTGATAGTGCTTCCTGATTTCTGATATCTTGCAGGGTGGGGCAAAATGTGGAAAGCAGTTACAAGTGGGTGCAGCACTGATAATAAGGGCTTCAGTGGCACTGGTCCGTCATTAATGCCAGCCAGGTTCAATTGTTTGCTTCCATTGGGATCTGCACTCTGTCATTTTACTCTCCCATAATTCATTGACGTAGCACTGTCTCCTGTGCCTCAGGCTAGCTTTAATATGCAGAAGAGGATCTCCACGAACCAGCACCTCTGATTGTATTTGCAGTTCCATTCCTCATTTCTCTTGCTGGACACTTGCATAGATTTATCTTTCAAAGGGCATGCTTAGAATGAGATTTTTTTGGAAACTATCCCAAGGTTTGCACAATAAATCATTGCTTTATTAAGCTAGATTTTCTTAGGAGGTGGGAATACCTGAATGGTGAGTGAAGAGTTAGACGTGACTGTTACAGGATGCTGCTAATGTGTGAATGTTGAAACAGCAAAGTCTGAATGGAGCTGCTTTGACCTAAATCTTTGGAAACACACATATTCACTAGATATGAGATCAGTTAGCAATGAATGGACACAGAGCAGAAAATAGATGTCATATGTACCATACTGTAAATAATGTGTTCCTGCTTTGAATAACAAGGCAATCACTTTAATAAAGAACACTTGTCAGTGCTGAAAAAGTATAGGGTTGGGGAAAGTACTGATAAATGGAAAAGCAACTGTTCAGGTTTGCTGGAGTCGGCAACCTACCTGTTTTTGCGAACATTTGAGGGAGTAAGGCTGTCTTGCAAAGTTATTCACCTAACAAGTGTCACAAGGACTGGGGTAAGTAAAGATCCAAGAGACTTTGAGATAGAGCTTCTGATCTCTTAGCCACAGAAGATTTTTTTGCACAATGCTTCTTTTGTGAACAGAATTTGCCTTTAAAATTTCTCACAAGCTTGTAGTAGTGTCCCACATAACAAAGTATGAACAGTTCCAAGCACCCGTCCTATTCCTATTGTTAAATAGAGACATCTGGCTCAGTTGTGATTGTCTGATATTTATTCCACAGGGTGGTGTTTTGTTCTCGAGATGGCACTTCGCGCCTCAGTAAGGGAGAAGAGGCAGCAATATTTGTGAAATGCTTGGAGCAGCCTGTCAACAGGAAGAGAGGAGGGTATGAATGATCACTTTTGGTTTGGGGTTGGAGGAAACTTAAGTGGTAGCAGAATGATCTAGTAAAACTTACTGATTTGGTTGGCTTGTGCACTAGCCTTCTCAAAGCTTCAGAAGCATCACAACTTGGACAAACCTAAGGTTTATTTAGGGGAGCTTTGGCAGCTGAAAACCCCTGAATTTGGGTCTCTGCTAACCATTTCCCGCTGTAGTTTTTAGCGTGTCTGAAAAGCAAGTGCAAGTCACTGTCTCACATTCACATGTGGCCATGTATAAATGACTTAAAACATGAACAGACAAGGCTGTAACACAAAGGAAAATATTCCTCTATCTAGAGATGCCCTAAATTTACCATTAATTGAAGAATAGCCATCATCCATATGGACTAAGTCCAGAGCCCTCCTGCCTCACTGGCCAGTGCCAGATTCAGAGGCTGGTATAGGAACTGAGCAAGCATATGCAGAAGCTCTCCCTGACACAGTTTTCTGCAGGCAGCCATGAGGTGAGTAACTTGCTGAGATTTGCATCTCTGATTTGGATCAGAGATTGAGTCTTTGTGTTTAATAGCCCTTGGTGCACTTTAATTTTTTGATCAATAGTTTTTCTGACCCAGAGTAAACTTTCAGATGTGGGGCCAGAACTATTTGGACTTTATCCACCAAAGTTTGAGCTGGAGAAGTGGTTATATTTATTTTAGTGTAATTGCTATATGTGAAAGGTCTCATGGGGACACTTCTAGACTGAGATCTAGTTCTGCATAAAAAGGCACGTGTGCTGACCTTCACTCTAGGGCAATGACCTGGGGAGGCCTTGAGAGCTCTGTGTGTGTATTTGACATGTGTAAAATCAAACAGCAGCCAGGAAGTCCCAAGCACGTAATTTATTTTCCTGTTAAGTAGTGGTTTTATAATCTTAAGTCTCAAAAATAGGACAAAATTGAACAAGTATTTTATGCTTTCTCTTCATCTTATCCATCTTTTTCTTTTTCCTCACAGTGCCAAAAAAGCCTCTAAAGAAAACTCTGCTCATGAATCTCTTTAAGTGACAAGAATGAAGATTTTCCACACTGGGGAGGAGGAGAGTCTGTTCATCCCCGTCAACTAGATGTTCAGAACCAAATATATAGAAATATTTATCTGCTGCTGGGTTTTTGCCTGCTATTCCTAGCTATCTTAGGAGACTTCTTGTAAGGAAGTCTCAGCATACGAAGTTACTAACCATAAAGATACATTATCCAAATAGTTAAAAACAAAGAAACCTACCAAACAACTAGCCAAAATGATTAGTACTGGGAAAGAATAAGTAATTTTGCTTAATCATGGTGCCTTGTGACAAGGTTTCTTTACATTACATCCTCTATAGCAATTTTCTAATATTTGTTGAAAAGAAGCAAGGCTGTGTGCCTGGCTTTTCTTTCTTTTCAGAATTCTTCTGAAACTGGACACATTTTTCCTTTGGCTTGGCTGACTGAATTTTCAGACAGTTCAGTGGCTAAAGTTCATTATCTTAAAGTGTGTGTTTAGCAAATGAGTAGATTTCTCAAGTGAAAAGACTTTTGCTGTGTGTATTACTAGAAGGTGTCAGGGACTGACTTAATATGGGGATGAATTTTGTAGTTTGTGGTTATGAATGTGTTTTCCTGGGGGTAGATGCCAGTGCTGCTAAGCAATAGGTATGATCTGTTAAGCTATATACTTCTATGCAGCTTGCTGTGGAACAAGTAGCAGTTGTAGGAGAAGACAGCAATACCAGTGTTCTATGCAGACATTCAGCTTTTCACGTGTGCTTTCATTCCTGGAAAATTAAACCATCTAGGCTCCAACACTATGTGAATAAGTAATTGCAAAGAAATTGAGCTACAAGAAACTGCAGGAAGCAGATGCTTTTTCTTTTTTTCCTACCACCTGCTTGCATCCCATATGCCAAAACTGACACAGTTTCTCTACTCTGTGACCCCAGATGTCAGTCAGACAGTTCAGTGGCTGCTCTATGCAGTCTTTGGTGCAAGTGAATCCTCTTGACGGCTGACAAGTATATGCTTGTGCTTCTCTGTACTGGAATTGTGACTTGCCAGTGGCCCAGCTTGGTTTGTTGCTGTGATACAGTGCTAGATCCTAGGAGCTGCTTGGTTTTCTGACGAGGTGGAATTCAACAAAGAGCAGGAGCTGTTACAGTTAAAAGGAGCCTGATTGTGTGGTGCACAAGAATGCTCTGAAAACCACTTGAATTCAACATGCTGCAAGTTGCCAAAAATAGATATGTTGAAGGCATTTTGCTTCCCCTTTCTTAAAAATAACATGTAATTTTTCTAGTGCTTTGCAGGGTTTGATAGCTGTCTTCTAGCTTTATAGAAGATGATAAAAAATACTGGGGAGGCAGAAGGGCTAGACACTTGGAAAAGTGTGATTTGAGCTATTGATGCTGATTGTTGTAGTCTTTGCCTTGCATTTGGAAGTGTGGAGGTGGTGATTCCTCCAATATCATCCCATCTTGAAAGCAAAATCAACGTGTATGCGTTTATGTGCACAGTTTGTTTTTTTCCAGCTGTGGCTGCTAGTATATTTGGGGATAAGTCTTAAACAGTGCAATATGTTGGAAAATTAATAACTCTGAAATTGCTTACATTTGATTTCCTAACCCTTAACCTACAGCAGAGATGTGATGAGTCACTGAGGGTGGGTTGAGTATTGAGCCACTGCATTTGAGACCTCTAAAAATAAATATAATGATTTATTCCCTATAGACTTCACATTTTGTTGCAATTTTCTCTTAAGAGTTTGCTCTTAATACAGGTTCAAACACAAACACATACAGAACTTGGATACAAAACAGTGAAGATCCTTGTACATGAGGACACATGATTTAGCTTTGGATGTTATTTATTAGCTGTAAATAAGATATTTATGTGTGTAAAGGTAGTTTGTATATATTGCTAAAGTTGCTGATAGTCTCTATACTAATACAGCTGTAGCATTAATTCTGTACATAGCTTTCAGATTTTTACCAACAAATCACACTGAATTATTTCCTATGTGGTTAATACATTTTTTTTTTTTAAAGAGGGCTCCTCAGTTTTGTATGAAATGGAAACCTATGGTTTTAATAAAATTCTCAAACTGATGCCAAAGTCACTAGTTTCCTTCTGATGAAACAATCTGCTGTACATCTTTTATATGAAGGCTGCAGCCTTTTACTTGGACTCTGGGGTGAAATGATGGGGTAAGACTTTTTTTAAACCAAGGTGTGATACTTTTTTTTCAGTTTCCTTTTGGGAAATGCTGAGATAGTGTAGGAAGACATCAAGGAATCTGTGTGTGTCAGCAAGTGTCCCATCACAAGCGTAGTAGCTGGTCATGTGTAGTTTTCAAGTTTTGTGCCCTTTTAAGAGCATCTTTTATTTTGAAAGGCTCACTTCCCCTTTTTTGGCAAATGTCAGAACTATGCTTCTCTTCAGTGTGCCAGAATAGAAGTGTTCTGACGCGGTGATCACAGGAGGCAAGCACCCATCCCTTGCAAGCACCACTGTTTAAGGGAGTAACTGGAAAAAATCACTTTGACCCACATGTCGAGAGCACACCTGCGCTTCAGATTGGTTGTCACCAAACAGCTTGTTCCGTGTGATACACAGCAAGAATCTAACCAGCCTCTTGAAAGAGTAGTGCCAGAATTAAGGAGAGCTGTAGTGCCATGCATATAGGGGACAAGATTAGGAGTATTTAGAGCATGTCTTGAGTTGGCTTTGGAGACTCTGCTTCCAGCGCTCTTACTTGGTCAAAGAGACTGCTCTCTGCAGAAGTGGAGGTTCCCTCTCGTTGAAAGAAGAGGGAAAGGATGTAGTGGAAAAGGGATGGGCACAAAGGCAAGGGATGAATGCAGGGAGAGTGATGAAAAAGGAAAGGAGTGTAGGAAATATGCCCTGGGGGAATGAATGGGAGGAGGGAAGATGGGAGGAATGCAGTTGGCAGAGAGGGCATGGAAATGCTCTCAGCAGGTGGTCTAAGGACACTGTAGTTTTCCCTGTGTCAATAGCTGGGATGAGGGACTAGAAAGACTCTTACAAGTCAATGCCTGTGACCACATTTTCTAAAAGCTATTGCTACTCTTTTAAAGCCACAGTTACCTCAATATGCTAAATTTTATTAGGTAGAGAAATTGCTTTTGGCACAGGGTTGGGAACTCAGATGTTGCCTGTGAGCATTCAGGGCCATTCCTGATGGCTCTACAATGCTTTTCTCCCTTCAGATATAGTTGTGTGTTGTCTTTTTTTTGTGTATTGTGAACAAAAATTTGGAAGCTTCCTCCTTTGGATGAGCAAGACACTGCAAATGTGGTGTTTCTAAAGCTGGCCACACAAAGATACTGAAAACAAATTTTCAATAATGGGAAGAATTGAAGTAGCTGTAGTGTTTTCGTTTTTGCTTACAGCTGTCTGCCTCTGTCAATCCAAACGCAGTAATATTGAAATCCTTAGATCCAAGAGGACCAATCCGACTGCCACTATGTCATCATTCAAGAAATAAATTTCTAGCTTCTCTTGTTCCCTCTTTCCAGAAAAGTCTTCTAGTCAGATGTCTTTTGTAGGAGGTCTGGAAAGTCACTGGTTTACACATAAAAAAATTAAGGGATTAGCCTTCTCCAGTGACTGAAGGAGAACAAGGAAATGAGAAGAGGAAGGGAAAGGGACCATCTGGCAGAACATCCCACGCAGAGCTTGTCTCAACAATGCCTTTATATCCGTATGTGGTGCTATCTCTGCTCAGCAATGCTCAGGATGCTTCCCTAAATCATTTCAAGTTAGCTCAGCCAGAACAACGCATCCGTATCAGAAAAGCAGATGCTAAACAGGGCTCACTGTGGGTGTAGCAGGTGTTAGCACGGGGTGCAATGTATGTCCAATGATGTAATCTCCCAAACATTCATGTCAGATAAACACCATGTTCTTCATTGTAAGCCCTTCCTGTGGGAAGTAACCTGATATCTATCCTTAGTCTTGATGCTGGCCAATGACTCTGGAGACTCTCTGTTACTGTTCATCACCCCACAATGTTGAACCACTCGGGGAGCAGTGCCTGTCCTCAAAAGCACCAGGAAGTGAGGACACGTCTTGTGTTGCTCCACCTATCAAAGGTTCTTTTGCCCACAATTAGATAAAAACCTGGAATCTTCCAAGCAGTGAAACAAGGAGACTCTCAAACAGAAAAGACTGCCAGTGCCAGCTTCACTTCTTCATATGCACTGGTGTTCTGCGAAAATTAGGAGGGGTAGGAATAGTATCCCACATTAGAAGAGGTTGGAAAGATGCCAGGAATAGAGACAATTTTTCAAAAGAAGCATTAGGGGAAAAAAGGATTCAAAAGGTTTCCTTGTCGGGTCCTCAGGCTTTGGTGAGGGTCTTGTTTCACTCCTAAGGCAATGCTGTATTCAGGATCTTTTGAGGTTTCCTCCCACAGCATGGGAAGTTGCTGCTGCACCAGCCTCTTTTAACCCTCAGCGTTAAGAACGCCTCCCATGACTGACTCTGGATATGATGAGAGCTCTACCAGGCTTATGCTCCTGGTGAAAAGGCCAACTCTGCCCTCACAGTGAAACCTAATCCAAACCTTCCTGAGTCTGGACAAAGTCTTTTTGTTGATAGTGTGGGCTCTTGGGAGCTCTCCTAACACATGGCATAATACCCCAGTTTTAAAATGAAAGCCTTTTACTCTTCTCATGAATTGCAACCCAACTGAGTGCGTACAATGTCAAGTCATGATCTTCTCAGTTACTAGGTTAAATACCAGCTCTGCATGACTTTTCACAAATATTTCTAGCATCTCTTGGCCAGTACTGACTTACGGATCTACCAGATGCCAGAACAATCAACAGAATTGCAATGGTGTAAATAGCACCCAGTTAAAATTAAAAAGAAAAGAAGGAGAGAGAGAGAGTGAAAGACACGGTACATGAGACAATCATAAAAAAATAGCATTGTTTTCCCTGGCCTGGCTGACAGTCCAGACATTCTCATGGGCAATGAGAACAACGTGGATGCTCTCATGTAACTCCCATGTCTCAGGTGGTGTGCTCCTTCCAGACCCTTGCTGGGTCTTGCTCTGAAGCCAGGTATAGTCACACTGATTCTTAAGTTTCTCGCTGCTGCCAAGCTGTGAAATGGGAAAGAGCACTGCTAGATCAGCTTGTTTCTTGATCTGTAGCAGGGAGATTCAACACCCAGGAGGCTTGACAGAAGCCTAAATTTTGGAGCATTACGTTGCATGCCAGTGTAAATTTTGAGAGAAATCAAAACAAAAAACAAAAGAAAAAAAAGCAAAAATAAGAGCAGAAATGTCTAAAAAGAGGCAAAAGGAAAGAAGGTGTTTTTGGTGTTGCGGAAGGCTGGACAGGACTATCCTGTAAAATAGTGAAATCAGTTTTACCAAGAATAGCACAGTAAATCTGTTAAGCATTTTCTTGATTTTTAAATACACATTCTCCTGACATCAAGACAATGGAAGGTTGCACAGAGGCTAGGTATACACTTAAGTGCTTTACACAGTATTGACATATATTAAAATGTTTAGTCTATAACAAACCAATCCTAAACAAAAATGTATAAAGAAGATAACACAGATTAGGGAGTGAAAAGCAGCATATAAATAAAGGTTAAGAAGTAGAAGCATATATTCAGCCGGTTAATTACTCAGCAAGCATAAATTAAGAGGAAGAGGAAAAGCAAAGAAGAAGAGCTCTGTCTCAGCAAATTATTCCACCCAGAGCACCCACCCACATATTCTTGGATGTAATTGAACTAGTATTTATACATGACTAATTTTTTTTCCCCTTTTAAAAGTATTTATAACCCAGACACAAAATTAAGCCAAATTTTCCTGTTTATCTTGGCAAAATTTTGTCCTTTTCTTGCAAGGTTTTTCAGTAGAAGGGTAAAATGTAGATCCTAATCTCTCTGATTTAATTTAACAGGCCTTAGTCAGGAGATAAAGACAAGGCTTGGTGCAACAGAAAAACTACTTCCAATATTAATCTTCTCTTGATGTTCTGAGCACAGAGCAGTGATGGAGTAAGCAAATGCATACAGACTGGCCAATTCACAAAAAAGAAAAAGAAAACGTTTGTCGTTTACTTTTTTTTTTTAATCTGTTTGTTTATAGAGTTGTGTTCATGTTCTTTCTTATTCTTTTAACATCTGTGAACTTAAAGACACTGGGGACAAATTAGGGAAATGTTGGGAAATAGTCTTCTGACAGTAACTTTACTCCCTACTTAATGTATGTAGATTTAAATTTGGAGCATAAAACCAATGGCAAGATGTTTCTTTAATGGAGGGCTTGAGCACTCAACTGCATTCAAAACTGGGTGTAGTTTCTCCCCCTCTACATTTGAAAGCATCATTTTGATTTTGCATGGGAGGCATCAGAAGAGGACAAGGAGGCAAGCCTTCCATATATATATTTTTTTTTATCAAGTGCTCAAGCAGCCTTCTCTGAGACATTTCAGTTACTCAGTGGTACCTCTTATGAGTTACTGGTCCCTGACTATGACTTCATTTTTTTCCCTGCCATTCTTTGACAGGATCCTCACATTGGCACCTTGTTGGCTGCCAAGGTAATAGTGCATGACTTCAAGACTTTCTTGGGCATCTTAGGGGTAGCAATAACTGTGGTTACATGGGAGAATTTTATTCCAGTTGAAGTGTAAAAAAGCTGGCAAAGAGCCCTGAAAAGTAGCTCTTAAATAACCAGAGAGGAGAACTTGTATTTACTTATCAAGCTTGGACCAGCTGCTTGGACATCTTTGTTACGTGTGACTAAGTCTCTATGACCTTCTCCCCAAACTTATATTAGCTTGCTGATGAATCCTGTTTTCCATTTCTCCTTTCATTTCTCTTTTCACCAAATTTGCTTAATTCAGCATCCTTCTTCCTTATCAAGACTCCTGTGCTCCCTGTCCTATAACCTCGTAGGAGCCTGGTGAATTTGTGTGTTTCTCTTTGCAAGACTGCCCTCTCTCAAGCTAGCTAGGAGATAAGCCTGCATGAGCTACTTTCTGCAGCATTATTTTTGCCTTTCCTACTAGGTTCCCTTTAACCCCAGCTTTTGATCTAAAAACCATCACAGATAGGGAGAGAAAGGCACCATACTGAGAAAACAAGATAGGTGTTAAGTCCTCCATCAGTTGATCACTTAACATAACACTTAACCTATGAAACCCTGTTCCGTTCATTGCATTCTATGTTCATTTAAAGAAAGAAAAGTAGCCTCCTATTTGGACTTTCCTCTGCATAACTTGATGGCATCTTGAGGACTCTGGATCCATATCCTCTAGAGTAGGGTGTCAAACTTAAGGCCCGTGGTCTGAATCCAGCACTCCACCTTGTTTTATCTAGCCCAGCACCTTGTTTCTTCCCAGCAGTGCTGAGCTCCTTGCCCCCACGCTCCTGCCAGCACTGCTCACGTGTGCAGCAGGTGATGTGTGTTACACTGCGGGAGCAGGAGAATGGTGGGAGCCGTGAGTTTGACACCCCGGCTCTTGAGAATATCGTCTCCACTCCATGTACTGTTTTCTATAATATTCATTGCTGATGTAGATACTTTGTTGTTAACTACAAACACATTTCTCCCTGTAAGGTCTTGTATATGTGTTGCTGGGAGGATTAATTTTTACATGCTTGCCTAGTGCTAGTCAAAAAACCACCCCAAATGTTTATTTTATATAGTTGAGTTTAGGTCCAATATTTAATGTTTGTAGAGATGAGGCAAAGAATTAAATCCTTGAAGAGAAACAGCTTTGTCATTGAATTAAGTAGCATAGACTATATTGGACTAAAGGGAAGGCTGACCATGGAGTAAACATTACATTCAGTTCAGGTTTCTCCTACCACTGTGCCAGACTAGATTTTCTTATATTACATAAGTGGATGGTGAGTGGAAATAAATTGAGCAGTATGTGGAGGAGATGCTTGAAGATTTGGAATAGGGATTTGATGAATCCCTATAACTGTATTAAATGCAGTTTGATTGCAGAAGAGGATTAACTGTCTATTGCCTACAAGTCAAGCTTGGTCAGTGGTGCATTTGAGTCTAATAAAATACCAGTGATCAGTCTCCTGAACTTTTTCCTTACGAAATAAGTCCTTTCTATATTGATACATTCTAAATTTGAAAGAATCAATACAACCAGGTAGTGAAGGACTGTCACACTAAAGCAGACCGGAACACTTCTTACTTCTATCGCTTGATAAGTGTATGTCATGAGCAAGTGAAACGTCTTGACCTGTGAGAACACCTAAATCACTGTTGCAGCACGCAAGATGGGGATTTCAAGAGCTGCTACTTTGGCAGAAACACCACACAGCTTTCTGCCTTAAGGAAGCCATTTGCAATTTGACAGTAGTTATACCACAAAACAGATACTGAATGAAAAGTTTAGAGAAGAACATTCTGAATCCAGGACCAAGAGTAAACCACATTTTTTTCATTGTGGATTGATACAGGAGAACAGATTACATGGCAGCTTCTATCAATTTTTTTTCTGTTGCCTTTACCAAAGCAGTTTCATTGATTTGGTAACATCGATCCTGCATCTCCTCCTGTAAGAGAAACCCCGTCACCACTGCTGTCATCGAGCACAGACAAGTGAAGTGCTATAAAGAAGGGTAGCCAGTTACACAGTACTTTAGTACAAGCAGACTGACAGGAAATATGGCTATGTTCCTCCTACCTCTGCTGAATTAGCACCAGAATACAAACCTGAATGTAACTTTTGTGGAAAGAAAGAAAGGTCCAATGTGACACCCTGAGAAGCTGGAAGCAGCAAGGGTGATGGAAAGCAAAAGACACTGGTGGATATTCAGGCTTCAGCCATCGCTGCGTATAAGAAAGATCTTTGCTCTTTAACAAGGCTGAGACAAATTCACAAAAGCAGGGAAGCATGAGTGAGTAAATACTGTATCTCTCACTTGCAGTATTTATCAGCACCTTTCACATTTGCTAAAGTTAAAAACCAGTAAGGAAAAAAGGGCGGGGGGGAGGCGCTTTCCTAGTAACTCAGTACTCTGAAAACTGAGCACTAGAGATAAGCTAGTCGCTGCTGTGCAGTTCTGGGATACCATACACGCTCACCCTCCCAACCCCGTGAAGTTGTAGCAGTTCACTAGCTGTGTGCTTCTTCCTCAGTAACAGCACAACTCGGTCTGAGCTCCTCAACTTCTTACCCCATCACTTACCAGACCTACTGTCTTGAATTGTCACTGACACCAGATCTTCCTCTTTTCCCAGAGGCAGTATGAGAACAATCCATTTTCCTTAAAGGTGTAGAAGTGTAAGACTGAACTCAAGAATCTCATCCTTTCCTCTCTTTTGTGTTCACAAATTACAATTGACAGACAGTATTTCTAGGCTCAGAGGTTTTCTTCTTTGATGGAGGGTGAAAATGACCTTTTACAGAACTACAATTATGCTCTCAGGAGTATACATAAAAGGGCAACTTTGTGGGAGGGCCAGTTGTCTGGCATTGTACACTCCCTGTGGATGTTTGAGGTCCTGCTTATGAGAAGAATGGATTGCCAGTATCCTTTGCTGTACTTGTCCATCACATCTCTGCTCAGTGTAGTATACAGTGTGTACACATGTAGACACACATTTTTTTAATTTACTGCCAGGCCTGACCAAAGCAAATTTCGAGCACCCATGCACAAGCTCTTAATGTTGTATGGCCCAGCTAACAGGTCGCTTCAGCTATCCTGCTGTGCTTTCTTTGTAAATGGCAGAATCAGGTAGACAGGTCTAGGAGACCTTTCTCCTCCTGAGGAGACAGACTCCTGATTATTGTTGCCCAAAATACATCTCCTTTCTACACTTTTCACAGGAAGAAAAGAAGACCTGAGTCTAGGCTATTTTCACAGAGATTCATGTCTCCCTCTAACCACATATTGAAAATGTCTCTAACACATTATCAGTTCCTGGGAGACTTTTTTGTCTGCCTCAGAGGCCTCACGGTGAGGTGATAAGTCAGTAAGAGGAGGAGAGGGCTCAATTAAAAAGAAGGGAATCTGGAAGGAACAACCTAGAGTTGTCCAAGAGCTGTAAGAGGAGCTGAAGTGCCACTTGCTCTTTTTAACGGTGCTAATGATGGACCCATTCCTTCTATGAAATCGCAGCCTCTGCAGATGTGCCCTTTATCTTCTGGTGAGGGTAGTCACAGAGCAGGTAGCACCAACAGGCAGAGAGGGGAACCACTTATTTTGGAAGAGGGAGCAATCTGAAACTAATATAGACTAGGAAGAACTGGCATGCAAATGGCATGAGTGGGCAGTGAAAAGTTACTCACTGCATGCTTGTCACGTTAAATACTCTACCAAATACATTTTGTCCCTCTCCCCTAGCTGACAGATGAATCCTGAGGGGCATAGGTCTTTCCAGTGCCTTCCTGGCCTCTCTCACCTTTGTGATCAAAATATGACCCTCTTATGTTTTCAGATTGGCTACTCCTTTCCTGCAGAAGCTTTCTCAGAATGAGACACATGGGAGAAACCAGAGAGGAAAGGAAGACACACAAATATATGTCAGAGATTATGCCAGTCACTGCAACCGTGAAAATGAAACCTCCCTTTGCCTCCAGCAAAAATCAAGGCTTGAGCTATATCAGATCAGTGGCCTCCAGTACCACTCCTCTTGAAAATCAGTACATTTATATATATATCCATATATTTATACATTGATTATACACATATTTGCATCCTGACTCCTCTGAGCTCCTTTCCCTAATAAAGCTTTTCACTTGGATAGCTGCTGCCGGACAGCCAAGGTAAAGCAGCCCACCATGAGACTAACATTAGAAGGGGATTAAACAATGCTGCTGTTTCGGGGGAGAAAGATTACTTTCAAACAAATTCCTACTGAAATGGCAGTATGGCTATTCACATGTGACTGCTGCTTGTGCAGGGATGAACACAAGGTTTGGTGCCAAGGGAAGATGCTAGGCTGTTTCGGGCACTTGGTTTTAGAAGTAACATGTCCAAAAGGATTGCTTTGGCTATGGAAACAGGCACTTTAAAGAAAAATCTTAGATGGAACTTAAAGACTGAGGGTTTTTTTTTCCCCAAGACCCTACAGGTGAGCATAGGTTTGAACTGGCCTATTATTTCCTTTTAATTTTTTGCCCCCCATTTTGCTATCTAGGAAATTCTGGGCCCACACATTCCTACAGCTTGCCTATCCAACAATCATTAATGAATTTTATTCTCATTAGAGTCTATTTAAGAAATGTAGAACAAAGACAGTGTGGTAGATTAAATACTCACCTACAGAGACCACGGATGGTTCAGCAATTCAAAGTAGGTCTCCCAATACTCATAAAATTCCTTTCATCAGCCACTTTCCCACCAAGAACTTTGAACATAATTAAGATTAGAAAAGAATTTTCCAGTCATCTCAGATCCAAGTGTGTTAAAAAACAAGGTTACTGCAAAAAGGTACAATGGCAAAAGACATTTCAAAGTCACTTTCAAGAGCAAGTGAAGACCTACGAAAGTAAAGGAACATCCTTGTTTGACCAAACCTTCTTTCCCCCTTTGATCTCCAATCATTCCATCATTTTAGGGAGCAGTCAATGCAGCACCTCTTGGGTTTGAAAGGCTGAGCTCTTCTGCACCGAGGATCACAGCAGAGAATTTCTATGGTGTCTTGAGATAATTTCCACATGAAACTTAGGCTTAACCCTTGGGATGGTTCTTTCACTTTTTCACTGTTAGACAGCGGGTTTCCTTCCCCTTTCTCCCCACTCCTTGCCCCATTGTTGCAGGCCAATAACACCTTGGACCTCAAGATTAGGTGGGCACAGTCACCCTTTGGGACAGGATGAACCCCATTTTCTCCAGACTACCACTGCAGCCCTATGAGAGAAAGGTAGGTCTCTACAGGTGCTTTGTGTGTGCCTTTGCACGGACTGGCATTTTCGGCCATGCTGCTGCTATGTGAGGTGGTCTCCTTGCCTTGAAAACCTTTTGTAGCATTCTCAGGAAAGGGGGAGTTATTACTCTGATCCTACTTGCTGTCTAACAATACACAAAATCATTGCTATGTGCTCAAGAAAACCTAACATACTCACCCAAACAGCAGCCTGGGATGTACCCTGGTGTTCTCAGGAGACTTGTAAGAATTTTCCCTTCTCACATCTCCAGTCTAGAGAGTGACAGTGATGTATCTATGATGCACACAAAATTTCCACTCAAAAGAAAAGATATATTTCAGAGAATATGTTGCTTCAAGGTGGGACAACTTAGCATAAGAATTTTAGATGCCAAAAGATTATGTGGTTCAGAAGTGATCAGATGTTTTAATGAAATAAAAATCCACCTAGGGCTGTCCAGTACTACTGCATGTGCATGACTGGAGGCTGGGAAAGCATCTTGGAGAAAGTTACGTTTTCTCCATTCTGCAAGCATTTGCTGTTAAACACTGTAAGAGGATTCCCAGCTAGAAAAAGTCTAACCTGGTTCAGCCATTCTCACATATTCTATCTGATAGCCCTATTTAGTTATTATTCACATTCTGAATTAAAGCACTTTCAGTACACTTAAACAAGGTTAACAAGGTTCTTACAGTTACCTTAAAGTGTTAGTTAAAAACAATTGTAAATAGGTAAGGTTCTCTCTGCTGATTGGAATTAGAAAAGGGCTGGAAGTGGGCCCTTTTCTTTTGAATTTTCTTTGTCTGTGGAAAACCCTAAAATGTGAAACTTCCCAGATGGTAGATATACAAATAACATATTTATTTTCTATTCTAACAAGTTTAACAGTTTTTGCCTTAATAGAAATTAAAAATATTCAGTAGTGACAGTGAGCATTTGATTTTATGAAGTGAGGGCTTCTGGATGAACTGAGAAGTCAAGCACAGAAGCAGAATTTTGTATCTAACTGTACACAAACTGTATGGAGGTGCACAGTGTGTTAAATGATACCAACTATTGCTAAAGTGTTTACACTGAAGCCCAAGGTACGCAGTCCTTGAATGTTCATTTGTTAACAGGTTGAATGAATTGGACTTTGAACTAAGGCTTTGCAAATGTGTACCGAGACCCCCTGTGAGACCCACTCTGTCTCGCAGTGTAGAAACAGTCCAACTGTCTCACTGAGTAAATGAGAATTAAAAGGATTCCAGATCTCCGGACAGTGAAGTGACAGACAGAGGCTAATAACAGTTTAGGAATGTCATCACACTCAGTAGGTTTTGATCTAATGGTTTCTTATTTGTTCCATGCTGAAGGAAGATTGTTCCTGAGGCAAAGATAACTTATTTCTGGAGGTCTGAAATCATTGTGTTCCAAAAGCTGTATATATAGTTTTCTCCCAGTGCCAAGTAACAGATATTATCATGGGAAAGTTGTCAAGTTTCCCTCTAGTCCCAGCATGCAGAGGTGGTGTGTCTTGTAAAGATTTAGAGAAAGGAAGGTATAGTATTTAGTTAGAGTAGCCTGGTAGCAGGCCACATGATAACCTGGGATTCCAAGTCAGCGTTTTCCTATTTCCTCTTGTTTCTACAGATAATTGTGAGTTTTGGGATGATGCTGTGATGAAGAAAGTGGTGTGGTGTCTGAGATACAGAAGTTCTGAGAACATAAAATTTCCTCACTCCATGAATTGCTGGTCCAGGGAGCAAAAACTCCAAACTATGAAGTTGCCCACACAGCAGGTTGATGGGACTTTTCACCCTTTGTTTCTCTCCTGGGTAGTCAAGGAGCACAGCCAGCCATGTTAATGATAAGCATCCCTCATTAAAGGACTACGAAGAGAGATGGGCTATGAACTCGAGGACTGCACATCAGCGCAAGCACATGTGGAACTGGAAAGACTGCCCAAATCACTGAATTGATCATGTTGCACACCTGTGATATTGCCCTCTCTTTGATCATTTGCACACATGTGAAGTAGCTCCTGGGCTTCCCTCTGAAAAGGTAGGTGGTATGAGCACAGTTTCATCTAAGGTGGCTGGCTGACTGGACTGAGTTATACTGTACTACATGTATAGAGGAGTCCTTCAGCTTTGTCTCAACAGGACTTGCATACTCAAACCTCTCTTGCCCTCCTGGAGAGATGCACCTTTCAATGTACATACCTAGCAGCATGGCATTGTAACGGTGATGTGCAAAAAGGGCCTTCTTTTTAGAGAAAAGAAATGACTTCCCGGGAAAAAAACAGTTAAAATAACAAAGCAATTATTAGTTAAGGCCTGGGGATATGGTTCACAATACACAGTGTGGATGGAATGATTCCACATGAAAAAGTACTGAGTTTACACCAGTTAGGGACTGGTCTTGGGCTCATTCCTTGTTTGCAAAGGCAGTATGAACGGATCAAGTTTAAGACAGAAAAATGGAAGTAATTAATGCTTTTTCTTCTTCCCTGGACCAGCAAGCTTCTACTGCACTTCTGCTCTGTTAACCCATTCTAGCTCCTTGAATAGAGCGTACTCCTCTGGCATGCATCTAACATGAAATCCTCTGACATGCATCTATTGTGACTTCTTTCAGACAAATGAAGTGGAGCAGAGAAGTGTAGGTTCACCATAAAGACAGAACTAAGCATCTTTTGGTACACATATAAATTCTTCAGGGGAGCCATAGAGCAGAAACAATTGAGACAGAAGCTGGAAATCAGAAGATGGAAGAACTGGGTTTTTAGGCACAGTATGAATGCCACTCAGTATAGCCCCTATCTGCTCCTTGATCGCTTACTTTATCCAGTTGAAGGTTTTATGGAATCAGATTAGTTCCTGTGACTACTTCTGTTGTTACAATTGAATCTATCACATATGTAGGCCCCTTGGCAGCACTAATGTGAGGTAGTCCTCACATATAGCTGCCTACAAACAGGGAGCACAGGTAATTTCTCTTTGATCTGTTGTATTTTTCCTGTCTGGTGGCTATTTGATTTGATGCCTTTCCCTCACAGAGCAGAGCTGGTAAATCAGAAATGCCTGCCTGTAGCAAATATTTATTACTCTAGAAAACCCCAAAAGAGCAAACCCTGTGGTTTCATTATTGCTCTTCTTTCTGGTTCCATCACACTCAGGCCTTCTGCACCACCTAACCTACCCAGCCAAGTGAGGAACTTCAAACTGCTCATCATAAGCAAGAACATGATTTGTTTCTTGGAGGGTTTTGGAAGCAGTTCACACCAGAGGGCCAATCTAGTAAACTGGAGTATTCTGCAAAATGCAGACAAGGTATGAAACACCAACAGACTCAGTTATCCACATTTCTCCACCTCCTTTATTATAATACCCAGCTTGTTCCTGGTGAGGATGCTGATTCAAGACTAAGTTTTTCTATTAATGGCTGCCCCTTCTTGCACTAGTATGTTAGTTAAAGGTTGCATCATTATGTTTGTATCTACACACTGTCATGGCTTGTTCTCTATAAAGACATACATGGAGTGTAAGAAGACCGGCACCTAAGCAATATGAACAGAAGTGATTTATTTCTTTTCCATATAAGGATAATCAGAGAAGCTGGCAGATTGACGTGAGTCTTTAGGAAAGGCACAGAACTGTAGAGGGGAGTGGGAAGGAGCCTGCCCTGTTACCCAGTCACTCCTCTGAGGTCCTGTGACAGTGCTGCACTCATACGCTGTGACCAGCTCAGCCCAAAACAGAGACCCTATGATACCCACAAAGATTGCTCTCCACACACCTCTGAATGCAGAAACTGTCCCTGCCACAGAGAATTCCTCTTCTTTCTATTTACCACCCATGCACTGTGAAACTTATTCAGCACTGAAAGTGACACTAATAAGTTAAGCAATGGTTCCTGCCACAGGTGGGTTTATGGGAACTAGTAGAGGATCCTCTGGGAAAACATGCCTCAGCCTTTGCATCTAACAAGGGACTTTTGTAGAGGGATGGCATGGGTTAGAAACGTTTACAGTACAGTTGCTGTTCTCTGCACTTCTTCCCAATTCTCCCCCCACCAGGCAGCCTCTTGCATTAAACGCTCAGGACAAATTTGTCCATTATCTGATGTCAATACACAAACAGGAGAACTCGAGCTTCACCTACCATCCTGGAGACCTGATGCGGCACACACAAGAACAGGATTGGAAAAGGTCTAAATCTAGCTCCCAGCCTCTCACACTTACCACTGTGTCCTGCATATTTCTTAGGGGTGGAAATGTAAAGCCAGGATAAGAAAGGAGTTTTGGCAAAACTGGAAGTCACCTAAAAAACAACTACTGATGGTTTCCTGCAAGTGGGATTCTGCCAGGTTTCATTCTGGCAAAAGAGGTTGTAGTTCTAACTTTATCTTGGCCAACCTGCAGCACCTACGGAGAAATGCATGGAGGTATCTGAAAAACAGTAAGAGTTCCCTCTAGAGGAATGAAATAATAATGTAGAGATCTTTCAACGTCCATGGAAAGCCAGGGCTCCATTTTCTTTGCAGGTATAGGCTGACAGTGAGATAAAATGACTTATGAATTCCATTACCCAAGCACAAGCAATAAAAAAACCCAGTGTCAGCTACACAGGAAAAAGCCAGTAGTGCCTTCCAAGGACTACCAATGGCAAAAGAGAAAAACTCAGAGCTTCTAACTTAATCTAAACACAGCTTAACACAATTCTGGCACTGGAAAGGAAGAATTCACTAGTACTGCAAAAACTGTGAGAATCTCTCATAGTGATCAAAATCTCATATTCTTCAGTATCCCTACCCAGACATGGCTCAGCAGCTAAGTAGGTGAGAAAAAAGGAAATCAAGGCACAACAAAGGGATTAGGCTCTGGTCAAGGTCACACAGAAGGGCACTAGAGAACAGAACTTATTTGTATAGAGTTATTGCATCCCCAAGTCTTGTTACTATTTTTTCATTAATATTGCTCTAGCAGAACTCAGTTTTAGGAATGCTTTCGTTCCATATTCTCTGAATATTGCAAGATTTTTTCTTTTTTTTTAAAGACGTATGCAGCATTATGGAAAGGCTGCACAACTGGATAAATAGGATTTAACTTTGCCCCTTTTACTTGGGATTCTGATTGAGTAGGGACACTATGAACATACATAGTTTAATCTATCAGCTGTGAAGAATTAATGTTTCTTGTCTTAGCAATAACTAGCCAGAAATCTAGTGGGAAAACCATGGAATTAAGCTGTCCAATTTCTAAACCAAACACATATGAAAGCAGGAGGGACCAGCTTACTTGCACTGGGAAAGAAGACAGCAAATGACTAGTTGCGAAGAGAAGCGATATTCTCAAAAGGATTTTGTATTACAACAGACTGATTTAGACAGAAATGTTTAGGTTGGGCTCTTCCAAAGACACTAGAGGAGACAGGCATACAGCTCCCACTTAGTCATCTGAAACTTCCAGCTGCAATAAAAGGATATTAATGCTTTGGCCTTCTCCATAGATGACTTTAAGCATAATGATTACTTGCATTCATCTGATGTTTTTCATCCCAAGTGAATGAGATGCTTTCAAAACCACGTGTGAAGATTTACTGACGTCATTTTACAAGTGAGGACTAAGACCCAAACAAAGCTAAACGTGTGTGCTAGTAAGGGCAAACAGCTCTCGGTGTCCAGGCTAAGTCTCCAATGGAAGACTAGTATCACAGAAACACCCATAGTTAGAGATTGTGGGCAAACACTGGCTCAGATGCAACCTAAGTACATAAACCTACTCAGGGTAAAGTTCCAAAGTCAAAGAACTTAAATGCAGCAGGGTACAGTTCATATTCTGCTTTTTTGTGACACACGCCCAGTAAGTCAGGAATAAGTGAAAACCAGGAACCTTTACAAGCACTGGTAAATTTTTGGGTATTTTTTATAATACTGGATTATGGTATATCTATCAGATACACATACACACACACATAGAGATGTGTATATTTAAACTACCTTCCACCCATATTTTGTATGTATGCAATCATTCATGGAGGAAAGTGGCCTGAGGAAATGCAGCTAGTGAACAGAAAAGACAGAAAACACATGATCCTAATGTTCTTTCCAAGTATCTGTAAAAGAACATTTGTGAAAGAACATTCAGATACATTTCAAGGCAAGTAAAACAACAATAAATAGGAAAGCCACAACAGTCTGTCTGCATGCTAGCTGCTTTGTTAAAGAGAAAAGCCTCAAAAGGTCAGTGTAAACTTGATGCCTCTTATTTGTTGTGGCTTTGGGAGTTGTGATAAATAATCTGCAAGCTACAACAAAATGTTCGAGTAGTGCCAGATTCTGTCCTATAAAGACTGCTTTTGACACGGTTTCATGAAAAAATTCAACACAAGAAAGTGAAATATGAAGGCAAGTGATGTATTCAGAAAGCAGTCTAAGCACCAGCCCAATGTTTCAGGAGAGTTAGCAGCAGTTTCCTAGACTATCTTTGCGACCCTGAAAAAACAATGTGAATAGTGTGTGCCTTCACATCTTTAGCTATGAGATAAGGTTTTTAATACTCATCTCATCAGACTGCTTTGTGTGCCTGTCACATACAAAGTTGAGACCATGTAGAGTCATAAAAAGAAATTATAAATTTTATGAAAAGTGCCTTATAAACAATAACGTTGAGCAGACTACAGCTGACATAATTCCATGAAGTAGCACAGTTTTGGTTATATTACCCAAGAAGCAGGATTGTTATGATTTTTATCTGGTGTGCCACACAATACTGCTAATCCTGTATAAGATGTTCGATGTCATGGTTTAAGTCAGGACAGATTGAATTTGTGCATTACTTGCTATACCATAATTGGATCCAAAAGGAATTCAGGTATTTCTTTTCTCTGTGAAAGAGTAACTAATAATGCAAAGGCCACTATGAAGTTAGATAAAGACAGTTATTTCTACTTCACCTTTCCCTGTAGACAGGAGTAGGGCTCTTAGCAGTCAGGAGGAACAGGGTGCTGAGTGCGATGAGTCTGGCCATGAGCCCTTAGTGCCAAGCATCCCTAGAGGTCCTATATGGCCAAATATCCTTCAAGGCAGAGTAACTCCCCTCTTGGGTGGAGTTGAGATTGATGATGAGAGCATCTTCCAGGCTGTTGGATCTTTCCTCGCCCATAGACCTCTCTGAGCTGTTGCTTGGTGCTGGGTGTAATTACTTATGGAGCATATATTCTTGTATCAGTTTATTTGTGCTATTTTTGTGAGTAGCTCCTTTTTTTTTAATAGCATCTGCCTAACTGTGCTTTATCTAAGCAGTGTTACATCTGTAACAAATACATAACAACATGCTGAAGGCTGAACTGCGGGCCTCTGGTATTCGTCTAACCACTCTGTAGGCTCCAGAGGCCATGACACTAGGTCAAGGTAAAGCAAAATCAGAACGAGCTTTGTAAAAATATATTTGGTAAATAAACCAAAAGCTCTTTCTTATATATTTTGCTAATACTGAATATGTCATATTGTCACCATACACATCAAAGGAATCACTCAACTCTGATAATGAAAACGTACACTATATTTACAACATCAGGATATTGCTAAGAAACTTCTTACCAATGCAGCATTGTCCTGGAATTGTTAAGAAAAATCTGTTTAATTATGAGAAATAAATACCAATGAGGCCAGAAAATAACTGTTGCTTGATTAGTAAGGCAAATGTAGAAAAATACAGAATATTTCTATATTTTCTCTATTGCAAGGAATAGCTTGGTTTTTTTCATGCAACTCCTCAGTTGTTTGTAAACATCTTCCTAAAATTGTCCATTAATTTGTGTGTTTGATCTTTTACATAGTCATCAGTATTTTCTGCAACTGAAATTCTGTCTCTTCTTTTGTCCATCTTTTGTATTTGTGCTAATAAAATTTTAACTGTTCTCTACCTGCTGCAGGAACTGTGATTTCACTTGTACAACTCCACTTCATGAATTGCACGCTTAGCTGTAACCCGCTATATCAAAATTAACAAAGACAAAGTAGGAAGTCTCCCTTGACTGCAGATTTGCTCACGTTAAAAAAGCCAGTTTGACTCTCTGTGCTAATTCAAGCACTTCCATTCATTACTAGTAATTATTATAGTTCTTATACTTTTTGATATCAAAGAATGCCAATGTGAGAACCTTAGAAGTCTTAATAATCAGGAGTGAGAACTCTATCATATTTCTGGAGAAAAGTCAGAACCTGCAATTAAAAAAGATACCCACAATAGTTCAAAGGACCTTTTCAGGAGAAAAGTCTGTATGTTTTAGTCTGTGCATAAGAAAGACTCACTAGATTGCATTCTACATGCAATCCTTAACATGGATGAAAGAGAGTTTCTGACTCAGCAGAGCATTCAGGGCACACCGTGCTCTAAATGCATGCAGCAAACAAAAAGGTACAAACAAAAGGTAACAGACAAAAAGGTACTGCAAGTCAACCCACAAACCAAACAATTCTGAGCACGTATTAACTAGCTCCAACTTCTTCTAGAACTTCAAGAGAGCAGGATTCCTCTCCACGGACTGACAACAAACACTGTTTTGTTGCTGAGTGCTTTGTCCCAGTTAGAAATCAGTGTTTTTTCCCAAGTGACTGTTTGAATTATCTCAATGTGTCACATGCATCTGATTCAGACTCTTCCTTGCCCTTCAGTCTCCAGAATTAGAAAGGACAGTCAAAAGGACATTTAAAAAAAAAACAGGTGGGGTTTGTGTTGAAAGTCTGTCTGAAATCTGCCATCTGACTCCCAAGAAAAGGGAAGCTTGGCTACCATGAGGGGCTTGGTTTCACTCCATAGACCCCTCATCCATGTTGCCAAACACTTCCATCTCACAGATCTGATCTCCTTATTCCTGGTCACACGACCTTTACACAGGGTGCCTGATCTTGGAAATCTATGCTATTCGCCTACAGCAATCCCTGACTTACTGGCCATTATCTAGCCTTTTCTGAAGCTGCGGGCAACCTTAAGGGACAGTTTCTCCCTTGGTGGCCATTACTTTTGTCCTCAGAGCTAGTGTACTCACAGAAAAATGGTTCTGCTGTAGTCTCTGCCCAGGACTGTGCCTATGATCATCAAAAATGGTCTTTAAAAACAATAGAAACCGATAGCCTGCATAATATCCTCCTCTCTGCCTCATTTGTGGTGCACTGGAATGGAGTACAGGACACTTCTTTACTTGCTACCATGTCTCTCCTTGCAAACAACTGGACACATGCTCTGCATGGGCAAGACAGTAGAAAACAGGGTGTACTGCCCCTGGTGAGCTGTGGCTGCTGATGTCACTTCAGCTGCAAGCACACATGTGCTCTGGCACCATCTGGCATAGTGGATGAGAGCATTAGCAAGTCTTGCAGAAGAGGGTGGGAGAGCGGGTGAGTTGAATTCAGGAACATGCATCCAGAGCCTTGCAGGGGTATCCATGCTGGATTACAGAAAGCTGAGACAGACAGCCACTGCATATTCAAGGGCTTTAGCTAGCTGCCTTTAGCATGTCATCAATATGTGGTTGTGTGTGTGCGTTTGTGTGAATTTTTGACACGCCTTTACACACATTTCCAGATTCTATCTGATACAAAGGTTCTCAGGTTTGAAGGGAATCAGACCTACTGCCAACCACATCTGAAATTAAGAGTTGTTATTACAAAGTATTTTGATGTGTTAAGAACCTGGCCCGTGTTGCATCTGCATGCTTTTCTACAGGCAGTCCAAATTAAAGCATGAAGTCTGTCTCCTTCTTCAGAGGACAGCTAGCTTGAGTGTTAAGCGTAGAAGAGTAGATAGACAGGGCCAGAAGATCACATACAACAAGGAGACAACATTAATTAGCATGGTAAACTTTGTTGTGTTACTTGTACAGCTTAGCTTTGGAGGCATCTCAGCAAAAGAGAGTGCTTGGGAGGGCTGGGAAGAACAATGTGGTAGTTATGCAGATGTTACTCATTGCAGACAGGACAAATGTTCTTATCTGACTAGCCTCAGCTTTAATAATTCTTAAAAATCCTGTGGCACTGAGGTCTACAAAGGTCCTGAGAGGCTGCTACGGCTCCCAAGGTAGTCCATGAGATGAACATTAGGGCATGAGCAGGCTCTGAGACACCTTCAAAAGGTAAGTAAGTCAGGCAACTTTTAGCTTTATAAAGAGATAGAAGTCCACAGAGGAAGGTGGAAAGAAGGGTAGATTATTCTCAGTGACAGTAACGTGTGTTCTTTCAAGACAGCTAGCAAAGGAGCTCTCTTTTCCAGAAGCCTCTGTGATGTCCATGACCACGTTTCCCATAGTCCTTGTTGAAAAGGACATTGGAAAAGAATATCTTCAAGTCCTTTCCAGTATCAGCAGCAAAGCAAGATAATGTGAAGAAGTCATTATCAAAGGCACCTCTTTTACCTGCTGACCTGTTATCTTAGGAGGGACAGTTTTAGGTGAGGAAAAACAGGCATCAAAATGTTAGAGTGGGAAATCCTGATGTTGAACTGGGATGATACATGGCTACACTTAACTTGTGGTGAGTCTAGGTTCAGTTTCTTCATGTCATGCCTAAGACCCTCAAAAATAATTTTTCTCCAGGTGACATGTTTCATTAAGATTCAAAGGCAGACTCATATTTGGCATTTTCTTTAGTTCCTTACTTTATGGACTGTCTTTTCAGCGGCTGGACCTCCCAGCTCTCCCTTTTTCTCCATTTCAAATTGTGTTTTTAGTTTGGCTGTAAAATACACTTCCAGTAAGGAGTATGCAATTTCATCTGGGAAACACACTTATTTTGCCAGTACGTGTCTATGAAATCTTCAATTTCAAGACCATCAGAAATGGGAGAAACAGTTCTTCTTTTAAGTAGGAAGACATCAGGAGTTTCTTCAGTATTTAGGTTTGATAGTTTTGTCTTCTAAAGGAGACTGAGGGAACTGGATGCTCCTAGTCCCACCTTCTTACCATACCACAAATTCTCCCAGAGTAAAAGAATTATTATATGGTTGCAGATGTAATTTAGATAATGTTTGACTCACTGTAGATGCTGTTCAGATGTGAGGAAACACAATCTCAAATTTAATTTCTTAATATCTTTTTTCTCTTTTCTAGGACTGCACACCAATCATATTCTTTGCTTAAAAACTCAGAAAAAACTTGTGTTCTGAGATCCAGTAGCTTTCCTCAGTGCTAAAGTACAAGTGCCCCTCATCTCTTAGTTTGCTTTATTTCAAATCAAAATAAATTATTGCAATCTTAGTCATATCTTCTGGAATTATCAGAGTTGCAAGATGTGCTGTGGATTTAAACCACAATTTTCCAATGTACTTGGGACAAGTCACAAGGTGGAGTGGACTGAGGTACTGCCTGTCCTGCCTCAGTCTCCTGTTAGATTGATTTAACTACCCTGCTTGGCTAATGATATTTCTCTTTCTCCCTGTAAAGATCTAGTAACTGCACCGGCTGCTGGATAGCTCAGAGTCCTTCTTGGAATTCATGTCTCTTGGACAGTGCAACGATTCACTATCTTGATTAGATTTTAATGAAAATCTCTTTAATGCTTGTCAGAAGCCTTTGCTTTTCTTTAGTACTTTTTAGTGAAGTGATAACTCGGTGGACTTTGAACCAACACATTTTCCTTGCCACTAATTACATTTAATCAGACTGGGTCTCTCCCCCTTTTTTTTCCTGTGAGGAAAAGCATTAAAAAAAAAAATCGAGGAAGTTAGACAAATCCGAATTTGATTAACTATCTTTCATGTGAGACAACTGGATGTTAAAGGAAGTCAGTCTTTGGTAACTGTGATTACTGTGGTAACTGCTTTTAAATCTTCTCATCTTCTTTTACTCAGTTCTTTATGGACAGATCGACTTGGATTTCAGCTGCTTCACTACTAAAAAAGGCACTGCTCTCTTTGAGCACAGGTACTGTTTCACCTAGTTCAGGAGTCAGGAAAACCTCAGCTGCACTTATGAGTGTAGATTGTCAAGAAAGAGCCTATTTGATGAAAATGAGTGTGATTGATTGCCCAGCAGGAAAAAGGGGCTACACAATCAGATAAGTCTGGAAATCAGCTTCTTCTATTATCTTATTATCAGTAGTCTGATGAGACTAGAGAATGTGAAAATGTTCCCCATCATGCTGGCATGAAAGTTGCACACTGTGCATTTCCAGCAGGTGGTTCAAGGAAAGTAGTTCATTGTACACTATACCCTCTTTACCCGACACTTTCAGGGAAAGCACTGTGAGTCAGATCACTGACATTAGAAGCCTAAGGAAGATAATACATATATCTCACTTAGTAAGAGGTAACGACTACTTCCAGAGTGCTTCAAAATCAGCAGGGTAGGAGGAGATGGCTAAGGTAAAAAAGTGGTAATCCAAAACTGAACTGCTTTGGGCCAGTCTAAACAAGAGGTGGTGAGAAGGACAGACATACAGAGATGGACAATTAAGGGTTTTATTTAAGTATCACAGCAAACATTTGGTAAGTGATATGTGTGCCCTGACCGCATGCAGTTTACCTTAAATTACCTTGCAGTTGTCCTGGTCAGATTACATAGTTAACTAGTATTATGGGGGTTTTTGCAGACAAATCCAGATGTATCCTGTTACTATCTGAGCTTATATATTCTTCTCAGGAAGAACAGTTGTATTTGAATGGATTTCATCAGGAGCTTATAGCATGTTCTGCAGAAAAATATTGACCCTGGAGCATCAGCCAAAAGTACGCATTTTCTGATGTTTCCTAACTACACTGAAGTCCTTGCTGCACCAAATCAGTGAGGAGTTCAATGCAAAAGGTAATGTAATACTCTCGTAACGCAAATGCTCATGCAAACAGGCTTGTGAGTTCACTCAGCAGTTTCTCTATCACATTTACATCTTTTAATGAAATGAAAAATATATTAGAAACATAATATGCTGTCATGTCATGCGTGATTCCTGTTCCAAGAGCTACTTCCTTTAAGAGCTTGCAACATATCTAAACATGATTATTATTATTCTTTTCAGTTTGCAGAGTTTGGGGGCAGGTCAGGTCCAACAGGTTAAGAAGGCCTCACATAGCAGAAATCCCAGAGATGCTAGTAAACTTTAATCAAAACACTTCTTCACTATTCCTTTCTTCACCTTAAAAAAATTGAGCGATTTCCAGTGCTGCCCTTGTACAAATAAAATTTTGTATGAGTAGGCAAAAGATTTTTGTTTTCTTCCAGTCAATAGGGTCTATTCTCAGTAGATAAAAATCTAGCTAGAAAATGAGGATCATCATCTTTTTAAAGCTCAAAAACTCACACTGCAGAGGAATTCTTGTTGACTTCATAGAAAGCCTAGACACAGTCAGAACACGCCAGTGTCTCACTGAAATTGCACTCCAGATAGGGGTCAACAGCGACTATTTGTAGCCTCCACTTCAAATAGACAGGGGATAGTGTGCTCAAATGGACAGAAGCCAGAAATTTTTAGCTGTGAACATCTTGGAGCCATCATATAATACCAAGATTTAATGTGACAATGTAAGAATAACGATGACATTATCGCCTGCTTGTAGGGACAACTATTGCCTCTAATTCATTATATATTAGTTACAGGTGAGGCAGCTTTTCTACTACAAGTTTCTTTTCTGTGTCATTTGAGGGTGACATTTCTCATAGTAGCTGTCAGTACAGTCATAAGAGGATTTTATGATTAGTGAGATTAACATTTTGCTGTTTCTGAGGTACTTCCAATCTCACACACATAGTTTACAAGAAAGAAATGTGGAACAGTTACTGTTTCTGATAGCAAGTTCTACTGATCATCAGCTGTACACAAGCAATTTTTGGACACAATAAGGATAGTTTTTGATAAAGCAACAAAACAGTAGTTTCTTCTTTGACTTGCAGCCCTACCCACATATTTCTTCAAAACTAAATCTGGTTGAAATGCAAAGAGAAATTGCTGTGATTTTTTGCTGTGCACTGAAGCGAATGTTATGGAAGTGGAAAGCCTGATAGCTTTTGTTCCCTCCAGTTATTTTTTAAATAATTTTTAGTCAATATGTTAGACAATTTTTTCAGTTTTATTATCTCTGATTATTGTATTACATTAGCTTCCAGGGTCTCCCACTGGTAGTAGAGCCCTGTGGTGCTTTGTATCCACAGAATGCATGGGTTTTGAAGTTGTTGGAGGAAAGCAGGAATGGTTAAGCATCTAATGATGCTCTAGGCTGGAAAAGAGTTGACTGATGGGAATAGGATAGAGATCTATCCTGAGAGGAATGAAGAAAGTCAATAAGGAAATTAATGTTTCTCATAGTAAAAGAAATAAAATACCACCAGTTGAAACTAAATGGTAGCATATTCAAAAGAAAGTAGAGCTGTATGCCTCCTGCATCTCCTGGCTTATGAAGTTCCAGAGCCACAAAACTGTTAGCCTCTATGATAATATTCTGCAGCAGTGTCATTGCAGGTCTGTCCTGACCCCACATGAATTCTTAGATATTGCGTTTTGTATATTGCTGAGATTTGGGACTAAATGGGCCTTTGGTCATCCAGTGTGACTATTCTTATGTACTTTATATTGCAGTCTTTGAAATGTTTTGTTCAAGAAAGAGACCTGAGCACTGGGGAGGAAACCTGTATGGCAGTTGTTGTTGCTCTCAGCATAAGTCTGGCAACATTTGGAGCATGCCAGCTTCTCAAAGCAGAATTACAGTATACCTAAACAAATTTCGACAGTTAAAGGTACTGGAAACCCCATTATTTCCTCACATGTGTAAATAAAGGCAGATCAAGACAACTCATCTGGAAACTGGGAGTGCAATCTCTGAACATGTCTGTCTCATAACGGTAAAAAAAAATCTCTTGGCAAATTGCTGAGACAGTCTCCAGACTACTTCAAGAAAGCCCTATGGACTTGGTAAGTTATTAGTATCTACATTGTGATAGATAAGGCTGTTATTGATCTGCAGATGACTGTGTTACCAGCAATTTAGATGGGCAAATCTTAATTCAGGCATGTTATTGAGTCTGATGATCCCAAGCTGTCTGCTGATTGGTTTGGAAATATTTTGAAAGTGGAGGAAAACCTAGTATTCTCCACTAGCTCTGAAGAATCAGAGCCTGTGCATTAAATACAATGGTTACACTGTGAATTCCAGAAAATAATACACAGAAAACCTGAGAAGTCCAGTGGACTTATATACATGTGATAAAGCATAGATCTGTAGCTTTTATGCAAAACATGTGCCAGCAATGGAAAGGGAAAGAAGATCCATAGATGCGTTGACAGACACTCTCTATATTCTCTCTATTCCAGAAGATAATGCTTTTTGTCATTTGCAGTGTTTTCTGACTGTGTCAAACACTTGTTCTATTAAGAAACTGAGTGTAACACTACGTTGGTTGGGAGCTGTTTGTCTCCAAATTGTCAGAGGGCTGCTGTGATCTTCACTGATAGATAAAGATTTCTGGAAAGGCTAAACTAGACTGGTACTCTAGGAAAGGATTAAACTGAGGTTTTTGGGAAAGTAAGAGACAAAAGCATATATGAACACTTTCTCCTGCACTGAAAAACTGGATGTGACCCAAAGAGAAAGCTGGGAGAGAGAACGTATTTCAAGAAAGGATTTTACTAAACCTGGAGACTCTCTTGTCTGTACTCATCTTTGAAATCTCAGTCCATTAATCCAACCCCATCAAAAAAAGCACTTAAAGAGTTCTTCACTGAGAATACACACAGGCCACATTGCCAGCGACATCTGCTCACACACTCCGTTGAATAATGTAACATGGAATAATTTATTCAATTTTTTGCTTAAGAATTTGGGAGAATCAGCTTGCAAAGACATGTTACTGTGTTACAGAAAAGGACAAGAGTTTACAATTAGCCAAAGGAGAAATAAAAAAATTTCCCTTAGGCAGGAAAATTCCAGTTGCCTTATCCTGGCAATATTTGCCAGACAGCAGTGCAGAATGACATTCGAGTTACATAAACATATTTTCTGGAGGGGCAGAAGTAAGTTTTCCAAATTATGCTAACTTCTAAAAATCGCCTCCACTAAGCTTTCTCTAATAACAGCTCTCCTTTTCTGTATTTTTACCTCTTTTCTGTACTTCAGTGTTTATCTTTAAACTCCCCACAAGGACTTTAAAGGCCCCAAACAAGGATCAGATTCTACAGACTACGAAGTTCTGATTTGAATTATACTGGTTTGTGTTGTAACACCATCTAACTCTCAAGGACTCAACTTTCATTTTGCTTTGTTGTGTTATTAAGAAGGAAGAGAAATTGAAAGAAAAGGGAATTGGGTTTCTGAAGAAGAGAGAAGTGGTTTTCTGGAAAACTTAGCTTCCATTTAGGAACTTCAGAGACATGGTATGATTTCAACGTTACGTATTAATAAGATGCTTTCTGTTCTAGCCATTGCTTTGTGTAAAAACCTGTGGATTTCTTGCCACTTTAAACTTTTGTATGCCTACATTGGTGCTCAAAGGGACGGTCCTGCCCACTCCCCACCCTGGCATTCCAGTTCCCGCTCCTGTGCTTGTACTGGCATAAATGTTTGTACAACTGAACAATCAGTCAGGCTTGAGAACGGATCGGCTGAGAATATCTATAAAAAACATATTGAAAAACTGTCAGACTTGAGCTGTTGTAAAATTGCCTGCATTCTTCAGCTAGTACAAGGGAAGTATGGATGCACTGCAATGGGCTGCAGCAGGAAGTGGGTCTGCCTGTCTAAGTGGTGATAAGGATTTCCATGGTATTGAAGTGACTACACAACAACCTTTTGAGCAAGGGCTACTGTGGAGAAGCAGTACAAATTTTACTTAACAAGATAAATAAACTAGTTGAGATGCTCTTTTCCTGCTCCTTCCTTCAGCACATGCAAGATTTGTCAGGGCAGTAGGAACCCTTCCCAGACCTGTTCTCAGCTACGAGTCATGTTCCTTTTACACATACTGCAAGTACCATTCAAACTCATATGTTTCATCCCTGCAGCAGCAGAAAGCACCTATATCTTCATCCTGCATTTGCAGGGCGAGTCTTCTGTCTGTAGCAGCACCCTTCCCTCGTGTTTCAAAGGGAACAGCCGATTTGGTGAATTGAAAGTGTTCTGCCTCTCCTTATCTTGCCCCAAAGGGGTCTGTAGTTATCAGGAAAGCCTGCGCTATTGATGTGGGGTCTGTGTGTGTCTATCAGTTTGTTGTTGGGCTATGATGATGAAATCATAGCATTCAGACCTTCAAATTATTTCAGGGAATTGGCATAACTGCCTGAGAGATCTACTGTCTTGCTCCTGTTATTTATGGAGCAAAGCACTCATGCAGACTCACACTGAAACTGGGCCAAATTCTCTTCTTGTTCCCATAGTTATTTCATGGAACTTGTTGATTTCCTTGGCAGTACACATAATACACAGACTAAGATGCTTGCATTAGGAACTTCTTTCATATTTACAGTGCTGAAATGACACCAAAGGATCAGGTTGCATTCCTGAACCTTGCTCTCTTGCTCCAGACAGCTCCTGACACACAGAGATGAGAAAAAGAAGGTAAGAGGCAGCATCCTGTTGTCCATGTCAATGTATGCAGCCTCAAGAGCAAGAAAGAGATGACCGACAAACCCATTGAACTTAGAGGTTGTAACGCTTTTTATTTGCTGGAAAATTAAATTGACCTTTTTATATTCCCTACTAAGTTTAAAATAATTTTTGGTAACCACCAGAAAGATGTTTCCATCAGTGTTATTGAGAGTGGTGGGTTTTACTAATAAATGAAAGGTGGGATTAATGTCATGACTATTGTTCACCAAAAGACTGCCCTGCAAAAATATGTGCAGTGCCCAGCACTGTCCACAGGAAGGGGAACAAATCCTAGCTCCTAGCTTGAATTTAGGAGTTTTGCAGAGAGAAGAACAGAGCTGGAAAAAAGGGATCTGATTACATTTTACCAAATAGACCAAATGTGCTGGCCAAGACTTTGGGGTGAATTTACATTTTTTTAAAGGTAATTTTAACAGTCAGTCTGAACTTGAAGGAAGACATTTCCTACAAAGAGGAAGTGAAATCATGGTCGTTTAGCCTCTTCTAGTACTTCTAGTCATAAGAAGTGATCTTTTAGCAGAAGCATGCTTTCTGAACGCTCTCAAGCGTCTAAACTATGTTTCTGCAACATGTAGTTTCTTCTTAGCAAGGAAGTTCAGTTCAAGGACTGTGAACGTCTGTGTTCATTCTTGATCATGGCATTGAATCTGTTTAGAGAGCATTATTATGAAGACTGATGTATCACACCTCCTGGTCACTTTTTTGATTGTTCAAAACCTACTAATCTCTTTAGATGATTTTAAGTTCAGACCTATCCATCTTTCAATGTGGCAACACTTTCACACTTGTCATTAAAGCCTGTGGTACAGGGTAAAAGCAATGTAGGTGGGAAGCAGGCAGATGAGAAATGACTCTCATCTATCTCATCCTGGCTGTCACAGGTGCAGGCAAGACACTGTACCTTTGCAGGGTGTTTGTGTACTCTTGCTATCTTCCTTGGTCCTGTGTACTTACAGGCCTTCAACTTAGCTTCATGATGATCAGGTTCAGAGAGAGTCTTGACTTATTTTAGTTTAGATGCCTAGTTTTCAGGTTTTTTATAAGTTAGGTAACATGAATCCCAGTCACAGTATGCAGGATATTGGCCAATCTGAGTTCAATCTGGTATAATGAAACTTCTCCCAAGAATGTTACTGGACCAACAATGGCAGTGGCGAAATACAATTTAGAGCATGTAAATCCACTATACCAACCTTTGGAACTCTTACGTCATTCTCTGCAGAATTCCAAAAGAACGCATATTTCAAGAATTATAAAGGCCAAATTCTAACGTCAGAAACAGGGCCTGCACTATTGCTAGTGAGAACTATTTACAAACTTCAGTAGAATTCAAAATAAACATAGGAAAATCTCCTGATATTGATGGCCACTGTAGCAAAATAATGAAGCTTTCTCTGAAGACTCCTTTTACACCTCAAGTGGGAAAACTGTCAGATGAAAACACTACCTGCAAAATCAACCTGTTTTGTTGAGATGAAATGGATCCCTAGCATATGCTACAACACTACAGTGGGAGTTTTCCTAGAACGTATTTTGCTTAGTTTTCACATGAAAAAAACTTTTTCTTCATTGTGTTCCCCTAATACATACAGAGTCATACTTGTTGAGATTTGTTTAGCTCATGCTTGGTTTTCTGCGTTTCTTTTAGAGGAGTTTTCGTTTTGAGTGGGAGAGATTTCTGAGACATAATGACGTGTATGACTGATAATGCACTGATTAATTACTGGGGGATGAGCAAAACCCAACTGACTTCCAGCTATTCTGTTGCGTAGAGTTTAAATTGGGGAGGATGCTCATGGCACTGTGAACACTTGGAGTTCTTTTAAAGTAAATATATATGTGATAAAGGCACAGACTGCCTGAGATTGGAGTGGAAAAGTCACTTGCTGCAGGGATAGAAAGGGTTGAAAATAATAACAGGCTATGCTCTACTGAAAACACATAGGAGAGAAAGAATAATATGGTTTTCTTTTCATGCAGACAGCAATTCAGAGAATGAAGACTGTAATTCTGCCTCTTTGCAGCCTGAGAACCTTTTCTGTGCTACTAAGTACATTCAGTTCCACTTCTTGTTTGGCAGGGTTTATGTGCTATCTTAGCTGAACTGTCAAAGAAAACTTTGAACTTGAATGTATTTCATTTCTGCTTTTCAAATGTCCCCGAGACTGAGCTCCAACAAGTCCTGGAGTACTGTCCCGGAGACAGCGACCAGATTCCCAGAAGTGTGCAGATTTAAAAATAGTCCTTTAGTGACCCTGACCTAGACACAGATGTCCTCCTTTGGGTAGAAAGAAATTTTGTGATTTCATAACGTCTTGGAAAGTTAGTAAGTGAGGAATGGTGTGTTGAAAGGAACATAGCTGAGGGCTGTGCCTGTAGATACATATTCTTCACTTTCTCATTACTAAAGGCTTGGCGAGGCAGCTGTGCTGCCCAGCGTTGCCTGCTGTCTTTTAAGTAAGACTCATGCATTATGATTTCATAGATTGGTAGTACCAGGCAAGACTTTAGGGATCACCTAAGTGCTGTCTCCGCAAGATAGCCCTGTGCAAGATGGTTCTTTTGAAAGTGATCTCAAATACATGAACACAGAGCTTCTTACTTACTTCTACAGCAAGTCCAGTCTTGTTCTTGAATGACAGCAAATACTTAATTAATCTGCTAGTTGGAAGACATAATTTCTTAGCCACTGGATAGTAGAGTTAAATCAAGCCATATTCTGTTACACAGATAGTTCTTTCTATCATGGGTAAGGCACACTGGAGTCCTTCCTATGATCAACAGTCAAACTTTAGCCAGGGGATATAAAAATATTCTCTTCTCAACCGAAGCCTAGAATTTAATTTATCAGACAAAGGTTTCCATTGTATTCCTTCTCCAAGCTGTATAACAGAAAGGTGCAATTAATCAGTGTTAGTTTTCATTTGTAGGATAAAAATCTTGCATGATGTTTTCCGTAGCCTTGAGAATAGTGAAAGTAACTTGTGAAGATTCCAGTTTGGTTACTTGCCTAGGCCAGCTCATTTAATAAAAAAAAAAACGGGGGGGGGGGGGGAAGGGGTGGTGTGGAAAGAAGCGAAGTGTGATTTAGAAGGTATATAAGATGTCTGATAAGTTTCCCTGTCCTGGGTTTCAAAATAGTCAAAGCAGCCAAAATAGCCTCAGCTCCTTTGGGTAAATTAAAAAAAAAAAAAAAAAAAACTGGACAAAAATTTCAAGGAATGGAAGTTTTGCACTTTTCCCCTCAAGCACTGCAAATCCAAAGATCACTTCTGAGTGACAATCAGAAAATTTTCAGTACTTTATTTGCTGCACTATGATGCCCAAGAGCTCACCTAAAATACCTACATTTGCTGAAGTTAAATCTCCACGTTCCAGTCCTGCAAATCCTTATGCACAGCCTAAATTTACATTTGTGGTACGTTTTATTGGCTTCAGTGCTAAAGAGAGATGTAAGTGCTTGCATGGCTGTTGACAGGATTGTGAGGAAACAGGACAGTTTGTTTGCAGCCTTGCTACCGTGATTGCGTCTCCAGCAGGACTGTGAAATATTACGGCAGTCTCCATTTAAATACTTTGATTCATTGCTCTGCTGTGTGGAGAAAATGCCCATACCTCAGAAGCTGAAATTACACTCAGATAAGACTGGCTGTCCTTGGGTTTTAACAGAAATGCTATAAAAAAGCTGCTGTAATGGTACAGAGGAGTAGAATTCCAATTGAACCTTGAAACCAGAACTTGATTGTCTAAAAATATTAAGAATTTCAAATGTTTTTTTCTTTTTCCATTTATGAGGAATGTATAAAGCAATGGGGTTTGAAAACGCCTCTTTTCACATTCCAGACTGTGTAGCACACACAGATGTGTGATGCTTTGCATAACATTGCCCAGCAAACACAGGTACTACACACAGGCTTTTTTACTCTGGAAGGTAATTGGGGTAGCCCTTAGCCACCTGCAGTCTGGGACCAGGAATCAACAACTCACCATGCATAAGAGAGGATAATAATCTCCTGGAGTTCACTGATTCCTTCTGCACTTCTGAGGTTACTCTCATGTAAGCAGGCTGTGTATCCCTCTCATGAGAGTATCACATCCTTCTTGTAAATTCTGGTTCAATTTCTCACTTGCTAGCCAAGAAGTTTCAGCCTTGCAAATGGTGGCTTACTGTGCGAAGGTCTAGAGTGAACACCTATAATATAGGATTCGGTGTGGTCTCAAAGCTCTATTCTCTGCAAATCCGAAGTCAATCAACTTGGTAAGTAGCTTTTAGTAACAATTATTGTTAGATATTGTTATTCATTATAATTGCAAGAACTGTAAATCATCATGATTATAATAATATAATACTAATATGTTAATAAGTTAGTTTTCCAAAGGTAGGTACTATGGCATCATCTGAATATCATCTTCTCCAGGAGAGATCTGTTTCACAGTAGTGAATGTCAAAAGCAGGACATAGTTCCTGTACTGAACATCTTTACAGATCAAGGCATGAGAAATCCTTTGATAAGCCTGCCTTACAGTAAGAAGCAGAAGAGAGCTGGCCAGAAATTGCAATCCGTGATACAAAACTAGCAATCAAACAATTCCAGATGTTTCTTGTGAGTCTTTCTGATTTGGTTTCAAAACAAGAAAAAAAGTCTCTGAGTGAAGGCTGGGTCAGAACTAGGTATGTTTCCATGGATCGAGGAGAAGTGAATAGGGTGGACATAAAAAAATTCATGAATGCAGAAACACTGGTCAATTTAAAGCTGAAGACTAGAAAAATTTTGTGATTCAATCAAAAGTCATATGTGAAATCTACATGAGACACAAGAAACCCCATTTAGTTATTTTTGCCACAATTTATAGCCCCAATCCAGGATCTACTCTCCTCTTTTTAAATCAAATAACTAGATGTTTTTGATTCAAATTATCAATGACTTTAAACTAGTGGAAAGCCTACTTAGTTTCTATGCATATTTACTACAAGGTAACAAAGCATACAGGGCACCAGAAGAATTTCAGAAAGAAAGTGTACAAGCTAAAATTCAAAAGCCTTCAATTTTCCCCAGAATTATAGCAAATAATGAACAAATATGAAGCACAATTTTTTTTCATCAATGCAGTGGTTTTGTTGTCATAGCAGCAGGTAAGCTACAGGTGTGGCTTACTGCCTACCTGGCTGCTTCCAGCCCAGATAACGTTGGTGCAGCAGCAACATCAGCAGGTGAATCTGCTGGGAACAGAGACAACATCCAATGGTGTACATTACTTAAGATCTGACTGAACTGTCTCTGAAGGCGTGGTGTTTAAGCCGTGGGACGGGATGTTCCCTAGGGCTCGTCACTTTGAGTCAATGTGCACTCAAAAGTGGAAATTGAGAGAAGAATGTTAAGGTGTTCACTTGTGGTATGAGCTGCCTACAGGTAGGTGACAGGAAGTGTATTAGTCTATTCCTTCAGCCCTCACTCCAGATGCTCACATTTCCCACAGGTTTGTGTTCCCTTTTCAGCTCTGGCTGAATATCTTGAATAGGCTATCTTGTCATATTATCAACTCCATATCTGAACAACCCTTTTAGAGAGGAAGACACAGTACATAAACTTTTTAAGCCATAAATTTTCAACACAGATGCTCAAATTCAAGTATTTGAAAAAAGGCCAGGTAGCTTTTTTGGCTTATTTATTACTTTATTCTGTGCCTTAAATCTCTGAGAACAGCTGACTTGCTTCATCCAGCAAAGAGTTCTGCTGCTACCTTATGATAGTGATGCTGTCCCTCGTCAGGAAACTAAACCTCTTAATTTCAGCTCTGTCCTGAGCTGTTCCTCATATGTTTTGTCTTACATCAAGTGCTCCTAAAGGAAGCATAACTTGTGTTAAGGGAGCTATCTTACTTATCATATCTCTCCATGTTAAAGATCTAGCCTTCAAATTTTTCACATTCATGCAAGTGTTACCATTGCAGCCAGATGTAAATCTTTTAAGTTATTTTCTCCTACATTTTAATTTTTATTTTTTAATTTTTCGTTGCTGTCCTTTCACTTTTTATATTACAAAGTGATTAGTTAAATAAGGAGAACTGAGTTGTGTTCATGGGTATGATTAGAATGAAGTGACTTTAGATTGTGTCATGCAAATAAGGGATGGTAACTAGCTTGTTATAATTTAAGCAGTGGACCTCTGCAGCCTTGCCTGAGAACGGGTGCTAACTTTGCTTTTTCATCCTCAGCAATGGCAGAAAGACAGTACAAAACCACTGGCATTCCCTTATGGATCTTTACTACTGCATGAAAGGTAGCTCAAATACAGCACATAGTCATTCACACCTAGGCAAATTTGCTCCTAAATATTAGAAATCTACTTTTTTCCCTTCACACAGCTCAGTGCTTCTGCAGGAGAAGGACCAGAGGCACTGATGCTGCCAGCAGCAAAAGGGAGTGAGTAGAACACACAACAACTGCTGCTGCAGCTGCAGGTGACCTGGAGTATGACAGGGAAGGGGAGGCATGTCAGAGCTACACTGAGGGATCTCAGGGCTGTTTCTGAGACTTCTCAATTGGACTGGGCCAGCAGCTCTGCTTCACCTGGTTGTGTTCAAGGAGCACTGAGAAAGATGAGGCAGGGAAAACAAAAAGGCTACCTTGAGCTGTTTGTCAAGTCTTCCTTTCCAAACAGAGAAATAGGTCACAATTCCTCCGACTGATTTATCTCTTCTGCAACATGAGATCCAAGGATAGTAGAAGACTGTATTTCCTAGGGTGCTCCCACATCTTCCTGCAATTCTCTTAAAACTGGGCTGAAACAAAAGGCATCCTCCCACATATTCATTCTACTTTTTAGATAAGACAGAAATCTGGACAATTTGTCCAGGAACAGAAATTTACATAGCAGATGCCAAAACTTAATCCTACCCAAAGCGTCACCCCAGACAGCCTGAATCTGTCTCAGTGCATTACCTTTTCCTTTCCTCCTCTCCATCTTATTTGTTGTTATTGTAACACAGATGCTTTCCATTTCAGTTGCCCAAATGCAGCTATGGAAAAGAATGCTTATCCCTAACAGTTTGTAGAGTAATACAGCTGTGTGCCTGAATGGTTCCTGATCCAGTGGAATTAGCACAAGCAGGGTCCTTGTGGTCAGCAAGCTGCACTTAAGCCAGCCGTTTGCCCTTGCAGCAAGAAGGGTAAAGTGTGCCCCAGGCTTGCTTACAAGACAATAAATAGCAGTTTAAGTGATGTGACTTTTCCATAGTCCTGTAATTCTAAGGAAGAAAACATTCATAGCTATTTTATCCTTGGGATGCTTCTGAAGTTATCATAAGAATAATTTAGTCGCCTGTTAGACACAGCTATGGATAAGTGAAAAGGAGAAGCTTTGAAACCTCAAATTCTGAAGTGAGGTTTTGGCCGAACCACATGCTTTTTACTTTGTAGTTGAAAAGGCACTTGACCATAGTATAAATTGACATGCTACTGCAAACTGCAAGAGGCAAAGAAAATGTATGTTGCTGGCTGAGTCAATTCAGCTGAGAAGATACAATTCTGCAGTTGTTAATATCAATAGCTAATCCAAAGTGATTTACAGTTGGGTTCATAATTGGATTGATTCAACTTGTTTATTTAGTGAACTAAGTTCAGCTAATTGAAAACCGTTGCAAGCACAGTAGGATCTGGGACTGATTTAGCAAGGCCAAATTTACTCAGTTAAATGACTTCACCTTTTCCTGTAGACATTGAGCCTAAGATCCTATTTTAACAATTCGCAAGTGTTTTGACCTTTTAAAAAAAGCATTAGGAGCCCACCCTCTTCCCTTCCTCACCAAACTTAAGGTGACTGTAAACTAAAAAAACGCAACTGCAAAACTAGCCTACCCTAATGCTGACTTGAGCTAACTGCTTGTTTGTTCTCTTAGAGAGAAGTGCTTAGCTCTGAGGAAATTGTGAGCAGTATTTTTACTTTTAAAATTTTTGGCTTGAAAGATAAATTCAGTGAAAGAGATGAAAGTGTCCTCCCATCCCCAGAACCACTAATATTATCTCTAGGCAAAAGTCTCATCTCTGACTGTAACTAGATCTGTTGCTCCAGGTAAAGTTGCAAGGAACCTCACACAAAACAATGACCAAATTTGAGAAGAAATAATAAGTAATCCCTGTCATCACTCATGTAATTATGTGGTTTTTTCCCTCCATTAGATGGATAAATAGTTCAGCTCGTTTGTAATCTTTAATCTGTCTTGCTGGTCAGCCTGAGAGATACATTGCAACAGCCAATTCCACAGATTAATAAAATGCAGTATGGGGAGACATTTCTTTCCCATCACTTTTATCTAAATTGCCTTTCTTGTTGAAAGCATTCCAGTTCCTTTCAGTTGAAAGAGGGCAAGCAAGAGAATATCATAACTTGCCTTCTTGCAGATGGAAATCTGCTGCTTACTGCTAGCTTGTCTCTTCTCAGTTTTTGTTTGCAATTAGCGCTTTAACTCAAAGTAGTTCCCACTATACTGACAGTATATGAATTAGTATGTGACAGACTGGTTCTGTGTCAAGATGTGAATGCATTTCCTGGCATTTTTGTTACTCTTTTTAATCAAGGGATTACAACCACTTTAATCTACAGTATTGATTTTGGCCTTGACTCCAGTGTTTTTCATTCCTTCATTTGCACAGGTGTTTTCCCTTGTGTAGTTTAGCTGACTTGCTCTTATCTTGGTTGTTGCCCAATTCAGAGCGTCTCTTACACATATATTTCACACCATCAGGGACACAGATTCCAGAAGCTTCCCTACTTCTCCCAGGTTATCCACTTACATCCTATACTGGGGAGATACTGTCCACCCAGAAGAAATTGCAAGAGCCCCTCCCTAAACTCACAGGCAAATCTTTCTGAAGGCAGCTGCATTCTTAAGAGCTCAGATCTACAGTTGCACAACTGTAGATAGCAAACAACAGTGCAACAAGCACTAGGGTGTGGCCATACTTACCATTTTTCTTTTCACAAGACAGCAGGATGATACAGCATTCCAAATTTTATGTTTCTATGTTTAGCTGTTGCTGAAATTGAAGCAAGGCACAGTATCTTTCTGGATGTTATATCCTGAGGAGAACAAGCAAGTATTCATGCCGTCCTTATGCTACAGTTTTAAGCTAAAGCGCTTAGAGTATATTACTTGATTTGAAACCCACAGAGGCTTAGTTTTTCCTTTAATTACGTCTTAATTTTGAAAAGCCACTTCTCCCCCTCTCCCCTTTTTGAGTGGAATAGAGCAAATGTTCTTTTTTTACAGAGTAAAGAGATACCTCATGAAATTATTCAGATATTCCAAGGTCCCTTCGGGTTTTCTAACTCATCTTTCACATAGCATATATTTTTCTCTTGCAAGAGTCGAGAAAACAATTATTATTGGATGAACACAATGTCATGAGACACAAAGTAGCTGAGGTCTAGATTTCTTCCTGAATGAAAGGTTACCTTAGATTTGTAAGTCATCATTTGCCTGGTACCTATTTTTTCTTTTCAAATTCATAAATCTTTCAATTTCTTCTTTAGCTAGGACAGAAACAGAAATGCTGAAAAGCCCTTTCTTCACAGACATGTCCTTATATTTCACATTTATCTAAAACCAAGAAGACTTGAGAAACTGTTTCCAATCAGTTCAGCTTCCAAACAGGTGATAACAACAGGCCAACAAGCACAGGCTTATTTTTTGTAACATCTTCTGATAAGACCAGAACCACTAGAGAATTCTTCCTGTGAATGAAGAAAAACCTCTTTCCCTCTTTTAGAAATTACTGGCTTGGAGTATGCATTGAAAAAAATCAGTGACTAAGATATTGAGTCTGAAACAAAATTAGTTTCTCGGGGTATCATTAGGACCAATTTTCATAGCCAGTTTTGTTATGCAGAACAAACATTCCTTCAGAGGACTTTCAGACTGCAAAATTTCACAGCAATACACAATCCTAACTGACACTCTTGCCACACCCTTTTATTACAATACTGACATCATCTGGTGAGCTAAGCAAAGTTAGACTTTCTGAATGAGTAATTCTAGTGGTTATCATGGCCTTTCACTCATGTATGTCAATGGGCAATGTCTTGGATTCTGATACTACTTACTAATATTATCACCACAACCTCATTACATTTAAGAAAAGCTGAGGTCTACAGATGGGAAATGCATTATGCCTTACACTGAATTCTCAGACAGCTGCCACAGGGAGCAAGTACTTAAGACACAAAACTACAGGACTAAACAAGGATATCCTGGGCACTGAGTAATAAGGCATCCTTAGCTGATATGGATACCCATTTCACAGGAAACAACAAATATCTCCACTGGAGAAAGCCCACAAAGCACTCCTGGGATCAGTGTGAAATGATCACGCAGCAAGACTGAAGTTGCTGTGATTGAGAAGAAGAGGCCCAGACTTAGGCTGACATTTGCCACAGGCACCTGTATTTCAGCAGATCAGTGTCGTTTAGGATGGTCAGGGATTTCTGAGTATAGCAAAGACTTGGAATGTCAACTATAGTCCTTGGCACATTATCCTGTGTCTCTTGCTAGCCCCTGCTGAGCTCTTTCATCCAGGCTGCAGCCACTCTGGCCCTCTTCTCATGAAGTGAGGGCCTCCTGCAAGTATGGTCAGCTGTCCTTGACACAGGGCAGAAACTGGAGGAACAATGCAGGATGGCTTTGTGATCAGCAGGGCTGAATATTATTGCAGAGTGGGGAATAAGATTTGCATTGCATTTCCTGTAGGGAAATGCACCCATCTAGGAACCTTTTGCCTGTTAGCAAGGCCTCAAACCCATTACTCCAGCAAGGTAGAAACTGTCTCCTTGTGCCCACCCAAGCCCAGCTGTCTAAAATGTTCTCCTGACCTCCAACGCTAGAAAACTGTCATGTAGATGCATGTGATTAGAGATATTACAAACATTGCTCTTCATCTTTATGCGGCTAAACAGACGAGCAAATAGTAATTTCTTATACTTAGCAGCTCGTAGTGGTTTGAGCAAGTTCAGTATTTGTGTCATGATTTTGGCACCAAAGACACTTCCTCGTTCTTCCTCTGTTTCAATAACCTGCAGAGATTATCAGGATGCAGAGCAAGAATTTGTCTGGCAGTGGAGTTCCAAACTCCCAACTGCTGCTTCCCTTGTAGAAATCATAAAGCACTGCCCACATAAAGAGGAGACCTCAGTTAGAGTAGAATATTTTAATTTGGAAGGGATCTGCAATTGTTGTCCAATCCAACTGCTTGACCGCTCCATGGATGACCAAGAGTTAAATCCAGTTATTAAGGGCATTGTTCAAATGCCTTTTAAACACCAACAGGTTTGGGGCATTGACCACCTCCAAGAAGCCTGTTACAATGATTGACCACCCTCTCAGTAAAGAAATGCTACCTAACATACAGTTTAACCCTCCCTTGGAGCAGCTTTGGACATCTTATCACTGGATACCAAAGTAAAGAGATCAGTAATTTTCTCTCTATTTCCCCTCCTCAGGAAGCTGGAGAGAGCAATGAGGTCAACCCTCAGCCTCCTTTCCTCCAACTAGACAAGCTCAAAGGTCTTAGCTACTCCTCGTAGTACATTCTTTCTAGACCTTTCACCAGCTTTGTTGCCCTCCTCCAGATGCATTCAATGACCTTAACATCCCTTTTAAATTGTGGAGCCCAGAACTGCACACAATATACTCAAGGTGAGGGTGCACCAATGTTGAATACAGTGGGATAACAATCTCTTTTGGCCAGCTGGTTACACTGTCTTTGATGCACCCAAGGATGCAATTGGCCTTCTTGGCTGCCAGGGTACTACTGAGTCATACTCAGCTTAGTGTCAACCAATTCTCTCAGATCCCTTTTTCTGCAGAGCAGCTCTCCAGCCACTCCCCTCCCAGTTTATACTAGTGTTGAGCTTTCCTCCACCCTAGGTGTAGAATCTGGCATTTGGACTTGCTGAGTGTCATCCCACTGATCATTGCCCAATGCTCTAATCTATCTACATTCCTCTGCAAGGCATCTTGTTGCTAAATAGAATCAACAGCACCTCCCAGCTTGGTACCATCAGCAAACTTGCTAATGGTGCGTTCAACTCCTGCCTCCAGATCACTGATAAATGTATTGAATAGAATTGGCCCCAGAATTGAACCCTGTGGAACACCACATGTAGCTCAATTTCCTACAACCCTTTAAGGTCTGCTCTTCAGCCAGTTCTTCATCCAGCTCACCAAGAACCACCTCACCCCACAGTTCGACAAGTTGTCCAGAAGGATGCTGTGAGGGAGAGTATCAAAATGGTTACTAAAATCCAGTAAAACTATATCCACTGCCTTCTCTTCATCCACTAGGAGAGTGACCCAATCAAAGGATATCAAATTAAACAGGGTTTTCTCTTTGTAAACTCATGTTGACAGTGCGTAATGATTGTATTATTCTTTAAATCCCTTTCAGTAGTACCCAGTATACTTTTCTCTATGTTTTCCAGGAACTGAGGTTAAACTAACACATCTGTAGTTTCCTGTGTCTTCCCTCATGTCCTTCTCATAAATTAGAATAACACTGGCCAGCATCCAGCCAGTAGAGACCTCCCAGACTCCCAAGAGCTCTGGTAGATGATGGAGAGGGGTCCTGCCATAACATCCACTAGATCTTTCTGTGTTCTGGAATGAATCCCATCAGGCCTTGTGGACTTGTGAACGTTCAGATGATACAGCTGGTGCTTTACAATTTGCATGTCCACAAATGAAAAGACCCAGTTCCCACACTTGCAGTCCTCCAACTCAGGGGTCCAGGCAGTTCTAGGTCTATCAGTATTACTAAAGATTGACGCAAAATAAGCATTGAATGCCTCCACTTTTCCTTCAATAAGTATTGGTCCAATGTATTCTTTTAACATCCTCTTTCTATTAACATACTTTTAAACCCTTCCTGTTATCTAACACAACCCTGGCCAGTTTAAACTTTAGTTCAGCTTTGGCCTTTCATGTCCTCACCTGAACTATAGCTCTGTAACCTTCCTGTGAAGCCTGACCTTGCTTCCAGAGATCATACAGTTTCTTTTTCCTCTTGCTCTCCATAAGGAGTCCCCCTGTTCAGCCAAGCTGGTCTTCTGCCCCTCTTACTTGACCTACAGCACAGTGGAATTTCCTGCTCCTGTGTTTCTAAAAGGTGGTTCTCAAAGACTGACCAGGATTCATGGACTCCTAAGACCTCAAAAGCAGATTCCCAGTGTATTCCACTAAAAAGGTCCCTGAATAACTTAAAGTTTGCTCTCCTGAAGCGCAGAGTAACATCTGGGCTGTTCTTTTTTTCTCATTATGCAAAAAAATTTAAACTCAAGTGTTTCATGATCAGTGTTGCTAGATAGCCACCTGTCAACGCTCCCCCTACAAGTACCTCTCTATTCAAAAATAGCACGTTTAGGAGGGCATTTTCCTAGTCGGTTCACCGGGTACTTGTGATAAGAAGTTATCTCCCATAGACTTCAAGAATTTCCAAGACACGCTTTTCCCAACAGTATGATATTCCCAGTTGATGTCTGGAGAATAAAAACCTCCCATAAGGCCAAGGACTACTGACATAGACATTTCTCCTAATTGCCTGTAGAATAACCCATAAGTTAACATCCTGCCTAGGCGATTCGTAGTAGACACTTACTACAACATCTCTTTTGTTCTTCATCCTTCTGTTCCTCACCCAAAAGCTTTATACCATACCACCACTAACTGTAAGGGCTGTACAATCAAACTTCTGCCTTACATATAGTGGGACTCCTCCATCTTTCTTTCCATGTTTATCTGTCCTAAACAGCCTGTAGCGCTCCATCCCAGCACTCCAACTGTGGGACTCATTCCACCAAGTTTCACTAATACTGATGATATTGTATCTCTAAGAACTGAGCAGTTCTTCCCGGTTTTTTCTCATGCTGCGTGCACTGGTGTACAAACATTTCGGATACACTGCTGAGCCTGTCACACTCTCTGGAGCTGTGAACGTTCCAACTAGCATTTTCACCCTCAGGCCATGCTATGCCAGCCGTTGACTTAACTGCTACAATCCTGCTGATATCCTTTTCCTCCACTGATTCTAGTTTTAAGCTGTTTCAATCAGTCCTACCAGCTTACACCCAGAGATGTCTTTTCCCTATCAGAACAGCTAGATCTTGTCAGGCCCCAGCATATCTCATCTCCATGTTTTAAAACCTCAAAAGTTCTGGAGAAGGCACCAGCACCAGAGCCAGATATTGATATCCTAGGCTTGCCCATTTCTTGCAAAGTCTTCCCCCATTACTGGGAAGATTGAGAACACTACTTGTGCTCCCAAGTTTTTAGCACTCTTCCCACAGCTCTGAAATATCTTTTGATTGACCTCAGACTTTTTGTTGCCCTCATTAGTACCCTCATGAAAAAGCAGGAATGGATAGCAGTCTAAAGGTTGCACTAGGCTTTTCAGTCTTGTGGTGATGTCCATAATTCAGGCCTCAGGAATTCAGCAGATTTCCTTGAAAAGAGGGTCCTTGTCCACAAATGGGTGTTTCTGTTCTGCCCAGGAGGGGATCACCAATGACCGTAACTCACTGTAGTTTCTTCTTGGCACTTGTTGCAATGGGTTGGTTTCTCTGACCTTTGGAGTACAGCTGAATTGATCAATCTCTCTCTCAGACTCAGATACTCCCCAGCCTACCCACCTCCTCCTGCAGCTAAGCCACCAAACGAACAGTTCACTGATGTGGTTACCTGTCCCACAGGCTTGCTTGTAATCACTTTCCACCTTTAGGAATATCCTTCCACATATTCCACATCCACAAAACTAGGTGGTCACATGCTTGAAGAGGAGCTCTGTCTGCGTGGCTGCACTGGTTCTACCAGTTCCTATAAGCTCAAGAGAAGCAGAGGGCACTGCTCTTTGTGGGGCGGTCCCCATGTTGCCGTGCTCTTGCTCATCCATTGCATTACCTGGGCAGCTGCTTCCCTCGCCCACGCTGCCACGCGCAGGCTCCGGCCCCTGATTTCTTGTCCAATCAGCGGCTCCAGAGTCAGTTGCTGGGGCGCACCCCGTGTCCAGGCTCAGCTCTTTGCATTGCTTATGCTGCTAGCGCTACTGTCCAGGCACCCGTTGCAGTCACCGGTTCTCCTCACGCACACCCGATAGTGGGAAGCCACAGAGCGCTGAAAAGCCTCCACTCTGCCAAAAACAGAGCTACATCAAAGCTCGCTCAACACCTGGCAATTCCTCCTCAGCTGCAAGGTAGCAGAAACTGCAATATTTGAATAAGAAATGAAAAGAAAAATCACTCAAGAAGAAACATCCCCCCCCGCAAAAAAAAAAAAATGTTTTTCATGCTTAAGGAAAGTGCTGTGATATGAATCTTGAATATTGTGTACAGTTCTGGGCCCCCCAGTTTGGGAAAGATGTTAGGATACTGGAATGTGTTCAGAGGAGGGCAACGAAGATGGTGAAGGGGCTGGAGCACAAGCCCTACGAGGAGCGACTGAGGGAGTTGGGGCTGTTTAGTCTAAAGAAGAGGAGGCTCAGGGGAGACCTCATTGCTCTCTACAACTACCTAAAAGGAGGTTGTAGACAGGCACGGGTTGGTATTTTCTCTCGGGTGACCAGCGACAGAACTAGAGGGCATGGACTCAAGCTTCGTCAGGGAAAGTTTAGGCTTGATGTGAGGAAAAAGTTCTTCACTGAAAGGGTGATTGGCCATTGGAATGCGCTGCTCAGGGAGGTGTTGGAGTCGCCGACCCTGGAGGTGTTTAAGGGGAGACTGGATGAGGCACTGAGTGCCATGGTTTAGATGGTGGTTGGTGTTAGTGTTGGTGTTGGTGTTAGTGTTGGGTTATAGGTTGGACTTGATGATCTCAGAGGTCCTATCCAACCTTATGGTACTGTGATACTGTGATACTGTGAATTTTCTTTTCATAAGTTGAAGAAATTATTCTGATTTAATATTTAAACTCTGCTCTCTAAATGGAACTCTTCTCCAATAACGGGTCAAAATTACGTTTCCTTCACTTTGATGAAAGAATCTATAAAGGTGTTGAAGGTAGTTCTGCCACTACACTTCAAAATCACTCTGCTGCTTAGTTTGTATTCATATCCTATGCACCTCTGTGTACACAAACACTCTGACACTTGGCTTTTGTCTTGAACTGGGAATCATTGGATCCCAGTAAAGTTTTCCAACTAAGAGGGGACCATGGCAGGCAAAAAAAGCACTACTGAGAGATACAAAGCAGCTCTGGTGGAGACCAAGGGGAATGCTAGTTTGAAAACACATCATGACAGGATTCCTGGCAGAAACTGGAAAATATAGGAAAAAAGGGGTCTTTTCCATCAAAATTTTTGTTTTTTGGAAACTAAATTTTCTATCCTCAAATGACAGAAATGAACGGATTGTGACCTTCAGATTTGTGTTCAAAAGAAACTCCAGTGAAAGAACTCTGTATTGATGCTTAAGCTGGACTCTGGCTTGCTGGGACCATTGCTTGAACATGGTGTATCAAAACATATCTGCATAAATATGTGTTCTAGACATACCTAGAGAACTACTAGCAGCCAGGACATGAGAAACAGTATTTTAATACCTATTATATCAATATATAGATGTACTTTGTTTCTCAAAGGGTATAGTCTCAAAGCCTATGAAATACTTCAGAGGAGATTCCTGTTTCCACACATCATTTAAATTTCCTGCAGGGGAGCAGTGATGGTTGAGTAGTATCAAATTATCTGTGATACAATTGTTTAATGGACAAAAAATGGTGTTAGCTTTAGCATAGTGTATATTGTCTATAAATGCTACTTCCCACATTTCAGTTGAGAGGCTGTAAAAAATTACATTTCTTCGTTGCTCTGCTTAGGAGGAATGCATACAAATGCACATGCAATGGAATCCTGTTCTGTTGCTGAACAGAGAGGGTTTCAGACCAGTATTATACCTGCCCCCCCCCCCCCCCGAGAGTTAAATAACTCTGGCACTATGGTAATAAAAGTGGAAATGCTGTCTAGAGTCGAAACTTAAGTTGTTTGTGTGAATACAAATATTTGGAGATGTTTCAGAAGGTAACGGTAAATTTCTTCTCTCATTTTGAGGTTTCTGTGCAGGAATATAAAATTAGAGATAGCAGTCATCTAAAATACTTCTCATGCTGAGAACTGTGATCCAGGATAGGTTAAATTGAAGGTTTTTTTTCATTTTAAACTAGGTGAAATGAAATTAATCTTTGGACATATAAAACAGCACACAGTAAGAACACTTCTCCCTAATCTTTCCTAACCTTTGTCTGTAAATTGCTGAAATCACCAGGAATGTTCTTTGTGTTGACAGTTAGAATTCATGCCCCTGCCTCTATGTAAAACAATATAAATGCTAGATATTGTTGTCATAATTAGGGATATAAATGTATGCAGGAGAGGACCACACAGTGACAATGGTGGCAGGGGATAACAAGGGACAGTAACACTAGACAGACGGATGGGTGAGTAGAAATAAAGAACTGCAGGAAAGCAGTAAAAAGGAATGTGGTAAGAGTTGGGGAGAAGAGAGAAATCTTTAAAACTTGTGATGGCCGCAGAAAGTAAGGAGAAATAGCAAAGAGCTGGTGAGAACATCGAATGTGCGAAGAAAATTAGCAGGGAGAAAGAACCAAGTCGTGATCCCTTGTGGCTGTGGGGACATGAGTAAGATGTATAGCTAGGCGTCAAAAAATTTGCTCTTGATTTAGTACAATATATCACTTCTCCCCAAAGATACTTCTTGTCTGCCTGCAATCTGCTGCAGCTTTTTGAGCAATGCTACAGCAGCTGCATCTTCACTTTACTTAAAAAGTACAGGGAAAAGGGCTTCCTATATGATCTTCACCTCTTCACAATGATGAAGGAAACTACTCTAATGGTGTTGATGTACTCAATCACAACACACCTTGACATTAGCGGCATGAAGATTTGTCCTTAACTAAAAGAAAACACAACAGATGCTTTCGTTCCTCCTGAAATAGATACGGTAAGGCAGAAAAATCAAGAAAAATGGCTCCAATCTGTCTTCTCTTTCATTTCCCCCATTAAAACAGAGGGAAGTAGAACACTAAGCCTCTTGTGATCCTTTTGAAGCTACCCCAACATGAAGAGCAAGATGCCTGACAGAGCCTCCCCTATGAAATTATCTTGCCCTTCTGGGCTGAGAGTAAAACTGTAATACAAACCTGTGTCTGGGTAAGCTGATTTTCAGGGGACAGGAAGCCTCATACCACTTTATTTACCAAGGCTGCTAAGAGAGTGCTCTTAACGCTCTTACCTGCGTGTAGAAAAACAGAACTGTAAAAGGCATCTAGAGGGAATCTACCCCAGTCTCTTGGCTTGAGTCAAGACCAGCTCTAAGTCTTTTCTGACAGGTTTCCAGGAGCTGACACTAGAGGAAGTGTCATCACACCTCTTTCTTAGGCATCCTGCTCTTTTGTTTGGCTGTTTACACGGCTGAAGAAATGTTATCAATGTCTAATCTTAGTCTTCATTAGTGTAACTGAAGCTCTTTATATCTTATTCACACCACCCAAGCACTGTGTAGAGAACTGCATGGCAGCTGGGATGGGGATTTTTGCTAGAACTCCAGATATTAGATCAGTATAAGGTTGCACAGTAAGAAGCAGCTGGGAAATCAAGTCCAGATGTCTACAGAACAATCTGCATGCAGAAATTGTTGTTTATGCTGAGTTGAGTGAAGAATGATTGTGCCTGATTCTTGCTCTCTCTCATATGTTTTTCTCTAGTGAAAGCAGATGTTAAGTAACAGCTGCATTATTCTTTCAGTCAATTCATGTATCAGAATCAAAAGTGTGTGAAACACTTGAAGGCAACTGAACAACTTGTTAGAGCAGGCTACTGACTCCTGAGAAATTTTACATCTGATGTAAATGGAATCAGTATTTGGGTTACTGAAGTTTGCAAAAAAATTTCTTCTCAAATGCAGTCTTGACCCTGCAATTAAAAATAATCAGAAACTAAGTTTATGACTGTGTGTCGTAGAAGGGTGGGAACTAACTACTAGTGGGCCCTTCTCTTGTATTCCTCTTTGGCGTGATGACTTATTTATTTAAATAAGACTTTTATTGACTGAGAAACAATGTAATATGGAAATAGTTCAAAAAAAACTTTGTTGCCTGTAAGTTCTTGATCTCTTGGAGACTTCATTGGTCCCCAGATTCTGGAAGAATAGACTGATCCAGCAAACAAAGTAGTATGTTCTTTATGTGACACTGACAAGTGTAGATGTTTGATAGTTCTATCAATTATTTTTATATGCTAAGGCAGTCAGAATATGGCAGTGCATCATTCTGTGTGGCAGAACATCAATAAACTCTCATTGCTTTGGGAATGAAACTTGATGGGGCTGTACAACAGATGGATTTGCTTTTAGACCTATGATGAATCTTCATTTTTAAAGGCTGATAATTGTGAAATGGATTATTATGAGGGTGAATGACTCTCTGCTTCTTCATATAATAGATTGCTCCAAAAAAGAGGAGATAGCCAAATTAGCTTTTGCTTTCTGGGATAATTATATATTGATGACAAAATATGATTTTACACAAAAAAAACTTTAAATATGGATTTCATTTATCTATTGAAATGAAATCTTGGGTAGGTTTTCTACTGTGAGTCTCCAAAATCTCTTATTTTGAATATTTCATTCAGTAACAAAAATAAATTAAAATCTTGTTCCAGAGGAGGTGGTTTACATTCCCCTCAATATTAGAAAATATGTATTGTGGAAAGTGGTTACTCTGCTTCTTCATAATTAATAATATGCAGGATTATCAAAAGACAACTGCTGTTAATACTAGTATAGTTAGCATAGATTTGCTAAAGCTGACAGTAATCTCAAGCCTCTCACAACACAGTTTTATTCCAGCAAGCTCTTGGAAATAGGAGCAACTGTGTGCTGATTTTATGTCTTTCTGGCTCAAGTGTTGCTTTGCTTGTAAATTGTACACCTGTATATCACTGTCTAAGTTGCTTGCTTATTTAAGGGACGTGACAATCTACCCAGCTGCTTACATTTTGTACATGTTTCTGCAGCCTGAACTGAACTGTCAAGGTAATCTTTTCCAATCTGCCTATTTTCCCTTCTGAGCTTACTAATGCTGGAGAAGACAAGTTGTCTTTGTATCCACTGTGTTAGCCAAACAGAGCTCAGATAATGGTGTGAGAAAGAAAAATTACTTTTCAGGATTATTTACAGTGAAAACTACCCACTCTATTTATATTGAAATGAAAAAGACAGCTGAACAGTGCTAGTTCAAAAATCAGCAGAAGCCTTCAGGACAGCCAACAGTTCCCTAAGATTTACGTTTGTACTGCTGTCTTGACCAATAGTGTTAATTGATCATACCTGGCAGTAGATATTGAATTTACACCACAGAGGTAAGAGAACTGAATGTGTAATGGTAGTGCAAAGTATCAAAGTTCTGGTCAGCAAAGCAAGACCAGTTAGTTTTATTTAGGTTTCTATAGGCAGAGGGGTTTTACTGAAAAGCATGACTTTGAACTTCAGCCAAGCTCACCTACTAAAGAGCTGCCACTGAAAGAGGTGGTAATAATCATTTCACCTCAACCCCCTCAGCTGCCTTCTGTCAAAACAGTGATCGTTTGCATGCAGAGTTACTGAATGAAGTAGAAATCTTCATTTATTTTAAAACACAGACTTGATTTCCTGTGGCTACCACAACTGACTCCCATAGAAGTGCACAGCCATAACTGTGGTGCCCATTCTAAGGTGAAGCTACCAAGAGAGATTGATAAACTCTAACAAACTGTACTGCAGGGATCATTTTTGTGATGACAGCAGCAGGACTCCTTTCAGAACCTCAGAGTCTTATCAGGTAAATGTAGAGGACAGGAGAATATATTTATATTCTTCATAGTGTATTGAAGTTGGTAACATATCAGTTCATATTGTAATCCTAGGCTATACCATGCACTGGGCTTCCCCGAGCCTGTTCTATCCATCTCTCTCTGGGTATTTTCTGCCTGTGTGTCTCTATGTATTATCCCCTACTCAGAAGGGCTCTTGTATCTGTTCAATTGGGTTGCAGATGTACCCTCACCGTGTCAGGCTACAGGGAATGGCAAGGATAAGGCTTGAGGTATGTATGCCCATTTCAGCAATGTCTTGCCATGTGACAAGCATGTCATAATCCGCTGTATGAGAAGAACTCCAGTATTATTTGCATGATGTTAAACAGCGTAAAATGACAATTCAGACAGAGGCACTTGAAAAATCCAGGACAGCAGATTTTCTTTTTTTTCAAGAATAAACTTGCAATGAGCCAAAACCAGATGAAAGCATTAATGTTTAGATGAATAGTGACTATGCTACAGTAAAAGAATAATGGTAATCTATGAAAGGAATGAGCAATTTATAATAATTTTTGATGAGACAGAATGGAAGACAGAATACAAACATGCTTCTACAGGTAATTAATACTCTATTTTCAAACAACACGTTATTTGCCATCTGTGCATATTTATAATAAAAGAAGCCTAGAGATTCAAAGTGGTATTTTGGGTTATATTTTCTTAGTGTTTGCAATAACACATAGATTAAAAAATATTTCTCTGTGGATATACTAGTTTTTAATCCTAATAATGCTTAGCTGAATAGATAGCAACAGGTAGCAACCCTTAGCTCCTGCTGTAGCTAGTGATAGACATTATTGAAAACAAACTACCATGCAAAATAATATATTATGTCTTGATAGAGTCATCTACATAATGTCTTTACGTATTCAGAAAAAAAATCCCAAAGCCAAATCTAAGGTATGTTTACACAGCAGACCTTGAGAAGGCAAAACCTTTAATGAAAGTCTATCCATGTGTTTAAGGACATCAAGCATGATTCAGATGGTTGAAACTCCTGCTTGACCTCAAACTTCCTCTGCCAACTTGACCAGGACACTTAGTGTCCCTTCAGTTCCCTTTGAAAGAGCAGATCATCTTTGCATCCTATACGGGATAATTTTTCAGACCTTTTCCATGGAGTGTTCTGATGCTATCATGTTGATAACATTGACAAATACATAGTACCAGGTGGAAATGAAAGTTCCCCCTTCACCTCTTCTCTGCCTGGCCAATATGACTATGGGGAGCCATTTAACTCAAATTCCTCTCATTCAAACCATGCGTCATGAGTCACCCTTGGCACATGAAAGAGAAGGTCATTCTGGGACAACCTCTTCCTTTGGGAGTCAGAGTTAGACAGCAACGGGGGCTCTCTTTTAAGGAGAGTCCCATATGAATGATGCTTCCGGGAATGTCTCCAGGTCATCTAACGTCTTACCCCAAGGGAACAGCTGACTAATGAAAGTGTTCAGAAGTCCAATGGAGTCTGTTGACAAAATACACTGAAGTGGGCAATGATCTTGTTTGAGCGTTGTTGAAAACTGATGTTGGGAATGTAGGTGACCTGCATTGTGATGTTGAGGAAAGAGTGCCTGCTCTGTCAAGAGATCTAGCATTGCCTTTGCAAATCACTAAGCCATCCTAAAATGAACTGACACCATTAGTAGGTACACATCCAGGTGTGAAGCACAGGTTCTCTCTAGAGAGCAGTGGCTGTCAGAGCACCTGTGCTTGTCACTTGCCCATTATCACACCGGAGGGATGTCTCTCTCACATAAGTGCTGAAGCTGTGACCACCCTGCATTGCTATCCGACGTGTGGCAGCAGTATCCCAGGTACTCTGCAAAGTATGCAGCAGGAGTAGATTGATCATAAAGATTATGGAAGGAACAAACAAATATTTGGGTGACATCTTGACACTGTGAGAAATGCAAGTGTTGGTATTGGCATCATCTCAGGCAGGACAAGGCATATTACTTTCCTTATCTGTAACAATTTTTCACTCTGGGACAATATTGTTATCGTCTTAGCAGCACAAAGATAATTTCTGTTTTATACATTTTAATAACAGTCTTGTCTCTTTTCCTTGTAGTATGAATACACAATGCCTGTCTATACTCCACCACTGCCGTCCCAGCAGACATCACTTCAGCCCCAGCAGCCTAGGTTGCAAGCATATGATCCTTTGCTGCAGCCCACACTGCAGCCTCCTCAGCAAGCAGCCCAGTGCTATGAAGCACAAACACTAGGCCTGTAGGGGCAGAAGCTGTTTCACCGAGGAGAACTTTCAGGGACCCAGAAACAGATGCCAGCTGCCAGAAGTCTATAGCAAGTAGTTTTCATGTAGGTAGGCCCATTGGAATTGGCCCTTTCTTTTGGCTTCAGAAGTCTCTGGACAGGTTATGCGCTACAGATAGTTTGTGAGACTAGTTCCTTCACTTTGATTCACTGAAATAAGACAGTGTTTGTTTCCATTGGGCCAGTTTTTTACCACAGCTGGAAATGGTAGGGTGGTGTCGGCGTTTACCTCTGCATGTCTACCCATTATGGTGCCATATCAGTGTGAAGAAAGTGTAGTGAACATCAATGGAAATCACAGAATGGTAGAGGCTGGAAGGGACAACACCCAGTCCAAGCTCCCACTAAAGCAAGTTCACCTAGAGCAGACTGCAGAGGAACATGTCCAGGTGGGTTTTGAGTATCTCCAGAAAAGAAGATCCCACAGCTTCTCTGGGCAGCCTATTTTAGTGCTCTGTAACCCTCACAGTAAAGAAGTTTTTCCTCATGTTGAGGTGCAACATCCCACATTACCATTTGTGCCTCATGTCTTTTTTTCCTGCTACTGTGTAATCAGCAAACCTGTCGAGGATACACTCTGTCCCCTCATCTAGGTCATTGATTAATACATTGAACAAGACTTGACCCAGTACTGACCCCTGGGCAACACCACTAGCTACAGGCTTCCAAACAGATTGCACTGCTTTTCCATCTAGCCAGTTCTCAGTTCATCTAACCCGTATTTCCTAAGCTTCCTAGGGATTTTATGTGAGAGTGTCAAAAGCCTTGGTGAAGTCAAAATAGATGACATTCAATGCTCTACCCTCATCTACACAGCCAGTCATGCCATCACAGAAGGCTATCAGGTTGGTCAACCTGAATCCATGTTGGTTACTCCTGGTAACCTCCACGTGCTTAGAGATGACATCCAGGATGAGCTATTCCATTACCTTTCCAGGGATGGAGATGAGGCTGATTAGTCTGTAGTTTCCTGGACCCTCACTCTTACCCTTTTTGAAAACTGGAGTGACATCGGCTCTCTTCCTGTCCTCAGGCACTATTCTTGTTTATCATGACCTTTCACAGATGATGGACAGTGCCTTAGCAATAACACCTGCCATCTCTCTCAGCACTCATGTGTGCATCCCATCAGGGTCCAGGGATTTATGGGTGCCCAGCTTGCCTAGGTGATCTCTAACCATATCCTTCTTGACCAAGGGACTGTCTTCCTTTCTCCAGACTTTCTCTATTACCTCCAGGGTCTAGGATTCTTGATGGCAAGCCTTAGCAGTAAAGACTAAAGCAAAGAAGGCACTCAGTAACTTTGCCTTCTCTGTATTCTCCGTCACCCAGCAGCCACCTCATTCAGCAATTGGCCCACAATTTCCCTAGTTTTCCTTTTCCTGCTGTTATACTTGTAGGAGCCTTTCTTTTTGTCCTTGACATCCTTGCCGGACTTAATTCCAAGTGGGCCTTAGCCTTCCTCGTTGCATCCCTGCATAATCCAACAGCATTCTTATATTCCTTCCAAGTAGGCAGCTCATTTTTCACACATTCTGTAAAATTTCTTCTTGCATTTTAAGTTCTCCAGAAGCTCCTTGATCATCTATGCAGGTCTCCTGCCTCCTTTGCTTGATTTCTTAATCTTAGAGATGCACAGATCTCAAGCTTGGAGGAAGTGGTGCTTGAATATTGATCTTTCACCCTGCTACCTTCTAGAGCCTTAACCTATGGGATTACTCCAAGCAGGTCTTTGAAGAGGGCAGAGTTAGCTCTCTTGATGCCCAGGTTCGTAATCTTACGTACTGTCCTGTTTCTCCCATGCAGGATCTTAAACTCCACTATCTCACGATCACTTCAGCCAAGGCTGCCCCAAACCTTCACATTCACAAATAGTCCTTAATTGTGTGTTAATTTAAGGTGTAGCAGCACACCTCTCTTTGTTGGCTCCTCCACCACCTGTGTCAAAATGTTGTCATCAATGCTTTGCAGGAATCTGCAGGACTGTGTGTGCCTAGTTGTAAATAAGGGAGTACTTTTAGTGGTGATGATCATCAGACAGAAAATGTCCTCTGAGATCTTTAACTGGAGTAGCTTATGGTCATTTGACTCAGAAAACCGGCTCTGCAATAGTAGTATGGATAGATTTTCACACTGTGGGATTTAACAGAAAGCGACTGACAGCTCTGAGGGCTCTGTGGGTTTGGTTCTCACCCCATGCAAGGTCAGATATGTATCCTGCAGGTAAATGCTAACCCACAGTACCCTTTTCCCTGTGAAGTCAGATTTTTTCTGCAGAGGAATAAATTAATGCAAGTGCTACAGAAGACCTGGTGCACTTGAAAGCTTGTGTATTTTTCCAGCTTTATCCATTGCTCGAGTAACAGATGTTACCTTTTTTTCCTACAAACCATGCCTTATTCTTTCCTTATTTGCATTGTTATTGAAAATATACGAAGAACAGCAGGAGACAGTTTGAAGGAAGATGAGATAGAAAAGTGTTATCTTGATACAGATGTGTTCTTTAGTCAGGCCAATACATTCCACTTATGTAATATGTCATTCAACATTTCTTCTCTTTCTGTTATTTGATTGTCTCTTTCTGTTCAGCAAGTCTTAGTCTTTTTCAAGTATATACATGGACTGCTTTTTTTCTGACTAACGCAGTTACCAGCACCAAAATATTCAGGGCATTTGGGTATCAAAGTGAGTATAGATTTTAATGTGCAGCTTTCTTAGGTACTGTGACAAAATTATGTTTATACCAAAGTTTTGTGACAACTCTTGGTTGGATTAAGTCATCCTGTTCTCAGTCAGATTAAGAATCAGCTGAGGACATATAAATTTTTTTTTTTGAGAAAGAGTAAGTCAGAAAAGCAGCCACGTAAAAAATCTGTTTGTAAAGGCAAACCATAAATTCTCTTTAAGTGTCTCGATGCTGTTTTCAGCCTCATCTACACGAGCTGTGTAGGCAGACACATCCTTGCTATGTCTGCCCTTGCTGATGGCAAGACATAAACTAGCTCTCTCTCAGGAGCTGAATAGTCATATTCAGTAGACGTACAGCTCTGAGCTAATGTGTTTAAAGGTCTCTGGCCTGCAGCCAGCAGGACACATGAGTGAAGTGGATGTGACCATCTATTCTTGTCTGTGCTTCCAAAAGTAAAGTCCTGGTCATTCTTTCCAGCATCCATAGCACTGAACACTTGCTGACACCAATAAACTATTCTTTTCTTTTTGCTCTTGACGTACCCAACTGCATATCAATTAGTCCAGCAAGTGGAAGCACAACAGCACCTACAACAACCAGTTATTTATTTCCCATGTATTACTCTTGAATTCTTTCTGTTTTTAGTCAGCTGTATCAGCTTAATTCGGGTATTACTCTTTTTGTTTTGTTTTGTTTTCCTATCTTTATCTGTTTCTTCTGTCCTATGCTGAAAGCCAAAGGTAAGTTTAATTCAAATTTTCTCACCCTCACACAGCTGTTATCACAGTGGATATTGCCGCAGATAAAATTCAGCTTGAATTGAAAGTCTGATGTATTCATCACCATGGAACAGATGTTTATGTACTCCCCTTTTTCAATAATGGCTGCTGGTCTTCTGCGCCTAAAAGAATTTGTTTTAAAATTTGTTTCAACTTTTCTGCAAGAATGCCTTTTTCGCTCAGTTCTCCCCTAAAATTATTTTTTTTCAGTGGTGTAATAGTTGCCTCGCCTGACTTTTTTATTAGGTTGTCTCTGCAAGATGTGACATAGGGAGCATTGAACAAATGCAGGTGAAGTCACATCTGGGTCTGTTCCATTCAAAGGGACATGTGGCTCTAAGAGATCATAAGGCAAGACAGCTTGGACTTTTTATATGTAAAATTCAGCAAAACTGTTCCATGTATTCACAGCCTTCTTTCAATCACAGCCAAGGGCTTCACGATCTTTGCAACACGTATTTGTGTAGAGGTTACTCTAAGCCTTATATACGCTTAGTCAGATCATGGATGTTCTCCTTGTAAGAAATCCTTACTCTGTGGAAGCAGGAGGCTGATGACAAATGCAAATAAGAATTGAAGTCGGGCAGTCTGGTCATGGAAGAAGCAGATGTGATAATTCAAAAACTTCATATTTTTTCAAGTGGAAACTTACTGTCTTGGAAAAGGACCAGAAAGACTTAATAATCATGACTTTAAAAGCCACACCCTGATGGTAATTTTCTCCCCGAAGCCTGAAGTCCACAGTTGAGGGGCATTTACCATTTCATGAAACAGGTGTTCACTGACAACAGGAGATGGAAGGCATGGATGCTACAACTGGCATGGCCACAGAAGAAAACCTCTCTGTCTGGTCTGTATAGGAACTTTTTCTGAAGAATTGTCACTCCAGTACCAGCTTCCATATCACAGACAGTTGTGGAGGATAGCTAGTCTTCTCTCTAGGCTTGCCAGTAGCAGCTGACTGCACACATTGATGAGAACCTGAGGAAATAACATAGTCCTTTCAACTTTCTTTTTTTTTCAGGGAGACAGATTGGGTGCACCAGCCTCTGGTAATGTTCTTCCCATTTGTATTGGTGAGTACAGTGGATTATGAAGAGGGCCCCAAAACCCAACCTTCCAGGGAGTTACCAAAACTAAAGCTTACTGACTAGACCCAGCACAAAAGCTGCTGTTGCACAGAGTTGTCAATCAGATGCGAGGAGGTTTTTCATCTCCTGGGGCTTTCCCATCAGACTGTGATGTCCATCTCCCAGATGGAATACTGGTGGGTTACAGTCAGCCTGTGACATATGCTGAAAGTGATTTGCCAAATGACACTATGCATCCAGCAGATTGGAACAGAGGGATTCTTGTGGAACTATACAAAACTGCCAGAGGAAATCGGTTTTCCCCTGGCAGCCCTGTGCTTTTTGTTTTTACAGTCTATTCCCTCTGAGTGTGCAGAAAAAAATGAGTATGTGTCCTACTCTGTAATCTGATTCCGTGCATACACCCCAAGCAGGAAATGAAGCTGAGCAGTTTTTGATTATGTGGGGTGTAAAACACCTCCAAGAACCATGAAGTGCCCTGCTTCTGTACCATACATGTGTTTTCTCTGCATGATACACAGGCAAAGGAGATCTAGTATCCTGTTTTTCTGGGGCTTGCCATAAAACATTAATTATGCTAACCAATGTATACAGACATGGAAACACCTGTGCAAAGCTTTTTTTACTGTATTATTTGGGAGAGGGGAATAAAAAGATGATTAACAGTGAATTTTGTTAATGCAGTGAATTACAGTAGATTTCCTTTTCATGCTGCTTTATGTTCACATGTATGTACTGGTGGTATGTACTCAATGTTATACGTTAAATGTCTCCTTGGTAGGAAGTAGAAATGCATCTTAAGTGACAAATGCTTTTGTGACATACTTTTGTACTGGGAGATTGTGTCTCCCCATGCATGATGTAGGGTATTATCTAATAACAGAGTAGTGCTTAAGTAATAAAGATTTATTCTACCATGTGTTTTGCTGCTGTTTTTTGAATAAAAAAACTCAAGCAAAACGCAAACAAAACCCCACCACTTCAAATGCTGAATGTGAGAACAGTAGGTAGAAAAATTATGATGCTGTTCCAGATAGCTAGCAAATGCTGCCTTTACTTTCGAAAATACACAGTTGGATCTTCAACATAGTCTTCAGTCAAATAGATCTATATCATATTTTTTACCTTCAATTTTGTCAGAGGTCTGTCCAGCCTAAGACAGAAGCTGTGCAGGCACAGTGTGAGGGGCAACTGTGTGTGCTTGCTGCATGTCAGCGTGGCAGGGCAAGGTTTCTGCACCAGCTGTGTTCAAACACAGAGAAAGGCAGCAATTTGAGTGGTATTGACAGTGTGAACTTTAATCCATTACATTCATCACATCGCTTTAGACCAGTTTGCATCAAAAATGAAATGAGGGGGGGAGTCAAAATATACGGAAGATATGGAAATGCCGGATTAGGAAGGAGCACCAGCAACATGTATCTACATCTGGGGAGAAAGCTTTAAGTCCCAAGGACACGGATTACCTCTGTGTCTGAGATCTGCTTTCTCTGTTGTGTTACTGCAGGTAAATAGCAGACATGTTATGGGTCCTAGGGGCTTCTTTGGGACAATGGAGAAATATTCTTCTTTCTCAATAAATAGGTCTATCTTGAGGCCTCTGTTCTTCATGGCTCTAAAGACTCTCTTGTGTCATATATGTCAAAGTATTTCAGCCTACCACCATCTGGGGCATGTAAGGGCACATGGCCCTTTCTTACTGAATAAGGCTGACAGGCAGTGCTCAAGTGCCAATATGAAATATTGTGTATCTTGTGTTGCTTGTGTTGCACAATGACCTACTGTGAATTTCTGTCCAGCAGAGGCAGGAGATGTACATGAGTAAGACTGAGAAATCTAGGGTCTGAGACTTGCAGAGATACTGAGAAGGAGAAGGGAGAAGGGCGAAGACTGTAACCACATCAGCAAAGGGAAAGTCCAAGACAAGGAATTTGCAAGGGGGATAAAGAGAACAGGGGTGGGTAGAGGGCATCAGGAAATAACATAGGCCTGTTTTTTTTCCACCCCAATCAAACCCTTCGTACTTGCAAGTGAGGTTGGAGAAATTCTCGTCAGCCTGGGTGAAAGTGGCAGAACAAGGCCCAGCTGCATCTGCCCCAGATAGTGCCAAAAAATGTAACAATAGATATACTGAATATACACACTATATCTGTTATTGGGAGTCACTGGATTATTTCATAGGCCTAGACTGTAGCAAAAAATTGTCTTAGCAAGCTCCATGATTGCCCAAGGACTTTGTACTTTTTATAACCTATTTGAACTTCATTCAAGCATTTCTAAACAAATTGCATTGGAACAGTTGAAAAATATGTAACAATTGTGTAATATGAACTTCTCTCTTGGGTATTTCTTCTCATCTAACACTTTTCAGAGCACTTGGGCAGTCTTACAGCAGTTGGTCTGGTTATCCTACCCATTCTTCCTAGGGGAGTCCTCTTATCCTCATGAAACAGGTGTACTAATCAAAATCAAGGGGACCTACTCAAATGCTTTCAGGTAAGTGATAAACAAGGAAGGTGAAAAGAAACAAGGATATGAACTCCAAGATTTAGCCTACAGCCTATGTCCTAATCACTTTTGGTCACATTCTGGAAAGGAAAAATAAATTTCCAATATGCAACTATATTTTTCTCCCCACTTCCAGAGGGGGGAAAAACACTAGCAGAAGTTGTAGAGGGAATATGGAGATTTATCGTATTTCTGTTTCCCCAGAGCTCAGTTCTGCAAGGTCATCAGCATACACTGTTTTAAGAAGTTAGGATGTATTGAAAGCACTTACTGTGCTAGAGCTTTTCCATGATTAGGAATATCCAAAAAATCTGGGGAAGGAGATGAGGAGTCTGGGACTTCTTTTGGATCATTTGTTGCACTGAAGGGTTCCCAGAGAGGAGCTAAGTGAAAGCAGGTCCTTATAGAGAGAGCAGAAACGATCAAGTTTGACAGAAGAGAACAGCCAATAGTAAGAGGCTTTACAGAAGGAACAGAGAGCAGAGGAGGTACATAGCACTTAAATCACATTCAAGAGTGGGTGTAGAAATGCAGTTAGTGCTCCTGACAAAGTGTGGTATAAAACAAGACAACTTATTATGATAGCTCTAATGAAGCAGAAAATACCACATTGCACAAATCAGTGCACTAATTTTCTCCTTGCTGACTTCTAGCAGGTATAGTTTCTGTGATCTATTTCATCATTGCTCCTTGACTGTAAGCATTTACTTACTCTCCTTGCCACTTTTTGCCTTGGATTCGCGTGGCAGGAGATCTTTCAAAGTACCTGCTGGAAAACACCACTGTCCCTGGCAATGCTGCAACTTCCTGTAATGTCAGCTGCTGAATTTGCACAGGAATCTGCTAGATATGTAAATTTGTTTTGTTAAAGCACAACTTCTCTCCTCCAGCACCAGACTCTGTTTCACACTCATTAAACAGATTTCTCCCTCTACTATCCCAGATATGGCACCTTGCTCCCCATCAGCTGCACTGTACTTTTAGGGAGTATTCTCTTTCATTCTGGGCAGTAGCTCAAGAATAACATTTCCCAGAGCCTGTGAGCACTTAAGATTTATGAGCCCATGCTTCGGAAAACTACATAGTTGTAAGCAATTTGACCTACTCTGCTTGTAAGTATCTCCACTCAAACACTGTTTTTTTGTAAGCACTAACACTCAGATCTAGGCAGAGTGAAGGTAGAGTTAAAACACCATCACAGCCATGTGTATTTCCCTGTCCTAGTTTTAGTTTTCTCAGTGGTCCTGACCTTTCTCTGAGCAAGACATCTGTTTCAGCATGTCATCTCACCCAGATCTTTAACAAAAAAGAGGGGCTCTTCAAAATAGAAATATTGCTCATACAGTCATAGATTCATAGAATGGTTTGGGTTGGAAGAAACTTTAAAGATCATCCAGTTGAAGCCCTCCAGTCATGGACAGAATGGATCCACTAGATCAGGTTGCTCAAAGCTTCTGATCCAGACTGGCCTCGAACGCCTCCAGGGATGGGGTTTCCATGACCTCTCTGGGCAACCTGTGCCAGTGTCTCACCACCCTCACAGAAAAAAATCTCTTCTTAATATCTAATCTAAATCTCTTCTCTTTCAGCTTAAAACTGTTACCACTCATCTTGCCTCTGCACTCCCTGATAAAGAACCCCTCCCCATCTTTCCTGTAGGCCCCCTTTTAAGTCCTGGAAGGCTGCTATAAGGTCTCCCCAGAGCCTCCTCTTCTCTAGACTAAATAAGCCCCACTCTCTTAGCCTGTCCTCACAGGGGAAGTGCTCCAGACCACTGATCGTCTTTGTGGCCCTCTTCTGGACCCACAGTAGTCTGTGACATAGCAGGTTATTGAAGGAGGCCAATACCCACACTGCTTTGCTCCAAAGTTTTAGCAAGTTCCTGCTGTAGGAACTGAATCCTACTAAAGGATGTTCAGCTTCCCAGACTGAGTCCTTGCTTACCTGCACAGCTCTGAGAGAGAACCAATTACTGCTTGAAGCTGACTTCACGGGAATTTTGACACCAGTGAAGCACACCTAGTACTTTGACTGTAGGAGTGGGAATCCCAGTATTTACTCCGTCACAGAGGCCTTTGCAAAATATCAATGTACAAGTTTTAACAGAGACCACAAAACTTTGGTGTAAGGTATCTTTCTGTCTTTTTGAAATCGTTGAGTATGTTGAAGTTTGCCTCCCCAGACCACATGTTATTCTTGTGCCTTGAGGAGAGAATTTTGTAGATCCATGCAGACAAATTGCCCTGAGTCACCAGCTCAAACAGGGAAGCAGAAAGGAAGATAGAGTGGGAGGATAGGCAGGCTTCCTCACCTAGTAAACAAAGGCTGTGGGAGCAGTGATAAAAAGATAACAAATTTGTAAGTCAGACTTAACAACACTGGAAATAAAGCCTCATCATTCAAAGCGAAAAGAGATGACAAACCAAGGTAGTTAACCACATTCTGCTGAACTTTCCACATCTACCCTTTCACCTTCCATTAGCCTTCAGCAGCATTCTGACTGAACTCCAGCTAAGAAACACAATGGAGGGAGCACACCACAGGAAAGCAGGTTTGCTTTTATGCTTTCAGGCCCTGGCTTTGGTGTTCTGTAACAATGTGTTGTAATAAGAACTGCAGTGTTCCTTATTCTCTCCTGGTTGTTCTTTTAGCTATATAACAACATGAGGTATCTTACCTTTCATTGGAAGATTGCGGGGGGGGGGGGGGGCGTTGGAGGGGGTGTGTGTGTGTAAACTGTTCTGGGATATGGTATATTTAAATAGCAGGCTATTGCATACAATGTGACACTGCTAGCTAAAATGCTAGCCTTTCTGAGATAGATAGATACAGGCTTACTATATAGGACACAGCTCTTCCGTTTTTCCCTAAAAACCTGCAAATGTCATGATGCCATTCCAGTATGGGAGCTGTTTGGAGTTTCTTGTTTTGAAAAGGCCCTTCATACTAGTCACGTCATGAAACGTGGACAAAGATTTCCAAGTTGGACGTATTGTGGAATGGTTTCAAAATATTAAACTAAATTTAATTGGTTGTCTGGGGAGGCAAACATCAACAATTTATTATCTGGCTTCCTTAAACGTCTATGGGCTGAGCTTTTCACAGTCCTTCCAGCAGCCCTCTGTGAGGATTCAGAAGCAAAATGATCAGTGACAAAATCAAAAGCTAGTAGAGCCAGCAAGAGCCCAGCCCCAACATAGCCATATCCCAGTGCTCCAGCAAGCCAGCAGACAGCAGTGAAAGCAACAACAGTTGCAGCTGATACTGACCTCAGAAAAAGTAGGGCCAGGAAAACAGCCACAAACTCCACAAACTACAAGGCCTATCCTGCCTCCCCACCAAGGCCCCTTGAAGCAGCCCAGAGAAGAAAACCAGCAGCAGCAAGCTCAGGTTATCAGCTCAGAAGTCCCAGTATATGGGGTTGCCCTGCCATGGAGGGCATGTAATGAGGGGTAATTTAATCTCTCTAGTAGCCTGTCTCTAAGAGGAGCAAGCAGAGTGTCTTACAGGCTTCCTGGCAAAGACTGTGCACATTGTTTACATGAGACTGTTCAGACAGCTAGGCAGGAGGGCGGGAGGCAGAGCTGTGGGTGAAGCACACGACTCACTGCACTCCTGGCTGTGCTCCAACTTCACCAGCGCTGCTTCCACAGCAATGCTGGCTGCTCCTGCTGCGCTAAGGCAACAGGTACTGCTGTGGCAGGAGGCACAGAGTGGGGGGTACACACTGGCTCCCAGATGCCCCTTAACTGAAACCAAAACTCCTCAGAGCCATCACAGCGGTTTGGAGTGGCAGCAAATGAGAAGAGTAAGTGTTGCTCTGCTGCTGCACAGAATTTTTGTGGAGGGATGGGTCAGACTTGCTAAGGACAGTGACCTCTTTCTTCCCCTCCAGCAGCAAGTGAGGTTCCCAGCACTAAAGGGAAGGGTGATAAGAAAGAAAATCCCTTCACTGCCCTGACAAAGTATACATGCAAAGATGAAGAAGGTTTCTTCAAAGGCTCAGTAACTCCTTATCATATAATCATAGTATACTAGGCTGCAAGGGACCTCAAAGATCATCTGGTCCAAACTTTCTTCCCAAAAACACAGTCTCGACAAGGAGGCCCAACATCCTGTCCAACTGAATCTAAAAAGTCTCCAGTGTTGAGGAATCTACCACTTTCCTGAGGAGATTATTCCAAAGGCTAATTATTCTCATTGTGAAAAGTTTTCCTCTTGTGTCCATTCGGAATCTCTCCAGGCATAACTTCTGTCCGTTAGCCCTCATTTTTTCCATGTGTATCCGTGAAAATAAGGAGTCTCTGTCTTCTTTGTAGCCACCCTTTAAATACTGGAACAAGATGATAAGTCTCCCCTAAGCCTTCTTTTCTCAAGGCTGAACAAAGCCAGTTCCCTCAGCCTTTCCTCCCAGGGCAGGCTTCCCAATGCTTTGATGATTTTTGTGGCCTTTCTCGGGACCCTCTCCTGCCTGTCCACAACTTTTTTGCATAGCAGAGGCCAAAACTGAACACAGTATTCCAGGTGTGGCCTGACAAGTACTGAGTAGAGTGGGATAATGACTTCTTTGTCTCTGCTGGCAATGCCCTTCTTGATGCAACGTAGCATCCTGTTGTCTTTCTTTGCTGCAGCAGCAGCACACTGTCCACTCATATTGAGTTTGTTGTCCAACCAGGACCCCCAGGTCTCTTTCCACAGAGCTGCCTCCCAACTCAGTAGACCCCAGCCTATGCTGCACTGCTGGATTATGTTTTCCCAGGTGCAAGACCTTACATTTGTCCTTCTTGAAGTTCCTAAGGTTCTTTTTAGCCCACTCCTTCAGTCTATACAGGTCTTCCTGCAGGGTGTCTCTCCCCCCCAAAGTGTCCATTTCCTCACTCATTTCGGTATCATCAGCAAACTTCGTCAAAGTACACTTGATTCCATCATCCAGATCCCTTATGAAGATGTTAAACAGCATTTGGTCCCAGTATCAATCCCTGGGGACCCCACTTGTGACAGATTGCCAGTTCAGAAAGGAACTATTCCACCACCCTCTGGGTGCAGCATGTCAGACAATTCCCCACCCACTACACAGACCACTTGTCTAGTAATGAATCGTTTTCTCTAGGAGGAGGCTGCGGGAAACTGTATCAAAAGCTTTGGAGAAATCCAGATAGAACATGCCCACTGCTCAGCCCCATGTCAACAGAGCAGGTTTCTTTGTCATAGAAGGTGATCACATTTGTCAAGCATGATTTGTCCTTGGTCTGTGCTGGCTTTTCCCAAATATGTGCTTAATTTGAGTTGTGATAGCTGCCAGGAGAATTCTTCAATAACTTTCCTGGGGACTAAAGTAAGACTGATGGACCTGTAATTTTCTGGATCCTCCTTTGAGCCCTTCTTATAGATGGGTGTAAGATTAGCCTTCTTTCACTCTTCTGGGACACTCCCCGTGACTTCTAAAAGGTTATTGAGAGTGGCCTTCCAATGATGTCAGCCATCTCTCTTAATACCCTCAGGTGGAAAATGTTGTGGCCCATCAATTTGTAGAGGTCAAACTCCTGTAACAGTTCACATACCAACTCTTCCTTCACAGGTGGGTCAGTCTGTGTTTACATCAACCTGGATTGTCATTCCCAAGGCCTGGGGCCCAACAGTGCATGTAAAGGCAGAGGTGAAGAAAGTGTTGAGAACCTCTGCCTTTTCAATGTTATTATTAACTAATTCACCTCTGATATTGCCAGATGTAAGGTACAGCTGACTGTCATGAACAGCTTTATCCTCTTCTTCTGGCTGCATAGGCTCAGATCATCTTCTCTCTGCAAGGCATCTCCAGACCTGATGCAGCTGGGCTGAAACAAGACTGCATTCAGCTGTGCTTCCTTAGCTTGAGTCATTATTTCCCCACAGCAGAAGACCAGGCAGCTGCCTCGCTGCGTGTGCTGGGCCCAGTTGAGTGCTGCTTGTGGCCTGGTGTCAATGTGTCCTTATTCTGTGTTCAGATTACCTTAGAGAGAAAAAAGAAGCACTGGAAAAACCCACTGATTTTATACTCCATCCTGGTTGTAGATAACCTCAACAGCAACTAATGGGCAAAAAGAACAAAGTGAAATTCAGCATTTCAGTTAAGCAGCTGCCTGTCCAGGGCATGCATGTATGGGATACAGATCCATGAAGGCTAGGACGTGTGTTGATGTGCAATGACAAGACAGGCCTCTTCCCAAAGTGTGGGCTAGCAAAGTAATGTTATGAGTCCCCCCCTGAATCTGGCATACACCAGACTACAGTCCCCTTTTAGTGCTAGGTCTTACTATGCTTTGATATGGCATGAAACCAGTGGCATCCAGTGGCCTCCTCTCCCTTGGAGGTGTATATTTCTTATGCACAATTGCTATTTCAGTAGCAGCCTTAGCACTTTCTGCAAGTGAGCTCTCCGTCTTGGGAGCATGGCAGGAGTGGAGAAGAAGGGGTAGTGACTCTAACAGCAACAGTCCCCCATATTTCATGGTAGAAGCTAGCTTGATTTCCTCGTAAAATGAGGCTGGGGTACTGGGAGCAGTCCCTGCAATTTGCCTGTCAGCAGTCCTTCACACATATAAGTTGTCCACTTATTTTTGCGGACACAGATTTACAACCAAGGAGGCTTCCTACCACAGCTGAACACATTCCAAGGCTTAAGAGAGTTTGTCTTAAAAACAATTCTATTACTATTGAAAAGAGCCTGAGCTCAAAGTAAAACAATCTAAAGTCTAACTTAACATTTATGACACCCACTGAATTACTGGACTTGTCTGTTACTGTCTGCTGAGTGGAGTAGTGGCTTCTGATGATATAGATGATTGCCCACAAGGACATGAGAACAGAGCTGCCAGGTCCTCTCACAGATTCTGCCAAAGAGTTGTCAAGTGATAATGAATTCTGTCTCCAAAAACCTGACCTTGAGACAGGTATCTCTCTAGCCAATTACTCTGAACCACTTCCCCAGACAAGGAGGTAACTCAGAGTTCCCTGCCAAAGACTACCTGAATTCACAGGGTTATTCCTGGTGCCTCTTCCTCTAGATGCAGTATGTTCCAGAGGGGCATAGTTCTTCCTCCTTAAAAGATGTAATTGAATTTGTGTTTCTGAGGGTAATAAAAGTGATGGAAGAACTTTTCTCATCCAGCATTAAGCAGAATTTTTGCTCTTGAGTCATAGAATCATAGAATCACTTGGTTAGAAAAGACCTTTGAGATCATCGAGTCCAACTATACCTGTCCACTACTAAACCATATCCCTGAGCACCTCATCTACCCGTCTTTTAAATACCTCCAGGGATGGTGACTCAACTATCTCCCTGGGCAAATATGCCAGTGCCCGATACCTCTTTCTGTGATTAAATTTTTCCTGATGTCTAATCTGAAACCACCCTGGTGCAACTTGAGGCCATTTCCTCTCATCCTATTCCCTGTCACTTGCAAGAAGAGACCAACACCCACCTCACTACAACCTCCTTTCAGGTAGTTGTAGACAGTGGTAAGGTCTCTCCTCAGCCTTCTTTTCTCTAGGCTAAACAACCCCAGTTCCCTCAGCCAGCTTTCATAAGCCTTGTTTCCTCATGTAGAAGTCTCTGAAAAGCCTTATTTTTTCTGGAATAAGCTACCTCCTATGCACCTCCCATTAGCTTTGCTGTGAAGGAAGAAACACCACTCAGACTTTGCATTCCTTAGCTCTGGTATCAGAGCTGGATAATACCATCAAAGCACCAGGACAGCCTCTTCTATCTGTTTATGACCCAATTTTGAATTATGACACCTCGAATTTTGCATGGGGCTGCAGTAATTGTGTGAAGGCCCAGTACCAGATCTGCACTTTCTCCAACAGGGCTTTATTCTTGCATGATGGCCTGACATCACTTAATCCCAACTGATCCATTCCTCTCCTATAGTACACCCACAAACTTTTCAGGTCTTCCAAGCATGAAAATGTCCTGTAAAGTACTGGCTGCAGAGTGAGGATTGAGGTTTGCTAGTTGCTCCATAACCACTTGGGTCCTGGTGGAAGAGGACATACTACATTTCATTTGGTACAAGCTGATGACCTGAGATCCACTACCTGGGTGTTTTATAGGGGCTTTGATAACCTCTTCCTCAGGTGTCCTCAGGATATTGCCTTTCTCTTTCCTCAGAAAATGTCTCCAGGATTTGGAGAACTCCCATCACCAATGAGGAAGAACAACAAGTAGAGTAAGGCTCCAGAATCCCTCTATGTAGCAGGTAGCAGAAAAGGGCTTGTAACTGCTTTCCTATCTCATGACACCTTCAGTTTCTAACACCAGTGTTTCAGAGGAAGGTTTAGAAACTTTCTGCTCCATAAAAGAATGACTTGTCATCTGGTATACTGTCAGTCTCATGGGGTTGCAAGTATTCCTCATTTTCCTTCCTTCAGCAGTTTTTCCTATCCTGCTTCTTCTTCACTTTTTCCCAAATAATTTGCTGTTCCTTTCCCCGCTGTAGTGCTACCAGCTTTTCTGAAGTCATGAGGAATTTTGCAATGACTGGCATTTTCTTTCAAGCACCACCTTTTGGAACCGAGTAATTAAGGTGGCTAGGAAGAGCAGGAGGAAGAGGGGGCTGAGAACAGCAGCACTCCCTTCTTTCCTTTAAGTATTTGTAGTTGCATTTCCTTTTTGGCCATACTAGTTCTTTGGAAGAATTTAGCCCTTAAGAAGTGAAAATGTCACATTTCAGAGCAAGACTGGGAAGATAAGCTCACATGCTCCATGCTCAGGTGGAATTCTGGATCTGCAAAAATCTCATGCTGACTTCTTTGACTTTCCAACACATAAATCATATTTGTTATTTACTCCCTGCCAATCCACACTCTGTGCAATGTTGCCATGATCCATTTTACCGTATAACTTCAGATGCAAAACGTTCTGTAAAATCCCTGTTCTTACAGCCAAGCAATTACATGAAATTTGAGCTTCCATGAATGACCTTCATGTTTCAGTGTTCCTAAATTTCCACAGAGGACTTTACTCATTTATTAAAATCGTGGCATTCAGGTGATTTATCAACCGAGGATTGTCTAGGCTGGAGAGTAATGCTTGTATTTTTATTGTTTGACTTAAAGCCCATGAAATCATCTCCTTGGATCCCTATTTGGTTGCACCACAAGAGCACTGAGTCAATTCTGCTTCCTTATTAGGTGACTACATGTAGCTAAGATGATATAGTCTTGAAAACATGAGGAAAGACAACAGAGTTATGTTTTACTTTAATTTGTACACTATGACTTGCCCAGCTAGTTCAACGCTGACTGTAAGGCAGCAAGACGAGTGCAGGAGCCAAATTGAGATGCTGAAGTTTTGACAATGTCATTTGCCAAAATATTTGAGATTAAAAAACAGGTTTCCCATTCCTCTTTGGGACTGGGCTGCTGCCATTGCCGTCAGCATGTGTGTGAGAGATTTTCCTTGTACTGAAGAGGGTTGAGGTGTGGAAATTTCTTTATGGTTTGCAGCTCTATTCTATTGTTCTCAAGTGCAGTGTGGTCAAAAAAATGGCTGGCTCCACTCAACACCTTCTCAATGACCTAGTGTGCCTATGGGGTACAACTTAATAGCCTACCAAGACTTCCTCTGGGGCCCCAGAAGCAGCCTGCCTGTACCAGTAGAGGCTCTCGCTTTGCAGGCTGCAGCTTTGACATTGCTTCATGCTTCCAGCTCAGGAGCTGACTTATTTGGCACACAATGCTCTGTAGACACACCTAATTATTTTGCTTCCCAGCACTAGGCTTTTTGGCACCAGCATAACTGTGCCTTCCTGCAGTACTTGCTCACCTCTGCCTCTGTATTCTCACAGCAGCTTTCTGATTCGTCCGCTGCTATGATAACAGATGCCAGGTGCAGTGTTTCCCCCAAGACCTTTCCCAAGCTTCACGCCTATCCATAACCTTTTCCCGGTAAAGTCACAGTCATCCGTAGATAAAAGAAGTCAGAAATGAATGCAAAAGGTATTACAGCTCTGTGGTGACTTGATTGCAAATGTTCTTGTTGTCCTTTTCTGTCCCTTGCCAGAACTTTTATTTTGAATATGTCTTTCAAAGGCCCCCATATTATTCTGAGGAAGTGTTTGAAAACAAATATGATGCATCCAAGCTTGAGAAACAAGCTCCAGGAGTAGAAACCCCTATGAGATCATGCTACAAATGCCTCCAACCCTACCTCTACCTTAAGAACAGCCAATGTTCCCATTTCCCCATTCCTGGGAGGCACCTAGAGGAGACCACCACCCAACCTGAGGGTGATTCTCAGAGCATTAGCAAGCTGACTGTAAAGAACATGGTGGCTCTGTCTCCTACAGCAAATGCCTCATCCTAATGCCTCAACCCAAATGTCGTGTCAAGGCTGCAGCACCACCTGGCAATCCTGGTCTTTGGAGCAACTGTGCCAATCCCAAGTTTCCCATGAAAACTGGGTAGAGAATCCTTCAGGCATTATGGTCCTGGCCACAGAGAGTACTCCTGTGGCTACAGAAGATAACACCAACAGGAAGGCACAAGAGAAAACACCTCTCAATGACCAATTAAGGTACGCACAAAGCTCAGCATATCATAAAGCTGGAGGGTTTAGAAAAAGTTCCTCCTTCCATCCAGATCAAGAGAAGGCCTCCAGAAAGGAAGTAGCATCCCATTTCTCCTACAGCCTGCCTGGAGGGAGTATTCAGCAGTCAGAGGAAAAACTGAGAGGCCAGAAAGACAGAAAGTCTTTCCTGATGGTGACTGGCAAAGCATACTGTCCCACAGAGATAATAACACCAGTCACAAGCAAAGAAACTTCCCTCCCCAAAAAAATTAACCAGGCCCTCATCTGAAACCCAGAGATCAAAAGGAAATTGTATACCTTCCAACGGAAAATGTTGGTAGGTTTCCCAATTCCAGGATACAGACAGCCTGCCTGCCAATCTGCAAAGTGTTCTTGCTAAGTACCAAGAAACATCCACCTGAGGCAGAAACTCTCCTGTATGACTGGGAGAATGTAAATGCTAGCCCTTTGTACTCTGAAAGGCAATATCTTCTCTCTCCTGGATAAGCAGCATGGGACAACCAGCAGAACGCCACCGGTTTTGTAGTGGGAGGGGCACCGTGGCAGGAGGGGCTGCTGCATTCATTGAGCCCCTTACTTTGTCACTATCCAGAGAGAGATCCTCATGTTCAAAGGGTAAATGGACCTTATCTAAGAGGCTATATATAGTTTTCCTCTTCTAAGCCCAAGAGGACTATGCAGAAAACCCTCCTACCCTGCTGATTTGAGTCAGAGGCAGGGGAAACTCTTCTGTGAAAATGACCCAGTCAGTTCAGATGAACCTAACTCCTTCTCTAGTGAAACAGTGTGGATGTCCAGGCAGTCCCCATCAGATCTTGAACTTAGCCCAGCCAGACAGTATGAAAATCCCCAATATCTCTCTGATAATCCACCTGGGCAGGACATATATTGCACAACAGAAAAGCCAACAAACCATAGGACAGCACTCTCCCTTTGATGAGACTGTTCCGTGGCCCTCAGAGAATCAATTTCCATCCTGTGGCATGCCCATTCCTATGCCTTTGGGAAATAATCCATTCTACTCTAATGAGAAGAGCTTCATCCCTCTGAGAAACTTTTGGGATTAGGAAACAGATTCTCTTAAAATTTCAATCTTTTCTCAGCAAAGCAAATCACAATATTCTGTGGGACCACACTAGAACCAGGAGAGCAGTTTTTTCACTGTGACAAAGAATATCCAACAGTCCAGAGCATTCCCAATGGGGTTGAGAGTAAACCCAGGGTACCAGAACTATTAGAACTCCACCTATGCAGTTGTCCCATTTTCAGGTCTGAGTTCATCTGACTATTTTTCCCCCAGGTTTGTGTACTGTGAGAGGAATGACAATGATGAGGGATTGACTGGTTTCCTCTCAAGTTCCTCTCAAATGTACCACATGGGAACAAAACCATCCTGAATCACCCCAAACATGTCAAACGTTGTCTACCCAACTGGTCTTCAGTCTAGCCAGAAGTGCTTTAATAAAACTCCAGGCCAAAAGAAGGTTTTAATACCTTTGATGAAGAAACAACCAATCATGACAGAAGCATGCCATGATCAAGAATGAGGTATGGTGAGCAGAAGAGACTTGAAGTATGGCTAGATCCAGCTAGAAATGCCCATTATGAAAGCAACAGAAGTGACAGCCACACCAATCATCATTCTGGATAAGTTCTATGACCTAACCAATTCAATGAGAAAACTGCTTCTGAGAAGCAGGCTGAGGGTTCACTCACCCTTGCTAAAGAACGGCCTAAACCGGAGGCAACCAGAAGTGCAAATTAGGTTAATGAAATCGATCTAGTAGAACAGCCAGCTCAAAGCAGATGACTGAGGCAGCATTTGCCCAGCACTTGAGCACCATCTGGTGACAAGAAGGCAGAACAGGTTTCTACAGATCTGGTATTGTCTGCTAAGAAAACGTTTTCCTTGTGACTGAGATGCTTCTCAAGTGTCTGAGCACTGATACCTCCAATGGAGAACGTTCATCATCATTTTGCTCTCTAGCAGGAGCCGTGACAAACAATCCAGAGCAAAGCAGCGCAGATTGTGTACTGCCGCAAACTGAGTATCCTTGAATAGCGGGCAAAGAGAAGACGGGTGAATTAGCATGTATGTCAGCTATTCTGAAATTCTTAATATCATTAGGAACGGACACGAATGAGTGTGCATAAGAAAGAGTATCTACCCAAACAGTGAATAAGTCCCACCGCTGTGCTACTCTGATAGTTTTCAACATGAGTAAATCAGTCTTTGTATAACATTTCCCTCCACTTCTAAATGCATCAGCCTTTCTAGTCTTGTAAAGCACCAATACCTGCAATGCCAGCTTTGTGTAAAGGACATGCTTACTTGGAATCACAAGGTATGAGACAGTGATTTGCTCTTTCATGCTATGTAGTGCTCAGGCCTTAGATTTTTTTATTTTCTCCTCGGAAATAAGTGCTTCTTATTGTGTTCAGTTTTGTGGCTTGGCATACTGGCACCACTTGTGTATTCTGCAGAGTGGCAAACAATGCTGTTCATGAAGCATGAATGTACTAGAGCTTTAGCTGGCTTGTACCCTAACTACCAACATCAACAATACAAACCACAGGCAGCCTAAATTTCTCAGATATTTCACCCTGCTGCCACTTATGTTAGTATTTCTCTAGTGTAAAACCTTTTTATTCAGGTCTGTTTCTTAAGCCAGTATTGCAGTCGTAAAGGATTTCTGCAGAACAATGATATCTTTTCTAATTAACTAGTGCATACCTTTGCTTTCATTAAGTGATGTACTAATTCAGTTTGTTCTCCTGGACTGGATGGCCAGAGCCACATTAGACAGTCTTGCTGAAGCACAACAAAACAGAGGCCAATCATCCTATATTTGAAGGAGTTTTTTCATTACAGCTGAAGGTATTTTTTCTGGCCACATATCTCTGTGCATTTGAAGGTAGAGAATAGTGTGATACAGGACAGAAAGTATGCCCCACACAGAGCACCAGTGATGTGTAAGTCAGCAGCTGCTTGATTTCTGATTCTCTGTCCCATTTTGAATGATACAAGCTTCAGCGTAAATGCTGCACGAGGAACAAGCTCCAAATCTGCCAGAATTGATAAGCAGAGCTGTCATTGCTGAATACTACACTCCCACATGCCACGTGTAGCTTAACACAAGGCTGGAGGCTTTAGGACTTTGATTAGCAGTTTGTTCCAGAGGTGGACATCTGAACTCTGACTTGCCTACCCAGTCCTACTGGAAATTCCTCATGTTTATGCCCCATTTGGATCTGCTTAGTCCTTCTGCTGAACCTTAGCAAAAGACTTAGTGTCACTCTCAGTCAGGAAGTGGAGAGATGGGAAGAGAAGCAATGACTGGTTAATTGAGCGAAAAGGAGGAAGGGGCATAAAGTTAGGAATATTCTGTATTAGTAGGAGGAAGCAATGCTTTATATCGTGATGTGCCACAGCTCTATAAGTGTCTTCTCTGCAGAAAGGAACAGATTGGACTGTGAGTCACTCTGAAAGTAGCATGATCCTTTTATATTCTCAGAGCAACAGGTCTTCCACATACGAGTTATGACATTACTGAAGGTATGTGGTACAGAAAGTGCTTCATTTCCCTTCTGCCATTCACCCATTCCCCTGGAAACAAGATATCACAATGAACCAATGCAGCAGAGAAACACAGATTAGTTTCTATTTAGAGGCTAAGTGACGCTTATATTACAAAGTTGGCAGGCAAAGAAGAGGAAAGGAAACAAATCCAAATTCCTTTCTTACACCCCTGTAGGCAACTGTCTACTGCTCCAGCTCCCTTTGCCCCAGCGATACCAATGGTTGAATATGCAGAGCAGAGATCCCGGCAACCTCTTTACTGAACACTGAAACTGTGATGATAAATATCATACTAGCTTGTTTTACATAAAAAATCATTAACGCTGGGGATGTTTTCAACATGCACCAGACAAAATTCTGAAGTTCCTATGCCTGTTCCTTTCTTCGCAGATCAATTACATGTTTATTTTTTGATATTGTATCTAAACAAATTAACATGAGCAGTTACAAAGTGACTTACCATACATGGAAGGAGATCAAATGTCTGATTCAAGAGCCGTTCCCCAAAGAGCAAAAGTCATCTGTATTTGGAAGTGGATGAAACAGAGGTACAACTCAAACCTGAGAAATCTATAGGATGCACAGACTTACCAGGGTCCCCCTATGGGACTCTGACATATCAACTGAGAAGGCAAGAGTTAGGAATAGCTATCTTGCAGTTTTGAGACCGGTTTCCCTCTGCATTGTTTTTTGTTCTAGGTAAAATTACAGTTAGCTTTAAGGGGAGCTGGTTAGTAAGGGAAAGAGAAGCACAGGTGCTGCCAGACCTCTGAAAGAGCTCCAGCCCAGGGCCAGATCTGAGAGTGGGAGAAAAGAGTGGCTTCATTACCAGAGAGAGGAAGCACCTTGGGCTGGATCAGAGCAAGAAGAGCGCTTAGCCAGCTAGATAAATAGACATATATTTTCCTTTGCTACCTTTCAATTTGCCAGTTCTTGTCACTTATCCTGGGACCCAGGCTCAGCCAGGGATGCTGCACAGGATATATATTGCTTATCTGTTGTGGTAGACACGCTGACTGTCTTTCCAGCTCTGGAAGTCCTTGTGTTTCAGCGCATATCAGGGAAAACTCTTCATACACTTTGAAGATAAAATCTTTTGAGAGAATCTGGAAAACCTAAATATCACCTAATTAAACTCAAAACAAATAGAAGAATGAAGGTAAGTCTGCTTTTGTATGCACTACTTCTGGCCTTACAACTATAAAGAAGTTGATCAGAGACTCACCTCCCTTTCTCTGAAATTGAGAAACAGGCATTGCAGTGGGTAGATTCAGAGATCTCTGGGTCTTCTTTGGGAAGGTGGCAATTCCAGTGAACAGATGTAAGTTCATACCTATCCTAAAGAATCTATGCACTGTTTTCTAAGCTGCTTTGTTGGGAGAATGTCATTCGATTTTACAAACAGCAAATAAACATTTACAACTCATCTGAAGTTTTGAAAGCCACTGCCAGTTTCCTCATCACCAATCCAAACATATTTTGATCATTTTTTCACCATTTCCGCCTTTTCAAAGACCAAGAGAGAGCAAGCTGTGCTTAATGATAAGATGTCAGGATCTCAGAAATTCATGCTAAACACTTTGTGGTAAATACGCCTATAACAAAAGAAGAAGGGAAGATTTCCAACATTCACTTTTCCAAATCCACAGCACGACCAAGATGTGTATGAAAAGGGAAATGCAAGATTTATAGCACTATGTTCTTATAGAAGCAAACCTTGTTGTTAGTCACAAATGATCACCCATTTGTCTCCCATGCAGTTCTGACCAGCTCAGCAGAACACACCAAATATTCCTTTATCTCAAATGCAGACTCAAACCAGGTCTTATTGCAATGTGCATGGTGGAGGCCACAGTATTTGCAGCAGCATGATTCAGTGCAACACATGTCCTTGTGACAGAAAACCAGTTTTCTTCCGGTTTCCTATCCCAGGGAAGGCAGGCTATAACAATCCTCCACTCTTTCTTCCTGATGGTGTGTTTATTAACAGAACAAGAGGGCACAAGCTTAGACTCTGCCACGGAAGGTTCAGGCTGGATATCAGAAAAAAGTTCTTCACAGAACGAGTAATCAGGCATTGCAATGGCCTGCCCAAAGAGGTGGTGAATTCACCATCCCTGGAGGTTTTTAAAATAAGACTGGATGTGGCACTTAGTGCCATGATCTAGTAATCATGATAGTGTTGGATTAAGGGTTGGACTTGATGATCTTGGAGTTCTCTTCCAACCCAGATAATTCTATGATTCTATGATTCTATGATTCTATGATTTTAGCATTCATCATAACTATTCATACACTTTACCTCCATCTACTAGATGCAACAGTCATGTGCTGTTTGATTCTTTTTTTATGGTTGTGGTGTTCTTTCAAGTCATTGGGAACATACTCAACAGCACTGGGAGTGGTTCTTGTCCCACTGGAAGGTGAGTTCCTCTTTACAGTCACATTTTGAGAGTTGTCAACTAGGTCTTTATCCACTTAGTGGGCTAACATGCAGAGTAAGTCCGGCTTTGATGAATAATACCATCCAGGGCTGTGTGAAAAATGTATCTGATATCTACAGCACAGATGTCCATTAAGCTTCAGCTCCACGGCTCCCTTTAAAATATCTTCTATGTGCTAAACCAACATTAAGATCAGTGAAAATAAATAGGTTGTTTTAAGATACAATTTCTTCAGGCAGCAGTTTCCTGGTGGATGGGATGGAAAGGAGAATGAAGGTACAGCATTACTAAATGCAGAGCATACTCTTCCTTCTAATGTGATGGGGAAGATTTTGGCAAGAGGAAAGGGAATGCTATTTAGAGCAATACCAAATAATGTTGGCAGTGGAATCCTTGACTAGAATATGTTCACCCTCATGCTGAGCATGGCACAGGCACTTATGAAAAAGAGTTGCCAGATCACAGCCAGAAAGAGCTGACAGCAGAGCAATTGAAAATAAGACCATACTTTTACCTGGATCTTTCAGTCTCTCTGTTCTGACAGCTCAGCTGCCCTGTGAGAAAGTTGCTCAGCATTCAGTCTCAAGCTGCCCCTAGATCCAATAACTCTCAAGGAGAGAAAACCTCCTTGTTGAACGATAGTGGTTTGTTGTAAGGATAAGAAACATACTAGAGGACATGCATGACTTCATGTAGAAATCCAATGCCCAAAGATGTAAAGAGCTTGAAACAGATCCTTACCTATTGGAATTAGAAATAGTCCAGGATTTGGTCTTTTGAGACTGGACAGAAGCAGAAATACTTATTTAAAAAGGGGCAATCAGAGAGCAAGTGCTATGGCAAAGTTGGAGGCAAATTTTATGTCCTTCCTCTCTGATTGTTGCCTGATACATAGCTTTTCTGATTGATAATCAACAATCTCATAATCTTAGGAAATGCAAAATTTTGACACTGCCTGCTAAAGAAACCATAGCAAAGCAAAATTAAGTGCAATTTTGGCCAGAGTTCAGTCCTTTTTAACCCAACAGGTCATGTTAAATAACTTGAAATGCCATAACTGAAACAATAGCTAAAGTACACTCCTTATAAATAAGCATTATTAATGCAGCCTTGTAAACCAGAAGACAATAAGCTATGTAATATCTGTGTACATTACAACATAGTGTACCTGCAGCTTTAATACAGTCTTTTCAGAGATGCATATTGCAAGACATTATCAGCTGTTTTCTGTTTCTCTCTTGGTTGTGTAAGTGCTGAGATAGACATCATGGTGGGGATTGCTGAATGAAGTCTGCCCGAAAGCTTCTGTGACAGTGTGGTTTTGGGTAACCTCTCTGAGCAGCCCATCCAAAGGTACAGGAGACAGGGAAGTTGCCAGCATATCTCTCCTTGTAAGGCAATGAGAAGGTTTGCAATGCTGTGGCTCTGCTGTGAAAAAGCAGTCTCAAGGTGAACAGTTTGCTAATCTTGTAATTGTAAGGCAAACTAAATTCCTGACTTCCTTTGTCTGATTATATTGAGAAACTGTAGTTTACTAAATTCTTGATTTACAGCTGAATAAACTAATTCTTCTATCTTCCTCACAGTTTTATTCTAGGAATAGCTATAATGTCTGGTAAGTGTCTGTGGCGGCTACATTTCAGTGGCTCACCAGATAGAAATACCCCTGAACACTGAAGGTGAATATTTGCATAAGATGGACTGAACGTATGCTCAAGTAGCCAGGTTTAAGCAAACTACTCATATTCAGGGAGCATCTTTTGTAGCCCAGAAAAGCTGCAACTGAAAACAGGCTCCTGCTCTTCTCACCCTTTAAGTCAGATCCCAAAGGTTGTTTTGCAAATGCTAACGACTGGTGTGAAAATGATGAATACAGTGTGTAGAGGGTTTTAGAAGTAGTCTTCACAGATCTCATGAAGGTCTTGTGCTGGCATTAGGCAATGGCAGCTCTGTTTAGCTCTGTTGCAGGTAGACCCCTTTTTGATCCTTAAATCAGGCCTTGTTATCAAGATTGCCCATTTGGCAGAGAAACATAGGGGAAAAGTGTCCTTAGTAGTTCCTCTAAGGAACTCATTTTACGCTCAAATACTTGTAAATCTCCAGTAGAAAGATACCCTCCTCTAGAAGGCCCCTACTCATTGAATAGAAAACTTCTGTGATGCAATCACATGTAACTTTATTACAATGATATGTAAATCACTAACCAGTTATTTGCAGAGGGAAGTACCTGGCATGTATTCAGTTCGTAACTTTTGTTACAGATTGAGTGTGGAGGTTCCAGCTGGTACTCTTGATTTGTGGAAAGCCACTGAGCACTCAGACTTGCACAACTCTGAAAGAAAATTAATGTCTTGACTTAATGTGAGAGATTGGCTAACTGCATGTCAGATCTTTCGGACAACATAAGGAGCTAGGGAACTAGAACAAATGGATAGATTTTGTGCAATTTTCCTCTTTTCTGACATCCAGCCAGTGCCACTGGATGGCACTAAGATTACTGTCCTGCTCACAAACATATTCTAACAAGCCTCACACGCTGATTTTAGGAGTACTGAAAATTGCCTGGGACACCCCTCTACTTTGGGTGTGCTTGTAGCTAACAGTAAATGCTGGCTGGAAAACTCCATGAAGGAGTGTATGGATCCTCATACTTGCTGAAAATGATTGCTGTCCCACCATTCTGGTGGGTAAAGATGCTAAATAGCCTTAGTTCTTGTATTATTCCCTAAAGCATGCCACTAGTAACTGACTACAGAGTCATTTCGAAGGATATGCAAAAGCACTTGTAGAATACAATTGCCTTCAAATGGCAGCATATAGGGATGTTCAATGATTATCTTAATGCCTATGACTTCTGAACCTTTCCTATGCCGAAACCACAAGAGAGACAAATCCATTGTATGGTGCTCTGAGAAACTGAAACACCCAACATCTTAAGATATTTGTAGATCTCTGACCTCAAGGCACATCATCTGTCTCTAAAGATGAGTTCCTGCGAGGCAGTCAGATTTGTTTCCAGTGCAATTGCTGCTAATACCATTTTAACAACTGTCACTCACAGAGGCAATTTGCTCTGGTGCAGGTGTGTGCCATAGCAGAGTGGTGGATTGCAGCATACAGGGGGTTCCTGAGCCAGGGAAACTCCAGAGGAGAGCAGAGAACCAACAGGAACTGGCAGCTCTCTTGAGAGCTGATACGATGTGGGCAGAACTCACTCCCACTAAAGCAGCCCTAGGGAGCACCAGTGAACATTGCCTGGTGTGGCAGTTTGAGAGGAAAGGCATATCTCCAAAGACAGCATTCCACTGGCCAAGAAGGAGACTTGAAGTACACAGAACCCAGAAACCAGGCACCATTCTGTGACCATCTGCACAGTTCAAGGGCACTTGCCTTACTGGACCCTCAAGGCAGAATAGTGGGCACTCATTTGAGAGCAAAGGCTGCAGCTTGTGAGTCTACTACATCTACCCCCGTGATGGCCGATGCCTCCACGCAGATGAAGTTGCTTGAGGGGAGAGGCTGTGGTGCAGACCTCAGACTGTAGGAAATGCCTGGACCTTTCTCCTGGGACAGGCAGGTGGCAGAACTGCCTGCAAAAGGTGTGCTGAGGTGGAGTCCCTGCAGCAAGTGACTGAGCTGCAGGAGACAGTGAGAAGGCTGCATAGCATCAGGGAGGCTGAGAAGACTCTAGATAGCTGGTTCCAAGCACAATCTGCAGAGGACCTACAGCCCATGACCAAACAGCCAACAACTTCACCAGCACACACAGAAGAGAGAGGGGGACTCTAATAGATAAATAAAAGTTTTGCTTCAGCCAGATTGTGATAGTTGAAATCAGTAGGGGGTCAGGAAGAATGTAGGTTTCCAAATACCCAGTTAAGGACATGTAAATTACCTTTCAAGATTCATTCTAATATGAAGCGGGGACAGGTAATGCACATGTATGAACGTATTGGGGAATGCAATGAATATGTAACATTTTATTGCTGTGAATCAGAACTGGTGGTATGCATGTAAATAGGGATGGTATGCATGTGAAGAGGGGAGGGAAGTAACAAAGTAAATGAATATGTATAAGTACCCTAAATAAATATACATGAGTGGGACCAAACCGTGTGCATAGAGGAGGGTCCATCCTCTTACGCACCCAGCGCTGTAAATAAATCTCTTTGCTTCTAAGACTTTGTCCTCTCTAAAATTCTATTTGTGAGCTGGCATTTCTCACAATCTGGGGGCTCGTCCAGGATCCAAAGCCCCTTGTCCGTGGAACGGGACAGGACGCACGGGAAGGTGCGCCCTGCTGATTTTGGCAGTCTCTTGCTCTCTGTCTTGTTCCATCGGGGAAGGCGGTGGAACGACCTGGATGGAGGACTCTTGAAGCAAAGGAGGGGACACGGTATACCAGGGGAAATGCTTAATAACGCGCAGCAGACGTGGAATTTCTGTGCATGGGACCCGAATAAGAAAACTGACTGTTAAGTATTATTCGGGCGGCTCGGATTACGGGACTGAAAGTAGAGAGAAGTCCCGTGGGAAATCATTAGAAATAATGGGGAATTGGGCGGGTAAGCAACACTCGGGGAAGGGAGAGAGGTCTGGAGACTCCACTCAAAGTATACCTCCCGACAGTCCTTTGGGGAGGATGCTCAGGTACTGGGGGCAGGAGGGAATGTCCTGCACCAGGGGAAAGGAAAAGAAGAAAATGATAACAGTACTGTATGTTTGCATGGACCAAGAAACCCAACCAACCTGATTCATTGTAATGGCCAAAATATGGGTCATTGAACGGTTGGATGTGTCGGGCATTGAATTTTTATGTAAACGGTTAGAAACCTTTTTCATCGAGAAGAAAGTGACTATGCCTCCTGTTAGACAGGGTGCATATCCATATTTTTGTCCGAAGACAAGAGGAAGAATCAGTAGAAAAAGAAGGAGGAGAGATGGGATGTTTTGGATAATCTACCTCCCCCGTATGATCCACTTGGGGAACCAAATGCCCCCCCCATAGTAGAAGAACAAGAAGAAAACCTTAATGGGGAAGGGGAGGAAGTGACCACATGTCCCTTTAATTCAAGAAGCCCGAAAGGTTCGGGCCTCTGAACCAGAATGATTAAACGATTGCACATAGAAAATTTTCTGTTGCCTTGCAGAAAAGAGGGAGCAGGGGCGGCAAGGAGGTTTCCATTATGGGAAGTACCAATGCAAGGAGCCCCCAGGAGGGGAAGGGGGGGTGGGGTGGGGTGGGATTTGTGAATGTACCCCTAACGAGTACTGAGGTTTGAGAGTTTAAAAAGGAAATGAAGAATATGTTAGAGGATACCTTAGGATTGTCAGAACAACTTGATCAATTTTTAGGCCCAAATGTTTACACCTGGGATGAAATGCAGTCCATTTTAGGAACTTTATTTACACCAGAAGAGTGGCAGATGATAAGGACTGCAGGAATACGGATTTGGGAAAGGGATAACCCACCAAATGCCCAAGGTAAGATACCGGGAGACCAGAAATTTCCCATAGTGCGACCTAACTGGGATCAAAATGTTGCTGAGGGAAGGGGGAATATATCAGACTATAGAAGTTTAGTGATTAGAGGAATAAGGGAGGCAGTGCCAAAGGGGCAGAATTTTGAGAAAGCATTTGAGAACAAACAACAAAGGGATGAGTTGCCTATAGCTTGGTTACAGAGACTCAGAAAAAACATGCAACAATATTCAGGAATCGGTCCTGAAAGTGATGCAGGTCAGGAGCTGTTAAAGGTAAATTTCATTACTAAAGCCTGGCCAGATACGAAGAAGAAATTAGAAAAATTGGAAGATTGGCATGATCGGGGATTGAATGATTTATTGCAGGAAGCAGGGACATTTCAAAAGAGAATGTCTGGTGAGACAGAAAGAAGTAAAAGTTTTAAGCACGTTAAGAGAGAAGAAACACAGGGAACAGAAGAGTTCCCAGGGCGAGTCTGAAGTACCGGGAGGAGACTGTGAATATCAAAGGAATCATGAGTTTAACATTAATGGGTAAAGGCAAGTTGAAGAAAGGTCTTTTAAGTGTGGTGTGTGATGAGTGGGAGCTGCCAGATGTGGAGGACCCCCTGTGTATTCCCCGCAGGGGGGAATGGATGAGCTTTTGGTGTTGTTTGGGGAGGGGCGACACTTAGAAGCCCAGAAGTTATTTAGAAGGGAAGGAAAATGGGATGAGGTATCATATGCAGATACGTTACACGCTTTGGAGAGAGAACGTAATAAGGAATTAACCGGGAAACTAAAGCGGTGTTGTTTGGTATGTAACATTGGTCAAAGGTGTACTAAACCAAGTAAAATCCAGTAGGTCAAGTCCAAGATTTGTCTGACCTGCTTATCCCTCTCCCTAGACCCTGGGAACAGGATGAGGGCTCAGATGGTGATTGCACATCCCCAGGAAGTCCTGTATCATCCTGTACCTGACAGAAAGCCACTCCAGCAATCTTGCAAGTGCCGCTCTGGGAGGCAGTAGGACACGATGGTGGAACTATACTAATAAGGGTGCCTTTTTCTGCTGTCAACTTAGATAAATGGGAAAAGACAGCTCAGGGATATAGAGACGACCCAGTGAATGTGGACAAAGCAGCGTAACCCTGATTGGAATGACATACAACTTCTATTAAGCTACATCACTGAAACAGAAAACCAACTAGGTTTACAAACCGCAGGAAATCTGGCCGAGGATCATTATAAGACAGTGGGGGATGATATTAAAGGTTATTTCCTCCCCCTCCAAGATCCGAAATGGGATCTGAATAGAGATGCCCACAGGGAAAGGTTGCAGGCATACCAAGGGTGGATTTAATGAGTCACCACCTGAATTTTTAGATCGACTATGAGATGTGATGTGCCGGAATAACCCCTTAGATCCGGGGCCAGAAGTGGGAATAGAGCAACTAGTTTTCCTGGTTTTGGGACAGGCAATAGGAGATATCAGGTGTAAATTGCAAGAACTACACCTGACTGAGAGCTGGAATTTAGAAATACTACTTGATGAAGCATGGAGGGTGTATAGTAACCGAGAGGATAATTATAGAAGACGTCAGAAGAAAATATTAGCAGTGATTAGGGAACAGAAAGGAAGACGATGAGTTTATCACTGACAACTGTCCAAGCAAGAGAAGGGATCGACGAAGTAATTCTGAACCAGGTATATCCAGGGGTATGGGCCTCTGATGTACCTGGGAGGGCTAAGAATGCCCTGCCTGTAGAGGTCAAACTTAAGACAGGACAAGCACCAATAAGAATTAAACAGTAACCCTTAAAAGGGAGACAGGAAAGGGATCCATTTAGTAATAGAAAACTATTTACACATTGGATTACTTAGGGAGTATGAATCTGATTTTAATACCCCCATATTACCCGTCTGAAAGCCTGACGGTTCATATCGGGTGGTTCAGGACCTACGGGCCATAAACAAAATTGAAGATCTCTACCCAGTGGTAGCGGATCCATATACCCTGTTGACAGTGTTTACACCTGATCTAACCTGTTTTACTGTTTTAGATTTAAAGGATGCCTTCTTCTGCCTCCCTCTCCATGAGAATAGCCAGAAACTACTTGCCTTTGAATGGAAAGACCCTGATACAGGGAGAAAACAGCAGTTTCGTTGGACTTCCCTCCCGCAAGGGTTCACTAAATCACCAAACCTGTTTGGGCAGGTTTTAGAGCAAGTCCTAGAGGAATATAAGACACCCTCTGGAGTCAAATTGTTACAGTTGATGATTTGTTGTTATTGGGAGAAAAGGAGAAGGAGGTTAGAACAGCCTTAATTTTGTTGTTAAACTTTTTTTGGGGAAAAGGGCTATGGGTATCTAGAGCTAAGTTACAATTTGTAGAACAAAAAGTAAAATATTTGGGGCATTTAATAAGTGAAGGAAAGAGGAGAATAAATCCAGAAAGAATTCCTGGTATTGCCTCCATTCCGCTCCGCAGGACCAAAAGAGAAATAAGACAGCTTATAGGGTTGCTAAGTTATTGCAGGCTGTGGATTGAGAACTTTACACAGCATGTGAAGTTCCTATATGAAAAATTCCAGGAAACATTTGAAAGACCCGAATGGGGAAAAGGAGAGAAAGAACAATTTTAGAAACTGAAGAGAAAACTAGTTCAAGCACCGGTATTAGCTTTCCCCTCGTTAGAAAAACCCTTTCACTTGTAAGTCAACGCAGAAGAGGGGGTGGCTTATGGAGCATTGGGTCGAGTTCAGGGAAGACAGAAACAGCCAGTGGCATACCTATCAAAAATGTTGGATCCAGTATCAAGGGGGTGGCCAACTTGGCAGCTACAGCCCTGTTAGTAGAAGAAAGAAGAAAATTAACCTTTGAGGGGAGCAGTAATAGAGTCTACACCACATTCAGTACAAAACATACTAAACCAGAGATCTGGAAGGTGGTTGACAGATTAGAGAATTTTAAAGTATGAGACCATTTTAATGGAGAAGGATGATTTAGTGTTAGCCACAGAAAAATGCATGAATCCTTCTCAATTTTCGTATAGAGGAATAGAGACAGAGATACCTGAACGGGACTGAATATCAAACCAAAGTTCGGGAAGACTTGTATGAGACTCCTTTGCCAAACAGTAAGAGGATCTTTATAGATGGCTCATTATGGTGCGTAGATGGAAAGCGTCACAGCGGTTATTCTGTCATGAATGGGGAAGAAAACAGAGTAATTGAAAAGGGAAGGTTACCTAGTAATTGGTCAGTTCCGACACATGAACTATATGCTTTAAAATGAGCACTGGAAATGCTTAAAGGAGAGGAAAGGCACCAATCATGGAAAAATAATTTAAAAATAAAAAAGATGGAAAATATTTCCAAAGCGAAGTTTCTAGACCAAAACAATGCATGCGCTTTAGTCTGGCAGGGGCATGGACAGCAGCGGATCCGGGGAACAGACCACGCGAACCACTGAGGCTGATCTCACTCAAGAAACCGCACAACATGGACAAGGAAATTCACGTGATAATAATCTTTTTTTACTTGGTGTCTTCTTTGTTGATTATTGCAGTGGCTGCTCTGGGTAAACTTCTCCGTTGTCCCCCTTGCAGATGTCCATGCAAGTGTACCTCTTTGTCTTCCCCCACTTCTGCTGCTCCCGAGTTCCTTGAAATGGCAGTATAAATGATGTTATTATTATTCTTGTTTGAAAATTGTTATATGTTAAAATTGTTATGGTTAAACAGAACTGTAGAAGTTGGATAAGTCTAAAACTGTTTAAAGGATTGCAGAAGTTGATGTGTTGAATAATTGTTAAAACTGTTTGAAAGTTAATCTAAAAAGGCATAAGTAACCTGTGGGCCAAGGGCAAGACTGGATTAGCCTCTATATTTGCCACCAAGAAGAGCATTTACTCCGCTGTTGGCTGCAACCCAATAGGTGTGAGTGGTGGAGATATAAGCTATACCAGACCTTGACCACACTAATAATAATTATTGTTGGTTATATGTATTTCAATAGTGGTTATAAAACAGGGCAAAAGAATTTTCCCAGGGTAAAGAGAAAGAGGGACAGAGAAAGAGAACTACAAGATGAGAGATTGCAGCTAATTTTAAACAAACTGGAACATTGATATGGGCTTCAGCAAAAAGAGAATAATTAAAGGGGGGTGGACTGTAATAGATAAATAAAAGTTTTGCTTCAGCCAGATTGTGATAGTTGAAATCAGTAGGGGGTCAGGAAGAATGTAGGTTTCCAAATACCCAGTTAAGGACATGTAAATAACCTTTCAAGACTCATTTTAATATGAAGTGGGGACAGGTAATGCACGTGTATGGGCATACTGGGGAATGAATATGTAACATTTTATTGCTGTGAATCAGAACTGGTGGTATGCATGTAAATAGGGATGGTATGCATGTGAAGAGGGGAGGGAAGTAACAAAGTAAATGAATATGTATAAGTACCCTAAATAAATATACATGAGTGGGACCAAACCGTGTGCATAGAGGAGGGTCCATCCTCTTACGCACCCAGCGCTGTAAATAAATCTCTTTGCTTCTAAGACTTTGTCCTCTCTAAAATTCTATCTGTGAGTTGGCATTTCTCACAGGGACAATAATGAAGAAGAATGGAAGCTTGCAAGAGCAAGGCCTGGCAGGAGGAAGAGGCTCCCCCAAAACCACTTCCACACTCCACAAACCATAGAGGAAACACCACATCAGGAGAGAGGGTGGAGCTGATTAAGACAGCCCCAACTTCTCCCTGGAAAACAATGAGCACAAGCAAGAGAAGGCGGTAGCAGTAGGAGACTCTCTTCTGAGAGCTACCGAGGCACCCATATGCCAACCTGACACACCCTCTAGGGATGTGTGCTTCTTACTGGGGACTTATATTAGGAACGTCACCAAAAGGCTACCAAGCCTTGTACAGCCCACTGACTGCTATCTGCTGCAGCAGTTGCAGATGGAAACCCATGATATATCCAGGAGCAGTGTGACAGGTATCAAAAGGGATAGAAGCAGTAGTAGGGTTCTCTGGAGCACAGGCAGTATTTTCATCAATCCTCCCAGTCAAAGAAATGGGGTTTGAAAGGGCGAGTTGTGTCTGACAAATTAACAAATAGCTACAGGACTGGTGCCACAGCCAGAGGTTTGGCTCCTTAGACCATGGACTTGCTTTGAGAAACCTGGTCTACTGGGGGCTGATTGGGCCACCTATCAGTTCACTGCTTTGCCAACCTGATGAAAAGGGCTTTAAACTGAAGTTGCTGAGGTAAAGGAACCTCAATTCATCCCACTACTACCAGTCTGATGTCAGCGCCAGCAGCAGATGCCCAGAGCCTGAAGAAGGATTACAGGTCAACAGATGAGCACCTGAAGAGAAACACAAAGGATCTCCAGACAATAAAACAGCTTCACTGGGCGTCAAATTAAGTACCTCTATGGAAACACGAGTAGCATAGAGAATAAACAACAGAAATTAAGAGATGTGCACATGCCTGCAGGGCTATGATCTCATTAGCACCATGGAGGCATGGCAGGATGGATCCTGTGAGTGGAGTGTTGAAGTGGATGGATACAAGCTCTTTAGGAAGGACAGACAGGGGCGACAAGGAAGGGTGTCACCTCTTATGTCAATGACTATCTAGACTGCATAGAGCTCCACCAGGGGATGGATGAGGAGCTGACTGAGAGCTTATGTGCCAGTATTAAAGGAAGGGCAGTGACAGCTGACATTATAGTGGGGGTCTGCTACAGGCCACTGGACCAGAAAGAGGGAGTTGATGAGACCCTCTATAGGCAGACAGGCTGAATCTCATGCTCACAAGCCCTGGTCCTCAATGTCAGATTCATAGAATCATTTGGTTGGAAAACATCTTTGATATGATCAAGTCCAACCATATCTGTCCACTACTCATCTATCCATCTTTTAAATGCCTCAAAGAATTGTGACTCAATCACTACTCTGGGCAGCCTGTCCCAGTGCCTGACAACCCTTTTGGTGAAGAAATTTTGCATGATGTCTAATCTGAACCTTGCCTGGTGCAATTTTAGGCCATTTCCTCTCATATTTGGGAGACCAACATCAACCCCACTAGAACCTCCTTTCAGGCAGCTGTAGAGAGAGATAGCATCTCCTTTCAGCCTACTTTCATTAGGCTAAACAACCCCAGTCCCCTCAACCACTCCTCATAAGACTTGTTCTCCAGCCCCTTCACCAGCTTTGTTGCCCTTCTCTGGACACGACCCAGCACCTCAATGTCCTTCACGCAGTGAAGGGCCCAAAACTGAACACAGTATTCAAGGTGTGGCCTTACCAATGCTGAGTACAGGGGCATAATAACTTTCCTGGTCCTGCTGGCCATGTTTCTTATACAAGCCAGGATGCCATTTGCTTTCCTGGCCACTTGGGCACACTGCTGGCCCATGTTCAGCTGGCTGTTAAACAATATCCCCAGGTTGTTCTCGTCAGGCAGTCTTCCAGCTAATCTTCCGCAAGGCTGTAGCATTGTTATGTCCCAGGTGCAGGACCCGACACTTGGCCTTGTTGAACCCTATACTGCTATTTGTAGCCCATCAATCCAGCCTGTTCAGGTCCCTCTGTAAAGCCTCCCTAGCCTCAAGCAGACTGACGCTTCCACCCAGCTTTGCGTCATCCGCAAACTCACTGTAGTTACACTCAATCCCCTCATCCAGATCATTGATAAAGATATTGAACACAATTAGACCCAACACTGAGCCCAGGGAACACCACTTGTGACTGGCATCCAATCAGATTTAACCATATTTATAACCACACTTTGGGCCTGGTCACCCAGCCAGTCTTTTACCCACCAGAGCGTGTGCTTGTCCAGCCCAACGGCAGACAGTTTCTCAAGCAGAATACTCTGAGAACTGGTGTTAAAATCTTTACTGAAGTCCACAGCCTTTCCACACCCACTAAGCGAGTCACCTTGTCAAGAAGATGAGGTTAGTTTAGCACGACCTGCCTTTCACAAACCCATATTGACTGGGCCTGATCACCTGGTTGTCCCGTGTGTGACAGCTCTCAAGATGACCTGCTCCATGACCTTCCCTGGCACTGAGGTCAGACTGACAGCCCTGTAGTTCCTTGAATCCTCCTCTGACCCTTCTTGTAAATGGGCGTGGCTTTTGCCAACCTCCAACCAAGTGGAACTTCCCCAGTCATCCAGGGCTGCTGATAAATGATGAACAGGGTTTTGGTGAGCACCTCCACCAGCTCCCTCAATACCCTTGAGTGGGTCCCATCTGACCCCACAGACTTGTGGATGTCTAATTGGCTGAGCAGATCTCTAACTGTTTCCTCTCGGATCAAAGGAAGTTTGCTCCCTGTCCCTGTCTCCTGACTCAAAGGGCTGGGTACCTGGAGAATAGCTCACCTTACTATTAAAGACTGAGGCAAAGAAGGCATTAAGTACCTCAGCCTTATCTTCATCCTTTGTCACTACTGTTTCTCCTGCATCTGGTAAAGGATGGTTATTCTCCTTGGCCCTCCTTTTGTTGTTAATATATTTGTAGAAACATTTTTTAACATCTTTCACAGAATCTGCCAGTTTAAGTTCCAGCAGGGTTTTAGTACTTCTCATTTTCTCTCTACATGATCTCACTTCATCCTTGTAGTCCTGTTGAGCTGCCTGCCCCTTCTTCCAAAGCTTATATCCCTTCCTTTTTTTTCTGAGATCCACCCAAAGCTCTCTGTTCAACCACGCTGTTTTTCTTCCCCGTTTCCTTATTTTTTGGCAGATGGAAATGGCCTGCTCTTGCACCATTAGGATGTCCTTCTTAAAGAGCATCCAGCCCTCCTTTGCTCTTTAGGGCTGTCTCCCAAGGGACTTTTTCAACCAACCTTTTAAACAGTCCAAAGTCTGCCCTCTGGAAGTCCAAGGTTGCAGTTCTCCTGACCTCCCTCCTTACTTTTCCAAGAATCAAGAATTCTATTATTTCGTGGTTGCTGTGCCCCAGGTATCCTCCAGCTGTCACATCTCCCATGAGGCCTTCTCTCTTCAGAGACAACAGGTTCAACAGGTCACCTCCCCTAGCTGGTTCACTTACCAGTTGTGTCAGGAAGCCTCCTAGACTGTTTACTTTCTGCTATATTATATTTCCAGCAGGCATCTGGTAAGCCGAAGTCCCCCACAAGAAAAAGAGCTAGCGATCGTGAGATCTCATTGCTTGTAGAATATCACAGTATCACAGTATCACCAGGTTGGAAAGGACCTCTGAGATCGTCAAGTCCAACCTATGACCCAACACTAACACCAACACTAACACCAACCATCATCTAAACCATGGCACTCAGTGCCTCATCCAGTCTCCCCTTAAACACCTCCAGGGTCGGCGACTCCAACACCTCCCTGGGCAGCGCATTCCAATGGCCGATCACCCTTTCAGTGAAGAACTTCTTACTCACATCAAGCCTAAGGTTTCCCTGACGAAGCTTGAGTCCATGCCCTCTAGTTCTGTCACTGGTCACCTGAGAGAAGAGACCAACCCCTGCCCGACAACAACCTCCTTTTAGGTAGTTGTAGAGAGCAATGAGGTCTCCCCTGAGCCTCCTCTTCTTTAGACTAAACAGCCCCAACTCCCTCAGTCGCTCCTCATAGGGCTTATGCTCCAGCCCCTTCACCATCTTCATTGCCCTCCTCTGAACACATTCCAGTATCCTAACATCTTTCCCAAATATCTGTTGGAGTGACAGCTCTGCAGAGCGGAAGCAATCCAGGAGATTCCTGGAGCATGTTAATGATAACTTCCTTATTCAAATGATAGAAGAGTCAATGAGAAGAGGTGCTATGCTGGACCTTGTTCTCACCAACAAGGACGGGGTGGTGGGGAATGTGAACCTCAAAGCAAGCCTTGGCTGTAGTGACCATGAAATGGTTGGGTTCAAGATCCTTAGGGCAGCAAGGAGGGAGTCCAACAAACTCACTACCCTGGAGTTCAGAAGAACAGACTTTGGCCTCTTCAGGGATCTGCTTGCTCGAGTACCATGGGATGAAGCCCAGCAAAGAGGAATTCAGGCAAACATGCCAGTAGGCCTGCATAGAGAAATTAGGAACAGGGCAGGTAGCCTGCGAGGAATACAGAGAAATCATCTGAGCAGCCAGGGATCAGGTTAGTAAAACTAAAGCCCAGATGGAATTAAATCTGGCCAATTATATCCAAGGCAACAAAAAAAAAAAGCTTCTATAGGTATGTCAGTGATAAAAGGAAGGATGTAGGCTCTCTCTGGAAAGAAATGGAAGACCTGATTTCCCAGGATATGGAGAAGGCAAAGGTACTCCATGTTGGTTTTGCCTCAGTCTCCACCAGCAAGGGCTCAAACCACACTGCCTAAGGTGCCAAAGGCAAAGGCAGGGACTGGCAGAATGAAGAACTGTCTACTGTAGGAGAAGATCAGGTGTGAAACCATCTGAGGAACATAAAGGTGCACACATTCGTTAGAGCCAATGAGCTGCATCCACAGATCTTGAGGGAACTGGCAGATGAAGTTGCTAAGCCACTATCCATCATATTAAAGAAGTCATGGCAGTCTGGTGAAGTTCCCGGTGACTGGAAAAGAGGAAACTTAACCTCCATTTTTAAAAAATGAAAGAAAGGAAGACCTGGGGAACTGCAGGCAGGTCAATCTTTCTTCTGACTCCAGTAAGACCATGGAGCAGATCCTCCTGGAAACTCTGTTGAGGCACATGGATAACAAGAAGGTGATTGGTGACAGCAAACATGGCTTCACTAAGGGCAAATTGTGTCTGATGAACTTGGTGGCCTTCTATGATGGGACTACAGCATAGGTGGGTAAGGGAAGAGTAACTGACAGCGTATATCTGGACTTGGGCAAAGCACAAGGGAGAGTGGTGATTGAATCCTATCTCATGCAAACTATGCCAATGGTGGTCTGGATGCATCAGCAGAGCAGATGGCTGTAAAGCTGACATTCCTTTGACAACACGTAGCCAAAAGAGTGGTCTACAGGTGATGGTGCCTTGTTGCTTAGCTTTGTAGCTATGCCTAGTGAAAGACACAATAAGAGTATTCGGTCAGAAATAGCCAGGAAGTGAAATATCACGGTGCTTCTGTTAACTAGATGCCAAGTGCTTGATCTATTTTAAATTCTCTTCAGAATTCTGGCTTAAAATGATGGTTCTTCTTTGCTCCACTTCCTTAAACCTTCAGCAGATTAAAGGCAGAAGGACAAAGTCACTTTGTGAAAGCCTTGCCTGAAATACACTGGCTTTCAGAAAGGAATTCCAGCCTCTATATGCAACGGATTAGAAAAGTCTGAACACTTAGAGTATCATTTTCTGGTCTTTGATTAGATGTTTCTTCCTACACAGCAGATACACCTAAGCACTGAACCATGTGAAAGTTCTAAGCTTCTCTTTTACTTCCAGTTAGTTATAGCCAAAATCAGACATTAAGGAACTCATACTTAAGTTGTGGACTCTTAGTTCAGTGACATCACAGACACTATACGCTGTTTGTTCTTAGTAGATCATGCATTGCTTTAATACAGATAGGGAATTTGAGAGAAAATGTTAATTAGTTGATATTTTTGAAAGGAGAGACTTGGTATTTGTGTGTAAAAACAAAAAAAGATTGGCAGCCTTAATAGTTGAAGATAGCCAAAACCTCATCAAGTTTTTTAACAGTAGATAGTAGTGGAATATTGATGTGTTTAAAGTGACTGTTCTGAGAATACCTTAACTTTATTTTAAAGAGATGAAGGCTCTGCAGCAGTTCAGATTTGGAAGGGCCTTGGCATTCTTCAATCAATCACAAATCAAGCTTGCTGGGTATTCAATGCTTTGGAAGTCATTGTGTGATTTTCAAAGTACCTGAACAATGTCTGTGCCAGTAGCTACTGAAGCTATGTTTGATGTGGTATATAGCTAAGCAGCGCACTGCCACAGAGATTTTGGTGCCCAGAGCAATCTTATCATCATGCTGCTTTGAGCCAGTAAGTCTTCCCACTTGACTTGCTCTCACCTTTTAGATTGTGTCTTTTCATTAACAATGGACACTTCCAAGCCAAGAAACACTGTTTTTTCCAAAGGGCTTGTGTTTACATACTTTTGACTGTTGAGGAACTGTGATGGCTCTTTGGCAGGGAGCAGCAATTGGGCAGGACAGCAATTCAATTTTACTGAGCTTTAGACTCAGACAAGGCTGTTTGGCTCAACAAAGCCAGCTATATATATAGAAGGGGAAGCATCTGATGAAACAAGCATTTCTTAGCTACAGTAAGGTCCTCTAATGCTTCATTTGAAAGATCTGATGTAATCATAGAATCATAGAATTATATGACCTGAGTTGGAAGGGACCCACAAGGATCACTGAGTCCAACTCCTATCCCTGCACAGGACAATCCCAACATTCACACCATGTGACTGAGGGCATTGTCCAAATGCCTCTTGAATATTGTCAGTCTTGGCCCCATGACTGCTTCCCATACTGTCAGATATCTGCTGACTATGAAAAAGAATTCTTTCAGTTTCCCTTCCTAAAAATGCGAAGAATGTAAACTTAAGTGTTTCTGGGTTGAGTTGACACATTTTAAGGCTCTCTTATCTGCCGAAGTCTGGAAGCAAATCTAGAACAGAACTACACATGGTCTAAATTTCTCTATGCTTCTAATCAGCAGCAACTCCACAAGGTGTGAATGGCGGTACAAGTGTTTCTATGGGTGGTGATAGTACATTGACTTTATTTTTACTTGCAGTAGATTCTGATTAAGTTCTGCCGGCACAGCACTGCATAAAATAAAGCACTAGATGTCTGCAAGGGAAAAGTTAATGTTTCATCCAGAACAACTCAGCTGACCTGTTTTCACCTCTTTCTTGCTTCTTCCTTGTTTGGGCAGCAACTCAGGGTCTAGGGCATGCACACTAAGAATGCCTATTCTCTGATCTTGCAAACTGATACTTTTAAAATTAGATTTCGAAGGTGCAGGTGGAAAAAAAATTAAAGCACCCTTAGAAGCAAAATTCAAGAGTGAGCAAAACTTTGCAAAGCTCTCCTGTGTTACTGCAGCACCTGAACCAACAAGCCAAGTCATCCACACAGACTGAACCGACAAGACCCAGATGACATCTCCATGATGCGCTTTGAGCAATGTGATCTAGTGAAAGAGGTCCTCCCCATGGCAGGGGGCTCAACTAGATCATCTTTAAAAGTCCCTCCCAACCTAAGCCCATTGAATGGCTCTGTGATTCTATGACGTTATGATTCTATGAATGTTCTACCAGAGCCCAAGGCTCTTGGAGTGATCTTGGACATAAGAGAATAGAAGGCAAGGGATGGTGCTGGGAGCGGAGGCTTCCTGTCAGCCAGGCACTAGGGTCACAGAGCAAATCTCCCCATGGGGATGAGTCTTGTCTTGCTGACAAGAATGACTTTCAGCAAACCCTAGAAGTCACTGCCTGACCTTGCAGACCAAACTGAAAGAAGACTAAGCCTCACAGGTAAAGAAGAAAGCACAGATGACATACAGATTTTGTAGGCCTTAATACTAAGCTAAGGCACTATAGGAGGACAACATACTTAAGAAGTATTTGGTATTGAAGGTCCCTTGGAATACTGCCAGAGTGAAACAGGGCTTGGCCTGAATGAAAACTGGGCTTGTTGGGCTGCAAACTGACAGAAGTAGACCACTACAAATAAAATGGGCCACTTAGTATGGTTTTACAGAACAAGACAGCTGCCATTTTACAGCTGGGCGAGGTGAAATGAAATCTAATGGGATACTCTTGAAGCTCGCTTTTTCCAGCTCACTTTTTCTCCTTCTTCCACTAAGAAAGAAAGCTGATAGAAACACTGAATATGAGCTTATAAGGTATAAATATATGAAATGAACTTTAGATACCTAGTTCCTGGAGGACTACTCAACTGTCATAGGAGTAATGCTGTTTGCTGAGTACTCCTTGGGCCACATTTTGTGTTGATGGGCACAGCTACGGGAGAGAAGCTTTACAAGGCTCTGGGCTCTTTGAACACTAAAGTCAGGGCCCTGAGTCCACCAGCAGCCTTTAATTACCAAGCTTCACCTGCAGCCACCTTTTTCTGCAATCCTGCCATCTTTCACAGGGATGCTGGTTATCCCCTGTCGGTGTGAGCTGGCAGGGAGCAACTGGGAAAAATCTTCTATTCCTACCCCCTTGTCTTGTGTAAACAAACCTGCCTGTCAAGCATCTAGGACAGGGATATCTGCTGAAATACCTCTCCAGACAGACTAATGTAGTCTGTCAAGGTTACTCTGGATGGCATCCCTTTCCTCCAGAGTTATCAGCCACACAGCGTGATGTAGTCTGCAAACTTGCACCCGATCCTGCTGTCCATGTCCCTGACAAAGACATTAAACGATGCTGGTCCCAAAACGGACCTCTGCATCACACCACTCATTACTGGACGCTGATGCACTGACTGCAACTCTGAGTTCCAGTGACCATCCAGACAAATCATTATCCACTGAGTGGTCCACTCGTCAGATCCAGGCCTCTTTATTTTTAGAGACAAGGATGTTGTGCGGGACAGTGTTCAACACTTTGCACAAGTCCAACTGTATGACATCAGTTACTCTTCTCTTATCCACAAATGCTGTAACCCCACCACAGAAGGCCACCAAATTTGCCACGCAGAATTTGCCCTTAAGTGAAGCCGTGTCTGTTTGAAGCAAGAGGAAATGCCAGAGCTTTCAAGGGAAGCTGAAGCCTTGATGTGGTAAATAAGAAGCAAGTGGTTTAAAATGCAGTGATGAAGAGCCTTGTTGCATTGGGGAATACTTGAACAGGCTGGTGGGGTACTGTTTACAGCAGGAGTCTCCAAAGTAAATGTTTGTGCCTTGGGCAAGAGCAGATCCTACCTTGCAGATCCTGTCAGTAAGAACTGACAAGGGAGAGACCACGTCTCTGTGCTGCCCTCTGTGTAGCAGTCCTCTATGCAGAGCTGCTGGGGTGCCCGAACAGAAGGGATGCACTGGAAATTTGCAATAAAAGGGCCGCGTGTGTGTGTCAGCAGAGCTGTGTTACTGTACTCGAGTGAGGGGAATAACCTGGTCACTGCGCACTCTCACACAAGCAGAGATGGTTCTGTGCAGAAAAGAGAACCCAGGCTCCTGAGGCATGCAACGTGCTGGAGAAAGGGCAAAAAAAAAGTCACAGAACAAGAAGCTTGAAGGCTAATCAAATTTAATCTCAGTCCTGAAGAGAAAGGATGATGGGGAAGAAAGGGGCAAGAACTGAATGCCCGTTAGTAAATGATACCAAGATGCCAGAAACCACGACCATTAATATCCCATTATTTAATATTATTAGTAAAGCTGAGGATTATTTTCTGTAGCCTTCAGCCCTTTGTTTTCTTGCACTGTCTAAGAATTAGACCTAGGCTACCACTGCGAACCTTCTGGTCTCCTTGCTGGCTGTGAACTGCACAGCTTTTGCCCTGCCAGGTCAGAACAAGCCCCCCAGCACCTCCTTTATGGCTGCAGGCACTGGTTTTCAAAACAAAAGACAAGCATAAACTGTGGATTTCTTCCCAGGAAAGTTCACCCGCACATTTAGAAAGGCCGTGGAGATGAGAAGAGAGCGCGGCCTGGTAGCACTGCAATGTCCAAGGTTTCACACGCAGTAGGAAACCCTCGCTCTGCCCCACACCCACAATGCTCTCTGTCTGTGAGCTCCAAAAGGCCTCCATGCCGGGATTCCACACAGACCTCCCTAAAGCCCCCATAGTACCAGCCCCGGATCCTACCAGGGTGGGGTTGTTGCCAAAGAACAACAGCTCCGCTGAAACCAGAGCACCCCTGAGGAAACCGCTGGTGTGAGGCATTGCCGCCTCTTGCCTGGGGAACGCAAGCAGAGAGGTCTGAGCCCCTGCTCCTCTGTGGGCCTGGGCCTCGTGCAGCCTCCTTCCCCTGTGGCTCTGCGCCACGGTGTAACAGGCTCCCCAGTGCGTGCACCCCAACCCTTGAGTCGCCCAGCCCAGGAACAGGAACAGAGTGCCGCTGCTGCTGCTGGTAGCAGAGCGCAGGCTTTGTACCGAGCCTGCAAGGCTTCTGGTGGAGGGGGCGTTAGGGCCCAGCGAAGCCCCGAGGAAATCCTGGGCGTAACACCAGGAGAAGGGGGAGAAAACAGCAAGGGTGGGGATGGCAAGCCGGCCGAGACTGACAGCAATACTGAGACGTGACTGCGGCTTTGATGCCTTTTTAAATTTCATTTTAAAGAACAATAAAAAGTACTAATCACTATTTATAATGATAGTCATAATTTGATTTAGGGGGACGGGATCTCTTAGGGACCAGCCTAAGCCCCAGCCGCTGGCCCGCATGTGCTTTGGCCAACCCCTGAGACAGCCCCGCAGTGTCACTGGTGACGGGGTGGCTTCTTGGAGGGCTGGGAGGAGTCCTCAGGGCCGCTGGCGCTCCTCTTCGGGGCTCGCTGCCGTCTCCCGGGGGAACGTTCGCTGCGCCGGCTGGGAGTGGAGGGACCTGGAGCAGCCTCCTCCGGTCCCTCCTGTGGCGCTTCTCGCTCCGCGCGGGCAGCAGCGGGGGCGGAGACGGGGCTGCTGGGATCGCCGTGAGAGGCAGCTGGTGACGTGCAGGGGAGCTCTTCAGCCTCGGATCTGTCGGGGCCGGTAGGGAGAGCTGGAGTGGGGGCGGGAGACGCCACTCGGGAGGCAGCAGGGCCGGGGGCAGCTGCAGGTGTGCCCACCCGCTGGACGTCCTCACGGCACCAGTCCAGGATGTTGTTAATCACCTGGCGCACAAAGGTGACTGTGTGTCTGCCCAGGGCAGCCTCCAGCACGTGGCTCAGGGCTTCCTCATCTGGCCCAAAGAGGCGCAAGCAGGTCACGACGACCCTTTGTGCCACTGCTGCCTTCCACTGCTGCCTTCCGCTGTTCCTCGCAGATCCGCACCAGCTCCCTCTGCAGCCAGGGCAGCAGAGACCGGAGCAGAGCTGGGTGCCGGCGGAACAGCATCGCCCAGATGTGGAGAGGGAGGCTGCCCACAGGAGCCCTGGGCACCGGCCCCGCAGCCGATGGCTGGGATGCTGCAGGGCCACGGTGGGCGGCTGGCTGACCACGAGCTCCCCGTGTCGGGAGGACGACAACTGCTGGTTCTGCAGGAGCTGGGATGACCTGCTCCTCAAAGTTGTCATCCGACTGCACCGAGTGCAAGATGGAGGTCACCCTCTGTCTACAGAGGGGGCACTTGGGCTTGCTCTCAGCCCACCGCAGGATGCAGGTGTAACAAAAGCAGTGCAAACATGGCTTTTGTAAAGCCTTGGACACAGTATTTTCTCACAGTATTCTGCTTGAGACACTGTCTGCCTTTGGCCTGGACAGGCACACCCTCTGTTGGGTAAAAAACTGTCTGGATGGCTGGGCCCAAAATGTGTCAGTAAATGAAGTTAAATCCAGTTGGAAAACAGTCATGAGTGGTGTTCCCTAGGGTTCAGTACTGAGTCCAGACCTGTTCAATGTATTTATCAATGATCTGGACACAGGGATTGAAAGGACCCTTAGCAAGTTTGCAGATGGCAATAAGAGGCTCTGCAGAGGGATCTGGGCAGGCTGGATTGATGGGCAGAGACCAGCGAGATGAGGTTCAACAAGACCAAATGCCGAGTCCTGCACTTGGGATGCAACAACCCCATGCAGTGTTACAGGCTTGGGGAAGAATGGCTGGAGAGCTGCATGGAGGAGAAGGACCTGGGGGTGTTGGTTGACAGTCGGCTTAACATGAGTCAGCAGTGTGCGTAGGTGGCCAAGAGGACCAATGGCATCTTGGCCTATATCAGAAACAGCGTGGCCAGCAGGACCAGGGAGGTGATTGTGCCCCTGTACTCAGCACTGGTGAGGCCGCACCTCGAGTACTGTGTTCAGCTCTGGGCCCCTCACTACAAGAAGGACATTGAGGTGTTGGAGTGTGTCAGCTACAACTACTTGAAACGAGATTGTAGTGAGGTGAGTCTTGGTCTCTTCTCACAAATGTCAGGTGATAGGACGAGAGGGAAGGGCTGCACCAGGGGAGGTTCAGACTAGACATTAGGAAAAATTTCTTCACTGAAAGAGTGGTCAGGCACTGCAATAAGCTGCCCAGGCAGGTGGTTCAGTCACCATCTCTGGAGATCTTTAAGAAATTATTAGATGAGTTTCTCAGGGACATGGTTTAGTTAGTGGACAGGTATTGTTAGACTCAATGATCTCAGAGGTCTTTTCCAACCAGAAGATTCTATGGTTCTGTGATTCTATGGTAATCCTTTAAATGGATATACCTAACACAAAGAAGAAAGAATATCTCAAGTACCTCATCATCTATCTAGTAATGGGTAACTACTGTCCTAGAGATAGTAATGGATACAGAGGCGCCAAACACCCTAAACATTTTGAAAATAAATTAGCCGCATACTAGAGTAATAGAACATTAAGTGTTTTCTGTTTCACAGATATGCCTGCAATAATAAAGAGAATGCTATGCCCCCATCTGAAATTACTTTGAGATAAATGATATCTTTTCCGGATCACAAGAATTTAATAACTGTATTGAAGGCTCTTTACATGTAAGCAAACTCCTGTGAAAAATAGCCTAAATCTGCTCCTCTTATAGATTTCAGTTCACTATGGAACAGATGAAAAATATCATTTGCTGTGTGAATTTTTATTAAAACTTTGCAATGTTGAAGAGTTTCCTTTTTTGTCCACCACATTTGTGATCTGGAAGCTGTACAAATGTTAAACCCAGGTAAAATTTGTCAATCCATGATAATCAGAGCCAAAGACAATATCTGTAGGAATCCCTGAAATGTGAAAGTGCCAAGTTTAGCCCTTGCACTAATGGCCATTCTAATGGTGTAGCCAAAAAACTATGTAGAGAAAATGGTAAATGGAAATGGTGCTGTAGCTGTGGTGGTCTATGGACACAGGCAGGACAATTAAAATGTAGTTCTTTAAACTGTACCGATTGGCTTAGTAAAAGATAAAAATATCTACTTGCACGTCTTGTACCTACTGCATGCTATATAGTCTTAAAAAGGTATGAGAAGTGTATGCCTTATGATTGTTATGGTTTTAACTTCAGTCACCAAAGCAATAGCTGCACTTAAAAATAGACCACTTTAGCTTAGTATTTGCTAGTTATTGTCTTTATTAAATATATGGAAAGCTGCATATTAAAATACACTTACTGAAGCTAGATTCCTTCCTAAATTCTGTATTGGGAACTTTACTGAACAAAAATTATCAAAATATATTTTGTATCATGGTGTGTTTTGTGGTGCTTAGGCTCATGAAGTTCATCAAAAAGTGCACAGTCCTGTATCTGGCAAGGCACAACCCCATGCACCAGTACACGCTGTGGGCTGCCCAACTAGAAAGCAGCTTGGCAGAAAAGGGCCTTGGAGTCCTGGTGCATGCTGAGTTGACCATAAGCCAGCAATGTACCCTATTGGCAAGAAAAAGAGCTAACATTGTCCTGGCCTGCATTAGGAGGAGTGTTGCCAGCAGGTGAAGGGAGGTGACTCTTCCCCTCTGCTCAGCACTGGTGAGGCCACACCTGACTTAACATGTCCAGTTCTGGGCTCCTCAGTACAAGAGAGATGTGGACACACTGGAAAGAGTCCAGTAATGGGCCACACAGATGATGAAGGGACTGGGGTATCTCACTTGTAAGGAAAGGCTGTGAGAAGCGGGACTGTTCAGCCTGGAGCAGAGAGAGCTCAGCAGGGATCTTATTACTCTTTATCAGGAGTGTCTATATCACTCTACATCACTATGTCTATTACTCTATATCACTCGCTGGTCACAATATGCAGCGAGTGTGATGTGTGTTACGCAGCAGGAGTAGGAGAACAGTGGAAGCTGTGAGTCTGACACCGCTGCTCTATATAAACACTTAGAGGGACAGTGTAAAGAAGATGGAGCCAAGTGTTTTTCATTGGTGCCCAGTAACAGGACAAGAGACAAGAGACATGACACTAAACACAGATTTGCTCTGACCATCAGGAAACACTTTTTTCCCGCGAAGGTGACTGAGCACTGGCACAGGTTGTCCAGAGACATTGTGAAGTCTCCATCCTTGGAGATACTCAAAAGCCATCTAGACACAGTCCTGGGCAACTGACTGTAGCTGTCCTCAGTTGAGCAGGCCGTTGTTCCAGATGCTCTCCAGAGGTCCCTTTCAACCTCAACCAGTCTGTGATTCTGTGCATACCTCCTTCCTAGGGTCTTCAATGAACAAAGCTTCAATCACTCACATTTTGGTTTATGGACTCATTTTTATGTTATAGAGATGTCTGTAACTGCTGTTTAGAAATTTCATGTGGTATCATAATATAACATGAAATATATAAGACAAGTTTTCAGGTGAAAAGCATAGAGCTATGAAATTTAAAATTAACAGAGTAGCAGAAAAGGGAACAATGCAGCACAGCAGCATAAATCCTGAATTGGCGGGTGAGGTTAATTGCAAAAAAAATTGGCTGTAAACATGAAGTTATTGAATTACAGAAATAACGGAAGTCTGTTGATTCTTAAAACTTGGCATTGTTAAATGGCCCCTGTGGTTGTCCAAGATAGTTTAACTTGTATTGGTTTTATGTAGAAAACATGCCAAACAGGACTATTCTCCATCTGCTTTTCTTCATAGTTGCTACTGTTGTGGCACAAGTTTCTCTTGCAAGCTGCATCTTTTCCATTAAGCAGAAATATCTTAATTTTCATATTTGTTCAAAAGCCAGGTTTTTTCTTTGCAAACATCAGAATATGCAAATCAATATAATAAGGAAAAAAATGGTGCTGCTACCTGTGATTCTACCTCATGAAAAAACAGCTGCAGTACATGCTTGGATTTCTTTGCTCCTGGCAGTTGGGGTGATAACTTGCAGACCCTCAGCCAATTTCACATAAGTATAAAGAACAGCAATAGAAATTTAATTAGGAGATAAAAGTTGCTGTGCTGACAGAGCCCAGCTCTCCCTTTTCGTAGCACTAGGTCTGGACAAAGAAGTAAGTGCCCTGTTGCTTGGAAATGATGGAGCAGTGATGAGCAGTGATGAGCTCAGGGTCAATTTGCGAAAGTGATTAAATTGTTCCTCCGTCATGGTGCCAACTGTCAAATCTGTGTGGGAAACCTGCTCTGGAGTTCTGCAAAAGACCAGTTCTTATTGTCCCACCTGTAAAAGAGTACCTCATCATTCACTCTGTTGTGTTCTGTAGCTGGCTACAGAAATTGACACTTGTAACAAAAAATCTGCCTATGAGTTGTGGCCTTGGGAGTGGCACTGAGCAAACCACAGACAGAGGCACTGTGTGCCTGCCAGAGGAGGCAAAAAGTTTAGAGAAAATTGTAGCATGTCTCAGAAGAAGATGAAGTAAAAATTGATGGCTAGAAACTGATGGAAACAGGGGATCTAGCAGCTTGCTTGTTATTGAACCCATCGTGTCATGACATTAGAGCTAAAAATGGAGTACTCCTAACCAGATGAGAACACTAAGAAAAATACCTGTATTTTGTAAGCCTCAGTCCACCACAGGAAAATGTTGAGGCAACATCATACCCGGTGTCATTAATTATTGGCAATTTCTAGTAATTTTCCCCCTTGGACCTTGTCATCTACTGTAATCTTCACTCACTGCTTTTATCTTTACATGGTTGTAAGGAACCATGATCTGTCATTTTGCTGTCAACTGAAATTTGTTTGTTTACCACAAGGTGCAACGTTTAGTGCAAAGACCACCGCTTGCACATGTGATCATTTTGGCCTGGAGTGCGATGCCCACTGTACACACATAGATTATTTGCAGACATTGGTCAACCAGCTGACTTTGCAAACCACAGCCACAAGAAGGGGTGTAATTTTGGCTTTTCTTTTCTAGTCTAAGTGAAAAGCTTTAGAAGAAATAGCCTCATCTGTTTGCTAGCTTTAAAAACAGGAAGAGCCTCTAAAGTTCCTAGATTTACTTTTTTTTTGGCTGTCTTTTTTCATTTAGGGATGATCCATGTGACTCAGTCATTCCTTCTGCCAAGCAGGGAGAAGTCATAATGTCTGATAATTGCCCCTAATAATTCCTGGGGAAAAAATATTTTAACCTGAGGAATACATTTATCTTCCTCAAATTGGCAAGGCGTTTTCATCGGAAAGCGAATAAGGAATGACAAAGTGGTTCTGTCTCTTTAACGGAACTTGGCATTTAAAGATGAGAACGTACAGCATTTTTTCTGTATCTCCAAGGTTTCAGACACTTATGTTCATTACTTGGATTCGTATGTCCATTTTATGTCCCATAACTTGGGCTACATAATGTTTCAGTTTGGGAAACCTCACTCTTCTCACACTAACTGCAGGATAAATCAAGAAGGAGTAGGCTGCAGTATAAAATCTAGATATGAAACCCTACTCAGCTCTTAAAAATTTAACCAACATTGAAAATATAAACAACTGTGTTCATTAGCATGCTTTCTTCTTGCTAGGGAATGAAATGGATGATTCTTTTATCCCTCTCCTATCTTCTTCCAACAATTTCCTTTATTATACTATTGCAATAACTGCCACCTTAAAGATTTTCTGTACTTCTTCATTACACAATCACAAAATTCAAAGATCAGAACAAACTGGTGTAATAGGAAAACTAAAGGCCAGTTATGTGAAACAAGGTGAGTGTCAAGATCAGTTGGATATGCTGGAATACCATAGAGCGACCATGGAGCTGCCGTTCAGGTTTTTCATCAGGTAAGTAACAAGTTCTGACCTGTAATCAAAGTGAGTGATACATTACAGACACCTTTCCTTGTTGTATGCAATCTGTGGATATACTGGCAGTTAACATGAGCAGGCTAGAGGGAAACCCTGTGGCAATACCTGCCTGTACAGCTTTACATACATGTTTATCTTGTGATCTGTACATATATGGTAAGTGTCAAACTAAAAAATGAGGAACAGCTGGAGCTGCCTCATTTGGTGGATTGTAAGACTGAAGCTGTAATTTTCTTGTTAATTAGCCATCTCCAGCCTGAGCGAGTATCGTGATTTTCTTTACAGTCGCAGTCAGACAGTATTCGTCACTTTGATATTAATTCTAAAACTTCAGCCATAGCCCTTTAGGGCAGAAGTGCCATATGTATGTCAATTCTCTTGGGTTTGTGTTTGCTTTGTTTGTTGTTGGTGTTGTCTTTTTTAAAATGTCATGCTGCAACTGGAACTGCTGTTGCTGTGATCATATTTTTCCTTTATATGTTTACCCCCTCGCTCTATTCAGCATGTTTAAAAAGAAGAGATGGTGTCAATGTTAGCAGAGAGAAATCTCTGATAAAGGCAGGAGATGATACCCAGCTAAGAGGGGGATTCCTACATGACTTCAACACTCAAAAAGTCCTAGCCCAGCAGCCAAGTGAGAGCAGTAGCTTCCAGCTGCAGGACTACAAAACCCAGGAATATAATATTGACTTGGTATCTGCCAGTTCTTTGCTGACTCAGGGGACAGAAAAGCTCCTGACACAGCTGAACTAATCCTGGAGGTCTCTTTTAAACAGGGCAGCCTTCCTCTGCAAAATTTTTGCACTTTTATGGGCAGTTATTTTTCTCCTGCCAAGGGGATTAATTACTGTAGTGCTAGTCTGATGAAGAAGTTCCTGAAAAACTGCTTGACAGCAAGGTATGGAACGTGCAGGTCCACCTCACACAGACAAAAAAACAGGAGCTAATGGTTTTAAACAGAACTGAAGAAATACTCCTTTTCTTCTGCCTCACTTTTTTTTTTTCCATTTTCCATCTCTGCACATCTCCTCCTATTTGGCTTTCTCCTCTGTTTTCTTCCAAGTTCTGCAAAAGTACTGTCATCTGAGGGGGAAACTGACCGCAGGGCATTTATTTGTACACAAATAATATTTTGCCATGGCAACTCTATTTTTTTTCATTACACAGTCGTCAGGACAATGAAGTTGCTTTTGAGCAGCTGGGCATTCCCCTGCTTCTTCTGCAGCAGTTATCTCAAACAAATGTTAAAAATAGATTGTTACAGGCACAGAACTAATAAGAAAAAGTGATATAATCCATAGAAAAGGTTTTCTGCAATTGTCAATGGCTTTTTGGTTTGTTCATGCCTACAAATTATAGTTATTTATAAAAAAGCAATGAAGTTATTTTGCTGTTAATAAGCCTAATTATGTTTACATTTACACATATAGAGTGGTGTGTGGTACAAAGTGGCAGAGAATACTGTCCATGTTTTGTTGCTTCTGGGTGGTTACAAAATTTTCTCATACCGTATTCATTCTGTAACATCCAAAGATGAAAATGGCATTTGAATATTGTTTAAACAAAAGAATACTTTTCTATTTTTGCAACTAAAATGTATGGCAGAATACAGGTAGCCTATATGAGAAAGAACAGTTTACTTTTGTCACATTGCTCCAAGGATTATATGGTGGCACTCAGCTAACTATCCCAGACCCTACTTACATAACTACGAGATAAAACCAGTTCCTATTCCAGGTACACACTGAGCTACAGCCCTGTCCTGAGCCCAGCTGCCATCCCGGGTCTCTGGGCTAAGCTGGCATGTCAGCTCTGAGGTATTTGATTACTCTAGCCCTGAACCCTAACCCTATCCTTCTGCAAAGTAAGATGATAAACTTTCCCAGTTCAAAAGGTATGAGGACCTGCCACTTAATCCAGCCCAGAGGATCCTTTCTTCCCAAACTCTAACCCTAATGCTGTGCTTCACTATTGTGGATTTGAAACCCACGCAGCTGGAAATGTGTGATGAAACCATCACTGTCCTAATCTGCTATTCTAAGCTTCGGACAGAGCAGGAGTTTCATTGAATTTTGTCTTCATGGGAAATTTGCCATTTACTAGTTACAGTTACACTGTCAATCATTAATAAATGCCTGCTCTACCATGTCTTGTTTAAATGTACTTTAAATCCAACTTTAAATGAAAAAGGTACTTGTGTTGCAATTTAGACTGTAACCCCTATTCTAAATTCATATACATTTAAATTCATATCTTCATATACAGCAGCAAGACTTGTTTATTTGGACTATATATAAATAACCTTCAATAATTAGACATGTATAGTACCACTATAATTGAAGCATTTATTATTGTTCTCATCTGAGTAGCTGAAATATTCAGTAAAATATTTGAACCTTAAACTAATTTTATGGTTTTGTCCAGGAGCAAAAACCTCTTTGAATATTGAGATCAAAAGACCAAAATACAGAATATTTCCTTTTTTTCTCTCCAAGTTCATAACTAGCAGAACACCTGGAGAGTTCCATCACAGAAGGCCTCTGCATTGCCTTGTGAAGTCAGGTCTTCTGTTGTGATGCTTTTTGTCCCTAACTGGCAAAGCACAGGTGATGTAGCTTGGATTTATGGGAGAGAACTCCTTTACATGCATGCACATGAGAAGCCTACTTTTTAGCAGGATTACCTACAGTTGCCAAGGCTGTGAGGCTGCCTATCTCACTTTGGGCTCTAGGTCTCCTGGTCTGCAAGGGATCATACTGCTGTGGCTGCTACATACTGGCTTCCTTTTGTCTGCAGCTGGTGGCCAGCCTGCAGTGTGAGGATAGTGGAGGTAATCTTGGAGAGTTGCATTCTCAGAGAGCTGCGTTTGCTAGCATGGATCAAGCATGGGTATCCTTTTCGGACCATTCCACCTGATCATTTGTACAAACTGTGAAATCACAGTGGATGGCATTCTTTCTGTTGACTGAAAAGGACAGAATCGGAAGCTGAAAGCAATATTCGGTGACCTTCAGAGGCAATTGTCTCGCTAGCAGGCCTGTAACCAGTCTTGTAGCCAATGTTTAACTACCTTTCAGTCCAGGTAACTGTCTGATTTAAAAAAAAAGGCATGAAGGTCAGACCTGATAGCTGCTATAAAACAATAATTAACAGTAAACTAATTTAATGCTAGGTGTTTCCCTGGCACCTGAATGTTTTTGTCCAAAGAGAAAGTTTGCTCATGATCTTAAGAACAAAGAAACAAATCACTGTGATTCAGCTTGGTTAGTAACTTCAGACGCAGGTATCATTCTTGACTATTTTCCTCCTTTCGTGAAACCATGGTGGTGTGCAGCAAGAGCCTGTTTCTTTCAAGCAGCTGGCTTTCCTTTACAGGGAATTAAATAAAGTCTGCAAGACTTTCTATCTAGTAAAAAAAATGTAGGCTAATGCTTCTCCAGGAGAGGAATCCTGGAGGCTTTTTGTTATTACTTACAAAGAGTCAGCTTTACTGAGCTGTGACTTCATGCCCAGGTTTACCTTTTCTGAGATTAGTCTCCTGGTCTTTTCCCTACTATTAGCAGCCTGCATGTTGTGGAATTGTTTAAATAAATTTCAGTTCAGCCAGTAACTAAATTTTTATTTGGAAGTACAGCAGTAGTGACTTTACATATATACAGAAGGTGCTGACTCCACATGTAAAACAGATTAAACGCCCTCATATATGTTATCATGGCTCTGCATGACCACCCTCAGTACCAGCCTATCTTGCTAAGTATGGTTCCTTTGCTGAGTCCCAGCAGATGAATCTGACTAGTTTCCTTTATTAAACTTACGTGCCTCTTAAGATCAGTTAGCAAACCCCAGCAAACCAGAAGTACTGGAGAGCTCCATGGTCTCCACATGAGGTTTTTGGGGTATCAAGCACCAAAAGCAACTTCAATGCATCGAAGAGTAAATATACTGAATCAAGACACAATATCTAGGGACAACATGCCAAACACATGTACTTTGTTAGCATTAAACCACACCAGACTGCTCAGAACACAGCCTTCCAAAATGTTATACAGAATCAGTTCGACAGAATGGGAAAAAATTTCCTTCTGAGCCATCCTAAAAAAAGCACACAGATGTACCTGCTTTGATGATGATGCTATATACACATGCTAATGTGCATGGGTGGCTCACACCATAGATGGCAGAGGTAGAACCTTTCCCCTCTCTTTCAGCTGCCAATTGCAGTTTGCTTCTAACCGTGCAATGTGATAGCAATGAGAAAAATCAAATAAAATTGTCAGGACCTTTTCTTGCTTATCCCATGGGTGCCTCTCTTCCCTTGGGCCTGCCAAATGGCATGTAACCTATATGGGAGCAGAAATGGCCAGCACAGTGACTGGCTGCTAGTACTTTTTACCCAGCCTCTCTCTGGTTTTCTCTTAGGAATCAAATCCCTCAGAAAATCTTGAAAAAAAGAAATGAGTATTTATTTACCTCCCACTCTTACCGTTATGTGTCAGCTCTTGGTTGTCAGCACAAAAGGAGACTCCTCATTCACTTTACCGCATTTTGTAGTGCAAAATTTTGGGCATTTCCTGCCTGATTAATAACAGAGTGTGGCCCAAGTGTATCATAAAGACTAAGTCCCTGGGGGCAATAGATGCATTGTAAGCAAAGGCTGCAATAAAGTCAGATATCAAAACTGAACTGAATATGACTACATCATTTTGTTAATGTCACTCTGTGATGTAATGTAGTCATGTCCTCAGAAAGACAGGTCTAGTCTCTTATGTGGACTTGTACCTTACTCTGTGAGAAGCCCAGTGAAAGTCAGTGGAAGTGTTCCTACAGCATTCCGTACTTCTAGAGACTGGAGAAGACCGCAGCTGCAGAAACTAGCTTATAAGCAAGATCAGAATAAGTTCGTATTGTGAAGCACAGGGCACAATGGGCAAAAGAAATAAAAACTATGGATACATCAACAAAAAGTTAATTTGATTAGATGACCTGAGCTCAAATTATTTGTGTTTTTCTTATTGAGGATAAATATAAAATAAAACAGATGCCAAGATTTCTCCCAGATTAGACTTGTAAAGTGCCATACATGATTGTAGTACCATTAAAGCACATAATGCATAAAATAACATTAGCACATGTGTACGAGGAAAGTAAACATGAACACTGAACTGTGCTACAAGACCTCATTTCCTTGTCTAGCCCTGATGTCCTTTTTCAACTGAGAACAGTACCAGTGCCCAATGTCTGAGAATAAGTGGAAAGTTTGGATGTATCTGGCATGCAGTGAGAACTTTTTTACGAAGTGTGTTTTCCAGGATTTCAAAACAAACACTAGAGAGGACAGTATCTGTAGCTAGGAGTGTAGAGAATTTGGAAAAGCTCAGGTTTTAATCATTGCTCTTCTGCTTCTCTGGTGTTGCAATTAATTTGGAAAGCGAGTTGAATTAATGTAAGGCACATTGTGGCCTGTAGATCAAATCTGTCCTTAAAGGAAACTCACTTAATAACAGGACTTAACAAGAGATATAGTTGGCCTTCTGCCTTATTCTGTATCTCCGCATTCCCTGTCTTAAAAGGCAACAAGCACAAATATGACTTACCCATTTCCTGCCTCATTAGGATTGGGCTAGGAAAGTGTCTACAGAATTAAAGTCTCTCATTTGTAGAAGGCTTTCGTACTCCTTTAAAACTCATATATAATGATCAATGACTTCTGGCATTTTGTTTTCACTAGTGAGGTAGCCCAGTTAACATATGCATGATTATGTTACTCCCTGACATGAAGAAGACAATTTAATTCATTTAGCAGCAGGAAATGACAGGGTGGGATTTCAGGAAATGTGAGTTAGTAAGGTGCAAACTACTTTTACAAATTTGTTATTAGGGAAAATGCACTGTTGTTTTCTACATATCTCTTGGAAGTTTTACATCAGTTTCAGGAATTTTTATGTCATTTTACGATTTACTGTCTCAAGACCCTTGCCTGATTTTAATGCATTTTGTTTTGTCTCTCACAATTTGGCTTACTCAGGCTTTCAGAAATTCTGTATCATCCTCTTCCAATCCCTCTAAATTAATCTGTAGATCTAAAATACACTTCAAAAACATCTGCCCTACCTATTGATGTTATTTAAAAAAATATTTTCTCATATTTCTCCACAAGCTCTGCATCTATTGCATTTCCCTTTACCTCCAAAATATTAATCCCTATTTAAATTTCTCCTTGCTTTTTCTCTTTGCCCTTCAGAACAAAGGGAATGAAGCCCCAGCTGTTTGGGAGGACTTGGTTAGAGACCTGCTTGGCTAATTAGACATACACAAATCCATGGGGACAGATGGAATCCATCCAAGGGTATTAAGAGAACCGGCAGAAGTCCTCTCCAAACCCCTTTCCCTCATCTACCAGCAGTCTTGGCTGAATGGGGAAGTGCCGCTCGACTGGAAGCTGGCAAATGTAACTCCCATTTACAAGAGGGTTGGAGGGAGGATCCGGGGAACTACAGGCCTGTCAGTCTGACCTTGGTACCAGGGAAGGTCATGGAGCAGATCATCTTGAGAGCCATCACACAGCACGTGTGGGACAACCGGGTGATCAGACCCAGTCAGCCTGGATTTATGAAAGGCAGGTTCTGCCAGACCAATCTGATCTCCTTCTATGACAAAGTTACCCATTTAAAGGTTGTGGATGTGGTGTACCTGGACTTCCATAAAGCCTTTGACACCATTTCTCACATTTCTGATTGAGAAACTGGCTGCCATTGGCCTGGACAGGCACACCCTCTGCTGGGTGAAGAACTGGCTGGATGGCTGGGCCCAGAGCGTGGTGGTAAATGGAATTAAATCCATCTGAAAACTGGTCACAAGCGGTGTTCTCCAGGGTTCAGTGCTGGGTCCAGTCTTGTTTAACATCTTTATCAATGATCTCGATGAGTGCACCCTTAGCAAGTTTGCGGATGACACCAAGCTGGGTGGCAGTGTTGATCTGCTTGAAGGAAGAGAGGCTCTGCAGAGAGATCTGGACAGGCTGGATCAATGGGCTGAGACCAATGGGATGAGGTTCAACAAGGCCAAGCGCAGAGTCCTCCATTTAGGTCACAAGAACCCAATCCAGTGTTACAGGCTTGGGAAAGAGTGGCTGGAGGGCTCCCGGGAGGAGAAGGACCTGAGGGTGTTGGTTGACAACCAGCTTAATATGAGCCAGCAGTGTGCCCAGGTGGCCAAGAGAGCCAATGGCATCTTGGGCTGTATCAGAAACAGCGTGGCCAGCAGGACCAGGGAGGTGATTGTGCCCCTGTACTCTGCACTGGTGAGGCCTCACCTCGAGTACTGTGTTCAGTTTTGGGTCCTCACTACAAGAAGGACATTGAGGTGCTGGAGTGTGTGCAAAGAAGGGCAATGAGGCTGGTGAGGGGGCTGGAGAATAAGCCCTACGAGGAGAGACTGACGGAATTGGGGTTGTTCAGCTTAGAGAAGAGGAGGCTGAGGGGAGACCTCATCACTGTTTACAACTACCTGAAAGGAGGTTGTGACGGGGTGGGTGCTGTTCTCTTCTCGCAAGTGACAAGTGACAGGACGAGAGGGAATGGCTGCAAGTTGCGCCAGAGCAGGTTTAGAGTGAACATTAGGAAGAATTTCTTCACTGAGAGAGTGGTCAGAGATTGGAACAGATTGCCCAGGGAGGTGGTGGAGTCTCCATCCCTGGAGGTGTTTAAAAGATGGGTAGATGAGTTTCTTAGGGATATGGTTTAGCAGTCCAACAGGCATGGTTGGACTCGATGATCTCAGAGATCTCTTCCAACCTTATGATTCTATGATTATAGTATAAGCTTCTATGATTCTAACATTCCATTCACTCACATCTCTGCCATTACATGTGTCTCCTGTTACTTCCCTGGCTCCTGAGACCTTACAGCAACCTGGAGTTTCCAGTATAATAAGCAGTTTAACACACTGGTCTATAAACTTTGGTAGCTGAGGAGCTGTTGCATGTGCAGCTTAGCCAGCCATGCTAAGAGCTGAAACATCTTTAAGACCATTAAGAAAAACAACTGAGGGCAACAGCCAGTTCAGTGATTCTTAGTGAGTGCTTATATTGGTGATTCGCCAGTATCACTTGGCTATTTGGGCCATCAGGTCTTCAAAAGTGGTGTGTATATATACTGAGCAAAAATTGGCATTTTCCAAATCTGCTGGAGATATTTAGCTAATAAGATGTCTTGTTACTGAAATTAATTGATGTCAGGTGTACATATCTGGCTTCAGGAGGTCTGGCTAAAAGACATGTCAAGAGTCTGCTTCTCTTTGAAAGAAGAATAAATCAATTTATTCTAAAATATTAAGCAGAGATAATAGTCAGCCATCTATCAAAAATGCTTCATAGCAGAAATAGCGTAGAATAAGAATATTCAAGTCTCTGGGGATTTTAGCTGTGAGAGTCTGGAGTAAGAGAAAAACCTAAATCATAAGCGTGAATGACTTTGACTAGGTTAAGTCTTCTTACTGAGAAGACAACAGAATACTGTTAAAGTCTGTATTTTAGAGGTTATTTTATGGCACAAGTCAGATCTGGCAAGTATGCTGTGCCTACAGCCTGGATAGAAAAATATTGCAGGACTTCAGTATTGGAAATGTAACAAATGAAGTGATCCTGATTTCTTTGTTATTCCTTATTGTTTGTGTTACCATAGCAATTAGAACCCAAAGTACCTCTATTAAACTGCGCCCTTTATAAAAACAGAAATAAAAGTAATCCTTGCCTCTCCCAAAAGTTTTCTGTGTAGGAAAAGGATGAGCGGATAAAAAGAGCCAGACAGACAGTAAATGTAATGAAACAATCCTGCATGACTTACGCTGGACACAGCACACTAGTTTCCATGTTTTTGTCAATCTTTTACAAGTCAAGAAAAAAAAAACCACAAAGAAATGACCTTTTAAGGATGAACCTGAACTAGGATAAGGAAGAAACCATGTGGAGGATTATGGAGAGCTTCTTACATGTGAGAGGATCAAAGGAGATAGAAGCTAAATACTGAAGAAAAGCTAGTCAGAGTTGGATGTAGTGAAAGTCTTTGAAAACGAAAGCAAGTAGCTTATAATTAACAAGACAGAAGAAGACAGCAAATCGAGGCATGGGAAGAGAGATGTGTGATACTTAAAGCTAGGGCACTGGTCTTCTCCGAAGGATTTGGAATGGTATGACTGAGAGAAGGAGGTATATTTAGTCTTAACTGAAGATTGACCAATTAGTATTAAAGGAAACTTGCAGCAACATTACTGGAACAAAAGAAGAATAAAGTAATCAAAATAGTTTTAAGAGAAAGCAAAATATTTCCTTTTGATTCTTTTACTTCAAGTCTGGAGTTTCTGTGTCCATCAAAGAGTATTTTGAATCCGTCAACTGCATTGTAACAAAATGTAATGGGCACGCAGTATGTCAGGTTTCCTTTGTTTCTTTTTCAGCAATAGGAGTCTGTTTTGGTCATCTAAGGTGAAACACCATCGTTATACAACTGGCAGCCATACCAGAAAGCAAAAATCTAAAAAGCCTAAAGCAACATGATGCTTTTGTAAAAAAGAGGAAAAAGTCTTTAGCCAATTTTTGGATTTGTCATATGTCTGAGAAAACAACAAACTGATTCTGATGAGAACTCACCTAGTTTTGCTAGCCATCTGGAAAAACTTGTCATGTAGTTTATTTAATTTCATTTTTAAAAAATCTTTCACCTCCTTAACTTTAAGTCAGTGTATTTGTGTGGGATTTGTGCATAGTGCGACCAAGATGGGAAAGCAGGACAGAAAAAGGGATAGCTGCAAAACTTGAATGAAGTTGCTACACAGACATGATTTCAAGCTTTGAGGAGGTAGCTTACTGCAAAAGCTGGCAGCTTCAGGTTTATCTCCATCTGTACTCTAATTTACAGAAGGCTGAAGGCATGGGACCACAAGGATTGTTTGCAGCCTACCAGAATCTTTTGTCTAGAGTATGTGAAAAAACTTAAACTAAGGAGATGAGATGAAGCAGAAGCTACAGGAAAGAGGGTACTCCCTGAAAACACAGACAAGTGTGCTTAATCGTACATGCATGAGCAACAGGACCTGCAAAAAAACCGAGGAAAGTTGACCTTATTTCTGAAGAAGATGGTTCTAAAGCACTTAATGCCTCTAACAAGTTGTGACATTCTGCACACTGTAAAAAAATGAATTAAAGGAATGCCGTGTTTTTAAACAGAGATTGAAAAGGAAAATAAGAAGAGTTTATGACCAGCCTGCCACCAAAGAGCTAATTTTGCATTTTGGGACTAGTGAAAAACCTGAGAAGAGACCAGTTTATGACTGGAGTCTGATGCAGACCATTCTGCAAGAAACTACTCAAGCAGCAAAAGCTAAACAAAATGCTGCTAGGTTCTATATTACAGAAGTATTAGGAATGCAGCAAAGAGTACAACTGAATGACAGAGCAGAGTTTAGGTACTGTCAGTATACTAGCCCCTCTGGGAAAGGAAAAGGGACAAGGAATGTTTGGAAAGTGATTTTCAAACTTTCCAAAAGTAGCAAATTTTGTGTAATGTATCTATCCAAGTTAGAAAACTGAGAATGTCACTGTGCAAACCCATGAATGAGGGATGCAAATATTATTATGTCTTGGGGACACTGAAGGAACCACACTAATGTCCAGCAAATCCAAAATTGTCAGTAGGTGTCTCCAAGGTGCTCCTCCTACAAAGAAATTAAGGGCCTGTTGTTTATGCACAAGGAACACCAGATTTGGCCCAGAGGGGGAAACAGAGGGCAAGTGTGTCAAGTATCAGACAACACCAGATGGGGGGACCAGTGGATATGTAGGACCAGTAGGAAGCACTGCCGCAGAAGTGGACTTGAAAAGGGACTGACAAAGAACCCAGGAAACTCAAAAAGCGCAGTGGTCAGAAGGCAGAGCCCTGCCGAGGTGCACTCTGGGGCTGGCAGCATTGGCGAGCAGGTCTAGGGGACAGCCCTGGGTGCTGGGGGGCAGTCAGCTGAGTTGGGGCCACCTTTGTGCCTGGGCAGCAATGAGGGCCAGTGATGCCTGGATTGGTGTAAGGAGGACATGACCCCAAGAGCCAGTGGAGGGCAGGGACTGTCCCCTCTGCTTGGTTCCCATCAGACCCCGTTCAGGTGCCGTCTCTGGCTTGAGTCTAGCATAGGAACAACACTGAGGTGAGGGGAATCTACTGATATGGTGGGGCTGGAGACCTTGCCCTGCAAGCAAAGGCTGCAGGACCAGAGCTGATTCAGTCAGGTAGAGGGACAGCTTTGGGGCACCCAGCAGCATCCCTGGCATCAACAGGATGGATGGAGAGGATATGGTAGGGCTCTTCATAGCGATGCATGGCAGAAGGGTGAGGGGCAGCAGCACAAGCTGAGACAGGGGAAATTCAGACAGTTCATAAGAAAGTAACTTTTTACCCAGAAGGACAGCCCAGCAGTGGAGCCAGAGCCCAGACAGTTTGTACAATCTCTAGTCTTTGAGATTATCAGGCCCCAAATGGAGAAGACCCTCAGCATTCTGGTCTGGCTGTGCTTTGGGCAGGGCTTGGAACAGAGACCCCTGGGGTCCCCTCATGAGTTATCCTTTAATCCTATCAACTACAGTTCTTGGAGCACCCCAACAGCTCCTCCACCTTTCTACCCTAAAAGAGTGATGGTACCCTACTGTCGCTTCCCAGTATGACAGGTTTTGTGGTGCAGCAGGACAGCAGGGCAGGTTGTGCAGGCACAGGAGCTCTGATGGGGTGGGAGCTGCCTTGTCTTCTGCAAGTGAGTGGGCACCCTACACATGCATGCGAACACCTGACAGAGGAGTACATCAGATGGAGTCAGGCTCTTCTGGTGGTACCCAGTGACAGGAGCAAGACACTGGGCACAAGCTGAAGCACAGGAAAGTCCACTTAAACATAAGAAAGCACATTTTTGTTGTGAGGAGGGTGATGCGCTTCAAACAGGCTGCCCAGAGAGGTGGCAGCTCTCTCCAGGACACTCCCGGAGAAAAGGAGATTGAAGGGGGACATCATAGCACTTTACCGCTTCCTCACAAGGGAAGGAGGAAGACCAACCACTGATCTCTTCTCTCTGGTGACCAATGATAGGACTTGAGGGAATGGCAGGAAGATATGCCAGGGGAGGTTTAGGTTGAATATTAGTAAAAGGTTCTTCACTCAGTGGGTGGTGGAGCACTGAAACAGCTCCCCAGGGAAGCAGTGATGGCATTAATACTAACAATATTCAAGAAAACTGAGGAGGGACTTTTTACAAGGGCAAGTAGTGATAAAACAAGGGGGAATGTCTTTATGTTGGAAGGGGGAAAATTTAGATTAGACACGGGGAAGCAATTCTTCACGCTGAGGGCGGTGAGACATTGGCACAGGTTGTGCAGGGAAGATGTAGATTCTCCATCCTTGGAGATGTTCAGGGCCACGTTGGATGAGGCTTTGAGCAACCTGATCTAGTGGGAGGTGTCCCTCCCCCATGGCAAAGGAGTGGAACTGGATGGTCTTTAAGGTTCCTTCCAACACAAACCATTTTATGATTCTATTTGGACTCAAACACACGGTGTGAGTGTTGGGATTGTCCTGTGTAGGAGCAGGAGTTAGACCCGATGATCCTTGCGGGTCCCTTCCAACTCAGCTCATCCGGTCACTCTTGTGACCGGCCTTGGGCGACCTCATTGCGAGTCGGGGGTGGGACGGGCCGCCCCCTCGGGTGCCCACGGTCCGTCCCCGCCCCTCCCTCGCCCCGTGGGATGCTGAGTGGCCGCGCTCAGCCCCGGGCTCCCCGCGGCTGCGCCCCCGCGCTCCTGCAGCCTCTCGCCGCCAGCCCCAGCTGCCCCGGCGCGGAAGATGCTGCGGCTCTGCCTCCTCGCCGCGCACGGTAAGCAGCGATGGAGGCCCAGGATGCGGGGTGGGTTCGCTCCTTTGGGTCAGATCTGGCAGCTAAGTCCATGCAACTGCTCCCCGCTCTGGGGGATGCCCCTATCCCGCAGCCCTCGGCACGGCCGGACTGTGACCGGAGCTCGCTTTGTCCTTGCAGCTCTGCAGCTCGCCGGGGCCGCCGCGCTCTCACCCGGGTCCTGCGCCTTCGAGGATAGCGCCTGTGGCTACGAGTGGGACTACGCGCATCTACCCTGGGTGCTGCACGGGGAAGGTAAGAGCGCTGCTGGCCGGGGGCGCACAGCGCACGCCCGGGGGGGAACCCACCCCCGGGAGCTGCCGCTGCCTCCCGGCAGCTGGGAGCAGCCCCAGGGATCTGCCGCTGTCCCCGGAGCTGTCACTGCCCCCGGGGAGCTGCAGGTGCCCCTCGGGAGCTGCCGTCCCCTGCATCAGGCGCTGCTGCAGCCCCCGGCCCCAAGTGGCCGCATCCCAGGGTGACGCTGCCGCCCCGCGGTGCCGCACTGCTTGGTCTTCCCTGGAAAACAGGCGCCGTTGGACCCTTTCCGCCTACAGTTTGGGTGTTCGGGTGTCAGAGCCCTGACCACTGCTCTGCAGGCGCTGCGGGGAGGCGTTTGCTCTCTGCCAGGCGCAGGTCCGTGCGCAGGTTTCTGCAGGAATCCTTCTGCCTTAGAATCCTTCTTCTCTCTCTAGGGAAAAGGTGTCGTTTGTCAAATCTACTGTAAGTAATTTTTCCTTTTCCTAGGAAAAACACATCTGTCAAATTCCCATTCAACTGCATTTTTGTTTTTCCTAAATGTATTTTGGATTCTGCTCCAGAAGTGGATGCACAGGAGACAATCCCTGTGAAGAGTATCTTTATAACATGTTCAGTTCAGACTTTTCTCCATTTTGTGGTACTTACAGTTCAATAGGAAAAAGATAACCATTAGTCTTTTCGTAAGTTGTATTAGGCTTTGCTTGTATTATGTTTTACTGACTGCTGTTGAAAGAACAAAATCCAGTTACTCTACAGTTTCTATGCAACCGTAACTCTTGATAAGTTTTTTAGTGTGGGTTCTCATTTTTTACAGAATCAATATAAGCAAACCAACTTGACTAAACAAAAATAAATGCAACATGGTTATAATTGGGTAATAGAATAATTTAGTTTTGCTTATGTCTTGGACACAATGTCATTCATAAAGTGAAAGTTGTGCTTGCATAGTAACAGGGACTATGTGTTTCCAAAGTTTTTAAGCTCCAAAACAGGTGCCTAGGATGATGAAGAGGTGAGTACAGATACAAAGAAACAGACATCCCTCATCACCCCTCCACAGTGCTCCATTCAGAACTGGCTGGTCCAGTTTTGTCATTTCACTTCTTAATAAGTTGATAATGAAACATTTTTTTTTTCTGACTTGTATGCATTTCTCACATATACAGAGTAAGTTACCTTAATTTTTAATTTTTAGATTAATCATGACGGTTTGAGAATGTACAAAGAGTGCTAACTTAGAAAAGTTTGTGAGGATGTTGTAATTAAAATAATAGGGTTTTTTTTCCCCATTTAAATATACTTAGGTTTTACTGTATTTTTGAAGATAATAGTGGAAATTTAGTAACCATCTTTGCTTTCTCAGCTATGCCTCTTAACATTATGCCCCCTTAAGCCGCCTGTCCTGGCAGCAGCACTTCCTCCCTGTGATTAATGTGGTTCTGCGTATTAGTGGTATGGATTCAGCTCCAAGGGACTGTGAGGTGCTAGAAGACATGTAGAAATGGGTGTGCATCACGTACTTCATATCCAGGCTACAGTGCTTCAAGAAACAGGGAAATCTGATCAGAGATTTGGATCAGCAGCAGCCTACTTTTTTTTTGGCCCAAATAACACTGGTTTGGTTGTTGTAGTTTGATTTTTCTGTGTCACCATAAGCACACTATTGGCCACCCATTTTCTATTACTGTAGAGCTTGTTTTTCAGAGATATATATAATTGAGGTGTTATACTCTGGGAGGATATATGGTATACCAGCTCTCTTAGGAGCTGTAGTTCTGTCAGCATTTCCATTATAAACCTTTTTTCTGCAGTCTGTTATTTAATCATAGTAAGTTGTTCCATGCAAACATGTGGCACGCAATATATTAGCCTCTTCAGAAATGCATAGACTCCAGCTGAATCTAGTTGGAAATAGTTCATCCAAATATATGTAGCAGGTGTGCAAACCAGTCTTTTTTAGATGCTCATTTACTCTTTCATATAGTTAAGCCGTGTTTGTTTGGGCAGCACTGGGCCCTGGTATTTGCAGGTCAGTGTACGTCCATGTGGTAATTTACTGGGACAACAGAGCAAGGATGGGAGCTGCAGCTTAAGTTTAAATCGTTCCACTTCTCTTTGCATTACTTCAAGATTGTATAATTATTTTAAAATATTATTTTTAATATGGAGTCACATACAGCAAATCTTTTATAGGGATTATCTGACTTGCAGTGGAAGTTCTTTCATCTTATAAATCTCTCACTTGTGTGGTCTTGTACCAAAGTGTCAGGATGATGTAAATATAACTAAAATCCTGCCCAGAAATTTCCATTCCATACTTGAAAATTTTCTGCCTGGTTGCCAGGGAAGCCAGTATCTTTTGAAGGGCCAGGCATAGAAAGGAAGTGTCAGGCTAAATCTTGCTTTTTTTTACAGCTTTGCATTCCCAGTTAAACCATTAGGTTTCTAAGGTTCAACTGCTTTTTAAAACGTCTCTGGCTTTTCTTGAGTATTCTGGTAGCTCTGAGATAAGAAATCTTTTTTGTGTGCTTAATTTTATTATTTTTATAATTTTTTTTTTAGCTAACGTTTCAATATCTGTAATTGACTAGCATTTTAGAGCCCATTTTAGTCAAGTGGAAAAGAAAAGTCAAAACAAAATAGGCAGTGATAAAATGGATAACTGTTTCACTCTGCTGTTTTACTCAAGACTGGCAAATCAGGCCCTAATGAAGTGAATGTTTGTAGAATACAAGGTACACAAGAAAACAGATGTTCTACCATAATATCTGTCCTTTATACCTTTGCTACGATAACTTCTGCTTCACTGAAACACTTTGTAAGCCTCGAGCTCTCTCACATAGCTCTAAATTCAGGAATAAGACCTTCAAGTCTAAACATGAAGGTGCTTTTTTTAACTGTTATCTTTTTGAGTCAGTTATCTGCAAACTTGGTGTTTGTGTTGTAGAATTATAATGAATTTTAGCAGACAATTACCATGTGAAGGAAAATGTAAAATACGGAAACAGCTGAGGATATAAATTTCTTGCAAGCTTATCTATGGCTGAGAAGTGTGTCCAGCTGAGGTCATGTCCCAAGCTGAGGCAGCAAGTTTCGTAATGTGCGAGTTCAGTTTTCAGTGTAAGCTGGGAAATCCCATGCAAATATGCTGCGCTTCATTAAGTGGATGTTTTATTATACTAGCTACACAAGAAACACAGTAATGTTGTTGCTCGGGAAAAGGCCATCATCACATAATCCTGGTTATGAAATCTGAAGAACAGCAGACGATTTTGAGTGTGATCAGTGGACCAGTGATAAGATCTGCAAACGTTAAGCAATTTGCTAGTACACATAAGCCCAGGTGTCAATGGTCCATTTTAATGTCAGAGATTTAGGTATGCTCGCATAAGTGTTCTTGCATTCTCGACACCTCTGAACAGGTAATTTATTTAAAAAAAAACCCAGATGTGGAACATAAGACAAAGCTTTGCAGGTGCATAGTTGCCAAGTTCCACAAGACTTTACTTCCAAGTCTGCAGTGTATGTGTTGCAAGGGAAAGGATCTGGTTAATTGATAAAATGTACTGTCCAACTTTGTGTGATAGGTTTTAATCAAATAATATTGAGATTTTATTTAAACAAATTGAGTGTTTATTTGAGAGGACACGTGTGCTTTTTAAGTGTTATGATCTTCTTCGCCAAGCAGATTACTTACTTCATACTTCAAAACAAAGGAAAGTTCTGTATGTAATAGGCAGTAATCCTGAGTAGAGTAATAAATAAATCCAGGTAGACCCACTTGAAATGGGAATAGGAAACACAGCCTTAAGTCAGTTGCAGCCATTCTGCAAGGTTGGATTTTGGCCTTTTTTGCCTTCCTCACAGCCCTGTTCAGCACAGAGCCAGCCATAACCTGACTGTAAGAACATTCTGCTTATAGTGTTATTATAGATGTTTCATTAGACATAATAACTATGGCACATCTTTTCTATGATTCTGGACCATGTTTACATTTTTGCGAAGAACACTGTACAGCATTTTGTGTGCCTGTGTATGTGGGTATGTTTTGTTCACAATCTCCCTTGATTTTAGCAGAGATCATTTTAACAGAGCTAGAAATAATGTTTGGGCGGTCAGCTCAAATATGCACTAATGGAGTTTGCTCTGCTGCATTTGTTTGACTGTTTTTAAGCATTAGGTAAGAAATTCGTCTATTACCACTGCAAGCTATAGATAAGAGAGTTTGTTTATATTAGCAGTATATTACAAAAAAGGCAAGTGACCATTGCTAAATATGTCTGTGCACTGTCAGTTACATTGGGGTTGGAGCTATTTTAGTATTAGTGGCAATGGATTTTGCTCTTCTGTGGAGTGTTGTCAAGCAACTTTCCATGCCAATCATTTATAATGAGCTGTGTGGCACTGAACTGCAAAAGCTATAACTGGCCATTGATACAACTGTATACATCTGGCTTTCATATGATCATTGGCAGCTTTAAAGAAATATTTTGTGTGTGCTTTTTTTCCTTCTGAAATTATGTGTATTAATTCAAATCTCATGTCTCCTAGGCTATATTTTAATAACTTGCATTTCAGAGGTTTTTTAATAATGTTTTCTCTTCCTTTAGTATTCCAAAGGACATTCATCCTGAAAAAGACATAGATTTCATTTAGGACTAATAAATTATAATGTATTTACAAAATAGCCTGATTTTCTTCTCCTTAAAAAATACCTGCTTTTTGCTGCATTAGTCCATGACTCTTTTTTTGGTACACTCAAAATGGGCTTCCTTCAGGTAACAGTTTATGGTAAGTAAGTCAGGAGGCAACATTACTAACAACAGTGTTAAAAAACTCAGATTTGTCTTTTGGGACATACTTATCTTAGAGCTACATGCTTTTAAGATGGAAAATAATTTCAAGAGACAGGATAACCATCCCAGAGCATCAGATAAATCAGGTACGAGAGCAGCAGCATTAAGGAATCTCAAACATAAACATGGCCTGCATACCATTTAAGTAGCTTGTATCTACAGCTATGCCATATGACTTAAAACTAATGTTTTCTGACATAAACTCCCTCATCTTGAATGCTACATCATTTGATTGTAATATGCAGAGTAATGAAACAGGTAATTACTGGTGATGCTAGATTGTGTTGCACAGAAAACACAATTCATATCAGATGTGTGCTGTGCCTTGCTCAGTTACAGAGTTCCTGGTAGATAGCCTGGCACATCTGTAGTCTTTTATTTCCATCTATCTGCAGCACAGGAAAGTATTAAATTTTAAAATGTAAGAAAGATGTAACATCACTGGCTTTGTACAACTCTAAGATGATACAAGTGGCCTTACATGTTCATGATAACTGGATAACTGGAAGCAAAGTAGAGGGTATTTCACTAGCCTGTACACAGCTGTAGCAGAACCATCCTCGCATACCACATGTACACTTGCTGGCAAGGTTTTCAGCTGATAAATACACCCTGCCACGGGAGCTTATTGATTTGGGTCTCCAAAATTTGTAGCCTCAGCATCTCTGCAGTGAATACCATTTGATGGAGTGGAGAAGCCATTAGAAATGCCATGTGGTCTATTTTGCCCTGACCTTATAATTTTTTTGTCTTCGTGGCCAAAGTAATTCGATTTGGAGTGACAACTGTCCTTCCTAGTTCCTCCCAAGAGGGGGAAACAAAAAAAAAAAAAGGCTGACTAATGTGTTCTGGTACCCTTGGACTCATGTTCTTAGTTCTTTGTCTCCTCAGGTGCCATTTCTCGTACACACTCCACTTTGACTGCTCAGCCATTATTCTTTTGTTAGCAGCTAATTTCTTCTTGCTGTTTACTTTTTCAGTTTGCCAACAGAAGCTTAACAGTACCATGTGTAAGTAGCTTTCAACCTTGCTCCAGCCTCTCCTTTGTCTTGCTGATACCAGTAGAAAATGTAATATTTTGGTTATCCAAGTATAACTTCTGACCTGGGCAATACCTTTTTTATAGAACTATGCTCGAACTACCGTTATGAGCATACTTTTCATAATCTTAGGGGCAAGTTTTGTGCAAGAAAAAGATGGCCAGGAGCAATTATGTTCATGGAGGCCTTCATGAGCAGCTGCCTGTGCATGACACTTCTGATGGCTTTCCATTTGCAGCAGGAGAACAAAAGAATCCTAAATTGTTATCGGTGAGTCACTGCGTGAGGCATGAGTTTCAAAGCATTCCTTCTCCTCCACAGGTTAGTAGTGTTCTCAGAAGTGTATTTTCACATACAGCTGTTAGCGATTTAGTGCTTAGAAAGTCAACAAGCTATTTTAGTGCATTCTACACTAGCCATGTAGGCTAGACAGAAGACGGGGAGGATGGCTGTTATAAAATTCATGTTTACTGGATATACCTGCACCTCCTGACAGTAGCTGGTCTTTGTTTTGCATGAAAACAACTGGAAATAGAAAAAAAATTAAACAGCTATAGGAAAGCAAAAGAGTGCTTGCAAGTGGTGATGGATGCCAAATCACCTCAGTCAAATACATAATTTGCATAACCCCAGAGGAAAACTAATTCCCTCCAGGTAACAAGGTTTAGTTACTTGTTAGCAGGGTGGAGCAACTTGTGTGACCTCTGCCACTGATAGAGCACAGTAAACCACACTTACCACTTACTAAAAATTATATTTCAGCTTTACAATTCAAAATGCTGCATGTTTGCATGAGAAAATTAGCTGTCTATTTGTGTAGCAGCCACTCATGATGAGCCTTCAGCTCATTTGGACATAACCTGGGCTACCTTTAATTTATAATGCAACTGTGCATCTTGAGTGCACAGGCTACTCGGAGAGATTGTGGTCGCATCCCTGCAGCTTGCACATGTAGGCAAGGTGACTACAGCTAGAGTTTGCTTGAAAGACTGCAGGCATCTAGGTTTGTCTCAGCTGAATGGTAGAGGCTGAGGTACAGTTCCATAGAATCATGGAGTCGTTTAGATTGGAAAAGACCTTTAAGATCATTGAGTCCAACCCTTAACTGTGTCCCTAAGCACTGCATTTACAGAACTTTTAAATACCTCCAGGGATGGTGACTCAACCACTTTTCTCAGCACACTGTTTGACAACCTTTTTGGTGAAAATTTTTTTCCAAATATCCTCCCCTGGTGCAACTTCAGACTGTTTACTTTTATCATGTCACTTGTTACTAGGAGAACGGACCAACTTCCACCTTGCTACAACCCCCTTTTGGGTAGCTGTAGAGAGCAATAAGCTTCTTAAACTGTAGAGCAAGATAAGTGATTTACCTTCCTGCCCAAAATCACGGCTGCTGTGTCTGGCTCTGATGGACATGGGTAGGGCCTGGGATTAGGCAACCAGTGTAGCTTTGTACGGTTTTGTTCTCCATTATAGGAAGCTAAATAATGCATGGATACTTACCTTGCAAATCTTGTTCGAGTTTGATGAAATATATTTACAAATATGCAATTTGTCTTGTTGGAAAGAGCTAAAAATATTTTCAATTTTCTGAAAAAAGTGGAAGACTTTTAAATGAATCAAACAAAAATGTTTTTTTCAAGATTTTCAGGGTGCCTGCATGGCATGAGTTTTTATATCTGTAAAACTACTGACAGGCAGTATAAATTATTTTGTGATCATTGATCTTATTATACTACATATGTAATCGTCCTGAAAATGAAGAGGAGATGCAGTCATTTGCCAGTTCTTTTTATGGAGAGAAGGGAAGTTATTTTCAGCACTGTTTTCAATATAAAATTTGGAGTGAATATGGGTCAAGATCTGTAGTGAGGAAAAATAAGTTTGCACTTGTGCTGAAGTGTGACTATAGACATTTCAGAAGCATTTCTTCTGGTAAGTTTTTGTTGAGCTTACTTCTTCACCTTTCATATGGTACAGACTGTTCAGACTTGTAATAGAGTCAGCCTGAAAATGTCCTAATATCATTTTATATAGGATGCTATCAGGTGAATCTTTGAAAGTTGATTGAAAAAACAAGCCAAACCCATTTACAATTGGTTGTCTTGTGTTCCTTTTTTTTTTGCAGTTCTTCTATTATGTTACCTTATGAGTTTTTCATCCCCAGCCACCTTGTTCAAGAGCAGTACACGCAATGCTATAATTAGTTGACTGATTAAACTTACAGAATGGGGTCAAAACTGATACTGTCACCTCAGAAAAAATGCTTTAAAAAAAAAGAGTAATTTCCATTGAATATTTCATTTTTACTCTCTTAATATTACTTTGTAACAGTAATGTGACAGAAGACCAGATAAAACAGCAGTGTAGTCACCCATGTAACTTCATATAATTGCTTAGAAGCTGCTGCATCATTTGAGCATATTTTATTATTGCTATCTAAAAGAGTAAGCACCTTTTGCCCAGTCCTTCTCTAGGGGTTCCAGGCAGCCAAAGATTCAAGTCTTATTATTATAATCCTTGTGCATGAGATAATCAAGTGAAAGACTCCTACAATTTTACGTTAACAATATAGTGTCTGCCACCTTAAAAAGGCTCTTTGATTAACAGTGTTTCTTCTATGCTATATGGCAGTTCCTCCAACACATTTTCTTTTGGAAAACATGGCTTAAGACCAGTATGTTAGACAGCTCAAGTAGTCTGAGTAATTAAATTGCGGTAATTCAATATTGTTTTAAGTAGATGTATTCTCTGATAAAGTATGAGCTGCATGCTACTCGCACTATGCTCTGCTACAACAGCCTTGCAAGTCCTAGTTTGAAAATATCCGTGAATCAGTAATTAGATTTCCATTTGAAATATCAGCAGAAGTCTTTCAGGAAACAGTCTTCACAGTTTTCAGTTAGCAAACCATAAAAATCCTTAAAGAAGCTCTGTTGTGACTTGATGATTTTTTCAAATTTGTTGGGCCACAGATTGTATTGCATTAAAAAATGCAGGAAGAGCAATTGAAATTGAAGGAGAGATTGCAGCTGTTGTACACAAAACCATAGTAACAGACACAGTTATCAGAGGAAGTCATTCTCCATCTTTCAGATTCTTGAATTTTTTGGGTTTATATCATAACAATTCATCAATACAGTAAGACTGTTGCGTTGCCTAGCACTCAAGGTTAAACAAAGGTCAAAGCAGGTTTCTGTGTGAACAGTGGTGTCTAGGAAAATGCTATTGCATTCTGCTTTGGAGCGAAAAATCATGGCTGAAGGATCATTTTTTAATGCACTGTATCTAGGAAAAAAGTTTAAATTACCTATGTAAACATGTTTCTTCAATAAAGCTCTAACTGCTTCACAAAGCAGTTTCTACTTGCGGTAGAAACCCTCAGCTAATGTACAGATGAGTAAATGATGTACAGATGGCTAAGCTAAATTGTCTAGTGTTACTGCTTGATTCTTTTGAAGATCTTGCAATCAAATCTTGTCTTCTTTCATAGGCCCATTTTATATTTGAGCCATGTTTCTTCCAGCCCGGAACATGGGCTTTTGTCTTTAAGAACCTACATGAATATGTCCATGGAAGAAGGCTAGCATTAGCAGGTAGGATGAGTACTCTCTCTGGAATAGGGAACTGTGAAATACGGAAAGGATCCAAACATAATTTTAATCATTGGTATTTTGTGGCTGGCTGTTCACTCTAGAGTTAGATGATGAGAACGGTGTCTGGCTATGACAATCCAGGCTAGCCCCATATTCATGTCAGTAGCTGTAAGGCAAAGTCACTTCTGAGTTAAAGTCTTCATGGGTACTGCAAGACTTGTGAATGCTGAAGGGTTCTTTGGGAGCACATTCCATGTTTTTGGGGGGCTGTGGTAAACTGAAGTGGTCCAGTTACTTTCTTTTGTGTTTCAGAAAAGTCATCCATTCTTTTGGGCACATGTTAAGAGTAGCAGGGTAGAAGGAAGCCATTAGTCCAAGTGCTGTCATAGAGAAAACACATATGGGGTATGGGAAAGATATGTTTGAGAAATAGTGTGGGAAGGCTGAGTGGGCAACAGAGACTTTTGTATGTCCGTGTGGCTATTGAGACATGCCACTATATCCCCCAGGAGTCACTAGTCTTGCCTTTATGAGGGTATACACGACTGAGCCTTTCAGAGTCAAAACCTATGACTTTTGCCTTAATTTTTTTCCTTATATTTTTTGCCAGGTGATGGTAATTTGGTTTGTGGTATGTTTTCTTTGGAAATCAATAATGCTGACTTTTTTGGGGCGTTATAAATAATACTTTTGACTTTTCCCTGACTCTTTGCTTCCTATTTTGGTTGTTGGCACATCTTGGATGGCACAGTTTTATTGCAATTACCAGGTATAATAGCATCTCAGCCAGAAGATTTTGGATAGAATCTGGCTTTTTTTGAGCTGCCTTTAATATGCCTTCTGTGCTCAGAAATCTCTTGTTTTGCTTAAGTTCATATACATATTGGAGAGCTGATATAAATAAACACAAATACCTGAAGGGGAAGTGTAAAGAAGGTACAGCCAAGCTCTTCTCAGTGGTGCCCAGTGGTGGAAGAAGAGGCAATGAGCACAACCTGAAACACAGGAGGTTCCCTCTAAGCATCAGGAAACACTTTTTCACTGTGAGGGTGGATGGAAGGTGATGGAGTCTTCATCCTTGGAGATATTCAAAAGCCATCTGGACATGAGTAGGGGGGTGGGGGAGGGGGTTGGAACAGGTGACCTCTAGAGGTCACTTCCAACCTCAGTGTTATGTGATTCTATAGTATCTTCACGTTTTGGCTGGAAGCTAAGGAAAGCCCTGCTGCAGTGGTCTTTCAGAGACGTCGCCACCCACAGTGAAGAAGAAGAGAATTTCTGATACTTTTTAGGGTAAGAATAGTCACGTATATGTGTATATGCATATGCCCAAGTCCATTTATGTGTATGTATATATGGAATCTTTGCACCCTCATTCAAAAGAAGAAAGGAGATTTTGTTGTAGGCCCCCTGTTAGATATAGGATCTCTTAATTGTTATTAGCAAGATATGGAGAATTTCTTCCTTACTGGTATTTTGGGGTCTTGATCATCACGTTGCTATGGCTTTCAAATGCTCATGGCTGCCAGATTTCATGGGAAACAGATAAGCTAAGGCATAGTGCACCCTGATGCATTTTGCAGAAGGGTCTGTTCATCATAATTCCATACTTACTCACTTATTTCCATTTGAAGACTTCTTTTTTTTGGTATGTGCTGAGGAAGCTTTAGCAAAATAGTTCTGCTCCATCTAACCACTCTTAGCAGATCATTCTGCAAATGAACTTCCTTGACTCAAAGTTCCATTTCACAGCTGCTTAGTCAAAGTGAGTTGAGTTCATTTAAGGCAATATGATAGAGTTAACAGCAATTTGTATCATTGTTCAGTGGAGTCAGCAGGGAGGCAGGTAAATGAATGGATATAAGCTCTGGTTTGCTCTCAGCTCATCAGAATAGGTTCAGGCAATGGATGAACCAGATGTAGATGTCTGTGGTGCCTGTCTTGCATCTATTTGGGAAACACATGCCTTAGTTCTCCCCAATGATGTATCCCCAAGCTTATCTGCAGTGCATTATCAGTATCTGTTACTGTTGTCTGCTCTGAGCAAATCCCTTCTCTCCTTCTGCCAATTTGGCAGGTGCCTAGTGTACAGAGAAGTGTATTCTCTGCCTTAAACAGGTACATATTTGCAGCAAGCACTCAAAAAAAATTTAGAAGATCTAAGTAGGGGTTGGAACCAGGGGACTGGAGACTTAGAGACACATTTCTGTATCTCAAGCCATGCTTCAGAATCTTCCAGTTCAAAAGATTGAGACCTACTTATCTCATTCCAGGAAAATCATACCTCAGTACCAAAGTGTCAGGTGATAGCCAATTTATCCTATATGATTATGGTAGAACATCAGTGGGAATCATTTAGAAGAGCTGGGATAATGCCACTGGTTTTTATATCTGACCTCTACACTGAGATGTTTTCCATATTAAAGCCCTATAATTTGGTGCCATCCTTAAGATTTCAGTAAGAAAATTTACTCTATACAGGCAGCAACAAAATGAAGAGCTTTTAGTACTGCTGAGGCTTTGAACCATAGCTTGAGCAGGCATATGCTCCCATAGCTGTGCAAAAATTTGGAGGCCTCATAGTAATCAGAAGATCAATGGTATGGTTTTCCTAAGTGTAAACTAATTTTTGGTTGTTTAAAATCATAAGTCCTTGTAAAAGGAGGTAAAGGTTGCCTTGAGTGCTGGAATACATATGCATACAAAGATGAAAACTGGTACTTGGATTTTTAAAGTGTAACCAATTTGCAACAATAAATATGTTTAAGAAAAGAAAATTTACTTGATTTTTTTCCGCTGTAGAGATGTGCCTTGGAGACATGATAAAGCCTAGGGTGCATACAATGATAAAGTCTGTTAGTGTGAGGAATAAAGTATGTTTACATGTCTGTGTCAGTATGCTAGTTCGCTTATCGCTTGCATCTGCATCTGCATATTCAGCTTCACACTAGTTACTGTCAGCAAACCGGTTATTAACATCTTCATGTATAATATGTCTTTAAAAATTTACATTATTTCACTGCTTTATTTTAAGCTGTTGCTTTAACATTTCAAGCAGGATGACTTGCAACATTATAAATATATATACATATAGCTATGCAATGCTAATCTGAACTATTGCTTTGTACAAGATTAGTTTAAATTTAGTAACAAAGAGGAGGAATTCAAAGACATGAATCTTTACTAGTTCCTAAATAGTCATTGCTTTGCATTTTAATTCTCACAAGGCCGAGGGATTTCTTTCCTAGCCAAGAATATTCTTGTATGCTTAAGTGGAAAAAGTAGAGGGTTTATACCAATACCAGATTGTTCTCTAAATATAGCTGCTTCTAGTCCTCACTTTAAACTGATTGTCAAACTGGAGAGTAATATTAGGGCAGTAACTGTAGTTTGTTTGAAAAAGAAGAGAGAACTTCGTACAGTGAAGTTGTCATATATGGAAATAATATGAGTGGTATGTGAGCTTTGGACCACCACATGTAGGCAAAAAATAAAGAGCTGTAATCAGTGGGTTTTTTTAGTATGAAAAAGCACATGTGAATTTGGAATAGACTTCAGAGCTGGTGGGTGTTACAGCTAAAAATAGTTACGTGATCAATCACCCCTTACTAGCTGAGGACCAATATTCTTTTCCTGTGCTGGGTCAGCTAGATCTTTTTCTGTCAGTTAGCCTTTCCAGAGTGCTTAGCTTTTGTGCTGTTACTTTTCGATAGACCATTTTGGGTGTTCTGTTACTTATGCATTTAGAAAGGAATTTCACTGCTATGCCTTTAGTCAACCTACAAATTACTCCACTATTGTTAAGAGAAGTAACCCAGCCACTTACTGCAAGATTTCATGTGCCATCTGCTTGTCAACTTACCTCTGTTCACTACTCAAGAGACAGAGAGAGAAAGAAATCCAGCTGAAGCCCAGAGCACTAGAAGTTCCTATCTAAGTCCATGATTTGAAAATACTTAAATGATTTTGTGAGAAGAAAACCTGAATCTTTGAAATTTGCTGGCAAATGGAATTGCCTGCTGGACTTCTGCACTAGCTGAACCTCCCTCTTGAGGCCTTTTCTAACTTAGTTATCGTGCCATCCTAGTTTGTGTAGCATGTGTATGACCAGTATTGTGTAGCAGGGCAGTCCCTGAGGGGGAAAAGGAGGCAGTCTGTAGGGTCCTCATAATAATGCATCGCTCTAGGCTAATGGAAGAAGACAGCCTGTAAGATCATTCAGGCAGAGATGTTTGCAGGCTGTACCTGCACACTGGGTCTATTAATTTTGCTGGTGACTCTACTGATGCATTGCTGAGGAGGCTGCATGAAGTGCATGGGAAATGTGCTGCAGGGTTTCCATTAGTGCTCATATAGTCATAGAGTCATAGAATCATAGAATTACCCAAGTTGGAAGGGACCCAAAAGGATCATCGAGTCCAGCTCCTATCTCTACACAGGACACTCCCAACATTCACACCATGTGACTGAGGACATTGTCCAAATGTTTCTTGAATGCTGGCAGACTCTGTGCCATGACTACTTCCCTTGGGGAGCTGTTCCAGTGCTCCACCACCCGCTGGATGGAGAACCTTTTCCTGATACCCAATCTAAACCTCCCCTGGCACAACTTCCTGCCGTTACCTCTACTCTTATCACTGTTATCTACTGACCTACCTGAGGCTACAAGAAATAAAGACCTGCAAGGATATGTATAACAGTCTAGAGTGACAGAGATTGTCTGACTTCATGAATGCATTATATAGTTAGACTGTAGGGACACTGTTGACAGAGATATTAAAGATATTAAACAGTATTGGTCCCTGTTCAGTCCTGTGGGGGACATCACTTATACTGGCTTTTATTTGGACATTGAACTATTTGTTGACTGTGACTCTGGATGCGGACATCCAACTCATTTCTTATACATCAAAACCATCTTTCAATATCAAAGATTATTCTCAATATCTGAGACTCTCCTGAGGTTACCAAATCACTGTTGTTTTTAAACATAATTCATACTTGATTCATCTTAACCAGGATCTGAATTTTATTGAACCTCATTTTATACTCATTGAAACACAGAATTTTAGAATCATAGAACGGTTTGGGATGGAAGCAACCTTAAAGATCAGCCCCCCTGCCATGGGTAGGGACACCTCCCACCAGACCAGGCTGCTCCAGGCCCGATCTAACCAGGCCTTGAACACTTCCAGGGAGGGGACATCCACAGCTTCTCTGGGCAACCTGTTCCAGTGTCTCACCACCCTCAGCAAGAAGAATTTGTGTCCAATCTCAATTTTCTCCCTTCCAATTTAAAGCCTTTCCCCCTCATCCTATCACTACGTGCCCTTGTAAGAAGTCCTTCCCCTGCTATCCTCTAGCCCATTCAGGTACTGGAAGGCCATTCTCATTTGTCCCTGGAGCCTTCTTTTCTCCAGGCAGAATAACCCCAACTCTCTCAGCCTGTCCTCTGATCCAGCCCTCTGATCATGTTCGTGGTATATTCACCTATGCCAGCATGTTTCTTTCACAGCTGGCACAGAAATACACTACAACGGATCTGTCTGATGAATGCAGCTTGGTTGCAATGGAATTTGTTTTCTGTTTGTTTACATACTTCTTAGGATTATTGTCTGTTTGTATGATCTGTTGCCCGGGTTTTGATATGTTATAATTCTATGGTAACACTTGTACTAATACACAACAGGAACATGTATAAACTAAAAGTGAAGTTTTAGCTCTCCTGGAGCAGGAAGTATACTTCTCCTTTTCAATTACTGTTTATTAAAAGGCTGCCCTGGAGTTCAATTCTAGCAACTACATCTGGCTGAGATGTTTTGGAAGGTCATTCAAAAAGTGAGGTGTGTTTTTATTTGAAAATTCAAGCCATAGTGCTGCAACACGAATCTCTTTCATCATTGGTTCTTCAGCAGAAGTAAATTACAGTGTTAACCAGACACTGTCAAACCGTGCCTAGTTTGATTTGTGTCACATTTTTTTGATATAACCAGAAACTCACTGTTGTACTCCCAAAAGAAGGGTAAATTTCTTTAAAAAGTGGCGTATGGTTGCTTTTCAATAAGAAAGACTTATTAAACTGTTTCATTGTCCCAACAAATGTGTGTGTGCCCTTATTCCCTGAAAAGGGAAGACAAGTTTCAGAGGTAAAATGGACCTAGAAAAATTAAATGTTGATGTTGGGGATTTTGGATCTTCTGGAGATTCTGGCAGGAGAGATTGCATTTATGCAGTGTGCAGGTCACATCAGCAATAGCAAAGCTCGTGCACTGTGTTCCATAGGTGAGTGCTTCATGGGTGGTGTCTTCATCAGTTTTAACCACGAAAATTAGTAGGGAATGTGTTATGTGTGCCTCAGATTCTGCACCAGAGGACTCCTTTCCTGTTTGAATGTGGATGCCAGCTGCTTCTTGTGACATCTTTCCTCTATGCCAAGGAATAGACATTAAATGCCGAGAGATCTGTACAAAGGTGCAGTGGATTTTGGTAGCTTTCTGCCTGTCACTGACCTGCCCATTTTCAGACCTCTTTGCCAGATAGTTACTGTCTAGCAGGAGCCACAGCTTTTACTTAATGCAAGAGATAATTTAGCATGTGCTTATAGATTTTGTCTAGAGGTCCATTGTCAGTCCCTTAGGCTATGACTAAACAAAATTTTCAGTTGATACAACTTTCTTTCTTATGTGTCTGACACAGAAATTAAAGGACGTATCAAGAAGTAACTACAGGTTTATTCTCTCGTGAAACAGAGATTTAGCTATCCAGTTATATTTGTTTTCAGAAAGGCCTTATAGGTTTAATTTTCTTCCAACTGGGCTTCCTGGGGCACAGAAATGAGAAATGCAGGTTTAAAATTCATTATATGATTTCTCTGCTGGAATCAGTCTATATTCTCCTGAAACAGCTTGGTTCATGGAGAACACCTAGGGAGCAGAGCCATTTTCCTCCCCAGAGGGTCGTGAGGACAACCACAGACAATTCTTGAAGCTGGTTTCCTGACTTTTAATACTCCTGTACTTTACCTCGAGAGTCTGAAGCATAACAAAGAAATAATTTATTTATTTGCAAATTGTGGACATATTGCAGACTTTGATTTTTTTTTTGACACAGATTTTTAAAAAGCCAGCATTGGAAAAATCATGTGGAAAAGAAAAAAGAGCACTTTGAAAAGCAGGGAAATAGTTATGTATATGACTGTCCCTGCTTGGTTACTTTCTTTATGATGCATCCTGTTTCCCTTGCTCTCTAAAGCTTTGTGCGGTTTTTTTGCATCTTAAAAAGGTACATAAAATGTAGTTAACTATTTGCATAAAGTATTTTATTGATTTTTCCCATTATTTAAGGTTTTCTTTTTTAAATAATAATAATAATAATAATAAAAATCTGTATAGCCGAGATCTGGTTTGCAGTTATCGTATGAAATTACATTTTCCTCAATTCTGAATGTCAAGATTCTTGGCTTGGATCGGGTTCTCTGTGGTGTTTGAGACCACACTTATGAAGATTGGTGTGTGAGACCTTGTGTTTTCCTCCCTCAGAGCACTGAAGTTATAGGAATGCTGGCCAAGGGCTTAGGGTTATTTTCAGTATCACACAGTGAAAAGTTGTCTTTTTTTTCCAAGTTCCCAACAGTCATAAATATTTCACTTGTTTTCCGAGATCAAACTTGGCAAGTAGCTGTTCTTGTGGCCAAATTTACTCTCAGCTTTGAGGTGTGGAGGAGGAGGAGCAGCATCTCTGGGAGTTTCACCCTCTCTGTGCTGTGGAAATGAGTCTTTCTCTGGCTTCACAGTAAAGGGAGAGGCTGGTGACCACGTGAAGAAGTTGCACTGATAACATATTTAATAGCAAAATATCTCTTGTACGTGCATTGCAGAGCAGCTGTGAATGCTATTTGGAAGAGAGTCTGGAAAAGACAAATCATACACCTTCACTTAAGATATGGGCTGCAGCAGGAGCTTGTATTTGTGAAAGCTGAACCCAAAACAAAGATTGTGGGAATAGTCTAATCCTTTTTAGCATTTAATAAGAAGATAATTGCCTCTATAATCCCAATGACATCCACTGACGCTTCTGGGGCAAGTACAGCTGCAAATCTCTTCTGTAAATGAGTTTCTCCGAAGGCAGCACAAGTTTCTGACTCTGTGGGATTACAGGTGAAACTCAGACAGTTTCAGACTTGAAAATCTGTTTCTTGACACCGGAGACAAAGTGGTGAGTGATTGGCAGTGACCAGCCAGGCGTGCTGGGGCTGTAGCCAGTGCTGGCAAGGGCAGAGAGCCCGGCGTGGGAGCACTGGCCTGCGCCATGCAATTCCCCACAAAGGCTGCGTGTTTGCAGAAAATACTTTTCCAGCAGAGAATCTGCTGTTCTAGGAAAGCTGTAAACTTACAGAAAATGTGTTGGGACCAGCACTGAACGTGTTCATTGACACTGTGTGAACTTCAGTAACACCTTCAAGCATTTCAGCATTTGCCTTGTCTCAAATAACTTCTGAACTCTACTTTGTGGCAAGTACAACATTAAAAGTCTTTCTTAGAAAGACTGGACTAAGGACTGTTTTTGGAAAGACCACACAAAGCTTGGCAGATAGAGCCGAGTTATTTCTGCAGAGTTTATTTTCTGCATAGTTTATTTTTATTTAGAATTAGTACAAAGCACTTGCTGCTCAGTTGAGCTTATCTGTTGATTCAGCCGATACCACAACCAGCTCAGGCTGTTCTCCACACTGAAAAATGGTGGCAAGGACTGGGAGACCACAGGGGAAGTATCTCAATGTGATTGTTTTGCACTTAATTCTTGCCCGGGCATCCATCTGTGACCACTGTAGGGTATGATCACCTGGCTAGCACAATGCAGGATTGGATCTGCTGAGATCTTTTAGGGATCTTTGCTCACATTCTGGGCAATAAATCAGGGTGCATATTTAAAGGGAACTGCTTGCTGTGGGTAACGTTAAGTGCCTGGTGAGGTTTGACAGCCTGTGGGCACTAAGGTAAGTTAATCTAAGTGGTGTTTTATGGATTTACGTAAATTTCATTAACATCAGTGTGATGACCATAGGATGTTTAGGATGTAAAGTAAGAAGAATGAGGCCTGAGAGTCCATTTGGGGAAATAACCATGATTTTAAAAAAAATCTAATGAGGGTCTATAAACTCTAATATTTTGGAAATTTTTGACAAGCTTTTCTTTACTTTGGCAGTGAAATGTGAGTAAGTGAGGATATCCTGAAGGAAAGTGTTGTGAACTAGCAAGGTCAGATTGATAGATCTTTTTTTCCAATGACCGGTTTGTATCTCAAGTACTATTTTTGTGTTGATAAATGTGTGCTACAGCTCAGCTGGGGTACGCTGAATGCCTTTGCAAGCAAATGCCTGAGAATAATACTGGATATTCACTGGAATGAAGCTGCATTAAGTGCTAAAATTTGCCAAAAGTTTCAGTAGCTTTTCACTTCCAAAGTTATCCAGAAAAAAATGGAAATATTTGGGGCCTGTGTTAAGAATATAGTCTGAGCATCTGCAATGACAAGTGTCCCTGGGCAGCTGGGGAGCATGTGAAGGGGCTGCCTGAATGAATTCATTTGCTGACCATTGTCTAACAAGGGGAAGCAGAGAGGCTACCATGACGTGACAGACGTGGAGAGTGGATGAGGCTAGACAGATGGCAGAGCCCTGTGCATATTCTAGGTGGCATCTGATGGCTTGAGATGAATTCAGACATGTAAGGTGGTTCACTGACTTGGAATCAGTCCCAAGGAAGAATTTGACTGACTGTTTTAATTAAAATACGAATCCCAGGGAAGCTAAAATATGTAAAAATCTGTTGGTTATTGTCAGCAATTAGATACCTTGTGGAAAGCAAAATATTGGTTCCTAAATCTCCTAATTGAATAAACATACATTGGCATCCATTTCTTCCTGTTCCCTCAGGCTGAACTTAGCACAAGAAGGTGTCTTTTCCTTTCAATACCTGTTGATCCTTACAAATGTAATTTTGGGTCATCGAAATGTCTCATTGGGAGCCAAAACTCCACCATTCCCTGCAAGTGGTACTAGAGATGCATCTACTGAGGCAGAAAGAAGGGAGCCCTCCCAACAGATGCATCCAGTAAAATACTTTAGGATCTTCTAATACACTTTGAGACCAGCAGCAAAATTTATCCATGTGTGATTTTCTATTATCCGTGTAAAAACTGGGAAGTGTTTCTAGGGTTAAGAAATACATGCAATTTTCTGGGAAAAAAAAAGAACAATCTTTCCTTCCTGCCTTTTGGCTTGTAGCATTTCATATTTTTAAAATTATCGACTCAACAAAAAGAGATAGAGATTAATAACTGAAGAATAAAGAATAAAAACAAAAATGAGAACAGCCTAGATAGGTTGAATTCTGGGCTGTGAAATCCAACTTTTGTTTAATTTTGCCTGTTTTAACAGCTTCTATTAAGGGTACCCAGCCAGAAAGTTATTGTTCGTGTCTGTAGAAAGGAGCTCCCTTGCAGGAGTAGGGTTATGAGCAGAGCCCCTGTGCTCAGCCAGCAACAGATGTACTCTACCACAGAGTATGGGGTTTTTTCATTTGAAGTGTACTTTCTGCTTGAAGGGAAGAGACAAGAAGCTAGATGTATTATGCTTGAATGAAAAATTGTTTGTGAAACAGCTCTGGGTACAGGGGATTCAATACCTCATGAATGTGATGGTACAATAGATTATACTTAAAGATCAGATGGCAAATATAGATTTCCGATTTAAATGTACAACTACTTTCCATTCCCCTAAAATATGCATGAGATGTTTTAGCGATTACAGTTACCTAATCTGGGGCTAATTTGGTAAACCTTTGAAAAAAACTTATTCTCCAGTTTTGTGGATTTCGGCTCAGACTGTCTATTCATACTCACACACATCCTCAATTGGTACCGGCCACCTGCCAGGCAGGAATGATGTACAGGACTGCAAGCCTAGAACCATCTCTGGTAAATTGAAGCTGCCAGCTGCAGAGCTCCAGCAATTACTAGCCTTGGTCCTTGTGGTTGTGACGTTCAACATGAATAGATGTGTTTGTTGGCTGCTGGTTTTGTGGTTACAGATGCTGAATCTTCACCATTGCATGTTCCTGGTCCAGGATGAAGCTTGCTGGGGCAGAGGAGTTGCTATGACTGCTATCTTACTGACAGTGAATTACTCCAGAGTGGCCACTGAGTAAACATAGCAGCAGTTAAGTGGTTGGTACAACAGCAGCTGATAAACAATTGCCAAAGGCTTTTGGAAACTGATGGAGTGGCTAGGCTGTTTCCCTCAGGTCACCGTCTACCAGGTTACTGCTAGTACCCATCAGGGTCTGATTAGCTCACCTGTAAGCATATCTGTAGCCACCTCTTTCAGGACATGGGTATAAATATGTATCTGTTAGCAGTTCTGTTTTTATTTTATGACAAGAGATCACTGATCGGCTCACCATTAGCCTTCCAGTCATCCTAATGATCCCGGTATAAAAAAGAAGAGTATAAAAACACCAAGGTTATGGAAAGCAGGAAACTGAACTCATAGGAGTTCGACTTTTGAAGCCAGTGAAACCAATAAATATTTCAAATATTTTGAAACCAAATAAGATTTCAGTCTATGTAGGGCCTAGGGCCCAGATGAGTATTAGAATGAATGCAATCCATATAGGCCAAGCACATTTATAATTTTCCTTGCAGGGATGAAGGTTGTAGGCAAAGGTCAAATTTTCTTAGTCAACCTCATGTAGCTGGGAGAGACAGACAAGCGTTCAGGCAGATGGGCTGGTTTTCAGGGTGATGCTCTAGGTCAAGTGATTTAGCAGATGCAGAGAGAGCAGATTCATGCAGTTAGAAAAGTTTTGGTTTTGTAATCTTTCACTGAGTGAGTCCTTGTGGTTTCCAGATTCACTCCAGAAGGTTACTCATCAAGGTTTTTTAGTTTGTCAAAGAGCAGTGTTGCAGCTTGGCCCAGCACTTCGTTGCACACTGTGACTACGCTCCCCCTTGCACCTAAGCCATGTCATGCTGGGCAGACTTTTGTGCCTGCTCCAAGGTCCCCAGCTCCAAGGTTGGCTTTTCCTCTCCTCACACTGCGTGATGCAACCAGAGTCTTTTGACTTCCCAGGCAGAGTGCAGATTTTCTTCAGAGCTTTGCTTAGACAGTGAGCACCCTAGGCTTTTCGTTTGACCCCTTTGGACAAAATTGGAAGTTTCTCAACCAAGAAGTCTTCATTTTTGAAGCAAAAAAGCATGATCTTCCAGATTTAGTGGAAATCCTGACACGTGGCAACCAAATCAGGGTTGGTTGGGTTGGAGTGTCTCTTCTCTCAAACACTTTAGTTTCTGTGGCTGTGTTTGTCACTCTGAGAAGCGTGACCCCAGAAATCCGCTCTCTTAAAATATAGTGAGAAGTCCTCTGTCTCATGGTCTGGCTCACCAGCTTCTGTGTGTTGTTTCTGCTCTGGGGTGCAGGCCAGCAATTTGGTTTGGATTGCAAATCTAAAGGATTTGTCTTCAAAAAAGTGCCAAAGCTGTGTGGACTGGGTGGGTATGTTTGTCTTGGGCATGCTGAGATGTGTTTACCAAGTCAGACCTTGTAATATGTTACAGGCACACACCATGTGTATCTGTATGAATCAATGAAAGGATCAATGAACAAAGTAAACAGACAACATAATGCAAGAGAATATACTATAGCACTGAAAGTTCATGTTCTTTTACTGAAGGAAGGCCGCCCTGTAGTGCACTCTGCCAGGACAGGCAGCTGTGCTGGAAGAGCTACCACAGTGCTTTTCCCATGAGTGCTTTATCCTGGTGGAAACATGATTTAGCAAACCACAGAGCTAGTAATGAAAGAGATGAGCACTGTGAAGAAACTGATGCCTGATGATGTCTACTTTGTCTGGTTTTTTATCTTTAATATTCCCTGTGCTCTGGGAACAGTGGAAATTCATTCAGGATGCCAAAGAATAAAGAAAAAATTTATTAATTGTTTTTTTATTCAGAAATTCACAGCAGAAGATTTTGTGTCTCCAAATCTTACCTACATCCTGCTCAAGTATACCAGCGAATAGAAATCACAGAGATGGCTTTTTGAAAGAGCTGTTGCAAGGAAACCCAGAGATACTGCAGAAGAACATGGCAGCCTTTGTGTCAGCAGTTAAAAAATAGTCAAAATTATGTAATGAACAGTGTGAAAAGGAGAACTGAGTCGTCTGTGACTGATGGGTTGGCTGGAACAAGCAGAAATAAAACTCAGAAATTGTATAAAAATCTATGAGGTCATTGTGAAAGAAAACAAACACACATGCTTATGTTTGGAACAAACAGAACATCTGGTGTAATTGGTAAATGATGTAAGCATCTTAGGACTTCAAGAAGCAGAGCAAGGAGAGGACCTGGCTGTTACCAAGAAGCTCTTACAAATTCAAGTGTCCCCAGTGCAGTGGAGCAACAGAAACAGAAGACAGCAGTGCAAGCTCGACCCTTGCCAGACTTTCACAGCCACACTGAAGAATTGAGGCTGGAAGGCATTGCCAGCTTGGTAGTAGCTGTGACCAGATACTGCAGTCACAAAGTGTTTCAGGGCTAATTGTGTTACTTCTAAGGGTTTTGACAAGCTTGCTAACAGCTGTGTTTCTAAACTTTCTGGGGGAGCAAGGGACTGGGCAGGAGGTAGGTCTGGTAGTTAATCCAAATCCTCCAGTGGGAAAGGAGTCTTTGAAGATTCATCCCCTGTGGCTGGGAAACATGAGCTCTCTGGCCTCGTCTGGTGGCCGATGCAAACAAAGGGTCAAACAATAAATCTCAGTTCCCAGAGGGGATAAAAGTCAGGTGGGCTGGAGAGAAAGCATCTGAGGGAGCTCCTGTTGTCTGGGCTGTCCCTCCAGCAGGAGAAAAGTGCATGACTGCCTGGGTGAACTGCCTGTGTGTTCATCGTTCAAGGCTGTACTTTTCTACAAAATGCTTTTGTTCTCAACAAATACTACTTAGCTTTGTGCAAGTTGCCTGGAAACCCCGTTGTTCCCCTTGAAGAAGCTGAGCAGCACGGGGGCAGATTTAGTGGGTCCTCGGGTGCCCTTCCTGCCTGGATTTAGTGGGTCCTCGGGTGCCCTTCCTTCAGGCAATCGGCAGTGGCCAGGGAGGACCACTGGCTTTTACCACAGAAAGATCACAGCTTTCAGCCTGAGTTACCCTGTAGGCACAAGAGGAGGGAAAGTCTCCTGCAGTGCTAGTCCATGTCAGTCATTGCAGGCAACAAACACAGACCACCTCCTGCTTCTCCATCCCTTAGCTATTTTCACAGAGCTGCTTTTAAGAAATCTTGGAGGAGACAAGGAGTTTTAAAGACCGAAAAGTTTTTTTCTGATGATGACAATGCTAATTGGCCCCAGAGTGTACTATGCAGTTCTTCTGGTGTGAAACTGGTAGTATACCAGAAATAGTCAGCTCTGGCTTTGTGGGAGTGAAAATACCAGCTGTACCTTTAATCATGGCACCACCCTGGATGTTTTGGGGCGGAGTTTTTACCTTCTGTAACATGGGCCAGACACTGCTGCTTAGCCCCATGTGCATCGTGTCTGTATCTGACTGTCTTGGGGATAAACTGCTGTAGGTCTTCCAGGGTCCAAGGGAGGTGCTTAAACACTGACTCTCGCAAGGGTGGACCTCTGTTGCTGCACTTCTCTGTCTGCCAGATCAGGCTGGATAGGGCAGTGTGGGGCAGACTCACCCAGGGGCCCTGATGGTGGACAGACCTCCTCCTTCGGTCTAGCAGTGGTGGTGAAAGGTGATGATTTCTCCAGCTGCCTGAGATGCACTGCTGCTACCAAGAGACCTTGCTCACATGAGAGGTCTTGGCGGCTTGGTGACATTGTGGCCAAAGCTGCCTAGAGGAGGGAACCTGCCGCTTTGCAGGCAGATGAGCACAGCAGGGGGAAGCCTGCAGCAGGCTCAGAGGTGGCACTGGCACCTTTCTCAAGCTGCACCATGGCACCCAACATGGGAACCTGGGGCAAGAACTGGGTGCTCTCTAGCCTGATGCTGCCTAGTTTTTAAGGCTGCATGGACCAGAACTTGCTGCAAACATCTCTTGCTCCAATAACTACCTTTTACTCCTTTAACCTCTATGTGCAATCTTCATTTTCAAAATGTTGTCTTTCTGGCTATATCATTAATAATTTTAACTATCTTTTCCTGGAGATGCAGGGTGCAGGAAGACTTAAGTCCTAAAAAGGTGAACTCTTTTGCTGCTTTTTTTTTTGCTGCTTTTTTAAAAAAGAAACTAAAGCAGGCCCAAAATCTACACACAGATTCTAGAGGAGATATCAGTAGGTAATTTTTTGTCATAAGATACACTGGTAATATTACTTCCTGCTTCTGTATGGAGAGTACAGAAAAAATCCAAATGTGACTGGCAACCTAAGGATATTTATTGCAAATTTTCTCTATAAATGAGTGCCTAATTAAATATGAATTACCAAATGTGTTCTGCTTCATATTTCCTTAATACTGTTTATCTTGGAGCTCACTGCTTATATGCAGTTTTTCTTGTAGAACTGCACTGTTGCTGAACTAAGTGAACAGCTGTGTCAGATAAAATCCCATAAAGAGTGTGCCATGTCTGTGGTTACCCTTCCAAATTTTTACAGAGGAAATATATAATTGAAAAGCTAACTGGTAATTTTAGTTGTCCAAGTTGTTTGGGTTTTTCATTTTGTCAAAGGAGTTTGGTTTAGTCTATTAGCCATTGCCTGGCATTTTGTCATGTTTGTGTGATTTACAGAGAAAGCAATCTGTATTTTCTGCATTGTCTTTGGGAAAAAATAGTACTGATAGTCTCACCCCCCCTTCTCCTAAACCATTGATATAATCACTACTGACTGATGTACTGATGTGCATTAGGTAAGTAAAATAAATAAAAAATAAATATAGATTTGAAAAATTTGGGTGAATGACTCATAGAGTTAAAGTCTCACCAACTGTAATTGAGAGAGAGACTCTGTACGGAACTGCTTATTAGAGCAGCAAGATGAGAGACATGCATACAGAAGGAGTTTAAAGATCTTGTTTGTGAGTATTACTGCTGCAACATGTAGTTGCATTGAGGAGGGATAGGTTTGCAACACTGGATCGTAATCCCCCTGGGCTCAGTATTTTGCTTAGATGTAGAGGAATGTAAAATGAACACATGCTTGGTCCTGTACAGTTTGATTCAGCTGTCAAGGAGAAGACAGTGAAGTTACATAGTAGGTAAAAAGTCACTGATGGAATTTGGGTAATAAGTGCATTACTTGCCAGAGTAAGTAGTGAGTGAGTGGTGAAGGATATGCATCTGAGAATCTCCTTCCTCCCACCTCTTCTCCTGGCTATAGGTGTTTACCTTCACCAGGGAACTGCTAGCTGTTAGCAATCGAAGGTAGTTCGCAGTCCCTGGCTTCTGTCATCTGTTAAGAAGCTTCTATGGTGTCTTCACCAGAATGTCAAAACCCCCACGCCATTCTCTAAAAGCAGAAAGAAAGTGTGCCTTTCCTGTATTTGAACAGCCCCTTATATTGCTTAGGACTGCATCTACTCCCCTGAGCAAGTAATTGCCAGAAATTGTATGCTAGTGTTTTTGTGACATCAGGCTTGTCTGAGCATCTTGTGACTGCCTCTCTTTTGCTTTTTTGCAGTTTTGAATAGTATCCGTCTCTTGATAACTCTTGAATGATTGCTGTAAATTAAGTGCTATGGACATTTGGAGGAGAAGGAAAAAAGGTCATGCTGCAAAATAAAGCTGCATGTTGCATTTTTAATGAGAGATTTCAGGCTACAGCACTGTGCATTCATCAGATTCTCCATAGACTGCTAAATATTCTTCTGTTACTCCCACAAACAAGTGTGGAAAGTTGTCTGCTTTTTTACTCCAAGGAACCTTCTCTTTGCATTGATTTGCTCTCACAATTGCTCTGTGTCAGTCCTTGAGGACTGCATTGTGAGACCTTCCTTTCTGCAGCAATGGCACATGTTGTTGCTATTACTGACATACAGTTTAGTAGAAAGGCCATTTAATCAATGCCAGCATTCATCTGGAAGAAGTATTAGCATTTTCTGTGCTTTATACTGTGAAGTGCCAGGCGCCCTGATCCTGATTAGCAAAGCATTTAAACTGACACATAAATCTATCAGTGTTCCCATTGATTTCAGTGGAGCTAATCACACATTTAAATTTCCAGAAGATGCTAAAATTATTAGCAGGTTGAGGGTGAGAGCAGTCCATTTCTGGAGATTTGATGAATTGGTCAAATTAATCTTCTTTTAACAAAGCAACAACCACTGCAAAAAAATAAAAAGAGAGTTCATGTTCTTTGCTCTCCTATCGGTAGAGAATCAGACCAAGCCAGAGCAAGTGTACAGCAAACAGAGAATGTAGAATCAAGTTTATAGTAACAATTGTCCCGACTGGAAACTGTAAGAGGTTTTCTTTCTCTTTTAAATCACTATTTTTGTAGGAGACGCTTAATTTACTTATAATTTACTTATAATTAAGTCTTAAAGCTAGGCAGCCATTTAAGCCTCATAGCTGGTAATCTGTGGTCTTTGTGTGAATGCATTTTCCTATCTTGACAGTAATTTATTTCTGGGGGGAAAAAAAAAGGATGAATATTATAAGAGGAGTCTGTTTCCTATGGGGTTTCTCATGAAGTGCAGACAAAAATAGGGCTGAAATCTAAAATGAAATTGCCAGACATGGACTCTGAATTGTAGGTTTCTTTGGAAGTAAAATGATTCAAATTCAGAATAGCTGTAAAACACAGATTCTTCATCTGAACTGGATATTGCTTCTTACATTAATTAAAAACAAATGTGTGAGAAGCACTGGACTTCTGATAAAGCCTTGGTGATCTCCCTCTGTCTTTCATGCATGTGTAAAAGGGCGCATGCCAACAAGTAAATGCTGTGTGTGCTAACACTGGGGAACTAAGTGGATGTCTGTAGGTAAGACACTGAGGAGGGATAGGTTTATGGATGTTTTATGCATTCAAATTCTATGTAGTGGCAGATTAAGTATTTGGCAGGCACATTTGTCCCTATGTTTATCTCTTTCATATACTGCTGTAACAAGTTACTCATACTTAACCAGTGATTTTGTATATTCCTCCAAGGCACTAAAACCAGACACAGTAGATATAAAGAGAAGTCATGGTAAGAGAGAAAAAAAATTCATTGCCTAAAAAGAGAAAGAAAATTTGGCTTCTCTGTATTTATACAGCCCATCATAGTGCTTAGGGCTGTATCTACCCCCTAAGTAAGTAGCAGTCATTTATCTTACATCTGTTAAAACATACCATACACATAAGTTGTAGTACACAGTGTAGGCAGGTGAGAGATGGAGGAGATGCAGGGGGATGCTGTAACTTGCATTGCCTAAGCACTCTGATGTTGCCAGAGCTACTGGTAGCTCCTGGCATCTTCCTGGGGTGTATGGGACAAGACTTCTGGAACCTGGTAGACCAGATCTGTGCCTGCTGTTTGCCTTGGTACGGTGGTAACTGTTCATGTGGGTGGACACACACATCCGAGAGAATGCTTTTGAAATAATTGAGGAGCTCCTGGGAAGAAATCTCAGGGTAGCTTGGTAGAGTTGAAGAGTTTGGGCAGGATTTGGGAGGGGTGTGCCTCAAAGGCAAGCAGTGTATTTAACATCACACCAACTGTTGATGTGTCCAAGTTAAGCAAGTGCTCATATATGTGTGAAAACACAGGCAAGCTCCGTGGTCAAGTAAAATGAGATTAAAGAAGAAGAAATATGTGCTCTGGGGCGTTTAAAGAGGGTAGGTGTGATGTGCTGCTGGGTAGAGGACTCACTCAGCACAGCCTCTGACAGCTCTTGCAACTCTTGTTTGCAGCCTGGCTCCTGAGAACTGGTATCAGGAGTGGGATTTGTCTGGTATACATTGCCACTAGATTAGGAGGATAATTTTCCAGATAGTCTGTGGGATAATGTTTCAGACATGGGTGTCCTAGTTTGTTATTTTGTTCGGGGGTTAAATTTTCTTACTCTGTTTCATTTGTTTCTGGCATTGCATGTTTCTGTGGCTCCTGTATCCCATTTTACTCTCCTGATCTTGGTTTTGATATATTAGCAAAGTCTCCAAGACCAAGCTTCTGTTTCACTGTTACTTATTTACTGCTGCCTTCTTTTTATGCCTGTTGTTTCTTTGGCATTTTTTTTGTGCCTCCTTGTGCATTTTTAACTTGTCATTGTATCCTTTCTTTTGGTTTTATAGAGAAGGTTATGTTTTAGGCCATGCTCCTGAAATATCCATCCAGAGAGTAATTTTCAAATAATCTCATTGAGATTGCTGATGTATTTAAATGCAGCTTTACATTTAGCACTTTTTTGAATCAGCAGATTTGTACATGTTAGTTTTACTACTTAAGAGTGTCTTTCTAGTTTTCTTCTTTGAAATCAGAATTGCTTTAGAAGATTTTGGCTGCAATATGTTTTTTGTGCATTGTTTTAAAAACTAAATTATAAAAAAGAAGCTAAAAAGTTTTGATCCATAAAACAACTAAATATTTCTGCAGCATATTGCTGGCTGTGTAAATTAGCATGTGAATCAAATTGTCTGCCTATAGCTGTCAGTTCTGGAAGGCATAACTGGAAGAATGATCTGCTTTACACTGATAGAACATCTTTCTCCAAAGATTTCCAATAATTTTAAAATTGTGATTAAAAATGCTGTGAGACACATGAAATGACATTTGTGTGGATACAGTGAGATAACAAAAGGTTAAATGACTTGCTTAGTGAATGAACAACCATTCCTTTATAAAGAAGTACTTTTTACAGGCATGCAAAAGCAAAGCCTCTGACATTTATCATTCTGATGTGTGTTTGTTCCCAGGACATTACATTTCTGTGGATACATCTTACGAGGGAGAGAAAGCAGTGCTGTCCAGCCCTGAGCTATACTCTGAGGAGTGGAGCTGCATCAGACTGATTTATCAGATAGCTACGACTTCAAAGACTTTACCTGATCCTGCCAAGCTCAACCTGTACTTGAGGCAGGAAGGAGAGAGTTTTGATCGTTTGCTGTGGTCAAGCAAGGAGCCTTCAGATAGTTGGCTCATAGCGAGCTTAGATTTAACAAACAGCACAAAGAAGTACAAGGTAAGCCTAATCTTAGAAGATGACACAGGCTTTATGGTACACATGTTGGGATGCTTTTCAAACATTTCTGCTCTGAGACTTCCTGGCTTTTGCCTTTGGGGCTGGTATTAGTTGACCTCTCTGCCCCTAAAATCAATGAGCAGAGCTGGCTTCAGTCAGGCAGTTGGTGCTCTTCACAGTGAGTATGTGATGCGGCTCATGAGAGAGCGTGACCAGCTGAACCATGCAGTGAGGATGCCTCGCCTCATGGCAGATCTGTGGAGCTGCTGGCATCCTGCAGCAGACACAGGACTTCCCAGGTCTGCAGTTGCACTCGCTTGTTCCTGCCATCTGTGCCCTTCTGGGAGCAGTCAGAAGCTGGGAGGAGAGTATTTCTATCCAAAACCCATCTCATAATGTCCCTCACGTTAATGTCCCATATAGCCACAACTGAGGAATATGGTGTCCCATACTCTTATATGAAGTGTGAGGATTTTTGGCTTTGTCTTATTGTGCTTCAGTGTGCTTTCTGTCCTCAAGGAAGGACAGTGACTCTGTCTTTAATACATTCTGCCAAGTTCTTCCAGCAAAAACACCTCTCTTGACTGAAAGGATGATGACACCCCACCCCACACCCCCATTTAATTTCTTCTCCTGTTTATCTTGTTTAAATGCCCAGGGTGATAACAGACATACTAAAACCCTAAAATTTACAGTTTGGTTTCTATTGTGCAGATTGTACTGGAAGGTGAAACAGGACAAGATAAATCTGCCAGTATAGCAGTTTTTGAAATTAAAATAACTCCTGGATATTGTATTGGTAAGTACTGTCTGCTCAGGTCCCGTATTCTCTGCATAGAAAAAAATGCCTTATTGGCAATTTTTAAGCTGAATTAAAGATCTAGGTTTAGAAAGCAGACAATGGCTTCTTCCTTATTGAAAAGCAGTCTGCCATATTTGATCTAGATGTTTTTCAAGCTAAGGTTGCACACACTAATATGTGTTTTTATTCACTCATATCTTTTATATATATGTGTATTTCACATACAGTAATTAATTCTAAAGCTATTTATTGTGCAGGCAGGACCAATTGTCATATTTTCACAAAACTAGACTGCTGCATATATTAAACAAAACAGCTGTGACGTTATTTCTGCTGTCTATCTACTCCTGCTTCCTTACAGTGGCATCTTGCAGACAGCAGAGTCAAAACTCTGTTGATATTTACACTTACTGCTATTTCCTCATGACATGTGCCAAAACCCACTAATGATGTCCAGAATTTCAGTGGCCAGGAAGCTTACTGACCTTTGAATTTCTGGTGAGCTCTGGTGGAGTCCAACTGAATTGTCACAGTTTGTTGGCTCTCTGAAGGAAACAAAGCAGTCTCATTACCGCTATGAAATTCTAGTGATTTACAAATGGAAGTTCTGCTCTGACTGTTTAACACTTTGAAGTGTTATATTTAAAATGTGTTTTATTTGGTTCTAAATTACAGCAGTCCTCTATTGCCAAATAATGAAAAGATAGATTGGACTGAATGAGATGGAAATTATCAAAAAATGTGTCTAGGTTTGCTTCCATTTATTATAAACTGTTACGTGCTGTGTCCAGTTTTATAAATGAAGGAGTTAACTGCACTGCCATATGTAAAATGAGGCCAGTGCTTAGCAATAGCCTCTATTCCAGTTTCGATAACAAAAACGTGTACACTGAGCTGGTGATACCTGCAATTCCAGCATGTGACTTTGAAGAAAATCATCTTTGTGGCTTCGTGAACCGTTGGAACCCCAATGTAAACTGGTTTGTTGGTGGAGGAAACATTCGCAATTCTCAGTCTGTCCTGCCTAAAGACCACACACTTAACAATGAATTGGGTAAGCAATAAATGTAAAACAGAAGAAAGGGGAAAAATTCATCTTTCTGTGTATTCTAAAAGTATAAGCCACAATGAGTGTTAAAATTTTGCACCACTGCTCTCTACGTCTGGCAGGGTTTTTCTTTCCAGTGGCTATTGGGAAATTTGACTGGGAAAGCGAAGGGATTGAAACATGCTTGGAGAATCTTGAGTTAAATTGCACAGTTTAGGAGTTTTGTTTCTTTCAGTCAAGTGTAGTGCTCCTAATACAGTCCATTGGAGGCAGAGTTCTGTAAAGCACTTGTCCTGTCATGAAATACTTGTCCTGGCCACCCCGTTGACAGGAAAACATTTTAGGCAGTCAATAGAGAAGGATTGGAGGTTGTATTAGCCTTTGATGTAGTGCTGCATGAAGTACTGCAGCAGGTGATGGTCAGGAGATCTGGCTGCTGCAGGTCACTGTGCATCTCAGCAGGTGTGAAGCTTGTGACAGTGCAAGGATTTGCATCATGAAAAGCAAGACTGATCCTCTTTCCTTAACTCATGCCGCTGTGCCTTTTTATTTAACTCACAATTGTATGAGTTGAGTACAGAGTGTCATTCCAGTCCTGCACTAAATGCTGGTAAAATTTTGATGGGCGTTTAACTCGCCACAACTTCAACAGCAGACAGAGGCTCTACCTGTTGAAGAAGTATTGTAGCTGATAGGAAACACTACCAACTGGGAGGGATCTTTTTCTTGTAGCCAGAGTTTTTCTTGTTCGTACCAAGCCCTCACTGCTAATCAACAACTGAGAAGACTCCAAGAAGCCAAAAGTGACATAAGAGCCTTCATTTTGGAAGAATTGTGCTATGAGGCTACGTCACCTAGGGAGATCATAATTAAGTTATGAAATATGGTTAAACTGCAGAGCAAAAAAAAGCAGCCCTGAACTTCTCAGGCAAGTACTGCTGAAGTATCACCAGTCCCCTGGCAGTGGGAAGGCTGAAGGAGGCCCACAACCAAGCAAGCCCTTTCCCCTGCTTCCACTGGAGAGAAGCACTAAGTGAGATCTTCACGGTTTAAAACAGTTATTAGCTAGTTAATGTCATAGTGTAGGTACAAAGTCTAAGAAGCTGTACCCTTTGAAAATCCTGCAGATCATACTTATTGTTGAGGGGGAGGGAGTCTACTCATCTGTAATGCATTTGTATGTTTATTAACATCTCCCGAAAGTATCTTTTAAGGATTTTACAAAAAAACCCCACCCAGTTTATTCAGTAAAGATAACACATTTAAAACCCAAGCAAAATCACACGAGCAGTGAAATGCACAGAATAAAGGCAATTTGATTTGCCAGTTCATTTGATATATTAAATGAACTGCTAAGTAAAACATGGGATGAAACACACGGCTTATAGTTTTGTTCATTTAATTTGGGTTGCCTCAGTAAAAGTTGCACTTGGAAAAAGACTAAATACTATACTGACCTGTTGGGAGGCAGGGTATTGGCTCAGTCATAACATATTTTTCCATTTATGAGTGACTCCCAATATTCGGAGAATTTATTACTTTCTTTAATACAGAGGTACTCAATAAAGACTAGACAAAGAGCTGAGACTGACTGTTTTTGCCAGTAGCATTTTAGCCAAACCATTCTGGGTTGTACGTAGCAGGAAAGGAAAAAAAAAATCCCTTAGGATTACTAAGATTTCCTAGGAATCAACCATTGTTGTCTAGATCATAGAAATACTTTTCTAGTCCCTGCCCATCTCTTGATACTTCTTGCAAGTGGTGTTCTTTAAATGGTGTCCTTATATCAAGTTTCATTTATATTTCTAGGTCACTACATGTATGTGGACTCTGTTTACGTCAAACATTTTCAGGAAGTGGCCCAGCTAATTTCACCAAAGACCACAGCCCCATTGTCTGGCTGCTTATCTTTTTATTATCAACTTAAGCAGGAGAGTAGCATTGTTTTTACTGTTTACCTGAGAGACATGAATGGCTTTTATGAAGAGATTTGGAAAACAGACAGTGTACTGGGTGCAGACTGGGTGCTAGCAGAAGTTGACTTCCATGCACCGTACCCCATGGAGGTAAAGCACTTGTTCTTGTACAATCCAACTATAAATTCAAGGTTGCATCAGACATCAGTGCCGACTCAGGCCAAGTTGGGGAGATGGCAGTGGCTGTCCAGTATCTGAAAAATCATTATGAAAATGCAGCAATCAGTTGTTTCCTTTGTCTACTGCATAAGGGTCAAGGAGGAATCACTTTCCATGCTGGTGCTTGATTTTCAGTGAAGATGAAGTCAGGTGGTGAAGTGCTTGGACAGAATGTCTTGGGAGGTTGTAGAGTCCCACTAATGTGAGATCTTTCAGTTCCTATTAAAAAATGTCAGTATTCCCCCAGTCCCATATTTCTGTGACTTGATGATCCGTTTTTGAGGAAGCTGAGTATCATAAAATGCCTCCTGCTGCAGAAGGAAAAAAAAAATATTTGTGCTCTATTCTCTACTTTATATGATCCTGCAATTGAGTTTTTCTGTGCTTTCATGAGATAGAGTCCCAGCCTGGGTCCATTAGGTCCATTAGTATAGTAGTTGTTAGATATGAAGATCAGCTCTCTGTGGGTAGTATAATGAATTCCAAGTGTATCAGAAATAAATGGAATTTTTTATTTCCTAATGTTTACTGAAAAATACCCCAAACCTTAGAAGACTGGAATAAACATTTTTATGTGTATGTGTATAGAACATATACACACACACACACATATATATGTATGTATGTATAAAAATGTGTTTGTATGTGTTGTATATGTGGTATATATATATACACATATATATCTTTATATATGTAAATATATATTCTTATATCTAACGCATCTATAAATATATTAGATCTGCATAAACAGTGTATATGTATCGTATATACATATACAATTACATGTGTACAAATATATTATACCTATTTCATATATGTAATTTTTTATTTATATTCTCTGCCTATATATAGATATAATTCTAATACTAGGATTACAAACAAATCAATTTTCATTCTATTTGATTTAACTCCTTGTAATTCACCATAAGTCTGTAGCTCTTCAGAAATTGTTAGGAGTAAAGCTAATTTTCTTCAGATATTACATAGTCCATTTACAACCTGCAAAGTCAGTGACAAAGTCATACATTCAAATTGACAGACTTCAAATGGTACAGGAAAGGAAATTAGCCCTGATCAGGTCTCATACTACCAAATTGTAAGTGAATTACTTATTCAATAAAGAAATACGCAAGCTGAAAAGCAGTCCTAGCTCTATAGACAGAAATTAATTAATGATCATTTAGAGCATGGCATTACTGTCGTTAGTTTTGTGAATATATCCTCTCAGTTCTTAGTGACATTCATAAAACCAACTGGAATGTTGGAAACTATCCATACTGGGATAAACAGCAAAACAGAGGATATCATACCGCTCTGTGAATGCACAGGGTACCCCTGTGTTAAACAGAGTCTACAATTCCAGCCATTCAATTGAAAAAGAATATCCTGGAACTACAAGAGAGAGGTGTTTTTTTTTAATCCAGCTAAAGGAGACTGCTCAGGATTCTTTCATGGCTCTCCTAGTTTGGCTCACATCCCTGGATGAGACATCACAGGCATGCCTTTCACTGAATAGGATCTCTCTCTGGAAGCATTTGTCGTTATATGCTTGGTTTGTCCCTGTGGTTGCCTAGTGATTCATGCCTTTTCTCAAAGTTTTCCTGTAAGTCGAAGTTTTGATATTTAAAAGAAATTTTAAGACACTTCTTCAAGACTGGACTGTCCTCCACTTACTTGAGGAAATTATGTCTCTTGGGAATGGCTACTTACAAACTTTGATTTTTGTGGTAAACAAAACGAAGTGATAGCTTTACTATTTTTTTAAAGGAAATCTTCCCAGCTTATGACAGGGCATGGGTTTTAATGTCTGAGGATGTTTAGAGAAAACAGTAAAACTTAATATTGTGACAGCGGAGTAATCAACACAGGTTGCTTTTAGCTCTTGATCCAAATAGAATCTAGATACAGTAACAATTAGGCAGCTTTGGAGTTACACTCAATACAGACTGATCAACCTGAGTACTGGATTTGTATGATATCATGACAGTAGCCTTATTGTATCTGTAAAACTGATGTTTTGTAGAGCATCAGAAGAGTGCTGCCCTTGATTTTTCCTTGACCTTAACTGGGCAAGATCTGGTACCAGGGTCAGGCTCTGATTTATGCTCCTAATAAGTGATATAATTTAATTTGTCCCAACACCTTCAGTGCTGTCTGAAATGCACTGGAGTCTGTTTGGGACATTCTATGAGAATTCTATAATATGAACATGTGTACCAAGATTATTGTTGTGTATATTGTAGATGAATAACAAGCAATTATAATTTCCAGGTAATATTTGAAGTTGCTTTCAGTAGTGCCAAGGGAGGTTATGTCGCCCTTGATGACATTTCTTTCTCTCCAGTTTACTGCAGCAATCAGACAGGTATGAGTTCTTACTGCTATTTGCCTTCCTTGTTTTCCCTCTTTGCTTTGCCTCTCTGAACTGTCAGTACTTGCAGTATTCAGTAGCGATGTGCTGTCTTGTCAACTGACCAGCACCATTTGGCTCCTCTTCCTCCTGGAAAAAACAACAATAAACCAGCAGTCAAATATTAATGCCATTTATTTAATCCAGCTTCCTCTCCGAAGACCTTGCCTCAAGGATCTGTAGCTGGAGTACTGCACTGAATGCCGTATTTGCTTTACCTGCTTTTCAACAAATTACCACTTGCATGCCTGTTGCAGAAAGAAAGATGGATTTCCGCAGGTGTGATAGTATGAGGAAGAAAATGTCCTGTGCTTTTCATTATGGCCAATGTAGGCAATATCTTCTTCCGTGTCACTTGCCCTGAGATGTTCTTCAGAGCGAAAATGGGAGCCTTGCCTTCCTGTCTTAATTTGTCTGCGAGGTATTCTTTATCTCAGTGTGGCATGTCTCACAGGATTTTGTTAGGTTTACACAGCAGCAGTAGTCAACTCAATCGACATGACCTCTGCTGTAGAGGCACTTGGGATGAAGGACTTTTTTGTTTGTGATTGCAGCTTCTTAAGTGGCTGCGTACTGGTTGCTTGGGTTGCAGTAAGCAACAGTCAAAAGTAGATTAGTGGTTTTCCACTGAGTACATCCATTCTTACAGTGACAAGTTTGAATTTTTGGCTAATGTTTTGAAATGATCAAGAAAAAAGAGATTTTTTTTGCCCTTTTTTGTCTGCTTGGAGTCTCTGCTAGCTTTACCTACACTGTTCAAGTATCAACAGGAGGTATGTTCCAGATACATTATTAATCAATGACTCTTGGCTGATTAAATCTAGTTGTTTAATTAACTACTCAATGCCTGCTTTTTGCTTTGTTTTGCAGTAAAAATCCTGAATTATGTTTGCAGTATGCCATGAATTGGAGTTGTATGCTCATCTGTGGTTTCCATTTTAATTTTTGGGTGACTCGTATTTGTTGAGTTACAGCATACATTTTATAGTCTTTTCTGTCCCAACCCTGATTTAGTCACATTTTCATGGCCCAAGTTCAGATCTACTCTGACTAATAAATTTGGTAGATTCAGCTAGAGTTTTGTCAACTAACTCTGATTTTGAAATTTTGGGGTTTTGTTTACTGTTTGAGAAATGAATGCCAATGCTTTGCTTTACATTTTGTTGAACTATAAAAAAGCTGGTTAATCCTTCAGTCTTATCTCCTGTTTTCATCTTCAGTTGTTGTGACTGGAAGTGTTAAAAAGCAAGATATCTTCATTCTCCCTGTAGTCAGCTATAGTGTTATCTAACAGCATTAAATTTTTTCCTTATTTTTCTGATCTTAATGTAGGTTCAACAGAGGGAGAAGGTAACAGAGTATTAAACTTGCTCACCAAAGGATGATTCATTAATGCTGCATAGAGCTGATAGTGCTTCAACTATTTTCTTTAGCTAGGAAAGCAGCAGAGGGGAGGCCAGAGCTGCCCCCTTATTCTTGACAGGCAGAGGAAGACACAAGGGCAGTGCATAGATCTAGGTTATTTGAGACTGAAAAGATCACATGCATCTCTCCAGTGCAAAATTTTGCTTCTCCTGGAACTGATCACCAGTGTCCCTGCCCCTGTCGGGAAGCCTCTTTTAGCCTCCCTGCAGAATGTTTGTTTGTGCTGCCTCAGACTGATGCTCACAGGGTTCTGATTGCTGACATAGCCAAAAATTCCATGTTGGCTTTGGACTGGGGCCCTCCTTCCCACAGCAACTGGTAACTGATGAGGCTTTTAAAGAAGTAGAAATATTTCACCTAAAAGCATCTGTTCACCAAAGGGATTTTTTGAGACTAGAGCAAGTCCTGACCCATGAATTCCACATCATAGGTCAAGAGAGAGCCATCAGCAGGGCTGAAGAGCTTAGCTCAGCTTTTAATCCGTTTCAGTAAAAACGGTGCAGCCTTCTTTGCTGCAGTGCTAAAATGAGTGAGGCGTAGGCCCAGAGGTAGGTAACAATGAGGTGATACATACACAAACCAAAAGCTATTTGACTTGCAGTATGCACATACACACACATTATACATGACTACAAAAGGGTTTTTAAAACAGTGCTTTTTAAAAGAATACTAAACACTGATGTTGGAAATTGAAATGAAAATATGGCACCATGCGCGCGCACACAGACTCTGACACTCATTTTGTCCAAGTATCTTTTGAATGAAGGAGGAGGATGGAAACAAATGGTCTGAATGTCTTTGTGCATTATCTCCTGAAGGAGGTATCTTCTTTTATTATCCGTTGCTTATTTTTATTTTATAGGGGCTGTGAAGGAATTTTCCTCCTGGCTTGAATATAAGAATATAACACCCTCTTGTGATAAAATATTGATAGTTTGATATAATTGTGAGTTTGCACTATATCTTTGCATGTGCTCATCTTTTGTAATGCAAACAAAGATGAAAGAGTATGGTTTGACATGCTTGGGCTTCAAATACCTATGCTTATTATACTGTGCTCTTCCTAACAAAATATATGCGTGTATCTTTTAGGAACTCCTTTCAATCCTGCTGAGGCAGGCTGCAATTTCGAGGAAGATATGTGTAATTTTTACCAGGATCACAAAGACGGCCCAGGATGGAGCAGAGTGAAAGTGAAGCGTAATGTGTATAGAACAGGAGATCACACTACTGGGTTTGGTAAATGAAAGTCCTTTTCACTAGAAGAGTCAAACTGAATAAAAAAAGTTAACCTGTTGTATCATTGTTCACTCTGTTAAATAATGTCATCAGCACACTGGTCAGATTACCTCACTGCAGCTCTCTGCCATTAAAAATAAGTGTACACTGCTCTGTCCTAGGTGAGACTGTGGCTGAGCCTCCCCACAGGTAGAGGGAGAAGGTCACCTCCTGAATAGTCACTCAGGGCTGTAATTCAGAGTATCTTTACTGATCTGCAGTCACTAAAGGGATGATTCCACAAACACATGCAAGCAAATATAATAGTAGATTAATGCATTGCTTTTAATACAGAGGAATGGTGGGCTCTTAACTCTTTGAGGCTTAGGATAGTTGGCACTATTAAGAGAAAACTGTGAAATGTTGTGTAGCAAAGCCATGTAGTGAAAGGCCTGCTAATAAGTTCTGAAATCTCTGTGTAGAATATTTATGATTTTTGATTATATGTGCTGAAGTCTTACCTCTTTATACTTGGAATAATAGGTCTTGTTGCCCCATCTTTCTTTCTTTAATCTTGCAGCAGAATCCTTGAAACAGTCAGGTTTCCAGTGAGACTGGCAAATTTACATTTCATTGTAAATTTGAAAAGTACTTATTTCTGGTAACTCAGTCATGTGCCAGTTTAGTTTCAAGTAGTTAGGATGCTTTCAGAAAAAATCTTATTTCCTTTCAAACAGTGTGATAATCTGTTTCCTTACAGTAGAAACTGCATTTATAACCAAAATCTGATGCAATAACAGAAGCTGCTTTAATAGCAAATTAGCTGTGCTAATTGTCTACTAGAAATAATTGCTTTGTCTTGCAGGTTATTACTTGTTGGCGAACACAAAGTTTACATCACAGCCTGGGTATATTGGACGTCTGTATGGCCCAACCCTGCCAGGAAACTTGCAGTTTTGCCTTCGTTTTTATTATGCCTTATACGGGTTTTTCAAAATGAGTGGTACTCTTGCTGTTTATCTTTTCGAGGAGAATCATGTTGTTCAAGAGAAAATCTGGTCCGTTTTGGACTCTCCAAAGGGAGTTTGGAGTCAAGCTGAAATCTCTTTCAAAAAGCCTATGCCTTGCAAGGTAAGAGCAAACTCTTCAAATCTGCTGAATTCTGGATGGAGATTTTCCTTGCCTTATGCTCCTGGTATTAATCCTAAGTGAGCTATTCCTGCAAAGTGAAGTGGAGTTCCCCAGGCAGCACAGTGAGAAGCAGAGTGTTTCTTCGTAGCCTGGCTCCTATGGGAGCCCCCATAAAGGGGCATCACACCAGGAAAAGGGCAGCGTTGCCCCAGTGTTCTCAAATGTAGTTACAGTATTTGCGGAGATTTCACTTGAGAAGCTCTAATAAGAGCCATTTGTGTCTGGGTTTCTCAGCTGGCTCGACTGTTCACTCATTTTTGTCTGTTTCCTGTGTGTTTGCATCACTGTACTCTAGTACAGATTTTAGTTAATCTAGAAAGTCAGTAGCGGCAAACTCTGGTCAAAAGCAGGATCAGCTTTTCTAAACTCAACCACTGGGTTAAAACATGAAACTCGAAGTTAGTGTAATTTAGAGCAATGGAGTTGAAGGATTTGCAATGTCTGATGGGAGAGGTCACTTTGTTATCTCAGCAAGTTAATAAGACTGAAATAATATTTCACGTTACTGCCTGAGTAAGTGCTGAAGCTGCTGTTATTCCTCATCTCCTTTCTTTTTACAAAGGCTGTCTTTTAGTCGAGTTTGTGTAGGTTCTACTTCTGTGATTATCCTGATTTCTGTGAAGGGTTTCTACTACCTATGAATCATCTAAGAAGGATCAGATGGATTGCTACTTGATGACACTGAGATAAATCCATCTTTTTTTCAGAGTATGATAGTACTATGAACATAGGAATGAAAGTTTTTCCTATAACTCAGGTATTTCTAAATTACAGACAGACATCTTGAGCATTTTCCCCACTACAAAGTAATTTTTTAAATTGCAGTCGTTATTAACTTTTCTTGGGGAAAAAACCCAGCTGTTTTTTCTCAAAGTAAATACACTGTAAAAGATAACGTCCCCCCCCTCCAATTGACTAACTGTATTAAAAGTGAAACTTACACTGAAAATTTTGTACCTAACTGTTGGATAGTGTTTTCTCTCAAGTTATCGGATACCTTAAAGAATTTATGAGATATTTATATACACTTTTTTAATGCATGAAACCTAACAGAATTTCTAGCTCTCTTTCAACTTACATAGAATAAAAGAGAATTTTATTACTGCCCAACAAGTGCATGATAGAAAAATTTCTCACAGTATCATTTCAAAATATTTGCAGAATAGTATTTTACTCTGGTTTTTTAAATCATGAAATGGTATTCATTAACTAGACAAGCATATAACATTCTCTTGCCATCTCCTGTTTAGGTATTTATTTATTATTTCTAAAAATGTGTAGGACAATACACTGTATTAGTAATGATGAAAGCTTAGCATGACTGTTGGAATGGTTTATAGCCTTGGAGGTGGCAGCTTTTTTACCATCTGACATTTAAATGAAAAATTTTTCCAATATTCATTTATGAGGAACAGATTTTATATTTTCCTAGAAATTAATATATCTAAAACACTTTGCGAAGAAGATTGCCGGTGATGGAAATCTTTTAGTGACTTGCAGCTTTCGTGTCTGTAGTTACTAATCTGTCTGTAGGCGGTAACAGATGGGGACAGCAGCACAGAGGAGAATAAGGAAGTCAAGGAGATACGCTTACTGCTGCTGAACCTGAAGGTCTGCAGGAGGGAAGAAACTCCGTGCTCTGCAGCAGGAGCGTTTTTTGGCCTTTGGCAGGTTTCAAAAACTTCCAGTGGTTCCCTCAGATCTTGTGATGGGAAAGCCTTCTTTCCAAAGGAAACAAGTTGCAAAATGTTTCTGTTGAGAAGGTGGTCCTCAAATATCAGAAAAAGTACCATTTACTGGGCTTCAGAGAATGCAGCATGTGTTCAACATATACAAATTCAGACATCCTTTAGCCAAATAACTATGTATTTGGGGAGAAAGGCGGATATCAAGTTCTACTTTAGCCTTGATTTAAACTTACTCTTTTACATTCTCTTTCTTTCTGGGTTGGAAGATTAATTTAGGTTTACAATAGGGATTATTTTGCAGTATTTCATATGTAGTAGATGCCATTGGTACAGAGTAAACCATGCTCAAGCTATAATGTACTGAACTTTGCTTAATGGTTTTATAGTTTTTATGATGGCTGTACATACACCATCAGTTTATAAAGTTCTTCTTACACAAATAGTACGTGGGAAACAATGGGTGAAGTTCTGAAGCATGTTCAATATGGAAAAGGAGATCAAGGTATGTTTTGTTTAAGCATGTGTCTGCTTGCCGTAAGGGATGGGTGAAAACATGGTGTAGTTACAGGTTTGCTTGTAATATTCACAAGTGGGCTCAAAATCAAGTTACACGGTGAACCTGATTCTTGCTTTTCCTTGCAATCTCATGCCCAACTTTTTAACCTTGATACTTTAAAAAGTCCTTTTAAGCTTTATTTTGGTTGTTTCTTATTTTCTAAGCTAACAGAAGGAAATGAAGGTGCAGTTTGTGATATTGTATAAACACTTAGGTTAGTTATCTGTAAAGATGTGCGTATATAGGACCTAGTGAAATTGCTGACAAGGAACATCTTCAAGGCAGGCCAACAGTGGAGGTGCATCAGGCTCTAAAGGGAGAGAAGGCATAGAGAAACATGAGAGAAACAAGTTCACTGAAGCTTGACCTCTCTGGTCCTGTCTCCTCCAACTTGTCCTTCTGTCTCTTGCCTCCTCACTAATGCATCTTGTCTTATCTGTCCTGCCCTGTAGGCAGGAACTAGACCCCTGCCCCGCTTATTCCTGGTTCTGACAGTTCAATTTTTTTCCCCTCTGATCCTGTCCATGTCACAGTCTGTTTGCACTGCTTGTCCCAATTCCTACAAATTTTAGGTTTTCAAAATGGCTTGACAGAAAGCACAGTTCTGGCTCAAAGGTCAAACTCTGACACACTTCATGTTCCTGCTCCAAAGCCTAGGAGTACCCAAGCTTTTCAAAGAATTTTTTAAACAGGCAAAATAAAACCTTTTTTCTTAACTTTGTTCTCGGAAATGATGGAACCGTTTTGACTTGAATCTTCCAAAACAAGCTTGAAGCAAGGACCCAGCATGGAAAATCTGAGCTGAAATCATTGCATCTTGGCAATGTTATAAGCAAGTGAAAAATAGTCTTTTAATGGAGTGATATGGTCTCAAAATAAGATAGGGAGGGCTACCACCTTTCCTATAATACAAATGTGGTGGATGATGTGCCTATCCTATCGTATTGTTGTCTGTATTGTTGTCTGAGATACGTCATGTCCTAGACTTGAATGCTAAAAATGTGTGGGCATTAACAGTAGTTTGGCTCATCCAATTCTTGGCTACTGGATGTGACTTATAGATTGGATCATTGCCTGCAGCAACAGTAAACAGCCTCCTGGCAGTTTCTTAATGGCCAGCAGAGTCAGCAAGATAATTGTATGCTGCTTTGGCCAGGGTGTCCTGAAGGTTATAAGGATTTTGTAGCCAGAAAAAATACCCAATTACATATGTCCTTCATTTTTCTTCTACTATGAATACTACTCCTAAGGCTTTGAGAACAATATAAAATAAATCTGATTTATTTTAGTTTTCAGAACTTATTTGTTTGCATCAAGACAATAAAAAGGCTTATATTTTTATCTCTTGGTTTGTGCAGTGGTTTTTGTAAGTTCTTTTTGAATTAGCTAACTGCAGTCTGGCACAGATTGCTGGCCTGAGTTCTGTGAGGAGGAAATGATGTGAACCTGGCCAATAAGCTTTAATATGACACTTTGAAACTACCACATTTAAAAGGTTAGGTGGGTATTATCCAGCTAAGCAAGTCATAAATGTTTCTATACATACATCTATATACTGCAAATACGTATGCTATATAATGCTAACAAGAAGGCAGGAAATTTAAAATACTGATTTCTCTACTTGTACTTGAGAAGCTTTCTATTAGGTAGTGTAAGTACCTATGATTCTATAGACATATTGTTTTTATAGTCTGTAGTGCCCAGAGAATATATGGAAGAAGGAAGAAATAATAAAAAAAAAACCAAATCCTAACATTTGTAAAAATAAATTAAACCCTTCGTGCTTTGTTTTATAAGCCTCTTCAAGGCCAGCATAAAAATCTGAATCTGAAACTTGTAGACTCTTTTGGTCTTATTGAATGTACTGAAACTAATTTTCCAGGCCAATACACAGCAGTTAAATGTCACAGCTAACTGAAAGAAAAATTCACAAATAGCATATGTAACCTGAAGGTGCTCACATGCAACATGGAGCAAGAATCTAGATTTTGGTATTGTTTGCGTGTGTTCGTGTGTATAGAGCACCATGAAAAGATACTTACTTAATGCAACTTGACAACAAAGTTCAAACACCTAGATTAAAATAAAGGTTTGAGTGCAGTTGTGTCTACTTACACCAGTTCTGTTCATTTCTGCTAGAATTGGTTCACTTCTGAAGCTCAGGTTTTCAAAAGCAAACATCTCTTAGTCATCCATTCGTACAAGTTTTTGCAATGTTACCTAGGGATGTAGTGCTTAAATATCGATACCAAGATGACACCAAGCTGGGAGGAAGAGTTGATCTGTTAGAGGGCAGGATGGCCCTACAGAGGGACCTGGACAGGCTGGAGAGATGGGCCGATTCTAATGGGATGATGTTTAATACATCCAAATGTTGGGTACTTCATTTTGGACACAACAATCCCATGCAGAGCTATAGACTGGGGACAGAGTGGCTGGAGAGTAGTCAGGCAGAAAGGGACCTGGGAGTGCTGGTTGACAGGAAGCTCAACATGAGACAGCAGTGTGCCCAGGTGGCCAAGAAGGCCAATGGCATTCTGGTCTGCATCAGGAATAGTGTGGCGACCAGGACCAGAGAAGTTCTCGTCCCCCTGTACTCAGCACTGGTCAGGCCTCACCTTGAATACTGTGTGCAGTTCTGGGCCCCCCAGTTTGGGAAAGATGTCAGGATGCTGGAGTGTCTCCAGAGGAGGGCAACGAAGATGGTGAAGGGGCTGGAGCACAAGCCCTACGAGGAGCGACTGAGGGAGTTGGGGCTGTTTAGTCTGAAGAAGAGGAGGCTCAGGGGAGACCTCATTGCTCTCTACAACTACCTAAAAGGAGGTTGTAGTCAGGCAGGGGTTGATCTCTTCTCTCAGGTGACCAGTGACAGAACTAGAGGGCATGGGCTCAAGCTTCGTCAGGGAAGGTTTAGGCTTGATGTTAGGAAAAAGTTCTTCACTGAAAGGGTGATTGGCCATTGGAATGGGCTGCCCAGGGAGGTGGTGGAGTCACCGACCTTGGAGGTGTTTAAGGGGAGACTGGATGAGGCACTGAGTGCCATGGTTTAGATGATGGGTTGGTGTTAGTGTTGGGTTATAGGTTAGACTTGATGATCTCAGAGGTCCTTTCCAACCTTGTGATACTGTGATACTGTGATCTCTCACAGAGCGCAAAACCAAATCCTCAGAAAGGTAGCTGGCATCATAACCCTGCTTCCATCAGAGCAGTTGTGGCAGCTTTTCTTGGGTTTTCATTCTTTCAATCTATTTTTCTTCCTCTCTGCTGTTTTTTTTCCCCTCTCTGGTTTTCCTTCAGTTCATCTGTTTGTTTTCACCAGTCCTCTGTAACTAATTTTAGCTGCAGTTGTGAGAAATCAAAATCAAGTAGCTGAGTGTTGCACTTCAATGTTTACATGTTTTAAAACAAACGGAAAGGAATACTTTTTCAAGAATGGCTACACACTGAAATACTTTGCTGCAGGAAACTGTGAAGACCAATAGTACACATGCATTTAAAAAGGGATTAGGCAAATACATGGAAAATAGACTTCACATTGACCATAAACACAGTGGTACTGGTATGACATCCAGTTCAGCAAGTTCTTCAACTCTCTGGCGGCTGAACATAATATAATGGTACAAATAGTTTTAAGGTTGATTTGTTTCTTATACTATTTTCCCTAAACTTCCACTATTACCCATCTGGCTTCCTAGGGCATGATATGAGGGTCTTCTGACCTTTGTTCTCACATCATAATTGTGATATTGCTCAATATTAAAATATTCTAGCATTTCTCTGCTGCTGAGAAATTTGTGTCTCCCAGTTGTCCCACAAATTCAAAGATAAATGTCTAAAGCAATCGTGGATATATGATGAAGTCCTAGATCCCCATGGCCGAGTCACTAGTATAAATGACACAATTCTCCAATCAAGTATCAAGTGGAGGAGGGCAGACATCGTAGTCCTCATCTCCTCTTCCTCCTCTCAAAACCCCTCACTTGTGTCAAGTAAAGGAGCTATTTGGTACTGTTCTGACACAACCCTTGATCAGTCTTCCCATGATAAGTTATGCAACCTGAAGAGGTTGGAGTGAGCTGCATTTTCATAGTACAGCCCTTCTAACCTTCCTTCTCTCATCTATAAAACAAGAAGTTTCTTAAAGAACTGTCATTGGAAATGCCTATTTAAAATAAGAACATTAGGGCCTGTAAATACTGTTTGCAAAATGTGTACTCCACTGTTTGTGGTGTTTAGGATACGGTTATGGAAAATACCATATCCAAACCAGTAAAAATTGGTATCCTGTATGTATTTTTGTGCAGGCAGTATTCTCTACTAGACAGTGCAATCCAGGGAATAAAGATGTAGCTTTAATAGGCTGTGGCTCTACACTGTTCTGTTAGCTTTATGTTTCTCTTTCATAGTTTGTTTCTGCAACCCATTTGTCCTTGAACAGGAAAGAGTTTTAAAAATATTTGTTCAAATGTCACAAGCATATTACCAATGTTATCCAATTATTTATGTAGAAGGTTTTATAATCCATTATTTTCCTGCAGAAACTCATGGTAATATTTACATGGCAAGAAATTGAATTTACCTTATGAGTTCCATCTTAAATGAATTTATTATGAATGACAGAAGCTTGCAGACATTCTCATTAATATCTTACTTGCATTCTTGATAAATGAGTTTCTGGCTATTTAAGCCAAAGAAAACCAAGGTATTTAAAATCTAGTTTAATTAAATTAGTTAAAAGTAATTCAGGCTACTCTGATAAGGTTTGTATCAAACAGCCCTGGGACAAACAGAATGGTTCTGCCATTCTCTATGCCAGTGATCACTCCCTGGCCTACACTCTTATATGGTGGTTTACTAGGGTTACTGACTGAGAAGTCAAGACTCCCTGTTTTGTGAGTCAACATCTTGACTATTTCTTTGTGTCACATCACACTTTTGTTTCTGGTGCTCACATTATTTTTGGATTCTGTAATACTGAGTTTTGTGTCACTGTGTGGAAATTACAACATTTGTTTCTCATAAAACTCCACCTCAAACTCCACTGTAACTGCCTTTCTCCTTTAAGAAATCGAACCTAAATGTGTGTCTAAGTAATAGACCAAGTTTTGTGTCTACACAGGTATATAGAATATAATTTAAACCTAGGAATATCTACTAGGATGTAATTAGGTAAATTAATTTGCTGAAAAGGCATAGCTTCATTTTAACTCATGAGATTTGGCTGCTGTCACAGTTTATCTTTTGTTTGGCTGGTCTGGTTCTTTAATTGAGCAAAAGCTATATTTCCTGGGACAAACAAGTAGAAAAGCAATTGCACAGAACTTGTAGGGATTTGGGGGGCATCTCTTTTTTTCTGCTGTTCTCAGTCCAGCTCTCTCCAAACCTCCTTTTACAAGCTTCCCCTTTAGTCCTTTCCTACTTTTTTTGATTGAGGTACCCAACTGCATGTCCTGCTGTTTCTTTGTCTCCAAAAGCAGATAAACTTCATATGCATACCTTTTAACTCATGTCTACTTGTAGAGATGCACAATGGTAAGGATGAGAAGTCCCTTCTACCTCACTTAGTGTTCACAGCACAACCTAACAACGTGTTATGGTAGAAGTGAAACGCTGCTTGGTCTACCACCTGTTCTCATCTGGCATTGCTTATTACTAATATAATCCAGGATAAATGCTAAGAATTGATTATTGATACTCTGAAGCTACAAGCCAGAAACATTGATTAAGTACTAGAAAATAAAAAAGTCGGCTTCCAGAAATCTGAACAGTGACTTGGAAGGAAACTAATGCCCTGGCTCTGTCCGGTTATTGGAACAAAAAGAGAAGAATATTTTTTATTTCTCAGTAACACAGGCAACAGCTGCCTGCATCTCATAATGGTTTTAATTTAGCCTTAAAGATAGCATGCAAGTTGGACAAGATCTGTTACCTACTTTGAAACAATTAGTATGTTGTTCATCTGTAATGTTTTATGAAGAAAGTGTGAGCTGAGAACAAAGATCCCCCTATTCTCTTTTCCAAGGCATGAGATAACTTCATAAATTTTTCTTTTTTAATAATTGACCTAGGAAATATTTTCATTAAAACAAGAACAAATGTAAGGCATCATGAGATTAGCCCTACAGAGAGTGTAGGAAGGATTCAGCGTTCTGATTAGGCTGAGTAAATCCAAATACACACAATTTTGGTAGGTGAAGTTCAATTAATCTTAAATGTCCCTTTATGATAAAAAAGGACATTTAAAACAAAAGAACAGTGACTAAATCTTACTTGTTTATGAAAATATGTTCTACCCAGTTGCTTAAAACTAAATCAAGGCTATAACAAAAGAAGCTGAAGGAACAATGTACAATTTCAGTACATTTGCTATAGTTAATACTGGAAACTCCTAATTCCCAAGCACAAGCTCCTCCTCTCATCCCTGTGCAATTATAAACTCTGCTCATGGCAGTATTTCACTCAATGCCAAAAAAATCAAGTGAAGAATTAGTAATGCTTAATCTACAGACAACAAAGCTGAACAAGTTTACAAGTGACATTGAAACATGTCCATCCTTTGATTGTACAAAGGCTACTGGTTCAATGGCCTTTGAAAGACAAGCATTTATTGTTGTGGTGCGTTTGAAATGGAGGGCTTTCTGCAGGATCCAATGGGTAATTACATATCTTGTGGAACAAGTTATTGCAATTTAAGTCTAAAGAACTTGATCCTGCTCCCAATGATGTCAATAGGAAAACATCACTTACAACACGATTCCAGAGTGTGGAAATGTTGTTTCACAAACAAGGACTGACCTCAGTCTTTCGTGTGTGGTTTCTGAAGATTCTTGGGTTTGGGACTATAATATGTCTTTAGTTTATTACAAATGTTCACCAGAATGCATTTATTGCATCTGGTGAGTGACGCCCACCTAATGTCAATATGTATTGTATTATTTATTCCAAGAGATGCTACCATTTTTTAATAGATTGTGCATGTTTCTTGAGAATGAACTTACAAAGTAGGAAACAATTTTTGTCCTGTTAAATCTTAAGGCTAGGAGAGCAGCTCTAGAGGAAAAGAAAAAAAAAAACAAAACAAACCCTACAAAGCTTGTTTTAGGCCACTATACACTGAGTAGTTGTGCTTGCTGTGCAGGGGTGCTCCTCAAGTCTACTCTTGTAACAGTGTTGTACAAGACAGATAATCACTATTACCAGGTTTGGTAGAACTAAATGGAAAATGGTTTTGAAAATTGTTCCATCCTAAGCAGAATAAACCAAACATGCTGCAAAGGTTAAAGTGTAGATACATCCCAAGCTGTTCTATAAGCAAATGGATAAGTAAATACTACCTAACAAAGCAAGCCAGCAAAATCAAGTATAATGAGCATATTGGAAGTGTTACTGAGCCTTTTGAAAAAGGATATATTAAATAATGCACAAACAACTTTTAAGAACCCTTTTGTATCCACATGAAACTGTTAGTCAGCATTTGACCTCAAATAAGTAAATTGAGGTGTTTACAGTTGTTCCAGAATATGAAACTTCTAGAACGTGGACACTCATCCGTCTCTACTCACTAGTTCATACCTCATCACAAAGGAATTTGTTTCAAATGCTTCTCCCAGTTTATGGTCATAACCCCAATCGTCAGACAGATGGTTTGCAGTAGCTAGGCAAATAAAACTGCTGACAGTATTTTCACAATATAAAGTTTATTGTGTCTTCTGTAATTCAAAAAGATCTGTGTTATCCTTGGCAGAAGGGCAACTGGGAATCTTGTAGTTTCTTTACATTGTATTTTGTCATCTTGTGAGCAACTTGTCCTTTTCATGGCAGCAATAATCTGTGGCCAAACAAAACATCTTGGATGCTATTCTTCAGAAACCCAGGTGAACACTGTGAATGATGCTTAGCATTTCCAACTTCCTGCTCTTTGATATCATGGCTTTATATAATTTCTGAATAAATTTTCATGTTGTTTTTGGAGGGAGGGGAAACTGCAACTGCCTCAGTGAGTCATGTTTTCTCATACACTTAAAAATACACACTCTGCTAATGAAAGAGAAACTACATATAGGGATACATAGTTTTCCTATAAAAGTGAGATAACACTTTTTGTTGAATGAAGTCATGCATCTAAACCCCACTGGATTTGAAATTTCAGTCATTGGCAGCATTAGTGTATGCCATATCAAAGTGGATTCATCATTTATGTTCTGAAGATGTCAAAATTATTAGCACATTTGGAAAAATGTAAAATTTCAGAGTCTTAATAGTACCAGCTTTTGTTAGATACCTGAAACTTCCTTCATATATTGTAGGTTGTCTTTGTCAGTTGGTGTAAAAGCTTCTGGGACTGTGGACTTGTGGCTCTGGATGATATTTCATTGAGCCTGGGAAGCTGTCATGCTGCTGGTAAGACCATGAATATTTGTCATCCAGCAGCTGCTGTCCTTTTTAGTAAGAGTTCATTGCATACCTTCATTTTCTAAGCCTATCCTACAGCTGCCTTCCTCCCCCTATGGTTTCTTTCCCTCCCCTCCTCTCCTCTCCTGTCCCCGGGTTCTAAAGCCAGCTTTTATAAGGCTGTGACTACTCAAGTATTGCTAGGTAGATATAAGTGATTTTTCTAAGAAACAAATACAAATAAACTTTAGCCGAGACCCAGAGTCCGCAGAGCAAAGTTTATTGACAGCACTGGGTGCATACCTTGCTAGTCTGCATGCACACCTTTACATTTCGCTTACACATTTTTATACTATTATCTACTACATATTCATATAGGTTCTGAAAATTACTTACATATTCATCGCATTTCCCAGAAACAAAACTCCACCCCGTGGCTGATGCAATCCTCGTTTGCCCATCTGCGCATGTTCCTTTGGAGTCTTCGGTGGTCGTCTGATGAAGACGTGTAGTCTTCCTCAGTCTTGTCCTTCTTACCCCAGGGTTTGACACGTGTGTTAGGGCAATAAAGTAACTTCCTTATCTGTTAGGGCAGTAGTAGAGTTACGTCCTTATCACAACCACACATGTCCCTTGTCTGGGGTCCCCGACTGGGCCCCAAGCTTAGCTGCTTTCCATCTGCCTATGTCTTAAGTGCTTACAATTTACCAATATACTTATGAACCTGTTAGCAAAGCCCACACAATCTTATTTAAGTGAAATTACTATTAATTTTATTCTTCTCACATTTTGGCAGGTGAGTGAATGCAATACATTGCTTGTATAATCTTTACGTGTAGCTATCTAATATATTTGCAGTTTTAAACAATGTCCTCTCTTTATAGATGTATTGCTGCCCAATCCTGGAGAGTGCACTTTTGAAAAAGATGAGTGTGTGTTTACCCAGAAGAAGAGAGGTCGTGGGAGCTGGCACAGGAGGAGAGGTCCAACTCCCACTTCTTACACTGGACCGAAAGGAGACCACACTACTGGGGTAGGTGAGTTAAGCTTCACATTGAACTTTCAGAACAGATGTGGATAGTTAAAAATGCTTTGAAATGATAACCAGAACACAGAGGAAGTTTTTACTGTTTTGTTCAGAACAGTTACTAAACATGTACGGGAAATGCATTTCTTAGGGAACTGTGGATGGTTTTGGGAATGTTATGTTTATTCTGAGTGACCTGCAGACCAATTGGGTAATTTGGTCTTCATGTCCTAAAGTAGCCCTTTCTTTTGGGAGAAAAAAGGATGGGATGACTCCCCAGACCATGCAGAATAGCCTTCTTCCAAACCTCTGATACATGTGAATATTCCCTGAAACTAAAAGTCAAACAACTGGGTGGGGGCTTTCCTGCATCACCACCTTCCTATTCAAACTTAGAAGAAAACAGGAATAATAAAAGAGGTCTCCCAGACTCTTTGTCTTGAAAATAACCTCACTTGTGGAATTCAAAGTATTTAGGTGAGTGGGGCCCCATTAGCCTGAGCAAGCACACACAAAACTGGATCAGATGTCCCCAAACCATGGGCAGTACCTGGTAATTTTTGTAAATCAAGAAGTATGTCACTGCTTTAGATGCCTTTTTGCATTAACAATGCCACTGATTTCATTACAATGGATGAAAGTGCCCTAAGGCTTGTGAACTTGAAATGTTTACAGGGTTTTAAAAAAGCTTTTGGGGCCCTTGGATTTGCCTGGATTTGCCTTCCTTCTGGTGATTAGCATTCATTCAACAAGTTATAAAGTTAGCTGCAAATGAGCTGGCTTATTGACAGTAGCCATCTATCCAGTCTGTTAAAAATTGTAGCTGGATTATGAAAGCAGCTGGCCTATTCAAAAAGCTCACCAAAAGCTATTATTATTCTGTCAACTGTGATTGAGTGTGAACCATGATAAGCATGATGAAGCATAGCTATTTCAGCTGTGCATATGAAATATTGCTCTGTGCAAGTTCATTTCAAGCTACTTTGGAAAAGTGTTTTGTTTCTAGTTAACAAAAACCCAAGTGTTTCTAGATAACAAAATAATAAATGTTTTGTCTTGTTTCTGACCTCTTTTTCAAAAAAATGACTTTTTTCAAAGTCAGCAAATTGTTCCTTTCCTGCTTTGTGGCAAAATTTTTGTAATAGCTGCATCCTGAGGAGGGTATGGAAATTAACTAGAGATGTAAATTCATGGTGTAGGACTGTTTGGCCAAAATCCTACATGTTGAGTTGAGAATACATATGGGAATGTCTCTTTTTGGCTTAAAATTTCAGATCACCAAAAAATTATGTTCTTCCATTGTTAATTCTAAACTGCTGATTCTGGGTAGAAATACAAACAGCCTTCAATAGTTTTAAAGCTTAAAACTCCTCTTATGCGTTTTGAGATAAAAACAAGAAACATTACTTACAAATTTGAGTATATTCTGGCCAGATTTATTGGTTAAGTTATCTAAGTGGAAAATGTAGGCTATGTACAAATCAAGAATGTTTTCCCAATAACAATACCTTTCTACTGTGGAACGACTTTCAAAAGGGAATGTCGAAATTCTTGTCCCTTTTCCATGTAAAATTAGATCTCATACTGTCTGTAAGTCTCTGTTACCCGTGCTGTCCAGTTTTTCTGCACCAGCTTTTAAAGAAGAGAGATTTTTCCTAATGGAAAAGTTTTTTTTTAAAAAAAACATTTAAATGAAATTTTTTTTCATTTGTGAATTTTTATTTCAAAATGTGGGTGGCACTTCCAGAGAGGTATCTCTAGACCATTTCTGTATGGTCTGACCCTTCTTTTCCTATGAAATATAATCCAAAAGGACTACATCACACTAAAGTTGCTGGTTGTTTTGGTGGGTGACCAAACTCAGCTCTGTAAATGGATTCAACTTTCAGGTTTGTTTGATAAATTATTTCCCCAAATTATTATCTAGATAATGCAGCAAGATTTGCTGAGAAATATGATATGAATTCACAAAACCAAGAGCTGATGTAGTCTTTCCAAAAAGTTTATGAGTCAGGCCTTAGAACTAAAGGCAACCTATTTATCCTACTGTAGTATGAGCTGTAGGTTTTGATTTTTCACTCAAGGAAATTTTAAGCATTGTGAACATCAAAATCCTCACAATGTCTTGCACTATGTTTGGTAGCCTTGGGCATTCTCCAGCATACCATATGAAATGGTCTTTTCTTTACAGACCTACAGCTCTAGATAATGTTCCTCTTCACCCTTTCTCTCTACTGCTGCTCACCACTAAACTATGACTGGAGTTAGAGGGAAAGTGTTGAGCATGGATTTATGTTGATAATAGGACTCTGAACATCATGACACCTTAAACATCCACTGGCTGCTCTTGCTGCTCTCAGCTTTTCTCCTGCCTTGCCTCACCAATCCTTAGGAATCCCCTCTCCCAATGAAGGGGAAGGGCAGTTTGTCCTCTCCAAAACGACAAGGAGGAGAGGAAGCAGTAGGACTGCATGAATAGCTGCTGGAAAATCTGAGTTCACTGCCTGCTGGCAGAACATACATCTCAAAACACAGAACAGCTGCCATATGCAACAGGTGGGACATGGGGAATGTACTGTACATGGGGCTGCTCATCAGTCTTCTCACAAACCTCAGTTTGCTTCAGTTAGAAATAACTAAATGATGGATCAGGAAAGGGGGGATTAATTTGCCTGCTACCAATTAATGGGTAATTCTTCCACAGATCAGAGTTCATGACAATCTTTTATTCATTCATGGATTCCAGAGAGTCCAGTTTTCCTAACTTATGTCTTCACAACTAGATCACAGAAAGAAAGATGTTATTCATGTTATATCTAATTTAAGAGGCATTGATACTGATTTGCTTTGTTAATAGCATCAGCTCTAACCATTGCCTAAACTACCCTCAGATGTAGTTTGTACTTGCAACTGCCTATGAATTTCAAGAGGTTTGTAAATGAATTGATCACTGTCTGAGTGCATTCTTAGTTCAAGAACAGCTATGATTTTTTCTTACTTTGTATTCCATCCTGTTGCTATGTTTTTCATCAGTTAGTAACTGGTTTTTAACTGTTCTTATATTAGCATTCACAAATATTATCTTTATTACACTTCACAAATAGAACAGTCTACAGCTGTCATGGTTTAGCCCCAGCCTACCCAATTTTGGCAGCTAAAAACGAGCAGTTAGGCTCCCAGTTCCTTTTCCCTGCATCCCCAGGGAAACGGGAAAGGGAAATGAGAGGAAAAAGACTTGCTAGTTGGAAACTGAAACTACGGTTTTAATGAAAAGAAAATGTAATAAAATATAAACAAATACATGAAATCGTGCTCCCACCCATCAATGACTATAAGTCACCACAAATGCTGCAGAGCAGACACAAGGGAAAGGGTCCAAGGCTAGAACAGAGATGGGCTCAGGAAGTGTACTAAGGAACACACTGGTTCGCGATCATAGGCAAATAGACAAGGTACTCACTGGACATTGGCCATCGAAGAAGAGAGAGAGAGACCCTCATGATCTCTCAGTTTTATACCAAGTATGACATGTATGGGATGGAATACTCTGTTGGTCAGTTTGGTGTCACCTGTCCTGTCGAACCCTCCCTGCAGGTGTGATGTTTTCCATCTCTTTGACTTATGGCACTCCACCAGCTCAAGGATGGCCTTGGTTACTTTAGGAATAAGTATAAATAATGGCCTTTCTGCATAGCAGTGTCCCGTGTTATCACTTCTAGAGAGAAACAGTGTCTGAAAAATATGCAGTTAGCTTTCAGAAAATGAAGTTACTTAGAGAAGACTTAGCTAAAGTCAGAAAACTGATTCTGCTTCAGCTCAAACCACAACAGCACAAAAATCTTTATCAAAATAGTTTCAGTCATAGTTTTTTATATAATCAGCACGTTGAGCATAATGAATATGCTGAGAGAATGTATTCTACTTTGCTAACATTTGACTGTATGTTTTTAAGGATACTACATGTATATAGAAGCATCCAACATGGTCTATGGACAGAGAGCATACCTAGTTTCAAGATCACTAAGAGGATCGTCTGGAAAACAGTGCTTGACATTTTTCTATCACATGTATGGAGCTGGGACTGGATTATTAAGTGTTTATCTGAAAAAGGAAGGTGATGATGAAGAGATTCCTTTGTGGAGGAGGACAGGGGAACAAAGCATCTCCTGGCTAAGGGCAGTGATAGAATATGAAAGTGATAGAAGCTACCAGGTAAGAAAAAAACCCCAAAAGCAGTCAAAAGGTAATATTGAACTGAACTATGTGTCAGAATCCATTGGGTTATATAAAAAAAAAGAAAATATTAAAATGTAGATAGCATTGAATGGGCACCTGAACAAGCTGAAGTACCACGAAACTTCTTACAAATGAAGGCAGGGAGGGAATCATTAAACCCATTAATAAGTTGCAAGTAAGGATATAGTTCATTGATTCAAAAATAATATTTTGAAGTATTTAAGTGCTACTATTTCTTGTCAGTAGTGGCAGTTCTTATTTAGATCCCTTATGCAATTTCTTTTCCCTCAGCTGTCTAAAGTCCTGTCTAGATTTGACATAACCACTAAGCTATGATAAAATGGCTGCTTCTTGAAGGTGGCGCCAAAGGCAAAGGATGATTTGGTCAACAACCAGCTGAATATGAGCCAACAGTGTGCCCAAGTGGCCAGGAAGGCCAGTAGCATCCTGGCTTGTATCAGAAAAACTGTGGCCAGAGGACTAGGGAAGGGATCATCCCCCTGTACTCGGCACTGGTGAGGCTGCATCTCAAATACTGTTTTCAGTTTTGGGCCCTTCACTGCAAGAAAGACATTGAAGTGCTGGAGTGTGTCCAGAGAAGGACAATAAAGCTGGTGAAGGGCCTGAGCACAAGTCCTGTGCGAAGTGGCTGAGGGGACTGGAGGTTTTTAGTCGGGAGAAACAGTGGCTGAGGGGACACTTATCACTCTCTACAAAGGAGGCTGTAGTGAGGCAGGTGCTGGTCTCTTCTCCCAGGTAACAAGTGATAGGATGAGAGAAATCGCCTCAAGTTGCATCAGGGGATCTTCAGATTGAATATTAGGAAAAAGTATCTTCATCAAAAGGGTTGTCAAGCATTGGAACAGGCTGCCCAGGGAAGTAGTTGAGTCACCATCCTTGGAGTATTTTAAGATGTGCAGATTTGGTGCTAAGGGACATGTTTTAGTGGTGGACTTGGCAGAGTTAGGTTTACAGTTGGACTGGATGATCTTAAAATGTTCTTTCCAATTTAAATGATTCTATGATGCAAAGCCAGAGCTCTGCCTTTGGTTCCAACAGTCCCATCCTTTCAATATTGCTGGAGACAAAGCTTCTGTCAAAGAGGAAGCTGAAATTGCTATTGACTGAAACAGCACTGGGCACAACACTGCATTGATCACTAACCGAAGATGGTGAGGGTTTTTTACTTTGCCTTAAGAGCCTGGAAATTAATCAGAAAAAAAAACCCAACTTTTACTGAAAAGGAAGTTTCACTTCCTTAGTAAGACCACAATACAATATTGTAATGCTCTTTTCTCCCCGCAAGGCTTGCGTGCATGCATATGGTCAACACAAAGCAGCACATTTGGGTTAAAAAGTGAGATAGAAATGCTGCATCACTATGGAAGATTTATCAGTGGTCTATAACACACACATCAATTTCTTAATGAATTGTGAGAACAAATTAGCTTCCTTTGGCATAGCACACGCCCAGATTCTCTGACCAGGGCCATTAGTCCACTGAGAGAACACAGAAGTTTCTTTCCAAGAAGCAAGCTTTCAGAACACACTAGATCCTTGAATAGACTGCATAGGTATTATTTCTTTCAGTCCTTCCTGTTGTGTGATTCATGAAAAACTGTGTCTTACCTTTACAGATTATTTTTGAGGCGATCCGTGGTGTGTCAATGAGAAGTGACACTGCTATTGATGATATTCTGTTCCAGGCAGGACCCTGTTTAGGTAAGTTTAAACATACTTTGTCTTTCTTAGGAGACATCTAGCAATTCACAGTGCTTTTTGTAATTAGGTAATATTTCTTCTCTTGAATCCCCACTGATTGGATCTGAATTTAGTATCATGATGCTGGGTTAGTGCAGAATTTTTTTTCTCTAATACGATGCAAAACCATCCTCAGAACCTGGACTAGTACAGATGCTGAAACACTTCTTAAAAACTGTATGGCAGTCCCATTTAATTCCAGCATGGTAATTAAATGCTGTCATGTGCATTCTCACGTATGATAAAAATACAAATAATTACAGTATTTCTCCCTTTTTATATTCTAGAAATGGAAGAAATTCAGTTCTCATCAGGCTATCCTGACAGCTTAAATGAAATTGAGTATTAAATACAGTTTGCTGAAAGGCATGAAGTGCGCAGAAGATTGGTATGTGAAAAACTGCACAAACTGCCTACTTTAAAATATGTTTTAAATAAATACTGGACTGATTTGAATATGCACCATGTATAGGAAGAACTCAAAGCACTCATGTTCCTCGCCTTTGAAATGAAATTATTGACTCAGGGCCTCTTATACTGGTTTGGTTTATATTTTTTTCTCTTCTGCATACTCTATCAGTTATTATACAAAGGCTTCCCATTTTGCACAGATCATTCATTTTTAAGCTTTTTTTTTAAATCTTTCTGGTATATAGATAAAATGAGGAAAGTAAAGGTGCACAATTAAAATCCAATATTGTATTACCTTAAATCTGCATTCAGTGAATGTTTTGTGTTGGGTAGACAATAGATTTTTGTTAAGGAAATTATAAATATTTTGAAATAATAAAGGAAATACTATTAGCTACTAGTAATAGCCTACAGGTTAAGTGCAATTATTCATGATGACAAATCTGTCTGGGAAACTCTTAACACTCTGCTGGCAAGTTTTAGTGGGTTTGTATTCTTTTAGTAAAACAAATTTATTTGTTGTTCTTGCCAATAACAAACCCACTTTTAGTGTTTCAGTATAATTCAGTATAAGCTGCTGCCGTTCAGAATTTATACAAAATGAAACCGTTTGAAGCCATATGTTTTCTAGCATACAAGTTTGGGGATTTTTAATAAATCTGTTGTATACTCACAGAGAGTGTACTTACTGTTTATCCAATGACAGATGCCTTGGGTTTATATTAATAAGAAACTGAACTCACACAACTTGTTATTTTTTAAGATTGTATGTGTTTGTGTACAAGGATTTGTTTTGAAATTATTATAACTTCCTAATAAAATGTAACTTTGAAAATCATCTTATTGTTCTGGTCTGGACTTCACAGTTGTTGGTGTAATGAGAAACAACTGAATCTAACATAATAGCCTGGATTCAATATTTGGAATATGAAGAAAATTAAATGTGTAGGTCACATCACCTAAGACACATGACAGAAAGCAATATCTCATCTGCTGCAGGAAATTCCTGTATTGAGCCATAGAAATTATTCTTACTTTCTCAAGCTGTTGCTGCAAGATGTAAGCCCTGAAAAGTGGCATAGCCTTTGCTCCTTTCAGAACAAAGTACACATTTTTCCTAGTGGCCTATAAGGATGAACAGCATCTGGGACATTCTAGCTCCTTGCATTTTTGGTAAGGTTTCATTTTGGTGATGCAAACAATAAATGAGATGATTGTTCAATTAAATACATGCAGTACTAAAATGTTTATTTGAGTACACAGATTGTCGCAGTTTACTATTTTCTAGAGACTGAGGAAAAGCCAAAAGGAATTGACACCTTAACTGCCTACCCTAGCTACCTACAGTCCCCACTGGCAGCTGGTTATGAATGCATCGCTCTTGCTGAAAATGAACGCAACTAGAAACAACAGAATCACAACTGTTTTACAGTTGTTCTGTAAAAGCTTATGCTTTGGTATCAACATTCAGATCAAATTATCTAAGGAGAAGACAGGTGAAAATGAAGTGGTTAAAATCATCAGGCTTGGTGGTTCTCCCTAGTTCTGATAGGACTTTCCTGTAAACAAAATTAAGCATAAAGTATAAAAGTCCTTTCTCTAACAAGAAACTCTGCTTCACTCCATCAAAGTAGTCAGACTTAAGCTAATGTGAATAAGAACATAAGCAAAATACTCTATTCTGAGCAGACCTCACTGGTATAAGGATATGGTTGAAATCACTGAGGGTAGTATTTATCTGTAGGGTGGAAATCACTGTCTTGACTGCAAAAAAAAAGAAGCCTGAATTCTTCCTTCAATAGGGAACAATAACACCTTTCCCCCCATTTCTGCTGAAAGAATTAAAGAATAAAATGAGAAATTGAAAGTTGCCTTTAAAAGTACCTTAGTGCCTGCTGAATTAGTGAAAGAATGGCTGCAAAATATCTGAAAACTAGGGAAGGTGCATTAAGATTTCTCCACTGGCAAACATCAGTTTTATGGTGAGCTGAAAACACTCCATCAGCTCTAACCCCTCCACCGCCCTCCCCCTGCAACTAATGTCTGCCCTGGATCCATTTTTATTTACTGTTTGTTCCTTTATCACTGCTGCAGTAGCTGTACAGGGCAAAGAACAGTTCTGAGACTTGCTATACTAGGCCTGCTTACTGTCTGAAAAAGCCTTCAAAAGCTACTGAAGAACCTATGAGTAATTGCTTTGATCCCAGTTGTGGAACAGTCCATAAAATGGAAATGAAAAAGAAACCTTTGAAAACAGCCTTTACACCCCAAACACTAACAGGCTTGTATTTGCTTAAAATGTAACTTTATGCGGGAGTGGAACTGAACTTGTCCTCACACCAGAGAAAAGCCCTTTTATTGCCCTCCTACTTACCCCTCTTTTTATTCTTTAAATGTTTTCCATTACTTGACTTTTTGTCATAATCCTTATTAATTTCCAAAAAGAGGGCCAAATTCAGATCTCAGTTACACCAGTGAAAAACCAGAATAAGGACATAAACTATCATTGTTATTCTAGCTTGATTCTAATGTAAGTGAACTATATTGTCGCTGTCTATTGTATCGTGCCAAAATAAACCTAACATAAATTGAGCTTTACAATCATGAAACTTCACTAAGACAGCTCAAACTGAGCACTAAAAACATCTGGCATTTTATCTACCCTCATCTGAACACAAGCTCATAAGTGTGACTGCCCACACACAGGAGACCCGCTGCTCTGAAAGGACCACTGTGTAATGTAAATGACTGAAGACGGCACACTTTTCCTTCAACATGCCACACTGAGGCAAAAGGTTCTGTCCCCTGCATTTAGAAAATGAGAAAACATCTGTCTCATCCTACCTCAAACAAAACACTAGGTGTCAGTTGTCAAAGCTACTTAATTTTAACATCTTAGAAAAAGAATTTCAAATTGTGATTTCAAGTTTCTTATTTGTTTAAGTACGGATGAATAAACTTTCAGTACTTATTTATACTGCTTTGGTTTGTATTCATCTTCTTCCTGTTTTCTTCCCACCCTTCCTCTGTTGTTCTGCTGTCTACCTCATTCACCTGTTTTTCCCACATGAATAGTTTTTCTGAACATTAGCATTTGGTCTCTCTTACCCAGCTACATATTCTGCTATGTCCTTTTGCTCACTGCTAAGTACACCTTGCTGCTCTTACATTCTATATTAACTTTTACATCCTCTCTCGCATCTTTCAAGAACTTCTCTTGGTTCAAGCAATGGCTGCTTTGTGGCCTTCACCATGTCCTTTTTTCCAGCTCTTACCAGTATCCATAGTCACCACATCCTGGAAAATGTTCCTTGACAAGTTCTGGGAAAAATAGGTCTCTTGAGCATAGTCTAGCAGGAATATGTTGAAATGGTTCCTTAATCTACTGCCTCCTTCTCTTTTGGCTGGAAGTCACTGTTGCTTTATGAGTTCAATGAGTTCAGTTCTACTCTTTTCATCTGCAAGCTTTAGACATAACTAATTTAGAAGACTACAATTTTTATTGATTAAGCAAAATAATAAATCAACTGATGAATCACCTAGTACTCTAATTAACCAGTAGAAACACCAGTGTCACTAAATTACAGTGACAAAATTTTGCACTCTATTACAAAGCTATTATAAAGCTGTTATCACAAATCTTATGAAGAACTTAATTTAAATCTTATTATCCTTTTTGATCCACACCACATAGCAAACTTATGCTTCTTGGTTTAGAAAAATAAAGTATTCTGGACATGGATCTGATGGAGAGTCGAGTGAGTTATTGAAAGTGGCTGGCTGATTGATGTCTTGATGGTCTTGGACATGCAGGTCAACTTCATGACTATCTTGCAGGCATTCGCTCTCATATTGTTGGAGCACAAGTCCTTTTCACTCGCTAACAGATCTTAATCTTTCTCCATACATTTTTTCCCTGTATTTGGAACAACCTTTTCACTGCCTTTTTACCCTCCTTTATCTACCTAATTCCCCTCAAAGAAGCAACATGCCTGAAATTGGTCCCAATTCTGCTCTATCTGTACCCAAAGATGCTGTTCTGATGTCTTTACCATGGCAGTTGTCATCTTTTCAGGGTATTACAGATATATTTGCTAGGTACAGGCAGCATTGCAAGCCTCTACATGCTGAATATCTGGTTCCTATAAAAAAAACATTGTAAACCTTCTAGTTTGAATCTCTCCAGATACATGCCAATTCCTTTTCCTGCTTCCACTTTAGCACAAGCGGTTTCTTATCTCTATCTCTCAGCAGTCTTAATCAGTCTCCAGGCCCCTCAGAGAAGCTTCGGGTAGTTATGAGGCCTTGTGTTCCAGCAGGAACTCTTGCTCTGAGAAGAAAAGTTAAAGTATGTGGGAAAGGTAAGACATCTGCAGGAGCCCCGGTGCCCTGCAGTAAAGGAGCTGAAATCTAACACACACACTCATAGAATCATAGAATGATAGAATGGTTTGGGTTCCCAACCCACTTGTCATGGGCAGGGACGCCTCCCACCAGACCAGGCTGCTCAAGCTCCCATCCAACCTGGCCCTGAACACTTCCAGGGAGGAGGCATCCACAGCTTCCCTGGGCAACCTTCCCTTCCACGATTCCTATAGGATCACTTCTAAAGGACACCTGTCCCTCCTATAGACTCCCTAATCTCTTAAGTAACGCATGTAAAAATGTTTCTCCTGTAATTTTCTTAAAAAAAAAAAAAAGGTAAGATAAAGAAGCCCGGGCAGGCACTGGAGTCTCGAAACACAAGCCGGTGCCCGCGCAGGGAGGGGGATACTCAAGATTTGCCCGCCTCTGGACCAGAGCATCCCAGCCGCTCGGCTGTGCTGCCACCTCGTGGGTGATACAAGAAGTATTTACTATTACAAAAAGGAATATTTTGATTTAAGCTAAAGTACAGTTAAGTTTCATCTGAGTAACTTTATGTTTTTGAAAGTTAGACAGAATAGCCCTCTGATAGCGTGTTTTCTTTATAGTGTATTTTTTTCAAACACTTTTTCCAGACACTGTTAAGAGAGAAACGATAACGTCTCGTGAATGTCTCCTTCTATAATCACCTCTGTTTGCAGTCTTTTATCTATTTAAAATGCAAGGTCAGACAGAGCTGGCTCCAAAGCTCCAATCAGCAGAGATTTGGCTGTTGTGAAGTTCATAATAACATTAAAATTAGTCTTTGGAAAGTCATAGAATATGCGTAAGGTTTCTGTGAAAATGTATACGTGTGCATGTAAGTGGGAAATATTCTATCCCCAGCTCGTCTCGTTACGCATGATTGATAGAAATCATTCCCTCACGTGTTCAGCGCTGAAATAAAGGATGCTGCTTTCTCAAACTCAAAATGAGTCTTAGAGAGTTTGTTTTTCGGTATCGCTGGAAACAGCCCCTCCTCCCACTCGCACCCTGAAACCGGATGCAGCGCCACAACCTTCCTCCCGTGACCCCCTCACAGCCCCGCTTTCCTCTAGCCAATGGGCAGCAGAGCGGCACATGAGAGCCAATGGAAAGCTTCATCGCAGCTTAATCCCGCCCCACCCGCCAATGAGTCCTTCCGCGCCCGCCGTTTCCCTCTCGCCAATGAGGTCGAAGTGCGGGGCTCGTGCCTGCGGCTGTGCCGAGCGGGGAAGATGGCGGAAGCGTCAGGGGCGGAGAGGCAAGGGAAGAGGAGCCTGAACGCCTGTCAGCCCGGCGCCCGCGGCAGGCAGCGGGCCTTGAAGGGCGCCGAGGCCCGGCCCCGCTTTGTCGAGGGCTCCATCGTCAGGATCTTCATGCAGAACTTCCTGTGAGTGAGCAGTGGGCGCGCTTCCCGCTCGGGTGGCCGCGGCGGGATGGCCGCCATTGGTCCCGGGGGTCGGTAGCTGCTTTAGGTGGCCTCGCCCTCCACCTCGTTTTGGTGCTGAGGAGCTGGTGGTGAGGCCAGGAGAGCCAGACTCGGGGCTGGCGAGGCGGGGACACGCTGGCTGCTCCGCCCCGGTGCGCGGAGAGGGGTCTCCCCTGGTGAAACCAGGCCTGGGACACCGAGCCGAGTCGGAGCTGAAGAGATTGCCCAGCGAAGCTGTGGATGCCCACGCCCTGGAAGTGTTCAGTGCCAGGCTGGATGGGGCCTCGAGCAGCCTGGTCTGGTGGGAGGTGTCTGTCCACGGCAGTGGGGTTGGAACTGGATGATCTTTAAGGTCCTTTCCAACCCAAATCGTTCTGTGATTTCTTAGAAGGTGATGCTTTGCTCAAGGCGAGGAGGCGAGGACCTGCTGTGTGGACTAAAAATCCGTAGGTTCTTAGTGAAGGTCATCTCCTTAGGGATATGTTTCCCCGTGGTGGTCGTGTCGGCCCTTCTTCCCCTCAGATGCTGGTTCCTGTTGTCCGTGTGAGCTTCTGCAGGCTTTTTTCTCCCGTTTAGGTGATGGTCACGTGGTGGAGGTGGGGAGAGTACAAAGATGTTCATGGGACAATGTGAACCGGCCTTGGAAATCATTAGGACAAAGGATCTGTCGTGTTATCTTTTTGCGTGTACTTTCTTTAGCATCTACGTGTTGGAAATAGCATTCTGTTGGGAGCTATTTCAGGTACTAGTAGAAGTTTTCAGGCCATTTTTCTTATGGCTGGTATGCTGTTAGTTCCACGCCAGCTTTGAAAGGCATTCCAAGTAGCATAGTTCACAGATCACGCTGCAGTTGTCAAGTGAAGATTCAAACATAATATTTTGAGCCTCATCTTTAAGGATTCTCTTCCAGAAATACATCGATTGTGGTATTGTCTTATCATTGACTGCTTTCTATTTCTTTTTTTTGTGTTAGTGTCTCGGTTCCTCTCTGTGTGTTTAGTACAGTGCAGAAACAGAACATCAAATAGTGGAGTTCATGAAAAAATGTGGGTGTTATGGATCATACCAACATTAATTGTTTTTCTGAATTTGCGTGCTAGGACTTGGTCTTTTCCTGTAGTTGCTGCTGCAGTAGGCATGCTGGATGTGCATAATGAAAACAAAAACAAACAGTGATGACAGACTAATGTTTTAGGTTCTTGTAACTCAAGAAAACTACTGAATGACGTATCAGTACAGAGTTCCAGAGACTTCTTCCAGAGCTTAAGACCCAAGTACATTGTGTGTGGGGAATCTCCTTCTGTGATGGTAGTGCAACAGGCAGCTAGAATTAAATGTAACAAACTTGACTGAATTCACTCAGAATTCTTTCTGTGGTTTTTAAATATGTAAAATATTATGCTGTCCTAGTAAAGAAAATAGAAATTGTCATTATATGGCTGGATTTTGTTCTTTGTAATAATATGTTTTGAAGAAAGTCATTGTAAGTACTCTTGCTAGTAGGAATGTATTCCACATTGTTTTGTTATAGTGTTAAATTTTCACTCTGAGATTTTCTTAACAAATCTGTGTTTGAGGATTGAGTCTAGATTGATAAAATTATCTGTCATATTTAATGTAACCATAAAGAGTTTTAAGGAAGAAAATTTTTATTACGGTAGCACAATGTTTATAAGTTTTCAAAAAATTGTTGTGTTTTCCAGAACATATGACGTCTGTGAAGTACATCCAGGACCCAATCTGAATATGATTGTAGGTGCCAATGGAACAGGAAAGTCAAGCATTGTTTGTGCCATCTGCCTGGGACTGGCTGGAAAACCTTCTTTCATAGGGCGAGCTGATAAGGTAACTATGAACTTCTCTAATTTTCATGTTTAATCGGAATTTCATTAAGAACTCTGTCCAGCAGAGGAGGGGAAAAAAACCTGTCTTGCTTGATTTGCTTAATTTTTATAAAAAGTAAGGTGTCCAAATTGTAGAATAACCTGGTCCAGAGTCAGAGGCTTTCACCAAAGGGGTTTTGTCTTAGTTAACTACTTTTTGTCTTGGCTGAATTATGGAATGGAAACACCTGAACTGTACTGGAACCTGAGTAGACTAGGGGTTATTTTTGAAGATGTCTAAGCCTCCACACTGGGGTAGGAAATGGCCACCTAATGCATAAATAACAGTCAGAAATGCTAACTAAAAGATAAATAGAAAAAAAAGTCCAACTTAAATTTCCAAATATGTGGAACCTGTAGAAATAATGTATCCTTCATGTGTCTGAGAATTTATCTGAAAGTATGGAGCCACTGATCTTTGATTTAAGTGGAAGTTTAGTTGTTTTTAGTTGCTCTACTATTATTTTCATTTTTGCTCCCAAGAGATCATGTGTTGACATTATAGTAAGGCATTTGTATTGTCAACTTTTGAGTTTTGCTCTTTTTGGATATTCTGGTTGGATGGAATTCATTTCAGTAGATCTTTGGAGCACTGAATCTGCGTACCTAATTGATTGTACGTATTACATGGTTGCAGCTTAGTCTTGAAAATGTAAATATGGAAACTGACTGCATGGCAGCCCTGTGCATTAATATTTTTATTGGCTTTTCATGTTTATATATTTTTATACTATTAGTATTTGCAGCTCTATTAGTATAGCTGTTTGGCAGTGTCTTTCATTTTCATTACTTCTGCTTCCTGAATTCATGAGATCTTCCTCTGTGTGAATCTGTTGATTATAATTTTTTCAGTTTTGGAGGTTGAAATTGATCAGAAATTGTTAATCTGTGGAGTAAGTTCTAATGCTGCTAGTTGATGAGGAAGATAAGTGTCTGTCTTGAATTAATAGACAAGATCAATTTTAGTGTTTAATTGTAAAGTTTTTAATGAAGTGAACCATTTCAGTGGCTCTGTTATACAAATATGTCATTTTAATAAGAGATTACATTAATGGCAATATAAGAGATTACTGTCATTTTGCAATAATGATTTCTATAATTAATTTTGTAGGTTGGTCTCTTTGTAAAGCAAGGGTGCTTGAAAGGTGTAGTAGAAATTGAACTGTAAGTAGTAAAATTGTATTTCTTCATGCGTTTTAATTATTTCCCCACACAGTAGCTCACAAAATTGTGAAAAAAAAATCTGTTGTACAGAAGTCTGTCTTTAAACTTTTTTTTTCCCCCAGATGTAAAAATTTTAAAGTTAAATAATTATTGCACAAAAAGTAAGCAGTGATCACTGGTTTTTATTTGACTTTCTGAAGATTTTACCTTGTCTTTAGGTTCAAAGAATATATAGATGAAGTTTGAAATATACGGTGTGTTTAGCTTTTGGTTACATTTAAGGTTCAGATTATTCAGATACAGTCAATACTGCCATTGTGACGTTATGGTTGGAAATTATTTCTAAAGAAGAAAAAAATCCCCCAATGTCTAAGTCTTAAACCAAATGTTGTGCTTTCACTTTCTTAGAAGAAGAATGCTGGTATGAGGGGCTCCACTACATTCTTACTGAAAACATTACATACTGAAACAAAATAGTAGGAAGAAAAAAATAGATCTTGGCTGATTTGACTAATGCAGTCTTCTAGGTAAGCTTTTGCAAAACAGAACAACTGAGTCACTTGGGCTTTTCCCTGTAGAATTCCATCAGTAACTTCTGGTTACAGGGTAATATCACATGCTTTTTGTAAATTTTCTGTTTTGACAACTAAGGAGAGACTATCCAATAGAATTCCCAAGTGGATGCTTTTTTGTGGAGATCTCAGCATGAAGCGGCAAGAGCACGGGTGATTTTGATAAGCCTTAACCTGATCAGTTTGTCTGAACTAAATAGAACATAAAGCTAATCAACTGATTCAGAGCCTGAGTGAATTTGTCCAGTTGGCCCACCCTGATCAAATTTTATAAAAAGAAAATTGTATAAATGTAAAAAGGTATACCGGAACATATCTTTGAAAAAATCCTATCCTCTTCTGTTGTTGTGAGATTGATCAAGTGAGACATTCTTTGAGACTGGCTGAGCAATGGATCAGGAGGTAGGATGTCTTTCAGGTACATGGTGGGATTGTTCCAACTTAGACACATCTGGATGTCCCTTTAAAATCTGAAGAGAGACTTGCAGTATATGAAGACTTAATGTTGTTACTGTAGTGGTTGTTAAGTAATTCAGGTATTTGTTCCAAACACTGAAAGCTGTTGAATTACTCACTTGTACTTTGATCTGTATTATTAAGTGTAAGGTACATGGCCCTTAAACTGTTATGAGCCATTATCCTCCATCTTTAACAATATGCTGACTGAACCGGCACTAGACATTTTCTAAATCAAGATGGTAACCAAAATGTCAAGAATTTGACCATCTCATTGCTTATTTGCTCTTGATGCATGTTAACCAGACTAAATTTTTGACAACTAAGTGTTGAGCCTGGGAACACAGTGGACAACTGATGCATCTTTGCAGTTCTTTAAAATTAGTACTTGTTTTGTACTGTATGATATTTGTATTCCCAAATGGCACTTATATACCCAGCTTATTGATGTAGTTCTGTACGCTAATGCTTTTTTTACTTTAAAGGTGTAGTGTTGATGTGCCCTTTCTCCATACCAATTTTAAAACTTACTAAGTATCATATAATAATCCACTTTTATATAAACTGTTCACATTTGTGAGAAACTTTTAAATGGTTCATACTTTCAGCATCGCTGTGTCATTTATTATAATTTTCCTCTGAGTTAAGATTTGCAGATATTCTTGATGTTTTCCATGTGAGATTAATTCATCACTAAAGTACGAGATGTTTTCTGAAGCATAAAATGTGAATCTACTGCTACTGTCCAGAAATATTTAAATATCTACAAGTTTTAATACCATAACTCTAACGTACTTTGACACTTGTAACCTTTACACATTCTCAGAAGCATAAACACTTCTTTTTATTAATCAGATTGAAGACACCTGACAATATCGTTATCACACGTGAGATTCAAGTGGTGAACAATACATCAACATGGTTTATCAACAGAAAGCCAACAACGCTGAAAACGGTAGAGGAGCAGATTGCAGCCTTAAACATCCAGGTGGACAATTTGTGTCAGTTTCTTCCTCAGGTATGAATGACTCTGAAAAGATAGTGGGTGCATATGGAGTGATGTGTTTTCAGAGGCTTTTGTTGCTTCTTGGGTTTTGTAGCACTTCAGCAATTTAATCGGGGCAGCGCAAAGGAGGAGAGAGGTGAGGTAACCGTAGTGGTGTGATGGTAAAAGAAAAGAGGAACTGTGTGACTGTTAAGGCTCAGTAATTGAACAGTTTTATATTTGCTATCAGTTGATATTGAAAGGAAAGCTGCTGATATATTCCCCATGGTGATGTTTCAGTAGCAATACTAGCAATATCTCTGTCCTGTCTGTGCCTTTATATGGATGTTCTTAAACAACAAAAGAGCAGGAAAATCCTTCAGGTCGAGCACTGGTTTTGTACCTTTGCGAGCATGGTTCTTGTGGTTCTGCATCCCTCACTTTCCCAGTCAATCACTACATGCACTTTTCTCTGATTATGTCAAGTCAATTCCTCAAGATTGGGTCCTGTACTTTGGAAGTGAAGGGGAAGAGTTGTTCGTATTTCTTTCCAAAAAGCAGAAAGCAATCCTACTAAATGAGTACAGTTGTAGCAGACTTGCTGTAGGCCCATTTTGTTAACATTTGTGGCTCAACAGTTTTTTGAGGATATAGCAGGACTTAAAGGTATTTAGGATCAAATTATGTAAAAGCTGATGAAAAATAGCTTCTAAAAACAGATTCTAAAGGAGAGAGAAGATAAAGGTTACTACAAGCAGTTTCTGTATCTGGGTTCATGCTCAAGCACATCACAATTTCTGTGCCAATAAGGAAGTTGCCTCACAACTACACCTTAAAAAAAATTATGCAGGGTTTGTTGCTAAGACCTTCTCAGTTCATGTGGATAATCAGGGATGGTAGTAAAAGGAAAGCTATCAGAGCCTAGCCACCCATGGGTTTGTGTTCTGTTCAAGGAGAACTGTATTTAAGAGGACATGCTGAAAAATATTAAAGTTTTAAAAACTAATATTTTGGAAACAAATATTCTGATGTTGCTTTTTTCCCATTTACTTACTCATAATAGTTTTTTAGAGTTAACTTTCTGCGTATTCTACCAACATAAGTTTTCTATTTGAAACTGATTTTTTTCTTTACTACATAAATGTCAGTTCAGTGAATATTACTGTGTTGAAAGTTTGGGGTGTTTTCCTGTCTTCCGCTGTTTCAGTGGCAAGCACATCTTTCACTCCAGTCAGTTTTGTGCTGTTCCTTTGTGTTGGACAGCAGCAATGCTTCCTTTTACCCTTGGCTGCCAACCTTAATATTAACTTCTACATAGCTTAACTTTTCAGTTAATCATAGCATTTATGCTGGGAAGGTCTAGCCTCGGCAGGCTGAGAACTGATATTAAAAATATAGTTGAATAAAACCTGTAATTGTCTGTACTAAACTGTTGTTTAGTAGAATGATAGCCAATTAAAAAATAATTAACCAATCTGTATCCTCAACAGCTACATTCAAAAGCTGCCAAACAGTCAAGAAGAGCTAAGGTTTAAGCTTAAATCGTTCCAGAACAGCTGTAAAAAAGCCCATGTGTGAAATCTTAAAAATGTTTAGGAAGGTTTGGTTGTTACTGAGATGGTCATCCTATGCTTGCGTTAAGTATGCGAGAACTATCTGACGTAGAACTGCAAGTCTGGTGAATGTTCATGGCAAGTCAGTTGAAGCGTTTAAATCCAGTGTTACTGTATTGAATTTTTCTAACTAATGCTGGTTTTGTAACTTTTTGTGTAGGACAAAGTTGGAGAATTTGCAAAACTAAGTAAGATTGAATTACTTGAAGCCACGGAAAAATCTGTTGGTCCTCCAGAAATGTACCAATTCCATTGTGAACTGAAAAACTTCAGAGAAAAGGAAAGAGTGCTGGAGGTAAACATGCGCATTATAGAGACGGAGAGCAATGACTGCAGGGAAATTAGCATAATAAAATGTAATGGGAGATCTTTTGGAACTAAGTGGTGGTATTAATTTACAGAGTCTGCAGTAAGTTGGTTTGACCAAGTAACACCCACCTTTTCTCAGGATTCATTAATCTCTTGACACTTGCCTGCTTATAGGCACAAAGATGTGTGTACAAGTGGTCTGGACGCAGAGGACAAGGGACATCTGTTGTCGAATACTTATCGCTTCCCTGGAAAACTCTTGACTGGCAGTAGCTTTTCTGTACAGATACTTTATGCCTTTTAGAAGTTACCTGCTGTTATAGGGTGCTCCTTTGCTGACTTCAGTTGCCATGTATTATGGACAATATTGTTGCCTGCTATCTGTTTTTCCTGATTTGGAGTATTATCAAAGAGGAAAAGGGAGAGTGTATGCAGTAAGCTGCAACCTTGTTGATGCTAGGACACAAGGTGTTTTCCCATCATTTACTTGTACTGTAATCTAAACGGAGCATAGGCCTACTGATGTTTGTAGGAATCTTGGTGTTACTGCTGGGAATGGTGTCTTGGGAACAGAGTTCAATAATTGTGTCTGTAGTTAGCCATGCAGACCATTCTTGTAATTCTTTGTTCTGCTATTTCTGCTAGTGCTACCGCATGCACGTGCTTTTCCTCTCATACATACTGCATTCGCAACCTTAATGTTTCTTTTACAAATCTCAACAAGATCTTTCACAAGCATTTTTGATACTTGTAGTTATGAATACCAGTTATGGTAGTTCAGAAATGTCTAAATTCATGGAGACTTGACCTGTAGAAAAATGAAGAGAAAATAAAAAGTATTCTTGGGATTAAGATTTCTGTTTAATTTAAACTTGTTTTCACAGAAAGTACTTGAAAAAGCTGGACAGCTATTCATAATGGAGTTGTTTCCTTTTAATTACTGCTATACTAAAATGCCCCTTCTAGTGCTAGATTTCTGTTTTAATGTACAGGTGAAGCGGGGACTGTTTCTGAGAAGTGCTTCCACAAAGACAGTGTAACACAGGAAAATATATATTCTTACAGAACTTGTGCAGAGACAAAACTAATTCTTTGGAGAAAATGAAGCAGAGGATTGAACGATATAAACAAGATGTTGAGAGATACCATGAGCGCAAGCGTCATTTAGACTTAATTGAGATGCTTGAGAGGAAAAGGCCTTGGGTGGTAAGTTCTTTTTTCTGTTCAGTGGTTTTCTCACCTAACCCATTTTTCCCAGTACTACCATATTAGAAGTATGCCAGAATCATAAGATAGGAAGAGACCTCTGAGATCATTGAGTCCAACTGTGCCTGTCTCCCTACTAAACCATATCCCTAAGAAACTCATCTACCCATCTTTTGAACACCTCCAGGGATGGAGACTCCATCACCTCCCTGGGCAGCCTGTTCCAATCTCTGACCACTCAGTGAAGAAATTCTTCCTAATGTCGACTCTAAACTTGCCCTGGTGCAACTTGCGGCCATTCCCTCTTGTCCTGTCACTTGTCACTTGCGAGAAGGGAGCAGCACCCACCCCGTCACAATCTCCTTTCAGGTAGTTGTAAACAGTGATGAGGTCTCCCCTCAGCCTCCTCTTCTCTAAACTGAACAACCCCAATTCCGTCAGTCTCTCCTTGTAGGGGTTATTCTCCAGCCCCCTCACCAGCCTCGTTGCCCTTCTTTGCACATGCTCCAGCACCTCAATGTCCTTGTAGTGAGGGACCCAAAACTGAACACAGTATTCGAGGTGAGGCCTCACCAGTGCCGAGTACAGGGGCAAAATCACCTCCCTGGTCCTGCTGGCCACAGTCTTTCTGATACAGGCCAAGATGCCATTGGTTCTCTTGGCCACCTGGGCACACTTCTGGCTCATAGTCAGCCAGCTGTCAACCAACACTCCCAGACCCTTCTCCTCCAGGCAGTTTTCCAGCCATTCTTCCCCAAACCTGTAATGTTGCATGGGGTTGTGCCCCAAGCACAGGACTCGGCATTTGATCTTGTTAAACCTCATCTTGTTGGTCTCAACCCATTGATCCAGCCTGTCCAGATCTCTTTGCAGCGCCTCCCTTCCTTCAAGCAGATCAACACTGCCACCCAGCTTGGTGTCATCTGCAAACTTGCTAAGGGTGCACTCAATGCCTTCATCAAAATCATTGATAAAGATGTTAAACAAGACTGGACCCAGCACTGAACCCTGGGGAACACCGCTTTTGACCGGTTTCCAACTGGATTTAATTCCATTTACCACAACCCTTTGTGCCCAGCCATCCAGCCTTTTTTTACCCAGCAGAGGATGTAGCTGTCCAGGCCAATGGCAGCCAGTTTCTCAAGCAGAATGCTTGAGAAGTCCAAGTTACACCACAGCCTTTCCCTCATCCATTAAATGGGTAACTTTGTCATAGAAGGAGATCAGATTGGTCTGGCAGGACCTGCCATTCATAAACCCATGTTCACTGGGCCTGATCACCCGGTTGTCCCTCGCGTGCTGTGTGATAGCTCTCAAGACAATCTGCTCCATGACCCTCCCTGGTACTGAGCTCAGACTGACAGGCCCGTAGTTCCCTGGATCCTTCCTCCGACCCTTCTTGTAAATGGGTGTCACATTTGCCACTCTCCAGTCAAGCGGCAATTCCCCATTCAGCCAAGACTGCTGGTGGATGAGGGAAAAGGGTTTGGAGAAGACTTCTGTCAGGTCCCTTAATACCCTCAGATGGATTCCATCTGCCCCCATGGATTTGTGTATGTCTAATTAGCCAAGCAGGTCTCTAACCAAGTCCTCCTGAACTGCTGGAGCTTCATTCCCTTTATCTTCTGGCTGAGGGGGCTGAGTATCCCTAGGGCATTCCTCCTTGGGGTTAAAGACTGAGGCAAAGAAGGCGTTGAGCACCTCTGCCTTGTCCTCATCCCTCATCACTACTGTCCTTTCTGCACCCAGCAACGGAGGGAGAGTCTCCTTTCTCCTCCTGTTGCTGCTGATATATTTAAAGAAGTTCTTTTTAATGTCTTTGTCCAAAGTGGCCAGTTGAAGTTCTAGTTGGGCTTTAGCGCTTCTGATTTTTTTTCCCTAAACGACCTCACTTCACCCTTGTAGTCCTCCTGGGATGCCTGCCCCCTCTTCCAAAGCTTGTAAACTTTCTTCTTTTTCCTGAGATCGCTACGAAGCTCCCTACTCAGCCATCCTGGTTTTCTTCCCTGCTGACTTGTTTTACGGCATACAGGGATGGCTTGCTCTTGTGCCACCAGGATTTCCTTCTTGAGGAGCATCCAGCCCTCTTGCACCCCTTAGTCCTTTAGAGCCACCTCCCAGTGAACTTTACCAAGCAGCCTTCTGAAGAGTTCAAAGTCTGCCCTTCAGAAGTCTAGGGTGGCAGTTCTGCTGACCCCTCTCCTCACTGCCCCAAGAAGCGAGAATTGTATCGTCTCATCATCGCTGTGCCCCAGGCATCCTCCAACCGTCACCTCTCCCATAAGGTCTATTTGTTCACAAACAGCAAAGCCAGTTGGGCACCCTCTCTAGTCCGTTCACTTACCAGTTGTTTAGAAAGTTTACTTACTAGTTTCTTAGTAAGAAATTGAACGTCATTACAATTGCTTGGTGCAAACAGGCCAGGTCTTGAAATACTGTTACAGGCCTAATTTTAATCAAAGGTTTGCTTGTGCATGTAGTTGAGCTGAAGAAATTGCTTAAGAAATGCTTATTGAATGCTGGCAGACTTGGTGCCGTGACTACTTCCCTAGGGAGCCTGTTCCAGTGCTCCACCACCCACTGGCTGAAGAACTTCTTCCTAATATTCAATGTAAACTTCCCCTGACACTTCTGCCTGCTGTTACCTCTAGTCCTATCATAGTTTGCAAGAGAGAAGAGATCAGCACCTCTTTCTCCTCCCTCCCTTGTGAGAAGGCAGTAAACAGCTATGAGATCCCCTCTCAGTCTGCTCTCCTCCAGTTTGTACAGACCAAGTGACTTCAGACGTTCCTCATATGACTTCCCATCTAGACCCTTCACCAACTTTGTGGCCTCATCTGGACACTCCCCAGTAGCTTGATAAACTTTCTATACTGTGGCGCCCAAAGCTACACACAGTACTCGAGGTGGGGCCTCACCAGTGCAGAGCACAGTGGGACAATCACCTCCCTTATTGGGGCTGGCAGTGCCATGCTTGATGCATCTCAGGACACGGTTGGCCCTCTTGACTGCCAGGGCTAATGTTCAACTTGCCGTCGACCAGAATCCCCAGATTCCTCTCTGCATGATTTCTTTCCAGCCTCTCACACCTCAGTAATGCTTTTACTCCTTGCAGACACAACTTGCATAATTTAAGCTGTGCCTAGCCATTTCCAATTGCGTCTTCCAGCCGTTCCAGTGTTTGGTTTTTTTTTTGTCAGCTTGTCCTGTACCTTTACTAATTTTAATTTATTAATTGAGGTTTGGTGTGCATGACATAAATCATGGTGAATATAGTTTGCCAGTCTCAATAAAGCTGGCATTTAGAAAGTTTGAAATCTTTAACAAATTTAAAAGAGCCTAGAATCAAGGACAGATCATTTATACAAAGCAAAATAAGGCTTTTTGAACAGCACTTTTGTGGTAGTTTAACTTGGAGTGGTCAGTCAGGTTAAATTATTGTAAACAGTTTAGGTTGACACTGGAGTGTCATGTTGCTTGCCTTGATTGCAAGCTTTGTAGAATCCATGAAATACAGATAACAGAAATTATCAAAGTTTACACATAGTATTTGTGGAAGATGCAGAAAACTTCTGCATTTTGTTGTAGTTTTGCAGGTAACAAAGCCTCATGTAGACAATGAACTTTATGTCCCTTTTATCTTGAAGAGCAACTGGATTCAGAGGATATACCTTTGCCGCCTTCAAATCTCCATGCTAACAGCACAGAGAGATACAGTAGCAGCAATTGAAATAGATGTATGGTGGTAGATGTTATAAAGTAGGTGGGATGTAAGCACTGTGCCATTAGGACTGGACTTCAGCACTTGTAGAAAGTGGAAAGATGCAGATTTTTGCCTACTACACATGCATTATATCCTTGCTTAGTTAACAAGAAGAGGGAGTTATTTTACTAGGAGAGATATAGGTCTTGCATAGCTAATTTAGACTAATACTCATTGTGCTCTGCTGTAAGGTATTTGTAGATACAGAACTATGAAGGCTAGTTGGAAACTGGCAGTGGGAAACTTAAGTTAAGAATCTTATTGTCTGTCAGTAAAATTACCTTCTGCAAGTATGAGAACGTGCTGTTAGTTACATGTTTGCTAAGAAAATTTAGACAGACTACATCACATCTTATTATTTCACTTCTGTCTTCTAGACAATTTGTGTTGCTGAGTACTTTAAATACTTTTGGTGGGTGCAAAAATTGGGAGAAATGTTAACTTTTTGGCCACTGAATCAATAAAAACATCAATGTGTTTTAATACACGTATGAAGTTCCAATTTGCAGTACAGAATCAATAGTGTGTAGCAGATTGTTTGCCAGAAGTCACTTGCATGTGGATAATGTACAGTTGAAATCAGGGGTCATCAGCGTAATTGCTTTACTACATAGAAAATTTGACCTACAGGCTGCAACAAAATTTCACGTTCTGTTGTGATCTTCAGTGCAGAAGATTGTTGCTGTTTTATGGTCTGTCAAATCTGTCTGAAAGATCTCTTGATGTTCTCCTATACTGAAAAATACCAAGCTTTCCCTGAGAGAAGAAATGCATTCTTTTACAAGGACTTACTTCTTTGTCATCAGACCTAGCATTATTGTTTAATCCTGGGAATAAACGTTTTTGATGTCTTAAAGTTGAGTACACCAAAGTTTTAGGGGTAGCTATGAGAATTTTTTCTTCCTTTTGTGAATCAAAGTTATTTGCTTAAAGGTTACCAAAATGCAGAGGTCTAGTGCAAGTCAGGTTTTCTTAAAGTGTTAGAGGGATTTGCTGTATAAAAGACAAGTAGTGACTATTTCTGGGGAAATTTGCCTGTACCTTTTATCTGAAGAAATGAGGTGTAATTTTATGCATGTCTATTGCTTTAACCTTGGAATATAATACCTTACTTAGAGCAGAGCTAAATCTGAAGCTTATTGTATCAGCTAAGTGGAATATAATTGCTTTGCCTCTGCAATGGTGCCTACTGATTGTACTCCACATCGTAGAATTCCAGCAGCTTTCTTCTAATACTTTTTGGCTTTATGAGAAAGGTACTATAAAGAAAGAATTTGGATTTAATTTTAAGTTGATTTATTTGTGATTGTGTGTGTTTACAAGCAATGTAATTAAATAACTAACTAGGAAGCAGTAGTATCAGATAAAGCAGAGTTAACTGTTACAGATAGAGCTTGCAGACTATTCTCCTTTACTATTCTTTTTAACGCTCCAAAGCTTGGAACAGTCCAGGCATATGCTCTAAACCGGGAGCGTTCTTTAGTGACTGCCAAATCCAATAGCCTTCCCTTCCTCTGCACCTTCGCATACATGTATCACGTCTTCTCTCTGGTCCTCTGAGTATCCTTTTTTTCTCACGAACCTTTAACAACCGTTGAATGTCATGATGTTGTTGGTGGTGGTGTGTTCTTTTTTTTTTCTTTCCAGACAGCATTACACAAAAAAAATCAGTAGTAATGACTCCTTCAGCCTAAACTACTTTCTTCCTAAAATTCTCCTCTTCTTGAAGTGGAAGTTCTTGATCACCACACTGTTTACTATCTCCTTGTACTTGGGAATGCTTCTCCTCTTAAGTTCCCTAGATAGTGACTTCTCTGGTGTTTGTGTTACATGCTAGAGGTTTGAGGTTTTTTCCCAAGTTCTGTTCCACTCTTCTCCTTGGTTTACTTCAGGTTTAGGTGTGTTGCTGGCTCTGATCTATCCAGCTTATTCCTTTTCTTCTGAAGTTTTCTGTGGTTATTTGCTCCTCAGCTTGAGGATTTCTGTCTAAGTAGTGCTCAAACTATGGACAGAAGGGCTAAAGAATTAATTTTTCCACACTGATCCCAAATGGACTTAGAGGCAAGGTAATTGTAGACGAATTGTTTGTTTCTTCTGCTACTTGAATTGCATATTAAAGAACCAGTAAATGTGTGCGCTTGTTCACTGGGGACTGAATGACCCCTACGTCTCCTAGACTTAATGACTAGTAATAGGAGGATTACTTAAGCAGTTGCTCTAATCCTAGCTTTTGAATGAGATTTTTTTTCTTAAAACTCATGTACAGTTAAATAAAATGTTAGAGGAGTACAAATACTGGAACAGAAGAGAACAGTCTTTAATTATTTTGCTTTCGTTGCTCCAAGGAATATGAAAATATTCGTCAGCAGCATGAGGAAGTGAAACAGAGCCGAGACCAAGCCAAGGAAAAACTGAAGAATCTGAAAGAAATGCAGGCCCCAGTGACAAAAAAAATCCAAGAAGCTGAAGAACATCATAAGAGTCTGGATTTGAAAATCAGAGATAAGGTGGGTATTTTAAGTTCCTCATTAGCATATGGAACATATTCAGTGTTTGTTATGTATAAAGCAATAACCTGTTTCTTTGTAGTGTGCTGTAATGATGTGTTTCAGCAGAAATTTTTCTGAAGTACTCTAGTATTCCTGTCTTTGGTTCTCACTGCCTTCTCCATGTCTCTGTTCCATTAAAAGCAGTGGAAACACAAGGAATGTTTTTCTTACTAAACCTTCAGTAGCAACTCTGAAATTCTACTCACTTTTATAAGAGCAGGCAAATTTTATAATTCTCTTCGTAGAACCTTCAAAATCTTCAGGGATATAATACTACAGTTTCTTTAAGTTAGATACTTTTGTAGTCTGGTGGTGTGGATGCTTTTTTTATCTTCTTAAAATGTATCCAGTTTGGGTGATTAATTTAAGCTAAATTACAACTTTTCTGGCCTAAAAATGTTCCTCTAATATTTAACCTAATTCCATAAGTAGGATATAATTTTTTTATTAGACAGTTGTGAACGCTATTAAGCATAAGAGAATTACTAAAGTACAAGTTTACCACTAGTAAGTCTGTCCGTGCCTTATGGCTTGCTGTGTGTTTTTTGAATATCTGCTCTCTTTAGGGGTATAGAAAATTACTGTTTCCGTATGACAGATAGGAAACTACTATAATTCTCTGCAGGATTTAAACTGTAATCTCAAGTACTACCCAGGCTGCAGAAGTCCTTGTCTGCATAGGCTGCGCGAATTTGTAATGGATAACCAAGGTCCGATTATAATCTGAATGTTTGCTGCAGTGCATTCTGCTTGAAGGTAACTGATCAGATCAAAGGACTTGGTGTGGAAACACATGTGACACCTGTAGAGGACTGCTGTCATGAAGCATCTTGTAGAATCAGGGTCTGAATCTTCAGTGGCATTTAGGGCTCTGAGCTAATACAGAGCCCTAAATACAGCTAATACAGAGTCCATGTGCTTTCTTTAAAAATACAAACAAATGCCCTCCCCTCCAACAACAAAAAAAACCCACAAAAACAACAACAGTGAAAAATCAAAACCAAAAATAAATGGGAAAGGCCAGACAAACAAAACACAGATGGTAGTTCACACAGCTTTTGTTTTTGTTGTGATGTGAACCACTTACCTGAGTACATTATTATTGTTGTTGTTATTATTGTTATTATTGCCCTTTGCTGAATGTGTCCTTTGTGTTCCACAGTACTGCAAGGCATTATTATGATGTGATTCAAAATACCTAAACACTCAAAAATGTTGCATTTTTCATAGAGTCTTCCAGTTGGAAAAGACCTTTGAGATCATCGAGTCCAACTGCACCCATTATCTGCTAAACCACATCCCTTAAAAACTCATCTGTCCTTTTTTTAAACACCTCCAGGGATGGTGACTCAACCACCTCCCTGGGCAGCTGTTCCAGTGCCTGACCACCCTTGCGGTAAAGAAATTCTTCCTAATATCAAGTCTGAACCTCCCCTGGCGCAACTTATGGCCATTGCCCCTTGTTCTATCACCTGTCACTTGAGAGAAGAGATCAACACTCACTCTCCCACAGCCCCCTTTCAGGCAGCCATAGACAGTGGTGAGGTCTCCCCTCAGTCTCCTCTCTTCCAAACTAAGCAACCCCAGTTCCCTCAGCTGTTTCTTGTAGGACTTGTTTTCCAGCCCCTTCACCAGCCTTGTCACCCTTCTCTGGATGCGCTCCAACACCTCAGTGTCCTTCCTATACTGAGGGGCCCAGAACCGAACACAGTACTCGAGGTGTGGCCTCACCAGTGCTGAGTACAGGGGCACAATCACCTCCCTGCTCGTCCTGCTGGCCACGCTGGTTTTGATAGAGGCCAAAATGCCATTGGTTCTCTTGGCCACCTGGGCACACTTCTGGCTCATATTCAGCCAGTTGTCAACCAACACTCCCAGGCCCTTCTCCTCCAGGCAGCTTTCCAACCATTCTTCCCCAAACCTGTAATGCTGCATGGGGTGGTTGTGCCCCAAGTGCCGGACTCGGCATTTGGTCTTGTTAAACCTCATCTCGTTGGTCTCAGCCCATTGATCCAGCCTGTCCAGATCTCTTTGCAGCGCCTCCCTTCCTTCAAGCAGATCAACACTGCCACTCAGCTTGGTGTCATCTGCAAACTTGCTAAGGGTGCACTCAATCCCTTTGTCCAGGTCATTAATAAAGATGTTAAACAAGACTGGACCCAGCCCTGAGCCCTGGGGAACACCGCTCGTGGCTGGTTTCTGACTGGATTTAACTCCATTTACCAGCACACTTTGTGCCCAGCCATTCAGCCAGTTTTTTACCCAGCAGAGGGTGTGCCTGTCCAGGCCAATGGCAGCCAGTTTCTCAATCAGAATACTGTGAGATATGGTGTCAAAGGCTTTACAAACGTCCAGGTACACCACATTCACAGCCTTTCCCTTGTCAGTTTTTATTGAAATCAGTAGTGTTTCTGGTTTTTTTGTTTGGTTTGTGGGTGTTCGTTGCTGTTTAAGTGTATTTCCATAGAGGAAAGTGAATAGCTGCAGGCTTGTAGTTAATTCTTATAATACAGCAAGGACCTTATGAAGTGCTAGGCTTTGTTTTCACCACTTGATATATACTGCTAGGTTTTACTCCAATGTTTCGTTTTTAATTAATGTTATACTAATATATTTTTTCAAACAAAAAGAATTCTACTGAACCATTTATACCACAGGTATTAGAATTGTTTCGCTATATTCATTCATACATGTTGGTATGAGTTATCCTCTGTCTCTGTGAGAAACCTAGGACAAAAATGGAGCATTTTAGTTTTAACTTGCAGGGAGCATGCTCAGCATAGGCTATTTGCTACAGAACTATGAAGGAAGAGTAGGGGAATCTACTAGCTGATCCACTCATATTCTTGAGTAAACACATTTTTCTACTTAAGCTAAACTTGAGGAGTAAGACACTCACACAAAGTTAATTGTATGCTGAAGTGGTGTTTAATTTAGGCCCAGAAAATGAATTAGTTGCATTTTTTGGTACAATATTCCAGAAGCAAAAAAGTTGAGAAGAAGGAAAAATGCTGCATTTGAAATAAATAATTTATAGATTTAATGAGGTATTCTAATACTGATTTCTGGAGATTGTTTTGATTGTAATTTGTAGCTGATACTGTGTTGTATATACTATTATACTAAGACGTTTCCAATCATGAGATTTATTCTGATATTAAATGATATATCTAAGTTTAATTTGAATCATTGATATTTTATCTTGAAGAAGCACATACCCCACACCCCCCAGGTCCAGAATCATGGAAAAAGGCTTAACGAAATATATACCTGTTGTATCATGAACAATTTTTATGACATCAGACAAGTTAACAAGGTGTTAGAGGTGCATTGCTACTTCTTGAGCTTTTGAGACAGCAGCTCTTTTTTGGGTCCTGAAATCCATTTCCCACCCATACACCTTCTTAGTTGGGCTGCAAAAATGAAGTTGTTTTAACGGTGCTGCTTGCACTGTCAGAATAGTTTTGACCTAAGGCAAACCTCAGGGCTTTTAAGTACCATACCGTACAATTCTTTAAGTTGCTATTGCTTCATTGGTTCTTCACTTTTTCACGGATGCTGCTTGAATTTATTGTAACTTAGAGTTTTATCTTTGTTAGGTGCAGGCATTGATGAGCTTTTCACAGATGATTGTGCTTTAAGCCAGCAGGAGTTGATTAATGAACAATTTTACTATTTTTGTACTATTTTTAGTACAAAAGTTTGGGGTTTTTTTAAGGCCAAATTTCAGTTAAGAGAAAGCAGTTAAGAATTTTAAGTCCTGTCTGTCTCAGAGACACAGACCTGTCTGGAATGTAATTGTCTTCGGGCCCTTGGTCCAGGCCTGAAGATGATTTATCCAGGTCTAATTATCCATTATCAAATAACTCTAATCCTGACATCTTCTTGAGATACTGCTCTTGGCTTGAGGTTATGTATGTGGAAGCAGAGATAAACCACCTCTCCATTTCATCTTGTTTGCAGTTTGTTGGCAAAAAGTCGGGCATGGTGTTAATAGATTTTTGCTTTGAAAGAGCTGAACTTAAAAGTAGAGACAGAGCTAAATCTGGGAAGAAATTGATGTATCAACTTTTAAGTAGACTATTTCTATTGTCTCTCTCTATGTTAAAACCATTTTAAGGATTTGGTTAGACTAAGAATTCCCAGTAAAATTTTGTACTTTGGGTATGTAGGATGCATAGGTTCTGAAAAAAGAAATCAGTCCGTGTTCTGTGATGAAGTTCATAAAATTATGTGAGAGAAGCCTAGAATAGTTTCTGCTTTAAGGTCTCTAAAAACATTTGAAGAGAGTTGACTATGCAATGTAATTTTTTTTAGCAATATTTGACAGTATAAAGTGGTGTGTTGCAGTTGTACCATGAAAACCACGAAGGTAATTAGAGTTGTTAATCTGTATGACTCAGTTTGCAGGACAACATTTCTTCCAGCAAGAGTGCTCTGTTTGTTTCCATATCTACACTGGAATTTACTTGAAGTTCTTTCATCCTCTGCAGTGTTCTGCTTGCATTGTTTTCAGCCTTAAGGCCTCAGAGAAGGAGGAATTGAGTCCATGGAGAAAACATAGTATACTTTGACTGTGTTCTGCATTCAGATTGCCCAGGCACAGCTGACTTAATAAGACCTGCTTTGAACAAGAGATTGGACTGGGTCGTGCCTCAGAAGTCCCTTCCAACCTATATTATTCTATAAATCTATAGAAGCTGAGAAGGTTACCGAACGGGACGTGGGTGCCTGTACGTGAGCCAACAAGTTGTCAGGCTCTGCTATGCAAAACACAGCTTTAGCACAGTACACTTCAGAGGTAGGGTGACTTTGATAAGTTCTGTCTTGGCTATCCCATGCCTAAGAACTTATATCTTTCTTGCTCTAAGTGTAAACTTTCCTTGGTAAAGTTGATTTGGAAAAAAGAGACAAGATCATTTTATTGTACGCATCTGATTGTAACATTTTTGTTGTATTTGAGGATGGAGTTATTTTGATTTCGGATTAGGTTGGGAGACTTCTCTGTCATGCCTGAATTTGCAGATATATAGCTGAATATTTGTGAGCAGTTTATATGCCATTATTCAGTACTTCGCAGATTGCTGAAAATGTACATATTACAGATACAAATGAAACTAATAAGAAATTGGTAAGTATGACTTTGTCAGTAATAAAATGTGGAATAAATTCTTAATTATGCATATACATACTGTTCTTTAAAATATGACTTTTTTACAAATATATCTATAACTGAGTTATTACTCTAAATCTCTTTCTACATGCAGGCTGCTGAAATCAAAGACATTTCTCAAAAATGTAAACAGAAGCAAGATGCTTTGGAGATGAAAGACAAACAAGTAAGTGTCTTGATATCTGTGATTCTTTTTTGGTGTTACTTTGCTAATGTAATTATTCAGTACTAGCTATAGTATATGCTGCATTCAAAAAGAATGCTGCTGCTTAAATTCTCCAGTACACCACAGATACAGGGGGATTTTTGGCTGCTCTTAGCAGAGAGGGAAATTTCTCTGAAGAGGCTGCAAATGCTTGCACGCTTCACTCCCTTAAGTGTTTAAAACCCCTGTAATTAAAATGGTATTACTAAGGAACAGGTTTATGCTACATAAAATCAGTTACCTTAATGCAACAAAATTAGGAATAGACAGCGTGTATATTAGAGGCTTTTCTTGAAAAGCTACAGCCTCTGTAGTATAGTAATACTCTCAGTATTAATCATGTTCTCAAATATTCTATGCGAGAGGGGCTTCTTGCTTCTGTTAAGGGTTTTATGTCCACCATTTTCTAAAAAGCAGACACCAAGATGTGTTGTAGAACAGTTATAGAACTTCATCTAAGCACCTGGTCAAGAAATGTGTAAATTAAATGTGTAAGGGTCCAGAGTCAATGTTGCACATTGCAGTTGTATTATAGGTTTTATGCAGTCTTAGACAGCTTTCAAATACGTTAAAGGAGGTCTTAAGCTTTAAGCTTCTGTTTTTGTAAAAATGAAGGAACCTCAAGGATTGATTTAAAGCCTGGATTGTAGTTTTGCTTAAATGTTCCTAAAGCTTAACCAAATCTTGTCAGTTCTTCAGGTGTCTTATTGGAACTATAACAGACTCTTGCACCTTTAGTGTGTGGTTACATGACTATTTAGTAATAATTGCACAGATATCCTAGTTATTTGTCATAGGTTTCGTATACTGAACCCCTTTAATGTTGGAAACACTCAAAATTCTTAGATTGGAGAAATTAAACAAGCTTTGAGAATGAAAAAAGATGAAGAAATGGACCGACAGAGGAACATACAAAACACTCAGAAAATGATAGAGGAGTGGAAGAATGAACTTGATACAATGACGGCCTGTGAGAATCTTCAGCCACAAACTGATGCTGTTAATTATGAGCTGAAAAGATTACAAGAGGAAAGGGCAAATCTTGACAGTGATATCAGTGATCTAACAGCAGAAAAGTTAAACCAAGAGAGGGAAAAGAAAAGTAAGTTACTTGGGGATCTGTTTGTTCATTTTTCTTTTATGGCTTACAGAATCTACTTGTTGTCCTGCTATAGTGAAATAATTTGTGATGTTTGCCACACGCCTCATAGTTTTATCTGACATGTGTAGCAGTATTCTTGTCTGTTATAAGTTTTATTAAAAGTAACAAAAAACACTTTCAAAGTAGAAAAGAGATTCAAAAGCGGCAATTGACCCTAAAACTACCTTTCAAAAAATTTAGTTTCCTCTGATTTCTGGGTAAGGAGGCTACTTTGTCAGTTTCGTTTTTGTCTGTTATTGAATGAAAGTGTATACTGTTGGCAGAATAGAAGAACACAAATCTGAAACGAAAGCAGTTCGGCAGTATATTAGCTGCTGATGCCACTTTTGTCCTTTCTAGAGCTAACCTTAATTACAGCAGATTTCTTCATACTAGCCTAGATTTTACAATTAATTCTTTCTAAGAAACAAAATTTAAAAATTATAGCTTAGTGAGCAGGGGAGTGTTGTGTATATTCCTCAGTGGCTGTAGTTCCTTTGCACGTACCTGTCTGTTTGGCACTGAACTTGTCATAGAATCCAAGAAGAAACTGAGGTACAAAGAGACCAGGTGACATAGGGAAGGAGACACTGTATGTTTTGCCTTGAGAAGCTCAGAAAGTATTCAATCCCTGTTTCTCCTTAATAGCAAAGGCTTTAGCAGATAGTCTGTGGTTTTCTGCAAGTATGGATTTCCTGTTGATAGTCCTACTGCCTGTTTCTTCTTTAGCCATTTTTGGTTTTAAACACAGAGGTAGAACAAGTTTTGGGTATTTTTAGGACTAAATTCCTAATATGCTAACCACATTTTGTTATACTTTGAGTTAGTCTTAATTTTATTTTAGATTTTAATTTTTAGTAGTTCTTAAGATTTCTTTACAATAAGCAGCATTTATATTGTAGGAAGAGAAACTCTTAATTCTTGCAATCTTCTAATGACCTTATTGCACTGGAAAATTCTAATAATGTATATTTGCTATGGACTCTTGTTTAAGAAACTGCCTTAAATTACAGGAGTAATTGATCGTCTTGAACAACTGAATAATATAATGAATATGAAGGAAGAGAAACTTAAAGGGAAATTCCGAGACACATACTCTGCTCTTATGTGGCTAAGAAAGAACAAAGAAAAGTTTAAAAAAACAGTTTGTGAACCCATGATGCTTGAAGTAAGAGAATTTTCTTGTGTATCACTCTAACCAGTTACTATTTAGTTTATTTGTGCCTTGCAGGACTTCAAGAATGACTTTAAGACTTCCAATACACATCTTGAAAGCTGTTAGTTCAATGCAGGATACATTAGCATGGTTAACTATTTACAATTTTAATTCCATAGGTAATGTAGTAGTACTTTAACATCGAGTAAGATGGGCTGGTTTGTTCCCCTTCCCTCCTCAAGGAGCAGTTCTTTATTAAGGTCTCCATTGTGGGTTTCCTCTAAGGTGTATCCAGTTATTTAGACTTAGTAGTTCTTATTTGCTGCTTAAAAAACAGCAGTGGTAGTTACAATTGAATACCTCTCCTTACAGTGCAGCCTGCTTAGTAGCAGTTACATGTCACTGTGATCACCTGGTGTTTTTGTGGTTTGCCTTGCACAGCCAGCTACAGGCATAGAAATGCCTAATCTGTCCTTAGTTTTGTTCTGTGTTTTGGTTCAGCGGGTGCTGTATTGAATAGTAGGACTAAATTTCAATTGGTTTTCTAGTGCATTGTTCCACCATTATCCCATCCTCTTGCAAAATGTGCTCTGTATTACGTGAAGTGGATGATGAACTTCAGTGCAGTCCTCTTCCTTTTTAGAACTGCAAGCTTATTTTGATAGTAATATTGCTACAGTTTAAATTAGTTGAATGTTGAATGTTGTGAGGTACCTTTAGTAGTACTGGAGCAGAGCCACTAGAGGTGAGATTGTCAGGGTGGAGCAAGAGAGGGGGTGGTGGAATGGTGGAGACAGTGGTAGCTTTAGGAATGCTGAGAAATGAAAGGGATGGCTGAATGGTAAACACAATGATGTGTGAATTACCATAGTTTTCCTCCCAAGAGAGCTGCTTCCACAATAGATAGAGGATATTTCTTTAAACACACTTAAACGTTATCTTTATTTACATTGAATGTAGGCTTGGATTATCATCTGACTGCTTAAAATGCTTTTGGGCAGGGTTAAGTCGGGTTGAAATAAATCAGTTTCTCATTACCCTTGTTTATCAGATCAATATGAAAGACAACAGACACGCTAAATATGTTGAAAATCACATTTCGGCCAATGACATGAGGGCTTTTGTTTTTGAGAGTCAAGAAGATATGGAAACATTTCTAATGGAGGCAAGTAGGAACCAATTTAAAAAATCAATTATATACTGTTTTAGGAGCGCTAAACTTTGGAGTTTACCAAGTAAGTCTGTATTTATTAAGTTTTGATTGTCAGGATCAGCACTATAGCTAATACAGAGCCTTCAAAGGTTTTCTTCTGGATTAAGGTTTTCTTTTGGAGTAAGGTTGGTTTTGGTGGGTTTTTTTTTTAAAGACTAGACCAACTATTAATATGGAGAAAATATTTATTTTTAGAAATAGCTTTTGTCTTCCTTGAGGCAGTAACCACTGAACAGAAAATACTGCATGCAAGAAAATGATGGGCAGGAAGCTATAAATTTAGTACGAAGCATTTCCAGTGCTTCATGACTAAAGAGCCTAGAGGGCATATTTTGTGAGAAGACAATAGTCCAAGCAGCAAATCAATCTTATATTTTCTTAATACTGCTGTTTCCAGCACAATAAGGAGATTGTTCCCTTAGAGAGCCAGACAGATGACACAGGAGGAGAAAGCCACAGGATATGGCATTAACTGTCACAGTGCTTCCCAGCTACTGACCACACAATAGTGTGATTAATGACAAAACTGTTCTGAAATTTTTGAAGACCTACCTGCCCTTCACAGAAACTAGTAATTTTTATATACATGAACTGTAGGTGTGATATCTGAGGTTCTGGAGGCTTGTCTTGCCCCCGTGGTTGTGAAACCCTGTACAAGGATGTGTTAACTAGATAAGCTGATCTTTCATTTGTATCCTCAATCTTTTCTGTCTTGTTCTAATGAGGCTTTTCAGAGCCTCTGTAGCCAGTGGTCTACCATTATCTGTGCAAAATGGCCATACAGCCTAAAAGAGAGAGCTTCCTTATTACAGCCAGCTTGGCTATTTAGATTGAGCACCTGGCTTTCAAGTTCCTCGATTGCTTTTCTTTTCTCTAATGCATGATAATTTCATGGAGAAATACTAAGTGAGCTTGGCTTTTAGAAAACTCAGTCATGCCTGTGCCAGAGGCTATCAGCTTAGAGTAACTCCGATTCTGTAAATCAAGTGTAAATACTTGACTTTCATATAGTGAATTTTTCTGTTCTTTATTTACCAAATAATTTAATGTAATCTATATTTAGATGCGTGATCATCAGAAACTAAGAGTGAATGCTGTATGCGCACCTGCTGAATCGTGTGCAGAAAGTTTACCTTCAAGACCTATTGAAGAGTTTCAGTACGTATCAGATGATATCAGTGGGGAATGGTTTTAAATACGCTATTTTTGTATTATTGCTATATGTTAGACTTTTTTATGCAAATCAAATTTTCGCCTCTTCAATTCTGGGTTAGCCAGACTTCTTTCTTCACCCTTCCGTGACTTCAGCTTGCTTACTTGCCAGATTTTTATTTCTGATGGATGCTTTTTTTCTCCTCTTCAGCCGATATGGATTTTTCTCATACTTAAGAGAGTTATTTGATGCTCCTCATCCTGTGATGAGTTATCTTTGCTCCCAGTACCGTATTCATGATGTCCCTGTGGGAACAGAGACGACCAGAAACATGATTGAGAAGGTGAGAAATCCTCAATAGCACAAACACGCCTGTGGTCTAGAGTTTTATTTTGGAAATTCTTTGTCAACTTAATGCGAAAAAAGGAAAAAAATGCTTTAACCTTTTATTTGGCTTTTAGACATGAGAGCAAACATCTTAGACATTATACGCAAACATATTGCAAGACTTTTACCAGATCTAGTCAGTTCTAGGCAGTATTTCACAGAAAGTTGTCTTTCACAGGCATACTGTTCAAAGTCAGTTATATGAAGTTGCTTTATTATAGTAACTTCTACTCTAAGTGATTGAGATATTCTAGGCAAAATTTTGGTCAAGCAGTTATCAGTATGTGATGATGTACTGGTTTTTTTTTTTTAAACACTATCACATTTAAAGCTACAATTAGAAGCTGTTTCTTTTTAATATGTGAGGTAATCAGTTTCTGTCAAAGAGGTATTGCTTTGGTCAGAGTTGGTGTGATAAATAGTACATAAGCCTTTTGTCTTCTTAGAAGTAGACTAAGAGCTCCCACTAGGCGTCATCTCCCTACCTTAGTTAATTGTGTTATTGCAAGCTCATCGTTGCTGGATTTTAGAGGGTAACACGCATGTGAATTTTCAATTTAAATCCTTACTGGACATCTGTCATCTGTCTTACCCAGAAAGTGAATTCTTCTTTGAATTCAGAAGGCTACTTCGGGCTCTCTGTGGACAATAAGAGTTGTTTTGGTTTTTTTTTTGAGAAACTCGGGAATATGCTGTGTGAACACAGAACATTTCTTCGTTTATTGATATAGCTGTTATTCCTATGTTCTGTACTCCTGTGGCTTTAAGAATGAGGAAGAGGAAAGTAAATGTGAAGGGTATCCTAGATGAAAATCTCTTAATGTTTTTTCTAAGTGTTTTCATCTTTAAACTGGAGTTCTTCCACCACTTCATTTATCACCTGTTGAAGCAGATTTCCTATATAATAGGTCTTTTAGTTACATTTTGCAAACCAGTCAGAATTACTCCTTAAATACTCTCTCCTTTCCAGAGGTTTGTGGGCAGTAAGTGAAGAACAGCTGGTCTAGGGCTAGTGGTGGGCCACTATTCTGAATGTGTTGCATGTGGTACTTTCTCAGTTCAGTAGTGTAAAGTTTTTTCTTTGTTTTTATTATTTCTGATAGAGAAATGCATTGTTTTCAACATTTTGTTTCATGCATGCCTGAGACAGCTTTATTTCAAAAGGAGATCTGTTTCACAGAGCAGAGCATGTGGAAAAAGGACTACGATGGTAATCTCATCAAACGCAGCCTGAGCTGTAACACAAAGTAAATGTGGTTTTCAGTGTCCAGGAACCATGTGAACACAATATTTATGATGCTGTGTATGTAGTCTGAAAAAAACCTTGTTACTCAAATTTACATTTTTCAGTGGAGGCTTTTTACTGTTCCTGGTTTACTGGCGCTTATATCCTTTTAAGTAGTATACTAACTTGTGTTATGGTAATTCTTTAATTACTTGTTAACGAGTAATTTAAGAATAGTTAGTCTAGTATTTTTATACCTTATTTTTTCTACAGAGAGGTTTGTTTCACTGATGTTCATCCATTACAGATCACCTTATGGTTTCATCTTTTAATTTCTGAAGTACTTTGGTACACAGGCTACACTTACATGTTATACACACACAGCAAGTACAATGCTTGCTCATGATGCAGTACAAATAATAACTGATTTTCCAGTGTCTATCTGTAATATCATAATAATCAGAGCATGTTTAATTGGTTATGGTAGCGTATTTGACAGTATCGTAACAGTTGTTTGCAGACTAGCCTAAATTGCAAGTACAATGATAGCATCATCTTTTTACAAAGTCTTGTAAAGAAGTCAGTCTTGCATAAAATGTAGCTTTTTACTGTGGATTTTTGTTCTGAAAATCATTGCCTTAAGTAATGCTTTTGTCAGGTTAATATTTTTGTATGGTTTTTAGGTCATACAAGAAACCAAACTTAAGCAGATATACACAGCAGAAGAAAAATACGTTGTTAAAGTATCTGCTTATACCAACCTAACTCTCTCTACTAACACATCACTGAGGGCAGCACAGTTTCTCAATAGTTCAGTGGATACAGATGAGAAAAGACAGTTGGAAGACCAGCAACAGGTAGGAATTTATTTCTGTGCTGTGATGTGAACTACCCATTTTATCATGCAGCAAGCATGGCCTACTTACCTGTGTTAGCATGGTATGCTTGTAGTAAGAATCCTAGTGGTGTGTGTTCTTTTATTTCAGGACATCAATAACACACTAAAATCGTCGGATATGCGTTTGACTGCATTGTATGAGAGACAGAAACAACTGGAACGCAGGGACAATGAGCTCAGGCAACAGAAGAAGGAGCTTTTAGAGAAAGGAAACAGGAGGAGACAGTTGCAGTCAAAAATTTGTGTGAAGTATGATAGGTAGGAAACAAACCATATTATTTATGAAACATAAATGATTTTAATTACAAACGTATTTTGTCTTCATCTTGCTGCAGTGTGCTTTTACCCTTACAAAGTAACTAGTGGTTGAGTGCTAGATACAGGTAGTAATCAAGGCAAAGAAGGTGTTTAGAAATTGAGATTAAGACAGTGTTTGAGAAACCACGTTCCAAATGCTTTCCTGTAATAGTCATAGGTGATTCCAGTGAGAGGTCATATTTGCTCGCTGACTCAAATATTACAGTAGTCTTATATGTTGATTGAACGTATCTAGGTAATACCGTAATGTACATAAGCATGTACTAGTAAGTTTGTCAGGGGTTGAGTTGAACCCTGATTGTCCATTGTATTTGTCATAACGTAATTTCTGATTCTGTGGGCCTCTGCAGTTAGTTCTTCTGTTACTGCATTTTCATAAGGGAGAACTTGAACATGGTTCAAGAGGTGTTTTCACTTAAGCAAGGCAGTGATAGAGGAAGTTTCCCCAGGCTTCCACTAACTTTGGCAGACCTTGTACCCCCAGATTTTCTTATGTATTGTTACGTCATGGTACTTTTCATATTTTGAAATTGGTGCTGATGAAAAGTGTTGGTGAAAAAAAAAAAAGAAAAGAAAAACAGGGCTGCAGGGATGTTCGAGAGACCAGAATCAACTGGTTTATAGTCACAAGTGTGCAGGCTGCTGTGAAGAGAAACAGCTTTAAATATTGTGGATGTGAGTTTAACCCCAAAGCCAAGTATTGCTCTCAAGGTTCTTATTAAGGATGCATGGTGTTTTACTAGAATACAGAAGACAGTTTGAAGGCAGAAGGTGAACTCTTTACCTAAACAAATTCTAGTTAAATTCTTAATTTTTAAAAAAAATACACTCTTAAATTTGGGTATGTATCAGAATTCTGACACAATTACAGACAAGACTTACAAATTTTTATGTACATGTATATCTTTCTGTAGAGATAAAAATTATTTAAATAATTCTGTTAGTATAACTATTTTCAAATTTTCCTGGCTTTAATTTATGTGAGTATATGATATGATTTAATTGATATGAGTGTAAAGCTGGGTATAATTTTGGAAGTAATATACAATGACAGAATCATTTAGGTAGAAGGGACTTCATCTAGCCTATAGTCCAGCTGAGTTGTCAAAGCAAGTTGAACACCAAATTCGGACCGCGTTTACAGGGCTATATTCCACTGCACCTTGAAAGTCTTTGTGGAGATTGCATGGCATGTTTGGACATCCTGTTCTACTGCTTTACTGTCCTTATGGGGAAAAAGTTTCTACTGATATCCAGTCTGGATCTTTCTTGTTTCAACTTATGTCCACTGTCTGTCATCATTCTACTGAACAACACTTACGAGAGCCTAATTCCATTCTGCCAGTGGCTTCCTTGTGGGAATCATAGTGAGGGGTTGCTATTAGGTGCTCCGGAGCTGTATAGGGTGAACAAGCTGAGCACCCTCATACTGTCCTTGCAGGGCTTGTGGTGTAGCCCCTGACCATCTTGACTACTTTCAAAGTTTGCTCCAGTTTGTTAAAATATGGAGCGGGGGGCAAAACTGGATGCAGTGCTGAACACAGGCTCCTCCTGTCTGTGCTTCCGTTCATACAGCCAAGAATGCGGGGGGACCTTGTTGCTGGTGGGGCATGCTACTGGCTTATGCTCAGTAAATTTTCCACCAATACCTGAAGTCCTTCTCTGCAGAACTTATTCCCGTCCAGTCTGTCCCAAGCCTTATCACTTTCAGACCTGCTTTATTTGCAGGGGCAGGACTCTGCATTTGTCCTTGCTGAATCGGAAGAGCCTTTTGTTGATGCCTTCCTCCAGCCTCAGCAATGCCCTCTGAACAGCAGACCGATTGCTCCCCTCAGTTTAATGTCATCTGAGAAATAGGCAAGAGGGCCCTCTGTCTGCTTTTCCTAGTCGGTGGCACGTATGTTAAACAGGACAGATCCGAGGGCTTTAATCCTTGATCCTGGCCTCCAGTCAGAGTATAACAGACTAACGATGACCCTTTGAGCCTCATCATCCAACCATGGTTTTTTTACCTATCTAGTCTTCCCTCCATCCAGAATGTAGTCTTTGACTTGAGTACAACAGTATTGTGGGAGGCAGAATTGGAAGAGTTAGGGAAACAGGTCTGGATCCAGCAGCTTGAGAGGAGCTTCATGCTCCCAGTTGCAACCAGTAGTGAGGCTGAGCCTGTCTTCCCAGTAGGCATGTTCACACTGAACATATCTAAATAGCACGTATATACACACAGCCAGTCCTACTGACACTTTTATGCATACATATGGGCAGTGTGTATCCTGTCAGCAGCTGGGTCCAGGCACTCTCGAGTCTGCCCCTGGATCTCAGTCTCCCCAGTTGCTGGTACTTGATCATGCAAACCCCTGAGGCTGCAGCAATGCCCCTGTTGCCAGTATAGACTGTCGAACTTGCCTGTGTGCATACATGCAGAACTGGCTGGGACTTCCTGGTTTCCCAATAGCCAGCTCTGTGTCTTGCCCTCTGGGATGCACAGGCATACAAATGCACAGAGTATTAAATGACTCCCTGAGTGCCTGCCCTCCCCACCGCGGCAACAGCCAGTACCCAGTCATCCTACCCTTAAATACATACACATGCCAGCAGGTGTCACCCTTAGAGACAACAGACCTCATGGTCTCTGGCAGTCAGGCTGGACTTCCCTGGTCCTTCCAATAGCCATCTCTTCCTATGGTCTCATCCTTAATGACACACATACCTCCTTGGCTCCCAGGCCACTTCATCTGCTTGTCACCTAGTCTCGCTTGATTTTTGCTAGGGGTCAAATGTTTGCACACCTACACTTGTACCAGGTGTTGGCATGTTGTCTGACCTGTGGCCACGCTCCAGTGGCTGTCACTTAAGTCTACTCACTCTGCCCTCTCCAGTTGCTGGCACTACAGACAAACAGGACCTTTCCTCTGTCTTGTGATTTGACTATAGTTGTTTGCATTTACTCTCACATACACATGAATGCTGAATAGAGAATCACTCACTCAGCAAAACAGTGAAAAATGGAATTTAATATGAATGTGCCATTTGGGAATGGCTGGTCCAAGTGTATTGACAGCCAAGTGTTTACATGCAAGTGCCTCTTTTATCCCCGTATCCCTCTATTTTTCCTGCACTTATTCCTCTCCAGTTCATCTAGATCCTGCCCTTTCCCAGCATTTGGGTTCTTCCCTGAATATCCATAGTAAGTCCTACACAATCGCAAAATGCTTTTCTGCTGCATTCCGTGATGTCTCTTATGCCCCCAAGAAACAATGCCCCTCAGTCCACAGGGTGCTGTGGTGTTGACTTACCTTGCTGGGTTTTGCACCCGGACAGTCGTGCGAACGCTGTCTTGAGACAGGATACCTCTTTCTCTGAGCCTTTGATTTGGGTTCCCGGCTAGAATGCCCCTGTGCTCCTCTGGACTTGCAAAGATGAGTATTTCAGAGGCTGGTGGCTTCTCTGATAGGCCTGAGGATGGCAGAGTAAGGTAGTATTTGGGCTTTCCCCACCTGCTTTTGTGTCTCATTTTTGAGTATGCAGGTGAGCTTTTATCAAGCAACCCAGCAGAAAGCCTTGCTAAAATTGAGGTAGATGGCAACCACTTGATCTCCTGTCATCCAGTTGTTTTGCAATTGAGTTCAGCAGGTATGATGTACTCTTGATACATGCTTGCTGATTCTTCGTGATCATGTTCTCCCTTATGTCCCTACAATTGTTTTCCTACAATTGGACTTGGTCCACAATTTTCCCTTTCATAAGAATGATTGGTTTCTTGTTTCCTGGATCATCCTCTTGGCCTGTTCAGACATTTTTTAAGGTCTCCAAATGCTTTGCAGCTCACTAAGCATCATGATTACTTCATATGTAGTTCTTCATGATTATGTATTTTGGAGGTTTAAAATGAGTGAAAATTCTGTTTTTTCTGCAGTAGGTTGAAGGGACAAGTTTTTTTTACTAGTATATAACAAGAATTAAGCAAACCTCCTGAACTGCTATTGTTGGAAGGAACTAGATGCAGAAGATAAAGGTCATCTGTACACTGATCTTTTTTTAATCTGAAATTTAGAAAAATAAAGGAGTATGGATGCTGAGAGATGCCTTAAATAGCCAAAATCAAGTTCTTTAATTATGACATTTTTTGTCTTGAAATTCTTAGGTTTAGAGTGTGTAAATTACAAATGCCTCTAATGTATTTGGAATGTTTAGGTATACCAAATCCTATTCTTGCTGACTGTTAAGCAAAATTAAGGAATTTTGTGGGTTTATCAAATTCATTTTTAATCAGGAATAATCAAATATTGGTTCTTCCCATAGTTTAAGACAGCTAGAACAAGATGCTATCGACCTAGAGAAGGAATCTCAACAGGCAAATGTAAAGATAAAAGAAATAAATGTCCAAAAGGCAAGACTTGTTAGTGAATTAATGCATCTCATAAAGGTATGTATGTATTTTTGACTTGGCATGTGTTTGACTGTTGTGAAATGTCCAATTCTTGTAACTTAAAGTAGGAGGTATGCAACATTTGGATGTGTTACTGTAAGTATTTGCTTCAAGATAAACATCTTTTGACTCTCTTGTGAACTTGTTCATTTATTGTTAATTTGATTTCTACATTGTTCACTTGAGTTTATTTAGACTCTTACTGAGTAAAATCTTACAGTCCACAGTGTGATTCAGTAAGTATGGGAATGAACCAAGAATGAACCGTGTAACTAATTCAGCCTGTACATTTTCAGAATACTGTGTGATTCTGTTGAACTATTTCTTCTACCCTAGTTCATTACCTCATTTTTTTGTTTTTATTGAAAAAGAATAGTCATAAGTCATGTGAAAAATTGCCCTGAAGCTGAGACAAGATTACAATTTCAGTGTGTATCCTTACCTTTTAAGTGACACTGATTTCAATACAATTCCGTTGCTGGTGTTAGAATAATAAAGAAAGAAATAAATATTCAAAATGGGCTGGTTTTGTTTGTTTATAGGCATGGAGTGCAATAATTGGATTGTTTCAGAGCTTTCCTTTGGGTCAGTTAGCCAAAACAATTTTGAAAATGCCAAAGAATGGCAGAAGACACCTGCTATATTAAAACGGTTGCTTAGGCTGTAAGTTATAGTACAGAACTTTCAGAACTTGTGCAGCTAGTACCAGTATTGAAAAGTAACTCTTTTCAGAACTTATGCAGGTGTTCTGTATTTAAAACAGGAATTTCTAAAGTATGATTTTGATTTTTGTATTTGATGCCTGTTTCCCAGTATGCAGGCAGTCCAAGTTTGTTGCTGTTGTTGAACAGATGAACTTGTTTGCTGACTGCTGTATGACCTGCCTGAAGGAGTGTTTTAATGTTTCTTCCACCCATTATGGGAGAATGAATTTGACATAACTGTGTATTTCTCAGTATACCAGGAGTGTAGGGGAGATGGATATTATTTGCCTGAAATAGTTATTGATTACAGAAGGGATTTCAGTTGTGTATCAGCTTAATTTTCACACTTTGTGTGCTGTAGGAAATAGATGCTAGTCCATACTGAAGAAAACAAAGTGTTCCAATACAGGAAAGGTGTTTCATTATCTGTTTTCTCAAAATTGTTGAAATCCATACATTTCTATTCATTCCCAAACCAAACTTTATGAATGCTTCCAAGTTTAGGGAAGCCTTTGTACTTTACATATATACACAAACGTACTGTAGGCTATTAAAGTGATAAAAACTTAGATAGTCATATGTTTCAGACATACTCACTTCTGCCACAGAAGGAAATTCAAAATACGTATGGAATTTTTGTGTCTTTTCATAATGGCAGTATAGTTTTCTTTTTTTTAAGAGTTCTGGGGCTTGTGTAGAACAGTCAGCTAGATCGACAGGCTGCAGGTGCATTTACACAAATACCCAAGGCACAGTGTATCTGGCACATAACTAATACATGTCAATACTTTGCAACCAGTTGACAGGAACGGCTTTGTTCTGCTGTTTCAGATTCTGATGGTGCATTTGTTTGTAGTTCTCTTTGTGCTGTTGTCTTTGAATAATCTTAACTTTTTCCATTTTTCATTTCCTTTCATTACGAATTTATTTTCAGGTTACTTCTCTAAGTGTTTTTAAACTGTTTAAGTAGATTGGAAAGAAACAGATTTATTCTTATGTCGAAGTTCACGCTGTAGGAACTTTGTGTTGAAATAACAAATAGGAATGATCTCAGACCCTCTCTCACTGTTGGAATCAGAAGCCAGGACTCTGCGAACTTCATCCTGCAAGTGTCCTACGGCTACGGATGAAACCTTGTCCTTCATTTCATTGAGAGAGGATTCCTTTATTTGTATCTCCATCATTAAAAAAAAAAATTGAGTAAAGCAATGTTCTCAGTTTCACAGAGTCAAGATTATATTGCTGATGTTGAAGCCTTGGACCATTCCTGAGGCTGACTTATTTAAAGAAGCAACTATTTTAATGTCGAAGATACCAGACCAGGTTTGGGGATCACTAAAGCCTGTTACGAAACTTCCAAACTAGAGCCTTCTGTTGTCTTATGTAGTTCCAGTTAAGACACAAGACACTAGAGTAACTGTACGTCCGTTCAGTCTTCTTGCATTGTCAGCAAGAGAGACATATATCTTTTCCATTTCTGCATGTGACTTAAGTCCAACAAAATCCTCCTGTTAGATTCTGCCTCTGAGAAAGAGTTGATATGGCTTTGCTTTTCTCCCATCTCACATGTGAGTATATAGCGTAGGGAAAGAATATGTTTTTTGGTGTAAAATGGTTTTCTTGCAAGTGGTATATGTGGATACAGATTAAAATAACATGGGGACTATATATCTTGAAGAGCTTTGGGTCACCAATAAGTTGCCTTTCTTTTTCATCGGATTTGGCAGGCAGCAGTATTGAAGAGCTTTACACAGTGTGAGATTGTATGCTATGACTAAAAAAATGGATAGTTTTTAAAGTGTAGCATATCAGTTTTGAGTCTCTTGTGGAAAAAATGACATTTTCTGTTTTCCTATGTAGAGTTGCATTTCACTGAACATCCTCAAAGCGGATTTGGTTCTTCAAAGCACTACAGTGGCTGCTGAGAAGAACAGACTAGAATTAGAGTATAAAGCGGCAACTGCACAGCTAAGAGCTGCAGAGGTAACCATTTCTATGAATACGGGATATCTACTTTGAAAACATTCTGTGGAAGCCTTTATAGTGTAGAAAAGGATGCTTCTGTGTCTTGGTTTAGCAATGAGTATTAGTACCGCTAAATATTTATCCTTGATTTCTGTAGTTTGACTTCAGCCTCTTTGTTTAAAGCTGGATTGGAGCTTTGCCTTCCTTAGTTAAGACGACTAAGCTTCTGTGAAAATATGCTGAACATTTATCATGTCCTGTATCTTTTTAATATAATGCATAGTGTGTGTAAAAAGGCTAGCTGTTATTTGGAAGTATACCTACATGGTAGATGCAAGCTCAAGATAAACCAGAAAGTACTGTATCAGAGTAAAGCAAAGCTGGTTTACATTTCATACCTTATTTTCTTATACTGTAATTAAATACCTTTTCTGGAGGACAGAAAGGAGCATAAATAGTTCTTCTCCTGATTGTATTAGGAAGCTCTGTGTTCAGGTAAAAACAGTCTCCGAGAAATTAGTTCTGCAGACAAGTACACATTTCTAAGAACAGAGGATGTTGTGGTATCTCCTGGATTGGTGCACGGAGGGCAATTTTTGTATTTGTGTAATAGTACAAACTTTCAATGTACTGGGGAAAAAACTGTCAAAGTACAGGATAGTAAGTTTTTTTTCTTATCTTGCAAGCGTCACTGCTAATTGAATTTGATCCACAAAAATGTGCTATTAAATTGGAAAGCAATTCAAAAGGTACGTGGTAATTATTTTGGATGGATATGCACTTCCAAAAAAGGATGATCTTGGCATACGTTGAGAAAACTATTTGATTTTATGTAGATGTCATCACTTGCAGGAAAATTAGGAAGAGAACTTCTTAAAAGGAACAAAAAGTAACTTGAACTAGAGGCAAGTCCAGCATGTTACTTAGAAAATCCCTGTAGCATCAATTCTCTCACATGATGCAGCTGTTGATCAGACTTTATAAAGATCCAATGCAAATTGCTTCATTGCTGGAGCTCAGTAAGGAGTAAGAATGTATTACAAAGCTGTGATCCTCATGTGAGTACCGTGTATTGTCACTGAGAAATGTATTTAATGTTTTTAGTTCTCTCTGTTCCCATCTTCATTGTTGAGAGAGAGTAGCTTGGGCTGGTGCATAGGTAGGTATCTGGTCAGATCAGTGGAGAGGACTTGTAAGGTAAACATTCTAACAATTCTTAGTCAAAGAAAATTACCTCTTTCTGTAAGGAAGAGGTGTTTGAGTCAGCTGAGATTCCATTAGTCATCGTTACTGGGTTACATTCAAACACATATGTAGAAGAAATAGTATCAGAGCTTATATTTTAGGTGGTTGATTCTAGGAACATTAAAACAGAAAAAACCCCCGTGAAATAAGTAATCACAGTGATTATTATGAGAACTTTAACTGCTCTGGAGGAAAACTTCTGAGTGTTCGAGTGCATCTGAAGTTTTCACGTACATGGAAGTCCAAAGCCATGCTTCCCCATATACTGCATGTTGAGTCTTTGAATTAAGTCTTTGGCTCCTTTTTTCGGAAGTTCTCTTTCCTGTATTGCCCCGTGAATGATGTATAGTGTACATTCTGTGATTTATTTATAATTTTCTCTCTTAAGAGATGCATTTTCATGGGGCAAACTCAGTATTTCTTAGCTTCATCTCAAACTAAGTGTTACTTGAAATAGTATTTTTAAGTTGGCCCTTTCCTCTAACTTCTTAGTGGCTTTAGCTGTGATAATTTTCTTCTACAGTAATACTATGTTGAGTTAGTCTTGCTCCAAATCTGCCTGTGCGGAGGCCATAGCAACACTTCAAGGAACTCTTTCAAACAGGTGCTGTACATTTTTATAGAATCAGTAAACTTGCAAAAAGGAGGAAGCAGAACATATAGAAATAAGTATGTCGTACAAAAGCTCTGTAGTGAATTAAATTGGAGCCTAAACATTACAATTGTGGGTCCATTAATTCTCTAGTTAGTCATCAGACATTTTTTGTAGGTCATCTACTTCTCATGGTGCATTCATTGAAATTGGAATGGTGGGTATCAGGCAAAGAAGCTGCAAAACTTTGCTAATACTTAGTGCTTACTTGTGGTGTTTAGCTCCCAAGCAATCTTGAGTCTTTTCTTAATACTTGAGTAAATATCTGATTAAGATTTGAAGCAAACACAGACATCACTTGATACATCTAAGAAATCACATATGTTCCTTTTATGAGGTCTTGGCACTGGAATACTGTGGAGAAGGCAGCAGCATGTTTATCGCTTTATGGTGGGGTTTTTTAACCATTTAGGTGGAAAAGCCAAAAAAGTATACATTTTTGAAAAATTTAGGTTAGGAACAACAGATTTCTAGGGTTTGTATTTTGTCCTTGCAGTTCAAATGGGAACCTCAGTGTTATTTTACAACTCTTTGTATTTCATTTATTTACTGAGCCTAAGAAGAAAATCTGTGTTTGTGACCCATACTGAACATTCAGGGGGATAGTTAGCCCCATCTGCTTATTAGATAATTGGCACAGTTGCTTGTATGTTTATGATGGTCATTTGAAACAATCTTGCTAATTGTCTTGTTTGATAGCTTGTTGATTTTCAGGTTCATTTGGTGTAAATTTTTTTTAAGTGATATCAATACTCAGTATGTACGTCACAGCATTTGCTCCTTAAGCCAAGTTTTAAGAAAAAGCAGGTTTTATTTTCTCTATAGAAATTTCTAAACTTCAACTAATTAAATGCTGTCACCAAACGTGGTCAAATGCAAGTTCATGAGGAAACACTGGCTACTGGTAATTACATTTTCTTTAACCAGCTTCCTGTTTTGCGTGAAACCACTGATGGGCACAACAGAATACAAACTGCTTATGGATATAGAATGTATTTTTTTTCTGTTGTTTGGTAGGTGATTTTCAGAAAGCTGCAATTGCAACCCTGCACTAGTGTAGAACTTCCCTGATGTACCAGGACAAAAATTTTTCCATGGCGTTGTCTGAAACAAATGTAAAGCTCTGGCCTGTGATTTTTCATGGTAGCATCTGTTCAAAACGGTTCATCTTTCTACTGAGAGTTACTTTTTTATCTAGATGACTTTGTTGAGCTACATTCAGGAAATCAACAGGAACTTCCATATTGCCATGCACTTTTGAATTCTTAGGAGGGAGAAGGAATCAGAATTTATGTATTTAGCGTGTGGCCATGACAATCAGCTTTCAAAGCTAAATGGAAATTGAGACTTACTTTGTTGAACTGTCAGCCCACTTACTCAAGTACATGCTTCATAACCACGAGATGTTTATTGCTTCTCAGTCTTTGTTGAATACTGAGGTTTTCCTTTGTCCAGACATTTATTTTCTTTTTCACATCATGAAGATTTTTTTTGTTTTAGGCTTTGGTCAGACATATTCAATGTTGAACGTATTCCAAATTTTCACTGCCTAGACATCAGCTCAAAATCTTGTTTAATGCAGCTCTTCAGGATTTCAGTTGCAGGCTTTATGTAGAGTTGAGAGCTGAGGTTCCCCACTTCAAATGATTCAGAATTGACTTTGGCTCTGGAAATGGTCGAACACATAAATATAGAACTGTTGTTTCTTGAATAAAAAAGTATGGATGTGTTACCTTTTACTGGATCCTTTGCCTTCGTTATCATGAGATCAGTCACATTTCAGATTAAGTGAGCTGGATTTTAGATTTCTGGGATTCAAAATACAGTCCTGTTCTAATTTAGAACTTTCTAAAAATACTCCTGAAAACTGTTTATTGAATGTATTACAGGACGTATGCAGATATGTAATGGAAAAAAAGTGTTATGGTGTATAGTTTTATTTGTGTTAATTCAGAAGTTATTGGGTGTAACCAAAAGGAGGGACATCCTCTGCTTATTGCTGTTGTATCTGTATAGCTCTAATGCCAGTCATTCTTGTCTCTGTGTGACATTTCCCTCTGTCTCTTACAATAGACTTTATGAAGTAGAAGAGAAGAAAATTTAAAAAAGGTCTCTTTTTTAAATTTTATGAAAACATCAACAAACAGTGTTTGTGAAAATTGTGACATGCTTACCTTTAATGCAGAATTCCTAGTGCTTGGTGGACGGAAGAAATAACAGGATTTTTGAGTTGATATATGCTCTTAGAGAACAGCAGTGCTATTTCGTGACTGAGTGTGGGAGCTCCTGATGATCGCTTATGATTGTGTCTGTTATTACTGCTTTAGTTGTATTTAGTAAATAAAGATCCATTTACATTCCGAAAAGTAATTCGAGTTGCTATCAGTTGGTATCCTGTGTTTTAAAAATGTTAAATAAACTTTTATCTAACTGTGTTAGCTTCAAATGGATATATAGAAATTTTTTTGCCACTGAAGTGCTCCTATATTTGACTGAAGTACACAGTCATACAAATTGGACAGATGAAGTTGTCCGAAGTGTAAGAGCATAACTAAACTTCCTCAACTGTCAGAAGAATGTTCTGAAGCAAGATATTGTGCGTAGGGACGTTGAGTCAGAATTTTGTGCCTCAAAAATGTGAGAACAGTGTATTCTTCTGGTGTGTCTGTTAAAAAGGTGGATTGCTTATGTAATCACTGAGTAAATGTATGTAAAATAACTTGGATTAAAAATTCCAGTACTCCTTTTCACTTCTGAGTAGTTGGTAGCTCCCAGCTCTCAGCAGTTCAGTGCTCACCTGAGCTAGAAGATGGCAGCAAGCAGTTACTCCTGAGCACTGTCAGCTCAGCATTTGGAAGCACCAGGCCTGCTGTATGGACCATGTATATGTAGAAGCAAGTGGATGAGATTTCTAGGGGCAAAGGGAAAAAAGATACTTAAGGCTCTCCAAGTTTTTTGCCTGAATACTGCTTATTTGAGATAATCTTTAGCTTAGTGTTTCATTGAAGGTATTATATTTTGAGTATTGTATTTTAGTTAACTACTGTTGTGGTAACACTGCATTATAAAAGGCATAGGGCTGTGTTGGCAGCTTACCTATAGTAAGTTCCGAAGAGTTTAGTCTTAAGACCACTGTTCAAAACGAGAAATTGTACCTGCATTTCACTTATTTTTCAGTACGAGTATGTTTCCATTTTGTATGTAGCTGCTTGTATTACAGAGGTAGAATATGAAACAGTGAAGGAAGTACTACTTATTGTATAATTATGGTATTTAGTCTGTGTATAAGATGTACCATGTTCTCCTAAGCAGCGAAATACTGTTAAATGGGAGCTAATAAAAAAAGACTCATGATAGTTATGTTTTGGCTTATAGGGAATTTCCTGTAAAATAGTCTGGTTTGAGACATGCAGTGAATGTGTGTACACTTGTTTAGTTGAGAGAAAATAAATTTAGCTATATTACGGGAACATGCTTTTGATTGGTTTGCCATGACAGCTGTTGACTTTGAGCAAAGATGCAGGTTTCTTGATCTTTAAGCAGTCTGATTTCAACTACATTCTCTGATTCAGATGTTGTTTGTGTGCCAGTGTGCTAGTATCACCTCTGGAAATTTATTATAAAGTTTAAAAAAAAGTGTATTTTGATATCTTTAATGTATTTTCTAACAGCAACGATATCGTGAGCTGGATGATAGGAAGCGAGTTCTTACAGAGAACTGCAAGGAATTGCTGAAAAAAGCTCGACAGGTCTGCAAACTGGGTCCAGAACAACATATTCCAAAGGAATTTCAAACTGTATGTATGAAAAGAAATCTGTGTATCTCTTAAATTTTGAATGTTGTACACCATTCTAACCTATCCAGCAAAGTATGTTATGTATTTTCTATTAGAAGGCTACCAGTAAAGGATCATGTTTACTTGTGTTAGTGTTGACTCGTATTGTCACTTACTCTTTTAAAGCACCTATAAGTATGCTGGCATGTCGTCTGACTTTGTTACGTGCACAGGGGAGAGAAAGTTTGATCTGAAATTTCAATTAAAATCCATAGTTTTGTGGTCATAACAATAATTAGAGGACATACTTTTCTAGCTTCTTGCTCTAATGGAGCAACACAAAAGAAATGAAATCTGGGCCCACCTGCTTATCTGGAGGTCTCCCCAGCCTCTAGAAGTATTTGCATGGCTTAACTGGCATAGCCTCTGACTTATAAAAAGTCTGTGAGCATCTGGAACTGCGCAGGGTAGACAATTAAAGAACAATTAATTGCATATCACTGTTATGTAGTAGCACCTCTAGCTTTCTTTCTCTGTCCTGAATAATTTGTGAGGAAATTTTACTGTATTAAATTTTGAATATGTGAAATCCTGATTAAAAGTAATAGAATATTCTATGGCTTATTCTGTTCCTGTTTAGCAAACTTGGGTCCTTCATTAGCGTTGCTGTGTAGCACAAATATCCTTTCTCTTACAGGCTTTTCAGGCTCTTCCGAACACGTTGGAGGAAATTGATGCTTTTCTGAATGAAGAGAAAACCAGGGCCTCCTGTTTCACAGGCCTGAATGCTTCGGTGTGTTCACTGCTTTCCCTCTGCTCTCCCTTCTTCTCCCTCCACACTTATTGTACTTGCATCCCACTCTGTGCTAGATCTCTTGGTATAATAAGGTAGACAGCAGGAACAATATGCTGTAAATGCCAGATTCTGCATGTATTAGAATTTTAAGCAGGTTCTTCCAAAAGAACAGTGTGTTCTGTGCCTTTTCAAAAAAAAAAGTTGCAATAACCTTAAATAAGGAATACTTTACAGCTTCTTTGCTTTAAGTCTAAAAATGTGTGTTGTTCAGTATGCAGTGCAATAGTCTGTGTATTTGTGTTTGAACAGAATCGGTGCAGGGTGATGTTTTTACAGTGAAGCCTAGAACTGGCAAACATTTTGTTGACTGCTTGTGTTTTATTCTGGCAGGTTGTTGAAGAATACAATAAGCAGTCACAAGAAATACAGCAGTTGACGGAGTATTTAGAAGAAAAGAAAAATGAATTGGAAAACTATAAGCAAAACATTTCACAGGTATCAGCTGAAATTATCACTTCTGTATCAGTATAACTTTATTAGAATAGAGTGTATGTATAGAAAGAAAGTGTGACTTTCAGAGTTCAGTCTTCAATGTAGCCCAAGATGTTAGCTTATATAATTTAATATTTTTTTAAATTAAAGTGAAATTATTAAAAATTATTTTGCTTGGATATGTCTACTTCTAGGTCAAAGAAAGGTGGCTAAATCCCTTGAAAAAGCTGATTGAGCAAATTAATAGGAAGTTCAGTAACTTCTTTAGTTCTATGCAGTGTGCTGGTGAAGTTGATCTTCATGTGGAAAATGAGGTATGATTTATTTTTCATATGGAAGAGTAACATTCATATTTTCATGCATCATATTTTGTCTGTATTGCTAGAAAAAAATTTCAAGTTGCTATTTGGATTGTAGGAAAGATGTTCTTCAAAAAAAGTAATAAACTTTTACTGAGAAACACACTTTTGTACTAGAACCGAATTACCAGTCTGATTAAAGGAAAGGTAGTCTTTGGATTTATTAAGTTAGTGATGTAATTCTACACTTTTAGCTATTTTGCCTTTTTCTGTTATCATTCAGTAGCTAAATCTGCTCTTAAGAGTTGCATTGATTTGGTTCTACATGTAGTTTTTGGAATTCTAGCTGTGATAACCCTCACTTTCCACAAGGAGTTTTGGGCATCATTCTTGACAGGCCCTGGGATATCTGTCAGTTATGTGAACTGACATTCCCAGTAGTCTGGCAACAAAAGCCTGATATTCCAATGCTATTGCAAGCTGTGTTAGAGGGTTTATCATTTTTCCTGGAGGTTTTGCCAACCTGTACCTTGTAAACTGGTCTGAGCCTAGTTTCAGTCTGTGCCAATGCATATGAAAGTACAGTGGGCCTAGAGGCCTTAGGTCCTGTTTTTTATTTCTCTTTACAGTAAGTCATCCAACAGGGGAAACATTGAGGGGGAGAAAGATGACCCCTCTTCAAAACTGGAAAAAGTTGACACTTAGAAACCATGAGTTTAAACTTGTCAGATCATCTTCATTCTCTCGTAAAGCGTGTATGCATTTGCCTCAGCCACAAGGGTTCACAGTTCCATATTTCTGTAATACTGATACAGCAGGAGCACCAGAAGTTTGCAGTTCATGAAAGTAAATACTGATATAAGACCTTACACTTTCCAGTCTGCCTGCAGGTGTAGTAGAACACCATGAACACCAAAGTTGTTCCGATTTAACTGATTAGCTGATCTCAGCGTATTTGATAGATCCACTCCAGTGTTAGGTGCTGTCTGGTAGGTATGTTACTCATCCCAAAGCAAGACCTGGAGGACGCAAAGAACCTGAAAATTGTTCCTACAGACTTGAAGTTCTTTACAGCAATTTTAAGACTTTAAGACAATATGGCTTATTTACTGGCTTTTAGACATTGTTGTTGTACAATGGAACTGTGCTCTGCCAGATGACTTTTGATGACTGTGATAAGTTGGCAATCTGTACCAAACTGACATGCAGCAGTGTCTATGAAATGGGCTCATCATTGTCTCTCTGCTACAAATGTCTTTTCTAAAACTAGAAGTATGCTGTGAGTAACCATCTGGTTACTGGCTTTTATAGGAGGAATACGACAAGTATGGGATTCGCATTAGAGTGAAATTTCACAGTGGTACTGAACTTCATGAACTGACTCCATATCATCAGAGTGGAGGTGAGAGAAGTGTTTCCACTATGTTGTACCTAATGGCTCTCCAGGAACTCAACAGATGTCCTTTCAGGGTTGTAGATGAAATAAATCAGGTGAGGATCGGGTACAGTGTATAACCTCTTAATATACTGATGCTTCTGACATAGTAGATAAAACAGGCTTTTTTTTTTTTTCTAGGGCATGGATCCAATGAATGAGAGAAAAGTTTTTGAAATGGTTGTGAAAACTGCTTGTGAAGAAAGCACGTCTCAGTACTTCTTGATTACACCAAAGGTGCATGACAGAGAAAGAAATTGAATATTTTATGTGTAGGACAGTTGAGTTTTGTGTGATAATATCCCTATAAACACTATATAACTTGTGTCTGTTTTGCCTAAAAGCTTAATATTAAGGGATAACTTTGAGAGAGGTTGTTCATTTTAAGGACAATCTTGGCAGGAATTCAGTCATCTTACACCAAGGCCCGTCTTATCATAAACACATTCTAGAACTGAGGCTTCTGTAGAAGTATTGTAAGTTAACCACCCATGATAGGGGTACCGTGTAACAAGACTATCAAATGTAATGCCTCTAGCTCACAGAGAATCAGGATGTAGCAGAGACCAATTTCCAAACATTTCAGATAATGATGTGGGAACAGTCTAGTGCTGCTGACATCAGAACAATTAGAGGAGTCACTCATTAATGGCGAAAAAATGTTCAAATAATAGTCTAAGACTTATAAACTCACAGAAGTTCAGTGCAATGTTCCATGGAGAATGTCTCGAAGAGGACTTTAACAGTCACGAATGACCAGTGCTTAAATGTGCTCTTCTGATTAGAAAAAAAATTGACTTACTAGGTGATGTGATGCTGTGGCTTGAAAGAACTAGTAAGTAGGATGACTGTTCACCTGCAATTCTAAGAGAGGCTATTGTTATGTTCAACTTGATGCAAGACAGATTCAACCAGTAAAGGTTACTTGTACAACAAGGAGGTGGGCATTCAGTAGCGGGCTGTGTGCTTTTTGTGCACACATCAGTTCTCCTGCATCCTGTGCTTTACTGTGTTTTAGAAAATTTGGCTGGTTATGTGCTATTCTTTTTTGTAAATAGCAATTGAGAAACGCCACAATGTGAAAGATGATGAAAACTGACTGAAAGTAGGAGGAAGGTGATGCTTTTTATTCCTTCTGATCTTGCAGTATACTTACCTCAGCACAGTTTGGTTGTTTCCTATCCATATACTTCTTTATTATTCTATGTTATATATCATCTTTGGTCATCTTATAATTTCATTCCTTATTGGATCTGCTTTTCTGTGCTCTATCCTACTTTGAGAAATGAGAGAGGGGTTTGGATGTTGAAAGGATAGAGACAAGGTCTACTAACTATACTGCTTCCTACACATAAGGAACTATAGAAGACTACTGTCTAGGGTTCAGAGTCTGGTTTAAAAGTTATACTCATTGTCAAATTGCTAAGAATAGAGAAGGGGAGAATTGAGTGTGCAGACATAAACGGAAAGTTCACACTAAAAATGAGAAAACTGAAGTGAGAGGCTTAGAAAAAAGTTCATTTAACATGGTAAGGGGAAGAACAAGGAACGTGTTGCACAACTGTTCAGGAAGAGATGGCGCTATGAAGAGGTGGCTGCAGTTATTTCTTTTATTTCTTCTTTGCACTCTTATGATCAACTGCAAATACTTGTTCACCACATAACATGGTGAACTTGTAATGACCTACTACAAACAACATGAGATAGCATTTCATATAAAGGTTTTAGCCTATGAGGTATTTTGAGGGAGCAGCATCAGAGGATAATTAAAAGGCTGTACCGAGCAGGCTGAGGAGAAAGCTGGACCTGCTGTTTGAGTGGATTACCTGCAGTTCCTGAGCCTATGTTATATCACACAGTATCACAGTATGACAAGGTTGGAAAGGACCTCCGAGATCATCGAGTCCAACCTATAACCCAACACTAACACCAACCATCATCTAAACCATGGCACTCAGTGCCACATCCAATCTCCCCTTAAACACCTCCAGGGTCGGCGACTCCACCACCTCCCTGGGCAACGCATTCCAATGGCCAATCACCCTTTCAGTAAAGAACTTCTTCCTCACATCAAGCCTAAACTTTCCCTGACGTAGCTTGAGTCCATGCCCTCTAGTTCTGTCACTGGTCACCTGAGAGAAGAGACCAACCCCTGACCGACTACAACCTCCTTTCAGGTAGCTGTAGAGAGCAATGAGGTCTCCCCTGAGCCTCCTCTTCTTTAGACTAAACAGCCCCAACTCCCTTAGTCGCTCCTCATAGGGCTTATGCTCCAGCCCCTTTACCATCTTCGTTGCCCTCCTCTGAACACATTCCAGTATCCTGACATATGTCGTCATTTACTAGAAAGGAAGTATGTGAACACATACTAGGAAGTGTGACAGATTGTCATACTGACCTAAGTTCCTTGTAGTTATTGAGTGGATACAGGAAAAGCTGTTACTGTGGGTTTTTCCAGTATATTGATGCTTTCTCCAGCTATGTTTTTAAGCAAGATACAGAGGGGAAGTGGTACAGATTAATATGCAGTAGAACTGATAAGGAAAATTGTATTCTGAATAGTTGTGATTCACTGTCAGAATGGATAGACTAACTGAATGTTTTCCTTAAGAGTGAGTGTTGTGTTTTAAAATCAGTATTCTTAGTATAAATCTATGCTGAAACACATTACATTTATTAAATATGCAAATAATCATCATGTTGGGAGTGAATGCTTCTCTGCTGTAGAGCAAGACTAGAATTCAAAACCATCTTAGATTAGGTAACTTTATTTGAAAACAGGGTGCATTTCAGCACAGACAAGCATAGGACTTGGTATTTAAGTGGCAAAAATCACAACAGCATCTGGTCTAAGGCATAATTACCTAAATGACTGAGGAGGGGGAAGTTACTATGGATGAGCATCAGTTTCAAATAAATTTTAACAGTCGTCCTGAGCACTGTAGATAACCCTAAAGCTTGCATGACATCTTTCAGTATGCTGGGTTTGTGCCTGACAAGATCTGTACTACAGTTGTATCCAACTTTCACTGCTGCACTTCAGAAAAATAGTACCAGTGGCGGGAGTTACACCAGAAAACAGCAGTGCAACTTTTAGGAAGTTTTGAAAGTTTTGAATTTCCACTAATGTAAACTTAGCTCAGAGCAGCACATGATTGAGAGAACAGAGACATGATTGTGCCAAAGTATTTCTTCTTTCTACCCCAGAAAAAAAAAGCCAATATTTTCTGCCCATTATGGTATGGGAAAAAAGTAATGACCTCATTTGCAGCAAAAAGGTACAGATTAGATATGAAGATTTTCTTGTAGTAAGAGTAGTGAAACATGGAAATTGCCTGAAGAACGAGTGGAGTGTCCTTGGGGGCTTCCTAGGAATGAATGTACAGTCAGAAAAACTATTATAGTGTTAAATGGACCTTTTGAGATCTAAGGCTTTTATGTATACCTTCACCTTTTTTAGATAAGGGCTAACATCTCTTCTAGGTATTTTGACCTTATTTTTTGTGTTTTTCACCAGCTACTGCAGAATCTAACTTACAATGACAAAATGACGGTGTTATTTGTCTACAATGGACCTTTCATGTTGGAAGCAGGGAAATGGAACTTAAAGTCTTTCTGTAAGCGGCGGCGGCGACTTGGAAGGATGGATGAACAGTGATACATATATATATGTACACAAAGATTTATATAATGTTTTTGTAGGACTTTTTGGAATATCTGGCTTTCAAGACTTCAGAAATTGTGGAAGATGAGAACCTGCAAAGAATTGTTGATTAGAAACATCAATTCTTAGAATTTGTGTAAAAGTAACAGATTCAAAGTGCATAAGTTTTTTTTCCAATCTTTTATAGTGGCCTCTTTCTCCAAAAAGCCTACTTTTTCTCAATAGTAGTTTTAAATTAAAAAGAAGCTTCTTTTGTTTTGCTGTTTCATCAGTAATGTAGCCTCTGAAGTACAGTTAATTTTTTTAGGTTATACTGGACTAAATCTGTGAGTTTGGGTTTATTGTTTGGGTTTTTTTTCCAAAAAATTGGAATTTACTTTTGGTGAATAGTGTTCTAACACAGTTAAGGATGTTCTCTAAACTCTTCCTAATGAAACAGAAGCTTCTTGAATGAATGAATGAAGGTGGTGATGGGAAGAGAGTGGAAGAGAATGGTTTGTAAGTAGCTTTGCATTGTTCTTTGTTTTGTGAAAATACTCCTGAAGTTAAGTAAAAAATATACTATTCTTGAGTAATATACCTTATTATTGTTATTTATTAATTTTGAGCTAATTTGCCATTTTGTATTCCTGGAAGGATAAGGTCTTTATTCTTCTAGCAGTTTTTCTTTCAGCAAGGAAACTGACAGAGCCAGGTGTTTTTGAAACTACAAGCTAGTTAGCTTGCAGATGTAAAAGTAAGCAATGTATAACATTTTATTGTTTTCTTTAAGTAAAATTTTATATGGTGTAGGTGTTAAATGGAGAAAGTCACCTGTAAATTAAAACCTGTAAATTAAAACCAGGAGGCTTTTTACAAAGCATCAGCTGCATTGGAGTGATTGTATACCCAATGGCTTTTCAACTTATCGCCATAAAATTAATTAGTGGAGTTTTGGCCGTCGCTCTTAAGCATTTGAAAGGAGGTGTTATCAAGTGAATGCTGAATACCTAAAATAAAGTCCCGGTTATTTAGTTAACTGTTGAAAAAATAAAACTTAACACCGAATTGTGAAGAGTATGATTTGTAAAGAAATTAAAACTACAGTTGGTATATGAAATTAAAATTGATACGTACATTAAAATGATTGAGTCCCAGAACACCATCTGAAAATACGCAATATCCTTGATTTTTACAGAGGAAGCAGCCTTCAACAGGATTTTGTAGAAAATTTGATTTTGAGGGGGATTTTTTCTTAAGAGCATCCTGTCAATAAACTTCGCCAATGGAGTTGATATGTCAGACTTTTTACATTAGAATGTTAGAAATAAAATAACCCACTGCAAAATACAGGCTAGGATCTGAAAGTTTTCAGGTATTAATTCTTGTTTTGATAGAGATAGAGGATAGAGAACTACACATTCTTATATCACAGGGCACCGTTGATCAATGGAGCTCTGTCTGACTGTGAAATGAGTTCCTGGGGTGTGTTCTGTGAGGATTAGTGTCCATACACAAATATTTGATGGAAGAACTAAAAGGCAGTGGAAACTTGGGCTGTAGGCCAGGGACTGATTGTGCCAGCAGAGTATCTTTGACTTAATTGAGGCTGCAGGCCTAGCTGTCCACTGCATAGCAAGATATGCATTTCAGATGTGTTCTTTGATCTTCAAAATATTGGCCTCTTGTAACCCTGAATTTTTAAGGTTAATATTTTTTAAATTGAATGAAAACATACATTCTCTTTAGTCTCTGAGAATCGCTTTATGAAAAGTGCAGTTTGTTTTCAGTGTCTAAATAAGTGAAACTGCTTAACGTGAACATGTGTGAGGACTTGATTCTTCTATAGTTAGACAGCAGTGACTGTCTATTCTTAACGCTGTCATCTTAGATCTTCATGGGATTTCTTCCTAGAGGTCTGTTCCTTTCTCATGTTTCAGGCTGAGGCATGAGATGTAAATCAGACTTACCTCAGAAGGATGACACTTCAGATTCTATCTCAAAAATTATGTCTTCTGGATGTGTGCCTGCCACACTGCACAAGTGAAGAAGATGATGGGCTTGTGGGCTTTTGCTTTTTCCTTGGAGGTCTGTTAGCTATTGACCAGAGGTTCTAATTTCAGTGTGTCTTGACTACAATCTTAATGTAATGCTGTCATTCATATTAACTTAACCCAGACAGTGCAATGAGCTGCAAAACCATGCCATTGTCATGTTACTGACCAATGGTGCTTCACAATCCAGGAGCTCCACTAGCTAAAGCCTTTTAAAAAGAACTGTAAACCCAACTTTGCTAGTGGCAAATGGGCTATATAAGGTGACTGTGTGCCTCCCATATACTAGTCCTGTTAGTAACCTGCTAATGTGCCTGACAGCTGCACCCCATCCACACCCAGAGACCTGGCTTGAAAGGAAGTCTTTTGAACTAGGTTGAGTACTGGTAGAATACTCAACCACGAAAATCCACACGAGCAGTAGTTACTGCATTCCTTACCCACATGCTGGCTGTTCTGTGCTGCCAGCTTTCTTGCCATTCCTTGTGCTTTACTACTACTATTCAACTCCTCGGGGAGTCTTGTTATAAGAACCTGTCAAATTAGTTTCAGTGTAGCTTCAAGAAGGTGGGGATGAGTGAGAGTTCAGGTTAGATATACATGTAGTATCCAGCTTTTCCTGCTGACTAGACAGGACCTCTCAAAATGCAGAAGTGGGAAGACCCTACATAGTCCTTACAGTTGAAGTGTAAATTGATCTTTCTCCAAAAATAGGTACTTTCCCCTGTGGTTTAGACCAGCTGAAGACTATAGCAAAGATCTTCCACCACCATCTGCAGTTCTGACAAACATCTGTGTTTGCTTATGTATTGAGACAAAGTGAGAGGCAGCTTGGAAATTGCTGCTTACTGTGAGAAATAAAAAAATCAAGAAACCAAATCATAAAAATACTTACAAATCACCTTTTACTGTTTTTTATGACTGTAAATGGCACTCATGCATATACGTGATTGTTAGTTAAGAGAGATTGCTTAGTCAGATGAAGCAGCAAACTAGAATGAGGAGGGATTCTTGTGCAACTGCAATGCTGTTAACATGTTTATGTGAAACTTGGGCTTTTAGTGGAAGGAGAATAAATGAAGTCTGTTAAGGCTTTTGCTCACTGGGAGTATCTGTTTTCCAGGCTTTGGAGTTAGTGAGAGATGATGAGACAGGCGGGGCTGGTCTGGGCTGCAGGATGCCTACTGAAAAGTACAGTAGGTGCTCTTTAGAGGTAAAGATAAGCACCTGCTCCAGGCCTAATAGCAAATCTGACTTGGAGTTCTTGCTACCAGGGGCTCTTGTGTATGCCTCATGCCAAGATGTCCCTTCTTTTCTTATTAAGCTCTCTGGCTGATGCGTCCTTTCTAGAATATTGTGGACCATCTTCAGACACTGCTTCTGATGGATTGTGGAAGCTGACTGTTTTTCTTTTGTTTCCATGAGTGTGCAGTTACCCTTAGCAGGGACTCTTAATTTTCTGAACAACTCTTACTAATAGGCCTTAATTTTCACCTTCCCTGCCCAGTTTCTGTGCTATTCTACAGTGTCTTACAGATGCAAAAGATATGACATTTGTTCTGACAAATGGTTGCATAATGTTAATATTTTGTCTCATACTGTCTGTGCTGCCCATGTTTAGGCTTTAGATAGTGGGATTTACCTGGGGGGCAGAAGGATATGCAAGAGGTAGATTTGTAAGCCAAGATGGTCACTGTTTGCTAAGCTGAGCAGAGGTCTTGTGGCTGTCCCTAGGGTTTGCTAAGGGCTTGTCCCAAACACAGTGCAGGTTTTCTTTTCTTGTCTCTGTACCCCACAACCTTCAAACCACCTGTGCTGAGAAAGGAGCACTAGTCTGAGGTGAGGGGCTATATTCGTTCAGTAATACCTTGGAAATCTACATCCAAGTGAATTGTAATGTTATTGAGTTAGTGTTGCGTGCATCATTTTGGAGTTCTCTGTCTTTATTTGGCCTGCTTTTTGAAGGCTATACTGTAGTGTCTTCTGATTTGATGGGCATAGTATCTGATGGGAGGTGTCTGGCAGGAGAGCTACATCACGGAAAGTGGGGGGAACCTTGGCGCTGTAGCTTCACTGAAAATAACTCTGAGCCAAAATTACTCTCTTCAGTTCTAACTCACTGAAACATAATGTCCAAGACAAATTTTCTTAGAAATTTTTGTTACAGAAGCATTTTTTTCCCAGTGCCTTATTAATTCAGAATAAGACCAGGATTTGGTACATCATAACATAGAGAGGAGGAAGATGGAGAAGAGAAGTAAAATGAGCTCTTCCCCAAGAAAAATCCTCCCTCCCCCTGTCCCAGCCTGAACATCAGAAAATCACAGGAATGTGTTTCTGCTCTTGCGCTTAGACGAGGCTTGCCGACAGCCATACTTCTGCTATGAGGCTCATTCATTCAGCTGCCCTTTGCATATTAGGACAGCCTGGTTGAAAGGCACCGTTTTGTACACAGGAGGTGATTTAGTAGTTGCTATAGTTCTTCTTACTTCAGTACTAGCTTTAGCCATTGACAAGGATGACCTGTTAAACAGGGAGAGGGGAGATGAGTGCAGGAATCAGAAGTGCTTAGCCACTGAAAATTTTTCAGGCACCACTGTGGCAGTGTTGAAAGTCAGCAGGGAAAACATAATAAAATAAAGTGGAGGCAGAGGGTAAAAGAGGTGATTACCAGCACTATTGCAGCCTACCCATGGACATCCTGTCCTGTGGTTCAGCTCATTGCCAGTGGTACAATCCCCTGCCAGCAATTCCCATCTCTGTGCTCTCCACCAAATTCTACCAGCTCTTCTCCTCTGTTCTGCTGCCCAGTTGCTCTCAGAGTAATTCCCCAGTTGTCTAGTCTTCCTTCTGTTGATCTGTTACCTCCAGTAAACTGATATTTTTTGATAGTCGTACTGGTTTTGTTTGGGATACGGTTAATTTCCTTTGTAATAGCTTGGATGAGGCTATATTTTGGGGTTGTGAAACAGAACACTGGTGATGTAGAGATGTTTTAGCTATTGCTGAGCAGTGCTTGCACAGCATCAAGGCCTTTTCTGTTTCTCATGCTGCCCCAACAGCACTTTACAAGAAGCTGGGAGGTGATGCAGCTGGGACAGCTGACCCTAGTTAACAAAAGGGATATCCGATGCTATACCATGCTCAGCAGTAAAAGTTGGTGCAGGAAGGAGGGACATTAGGAGTTACTGTCTTCCCAAGTAACACTGTGTGGTGGAGCCCCGCTTTTCTTGAGAAGTTGCTCAAGATCTGCCTGCTGATTAGAAGTAGTGAATGAATTCCTTATTTTGTCTTGCTTGTACAGACAGCTTTTGCTTTCCCTATTAAATAATCTTTATCTCAATCCAGGAGCTTTCTCACTTTAACCCTGCTCTCGCCCATTCCACTGGGGCAAGGTGAGTGAGTGGGTTGTTGTTCGGGGCTGAGCTGCCGCCTGGGTGTGACCCACAACAGTAGCGTATGTTAGACTCAAAACATGACATTATATATGTCATTAGCTAGAGTTTAGTACTGCAAATTATTTGTATGAACTATTGCACCAAGCAGCTACATGAAATCTTGGCAAGGCCTCTTTATAGAAGAGCAAGGCCTCTGCTCACTGACCAACAATCTCTTTCAGAAGCATGAAGATGAGAACACGGCAAGTAAGCTGGAAAGGAATGACAAAATTCACTTTATTGGTACCAAGAAACCATGCAGAGCAGCAGATAAAGCTGATTTTGCTAGAAGCAAGAAGGAGGAAACAGATGACAACGGAGAAGACAGTGGCAGAAGAGATCAAGAAGACTTGGAAAAGACCAGAGAGGAGAAGATGGTTCAGTTAACATGCAGTGTGGGTGGCTTGAAGGGCATATGTGCTTTAAGATAATCAGGATCATGTAATTTAAAGGCAGAGAGTCTCTTGATTCCCCCTTCCCCAGTTTGTAACCAAAGATGTAGACCAAGAACATTACATTGCTTGATCTTGACTGCAATCCACTTGATCCTGACTGCAGTCCACTAACACTGTTTTATCTCAGCTTGGGTCATGTAATAGCTTTTTCAGGGACAACAAAGATTTTGTTTGTCGGTTGGTATTTTTTTGTTGAGGTATTTGTTTGGTTTTGTTGTTGAGTTTTCTGGAAAACTAAGAACAGAGTAAAACCAAAGCAGATGGTAAGCAAAGATTACAAAGTGACTTGCTCTCAGATGCAACCAACAGTATCAGCCCTGCTCTGTGCTGCTACAGTGATGCTTTGTGGTGGGTTGACCTTGGTTGGATGCAAGATGCCACCAAAGCTATTCTGTCAGTCACCTCCTCAGCTGGACAGGGGAGAGAAAATATAATAAGAGACTCATGGGTTGAGATAAGGACAGGAAGAGTTCATTCATCAATTAATGTCATGGGCAAAACAGAGTTAACTTGGAGAAATTAACTTAATATATTGCTAATAAAATCAGAGTAGGGTAATGAGAAATAAAACCAATTCTTAAAACACCTTTCCTCCAACTACTCCATTCTTTCTGGGCTCAGCTTCACTCTTGGGTTTCTTTACCTGCTGAGCACTGGAGGTGAGATGGGGAATGAGCGTTGCAGTCAGATCATCCCATGCTGTCTCTGCTGCTCCTTCTTTCTCAGCTTTCCCTGCTCCAACATGGGGTCTCACGCACAGGATACAGTCCTCCATGAACTCCAGCAGAGTCCTTCGCATGGTCTGCAGGTCTTCACAAACTGCTCCAAAATGGGTGCCATCTCTGAGGTGCAATCCATCAGGAATAGACTGCTCCAGTGTGCATCCCTCACAGGCTCAAAAGTCCTGCCAGGAGCCTGCCCCAGCATGGGTTTCACACAGGATCACAGACTTCCTTTAGACACATTCACCTGCTCTGACCTGGGGGCCTCCACGGGCTGCAGGTGGATATCTGCTCCTCCATGGGCTGCAGTGGGGCAGACTGCCTCACCATGATTTTTGCCATGGGCTGCAGGGGAATCTCTGATCTGGTGCCTGGAGGACCTCCTCCCCCTCATTCTTCACTGACCTTGGTGTTTGCACAGTTGTTTCTCTCATGTTCTCACTCCTGTCTCCAGCTGAAGTTTTCTCTTGTGCTGTTCACTCCTACCCCCCATCTTAAATATGCTGTCACAGAGGTGCTACCACAGGCTCCGTCTTGGCCAGCAGTGAATCCCTCTTTGGAGCCGGTAGGCACTTGCTTTATCGGAAATGGGGGAAGCTTCTGGCATCTTCTCACAGAAACTATCTCTGTAGCCCCCCACTACCAAAACCTTGCCACACAAACCCAGTACGTGCTTAAAGGTCTGTTCAGGTGAAAAGCCACCGATGTTATAGCTTTGTACAAGCCATACTGGCTAAGGAATCTAGATCTACTTTGTGTGTCCTCCTGAGCCCAGTTACACTGTTCATGAAGGATTTTTTTTCGTTAGAACTTTTGTAGTACTTGAAATACACTTTGCTATATAAAATGTACTGTTTTGATGACAGTATAATTGAAGTAGTACAGCCTCCTCCAGTGTGTATGCAGTGCCTAGCAAATATATCAGAAGTCGGTATGCTTACGAAAAATTATTGGAATTAGTTATACTGGGAGAAATTGTGCTGTCTGAATCAGATGGCCTGTGTTCAGGGTCGTGCTCTTCTACGCCATCGCTGCAATCTGCTGGCATCCACTGGTGTGCACCCAGTCTTCACATGTCACACCTATTCCAGCCAAAATTTACATCGGTCCTGGAGAGACTATTCTGTAGAGTGCAACAGATCTCAATGACTGGAATTATTCTCCCAAGGCCTTCTCTACACTAGGGAGATTTTGGTAGCTGTTTCAATTACAGCACTAAAGACAAATATTAAAATTTAAGGTGAAGAATGTTAAATATATGGAAGTCCTTTATGAGGGGATTGCAGGGGAATGAGGCCAATGCCACAGCCCTGTGTCCCTTATTCCTAAAATCAAGGACAAGCTAAAAAATGACAACGCTATGCTGAGTTTGTTTTATTTGCATTTTGGCCATCCAAACTGAGGACTGAAAACTCATTAACTCGGCATAAAGTCAAATCTGGAGGCTGCCAACAATTTTGTTCTAGACACAGATGGCACCCTTTCCACCCCTCTGTCTCTGCTTGCATTGCTCGAGGGTTACACATTCCCTCAGGTCCAGGGTCTTATCTTGCAGTCATACCCTAGCACTGTTCCCATGTACCAGGTTAATTTAGTTCATGTAAGTGGTTGCTTACTGCAATAGCAGTGACTAAACAGGGAAAGTTTAGGCTTGATGTGAGGAAGAAGTTCTTTACTGAAAGGGTGATTGGCCATTGGAATGCGTTGCCCAGGGAGGTGGTGGAGTCGCCGACCCTGGAGGTGTTTAAGGGGAGATTGGATGTGGCACTGAGTGCCATGGTTTAGATGATGGTTGGTGTTAGTGTTGGGTTATAGGTTGGACTTGAAGATCTCAGAGGTCCTTTCCAACCTTGTCATACTGTGATACTGTGATACTGTGATACTGTGTCAGTGAGTTTTTTGCACAGCGTTCTTTGCCTTTCCCTCCTTCAGAGTTTGAGTGGATGGTGTTTTTTTCTCCTTACACTAGCAACCCCTCTAAACACATGGAAGCCTCAAGGCAGTGTGGCTGTGCAGGCTGAAGCATCATTATGTCGTGGAGCAGCTGCACAGTGCGAAGGAGAGACCAATCGGAGCTCAAAAGCAACAAAGCAATGGGAGAAAAACTCACTGGGAGCTGGTGAGGGGACACCCTCCCCCCACTGTAAGTTGTGTCTCTGTCTTCCTGCAGCAGCAGCAGAAGGAATACCTGTGAAAACACCTGGGAAAAGCAGAGAAACATGACTCAAGCTAAATAATGACGAGGGACACCAAGACCTTTGAAGCTAGTTCACAGATCATCACATGCAGCAGTTATTTTTTTCATAATCATTCAGAGTGGTATACAGACCACTCTTTGATTCCAATCACTCAAAACAACATTTGCTTTGTTTGGTTTTCTTTAAGTCCTTTTTTCTTTATTCGGACTACATATATACATATGTACAAAAAAAATCTACTTCTTTTTTCTTTTTTTTTTTTTTTTTACAATTTCATGTGATTTACAAAACAGGACAGCAAGATAACTTATAAAGAATACGAATACTGTACAAAAATAAAACTGATTGAACTGTTGGAAGTTGGTATTTTACAGTGTTAAAGATCACTAGTCTGTAAAACTGCATTTTGAAGTATTTGTCCAGTCTGGTGTATTCTGGGCTAAGTCCATCTGCAAACTGAAAACAGATCTGTAATACAAGTCATGAAAAACTATTCAAAGAGTAAGTATATTATATAGCTATACCTTTAATGCCATGACTTCTTTATAGTAATGGGCTTTCTTAACCAAGGAGAGGATCTGTGCTAACATGGGCACTATTAAGTATTTCCAAAATAATACAAATACATATGCTATTAGAGAACCTGATATACCTTTTCTTTTCCAACACTCTTCAAAACGTAAGATGCAAAAAAACTAACCTGCAGTTTATGTCAGAGCCATTGTTTGCTTTTGCTAAAAGAAACCCCCCCAAAATACCCCAATAATCAAAACAATGAAACGAAGTCTCCAAACCTGATCATTCCCAATGCATTCTGTTAGTGGTTAATGAATCACATTAATCCCATCTGTCCAACGCTGAAATACAACAAATGGGTTACCACTTAGGAAGGTTTTTTCAGAAACATGATCTTTCAGAAACATCACACATAGTGATGACAGGCACCTGTACATCTCATTGTCCCATGGACCAAAGTACCCATCACCTGTTGATTTTTGGACTCTGCAGGAACAACGTTTCTTTAATGTGCATTCTACCCCAAATTCGCAAGGTAGAAACCATAAATCTGGCCATATATTTCTACATATTGGTTAATTCTGGTAGCTGAGTGACCAAACCATCTATGTACTGATTTAGGAGGTGCTTATCAGCTGTGGCTTCCCATTGTGGTGGCTAGGGTGCGAGAGTGTGCTGTATTTCACAGGATCAGGCTTTAATATTCCAAGTACTCCATTTGTCCTACAAAATGGCAACAATCCAGACTGCAGGATGGACTTGAAAGTTTTCTTGATCTTCACAGAGAAGAATGAAGATGAATGTGCATGCACCTTTGAATTTCACTGGGCTCACGTGGCCCTGACCCCACTCAACAAGGCAGCATTAACAGTACTGGTAAGCAGAACACTTCCTGTATTTCTAGATGAATAAAAATACTGAGGCTACCTATTTTTATTAAGAACGTTATGTCCCTACAACTCAATTTGGACACCAGAAATTAAAGTTTGGTTTCTAAAATAAATGTTTCAAAAAGCTGAAACGGAGGTAGAAAGTGTGCTTGGTTTCCTGAAGAAAACACATCCCCTTTTTATTCCATAGACTGCTCAATATCCCTAATGCCTTAAAAGCAGTTCTCTTCACATAGACAGAATTTATCATGAACTACACAGGTAAAAACACTATATGCAAACTGATTTCTAATGCTGAAAGCCTTATACAACTGTAGAAGAAAACATTCTACTCTCTGAATTAATTTTTTTTTTTATGTTCGTTACTGGGAAGCAAGCTTTTTATCAGGTAAAACAATAAGATACTGTAGTTGCAAGTGTACTAACAAGATTTTTTTATGTACAGAATTTTACAAGATGACCTAAATTCATCTGCAGTAGAAACACTTTGGGTTTCAGTGTGATTATGCACAAGATGAATTTGGCCTTAAGTCTCTATAGTAGGGCTGCACCTCCCCTTCCTCTTCTGGAGGAAGGGGTAAAACCAAACAGAAGAATGTTTCTGGAAAAAAATAGCATGTAAATAGAATTCTCCCCCTATAAGCAGCTGAAGACAGGAAAGGAAAAAAAACCTCACAACCTTTAACAGTTCATGCTTTTAACATTAAAAAAATTAATGTAACGAAATAGCTGATGACCATGACTTAAAAGTTTTCCTTCACTGATCTTTTTGCTCCTATTAAAGAGCAAAAAATAACTTTAAAATAGAATATTATGTTTATCAGTGTTTGACATGCCATGCATGACATGGGTACAACACTAAGAACCAAGAAAGGCTTACATCATAAGAAGTATTATGACACACCTTCTGTGCTCTATTTCCAATTAGATCATAATTTTCCCCCCCCAGTTTACAGAAAGAGCAACCAAGAGATCCTGGAGTCCTTCTGAAGTGCTCGCTACAATAATTTCAGCTGTTTTCATTAGCAGAGTGCTCTTAAGGAAAGGTGTACTCTCTTCATAAGCACACACAACTCCCATAGGACTCCATGGGAGTTAAGCAAGGGTATGAAGAGAATAAATCTTTAAGGCAAGTGTAGGAAGAAAAAAAGCCTTTAAAAAAGCAGCAGTTTATAAAGGTGGTAGCTGCTGTTATGCATCCATTCAAACGAAACACAGCAGAATAAAGCACTGTTAGTGGCATTTCTATCGTACAGTACTGTATTTATTGAGAAATTAAAGTATAGAATCAATTGAGAGATGTATGTTTCTGCTTCCACGCCCCTGCCACATTATCTAGGCTGACTTGTATTTTCACAGGTAAGCAAATAACAGAGCTAAATACACGTATGACCAAAAAACAACTAAGTTGTTGTGGGTTTTTTTGCTTTAAGTATCTGCTTGGATTATACACGTTTTTAGTGAAAAAGTGCAGCTTATATTCAAAAGTATAGTTAATACAAAGAGAAATTAAAAAGACCCATTTATTTTAACGGGCCTTTTGAGTATAAATTCACTTTACCTCAATGTATCAATTAGATGCTATTAGTAACATATGTAATGTTTCTCTTAACAGTCTCTTTAAATGCAGGGTCATTCTGAGACAGAAGTGAACCCACTTCTACAATGTGCTATGGAGTTTTTATCGGAAAGTTATTTATGTGACTTGGAAAGTGGTTTTACTTGACGAATTCTAAATACAAGCAGCATTACACGTTCAACAAAACATGTTCATGACAGCAATCACAAAGACCTTGAGGTCAGGCTACTGTGGTAGCACAGGCCAGATGATCTGGTCAGACATATGTACACCAGCATCAATGCTTTACATTAAGGGAGGTGGTCACCTCCACTGCTGGCTATCCCCTCCCTCCTCTCATCCCCATAGTCCACTTGCTCCAGATTGATGTTCCCAGGGCGGGTGGAGAGGTGGAGGACCAGGAAGGCAGGGCACAGTGTATGTATTCTTTCTTTCCTTTAATGTTGGTTACACGTGCTTTCAGGCAGCAAGGGCAACCAGTGCCACAGTGCATGCTTGTGCTCCAGTGCCACTGCCTGCATCCTCACTGCAGTTTGCCTCCCTCCCACTCCCCTCCCCAGCTAGCCCTGCCTTCACAAGGAGCTGCTGGAGCTGGATTTTTTTGATCTCTTGATCATGCTGGGGTGAAACTCGGTGTGGCGGCGGGCGTGCTTTGTCAGGTGGTCGCTCCGCATGAACCGCTTCTCACAGAGTGGACACCGAAACTGTTTCTCACCGGTGTGGGTTCGGTAGTGCCGGGTGAGCTCATCAGAGCGGGAGAACTTTTTAAGGCAGTCAGGCCACGTGCAGGGGAATGGTCGCTCACCTGCAGGGAGGGAAGAATGAAAAGAGATTTAGGGGGCTGGAAGTAATGCAGACCTGCATGTACCAGCTTTGCTGAGGAGCTGGGAACACGCTGCTGAGGAGAAAAAGCTGCTTTTGTTTCCTGCTGTGGTGTCAGAGTCTGTGGAATTATTGATGACTCTCTTCATTAGGTTTCAGTCTCACCTCCAGTAGAAGCCAAATACTCCTCCAACTGCATGAAACTTGCACTTAGTAGAGAACCCTACATGATCCCAAAGACTGCCAAAACAACAGATAAGCTCTGCCTGTGCCTGTATGTTTTTCATGTCAGGCTCACTATGGCGGTTTGGGAAGAGTGCCAGTATTATTCCTTTGACACTTCCATTCTGCTGAAAATAATTTGTAACCATTAGAAAGGAAGCCAATATAAATTCTTCACTCAGAACAAGTCATTCCAGCCTAGTGAGAACTGACCAAGGAGGGACTGGTGAGAGTGGTGCAGCCCCAGGGCAGCAAACACATTAGAGCAAAACTGCTGCAGCTAAGGAGAGAAGCCCCATGCCCTCCTCTCCTCCCTTATCCTAGAAATCAAAGCTGCTCCAGAGAGTATGTCTCCCATCAGCCTCTTAGATGGCCTTGCTTAGATTCCATGATAGGAAAATCACTTCGTTATTCACAGCACCATCAGTATAAATTCTTGCAAAGATGGAGAAGAGCCAAACCAAATACCTTAACCTAAACCACACCACACCTTTCCTTTTAGAAACAAGAGTAAAAGGACTGAACTGGACTCACAGTTCCTGGCACCCCACATCCTCCACAGTTCACTCACCTCTGCGGGTTGCACAAGCTTTGCCTACAGGCATAAGACTCAACATCTCCTGAGCAGCAAAGCTGACCCTAGTCTACATGGAAATCAAAGGTGTTTCGGTTCATGCAAAAGCTTTCAGTCACAGTCATAATGCACTGCTGGAGTTTGATGTCTTAATTCCCTTTCCAAAAAGTCTCCTGAAGGGAATATAAATTACAGCTATGTGACAGCTATTTATTGTGAACCATGCAATATAAAAACTATCCCAGGAGTTTTCCAATGTGGAAGAGTTAGAAAGAAGCTCAAAAACTCCAATATTTTTTGGTAATGTGAAGTCTGGCACAACAGGCAAGCTCATTTTGCATTTACACATTGTAAAAAAAGGAGTCTAGTAACAAGCCCTCTCCAGACAGAACTTCAGGGACAAAAGGCTGAAGCCTCAAATGAACAGCCCAGATTGTCCAGAAGGAAAATCAACAGAGCAATGTATTGCATAGCCATATAGAGGAGAAAGGGAATTGGGTGAGTGACTGCTGGCATTCAAAAGGCCAAAGAGAATGAGGATGCACCAGGTAACCCGAGATGTAGCTACATCAGGGGCCCTGAAAGCCCTAGTGAGTCTCTTAAAAGTGCAGCCGTTTTCATAGTTTAGGCTCCTAGTGACACAATGCTCCCTGACAGGTGGCTGCTCTGTCCCAGATTTACCAGCATGCAGTACAGCTGCAGCTGGACAAGCAGGACTGTGCAGGTTGCAGCAGCCTCTTGGGCAGCCACAGCACCGCTGCTTCCCCGGCACCTTCTTCCCTCACTTCGCAGAGATGCTGGTCCTCTCTCAGGAGGGAAGGATTCAGAAGAGAGCAACAGGAGTCAAGACAGCCTGGTGCTTGAGCATAGTTGAGGTACAGCTGCCAGCCACCCTGACCCAGGGCTATTCTTTTTTTATGAATGGGTTTCTTGGCTCCCTACTGTACGCTTTCAGACATGGCTGGAAGCCTTTCTGAACATCACTGCCTGTATAAAAGAAATTAATTAAAATGGTACATAGGCTCACACATGCGTGAAGGCCAGGACCCTGGTCAAGCAGCACCAGAAGCTGTAGAGCACTCACATTCGTGCCCACCTCCTCCCCTGGCTTTGCCCTGCCCAGTGCCTCCCCTTGGCAGTTGACACAAACGTTTCACTTGCACTGCTCTTTTGCTACCTAGCTGAGTTCCCGTCACAGCTCCTGAAAGCTGGCAGTGGTGGAAGTGCAGAACAGCCTTCTAGCTCCTCTTGGGAATGTGAGAGAAGTACTATACATCTTGTATGTGTGGAGACATGTAATATATGGCTCTATGTCAGGCACTTACAGAGCAACGGGAGCAGCTCAGGCATCCTGCTCCATCCTCAGAAATCACATTTCCAACAATCTACCTCAGGATACCTCTTCAGCCTCCAGAAGTGTCTAACCGTACCACAGGGAGATCAAGTGCCTAGGTGGAATAACAAGGATCAAAGTCTTTGGGGTGCAGCACCTACATTTTCACACACAGTAGTATCCAACCCAGATGCCTCACCTAGCCCTTAAGGGCACTGGGTTCCCCAACCCTTCCCTTCCTCGAATTGCAAATGGGGAGACAAAACGGATCTCAGCTACTGGAATTCCCTCTGAAACATTATGGGAGCAATGTGACCTGCACCATTGCTACCCCATACAATCATTTCACATGCCAGGGGAAAGGACTTTTACATTATGCAGTGTAATCACAAAGCTCCGTGGAAGGGCAGTCCTCGTTCAGGATCCCTTGTGTATACTCGGCACTGCACTCCCCATGGAACAACCCTGAGCTCAGCAGGGGGAGTGCCAAAGGCCACAGGGATCACAGTGTGGCAGAAGCATGCCTTGCTGCTGACAAGGAGTGCTGCCATGCACTGGGATGGCAAATGCAGCAGAGATTGCTGCTAGAGATAAGCGGTTGCACTCCCTCAGGCGCACAAGAGCTACCACTGGCAACTGCCACCCACCAGTGAGCACCAAGGAACACTGGCAGAGAACGGTTTCACCACCTCAGCCACACAAGCTCACCAAGGCTGTCACAGCCGCACTGGAAGCGTACATATAAAAGCAAGCCAGGCACAATCCCTGGCACCAGGATGCACTGAACTCCAGACTTCGCAAAGCAGAAAGACAAGGGGGAGGGAAGCTTTTCCAGCCCCTCAGGGGCAGTCTCTGAGCCTGAAAACCTGCTGCTCCACTCAGTCACAAAGCCCTAAAAGCTGACACCAGTCCAGAGGGCTGGTGCTTCAGTGACAGTCGTTACAGGTGCAGAGCAGGAGTGCAGTGTGAATTTGGGAGGATTTTAAGCCAAGTTAGAGGCACTTGATGACATGTGCTGCTTGTCCATTCAGCAAAGCTGGTTCCTGTATTTGCTGGTTGCATTTGAAACACTGTTTTAAAGCAGCACAGATATTTGTGGAGGAATCCACAGAGCAAGCAGGTATTGCAACTCATACACAGGCTGGCAGGTAATGGCACACAGAGCTGCAATGCATGCTAGTGCTGCCTCCATCTGGAGATAATGGATTTCTGTGAAGTATCTTTCCCATTTTATTTTTGCCTTTTAGTTTTGGAAGCAGTAATGCTACAAGTTTGAAATCAGCAGAATGAACTATCAAAACAGGGTGCTATTATATATAATTTGTTTTGGTAGCAGCATGATTTTCACGTTTACAGATATGCCTTAGATAAGATTTCCATCAAGATATAAAGGAATGGTCAACGCTACATCATGATACCTTAAAATTATGAGTGAACACAAGAGATAAACAATGTAAATAATTTTATTTAAGTATGTATCTCTCTCCAGGGCAGCACACAGAAGTAACAGGTAAAACAAACTGATTTACAGGTTACAGGAGTAGAAGCATCTGCAGAACTCCTATTCTTCCCCTGTGTGCCACCAGGAACACAGTAGGAAACAGCTTATGCTGAGTACAAGCTAAAGGTGGCTCTTTGTAGGTCTTCTCTGGAGTTTAAAGAACTCCTGTCCTGCAGCCCTGGCTTGCTTCAAATCCCGTATGGACAGAAAGCCCAATTGCAAATCCTTTCAATCCTTGTTCTTTCGCGTCACCTGACCTACCTTCTACCTCTAATGGTTAGCTTCTTCTTTCTCCTCAAGTTTAAACTCCGTATCCAAGCTCTTTGTATGACCTTAGGCAGTCCACTTAATTTTAATCCATTTCCATTTTATTCTGAGTAGATGCTAAATTATTTAGTTTTTTCGCCCTACCCTGGGAAAAAAAAAAGAAGAATGGGCATTAGCAGACTTGTTAATAATACAGGCAGCACTAGCATCCTGATTCATCTGCCTTCTCACTGCAAATGCTGCTTTAGATGTGGATGATCAATGTTAGGAGCTGTAGTTTGCGGTGGCTTTAACAAGGATAAATTAATTTGGATGAAGAAGGGATGAAGAAGTTTTGAGTGGCTTTTTTTCTCGCAGGAGGGAGGCTATATTTGAAAAAGCTGAAGATAAAGTTGACAATCACATACTTAGGCAACTCTCCTGACATGTAACAAGGCATATACTAGGACTGGAACACCAGAGCTTCTGATTTTACTAGTACTAATACTAATTTTACCTGAATTACTAAAATGGTTTGAACATTAGTTTTACCAAAGACATTCAGAAATTGCCATTGGTGCGGACAGAAGTCTAGTCAAGGTGAACGGTTTGCTAGGCTCACACTGTATTCCTTGCTGACAGAAATGAGGTTGAATACAGTCATGAGTCCAAAGTTTGGCATTAGCATTAGCTAACACAGAACAGTTTGCTGCCACATAATGGTAATGACACTGCTTCACACATTAACTAGAAAGCCAAATGGACTGTGGCTACAGCTGCATAAGCAGACACCTAACTAGACACCATCACAGAAGAGAGCAAGACCCTTGTGATCTCTCATTTTTTTTCTGAGTTTGACATATATGGCATGGAATACTCTGTTGGTCAGTTTGGGGTCACCTGTCCTGTCCGCCTCTCCTTGTAGTTTTTTTCGCTAGTTTGAGGATGGTCTTGGTTATCAGAGGAATAAGTATGAATATTGGCCTTTCTGCATACCAGTGTTCCATATTATCACTTCATGAGAGAAACTGTCTGAAAAACATGCAGTTAGCTTTCAGAAAATGGAATTCCTTACAATACCAAAGAAGAGACCATGAAGCACATGGTACGATAAGGCTGCCTGGTCTTCATAGCAGCAACTATTTTAAGTACCAAACCCGAAGAATGGCTGTTCAGAGTTTGAATTCTGTGATGTGGTGTCTGTACACAACCCCCACTTCATGCCCAGCTGCTGACATGGCACGACTAGCCAGTACCTCCTGCTGCAGGGACATCCACCCTGCCTGCACCACCTGTCCTGAAGCCCAGCCGGACTGAACTGCAGCAGGACTGACTACTCCTGCCAGAAACCTGAAGTGGCTGATGGGTAACATGGAGAAGAGAAAAAAGCCCAAATATGGAATACCAAAATAGTGAAATCTCTTGCCACCAGGAGAGCAAAATTACTTAGAAAACAGGACTGGCACTGTTCAGATGGCAAAATCTAACCTCCATCTTCATGTCCCAAGATCCTCCTTCACTTTTGTAGCTGCCAGAACTCAAAATTTCCAAAGAAATCTTGGTACCCTAGGAATAACTGGTCTTGAGCCACAGTCCTTGACTCAGAGATGACAATGATAATGATTTACTTTTCTTTTTTTGTTTCCTCCCGTGATTCCACTCAGCCACCACTCTTGTGTTTTAGAGTGTTTTAGAAGATCTGTAGGTGGATGTCAAGAACATGGTCCCTCTTATTGCAAGAGGGGAGAAAAAAAAAAGGTAGGTTATTTTCATGGCTGCAGAACAGCTTTTATCTCACTTCTCCCCCCACCACCACCCCCCAAGTGCTTTGCTTGCTCCACACATCCTGAATGAGCAATTTCCTGTGGGACACCGGCTTTGGACTGAGTATCCATGCACAAGATATTCTGGTAAGGATTGATCCTACAGATGACTATGTATCCATTTCTAGGCAAAGAGACCAGAGCCCTTTCAAACAGTTTCTTTTTCTTCTGAGATATTCCAAAACCAGATCATTAAAACGTGGGGCTGCCACATGCTGGTGTGAAACAGCACAGAGCAAGATGAGCAGTGAGGATGCTAAGTACCATGTGCCTGAACAAGGGTTACAATGCCTAAACTGTGGCTATGCAACAAATTAAACAGACCCAGCCTGTGGGACAGACAGCGGACTGACAGGTTGCAGCAAGAGGTTTCTTCTGCAAGGACTAAACACTGCAGTGAGATTCAGGTGTTGTTTCAGGAAGTATTTAGAGTGTTCTGACATCCTCAAAACTACCACTCAACAGCTGCTTGCGCATGCAGGTGTTTGAGTAACTTTCAAAAGACCAGATTCAAAATCACCAGCTGAAACCCACTGCTGCAGAGCTGCCGGGAGCCTAAATCTCAGTGAGACTCCGTCTTGCTGTTACTTCTCTGTGACACAGCATCAGACACAAGGTATATCCTTACAGTTTCTCCACCAGATCACAACCCTCCCTGTCTGTCTTGGGGTATTCTCTGGGGAACTTCCCAGGGAAGCTACCTGGGAGAGATGTTCCCAAACCTCACCAGAGAGTTAAATCTACACTTTCACAGTGGAGAGGGGTGCCCTCAGTAAACTCTTGTGTATGCATAACAAGTTCCCATCTGGTCTCCTTTCCTATGTTATCTCCAACTGAATTCCCTCTGTTTTACAGAAATACTTAAATACTAAGCAAGCAATGGAGAGAGACTGATTCCTAGCCTAGTGCTTAGGGCACTTACTTGGGTTGAAGGAGCACTGGGTTTAGGCGTCTGTCCTGTCTGAATGGTTAAATTTTTGTTAAGGGGAAACAGCTCTGACAGGGAAGGAGGAATGTGATCTTGTTTGTATTCAGAAAGATGGTACAATTTTTGTTATTTCATGATGAATTTATTACCCAGTACTTCAACATATTCTCCCTTCAAGTTTAAAGTATTACAGAGTGCTCTCATGCTATTCACAGTGATCAGTACTTGAATATAGATGGCAAACTATGCTACCACCAAAAGTAAATACTATCTGAAGTGTGCTTTGCCATCATTACCCTTGACTCTGGCTGTCTAATCTCAAATTGATCCCTCCCTTCTCCAGCTGCAGGTTCTGGAACTGTGCAAGGCCAAGGGACAGCCTGGTACACAACAGCACAGCAACCAACAAAGGGGAAAGATCTTCCCACAGGGATCCTAACAGCTGAGGCTGCAAGACACAGAAGCTCACAAGAGCAGGTGGCATCCACCACATGGTTTTCAACGCCACAGCACAACAGCATGCACAAACTAGTTAGAGAAGCATTTCCAATATATCCGTCTGGAAACAGGAGTCTGTTACAGGTAATGCCTGCTCACTGCTTCTGTCCTACATACGTACTTCCCTATGTTGACTTCATTAATACACAAACTTTTGGGGAGTGCTTTCCCACTGGGACACATACAGTTGATTAATGTTTTTAATTCTAGTGGAAAAAAAACCAAAACAACTGGGAATCAGGCAACACGACTAAATCTTGAGGATTTTTGCCTACCTTACTCAGCTAGCAAGGCTTCCAACCAGCATGACCCTGTTTCTTCCAGCCTTGGAATCATGCCCATTAGAACTCCACCAATTTGCACATTTGCATTAACCCTTTAGAACCGGGATTTCAGACAGAGCTCTGAACATAGTAAGAAATGTCCTGCTGGCTCCACTTTCTGTTTTTCAGTCTTATTCTAAAGAATCTGGCCAAGTGACGTTACATGAGCTGGATAAGAGGAGCTTAAAATGCTAAATTTCAGATTATGCTCCCACAAAATACCAAAAAAAGCTCCCAGCAAGCAGAGGATTGTCAACATTTCAGCATCTGTACAGTCTGTTGAGCTAGTGATAATCTAGAACACAAATAATAAAGCAGCACAGTCAAAACCAAACTGACACAGGGGCTGGATCAATGCCATGATACCTAGATTGCAGCACTAGGCAGCTGCAGCGCTTATCTTTCCTCTCTACCGTAATGCTCCTCAGCTTCACTGTACAAACTGATGACCCACAGGCCCATCCCTCTGTCTACAGCCCTGCTCCCAGCCATTGGTGAGAGCCAAATGCCAGGAGAGGTCAAGGGTGCCATCAGCTGCTGGATTAACAAAAGTATTGGTACTGTTTTGTTATGATCTACACAACAATGCAGTTGGCTGAAAAGCCTACCTGAAGAGGGAGAACTTTTCACACTTTTCTTCGTGTGTCTAACCTCTTAATTAAGGGTACTTAATGCAGAGTGAACTTCCCGTGGATGTGCAGCACCACATATTGAGAAGCATCTGAGATTTCCCTCCCCAGGCAAGTAAACTCCTAAGGGTCCCGTACAAGGAGGCATCTCACAAAACAGCTTTGTGGTACCTTCTCTGTCCCTCTTCCCTTACCAAGAGGTTCTGCTCTCATTGGCCATATGCCCTTTAACTGGCTTACGGGTTGTTTCTCCTGCCATTTTCTCTCCCCTGTTGGTATCTTGGCCTTTGCTCTGCACTCCCTGTCCAGTCCTTCTGACTGAGACTGCTTGTTTACTCTCTTATGCCTTCACTTTCCCTGGAAATCCTCTGGCCTGTACATCCCTCTTTGCTGCACTATCCATCCATGTCTCCCCAATAGACACAGGCTAACAATAATCCCACCCATTAACAGATAAAATAACCCCCCTGAAACCACCCATTTAAAGGAGTCTGTGCATTTTCAAGGTAACTCTCCAGATACCTGCTGTTGCTTGTCATTTTCTTGGTCATCTGAGTTCCTTGCTTTCTCCTGACCTCTGCACTGCTTCCAGGGCTTGGGTCTTGTGCACATCTCGATGATGCATCTAGGTCTTTTTTCTATGCTCTGAAGGGAAAGTCTGCAAGACTTCATCACACCTTTGCAACGCTCAAAGACTCGCAAGCAGACAGGCCACTCTTAATCACTCCTGCCACCACCAAACTTCATCAGAATTTACATGTCCTATACTCCCGTAACACCATCCCATAATGGACAGGGAAACCACCACATTGTTGAGTTATCTGTCCACCTGCCCTCCCAACAGACTGGTTTTGCCTTGCGAGCTGTCAGGGATAATGCCATCTTTTCTCTCCTACACCGAGCACTATGCTCCTTAGAGATGCTACTGGAAATAGCTCATGCAGAATAACCTTACCTGTAGTGGTCTTCCTTCTCAAGGCACCAGAATTAAATAATAAATTCTAAGTTATTTTGGATGGTAGTGAGAGGACAGGAGAGGCAACAGTTCAGTTTCAATTACATGCTTGTCCTAGTAACCCCAGGCCTTTGCAAATTAATACATTTTGAACGTAGGTACAAACACATGACAGAATGAAGTGCCTGATTGTATCACAGAAACAGTGAGGGCTTCCTGAGGAATGAAAGGACCATCTCCTTGGGAATACTCCTTTGACTTCTTCCTACAAACCCTGCCTTACTAAGTCATACTGAGTTCAGTGGGATTGGTGGTGTAAGCAAAGAGGCTGTTCGCAAAAGTAGGAAGTGTAGTGCCACTCACTGACCTTTTTCTGTTAAGGCCAACACAGAAAGCAATTTTTGATGCATGGCTAATTTTGGTCTTCTGGAAGTTGAAGAGTCCCAAAATTGAAACAGACAGTTATACAGATATATACAGATATTTTTAGTCCCCAAAATAGGGAATGCCTTTGAACTACCAAGTTTAAAGAGCCATCAATAAGATACAGACCCCTAACCTTGGAGCTTCAAGTCTTTGGTCTTCTACACACCCATCTTTATTAGGTATTTCATTTCTTGGTTTGCCTTAGCTTACCAAAAATGGTCTGCTGAGTTTTTAGATTTCCACCATTACACAGCACAGAGCAGTACCAGAGCTTTCAAACTTGCTTAGTTAGGTGAGTAAAGAGAGCTGCGGCTACAAGCAAACTCATGGGTGTGAACAGAAATCCTAAAGCCTCTCTCCAAAACAGAGAGACTGAGATTAAATGTTAAAAACTTAAGACCAGGAAACTCCTACTGGTGGCTGTGTACCTACTTCCACTATAAGCTACACAGCAGCAAAAAACCCTGTGGGTTGCCTGATGAAAAATGGCAGGCAGATGAGAGCAGTTCAAGAGGCTCAGATATGTAAGACAGAAACTTTTTGTGAAAAAAAGAAAGAAAATGGTACTAAGCACGGAGCACTGATGTTCCGCAGTACACAGTTAAGAATAACTCCAGAGGTCTCACTGAATCCCACGGTTGCTAAGGAATTGTTCTGCCATCTATAAAAATAATTAACATTAGCAGTATCATTTAGCATTTCCGTTAGCTACAATTAGCTATTCACATGCTCTGAAAGTTCATTACTGCTGGATGTCTGTGGTGATTGTAATCATACAGAACTACCATGGCGGTATATCAACATGTCTGAGTCAAACATCTCATACATGGAGCTAAGGCTCTGCACTTATGAGCAGAACATGCTAAACCTCATGTCACTTCTGGATATACTTACTAAAATGCCACTGCTTACAGTAAGCCATGTGGGTACAGTACATTAATTTACATGTCATCACCTGGAACACTCTCCCAGCAGATGTTTATTTTGGTTCCCATATTGGGGTGGATACCTGAGCATGGGATAGTAAGTGGAAATGATGCTAACGTGTTTTCCTTGTCACTTGTGAAGCAAGGTTTTGTGTGCCATCTGTTACATTCAGGCTCTGCAGTCTTTGAGTTGGCAACACAACAATCCTTGGCACAGGTCCTGAGGTCAGTACAGGGTCACCACTGACCATCTTCTTTCTAGGCTCATGCAGACAGTCTTAACTGTCTAACCACAGAGCTCATCGCTTGATCCACATCTAGTAATCCTCCTCCTGCCCCTGATCTCTCAAGCTAAGCACCTAGCAGATAGGCCAGCAGGGCACAGATAGGCGACCAACACCAGGTCTCCTCCTCTGCAGTGCACGTACACCCAGCCACAGAGACAAGTCGGGGCAATGGAAGTTTAGCTGGAGCTCTGGTACAGCCATGTCCTACCCGAGTTGCTTTAAACACTGCAGCCATGCCTTATGATATGTTCCTCGCATGATAAACTTTCTTGTACTTCACCACTTACCATCACCGCCAACATACAAAATCCAAAAAGGAAAAAACGTGATGCACTTGAAAGAAGTGTTGCATCCCTTGGTCCACGCCTTTCCATTCTCACACAGCCTCCTTTAATTTAGAGCTATTTTTAAGCAGCCTTGTGTACTGCACTGTGACCCCAATTGCAATTCAGACACCCAAAGGTTTTTATTCAACCACTTGAATAGAGAGCTTAAAAACCTCCTAACAAACAGAAAAGTCTACATCGCTGTCCCCCTCAGCCCTTCGGCAGAAGCCGAGGAAGTGCGAACGGCTGCAGCAGATATTTTTCGTCTATGCGTTTCCATGCTGCCACGCCCTCCAAAGAGCCGGGGCGAGGGCAGGGGCGCGAATTCCCTTCTGAGCCTTTGGTGAGCTCGCCGGTGCCGGATGGCGACCAAATCTCCTCGGTTTGGCGAGTGACCTGCCTCTCCGGCGGCACTACCACTGGCTTTTTAGGTAGTGCGCTTCCCAAGTTTTCCCCTCTCCAGCCCGCTGGGTTCGCTGGAGGGGGGTGCGCCGACAAACACCGGGGCCGCAGTTCATTCCGTATAAGGGAGACCCAACTCCGCGGCCCCGGCGCCTCCAGCTCCTGGGCACGGAGCAAAGGTGGAGGCAGGCGGCTCTGCAGGCGCGGGCTAGGGAGCGGAACGCGGTCTCCGACGGCGGGGGCAACATCAGCGGATAGCGCGGCCGTCCCGCCCCCGGCTCCCTCGGGGGGGAATACGTGCCGGATTCCGCCCCGCTCCAAGCGCTTGCCCGCCTACACCGACAGAAAACCCGATTCCCAGCGCTCCGGTGATCTCCTCGCCGGTTGCTGCGGCGCCGGCTCGGCCAGCCCCGCCTTGGCCGCCCGCAGCTCCCCAGCCACATGAAGTTTATTCCGCTCCCCACGGGAGTCGGGCGTCCTCCGGCCAGGGCGGGAGACGCTGGCGCAGCCCCGCCCGGGGCAGCCGCCGTACCCGCTGAACTCGGGGCGGCGGTCCAAGCACCGCGGCGGGGAGGGCCGAGAAGGGAAAAGAAAAAAAAGAAAAAGGGAAAAAAAGAAAAAATACCACAGCAAAGCGGAAAAGCAGGGGGGCGGGGGTGCCGGGCGAGTTCATCCGAGGACAAATGCTCGGTGCCTCCCTCCCTTCTCTCCTTTCTCCCTTGCTTCTCCCTCCTCCTCCCTTCTCCGCGTCCCTGCCGCCGCCGCTGACCTGTGTGCACCCGGTAGTGCGCCTTGAGGTGGGAGGACTTGCCGTAGACCTTGCCGCAGCCGCTGTAGGGGCACTTGTGCCGCTTCTCTGCCGCCAGCTTGGCCCCGGCGGCGGCCCCGGCGGCACGCAGGCGGGGGGGCGGCCCCGGCGCGGAGCCGCGGGGCGGTCTGCAGCCCGGTTCGGCCGCCGCGTCGCTGTCGGAGCCCGCGTCCTCATCGTGGCTTTCGATACTGTCGCTGCAAACTGAGGGGGCGGGCGGCGGCGGGGACTTGTTCAGCTCCAGCAGGCTCTTGGCGATGGCCAGCAGCGCGCAGTAGTCCTTCCAGGCGTCGCGGGGGTCGCGCAGCTCCCGTGCCGCCTCTGCCTCGCCGGGCACCTTCAGCACGGCGGAGCGGTTGGAGATGGACACCAGGCACTGCGCCGCCACGAAGTCCACGTAGGCGACGGCCGACATGGTGTGGCCGCGCCCCGACGACAACGACGACGACGACGAGAAGCTGGGGGTGTGCGCGTGTGTGTGGGTCTGTGTGCGAGTGTGCGGTCAGTGTGCGCCCGCCGTGCCGACTGCCCCGCCGTCAGCCATGTCCCGCCCGCGGCGCGGGGTCTCGAGTGCGGCGCAGAGAAGACAGGCAGAAGGGGGGGGACGCACTAAATAGCGGGGCGCCGGGCAGGTTCCTCACCGCCGCGCCCCAGGGGCGGCGCGCAGCCCGCACAGGGGGGAGCGCGCCCGACTCCAGCGTAGGGGGCCGGAGGAAAGGAGAACGCCCGCCGTGCGCCCCCCGCGCGCTCCTGCCCGGGGGCGGCCGCGCCGAGTACCATAACGTCAGGTTCGGAGCCTCCCTTCTCACTCCCACCGCCCCTTCCCCCCCCCCCCCGGATTGGTCAGCGGGCAGAGCCGACCGGCTCTGTTTACCTTCTCCCCCCGCCACTCACGGCGCCCCTTTTCTAGGAGGGGTGTGTCTGCCGCGCGGCCTCCCCGCCAATCACGGCGCTCCCTCTTCGGGCCGCGTGCTACTCCGCGCGCCCCGCCGCGCCCGCTTAAAAGGGCGACATCGAAAGCGCGCGGGGATGGCTGCGCCGCGGCTGCCTCCCGGCCGCTGCACGGGAGACGGGAGGCGCCTCCGCCATCTGGGCGGTAAGACGGCGCCGTTGTGCGCCGGCCCGCCCGGGGGCCATCTCGTGCCGTCGGGGCCGCGCGGCGCCGAGGAGGTTAAGTGTCTCCTTGGATGCCGCACGGTCCCAGCAACCGGTGGACCAATGGAAAGTGAGCCGGCTGATGTCACTGGCAAGGCCTCCGCCAATCAGCGCGAGGTCCCGAAGGGAGCGCAGCACTTGTAAACCCGGCGGGCGCCGCGGGGAGACTCCGCCCCTCCCTAGGCCCGCGTGTTTCAGTAGCCGAGCTGAGCCGGCGCCCTAGACTTCTATGCCCTTGGGAGCGGCACCGTCCGCCCGGCGTTGTGACCGGGATACCCGGGTCCCTGCGCAGGAAGCGGTATCCCGGCCGCCCTGACAAGCGCCCTGATGCTGTTATACGTTGCATCGTCACAGTGTCATGACCGATTAATTTCAGATTCCGGTGGCGGTTGGCGCAGAGGAAGCCCCACACCCCGGCCACTGGGCACCCAGGTGTTCTGGCCGAGCTCACTCTCGGGATGCGCAACTGCTGGAGAAGTTTTACTCCCGTATAGAAAAGTTGTGCAGGGTCCTGGTAGCACGCGGTGATGAAGCTGGTTGTAAAGATGCTTCCAGTCACCCAGCTGAAAGGAATCCAGAAAAGCTCCCATCTCTGCCCAAATAACACCTGTGTGTTCCTCTCTGCTACAAAAGACATACAGCACTTCTTGTGCTTTGCAAAGATTAACAGGCCCACACTCTACAATTGGAAAATGAAATATTTTCTGAGTCAAGCAGTATTTAAAAAAAGGGGGGAAATAAGATTCCAGTGTGCATAAATCAGCAGTACTGAGAGTGAATTTTGTTAGTTTGTATGATTTTGCTGTTCTGCAAATGTCAGGAGAGAGCATGATGGGGAAAGACTCAGGCTCTGGAACAACATACATAGGCCTCTATACAGTATCAGTCAGAGGGTGCCTCTGAAATCTTTGTAGAGCTGGAGAGGCGCTCCTGTTGGACAGAGAAGTTCCACTCTCATCTTGTGAACTGTGTCCCAGTGAGACCAAGCCACAGCAGTCCAGAGACCCTAACCAAACTGTACCATCCTCAACTTCAGCCTGTCCTGCCTCGTGAAACTGACAATGCCTAATCAGTAATGAGCTGTATGCATTGCTATTAATCTCTCCAACTGAATATGGAAATAATGGGGAGGTGAGTACAGAAATGAGACAACCTTGCTCTCTTCCTGCAAGAAATGAAAATGAGTAGATGTCAGCCATTCTGTACGCTGGCACGCTAAATCTCTAGGTGGAACTTTGGGCAATAATAATCCTTTGCCATGGGTAACTGGTATAAAATTGAAATAAGATTGCATATCATAGTCTATCATAGCTGGGGGAAAAATCAAACAAACAACAAACCAAAAATAAAAAAGCAAGTGGCTCCGTCTGTAACTGCATTATCTGAAGGGTGATGAAAATCAAGTAGAAAATGGGAATGGAGCAATTTGCTTAACAAGGTAGCCATCAAGAGATGAATGTCGCTTTTGCTTAGGTCTCTGAGCATTTTTCCCAGCTGATCTGACATCCATTGGCCTCCAGTGCTTACGAGGCACCAAGAATAAGAGGCCACAATATCTGGAACTGATGGGAAGGAGGAACAAAATGGGTTGTTTTTCCTGTACTGCCAAAACTGTCAATAAATACAACTGTTGCTGTTTAGTAGCAGTGGCCACAACCTCCTCTTCCGTTCAGAGGGGCAATAGCATTTTCCAGAGAAAGCTGCCCCTTATTTTATCAATCTGCATATCGAGAACATAGCTTCATGTTGCCCAAATGTTGGTCAACTTTTTTCACAGCACTTTCAGAACTTTTTTGGCTGACACCATCCTAAAGTTCCTGCTAGCAGAGGTCATCATCCACTTTCAGTGACACAAAATCTGCTTCTCTGGAGATGACTTTCCTAATCCAAGGCTAATCATCACATTAACAAATCTTATATTACACACCATTTACATTAAATCATACACTTCAGAGAGGCAAGTGTTAATAACAAAGGAAAAAAAGCCCAACTTTTTTTTGTTTGCTAGCTTGTTTTGTTTGGAGCTAACTGTTGCCATGTAAAGACTAGAAACTGATCTGTGGTCATTTCCACAGTTGGAAAGCATACTGAGATTTTAAATTAATTCTAGTATGCCTCCAAGAAAATGTTGCCTATAAAAGGCAAAATAACACCTTTCATTTGGAGTCCAAAACTCCAAGAATACAAGTTAATTAGTTCCAAACAACACTTACAAAATGATGCCAATTTTATACTTAGAGATGGTGTCAAAATGACCATGGCTACTTTCTAAACCTCATGTACATACTGAGGAATGGGATTCTGCTCACAAACTTCTTGTCTCCAGGTGATCCAGATGGCAGGGGCCATAACTTTGATCTGACTGTGGTGATGGTAACATTCAAATTTGGTTTCAGAGCATCCATTTAATCCATTGCTCAGTTTTTAGTGCACAGCAAAGCTAAATTTTTTTTTTGCAGTACCTAGGCTAATCAAGGATGATTGTCATAGCTCATAGAGATAATATCTTAAACCCACTGCAGCACTTTGTTATAGCCCTAACACACCTCGGGCACTGAATGGTACTTTCTTGCCAAAGCCTTGAGTCCAAATGCAACCTGCTGTTTATTGCTCCAAAGCAGCTTCTCATGGGCAGATATTTTCCCTCTGTGCCATCCCCAGGTACAGGAACATAGCACATGTGATTGCTCCTTCCCAGGAGGAGAGGTCTGCCAGTGCAAGGGTGGAGGTCACCAGAACCCTTTTTGAGGTGACTGCTTGTTGTCTGAACCAGAGGAAAGGTGCACAGACAGGAGCTGTTATAGGGGCTTAGGTGAGGAAGATTATGATCCCTAGGTGAATTAGAAAGGCAGGACTGGGGGCTTAGGTCACAGCCAGGGGCTTGTGCTTGAGGGGAGAGCAAGGTGATGTTGTAGGGGGAGAGTATCAGAGGTAAACGAGAAGGGAGATTTAATTGCCTGCAAAGAAAGAGAGGAGAAAAGTCTGTGTGTTTGCGAAGAAGGCCACTCCTCCTGCAGCTTTCCTCACCAGAGAGGTGCACACTGGTTCTGTGAGAGAAGGGATGATGTAATGGAGGAAGAAGAGCTATTTATTATTTTGAGGCTTTCAAAACCATCTTCTGTTTCCAAAGGCAGAAGTTCTCAGAGTAACAACCATGCCAGCTCTCCTTTTCTGCATTCACCTTGAAATCTCCTGAACCCTGACCCTGTGCTTGATGTTAGCCTAAAACACTGCATCCTTTTTTCGGAGGATGAGGATATGCTTGGCGGGCACACTTGGAGAGACCCACAGTCTGTGTGACACTTCAAGATTTAGTACTTTGAAGGCTTCTTCATGTAAATGGCCTTTAGTGCTGCTGTGACTGAGAAGACTTTTTTTTGAGGAGCAAGTAGGCATGTAAAGACTGGTAGGAGTCAGCCATAACCTTGTTCAGCTGCTTTCTGTGGGCTTTCCGAGCTTTTTTGGGGATTTTCCGGTGCTTTTCCAGAGTGCCCAAGTTTCATATCTGATGGTTTCTTTCTGTGAAGACAAAATAATCCATCCTGCTTCTGTATTAGTATTTGCTAATATTTTGAAGGCCACAGGCTCCAAGCATTATTCCAGTGTCTGCTTTGACTTTTTTCATTCTCCACGTCTCTTGAAACAACATGTGGTATAAACTCCATACAATCTGACGAGATGTTTGACACTAATCAATGGTTAGAAATGGTTGAAATTACATGCCAAGATAAATGGCCTGTTTGCTGACTTATGTTCTTAAAGCCTGTGACTGTGCTGAAAATTTGTTACTGGATTGATATTCTGGCAGCATTACAGAATGGTAATTCAGCGGTCAGTTAAGTATGAACATGTTGTAAAGCATTTTACATGTATGTGGTATCTTTCATACCAATGTGTTGCCCAGATTGTCTACATCAGGGAAATACGGCAACTGCATCCATCAGACAACAACAACTGCCTGTTGTGAAGCCTGGTGCGGTAGGTAGAAATTGTTTTAACCTTTTGAAAAAAGTCACTGACAAGCACTGTGGACAGAAGATTGCCCTATAGAGCCATCTGAAGTAACACAAGCCTTCAAATTAGACTTCTGTAGATTAGAAGGGGAAAGCAAGAGTCAGCACAGGTGATTGCCATATACACAGGCTTGTAAGACACAGTAAGTATGGTAAAATTACTTTTTAAACTTGCAAACTGGGCTTACATTTTAAAAGCAGCTACACAGTAGAAGGCCACTGACAGAGGACACTTCTGTTCTCAAAATCCAAGAGGATTAGAGATCTTAAATTCGACTCACTTTAAGAACAAGTGTTGTGGATACAAAGCTATATCCGAGAATGTGTTCCTTTCCCATTTACTATTTAGTGCAGCAAACCATTTGCAACTTGAAGAATTCAAGAAGAAACCTGAAGTTTCTCTCTTCTTACCTTAAACTCCTCTGGTCTAATTCCATCCATATTCTGCACAGCAGGATTGATCATGGGTCTCCGTCTTGAGCTCTTTCTGCTATCTCCTGAATCACAGCTGGTGTCCTTAACTGTGACCAATTCTGCTGATCCTAAACCTCAGAAAGGATGACTTCTCCCTCCAGGGGTTACCTCTGCAGGTGATAAGCACCCAGTGGATGTCTATGCCTGAATAGAATTACAGCCCATGTGAGTACGTACCAGGGATCTAGATTTAAACTCGGTTTGGGTACTGGTAGCAGTGTAGCCATGGCAGCATTGAATTCAGTATGGGCTAGCTGCTTCACTATGCACCCAGGATCCCAGATGGGTTTTATACCCTGCATCAGAAACCACGTGTATGGGTGTGTGAATCAAGTTCAGAAGCAGAAAGCTAGACTAACATTTATTTTTGAACATCTACCTTCAACTGCAGCAAACACATCCAATGAAAAATGAACTAGCAGCAGAGCCAGCCAATAACGTGGGGAATGTGGACTGGGGATTATTTTGTGTTTATGGCTGGATTTAAAGGATGTGATTCCACTTAATTCAATGGTTCACACTGTTTAAATAAACTTATTAAAAAAAATTCCCAGCATTCCAGCCCTTTATTTCTCCAGATTTGTAGCACTATACCAGGAAAAAATAACTTTTTGTCATTTCCATCAGGGAACACTAGATCAGAGACCATCAGGTAAGTTTGTTGAATGCCCTTGTATTCAAGGCCTTCCAGACTTCCTAATTAACATTGATGTGACAGCAAGAGTTAGTTCATGGCAGCTCTGCCATTCCACCCTGGAAGGGCATCACAGGGAAGGGCTGCTGGAATATAGGCAATAAGCGTTGTTGGGCAGCTTGTCTGCAATGTTTCATTTTAAAATGGGGAGGGGGGTAGGGGGAGAAAAAAAAGAAGAGGGGAGGAAACCAGATGATCCGAAGCACTGTCCACGTGTGTCATGGAAGGTCTTCAAAGATGGAGATGTATCTTCTTTGGTCTGAGGATCGGTCACAGACACCAGCTCGGCATCTTCGCCTAGAAGTGGAGATCCTGGACCTCGCCCAGGAGCGAAAGGTCCAGGGTCTCCACCTCCGGGCGGAGGGTCGCCGGGCAGCGCTTCCCACCCCCCCCGAGCTGCGGGCAGCCCCGCTCCGCACTGCGGGCTGCAGGCAGACGTGCAGCGCCGGTAGCGCTGGGTCCCACGGCCTGCTCGGCATCGCCGCTTTAAGGCTCCGGAGGCGGCAGAGGGAAGCAGGCAGCCAGGTTCATCTGAGGACACAGCCCCAGTTCTCAGAAATCCCCGAGCTGCGGGAACATCGAGCTCCCGTTACCGCAGTTGAACAAACTGCCCTAGATCGGGGCTGCCGGGACCGCCCCCTTCGCCCGACAACGCCCACGTGAGCTGCGTGGAAACGGCCCCCCCGTCCCCCGTCCCCCTCGCCGGGACATCGCGCTCCTGGCGCTTTGCGGCTGCGCTGCATCGCACCTGCCTGATTAAGAAAATTAATTTTTTAATTATCAGTGTTATTTTAATTTTGTTGGTTTTTTTTCATCACGGGGAGAGGGGCGGAGCCTGCAAGCCCGTGGCGTCACTCAACCCTCGCCGCAGCCACTGCCTCTGAAATATATGTATCTCTAAAACTGTGTTATTTTAGACAAAGCTATAATTCAGTTGCGTATGTAAAAATAATTTGCTGATATGTGATGTATAATCTAACATTTTACTATATTTTTCTATATTATATATAATAAATACATGCCTACTGCATGTGTATATTACATATTATTACATATATACATATATGTATGTATATTACATATACACACACAATAAATATATATGTATTCAGATAATAAATATATGACATATATATTTAATTTACTTTTGAGGGGTTTTTTTGGTTCGTTTTGGGGGAGTGGCAGCGCGTAGCATCAGATCGCGGCTGCCAGGCAGGCGGGGGTGCATCCCATTTTTTTGGCATATGACACTCACAGCGCCAGGATGCGGCGAGTTATTAACAGCCCCAGCATCCGCCCCCCTCCCGTTCCCCCGTTCTCCTCCAGCCACAGCCCATCCTCATCCTTCTCCTCCTCGGGAAGGGGACGGGCGTCCCCGTCGTAGGCTCCGCCTCGCCTCACCTCAGATGCCCCCTTGCCGCCTCGCTCGCCCGCAGCCTCCATCTTGTACCCGCCTCCGTTAACATGTCCGCCTCCCTTGTGCCTGGCCGCGCGCCGCCCCCATCACCAAACCTGAGAGGATGCCAAGGCGTGAGGAATCGCCTCGCTGCTGCAGTAAAGCACCATCGGTCCTCTGCCACAGCGCCGAGACACCTCGCGTTTCACCACGGCTCCCGCCCTCAGTTTGTGTGTGCAGTTCCTGAAAGCGTTAATTTTTCTGCAAAGCTAATATAGCAGGCTATTCTCCTGTAACTTAACTGTTCAAGATTTTCTATGTGACAGCAGTTTTCAGCGAGAAGCTTTTCGTGAACGCGTGAGGCAAGGAAACAACTTGGGGAATGCTAGTATTGTATAGCCTGAAGATCAAAATTGTTTTTTAAATGTTTTCCAGTAAAGCATTTGTCTCCTCTCCTTCTCTTTTACTGGTGTGTTTCATCAGAAACAAAAGAAGTGGGGGTGGGGTAGATGTTGTCTGACTTTTCATTAGACTTCCCTAGTGTTTTTCTTCCTGCATGATTCTCCTCAGGAAGCAAGGATCTTTTAACAGTCTCCCATCTTCTACAGTCTCCCACCATTATGTTGCTACTACTGCCAATCCTCCAGCAGTGGGGAGCCTAAACTATTAGCATAGGCTGGCTTTGGAGCTTTCTCCACTAGAGTACTTGGGAAGCCATACCGGATGCTGTAAGCGTAAGATCTTATCAAGGTGTACAAATACCTGAAGGGAGAAAATGAAGAGGATGGAGCCAGGCTTTTTCCAGTGGTATCCAATGACAGGACCAAAGGCAATGGGTTCAACCTGAAACACAGGAGGTTCCCTCTGAGCATCAGGAAACACATTTTCACTGTGAGGGCGACTGAGCACTGGCACAGGTTGCCCAAAGAGGTTGTGGATTATCCATTCATTCAAGAGCTGCCTGAACACAGTCCTAGGCCATTACCTCCAGATGGCCCTGCTTGAACAGGACCTTCAGGACCATATGACCTTCAGAGGTCCCTTTCAACTTCAACCATTCTGTGGTTCTGTGACCTGATAGCTGGATGAGTTGATCCCTGCAGGTTCAGAGTCAATGCTTGAGAATATGTGACAGAGAAAGAAAAGAGCTTAACATACTGCCTTCCTTTCACAATTTTGGGTACTGCTGAGTAATATCCTCATATTAGTTATCGTATGTTTACTACTACCAGTGAAGGGAGTCCTGTTGGTTCTACAGCTCATACCACTAATGCTTTTTCAGCTTTTAGGATTTACTTACTACACAGTCCTTGTACGTGTAGTGCAATATGAGTTGTACTGTGCTTGAATATACCTGTGCTTGCACGTAATGTACCATGTTATCGTAAATGATCTCTAGGGACAAAAAATATTAGAAAGGCTTCTCTGGCCTTAAACCCATCCTCCTAGTCCCTTTATTTCTCTAAAAGAAGATATCCCCATTAAAGAAAATTGTGCCTCTGAAAGATGGACCTAAACAATACAATAGCAGACCCTGTTCTGTGATCTGATTGTATCAGCATAAGATTTATGTTGTAATAATTAAAGAACATTGTCTTACTCATTAAGGTTAAGTGTTACATTTACCCCAGAATGTGAAAAATGATATTATAACCCTAAACTGAATAAAATACTGGATTGTTTGTTTACACTTATAAAATGCTTTTCTGTGTAACAATCAGTTGTTGACTTCCAGCGTCACTCATTTTCTGTGCTTCTGTTTTAACATTAGCCTGTACTGAGTTTAGGTAAAATCTCTTCTAGTCAGTCTCGCACTGAAATCAGCTTAAGCTAAAGTCTGTGGCAAATCAGCTTTAGCTAAATTGATTTTGGTTGTTTTGTGAGAGAGCTGGTAGAGCTTTTATATTCCTAGAACAGCATATGGGCACATACACTCTTCATAAATTCAAAATCACTAAGACCTGATCCACAGGTGACTCCTACTGCTACAGGACATTAAAATCCTAACTTCTTTTAAATTTTCTTGATATTCAGCTGTTGTTCATGCCCTCGCACAATCAGGTCTTCATATAAATAAACATTTGGTTTGTAAATTTGCCCAGATTTCAGCCCCTGCTAACAACATCAAGGCAGCTGTAGGAAACCTGTCAGGCCCATGGCGCTGTCTGTAGCGGAGGCCTAGGGAGAAGTTTAAGAAACTGCTTCAAACAAGCTCCAAAGCAGCTCGGAAGATTTGTGATATCTTTACTACAAAACTCAAAGGAGCCCTTAGAGAGAAGCCTGGGATTCAGATCTCACCCTGTTTCACCCATGTATCTGAAGGAAGTTCATTCTCTCATTCAAAGTCAAAAGGTCTTAAAAAGAAGCGTGGAGAACATCTTCAGAACAGACAACTGCAGTTCTCTCTAAGGACTGATCTCCTGGGGACAGACACAGCCTCAGAGCACACCAGGGCTAGGGTCCAAACTGGGAGAAGCCTTTCGGTGGCTTGACTTTGTCAGACTTACAATTTCCAGTGAGGAATGTGGCTAAAGGTTCATCCTTAGTGTTTTCTTCTTGTATGCTCAAACTGTCCTGCTACTCAGTGTACTCATTGCTTTGAAAGCCTTTCCAAGGCTGCCTTTGTAAGGCAGAAAAAAAGCAAGCTCTGCTCTTTCTTCAGAGGTAGTTGATTGCAAGTCAGCTCCACTGTGGGCAGTTAACACGGTGCTAAATTAAGGCCTATCAGTCATGGTGGGGTAAAGAGGTTATTAGGTTGTGCTCACTGTGCTGACTTGGCTGCATCTAGGTTTGGCGCACAGGCAGTGCATGACCAAGTTTTCACAGATCAGCCTGAGTTGTCCAGTTCTTCTCTACCATCAAGTACAGAACCTCAGGTGTCCACCTTAGGGCTCTGACCCCCATATGCCCATGAAAAGCACATAGATACTGTCACATACATAGCATGATGCCTCACCATTGCCTCAATAATGGGCGAAGCAGAGTTCTGTCAACGTAACGGTTCAGCGGTGAGAAAGTTGTCACTGCAGCCACATCACTGCCACATCACATCAGACATCTTGCCCCCCTGCTATTCCCCTCTCCTTAGAGCTGCCAAATAATTTCCACCCAGTCTTCTCAACTTCTGCTGCATGTAACACTGGATGATCTCTGTCATCACAAAAGTACATCACAAATGTAATGCAGACTCCAGGTTCAAACATGTATTTTGCATATGTGACTTGACCATAGTGGATCATCGAGCATGTTAGCATTGCAGACTTGCATAGTTCAGAATGTAGGGAGAAAACTGTAAAGAGGGTGAAAAAAAGGTTAAGAAAGATGTCAGTCAGCCAAATTTAAATATATGTCCAATGGCTTGGACAACCAGATGATATAGAAGGTGCTTGATTTATTAAGTGAAAAAATAAGAAAGATAATTATTGTATTATGAATATGTGTTCTTCCTTTTCAATACACCCATTTATTTGTCTGTGCAGCTATTTATACGTATTTCATTTGTTTGAAACCTTGTAAGAACAGTAATTAGTACTCACAGCATTAAGGTGGGTGCTACTTCTTTGTGCTACAATATCAACACTGAATCAGAAAAATGACTCATCTTGCTGTGGGTTCAGGGCTTGGTGAGAAAGTCAGTATCAGATTTCAAAATTAGCAACTTGCAGTTTGGCATTTCAGGTAACATCTGTCATTCAGACAAGCAGCCAGATCCAGGTTGGTTAGGTCTAGCTAACATTAAACTGATTTAAACGAGTTGTTGGGGAAGAAAATTGGCTTGGCTGAGTAGAGAGCTCCGTGTTGATCTCGGGAAGAAGAGGAAAGTTTTTGAGCTTTGGAAGAGGGGGCAGGCATCCCAGGAGGACTGCAAGGGTGAGGTGAGATCATGTAGAGCGAAAATTAGAAGAGTTAAAGCCCAACTAGAACTGCAACTGGCCAGTTCGGTGAAAGATACTAAGAAATGTTTTTTCAAATATATTAACAACAGCAACAGGAGGACCAAAGAAAATCTCCCTCTTTTACTTGATGCAGGAGGGACACTAGTGACGAGGGATGAGGATAAGGCAGACGTACTTAATGCCTTTCTTTGCCTTGGTCTTTAATAGTAAAGTGAAATGCCATTGGGATACTGAGCCTCCTGAGACAGAAGACAGTGAAAATGAAGGTCCAACGATGCAGGAGGATTTGGTTAGAGACCTTCTTGGCCAATTAGACATACACAAGTCTATGGGACTGGATGGGATCCACCTAAGGGTATTGAGGGAGCTGGCAGAGGTCCTCTCCAAACCCGTTTCCTTCATCTACTGGCAGTCCTGATTGACTGGGGAAGTGCCACTTGATTGGAGACTGGCAAATCTTATGTCCATTTACAAGAAGGGTCGGAGGGAGGATCCGGGAAACTACAGGCCTGTCAGTCTGACCTTGGTGCTGGGGAAAGTCATGGAGCAGATCATCTTGAGTGCTATCACACAGCACATGCAGGACAACCAGATGATCAGGCCCAGTGAACATGGGTTTATGAAAGGCAGGTCCTGCCAGACTGATCTGATCTCCTTCTATGACAAGGTTACCCATTTAGTGGATGAGGGAAAGGCTGTGGATGTGCTGTAACTTGGACTTCAGTAAAGCCTTTGACACCATTTCTTCCAGCATTCTGCTTGAGAAACTGGCTGCCATTGGCCTGGACAGGCACACCCTCTGCTGGTTGAAAAACTGGCTGGATGGCTGGGCCCAAAGGGTGGTGGTAAGTGGAGTTAAATCCAGTTGGAAACCAGTCACGAGTGGTGTTCCCCAGGGTTCAGTGCTGAGTCCAGTCTTGTTCAATATTTTTATCAATGATCTGGACGAAGGGATTATAGTAAGTCTGCAGATGACACCAAGCTGGGTGGCAGTATTGATCTGCTTGAGGAAAGGAAGACTCTGCAGACAGATCTGGACAGGCTGGATCGATGGGTTGAAACCAATGGGATGAGGTTCAACAAGAATAAGTGCAGAGTCCTGCACTTGGGAAACAACAACCCCATGGAGCGTTACAGGCTTGGGGAAGAACAGCTGGAGAGCTGCCTGGCAGAGAAGGACCTGGTGGTGTTGGTTGACAGCTGGCTGAACATGAGCCAGCAGTGTGCCCAGGTGGCCAAGAGAGCCAATGGCATCTTGGCCTGTATCAGAAACAGCATGGCCAGCAGGACCAGGCAAGTGATTTTGCCCCTGTACTCGGCACTGGTGAGGCTGCACCTGTGTTCAGTTCTGGACCCCTCACCACAAGAAGGATACTGAGGTGTTTGAGCACATCCAGAGAAGAGCAACGAGGCTGGTGAAGGGACTGGAGAATAAGTCCTATGAGGAACGACTGAGGAAACTGGGATTGTTTAGCTTGGAGAAGAGGAGGCTGAGGGGAGACCTCATCACTGTGTACAACTACCTGAAAGGAGGTTGTGGTGAGGTGAGTGCTGATCTCTACTCCCAAGTGACAGGTGATAGGATGAGAGGAAATGGCCGCAAGTTGTGCCAGGGGAAGTTTAGACTGGACATTAGGAGAAATTTTTTCACTGAAAGGGTGGTCAGGCATTGGAACAGGCTGCTCAGGGAGGTGGTTAAGTCGCCATCCTTGGAGGTGTTTAAAAGGCAGGTAGATGAGTTTCTTAGGGATATGGTTTAGGAAGGGGACAGGTACAGTTAGATTTGATGATCTCAGAGGTCTTTTCCAACCTTATGAGTCTATGACCTACTTCTTCAAGATACAAAAATAGAGAACAGATCTTAGAAAGACTGTATCACTCAAAACACCAAGTTCCTGGTGACCTGGGGCTGTTTAAATAATGGTGATAGTGTTTGAAAGCAAATAGTTTAACTTTGTGTAACATCTGCAGAGGTTTAGTTTTTGATTGAAGCAACTTAACAAGACAACTGCAAGGGAACTTTACAGGACTAGTTAGAGAGTACTTCTGGCACCATGGCTAGCTTTGTCTATTAAACAAATTTTCTCATGAAAAAGTTATTATTTTCTCATTAATACTGTTCAAGGTGCACCTATTGCCACTGCAAATACGAAACTCATATGAAATATCTTTACCGGTGCCTTTCCTATTGTTTGAAGGAGTTGGGTAGAGAGATAGAAGTAGTCTATTATGTACGCTTGCTTAATGTTGCCAGAAAACTTCCTTCACCTGACTAGAAAGAATGTGGAAAAATCTTTTTATGTTCTATCTTTACTTTGGCTGAGAATCTCCCCTCACAAGTACATGCGAATAGAGCGAGTGGTACTTCATGATAAACAATGCTTGTTTAGCTCCACCCAGCACTTGCACATGAGGAGCTTATTTGCCCACAATGCTGAATCTGTCAAGAGCTTTGTTCAGATACACAACTTGTCTTACTTAGAATTTAATAAAGATCAAATAACAAAGGTCAACTTAGTAAACGTTTACCCATAGAAATAACATTAAATGACTATGCTGTTTCTCAATATTCATTACGGTGTATTTTGTGTGACACTGTGAATGGAAATTCAATTTACCTGTTGATGTTTACATCAGCAGCTGTTTTGAGAATTGCGGCATTCATTTCATCCATCAAGTAAATATTTACTACTCTGTTTCTCCTAAAGCAGCATTGGCTATTACATGATAACAAAAGAACTTTTGGTACTTTTGCAGAAATGAATACATCTTGATTTTTCCTCATGGGAGTCACCCACCTTTGAAAGGCAGGAAAAGTGGTTAAATGTGCATTTAGGTAGGTTTACGTGTACGTATGGCTTTAGGAAGCCTTCTCTTTGTGCATGTTAAGAACTACAGTTGTTGATTTCACTATGTTGTGCTACTGCAGCCACTGTTTCTGAAAAGCAAAACAAAACAAGCAGGAACTCGAAAATCCCATCTTTTTTTGCTGCGTGTGTAAAAAAGACCAACACAAAGACAACTCTTCCTTTTTTTTACATATAAGCATTTGCTAACTTTCAGTCTGCTGCACCAGAGAAGGCCCACAGAGAACAATAATGCTCAGCAGGTGCCAATAGGGACACAATCTGAGAGCTAATTTTATCTGCTTCTCAGGTTGCTGAAGGTACTAGTTTGAATTTCCCTAATTATCTTCTTCCCTCTTGGATTATAAAATAAATGCACTTTATGGAATAGGTATTGAGATCAGACTGAAAATGTCTGAATAGAAAAAAATATTCTTTGCAACAGATGCAAATTGCTTTTTATATTAACCAGTTGTTGGAAACACTTAGTGCGCACCGTTGCCATTGTGAATTTTGTGTATAGCAAGTTGTATACTTCACTTTCTACTACTCACTCTGTTGAGATTCAAACCTTGTGGTTTTGGGAACTGCAATCCACTGTTCTTGTAAGGATAATTTTTTAAAAGATCTCTTAGTTATCATTGTAACCTTTCTTCTCAGTCAGATAAAGTGATTGCCATATTTAATAACTAATACTATTTCATTATAGGGTGATCTGTCATCCAAGAAGTAAAATATGTGGAAACACTCTGATAAAGTATCATACCAGTTCAAGTCAGTATTCACATGAGTGGCGAATAGGCAAACACTACCTGCCTTATCTGGATTACTCTACTGGAGATCTAAATTACACACATAGTGCCCTCCAGCTTCTTTTGGCATGCAGGAATGCACAGCCATGGAGCAGTGGTTTAATGTCCTCCCTGTGGGAATAGTTCACTCACAAATTCTCTTGAAAACTGGCATATACAACTCTAAGCAGCTTTTCTGTAGTTGCGATGTCTGTTGAACATCCTTCCGTGGATTTAGGTTTTTCCTACAAATTTCTGTGTCTGGCTGGTGTTTGTAAATACTTAGAACAGACTAACCATGCTGAGTATCTCACATTATCAGCCTTTTTTTTAAGTGTTGCACAATGAATCATAGAATGTTTGGAGTTGAAAGGGAACTTCAAGACTAGTTCCAATTTTTCCTGCCATGAGCTGGGACACCTCCCATTAGATCAGATTGCAAACGATAAACATAAATCTTGGGTATGTTGTTTTTCAAAAACAGCATATAGTGAAAAAATCTCCTAGGACAAATGTAAAACAGGGTCTGCTTCTCTACATTAATCCCCTAAGGTACTCAGTTAGTCACTAGGGCATTCTGATTATAATCAATAAGAAAGATGAAGTCCTACACTTTTTGACAGAGGCTGGATTTACATATAGTGATAAAATTAATGCATTTTTGAAACAACATTTTGTTTCAGTTACTGATGCTGACATACCAAAAAAGCAATTAATGAAACCTTAAAAACTAATATAGCAATTTAGTATCAGTTTTCTTTTTGAAAATGTACAGTATCTCAGAGCGTTGGCAGACAGTGGACTTCTTCAGTTTCTCATGAGTTACTTTTTTCTGGTGCTTTGGAGATGGTCTTTGAAAATGAAGTAATCCTCCAGATGAACTCCATTATGTCCATTACATTGTTCCTGGTAAGTGGATGATTTATGGAATTATTAACACAGTTCACCTTCTGGCTCCTTCAAGCATGTATTTTTTATTTTCTAACAAAACACAGTAAAAGAAAGAACTATGAGAAAGAAGGAGGAATCTACTTAGTGGCTAATAGAGCTTGAGTATGCACTGCCAACATATTTTATAGGGTTTGGAAAATAAAGATCCTTACAGTCCAGCATCCCCTGTGTTTCCGAGAGGCAACCCAGGTAAACAGACACTTAAAGACTGTGTAACTTCTTCTTGAACTGCCAACAGAATCAGCAGGTGATGAAGATATTCATTCTTTACTGTGGCCTCCGGAGGATTCTCCAAATATTTGAAGAGGAAGGCATGGGAATCATCATTTCATCCTTCACTGAAAGGAACTACTTCATCACAAGAATGACGAAAAGTCAATTCTCAAACAGTACAAAAATGTAGAGCAAGAACTGAGGAATGCTCTTTATGCAGCTGCAGAAATATATCCAGAATGTAACTGTTTATGTTGGAATTTGAATAGATTTCAACTTTCAATCTTTCTTTCAGAAAAGTACAATGGTAATTTTTTAGCTACCTCATATGGATATGAGTTTTTGTTCAGTGAGAACTGAACAGCATTTCCTAACTCCATAATTCGTAATTCCCATGTTTTATTCTGACCAATGTGGAACAATAATAACTTTTATTTAAGTTATTTTTGTGAAGCATCTCCTTATTCTCTGTAAGTTTGACTGCTGATCAGACCCATCATGACTCAGCTTATGAGATCTGGTCAAACAGGTATTGCTAGACAATGTTTTATTAAAAAAACACACGTGTATTTAATGCTTGTTGTTTTAACACTTCCCTTTCCTGATGTGTGCATAGTGCTTATTCTGCAGCACTGCTCAGCTGCATTTAGTAGGAGAGAGAGCTACTTTTTAACTCTCAACTTTGTGATGCTCTTTTTTCCTCCCACGTCATATTTTCTGTGCCTAGAGCCTGGTGCATGTATATCCATCCTGCTTCACTCTACTGCTCTTTTTTAAGCCAGCAGTGTAATAATGAAGCTCTTGATGAGAGTGTGAAACCAGTACTTGCAACAATGAGTCTTCATTACTGGTAGAGAAGACTGGGGTGTTTAATATGCATGAAGTTTTGCGCAGATAGCTAGGACCATAAAGTGCCATTTGTTACTGTCAAATAAGTGATACAATTGTTTAAAAGTGTTGCTTTTCTCTAGCAAAGGATTTATATTTGAAAAAGAAAATAAACACTAATTAGTACTTTGTCTTTGTTTCAACCACACCTTAAGTGTGGATGTTGGCTGATGAACAGAAACCCTGTTCTCTATTATTGCTTGCTCAACAGGGCCCGAAATGATAAACACTAAGCTTGATTATATTATAAATAAGTGAGATAAAGTGGTTGTGACCTGAGACCTAAACCATCAAATATTTTGGCTATTTTTGTATGGCTACTATATTTGTAAAATAAATAAACTCTTCACATAACTGTATGTTCTCAGAGTTTGCTTTTAATATGTGACAGAGAGCCTAAAATTCTCAAATACTCTTAAACCATTTTGCTTTCAGTTATGCAGGAAGTGCTGCGTCTGGCATACAAGTTGTGGAAACCTAAGACAAAAAAGAAAAGCTTAATTACAAGATTTTCCTCCCACTACCGTATTTCAACCAAACCCACTAATGTTTCATTGATAATAGCCTGAGTATTTGCAGGCAGTGTAGCTGATAAGATTCATGCCTGCCCAAATGGTCTAAACGTAACATGCCCTACCAAAAAACTGTCTCCCATATTGAAATAATTCCATTTCACTCCTCAATTAATTCTTTTTTTCTTCTGTATAAACAAATACCTTATTACTTTAGTAAATCTTAATGTCTATGGATTTTGAACTGGTGTCTAATTTATATCCATATACATAAGACATCTATATCATTTTACTGAGGAAATATCTTTTGACATGATGACTGGGAAATGTTGCAAGGTTATAGAATTTAGCTAGCTAGAAAAGTCCCAAGCAATTGGACTTGTTTGAAAACTTGAAAACTACAGAAGTAGTTTGATCTTTTTGAGTATTCCAGATGAGTGTCTTTACCATATCTACCAAAAAAAAAGAGTAATAAAAGAGTATACATAGTATTTCTCCTTGCGATCTATAAACAGAAAGAAGACTAGTAACTGCCATTTTCATTCTCCTAGGGCAGACATATCCCTAGTCTGTAGCAGGAAAAGAGAGAAAGGGGGAATACCATGCCTTTAAATGGTTGGAATGTTATGCAACTAGATGGTGCTAACACCAGGATTAAAAACATCTTAGTATTTCTGACCTGGATGCAGATTTCTGCAGGTGTACACAGACACACCTCCAAGCACTTGTGTGTGTATGGCAACATGCCCCCATACTCCACAACTCATAAAGCTTTGACTGTAAATTGTTCTGGCACAGTCATTGCAAAAGAGCAAGGGGAGTTCATAGCTGTTCTGGCAGCATTCACGTGCTTATTTGAATTTCTGTAACTAGTACATGCTAAGAAGGAATCTCCCTAAAACAAAAGAGAGGAAATCAGAACTTACTCCTATCGTGTTTTTAGCATACATATGAAAAAATCCCTACAGTTTTCAAGAACCAAGGCAGTTGCTGAGGAATTACTAGGCCAGAGTATCTCACTGTGCACAAAAAAAATAAAAATAGAGGAGAAGGGAAACTGAAGTATGTCTCTGAGAATGCATTGTATTCTACATCATATTCCTTTGGTGTATTTGGTAATTTTTTTGTAATTTTTTACTAGTATATAAGAACTGCAAGTTGCAGTGAATATAATTTTATGTGGGCAGCTAGGCTGAAGTCTAGTATTCTGTCTTAATAAGAGTTGACACCATGATGGACACTATTTTTCTGTGCTTTCATATCTCAAGATTTTACTTTATGGCACTGGGAGAGAAAAACCTGTTGACACCTGTTCTGATTTAATACAAAAATGTGGGTGACTTGGAGCTGTTCAATCATTCACAGAGAAATCAGGACAAACTTTCCTCTGCCACTCAGTGCCCCCAAGTGCCATGGGTTTGCTGAGAGATAGTAATCTCACCCCTGTAATAAGCCATTGCCCTTGACAATATCCAGATGAATTAGTAGTATTCGGATATGCTTACTGACCCCACTGCGGTAAGCTTGTCAAGTATTTGCTTCCTGTCCACAGTATGAATATTAAAGTAAAAAAGCAATCATAATAACTTAAATAAAGTGCTTAAGACTTATTCCTCAGCGTTCGTATTCTAAGAGGCAAGTTTCCTTAAAGAGTGAAAACCAGAGGAAGAGGAGTTGTTTTACTGAGAAAGCATTAGTTCATAATGGGGAAAAAACCCTCATCAGTGGGTGAGAGGGCATATTTACTGATAGAAAGTGCTAAAGAATCTCAGAAAATTATTTATTAACACCTTATAGCTCAGCACAGATGTGAGAAGAAAAAGAATCGGCCACGCCATGGTTTTAAGGGGACTTTAAACCTAACTCAACCCTTTCATTAGCACAGAGTAGTGCAGCACAAGTTCTTGTGCTACCAGACAGGGCTTGTGCAATCCTCCCCACCATTTAGACTCTGACTTATTGCCATCTTTAAAGGTTGTACTATTGCATGGCCTTCTCTGTCACCACTGTGAATGCATCTAGTCACATTGGAAAATGCAGATCAATAAAGGATGTTCTTGTTTTGGAACTCCTGCTATAACCACACATACCTGTGCTGGGGAGAACAGCTGTATCTTTCCTTTGTTCTGCTGTCGGCACCAGGGTGTGTTCTCTAGCAGGTTGACATGATAGATTTATATATTCCCTTTACTTTGTCTCTATAGGAACAGACTGCCAAAAGAAGAGACCTCGTGTCTGGGAGCTCAGCCATGAGCATAAGGAAAATGGAGAACTATACGCCACTGTCAGGAAAGGAGAATAAGTTGTTTAAACAGTGTCATGGATGGAAGACTGGAAATGACACACTAAGTTAAGATGCTCGAGAAGAGGGTATTCTCCCCCTTCTCTTTTGCTGGATAAAAGGCAAGTTGAAATGTTTGACTTGACCTCCTAGAAGAAAGGAATGGGCGTTCTCCAGTTTCAACATTTGCTTATATTACTAATACTTTGGCTCAAGTCATGATGTTAATTTGTGGGCAACCACGACTGTTTTTTTCCTTTCTTCCCCCTTTATCCCCAGCCCCAGTCCATTCAACACTTGATTGTGCAGGCAATTAATTATTCAGTCTCTGCATCAATTTGCTGTTTCAAGCCACAAGTTCAGACACCCTTGCTCACTTTCAGCATTCTGTCATTCAGCCTTGTAGACTCCCTTTCATTTAGTATGGCCTCTTACACACCCTTTCATTTACTATACTGTGCTATCATTGCCTCCCCTCTTTGTATTAGCATTGTTATTACACTAGTACCTTGCAGTTTCTAGGCTTGCAATGTGGTTCATCTGTATTTTGGGGTGAGAGACAAATATCCAGTAGCTTAGCCTGTGCCTTTAAAGCTCAGAATTAGAATTTAAGGAAACAAGAATAGATGATGTAGCATATCAAATGTTTTGGGAACCATTGGCATTAAATCCAGAGTTAGAAAATGAAAGTGATGAAATGCAGATTCTCAGAAAATCCTCCCTGAGATGTATAGGCTGTTTCCTGTTGAGTTTTAAGTAGTCATAGTTCTGGCTCAAAAAATGAATGTAGATTAAGAGACCTCATTGATCTTCTGTAGGCCATTTCCTTCTTTTCTGTTTGCAGCACTGTAACAGCTATACTAACCACTGTGCAGACTCATGGAAAATATGTGTATGTGCCTGTGTGTTTTATGCAGACACGTACATGATGTGGTGTGTTATAGTACAGTGTATTTATCTCTAAGTTTATCATAAGTTTATCAAGTGACATCTCAAAACATTTTAAGAGTAGATGCTTGCCTTTCATAGTACTCTTTTGCCAATACCTGAATGTTTAGAAAACCCTCCTTGTCTTTCACCACCACCGTACGTAGAACTGGGGCACCCTGTTAACAATGACAAATAAAAGATAAAGAAAAAAGCCTTGTGAAATCATTCCATAGAAGCTGAAATAAAAACATGGTTATACCCAGAGATTAATTATAAATAACTGGATACTAATGCATATATGTGTAGAGACTTTAATCCACTCTATTAAGGAAGGAAGCACAGATGAGTTAGGGATGAATATATTTCTATCTTAAAATGATCAAAATCTTTTTGTATATTGCAGAAAATGATGGAGAGAAACTACGGTGAGAGGGGAAAAGGATGACAGTTTAAAATAAATAATGCTATCAGATGAAACATGGAACAAACATACAAAAAAATGGAAGGAACTTGTGCTGGAGGTTATGCATAAATTCTGCACGGTTTTGTAGAAAATAATAACTCTCAGTTTCCCTGTAATCTCCTATCTGACTCTCTGGGAATCCAGATGTTTTCAACTTCCAGCACTGCAGTTATAAAAATAGCAAAATGTAAAAATAATATACATACAATAAAATTGTAATGGCCAAGGCCTGTTTGCTCAATGAGAAAGCCAATGCTTGAGCTATACAGTTGCACTTTGCATATTTTCTTTTGGCTGTAAATTTCATGATTCATTTCAAAGTTTCTTTCCGCCCTTTCTGAACCTTATGCACCAACAAGCCACAAGTTCAGTCCTGGAAGAGAGGAATGAAGAAATAATGTGTTCAGGCCTCAGATATGGTTTTTTTTAAAGAAGGAAATACTAAGAATGAGTAATGTTTGCTTTTCTTTAACCTCTGGTATGTCTAAGGTAAATTCGGAGATAACTTTGTCTGCCAGCATGCTCCATTTACTAGCCTACATAGAAGCTGTTTACATGCAGGCACTGTAAGACTGAAAAGACAGAAAGTACCACAAAGTTTTCAACACACACCTTAGGAAGTGTCCCTTTGACCTGGAGCTGTCATCCTGCAGGTTGGTAACACTGCCTGAGCCTGCTTCTGTACAAGGATCCACATGGCACAGTGAACTGGGCTGCATCTCTCCACAGAATCCCAGTTTCTGCCTGCCTTCCCCTATCAGGCATCTTTAGCCTCCCATTATTACTACCACTATTAAAGACAAACAGCATTCCTTCTACATGGCCTTTCTTCTCCCTCAGCTTTCACTCAGGTACCTTTGGTTTCATTTTGCTGACATCCCCTTACATTAGGAGCTGATGGAACTGACTGCCAGAGAAGTATAGTTGGGGTTTGTTAATGTCCTTTTCTTTTTTGTTGTAAGAAGTCATAGTTTTTGATACCCAGGCATCATTACAGGTTATTAGGCAAGAATGTTCTTATATATGTGAATTCCCATGGCTTTTGCAGTTCATTACATTTCTTCAGAGATGGGGAAAAAACCCAGATTAGATGATGTATAGTATGAGTCTCACTTTTCTATATTTACAACATGACAAGATACAGTGACTGCTGAAGTAATGATCACTGTAATTTACATATACCAGTCTACGGAGGACATCCACATGCTGCTGAAAACGTGCCTTCAATCAACACCCTCCTTTACCACTCCCATTTCAGGCTCCTCTTGGCATATCCAGCCCAACACATATGCATTCCTATTATTGATCTTATTAAACAGCTAACATGTTGCAAGATGGGGAAGTCACAATTTTCATCACTGGGAGCAGACCTGACAACACACAGGGACCCCTACCCCACGAAAGATGTCTTATAGTAGGGCTTGATCAGCTCCAGCAAAATTTCCACCTTTGAGGGGGGAGGTGTTCGCCCTTTATTCTGTCATTTTCCTCTAAGGCCAGTCAGGCAAGATCAGTGATGGATGCAGCTGGGTGGTCTCTGGGCTGACAACACGCAAAGCAACTGTCTCCAGTCCCTGTCCGGGCTGCGTTTTGGGGAACAGGGAGGTAGAAAAGGCAGGATCACTTCCTTGGAAATGCTTTATTATAATTAAACTCAGTGGGGCATGGACTGGAGAAGGAAAGGCCATTCCCCACCCATTTTAAAAAGAGGGGGAAAAATCATCTCAGTGTTTACATCATAGGTGGGAAATCAACAGGAACCTTGGCAGAGCTGGAGCACCTGCCCAGACCTATGTGTGGGACAGGGGTACACAAGTGCCTGCTGCCCCAAGCTAGGTGTGCTGTGTGTGGCTCAAACACGGCCAACGTGCTGCTCTGATGCTGCTGCTCCTGCTTCTGCTGCTGCTGAAATCATGTTGCTGATGGTGTTTTACAGCTGCCCTGCCTGCTGTATGAGTACAGAATGTTCCCTGCCTGCCCCTGAACTGGGATTGAACTTTCCCAGTCTGCTGTGTCTCTGGGAACTGCACAGATACAGCCCAGCAGAGGAGGGGGGGGACATGACAAAAGCAGGAGGCATGGAGAAAATGGAGCTCCCAAAGGGTCCGTTTCATCATAAGTACTTCGGTTGGGTGTAGGGGGGTTTTTTTGTTTCTATTTGGGAGGGGGTTAAGTTAAAAAAAAAGGCAAAAAAAACCTTCAAGGAAATCAATGTCCCTAAAAAAAAGTGCTTTGAAGAAAGATGAATACAGGGAAAGACACAGCAAACCTGCTTTTACAGGTATAGGCTTATGGTACTATTGTTTCTTTGACTGCCTGCCATGGATAAACTAATACTTTTTCTTTTCTGTCCTCCCTACCCTGAACATTGTTCTTCAGTTCCATTCCCAAAGGAAAATGCCACTGACCCCACCTGAGAAGGAAAAGACCGAAGTTTGATGAATGCTCACCCCCACAAGCTTTCATTTTTAAGATTATGTCTTCAAAGCTGGTGGATCTCTGAAGTTCTGTGCCACTGTGGTGCAGTTCTCAGGCAAGGCTGTGTGGGACTGTCAGGACTAAAATATCCCATGAATGGTATAGAGAAACAATCAAGCATTTTCAGCCTGCAGCAGGTAAACATATCAGCAGACTTTAGAGCCCAGATGCCTTGTCATCACAGGAATGTTGCTCAGCGCTACATTACTACAGCTTGTGTCTATAAAATCTTTGTTGAAAGTAGTGACTGGCTTAGCAGCACACTTTGGTATTTTCCTTGTTTAGTGCATCAGTTCTGTGCCAATCTTGGATTAAAATGAATCAGGAGAATTTGGAAGCTCTTTGGTGTCCTATCCTATATTTCATGCAAACCTCACGCATTCACAGATTTTGAAAGATTTTCTGCCTCTGTCTCATTTGATTTTGTTATGGAGATCACAGAGTTGACCCACTCACTTAAAGCATGTGTATTGTTCACAGTAGCTAATTTAACCACCTAGCCCAGTTTAACTGCTTTACAATTTATTTCTCAGTGCTGACTGTATACCATCTGGATATAATTTTTTAGAAGCAAGGTGGAATTTATATCACTACAATGTGTGATATTCTTGGTGTGTTGCAGTCCATTAAGCACCTCATAAGATCTTTTAAGAATATTTTTTGTAGCATGTCCAACAGCTAAGTGATGCACCTTCTTGTGGTCTGTGGTCCAACCCCAGCAAGCGAGGTCCTTTTTCCCCTGGATATAAGATGAGCCTCTTGCCTTTCAAATGTGAAAACATACAGAAACCTCCTACCAGTGTCACTTTGGAATTCATTCCCTGTGTACTGTCAAGAAGGCTATAACATGCTCCCATTAGAAGTTATACAGTTATGCAGGTTGCCTTCTGGCAGATACATCCAGTAAGTACAAGAGCAGCCTCCCAGGTAACACTTGTTCTAAGCCTCAGTCCAAAAGTGGGTGGACGTGCAGCACCTTTTTGATTTGATTTGTGCCCTCTGCCAGCTGGTTCCCAGCAGTGTGCTGGCATATGAAGTACCCCATGTACTGGGAAGAGAGCAGGCAGAGAGGAGGCACACCGGGATGGGGTAAGGTTCTGGGGTCTGTGTAGTCTTGTAGCTGGCTGCAGGGGCTATGCACAAGTGGGGAATGTGTGTTGGCCACACCTCGTGTGTTCCTTGCCTGCTAGCGAAGACTGCCAGTTCATCCTCTTGCAGGGACACATTTGTTTCCCACGTTCTCTTTCCACCACAAGAGACTCCTTGTCCTTGTCCCATGTCACATGGATACTCCTCTCCCTCTGCTGTTTGTGGTTTATCTTCCAGCTGCCCTGCTTTTTAGCTTTTCTCACACACTGGCGCCTAGCACTGCACTGCCCCCCGGTTCTTATCAGTTATTTTGTCTGTTTCACAGCCTTGTGCGTTTTATCTTTTTCACAGCCCTTGAGAGCAACTTTAGTCCTCTTTCCTTGTGTTTTGCAAGGCTGCTGTGCGATAACTCTACAAAACCCATTCACAAGTATTCCAAGGTCAGTTTCTTTCTGTGAAAGAGGGATGAACCATTTTTTTTTGTAGTCTAAGGGCCAGGATTATGGGCAGTCACCATGACCCGAGCAGCACTGCATGGCAATTTCATGGGGTGAGCAGGTAGGGGGGGATGGATTGAGTTTGCAGGTACTGCCCACTGCTTGGGATTTTTGAACCAGCAGTTGCTTGAACCTGAAGTGCATCCTGGACATTCCCTAAAAAACAAAAGCCTTTTTCATCCTCCTCTGAACATGCACTAATTCTGTGCAGCTGATTTGGATCAGGGAGTTGATCTGTCTGAAAAATGGTCTTTTCTCGGTAGTTATTCTACTGAATTCAGTCAGTGATCTGACTGAGCTCAATAGATGGCAGGTGTAGTGGGGAGAGGAGCTGGAGATACGGTGAATGGAAGTGGGATGGCCTTTTTTTCCTATCTTATGCATGCATTCCTACTTGGAATGAATCTGTGGGCATGATAAAGCTCTTTGGTGAGGGACATTTGCCTACAGGCCATAAATTTGGGTTTCCACTACTAAGCAGTGTTGAATCTAAGCACTGAACAAAAAAAGCAGGGTTTAAGACACACCTGTCTTTTCAGTGTTTGCTGATTAATCTTACTTGCCTGGCTCCTGACGCAGCTTGCTGGCATTTATGAAAGCTTCCTGGTTTTCTATGCATTGCAGAGCAGGTCAGCATGCATAACAGAGGTGCAGACTTGGCATGAAGGCCAAGAGTTTTGAGTTTTTTTTTCAACTTTTAATGCCACTTTGTGAAACAAACTGGGATTTCTGTTCTAAAATTCTGCAATATATATCCCTCTGGATCATGACTGGTAACATTGCATATGGAGCAATATTTTTCTCCAGGAAGTTGAGTTTTTAGTCTGACACAGAATTCTCTTTTTGTATCATAAGGAATGACGCATTTTCACTCCTTGATTTATATGTAACTGTAATTTGGAATTTATTTCTGTATTTCTTTATTCTGTGTGGCTTTTGAAAACAGGATTATTCCTTTGCAGAACAGTTTTTTTAATTGTGTTCATGATATTCCTGCTGTCTGCAACAAGCTTTCTTTTTCTTTTTTTCCCCTATTGGAGAGATAGCTTTCACGTCTGTACCAGGAAGTGGCACATTTCTTTACCCCTCGTCTCTGGTTTATGTCCTTCTGTGCACTTATAGCTGTATGGACTCAGTTTTTCTAACAATCACTGATACTTTGTCCTTAGAATCTCAGTTTCCACAAACTCAGCAAAGATTTAATATTCTTCAGAGATCTAAAGCCATTTGTCACAATGATTTTGCTTGGAACTGACCATTGGGTGTAACAAAAGCTAATTTAATCCCTGATAACTGTTCAAATCCAGAAACTTACTCATGTTCATTAGGGTGAAGTGACACCTGGATCTTATAAAGAAAATGTTCCTTCTCCAAGTGAATTCTTTTGCATGAGCAGCAGAAGTCTCAATGTTTTTGAATAATCCTTTCCAGCAGTTTGTGACTTTCTTTGTGCACCCATGGGAATAGATTGAAGAGCTCCAATAGCTCTGGGCTTGCTGCATGCAACAGTGTGGAAGCTCTCATTCTGAATTATTTTCTTTTAGTACCATTTTATTAGGCAATAATGGGAAATGTTGTAATGATTTCTGACAATTTGGTTGAGTTCCCTTCCAGCCTGAAAGTTGCAGGCAGCTGTGTTTTCTCCATTTTCTGTTGTCTTTGGGATTGTGCATTACTAAGTTGGCGCAAAAAGAGAGTAGCCCCAACATCTACCATGGACCAAGGTTACTGTACAAAACAGAGGGAGTTATAATCTTGGCTGATAATGATGGCTCACAACAAGCTGTTAGGTTTTTGAGTAGCAGGGCCTCCAGCAAGGTGGGCTGAGCACCTCCTCAGTGACTGAGTTGCTCTTGGAGGCAGAGCTTGCAGCGCAGGCAATGACTTAGAGTTAGTAATCTTTATTGTGATGACAACTGATGCTCTCCAGATTGGTGAGGGATGGAGAGGGCCATGCTGCCTTCGATGTATTACAGCATAAATAAAGAATAACCAGACAGCTATGAGAGTTGCAGAACAGGATAGATTATCAGTGCCTCCTGTTTCTCTCTGCAGGTCCACAGATGCAAAATAATAAAAAGGTCATAATTCTTTCTTTTTTTTTCAGAAGTGAGACTTTCATTGTTGTCTGGGGAGGAAGCAGCTGTATGTTGTCAGCAATCCCCAGACAGAGGCACTGTGGTCAGGGTGAACTTCGATGCTGAGAATCCTCGGGGAGTGCCAACTGCATTCTCTCTCCTCTGATGACACTTGAAGAACAGAGCGCTGTGTCCTTCCTCCCCAAGCATAGCTCTACTTTGTCATCTCCTGCCTCTGTCCTACTGGGTGTCCATAACTTCCATCAAGAATATGTTCTCCACTCCTTTTCCTGATTTTTCCGTCCTTTCAACCCTTGTTTGCTGTAGGGAGGAGTGAGGCATTCATAGCAATGTACAGCTCTTCCTCTTCCACCTTGTGGTTTGTGGGTTTTTTTGTAGGAACCAAAGAAACCAGTTCCCCAAGACTGACAGTAAGAAATTTCTAATAGGGGATGTGTGCACTGGAACCAGAAAATGTATTTTAAGAAGTTCAATCTGTATGCATATATATATGCAATACATGTGAGCATACTCATGTATTTTATATATAGGCATAAAAGAACTACATCTCTCTCTATATGTATATATTTTTGAAAGTCTATAGCAGATGACTTTATGAATGTTTCTGATGTAATTAGCCTGTCAGAATGACACACTAATCCTCATTACTATTGCTTATTCAGATCTGTTCCAGCTCTTGCATCCATTCCCTACAGTCATCCTTAGGTCTTAGCTTTAGCATAAGATCTTTAGCCTTAATGACAGTATATAGGTCTGGCTGAAGTCTTCTCCTTTTTCTCCAGAAGTCAGATAAACTTCTTTTGTGATATATCATTTGAATAAGTAGCAAACTTGCATCAGGAGGCTGAACAGCATCACAGCACTTCACTGGAATAGCTGCCCAGGGAGGTGGTTGAGTCACCGTCCCTGGAGGTTTTTAAAAAAGGGTAGATGAGTTTTTGAAGGACATGGTTTAGCAGATCATGGATGCGGTTGGACTCGATGATCTCAAAGGTCTTTTCCAACCGGAGGATTCTATGACACTATGATTCCGAGGAAACATGGTGCACAAATATACCCATGACCAAGTTACAATTGGAGAAGAACAAAAAAACAAAGTAGGTTTCAGGTTCTGATCCCCAAATACATTTGGAACTGGGTTTAGTGCCTGCTTTAGAAGCTAAAGATTAGACCCTCCAGAAGGGAGCTGGGTTCTACTGCTGTCTAAGCTTGTGGACTGATTTTGTGAGATTTGAGATCGAAGGTTGTACTTGTGTTATTTGAATCTTTTAAACTCAAAATACTATAACTTTCTTTTGTGGGATGTTGCTAGCTAGTAACTTACAAAAGGGATGTCTAGTTTGGGATCCAGTTCAGAAATCTGCAAATCTGTCTTTGATTTCTCTCTTTCTCCAGTTCAACAACTTTCATTTAGTGACTGGAAGTGGTATAAGCTTGTTGAAAAGGCTAAATAAATTAAACAAAGCGTCTTTATAATCTGAAGTGGGGAGGCTAATAGATCCTGTTGGCATCGCAATGGTGTGTTTTGGAGGGATTTCACAAACCCATGACTATACACGGGAATGGCTATAGAAGTTTTCTGGTAGGACAGGGGAGTCACTGAAAGCTGAGGACATTCTACTCCTGATGGATCTGGATGCCAAGAAAAAGTGATTGGATTTTTGCTTGTTTAAAATGTTGGAAGTGGGCCTACTTTTGGGTAGCTTTTTTCACAGGCAGAAAATATGATTCATGTTGGGAATGTAATCTGTGATTTGAGAACACATGGGTATTTTAGGAATATGTGTGTACTCAGTGATGAAGGTAGCAGAGTATTTATCAAAGCAAAGGCTGTTTTTCTGAACTTTTGAGATGAATTTTTTTATTCATACATGTATTGATTTTCAAGCTAGAATGTATATTTACATTAAGATATCAGTACTACTAAAGTATCAGATCTTGTAACCTTGTTTTATAAAGGTTATATTTGTATTAAAAGTCAATTAGCAAAGATTTTTTTTGATGAAATATCTAAGTAGGATTATCTTGCTATGACTGATGGCCTTAAAGTTCGAACTGTACTCTAAAGATCCCTATTAAGTAACATATTCTTGGCAGATTTTCTGACATAAATGTATTCATCAGAATGCATTTATAATAATTTTTTTCCAAACTATTGGTTATGAGTATAGGGGTACTTTTCATCTCTGAAAGTTTGTTGATTTTATAATGTATATGCTGTGAAATGTATGTGAAAACACACTTAACAAGTCATGAGTTAGCTTATGAATTTTTACAAGCACTTCTGTGTATCTATATTATAGGCTGAACATTGAACTAAAGATGTTTGGCTGAGTGATTATAATCTTTCACTTGTTTAGCAAAGCCATATATGTAAAAAATCATGTTCCAATTATGTGGAACTATTTTTTTTTAACAAAATCTCTTTTGGCTGTAGATGACACAGGAGAAGATTTAATAATTTTCAGAATTACTTTTTCCAAGCCAGATCTTAAAGAGGTAATAGTTTACAAATCTGTTTACTAGATTTGTTTACTAGATTTGCTGGAGAATAAGCCCTAGGAGGAGAGACTGAGGGAATTGGGGTTGTTCAGCTTAGAGAAGAGGAGGCTGAGGGGAGACCTCATCACTGTTTACAACTACCTGAAAGGAGGTTGTGGCGGGGTGGGTGCTGCTCTCTTCTCACAAGTGACAAGCGACAGGACGAGAGGGAACAGCCGCAAGTTGCACCAGGGCAGGTTTAGGCATTAGGAACTGAGAGAGTGGTCAGGGATTGGAACAGATTGCGCAGGGAGGTGGTGGAGTCTCCATCCCTGGAGGTGTTTAAAAGATGGGTAGATGAGTTTCTTAGGGATATGGTTTAGCAGGGAGACAGGCACGGTTCGACTCGATGATCTCAGAGGTCTCTTCCAACTTTACGATTCTATGATTCTATGATTTCTTTACAGTGACACAACATAGAAGGTACCTTCCACCTAGTGTCACTGTAGAGGATATTTTTAGAAGACATTTTTATGGCAGCCTCACAGAATTTGTGAATAGAAGGCAGAAGAGTAACTCTGGCCATTTTCCTTTTTTTCTCCTGCTATGTAGTACAGTCCGATAACTTTACAATAATTTGCAGTTGCAGATAAAAGGATGACTGTCCCTGAGAATTAAACTAATTTTTGGTTTTTTTCAAGAACAAAGAAGAGTCGTTAAGACCTCTGTGACAGTCTTGTCCTACAATAGAGAAAGCTGTTTTATGAGCCACATATACTCAGTAAACACAGTAAGTGACAAAGTATGCTTGGAAAAGAACAAGATGCTTTATGGATTTATGCCAGCTTTTATACACTTGGGTATTCTTTATTGTGTAACTGCCAAAGCTGCATTTTTAATAATCCAGGTTTCTCCGGTACCACTTGAACTGGGCAGTTTGTACTAAACTCCACTGAGAGCAGTGAAACAGGGAGAACAGAAACCCCTATCTATTTCAAATAGTACATGAAGACAAAAACAAGATACCAAGTCATTCACCCCAACTGTGGATAATAAAGGCTGCATGTGCTTGTGCTTCTTGTGGAGTTCTCTTTAGGAGAGATGCTACTGCGCCCCAGGCTGTTGCTGATCATAGCCACATTACTGAGTGAAGCGATGCTGCTTGTGTTAGCGCAGACGCAAGGAGTGAAAGACAGGGAAGAGGACTTGCTATACCAGCAAAAAAAAGAGATGGATTTCACAAGCCTATGTTGTAAGAGAGTGTAGGAAAGAGAGACAAGTAGGAGGAAGCAATTGACAGAACCATATCATCTCATCCCCAAGCTGACCAGATGAGTTTTCTCTAGACATTAGGCCTTGCACTGGACTTTAAAGGACTTCTGGTGGAGTAATGAGAACCTTTGGGAGTCCTTCCTAGGCATGAGAAGCAGCATATGAGGGAGGCTGGCATCATGCCTGACTGAGAACAGGCAGGGATTTGAAACTGAAAACAAATGAATTATCTAGAGCGAAGGATGGAGGTCGTGTCTAGGCGGTCATATCCACAATGTATCTTCCTCTCCTCTGATTGCTGGTCACTGCTGAGAGTCTGTATTAGCAGTAAGACAAAGCTTGTTCAGACCAATGGTCTGCTGTGGCCATTTGGAATTTGGAGTTCGCTAGGTTACAGGTTAGTTAGAAGATCTGGAGTTAAACTCTCTCCCTGTGCAATCTGATGCTTCCTACTGAAGTTTGTCATTTTGTACTGCAGTAATCGGAGGAGAATCCAGCCCCCAGTTCTGCTGATGGATAACATCAGATGCTTTCAGTACAGGCTATAATTTTAAAACCAGGTCACAAATTAAAGAGATCACAATCAACTTGAAAGTCAGATTTTCTTTCTGACACAGTTTTCTACATTGCTGCAGATAAAGGACAAGATTCTTTCAGCCTCAGCAGCAGCTGCACTGTGTTGTTAACATTTCTGTGCTAACATTTCTGTAGCATCTAGATTAATTTCCCTTTGACTTTTTCATTAGGATAGTGTGTTGGCTTTTATGTGGGTCTTCCACAGCAGTGTAGGAGTGAAGGGAACTCAGGAGCTACTGAAAGTCTTAAAAATTAATTTCAGTTAGACTTAGTTGCTGATCTTCTTTTAGAGACTGTATATCACAAAAATTAAAACACTGGCCTAATTCTGTTCTCTTTTTATCTGAGGGTAAGCCAGAATTAGTACTGCTGAAGAGAAATGAAATATAACTGATGTGAAGTTAAAGGTAAGAAAGAGACCTTTTAGGCATATTCTGTTACGTATTTGTGACAATATGGAGAGCCTTCACTTTTTAGCAATCAAAGTAAACTGACTGAGACTCGGAAACAGGACTATTGATCAGAGGGCCATCTTTGAGCTGCCCAGCCTTCTTTGATGTCCAAGAGGCAGAACATAGGGACCCAGAGAGAGGGTACTGGGAGCTGGGAGGGGGGCGGCAATAGCGGAATGGGTGGTCTGGAACTGATAGCCTGTCTCTATCTGCTTGTGAAAGAAGACCTGGCACAGCCCTCCCCCCTCATTGCCGACACTGGATGTGACAACAGTTGCCACCAGTCACTCCATTAATCCAAACACAAAGCTATAATGCTGCAAGCTCCGTCTCTGGTATGGTTCAGTATAATCACACATGAGGAGTATCTGGCAGCAGTGAGTGAGTGAGTTGTTTTCTTCCTCTAAGAAAAATGCAAATACGTATGTCACAAAGTACTAATATTAATCCTTTGAAGATGCACATTCACAGTTTAAGAAAGGCTACACTTGGAGGTACACATATAGCCTCAGTTGCCCCTGAGATTTCTGTGTTCAGCAGTCTTTAATTGCATGGTTGTATACCATCTTCTTCACAGGATTTTGCCTCAGTTTGTGCACAGGATGGAATTGCTTTGGGGGTGAATAAGAGGCGTGTGGCAAAGGAGACTTTTGTCTACAGGAGACAGAATTAATTTCATTCTGAACTCTGAATAAAGCTGATCAGTATATAGCAGCCCTTCACATGGGGAAAAATGAATTTGGATTTTGGTGTGGCTTTTTAGAAAATTTTCATTTCAAATGGGTATTAATTCTGTGTGTGGGTTTTTTTTTTAAGAATAATTTCACTATCAGGGAGCAGAAATATAATTTTGTCTTCCTGGGTGTCTGAGTTTAATTTTGACACTTTTCCCACAGGCTCAAGCTGATGATGACAAGACCCTTCCTATCCTGGCGCCACTAGGCAGGGTGCTGTGAGGCCTCCCTTCTCTGCCTGGCTCACAAGAAGGTGGAGAAGGTTAGGAGCATACAGAGGCCAGCATGCTCAGTCAGGAATGAAAATTGTATGCATTTGGGTGGACTGTTGAAGAAGTACAGGTTTTGGTTTGTGTTTTTTCTACGTCCTAAAGAATATTTGATTTTTCTGTGACAAAATATCTCTTCTTGGAAAGCTTTCAGTCAGTGGTCACGAACAAGGAGAGAAAATCTGATGGAGAAATCTTTTTTGGAAAAGCTGGGCTCTGTCCCTGTTTCTGCCACTCAGCTCTTGATGGGGTTTGTTGAGTTGTTTCAATTAAACTTGTCACAGTCACCAAATCTTCTTTGTTTTCCAAATGCATGACTTGAGGCCATTTGCAAAGGCAATGTAAGTTTACAGCTGCAAGAATAAGTCACAAAGAATACATTTAATAGATAACATTAAGTATAAAATATACCAGAAGTTTGGATGACAGGTCATTACAAATTGAGTTTCCACAATAACAGACTATTTTGTAAATTGAGATTATCAACATTTATTCGTATAAAAGTTGTTGTGGAAAAAATTTAATTCATAAATACAAAACCACTTGACAATGACTATTACGGAAAAATTTATAATGAAGTTCCAAGTTGATCTTCAAGAGCAGGCTGAGAAAGGTGTGTGGGATTGCTAAGAAAATAGCATAGCTACTCATTAATTTAAACCAATCCAATGGGGGTGGAATAGTATTTGATTATACAAATAAATCTATCATTTTGTGCAGAAAGGGAATGCATAGATGACCTTTTGCTTATTAACTTATGCAACTTTTATAATGTTTTTTAGTGTAGGATACAAAGAAGCTAAATGTTGTAACTAGAGTTCCCTATAGTTTCAATACACAGTAAAAGAAAGTCTAGTGTTAATTGTACTCTTACAGTTTTGAAAGACTTGAAAGCTATGTAGGAACTGTTGAACAGCTCATATTAAAACAGGCTTATTGTGCTGATCCCATAGTGAGTTAGACAGATAAAGCTGAAGAATGTCAATAAATACATATTTGCAGTTTGAGTAACTTATTGTGTCTGTGACCCTTTTGAATAACCTTGATAACTCAGTTACAAAAATACTATTTGGCTGAAGCTCAGCTCTTTGAGTAATTTTCATATTAAAGTACCCATGAAAAATTAGGTGCAAAACATCTTCAGATAGCTGATCCTCAGTCGCAGTTTAATTAAATAGAAGTAGAAATACTAACTTCTGATTTCCTAGACCTGAGTGGGGAGAAATATGGCTTTTCCTTGCCACCCAAAATCCTGCATGTTTTATAAGAAGTGGGTTTTCCTTGAAGCCTTGACTGATGGAGAAGTTGCAAGGGTTAGTTGCAGATTTTTACAAAATATGCTTAAAATTCATACGTGCAAGAATTAATTTCTCTGAAAAGCATTTGGATGAATCTAAAATGTCCTGTTCTTTTATTAATGGGACAGAGAGAATGAGCTGCTCAGTCAAAATGTACTGTTTTCTATCAGAGGTCAACTACCTAAAAATATTGGCCAAAAATGACTGCAAAAGTTATAATCATGCAAATCTTACTTGAGAATTTTTTCTTTACTTGGATGTTGCTCTTCCTGTCTTTTAGTTATAGCTGCCCATTTTCTAGTGCATTTTTTTAGAAAAATAAAGTGAAAGTTTTCAAGCTATAGGATCAAATGTATCATGCTATTTACCTTTTTTTTTCTGTGGAACGGGGTCGATGGTATATACAAATGCAGTTAAAAAGAAATGCATGAACATGTCAGTGCTTTTAGTGGAAAGGGTGGAGGTCTTGGATGAGTGTACTGTGAATGTTTTTCTAACATGAAAATGGAAAGTTGCAAGGAAGAATGGAGAGATCTGAGAGTAGTATGACCCTTTTAGCTGGTGTTCACAATCTATCTTCTGTACAGAAAAAGGTACAAAGCTCAAAGGACTCACACAACCATCTGCTGTACCAGATACTGTGCAGATAACAACAGTTATCCTGTTGTTAGTGGCCTATGAGGTATTTAACACAACAGTGGTCCTTCTGTGCATCAAAATCCAAGCAATCTCCTTACTGAGCAGGCCGACCCCAAGTGGTGGTACATGTTAGTAGCTCTGGAACAAATAAATGCATCTTAATCAGCATGGTATGGAGCAAGCTGCGAAAATGTGACCGTGACCCAAAGATAGGTAGCTGAAGTAATGGGACTTAAATCACAACTAGAAGTTCTCCGGAATTACTTACAGGCTAGGTTTATTAAAGCACCCTCCTTAGCAAGTGCTTAACCCTTCTGCTACAGATCTCCATTTCTGCCTCTGAGCTTCTGGTTGGAAGCTGCTCTTTTATTCTTGGAGGCACTTTCCCCATACTCTCAGGAGGCTGATGGTTTATGTTATGCCCTCATTTAGGACAGCAGTGACCATACATCTTATATAAAACAGCCAGTGTACCTCACCAGCTGAAGCCCCCTCACCTTGCTTAATCACACCTATTACACGCAGAACAGAGTGGATCCCTCAGGGACTGGGCACAGCACTCAGCAAGTGAGAGCTTTGGCTTTAGGGAAAGTGTAGCATTACTACAGTGGGAGCCCCAGACACCAATGCTAGTCAAATAGGAACCCGTTGCAGTGGAGCTTGCTTGGGAGCGACGCTCAAGGGAAAGCACTATAGGAGTGGATAACAACTTGCACTGACTGACATATCATACATACACAATGTCCTGTTTTGCTTACTAGCAAACTTGCTGATGAAATGCAGATGCTGTTGTCCAGTTCCTGAGAGCTGCAGCTGCCTTCATGTTGGTGCCTATGGAGGGGTTCCTAGGTAAGGAGGAAGTGACCTACCCCAGGTTACTGTAACAAGGAGTTAAGGCATGCTTGGGACTCTACATGCATTGATAGGGGAGGCCAACTGTCCTCAGTTATCATAACAAATTCTCCTGGCTTCCTACAGCACTGCAGTATCTCTTTGTGCCATGTACTGCTCTCTGCATAGCTGATGAGCCATTACACTGGGATAACCTGACGTTTTCTTGCTGGGAGCTGGATGGCTGGGTTGTGAGTTAAGTGAATAGTTATGGCTCTTGTATCTAAGTATTGCTATACAGATTGTAAATTATTGTGGTGTTGTACAGTGCTTAGCTACAGCTGCAATTTTACCTAAAGGCTGCCTAATTAGACACCCTCCATCCCCTCATCTCCTGTGTCACCTGAAGGTCATAGGAGAAAAGGTGGCAGCTGGCTAACAAAGTTCACCCTGCACATCTGCATTAGCCTCATGAGTTGCTGTTAGGCTTACTGAGCCATCTGTGTATGCATGGCAACAGTGGTCTGGCAGTTGTGAACAGGTGAAGTTCTAGTACTTTTATTTCCAAGATCTGGCTGAGGAAATTTCTTGGAAATGCTGACTGAAAGGAAAAGTAAAAGAGACTCTTATTTGTAACTTTTCATTGATTACATCTCTGACTAATCATCAACTATGAATCACTGTCATTTGTGGGCACAGGTGGGCTTTAGGAGACTACTATTAGATTTGGAAATGTGGCTATCAATACTAATGACAGTAATAGAAATATATGACTGCAGTGTGCTGCTATAACTGGAATGACAGAGAATTATAAATGCTTTTATTTGAGCCCCAGTTACTGCAGCTGTTGTGCTAGCAGCTGGGGCAATGCTTTGCCCTGCTACTCTAACAATAGCTCTTACACAGAAGTTCAAGGCTGTTAAGTTAGTGTACCTTATTGAAAGGAGATAAAACCTTGCACACAGCTACTATGTAAATTCTGATGAATCACTGCAGCCCACATGGTTTGTGAACCACCAGCATATATGAGAAGTGGGCTGAAATGAGGTTTTTGTAGAAAGCCATAGGAAAAGTAAGGCTGATAGAACCTATTTAAAAAAAAAGAGAGGTGGCTCTCACTCATCTGGGTTTAGATACTCCTTTATTTGGAGCCAACATCACTGACCACTCTATGCACTGCTGGTCAGGTTGATTTCATTTGCTGTGCTGAGTTTTGCTGCTAGTTATTTAAGTACAATTTGAGTAACTTGGTTGCTTCAGATGTGCAGACAGTTGGCCAGTTTGTGCTGAAATCAAGGGGAGATTTTGGTCTTCGAAGTATCTATTTCTCCTTCTGTTTTCATTTTTTTAGTCTTTTCAGAAAACACAAAATGCTGATGTTTCTTTTGCTACTTGAAGGCAATTGCTTGTGATGAATTTATTTCTGAAAGTTTTGCTTTATTTAGGTAGTAAAATATTGATTTTCGTCTCTGTGTTCCTGCCAGTTGGCTGCTTTCAGCAAGATTTATTTGTTATTTTTATACCCACATTGCTAAGTGATTCCTGGCCTGGACACATACATTCTGCTCCTATTTGCATTCAGCTGTGGCTGTTCTGCTCGCCATGGAGGGAACATGAACTGTTTCGCAGCAGCATAATGGATGTTGCTTGCATAATATTTTTAGATGTTCACTTAGTATTGTTTTTTAATATTTTGATTGCAAAAGCAGAGAGATACAAGGTGTAAAGAGTATTGAGTAGAAGAGCTTTGATAGAGCTTTGACTATTTTATATTTGAGGAAAACTGAAAGTGCAAAGCAGAGGAACTGATATCTTTTAGGCTGTCCAACTCCCTGCTGTAAAATGGAGTGAGCTGGACCTAGACTTGACTATAAAGGTTTCAGAAAGATGGACTGTTATTCAGGGATTGACACGATTTCTTTGCAGTCCTGGATAGTCCCCTTTTTTTCTGGATGCAGAAGCAAATGTGTTACAGGTAGTCCTGTGCTGCTCGGAGTCCTGAGAGGAACAGACCTGGGGGTTTTGTATTGGCTCAGCTGCTTCAGCGAATGCAAGAGTCAAGTTTTCCTGTGGTTTAGCTTTTGCATTGCATTAAATAGATATGAATAGAAAGATGGTGGCAGAATACCCCTCCCAAATTCCAGTTTAAAATATACTCATTGAAGGTATGATGTTGCCATAGCAGGAGATTAAAATCTTTAATACTAGTCTTCACCGTTTTCAGTTGTTTCTCAGGTGCAGTACTTCTGTTGGCAGATGTGGAGCTGAAGGAGAGTGTGATCAGAATTGAATCTTCAAAACAGTGTAATAGCATGGCAGTTTGAAATACCTATGCACGAAAGTTAGATTGATGCATCTGTCTACCTGTTGCTCAATACAGTAGGTTCCTAAAGGTCATAACTGCCTGTGTTTTCCCAAAGTTTCTTGCAGCAAACATACCCAGTACGTTCTATACATGATTTTCCCAAACAACCATGAGCTTGGCTGATATATGAAGTCCATTAAGGAATTTTTAAACAGGCTTTTCCCCCCCCTCTGTCTTTTTCTTTTGCTTTCTAAGCCCAGGAGACTTAAAATAGGCCAACTCACAACATGTGTAATAAAGCAGGGAGCAGGAGAAACAGCTAGTTATGTCATTGATGTCCTCTGCTTTTATACAGCACCGTGAACTTTGAAAGGTTTCCCACATTTTACAATCTCTTTTCTGTCTGAAACTCTTCAAATTTCAGCAAGGGAATTCCTTAATCTAGCTTTGGAGCCCTCTGGCTCAATGAACAGCTTCAAACAGTCTCCTGACTGAGAGTGGTTTGCCGAAGAATACTTACAGACAGAAAAGTGATTAGCTAAAGGGATGGGAGAGAGGGCTTCATCTTAGGAAAATTTGACTTAGAGGAGGGATAGCACTGAATTTTTCCATGTCCTGGATGAAGATTGTTAAAAGAAGGGTTCTTGATCCTGAAGGGTCTGTATAGTATAAACATGTTTTCTCCTACTTCTGTATACGTGAGGAGAAGGACAGGCAGAGAAATGCCCAGCTGGAAGACTTAGGTCCTGATTAGGCACCTGCTTTCTCAGAAGTTTTATCAAAATACAGCAATGTTTATGTTCAGATAGCAGCTCCCACTGACTTCCATCCATCCTGAATGCTTAGCCTTACGGCACACGAGAAAACAAAAATCCAGAAAATGTGAAGGACACAATTATCATATCACCTTGTTTTTCTTCGAGGATGTTTTCTGCGTATTAACAATTTTCAAGGACAGCGTGCCACACTGCAAGATAGATGCCAGTTGCCCAGTGCACGATTAGTAGAACACGTTCTGTGGATCCCTATCTCAACAGATGTCCAAAGGCCGCTTGATGGAAAAAAGCTTCATATAGACAACCTTTCAGTTTTCAGGCTTTCTGTACCCAGGCCAATTTTAAAGCCAGGGCAGGCTTTTGCTGGGGAAGGTTTGTGGCCTGAGTAATGCACAGTTGTGTGGAATTTTATAGCTCACAGACCAGAGCAGTAGATCAAGACTGTAGACCTACATTTAGTCTAGAACTTCCAAACTTCGAATGCTCAACTGCAGCTTTCTAACAGGGAGATTCACCAGCAGGTTGAAAACCCGTGTATCTGCTGTGCAGATTTCTGTTATGGGAGATAATTTAATAAACGACAGGAGTGAGGAACCTACTTCTGATGGCCAGTCCAAAAATGAGCTACCATATCCCAGTGCTGCAGATGTAAATAAGTCCTCATCCATTCTCCATGTGTACCATGTGTAAGGGAGTTGGACTCATGATCCTTATGGGTCCCTCCCAACTCAAGACATGCTATGATTCTATGAAATCTGCATGGGTTTTATCTGCTAAATTAAAAACCATTGTGGCACATTGATTTTAATGTGTGCATGAAAGATTCAAATAACATAGAATCTTATAATCATAGAATTATAGAACAGTTTGTATTGGAAAGGGTCTTAAAGATGATCTAGTTCCAATGCTCCTGCCATGAATAGGGACACCTCCCACCAGACCAGGCTGCTCAAGGCCCCATCCAACCTGACCCTGAACGCTTCCGGGGAGGGGGCGTGCACAACAGCTTCCCTGGATAACCTGTTCCAGTGCCTCACCATGCTCATCACGAAGAATTTCTTCCTAATGTCTAATCTAAATCTTCCCTTTTCCAATTTAAAGCCATGGTCCCTTGTCCTTTCATTTCCCCTACATGCCCTTGTAAAAAGTCCTGCCCCAACTTTCTTGTAGGTTTCCTTCAGGTACTGGAGGGCCACTATAAGGTCTCTCTGGAGCCTTCTCTTCTCCAGGCTGAACAACCCCAACTCTTTCAGCCTGTCCTCATAGCAGAGGTGCTCCAGCCCTCTGATCTTCTTCATAGCCCTCCTCTGGACCTGTCCCAAATCCTTCTTATGTTAGGGATTCCAGAACTGGACACAATATTCCAGGTGGGATCTCACAATACCAGTACTGTTATTTTTTTAGCATAGCAAAACTTTCATTTTTTTCCCTGGTTACATTTGTCTCCAACCAGGAATCAGCCCAGAACTTTCAGCCTTAAAGACTGCAATATTTAGCAAAATTCTGAAAAATTAAAACACTGAAAAAAATTCCTGACTTTTCCCTATAAAAGAAATAATGTTACCATTCCCATATATAATCACGTTCCAAACTGAAGATGATTTCCACATAAGCAGTTATGCTATTTATGCAGTACTTTCAATCTTGGAGTCAGAAAAACTGTGATGAGCACGGATAATGCAAACAGATCAGACATAGCACTTTTTCCTCCAGAGCCTAGTGCGCCTGAGAGTCTAGAGTCTATCTAGAGTATAAAAAATCTAGAGTCTATCTAGAATTCCAAGAATTTACTTTAGAGGGCTTCCTACTTCAGCCTGCTGGTGTTTATAATTCTTAGTTGCTAGTATACCTCAATCAAGGCTCACTGTCGTGCAGTCAGCAGTCTTAGGGTTGCAGTGTCACCTCTGTTACAGCAGGTGCCCTGCTTGTCCCCTGGTGTTCATGCCTATTCTTTCATAAGGGATGACCTGGGGAAGTTCTTGTCCTTGTTCCTTTATTTCGAGCCAGAGAGATGTTTCTGTATGGCTGTCTCTGAAAGATGAAACAGTGACATCCAGCGGCCACTTTGACAAAAATAATATAATGTTGGAAAACGTGCAAGGGAGAGCAAACGGCCTGATGCGTGCAGAGCACACACGACGCACCGCGGCAGCAGCTTAGGCTTGGAGGCAAAGCACTCAGGGCAAAGCGCAGTCTGAACAGAGGCCGAGCCTCACCCTTGACTACGGGAGGACAGATGGCAAAGGAAAATGAAATGCTGTGTTTCCTTTCCATGCAGGACACACGTTTTCCAGTGTTCTTCCATTCAGTTTTTGACTGCCTCTGGCTTTCAGCATAAATAACTTCAGATACAGGCAGAGCTAACTGACACATCCATTTCAAATTGGGAAGTTATCTAAATTCACAGATGGCAGTACTTAATGTGCCATGTTACCAAAAATGTAACTAGGATCTTAGGATCTACTTAGTTCAGTAGAGAGGTTCTGATTGCTTTGTACTAAGCTGGTGGGTCATACACCTCTGCCCTTAATGTCACATTATGAGGCACAGTGATCAACTCTGAATGTATCTTTAAAGTAGAGTAATCCAGTAGACACATAGGGGTGTGGAAACCAGAACATACGTGACACTACATAAGACCAGCCTTCCGTGGGTCAAGTGATTTTCTAGTTTCTATACCTATCTCAGCATCCAGTACAATGAACAGGAGGTTTCCCTCAATTACCTTAGATCATAACATATTAAAACATGTTAAAATGTAACATTTTGATTGTAGGGTTAATTCCAACAGAACAGAAAGAACAGTTATTAAATGTCTCCCTTTTAGTAAAGACAAGATAAAACTCTTGGTCCTTTCTTACATATGAAAGTATTATCAAAACAATTTTAACAAATAATGCATATTATGCATCATTTTGTATTGTATTGTAGTACACATTTTGGAAAATGCTTATTTAAATCAAATTCAAGTTCTAATTTTCAACAGAACAGCAACTCATGTTAGTAGTCTTATTTTCTTGATTAATATGTTTTTAATGTTTTATTGTTTTATGCAACTTCTTCTGAACTTAAAAAATTCATGCCTAAATTCATGGTGCACCCAGAAGTAAGTTCTCAGTAAAAATGATTCTTTAGTGTCTCCTTCACCTTAAACCTTGTTTGGATTCATAAATTAGGAGTTTATCTGCTTTGCCTTCCCTGAAAGACATGAATATGTACATTTTCTTGGAGACAGGGGGAAGAAATTTTGGCTTTAAAGACAACAACTTCATACACGTATCTTGCAAGTGGGAGACTCAGGGATCAGCTTCATGCTTCAGTGATTACTTGAGATGAACACTCCAACATGCTACTAATATCTCTCATGTACATTGCTTAATTACGTAAGGATCTGCATTTGATTCTATTTATTTCTATACGATTTTACCGTGGGATTTGTAAACCTAAAGCACTCAATTTTTTTTTTGCACTCTCACCCTTGACCTGTATCTTGAACTGCAATGTATTTGACTTACCTAGAGTAGACCTATATGTTACTGCACATGTACGAACATAGTTCCACCACATCTCAGATAGGAAAGAACACAAACAAATGAGGATGTAGATAAACTCTCTGTCTCCCAACCTATTGTCAAACCTGTCTTCAGTAAACTGGTGATAAACTACCTGCGTCCTTTCTTCCTTCCTCTTTTGGCTGTACCATTTTCTCCTGCCAACTTGGTGCTGAAGGTAATAGACCCAGTGCATCCATCCACTCCCCAAATAGCTTGCACCTATTTTCTGATGCGGGTGTGGATAAACTGAAGTATGCATTACACAGAGTTCATGTAAGGCCTGCTATTCTTACTCCAGGGCTAGGTCCACACTCAAACTGCAGAGGTGCTGCAAGGCACTGTTTCATCCACCATCTCAAACAAAATAGAGACAGTTGAAATTTTTATCATCAGCAGTGGTCAGTGAGTAGGATCAGCTACTGTTAAGGAGAATTTGTTTCCGCATAAATGTCCACAGTATGTCATTGCCTGAAAATACCCAGGCATTTTAGAAGGAATTGTGTTTGGACTAAGGTAGCTTAGTTTATTATCTAGACTTACTGAGTAACCAGATACGTATATAAAAGTTTCAGATAAATGTTTCAAGAAATGCAGTGGTAATATAGGCCTTAGCTATGCCCCTGCACAATGATGAAAAGGAAAGGAATGTCCCTGCATTGCTGCATACTTCCCACAGTGCCTGCTGCTGTTCTCTGATACAGCTGAACTGGGTTGGAGATGAAAGCCAAAACAATTCCAGGAGAAAGTGATCTTCTGGGGAGCTTGGAACTAGGTCACATTTTCTAATCTTTGGCCCATTCTTGCAATGACAGCTACTCACAATCCCTCAGATAAGACTGGAGTAAAAAGACAGAAAGTCCTTTTAGATATTAATCCAAAACCACTCAGCAGATCCACTGAGGTTGTAACTCCCAGGAAGTGTTCAAGGTCAGGTTGGATTGAGCCTTGAGCAACTTGATCTGGTGGGAGGTGTCCCAGCCCATGGCAGGGGCGTTGGAATGGGATGATCTTTAAGGTCCCTTCTAACCCAAACCATTCTATGATTCTGTGATAACCTCCACAGTCTGAGTGGTGTGCATGTAACTGTTTAACGTTGGCTGCATCTTTAAATGAGGAAAGGTGCTGCAAGAAAACTAATGTTTAGAAGCTGATGGGAGTGTTATCAGTCTCTCCAACTGTCTGTACAGCTGTTTAACTTCTTGTTTTGAAATCCAGGTGAACAAAGGCAGTTCCTCTCATAGCAGTTCTTTTTCCACCCATAGTTTTGTACAACAGGATTCTGTATCACCTGCAGTGGGCTATCTGTACCTGTTCATGGGCTACTATAGTTATCTCACATAAACACACAGCAGTAACCTCTCACATAATGCTTGTCACAATTGACTCACAAAAGTGTAATTCAAATATACAATATTTATGCCTGCAATCAATTGAAAATGTCAAAATAATTAAATCCTGTTTTTTTCTTTTTTTTTGTTGTTCCAGAAATATAAGCAGAGTGAAATTTCAAGCTTGATATGCAAAGACAGTGAGAGTTGCCATAACTATAAGTTATGTGGATAGTCAATCAGAGTTGAGAGCCATGCTTAATATTAAATGGGATTCTTTGCTGTTATTTGTTAATGAGATTAAAAGAGAGTAGACCACTGCCCTAAATGGTACAGGACTGCAGCTCATGGGAATAACACTGCTTTTTCACAGGACTTTCTAATTGACTGAATTTAGGTGAAGTTCATTACTGTGAAAAATCCCAGGAAGACTAGAGGTATAGTACTCGGTGAAAAGAAGCATAATGACGTCTCTGGTATGGTGGTTTTTTGCCTAAGAATCAAAGCTCCCATAGTCTTCACTGAATGACTGTCCTTGAGAAAAATCAGATAAAATCTGATTAAGGAATTTAACATTTCCTTGTCAGAAATCTGAAATAAAGAAAAGCTGTCTGGCTCATTCTTCTCCTGAAGTGTGACTGAACTGCTCTGTGTAGAGCTGTTTTCATTATCTTGATTTCTTTCTTATTCAATTGGATATTTGTATCCTGTGTTTCCTCTGCATTTAGCTAAAAGAAATTATCTCAGTGAAGGCTGATTTGTGGAGGTAGCATATTCTGAATATGATGTCTTTTGTGTCAGTGCCTTTTTTTCAGCATTTTTGTGAAGAACTATCAGAGCCAGTTGTAGATGTATGAAACAAAACACAACAATTTCTTTCTTGAGGAAGGTGAGATAGCAGTTCAGAAAATGTCATAGGTACTAGTGGATTTCCTGGTGCGCTTTGTTTCTAAAGAGCCTTCTTTAGGATGAGAGGAAATGGCCTTAAGTTGTGCCAGGGGAGGTTCAGGTTAGACATCAGGAAAAATTTCTTAACTGAAAGTGTAGTCAGGCATTGGAACTGGCTGCCCAGGGAGGTGATTGAATCACCATTCCCGGAGGTGTTTAAAAGGCAGGTAAATGAGTTTGAGGGACATGGTTTAGTAAGGGGACAGGTATGGTTGGATTGATGATCTGAGGTCTTTTCCAACCAGATAATTCTATGATTCTATAAATGATATCCACACAATAAAAAGGAAAAATCCTTCCTTCTATCATTAGCTACAAGAGTTAGCAATGACACCCATCTGGGGAGACTGCCATACAAAGGAGAAGCAGCAGCATACTGCTTCTTCCAGTCTATGTGGAAGCCATTCAGAGAAGATCTGCAACCAATGCTTATATTTCCCCCCTTGGTGAAATGATAGGTACATATAAAATTATCTATTCTCTCATTTTAAATAAACACACTGGGAAGTACACCTGTCTTCAAACTGGGGTCTGATATGGGCCAGAATAAGGGACAACTGAATGAAACTTGATCTCAGAGGTGGAAATAACTTATAACATCAAAAACGTTTGTGCATAGTAGTGTAATAAACCCTTTGGTTTCTCTTAAAGCTGTAAAGTTAGAACTAGAGCAATGAGAAATCTTAAAGAAAAGCAGCTGCCACTGTATCGTTGCTTTATTGCTTTGAAAGCAAATGACCATAAATAAATGCTCTGGTAAGAAAAGGTGTTTTGAACTACATCTCTTTTTTTTATTGCAAAACAATTGTTACAGAAATTTCAGAAAGTTCTACTGTAGTAATTGCCAACTTCTGCTTTTTATTACATTTCTAAACACAGTCTAAAAGTGCATTGTGAATCCAGTAGACCTTTATAAAGGACCATTTTCCCTAGTGATACACATTTAGACAAATCATACTTGAAAAGTTTCATCTTAGTAGGAATTTGTTTAAAATGACATTTTAATAATTTTTCTCCCTTTATAAAGGATTGTTCTACACTTACAAATGGTAGCCCAAATAATAAACGATTAAATAGCTATTAGTATAATATTTTGCAAACACTGTTCCAGACAGCAGTAGCAGCAAATAGACTCTCCTTGTGTACAACAACTGCAGTGGTGGAAGAAGAATATAACTTCAATACAATTTACTCTTGTGCAGGCATAAAATTGTATTTCATAGCAAATTCTCACTTCTGTCCCTTCCCCATCCCTACCAAATACTAAAATAAACAAGAGTTATCACTTCCCTAGAGCAGAAACAGCAGCAATTTCATAATCAAACATTTTTTTCCTAATAGCTTTTTGAAATAAGTACTATGTGGCTCTACAAGAGATCTGAAAGCATATAGCAAAAAATTAAAAGGTCAGAGACTATTTCACAACCAGCCTGGCTCAATGGCTCAGTCATTAGACTTTTGACTTGATGATTTAGGATAATCTGTGCCATGACTCAAAGTAATATTGAGTTAGAAATACAGAATAAAGCCATCCTCTGACAAAAGTCAGAGTGTAGTTCCTGCAGTTTCGCACCAGCATTAGTAAGACCATAATCATAATCAATCTTGGAGAAGTCTGTGTGACCTGTAGTGTTCACCCTGTGATTGGTTATAAAGCAGGGTAACTCTCTCTGGGCTGAAGAAACTCAGTATCTCCACATTCAACACTACTGTTTTTATGCCAATGTGTGGCAAGGCCAGTGAAGACCATCTGTAGGAATGAAAGATTTCATTAGTTAGGTAAGCAGATACCCCCAATGGCTTATTTCTACCCAGTCTGGACTATGCTGTTATTTGAGGTGGATAAGGGAAAATTAATGTTAGGAAGATTTCCCATTTCTTTTCACGAAAGTTATGTATACCTGGTGTCTTTTGACAGAACTGCAAATGTGGTCTTTGTTGAAACATTTGTCCATATTTGTGCAAAAATGCAAATATACTATTATTTTCAAGCAGGGGAGTGACATCACAACTACTTAGATATTCCTAGGGAAATCTAGGAATGACCAACTCATATTTTCCCTTCTGGTGATTATCAGATAAATAACCTGAGCAACATAACAAGACATTTATTCTTGTTTGTAAAATTTGCACCATGAATTTACGGAGAATTTTTCTTTACTGGCTCACGCTAAACTAATATCTTCTACTCTCAGGACATAAACTTGTTTGCTTTGACTGCAGTCATTGGACTAAGGCTTTGAGCAGTTATTTGTGTAGCTGCGTTTTCCACATGCTGACAGTTTCTAAGAAACAAATCATTTTCTTCTCATACAAAAAATATACCTAACTAAGATATTATCCCCTGACAAAAGGCTATCCATTCCACAAAAGTTACAAATCACTTTATTCTTTTTTTTACCAAAAAATCAGTAAATGGAAAATGAAAAAGAAGCAATCTATAACTGGAACCCAGAGGGATTTCCTTATGCAGATGAATGGAGGTTTGGTTTTTCATTATATTTTCAAATTATCCCCTCACTGCCATTTGTTAACTGGCACTTGTGCTAAGAACAGTAATGTAGCACCTTATGTCTTCCAAAAAAAAGAGAGAGCCAAATGTCTGAGCACTGCTGTATGTTCGCATTTTGTGTTGAGTATTTCAATTTCATAAAATACAATTGTCATTTAAAAATAATAAAAAAATCACTTTACTTTGCTAATCAAACATAATGGAAATAATGTAAACATCCAAAAGCTTGAATTCATTCCTAACTGGATTCATAATTACAGGCAGGAAATAGCAAAATGTTAAGTCTCATAGTAGTCCAAAGAAACTCGTGGAACAATGCATGCATTTTCATTGACACAAAAAAAGACTGGACTGTAAGGAAGAGAAACTACTTCAGTCATATCGCACTGTTATTGTGAAAGAATAATGTGCTATAGTTCAATACCTAGGACAAGTGTATACCCCAACTGTAGAATAGCATCACTTAAACTGGAAACAACAGAATGGATTACTATAGGAAAATATTTATAAAATACTGTACACCGCTTCCTCCGTCAGCCAGCATATGTAAACAAACAACTAAGTTCAGTTGAGTTTCAAAATATTATTAAAGTTCATTTATCTTATAATCTTTTGCATAACATGCCAGTCATCTTTCACACTATCAAAACTCACCGGTCAGAGCCCACAGTGGCTTATTAGAGGTTTATACATCAGCTCATACAGACACTTAAGTGGAGCTACACAGAGAAATGTGTGAAACGTACCAAACTTACACACTGTGACCAGAAATGCATATTCCGTATGTTAGCTAATAATTGGATAGTGGAACTTAATGGTTGATGCAACATGTGCTATTTTATTGAACGTTACAGATGTACTAACAAGACCTTATAATGTGATACTAAAACTGTCCTGTAACATTCACTAATATTACCACATGTCACAACTATACTGGTTTATATATGGGAGATATGTATATATGTGTATATATATATATTTCATAAGCTATTCCTTGATACAGAATATGTCATATGGCACATGCTATAGCTACACGATGATGGATGATAAGACTTCTACTCTCACTAAATGATCATATTAGGAGTGGGAAGTCTGGTCCCATTGCAAGGAATGGGTGTTTCACCATCAAATTCAAAAAGGAGCAGTTTACTGCAATGTGTAAAAAACAGGTGAAGATAAAATAATCTAACATCCATCATAATATATTCTATAGACACTACATTGTATAACAAATGGGAAACATTCAGGAAAAGTACTGTTCCGACATCTTGCAATCACACTTTTAACATCTGAATTTACACTTTATATATAATGGCAATTTTAAGAGGTAAATAAAGTGTTCTGATTCGTTTTACCTGGAATGTGTGCTCCAGATCAATAAAGTGCTGTATCCTAAACATTTATACAGCTTCTGGGTTTGGCAGATTCCTTTACCCTGACAAACCAAGCAATGAAATCTACCCCAGAGGAGAGCCCTATGCCTTGAACTAATTCACTATGTGCTGTTGAGGAATTTTTAATGAATCTGAAGTTCCTTTAGAGCAGGCTAGTAATCTGGTGACGGTGGAAAAGTCCATGAACAATTTTAGCAGACATTCATAAACTTAACAAAGAAAACAAAGTGAAAATATCCCCCTCTACTCACCAAGGATAGATAGATTTGGAAAAGCCTTACGAAAAGGCTGCTAACAAAAGTTGGCACATTAGAAACAGATTGTTAAACACAAGTTCCTTTGCCCCTGGGCATTTTGCGATGGTTCAACAATCAACCTGTCACAAGCATGCTTCATAACACATAGAAAGGTTTCTGACTTTTCTAGGTGTTGCCATGTGACTATAACATTGCACATGGATTGCAAGGCAATTGCATAAACTCGGTGTCTTGGTGGACTTAAGCTTATTGAAAGCCTGATCAAACAGAAAAAAGCAAGGAACATGTTGGTGTACTTAGTATGACACATGTTGTGCTTAAAGTCCCCATGCTGCATTTCTTTATTTCCTGAACTTTCCAACGTAGTGACTCAGTACGTAAATGTTTCTACCTTCTCTGCCTCTTTTCTTGAGGCTGGTGATAGTTTTTTGTCTGGGTTTGTTGCCTTTCAGACTTTTTCTCATACTGTGCTCAGAGTCTTCCAGGGTGAGATGCCAGTGAGAAAATGTCAGCCTGCATTTTCAAAGCTGCCTTAGAGATTTGGAAGATAATTCCCATTTAAATACTGGGATGTACTCCACTCACGTGTTCATTTAATAACAAAAAAGAGTTGGTTCTACCCAGATGTTAGTCATTGTAGAGATGTTTTCATTTTTAATAGCACTAGCTTCAACTTTTTAAAAACTTAAAAGTTGTGCCTTCATAAAGGATGTGAAATTTTGATCCAGTCGCAGTTTATGCTTCTCCACACTTTTCCTATCTTCTGCATACCCTTCCACCTGTAACCATTGTGGTATCTTCTCATGAGAAGTTTCAAAATATAGTTGACACTGTGAACCCCCAGAATGTAGATGGGGTCAGTGGAGTCACAACAGTCTCCAAACAAAACCCATAACTGCACTGCTCTTCAGATCTACTTTCTCCTACTAAAATGCATATTTTGTGATATGCTGATGAACAGTGGAAGCCTATTCACAACTGATGGCTTTTGCTGTTTGCAGATACCTGCAGTTTCACTTTGGTTCTTTAACTTACCTTTAAAGGACATATACTTTTTAGTGTTTTCCAGTCTTCTGCCAAGAATATTTCCCCTTCAGCAACTTCAGTCTAATTGCATTTATCTGGATTCAGACTGCTTGATAAATCTTGTACACTTTGAAATGTTCAGATACTACCATGTCCTCATGAAAAAAACAAAACGCAAAGAGGTGTATATTTTTAGGTGAAAGAATGATGTGAAAAATTGGTAGCTCAAATGGAACAGCAAGAACAACCTGGTAGCAGCCGGGTGGATAAATCTACCCAATTCATAGATTTAATTAAATGGAGTAATGAGAACCTGACAATATTACTGTGCTTTGCTCTGCTCACCCTGATCTTACTGTTCTTTGATTTAGTGAGACAATATATTGATGACAAATGTGTTAAAAAAATAAATATATACTATTCCGTTTAATTACATTCATCCTGAGCTTGCTCAGCTGTGCTAGAATCTAGAATGCCTATTTTATGTAGGAAATCATCTGATACTTTAACATAAATTCTTCCTTCATTTAAGTTGCAGTACAAAAGGCATTTAATTTCCCTTTCTGCTTTTGAAAATATAAAATTTTTGTGGCACTAGAAGTTGATACAAAAAGAAACAAGTGAACGTTATGGTTGTTGTCTTGATTGTTATCTTGTTCATCTTTTTTCATTTCCACAAGTGTGCGATGCAAGGGATTTGGGAGACTTTAGCTTTGTTTGCTGCCAGTTCCTACAGAAATAACAAATGCTTTTCATCCATCATCACAACAGTGAAACAGATGAAAAACTCATGATTGAAGATCCAATTTCTACATCTCTTTTTCCCAGTTAATTCCTGCATCCTAACTTGAATAATGATCAAAGATTTTAGGATGCCTTCTAATAAAAGGCAGATTTCTGAACCGACAAATTTATTTCTTGTGACTTCATAAAGGGGGCTTGTTATTATTGTTGTTACTGAAGTCTTTATAAGGCTTTCTTCCCTCCCTTTTTCCTTCAGTGCAAATGTCAACTGGGTCAAGACGCAGTAACTGTGGGCAATGCTGAGGCTGACAATGTGTTCCCTTGACCAGTGGCTAATGCCAACTGGAGCTGGCATGGAGTGAAATGAGTTTTCTTTTTTAAATTCTGCTAAGAAAAATGGACTGGAGAGCAGATGACTCTTAGACTGCCGGAGAGCTTTGTCTAGGTCTAGCTGTGCTTGCTTTCAAAGCTGCAAAAGGCTCCTGTTCTTGACAGTCTCCTCATGGACAGGTTGTCCCCTCTGCTCTCTGGCCTTGAGGACTTACTCCTCTGGAAGGGGTTTCGCAGGCCTACTGCATTTCGCTGTCTGTCAAGCTTGTCGCTGATAGAGTAGCTCTTCCGTGTGTGCTGTGCGTACAACAGGTTGGACTCCTCTGCAGAGTAGCTGTTAGCTCGCTCTATTTTTGGAAGGGGGATGCTATTGACCAGCGTTCTTGTGGTACTGCCGTCTTGAGGAGATAAAGGGATCCCCTTCTTGTCTTTGGCCTCCATATCCTCATGATCAGAGCTCGGGTGGCTTAGTTCAGCTTCTCTCTCTGGGTGGCAGCATCCCAAGTCCTCCACTTTGCCCTCAAGACTTCCAGGGAATCTGGCCCTCTCTGCAATTGCCTGGGGAGCACTCACACACCTCGTGTCTATGCAGTCTGTAATACTGGTATACTCTGCTGTTTTGACTGGAACGCCAAGGCTGCTGAAATAGCTTCGAGATGGAGAGAACATGAAACTGTGAGATTTCACAATTGGAGTTTCCTCCAGAATAAATGGAGTCGTAGCCAAATAACGACTGCTTTTAGATCTCTCCAAAGTGTGATACAACGGAGGGTCTGATTCCCAGGGGATTTGGCAATCTGTGATTTGTGAATAGTCTGAAGAAAATGCTCTTGTTTCTATTCCAGAGGTTTCCTCATAATCAAGACTCCTGCCAGAAATTTTTTCACCAGGTCTACTGCTAATATACGCACTGTTAGCTAAAATGGAGGAGGCTATGTGAGCCTGCAGAGCTGCATCTCCGGTACCAAGAATATTTATGGAGCTGTCAAGAGGCTCTGTGTCAGAATGTATCTCATCCATGGCAGAAACATAGATATCTATACAAGATGAAGGCCTTCTGGAGTCTGGGGCAATTGACAAAGTGCTGGTAGGGGCTAAGGGAACTTTTCCTTCTTTTGCTATTGAGTGGGAACTGATAGCCCGATGCAGGCTTGGAGATCTTTCCTTAAAAATGCTTTCAAGTTTTTCCAGCCCACACCTGTCTTTCACGTTTGTTGCATAGAAAGAGTGGCTTCGTGTGCGGGGCATGATCGTAGGAGATGTTGGGGACATGGACTCCTCTCCTGTGGGATCTATGCTCTCTTGAAGCTTGTAAGTATTTCCTTCCTGGCTATTAAAACTACTCTGCCTTACAATGTAGGCTGCATCAGTACAGTCAGATGAGGTCCGGGATCGTATCTTGGTCGTCTCGCCTCTTTCTATGCCAGTCAGTTTTTCTAATGCGGTCACCATTCGTCCCATCATATCTTCCAGCTGAGCAAGCCTGATGTCAACAGTCTGGAGAGAGGCTTTCATGCAGTGCTCTCGCTCATTTACTTCTTCCAGTCGCATGGCCATGTTCTCTACCCTTAATAAAAGGAAGAATTAAACAGGTTAATTATTGCAAAGAAGTGATGTTCAGCTAATAGGTGAACAACCAATAGGAACAAATAGGTCTTCAAAGACAATCTCTGCCACCTCATCTGCTTTAAAACCATTCTAAAAGTGGTTTGGCAAACAAATACCACTCACTCAGGAAACTGCTCCAGTGGGTTAATCCAGGCGTGTCTGCTGTGTAACGTAGATGGTGTTTTGAGTGTGCCCTATCCCAGGGACAGGGTTTCTAACAGATGTGATTTACTTCCTCTCTGATGCTAAAAGTTCTAATTAGGTTGTTACGAATGAATAACACTTAGAGCAGACGCCACATGACATTGTCCCCAGTTGTACAACAGGCACAACTGTTGCAGCTAACAGCAGAACTAAATGAAATAATGAAAGTGGGCAATATGCCATACAGGTGGGTAACATCACTTTAGTATTTGATGGTGTTCACCTCAAATTTACAGGAGATAGTTTCTTTGTTCTCTGATTAATTTTTAGCTGAGATACACAGAAAAAAAGAGTATCAACTATTGTACTGAATGTAGGTAATATCAAGTATGCATGAAAACTACAAGGAGGAGACTACTGATCAACCCAAATACAGGAAATACCCTGTAATAGGATACGTACACTAATAATGCTTCTTTAATGTAATTATGCTTTGGGTAGTCTGTATTAATAGTTTAGGGATTAAAATCATGGATGTAAGTTATTTATTAGCTACCTATCACAATATATAAAGTAAAAGTATTAATAGGTAATAATTGACTGTATGATCCTAATTTAAACTTCAGTATACCTGGTTAGTACTGTTGATCTGTCTCATTTTAAAATGTTTTTGACTTTCAAATGAAGTGTGTACTAATTTATGCTGTTGGCTCTCAACCATTTCAATTTTCTGGCTTCCAAATCACCTCCACTGAAGGATTTATATGGAGTCCTCTGATTTTACACAATTAAATTCCTTTTAGCACATATGAAATTCTTATGATTATTTTCTCTGGTTGTAGTCCCTAGGGTTGACCAGGGCCTTCCATTATTTATCAAGAAGGATTAAAAGAAACACATTTATGTAGCTATCTTGTCTGATTTTAAGGTTAAAATTCTGGGTTTCCCCATTACTCTAAACACTGGAAAATGACCAAGGAAGAAACAAATACTAAATGGCAAGATTCCCATGCTTTTCTCTTTACAATTCTCTTAATCTTTGCCTGTTAATGCAATTCATACTCCAATGTTAAAAGATGTCCTGTCAATCATAGCCAGGATTTCTGATGAGATAACTATCTTCTTCTACAGCTGACAGCTGAATTTCCAACAGGACGAAGGACTTGGAACTGGCAACACTATAAACACTCTTACTGACTCAGAAGAAAACCAGATTTCAGCAATAAATGAATACTGGGCAGCATTAATGCCTAATTAATTAATGCACAGAACTTTAGCTGGTGAAACACTGAGGTGTGACACCTCATGGTGATGAGCAACCGATCTACACAAGAGGGGAGAGGGAGGAGTGTGATGCCACTCCCTACAGCAAGTCTCATATTCCTGTGAAATATGGACTTTCTCTGCTGAAGATCATAAGTTTTGAAAGCACAAGCACAGCAAATTGAATATGAAGGAGCAACTGTATTGCTGTCAGCAGACCTCATGTATGAATGATCATGTAATCACTGTTAAGAAGTAAACTGGTAGTTTCAAAGAATCTCATTCTACTCACATTCTTTCTCCAACAAAACTGAATAACGTTATGGCAAGCAAAGGATATAATTACATAGTGAAAGAGCAGTTTATGTGGGAAGCAGTTGAATTTTCACAAGTTATTAGTTATCTGAGCTGCTATTTTATGAAAACAATTATACTTTTGAAATATTTAGCATTCTGATTCCTTAAAAACTGCTCGAAGATGATGAAGAGATATAACGTTATAATTTTAGGACTGTCAGACATATGGAACAATTCGAGAAGTCTCCTGGATTTTACTTGAGAATTCTCAAATTACAACCAACAAAAACCATCCCGTGAAGCTAACTGGACAGTCCTGTTTGTTTGTTTGATTGATTGTTTTTTGCTTGCTTTGAGAGATGTGTACAAGTGAAATAATTTTTAATACAAACATAGCCAACTGAATTATTGTACTTGTTTACATATTTGGATCTGGAATGTGAGAAGAACTGTCCGCAGTGAGACAAGTTTTGAATCCTGCATTCACATGAGAGCCATACAATGTTACTGAATAGAACTAAAGCATCCCAAGAAGAACCTAGAGTGTACCTTGCTAGTACACGTTTATGTTTGTCCTGCCTTCCCTGAACATCATCTATTAGCTACTGCCAGAGGCACAGAATTTAAGACTGGTGGTATTGCTGGCCAAGACAAAGAGAGACTTTTGAGTTACATGGTCCATTAGTTGCTACAAAAGTAATCACAGATGCGATTGTATTGATAGTGTTGGGAAATTTATATAGAAAGTCAACAAGCTAAGGACAGTGCCATCTCCGCAAGACAATGTCCGAATACTGCGGACATAAAAGGATATGTTCTGGAGAAATACAGTCATAATCTGTCCTTAAATTGTTTTAATAAGCGAAACATTCTAATTTTCCCATATTGTTGAATGATCTTGCACTCAGTGAATTGACAGCTACAGCTGTATTTCCTTCAGGAATAGTTTTGAATTAAAACACTGTTTCAAAATAAGCATACCCAAGGTTTACTTTGGATTTTTTTCCATGTATTGGAATAGTGTAAATGTTTTAGTGAATCAATACATGCATATGATGCCTCCATTGCACCTGTGATTTTCCTTATAGCAAAATTTATCTGACATATGAGAAGGTGCCAAGCCATTCTAACAGATGGGAATGAGAACAGAAAAAGAGGATGCAATACGTAAAACGTTCATCAACAGTGTTCTGCTGAAGTTCAAAAACTTGTAATAGTGAAACAAACATGGACTACCTGACAGTATTCAGTAACCACGAAAAAAACCAAAAGGCCAGAAATGGGAAGCTGGTGAAGAGCTGATATTACCTGTGATATGCCTTTTTAATTTGGGAGATGATGGCTTTTGTTGGCTCTCATTTTGTTTATATTTAACCTTTGTCCATCAATTCATCAATAATTTAATTAAAGTAATGACTAAATGGGAGTAAGACACTCTTTTCAGAAGTAGACTGCCTAACTGAATGCGAGAATTATGTTCACAAGTCCCTTTGTGGACCCAAGTCCATTTTCAAGGCATTTGCCACAAAGACTGCAGACACTGAAAGTCACTTACATGAATATCTGCTCTGCTTGTTAAAGATCACTGTGGAACCGTTTTATTTATATAAAACATAGTCAGCACTTCCCAAGCCAGTAATAGGCTATTGGTGTTTTGCCTGACATCTCTTGCGCTGATGCAAGTGTTCAGCTAGTTTCTTCCAGGTGTGGTAGTTTGTATTTGCTGTTGGGTTGTGGTGGTTTGTTGGTGGTTGTTGGGTTCCCTTGCCTGCATTCCCATCTGCAGCCTAAGAGTACTTAATTCTTTGTGGCTACAGAGAGTTTCACAGACCTTTCCTACTGTCACTCTGCATGTGTGGCTGGATCTGGTAGGCTCAGTCACTGCCCTGTTACCAACTCAAACCTATTTCTGTGCACTTCAGTCTGCCATCTCTGAAATCAACATAATAACTATGTCTTCCTCCCACAGATGCTGCTAGTGTAATTGCACTACAGACTATATATAAAATGTTAAGGTGCTGTAGAAATGGACACCAGATAGTACCAAAGAAGACATAATAATATCTACTCTAACTATGTTTTCTGCTTTTCGAATACTGCTAGAATTTGGCCCTACTTCCTTTGGAATCAACAAGAGGTTTTTGCATTGGCTTTGAAAGAGTTGAGACCTGTCAATATGGAAAAAATGACTACTGAAGACACTGTTTTAGTGTCTGTGTGCCACATCACGAAAAACAGTGCAATCTTTTTTTGACCATATTACACATGTCCTTGTGCCAAAGTGTGCCACTGAAGAGTTTTGCAGTGAGTAGAAAGGAAGACTTCAGGAAAAATCGTGATTCTTCTGCTGCAATGAAGGGAATTTGTCTAAAGTTGCTTTCCTCACAGGTCTTCAGGATATTCACCAAGATTTGTCTAACCTGATAAATGCAGTTTAGGGAACAGCTTACAGTTTTGCACTGCTTTGTATTTGTCAATCACTTCCTTTGATGTGTATCACTAACCCGTTGCTAATTCCATGGGCCTGTGTGAGATCCTAGCTAGTGAGCTACTCCTCCAAGTAACTTACTACTTTTGTAAGGGAAGGACCAACATTAAGCCGCATTTCACACTTTTAATTTCTTAATGTGAAAGGATCAGGTAAAGAAGAGATTCTGTGTGCTGACATCAAATCTGGACACCTCTGTGGTGTTCTTTGTTACTAGAGCAGTAGTAACTAGGAGTGGCTGAACGAAGACAGGCCCCACAGGATGCCAGGGTGGACTATTCCAAAGTGAGAGTATAAACTGCAGCTTCTGGTAAATGAGTCAGCTAAGACGCTGTGGTCCTGACCCGGCACAGCTGCTGATTGCTTAGCTGAAATTGTTCACTCGGGTCAATGCAGCAAGAAACAAGATCCTTTGTTCTTTTGTTTTCCTGAGCCCACCTAGGCTTAGCCTTAAAGCAAACCTCTATTCCCATCTCTGATTACCTTTCAAGTACTCCCTCTTCCCATTTATACTGGCTTTGCACATACAGTATGCAGCTGTTCTTCCTCCCAGTAGGAGCTAAGTCACTCTGATAAATCCAGTTGCAAGTAGGACCTGCTCAAACAAGAGGTAAGCATCTGTGTGGAGAATGGGGAAGGCAGTGAGCAGCCTGGGTGCATGTGCAGATGTGTCACACAGTGCTTGTCCCAACCCTTCCTTCTCCTTGAGCCTAACACTATCCTCAGCTGGGACTTCACTCACATTTGCAGGGCTTTCTGGTTCAATTTTACATCATGTAAAGCTGAGTTAATTAGACAGATAGTTAAGCTATAATGTAGGTATTGTGCTGAGCCTACTACTACAGGTTACTACAGACTGGACATTGGAAGAGTGTGCAGTTTTGGATCTTCCTGCTTGCTTTATATATTGTTAATTGTACAAAGACATCTCTATATAGAAGTGAAAATCCGGATTTTAAATATTTGAATGCTCAACAGGTTAGAAAAAAGTAGTTTAGTGTTTTAGATTAAGAATCCTTCAAGGTACACATCTCTGGCCATAAATGCAGGCAAAATAACAGACCTAGGCATCCTGTTTTTTGAATGTGTGATATTTAAGATATTCCTCAAATATCTCTAAAGTATTCCTCAGATCTTTGAAATATTTGCATTTGCCTTGTGTGGTAGAGCATTGAAGTTGGTTTGGCAAGGAGAGAAGAGAGCTATTATGAGGCGAGAACTGCATTCACCTTGGATTTCATTGCTGCAAGTCCCAGTAGCGTGCTTGGTTGTGAGAGTGACTGTCATTTCATGGGTCTCCCTTGCAGAGCCAGGGCATGCTGGTTTCCATATTATGCTGCTGGCTAAGGTAAATGTTTTTTTAAGGAACTAGTTCTCAGTGGGTTCACGTGCTAATCTTCATAATCATGAACTGTCTTCTGGAATGAGCTGCTTTAAGCTGTTAAAATAGAGACATAAGGTCTCTTCTATAAAACAGGGCCAGCACACACTGCAAAGACAGACTGCTATGCATTAATATTCAGGGACTTACAGCACTTGCTTAATGTAGGGGAGGCTGCAGCTGGATTACTTCTTATTTACAGAGGCTTCAAATATACCGCTTCTTTCCTTGGACACCAAAAGGAAAGCTGTGCCTGAATGGAGATTTGAATCTTTATCTGTGACTTTCAAGATAGTTCTCTGGCCACCGGACTATCAGAACACAAGAAAAAATGGTACTCAATTGGATCATAGATCAGTTTAGCCCATTGTCTTACTTCAAAGCATTTGTAATTCTTCTGCCCTTATATTGTCCAGTCTTTAAACATGTTCTGCTCAGGAACTCCATGGGCTTGACATAATCTCTATGTATTGTATTTAGCAGTCTTTACTGGATTTCTCTTCTGTAAGCTTGTCTAATTTCTGTTTGGACCAGAGTAGAATTTTAGCTGACATTATCAGCTTCTTTTTGACCTCACCAGCTTTCAAGAATTTGCTCTATTCCAGTATTCACTGCATGAAAAAATCACCTATTTTTGTTTATTTTGTACCTGGACTGCAATTAGATTAATCTTTGCTCCCCTGTATCTTATTCTGGGACAGAGAACAAACAATTGATTTCTACTCACCCTCTCCTTGCACTCATGATTATACAGACCTCTGTCATTTAATTCCTCATTTGTCTCTTCCAGACCAAGTAGCGTGGGATTACTTGTCCATTCTTTACAAGGCAGCCATTCCATTCCTTACCTTTCCCTCTAATAGCCTTTCTAAAATACGTATTTTAGGAGTGCTGTTTTTGGTAAGGCAGCTGATTAAAGGATATTTTATTAGCTAATCTCATTATTTCAAAACAAAATTAAAAGCTTGTTTCCTTGCCTACAGAAAACATATTTTAGGTTTAGCTGCATCCGGGCCAGTGCTAGAAGATTATGTATAAGGAGAAGAGTGTTGTATCTGTGTAATTGATTACAGTGATCTCTATTCTGACCTCTGTTATTCAAGTTAAAGTGGAGTATTCAGGAAATGGAGTATTTAGTGGTTTGTAAGTTGTATGAATATCTGACAGTGTATTACCCTAAAACATTTATTCGTAACAGTGCTGTGAATCAAACAATCCGTCTTCAAAATTTTCACTGTTACTCAGCTGCTGCATGATGAAAGCATATATGCACCACAGCAGATGAGCAGATTTATGATTTTTTAGGACTGATTAATATGAAGACTGGCCACTTCCACTGGACAAATGTATTATGTTTGTCGTCTGTGCATTTCATTGCTGTAGGTGAAAAGTCTAGTTTATTTCGAATTAATGTGAAGATCCCTCTTGCTCTCAATAAAACTAGTTTACTTAGCAAGGCCATCCTGAAACAAAGCTTAATCTTTATTGGAATGGCTAAATGCTAAACGCTAAATACATAGTTTTCATTGCAGAACTCTTACTTACTGTCTCATTGTGCTCTGGCCACTTGTGTCCTAGAGTTCTGCTTTAAGAACTGAAGTGCAAGAATAATCTGTGCTTCTCACTATCTCAGTTGTGTTCTAATGTAACTGGTTAAAAGATTCACATTTTCAAAACTTTGACTAACATTTGCTTTAGCAAAAAAGAAAAAAAGAGGAAAGAAATTAATTGCCTTTTATCACTCTACTTTTTAGTTAAAACATTAAAAAAATTTCCCTTTTTAAGAAAAAGAAAGAAAGGATGAGAATGGCAACTGAAACCCATTTCCAGATCAACTTATGAGAGAAAAATCAAGAAAAAATGCACCTTTCTGAAGTGACACGGATTCTTTCATCATTGGAAGAATTGAATCTATCATCCTTTTCTCTAAAATATTCTTCTATGCACTGCTCTTCAAAATCATGGACTTTTTTCAGTTCATCCTCAGTTATGAAAAGTTCTGTGGAAACAATGGGAAAATGTGAATTTGGCAAAGATTAACATGTGAAATTAACTACATTCTTCTTATTGTGGAATTTATAGAGTAAATTTCCAAAAGCAGGCTTCAAATTGATCTGGCATTTTGGTATGTGAGCAGAGAGATGCAGCTAATTACCAAATTAGTGGCTGCAGTTATAATAGGATTCTGGAGACAGAAACAGTCAAGCAGGCAACTGCTAAGCAAATGTGAATGTGTTTGGATTGCATGAGATCTAAACACAGCTGCTGGTCAGGTCCAGGAGAGACAGTGGGAGCCAAAACCCACCTGTAACCTAAGAGAAATATAATCAGATTAGCAGACTCCTAGGAAAGAAGTCTGAGAGTACAGAGGGTCTACTTGACACGGCCAGAGCTGGTATGTGCAGGCATCAGCAAGGATCGTAGCAGACAGTGGGAGCAGAGCACTGGTTACACTTGCATCTGCAGTACCACCACCAGCACCTTCCTCACGGGCTGTGGCATGGGCTCATATTGGAAAGAGAAGCACATCTCTAGCCCCCCCCCCCCCCCCCCCCCCTTGGTAAGTATATTGGGGAAGAGCAAGAGAGTTACCAAAGTATCTGTCAGTTTTTCCATCCTGCTTATGGGAGTTCATGCTAAAGCACCCAGGAGAAACTTCTCCTTCAGACTGAGTCAGTGTCAGGGAGAAAACATGTGTCTACAAAATAATTACTTCTTGCCATTTCTCAGCTTATCTAGGCAAAAAATTTCTTGCGGGGAAGTACGTAATGTTTGCTCAAAAAGCAGGAATGCTCTTTCTGCTTTTTCAGAAATAAAAACGCGATCTAGAAGTGTGATGGACTGTAAGAATTCCAGCAATAACAGACCTCTAGTAACAACAAAACAAACTCAAAAAAATCCCAGAAAAACATAGCCTCTTTAATGATCTGAAGAGAACTAAGAGTTGAGTGATGCAGATGAAACTAACTGATAAAGATAAGATTTTTGCATTTAAAAGTAGTTCTTTGCTGGTAAGGTTATCAAGGTGCTGGACTTTGCCTTCATTCATGTCATGCACTGGATATTACCAAGGGCACTGGGAAGTCCCACTCAGTAAATTGTCTAAGGCTTACTTAATCCATAGTCTCTCTCATCTGGGTCGCTTTCATGCTTCCGCCATCTGCAGCAGAGGTGTTGGAATATCATAGTCATATGGCTGAAAATGATCAGAGGCGGTGGGAGAACAGGTCTTTCGTGAAAAGTCATGATTAGCTGGTATCTTTGAAACTTCCATACCTGGTTGGATATGGATTTGACTTCAAAAAATGTATTGCTAGAAAGCAAGAAGAGGAAAATAACATCAGATTGAAATTACTTTGGGTACTTTGCCAAATGTAATATGACAGGACCTTAACTAGACATATTTCACTAATAGTGGCAAATGTTCCTTTGTTGCAAAAAGAGGAAGAAGAAAAGAAATTAATAAGTTTGTGCTTCAGCAAAGCACAGTGCCAATTAGCTATTTCAAAGTATCTTAATACTGTATACATCTGCTCTGTTCAACCACTGAGTCTTAAGCCAACACAGCAGGAAAATATTTTTATTCTTATTTTCTGTATCAGGGATGAATGATGTCGTAACTGAACTGAATTTTTTGGCTTCTCTGCCTTGATTCCCATTAGGTGTCTGTCCTTGGAAATGAGACAATGTGAAGAATCTGGCATTTCCCTTATTTCCTGGAGAGAAGCTACTGCCTCTTCCCCTCTCACCATCACATCCTCTGAAAATGGGTCTCAGCCAAAGTTTTTAGTTTAGCAGCCTTCTTAGGCTGTGAATAATGTCCATCCCACTGAAGTCCATACTTTGATATGTGTCACTCACTTGAAAACAGCAATGAGGAGGTTCACCAAAAGGATGTTTGCAACCAAGAGGTAACAGGCCATGATGGCAGGAACGATCCATGCTCCTGTCTTGCAGGGAGGTAGCTGGATTATTTTGCCATCTTCTCTGGTTTCATTTTGACCACAAGGAGCTGGGAACAAAAATGCGAAAAGAAAAAAGAAAAAAGGAAAATGGGAATGAATCTTATTTTTCCAGTGCTTTTACAGAAATATTTAAATATTCATAAAGGCCTGCCTGCCAAAGCAATGTTCCAAACAATAGTGCTCCTCCCAAGAAGTTTGCACTTGCTATTACAGACTTTACAAGCTGCAGTTCTTGTTAGTGTTAATTGCAATGAGTATCAAGATATTCCCCTCAGAAACTCCAGGAGACGTGTCTTGTGTGAGTAAGCTGCCTGGTTGCGTACAGCTAAAATATCATGGTACTCTGGTACTAATTAGTGGCTATGCAAAGTGACTGAAACTTTTAAACCTGGAAAAAAGCTTACCTATTATTTTTTTAATGGTGAAAGCTTGGTCTTTTTTGGATTAATGGAGAGGGATGTGATAAATAATATAAGTAAAAAGAAGCACATGAAAGTAAACAAAAGAGTAGATGTTTATTGCTGTGCACTGCACTGCCCTGAGCCCCTCCAGGACATACTCATGTGCTACTCTGTTATTAAGGATATTTGACTGCATGCCTAGAAACACTGTACCAGGTAAAGGGACATGTAGGCAGCAGAGCTGCCACCTGTTTCTTCTCATATGCTTTGGATCCAAAAGTTCACAGTATTAATGATGCAGGATTGAAGCAAGAGGAAAGAAAACAGTGTGAAATAGCGTTCCTTGATTTTTTTTTTACATTTTTTACATGTCTTCATGTATTGTGGTGGGTGATGTGCATTTGCAAGCACCGTTTCAGCTTATATCTTTCTAGCTTCAGTCCTAGTGGTCCCAATTACCTCTGAAATCAGCTCTTAAGGAAAATAACTGAAGAAGCAGCTTACATACAAAAAACATCTTAGTAAATTTTGTGCAGCACTAAAGCTAGCTTCCCCTTGTTCCCATCAAAAAGATGTTGAAGTGAGGAATTTTCACAGTGCTCAGCACTGGCTTAGTTCCTGCTGATATCCCATGACTTCATTGGACAAAAAGATTGCCAGTGCTGTACGTTTTATAAAATTCTACCCTATGTCAACTAATCCACGATTTCCGATACCAACTATGACTTCTTCTCAAAAAGATCCTTCTGAACTTGGTTCACACAGCTCTGGGTGTCTGTACTGGCAATCATATGATATTATGTGTGATTTGGGTACTTGGTTTTGGGCATTACATATATAGCTGTTGGACTAGTACATATAGAAGTATTATAGCCACATGAGACAGAAGAAGAAATGATACATCAACTTCAAACAAGAACTTTCCAAAAATATTCAACTCACAGAAAAAGAAATGGCAAAGCCAAATACAAGCTATACGACTTTTACAAGCATCTCTGTTGTGTCTGTACACCATGGTGTCACTAGTCCTTCCTAATTACAAAAATATATTTTATTATGGAACAGAATGAGAGTACACAATTCTTTATTTCTCAGAAAGCATCTCCTTGCAGATCATTTTAAGTTAATGCTGATGTTATGATTCCTGCATTGTTTCATGTAGTCCTTTCATTTAGACATTCAAAATGCCATCTGTGAGTGGCTAGGAGTGCAGTGCGCTCAGCTGTCACCCAGAAGAAACCGGGACATTCAGTAGTTCTTGGTATCAGTGCTCAATGGAACACTTACATTTCTGTTTGCATAGTAACACTAACTTTCTTGCATGCTGATTCAGAACTACAAAGTCCAACTCAATACAGTATTGAAACCCATCATGATTTCACCAGTAATGGAACACTCTATCAGTATATGAAACTTGATGTCCTTTTATGTGCTAAAGAACAGAAGAAACAATGTCTTTTGTATAATAGCAATAAGAGATATTGGTGAAAAGCGTATTATAAACCTTAGGTCAATGACATAAAAACCTCAGCACAGTCTGGTCACAATTGCATTATCCCATTTTTTCTATTTAAAAACCAGAATTTAATCTGAAAAAATAGCTTTGACAACTACCAAGACAAAAATAATTTCTCCAGCTTTATTTGACTACAACAAAGAATTCAGAATATAATTTACGCATCCCTGTTCGTTTATGCCATACAGTGATTGTCAAAATATATTTCCTACAAAGACAAGTTCCTATAGTCTAGTCTATACTTGCAGAGTTGTTTGGCTTGTCCTAAAGATTTGCAAAAATTTTTCTCTTTTGCGTGCTCTGTTTTGGCAGCAGTTTTTAAATAACAAGGAAATACTAATCTCACGTCTTACTTTACAGAGAACCAAGCCACCACTTAATCTTGACATCTTTAGCAGCATGAGAAAATGTATGATTTGTGTCCAAAATGCAGAAGGCTGTGTTCCACTGCAAATCACTCAAGATCAATTTAAACTATAACATTAATTATAAAGGATTTTTTTCACTATTAAATGAACTCTTTGTTTAAAATAATTACTCCCTGAAAACCAGAAACAGAGATTTCTCTCTCTGTGAAAAAGGGCAGAGGATTTTGGCAGGAAGCTAAAAGTAGCAATGATAATTCTTTTTAGATAATGAAGGTTCTTGTTTACATTTAAGAAATTAGAATTATGTTTATAGGGTGCAAGGAGAATTTGTTATGGTAACTGAGGACAGTTGGCCTCCCCCATCCAAGAATGCAGAGTCCCAAGCATGCCTTAACTCCTTTTTACAGTAACCTGGTCACTTCCTGCTCACCTACAGGTACCCCTGCATGGGCACCAACATGAAGGCCAGCTGCAGCTCTCAGAAACTGGACACCAGCATCTGCATTACATCAGCAAATTTGCTAGTAAGCAAAACAGGACATTGTGTATGTATGATATGTCAGTCAGTCAGTCCGACAGCAGTAACCTATACCTCTGTGTATTTCAAGCCTAAAGTGGTGGCAGAGCTCGGGAGGAATGTATTTCCCCGTTGTTAATTACTGTCATGGAATGGGCAGTGCTCATTTTTGCTGTGTAATGAGTGGAGGGCTTGGGAAACAATGCTTGAAAATTTTTGCATCATGACTCTTCCACAGCTGCATCCTTCCAAAGTAGTTGTGGGAAATAATGGAGAGAGGAAGTGCATAACTGAACAGTGTTGCTACCAAAGAGCTTTTTGCCTTTGATGAAAACTTATGTAAAAATGGATGCGACTTTTACAACACAAGTTAATTTGTCTGAAATCACAAGAAACTGTGGAATGGGTTCATATGATCACATTTATAAAGAATAAGAAAACCAATAAATGTACATTACCTAACAAAGAAACCCATCTATTATTATTATTAAGTCTACATTTTAAATGTTGTTTCATCAACCCATTTATGAGCATATAGGCACCTTCTAATTTTGATCTGTAATGAAGCCAAAGGATGTGGAAGCAGCTTATAATTTTTTTAGCAAATGTCTAAGAAACCTTACCAGCTTGCCATGTTGGTAAATACTGAAAAAAGGCTAAGTGACCTGCCTAGGGCTGACCATTTCTTCACTAACAGAGAAAATACTTAACTCTGAGAACTCTGAATCTCACACCATTGCTCTGTTCAGCAGTAGAAATGTCCAGGGAATTGAAGAGTGTCTCAGTACTTCAAAACAGTTGCTTCATGGCCTTACATGTTCTTCTTGCCCTCAGCCACATTAAAAATGACTTTGAAGAATCTCTCCAATCTTCCGGTGTTTTAATTGCAATATATAGTAAATCCCTGCATTTTTCCTCTTCTCTCTAGTCCATTCTCCCTCCCCCTCCCCTCCACATTAAAAATATCCAACATAATGGAACCCAAAATATAACCTCAGGGAAGTGCTCCGAAGGGGAACACTACTGCAACTCAGGCCAGAGAGACTTTCAAAATCGTGTGAGCTATGCACAGATTTTATCCTCTGCTTTTGTCTAAGAATGCTAAAAAATATTGCCTGTGCTGCAGAGCTGTAATATAGATGCAAAAAAAAAAAAAAGACAGAAGACAGAAAAAAAGCACAGGTATGATTTATTCTTTTTCGTGCAAAGCTGCTCTGTTTGTTCCAGTTCCAGAAGGATTCATGCAAATGACAGCCCTTAAAGGAAGCTGCTATAGAGACATGAAACCTCTATGTTTGTATACAATTTAGTATAAAATTTTCATTTGTACTAAGAAATCTTCAAGAGCTTTAAAAATAAATATATCTAATAGACTAGAAAATGTAAGAATTTTTAAAATGTCTTTTGTAGCAATTATACTTTCCTCTTAGGTTCATTGGATACTTAAAACCTGTGTATAATTATCTCATCTTCTGAAACAACTGCATCGCGGTTACTTGGCATTCCTCCAATATAGGTGGAAGAGAAGGAGGCCCCATCTTTTTCTCTTAAACTATGTAGGTTTTTCCAGTAAGGGAGTAGGCATAAGGAAGAAACACAACTCAGACTGATCTTTAGATTCGAGATGGCATTTGAAATACTGTCAGCTGGAAAGAAAATCTATATGCAAATCTGACTTGAAAAGACCAGGCAAATCTGAAAACCATCCCAAACCAAAAAACCCAAACCCATGTTGGCTAACAGCACTCTCAGTTGCTTTGCCTTCTGAACATAGAAAAATGTGAGGTCTGCTGCTGATTTTCTACAGGTGACTGCCATTTCTAAATTGCCACTGATGTCATCCATCTACATTTTTTACCAAGCAAACTCAGTTCCTGAATAATCCTTTCCTCTTCAGAACTTCTTACATACTTCTGTTATCCATACTATTCTAAAGGAGCAGATAGCTTGCTAAGGTGAAAACAAAGTTCTTTGCATGTGACAACCAAGTTGTGAATTTTTTGGCTAGAATTGCCAGCAATAGTACCAAAGTAAATGAAGTGAACTGAGGGGGAGATTTTACAGTGTTTGTGGATTTCCTTCTGGACAGGCATTGGCTAAAGCAGCAAAGTGTTTGGCTGTTGCCCCATGGATCCCATTGGGTAGCATAAGGCTCAGCTGGATGTGGAAAGGCAGCCAAAAGTAAGACAATTGCATATACCATCACTGGTTCCCTGACTCAGATCCTCGTTCCTCCCCCAAATGTGACAAACTGTCAGTCTTAGAGGGACTATTTTGAGACTGGTTTTGCTCTTCTTATGGAATTTACCTGAAAATTTGAACATAGTTCTAAAATATTTTCTCTTTTGTTTCCCCCCCTGCCCCCTTCGCAATTGGTTGATAGTCAGGAATTTGTAGGAATGTAGTATTTATGTACATCACTGATAACAAGCAAACAACTCCACTGCATAGTGTAATACTCCCAGAAGTGAGGATATAATTCTGTCCCCACTTTTGAGTTGAAGATGAGAGCACATGCCAGCAGGACAATAATGCACACTCCAGTTATGTACGTATTTAAAAAATAAAATGAATATAGAAATTATGGGTAAAGACGTCATTGTATGTGACATGCATTATTTTAGAGTGAGGTGTTTAGCTAACGTATTAACAGAGTAGTGTGTTGAGATAAAAATCAGAGTAGACGCATTGGATGGACAGGCTGCCAGCTGACGAGATGGATCCAGACATTGTGACTGGTCAGCCTTAATGGCATGCTTCACAAATCAACAGAAAATGAAAAAAAAAGAAAAGCAAGTTAGAAATTTTAGAGTGGCATACTTTTTTTTTGTACATTTCTCAGACACCAGGATATCTCCAGGAGTGTGACTCAAATATATACGTGCTTCCAAGATCAGCACTTTTGATGAATCCCAAACTTGCAAATAACATTGCATCACCTTAATATAAAGAAAACCACAAAGAAAACCCTTTCGTTTGCTAAAATAATCGTAATAAAAAAATATGATCCAAGTGATCAAGTTCAATTGCAGTTTAGATGTAGCATAACACTTTTAGTACATGCTTATCTTATTTGAGAACGTACAAACACTGTGGTACTCTAACATGGATACAGTGGCTGATTTAGCTTAGAACAGCTTGGAAAATATATGTAACAACAAATTTCTAAATAGCGAACAAATGTAGGTAAACTAGTAAAACCTTTTGGATGCCAATCAGGTATTTTTGATTGTATAACAACATCAGCAACTTTTTGCTCATGCTCCCAGTCTACTCCAGAAATAACATTTTTGAGACAATCAAGCCTCAGATAGACACGACGCACATATTTTGTGTTGAAAGAGTGGCAGATTCTAATTCCCTGCATCATCTGTCTCTCAAGAAGGAGGAATGAGGTGCTGCTTTTCATTTTGGCATCACAACTTTTTCTACAACTCCTAGATTTCTTGACACTGATAGCACAGCAACATGTCTACAATTACAGCTGGAGTTGAAACAATCAGGAATTTTGCTTTCTGTAAACCTAAATCCTCATGCAAGGGTATGGAGCCTGCCACCTTCTTTTCATACTTAAAACCCATGCTTCACTTGAAGACATTCAGGTTTTGGAGTTCTAAACTATAATCAGCGGCTCATTACAAAAAAATACCAAGAACTTTTTATTCAGCCATGTTTGTTGCACTATGGAAGTTGCTTAGTACAACATCAATAAATGGCCACTTGTAGAGGGACAGACAGAATCCTGCTTGTGTAAGGAAGTCATAGTTTAATGTGATAAACCTTTACCCCTTTATAACACTTTTGGAGAAAGATGAAGTTTTAGAGCCCCAGATATTATTCCTTTGAAATGAAATGTATTTTTAAGAGAAAAGAAAAGGAATAAGGATAAAACTGAGGGAATCAGGTAAAAAAACTAAACTCAGTGAGAAGTTTTGTCATTTTAGGTATTTGTTTACTTCTTTGCATGCCATGTTGCCTGTGAAAACAAAGTGGGGAAGTAAACATAGAAGAGAGGTTTTTGTCTATATCCACAGTAATGATTCCATGCTAACCAAGAAGAAGAAATGAATATGGAACTGCTGAATTATCTACCATGTGATATCTATACATCTGTCCATCTGAAACTCCATTAAGGTGGGGGTTTATTGGTTGGATACAGTTATTACCCTAACCAGCTTGGGAGAAATCACCACCTTTTTCCATTCAAACTTAGTCAATATTGAACAAGCGGAAGATAAATTATGAAAACACTGCCCTTTCCTAATAGTGGTGAACAGGATAAAAAGGGATGCCATCTGACACTGGAAAAGATATTCACTTCTAAATGCTGCCAAGGCTTATGCATATTTAGGTAGGAATGATGAATATCAGTTGCATGGTGGTGTTTCCTGAAGAGACATTGTTTGTGATTCTTAGTTTGTTCACCTACCACATCATTTCTCACAACCACCCCTCGCCTTTGGCATAATGCACTGGGTGCCACCAGGAGGTTTAATTTAAGTAGAAAACTGGCATTTTGCTGATCATTGGCCAAATGAATCCTGAGGAGACAGTATATGAAATGTGAGCACAGTCTTACCTTCCAATAAATAAATAAAGCAAAATTCTAATAATGGATCTACTGTCCCCAGAGAATTGTATCACATGGTGTAGGGTAAAGGTGGTAGCTGTAAGCAGGTGACAGACAAAAGAAAACACGTTGGATTAGATCTTTATGAAATGCAGGAGGTGAAGGTCTATGCAGGAGGTGAAGGTCTAACCCAAAATTGTTAGTCTTGATGCTCAGCATGAAGTTAGGTAAAAAGCCTTTAGGTGTAAAACCAAACCCATGGATGAGAAAAAAAAAACAATGACTTTTTATGTCTCAGGTATACTAAGAAACTTATTGTGGATAACTGGGAGGGTATCCCTGTCACCCAGCTGGTACAAAGGAACCATTTAAAATGCTCTTTATATAAAAGATAGTTTAGCATTACAGATTTCAGGTTAAATAATTGTGAAGTATGCCAGAAGCTGAAAATTTTTTTTTTTTGACCGTTCTCCATGATGAAGGAGTTCCTCTATCCTGAGCCATTTATTGAGCCCACACACGATCTAATAGCACATCATCTGATCAAAGTTGGATACCTGACTTCGGAGTATGAGAATCATAAACTTGCTTACGGTCAATCTGGTCTGCAAAAACTTCCCCATAGATCATCCAATAAGGCATGTAAAAAATGTTTTTCGCCAGCTTCCATGAAGGCTCCTCATTGGGGAAGAGAATAGCTTGTCTTGCGACACCAAAGCTCATCAGAACCACCAACATGATGATGACAAAGTACATCATGTCTATCATCTGAACGTAATGACAGGAAAAGAGAAAGAAAGGACAAGAGTTAGAGGAACTTATTTGTCCACATTCCTATTATTATAAGCTGCAAAAAAAGGTTTTTAAATCTTAGAAACAGAATTTTCAAAAAACACATTCTGAAAGCCATTCTCAGTTTTACACATACCAAACTTTATTTCAAAGAAGTGAGGTGGCATTATTGTGTCCTTGGTTTTATCCAGTGTTGCTTTTAAGAACAATTAAAATGTTATGAATAAGCTTGAAAATACAGCATACCATCTGGTCACACCAGTTGCCTGAACAAGAGTATAGGGGTCATGGGAAACAGCATCTTGGTCTCGGCAAGGGTCACAAGATGAGGTATTCTTTATGGGCACCTAGTGGCAACTTTACCAAAACAAAAGGCTGACATTGATTATTTCATTCACTGTGTCATTGTCTTGGAGCGAAGGAAGGAAACTGCATCTAACATAAGGAGTAATGGGTGGCAGAACAGCCTGTTATTGCAAGGTAAGGGACATCAAGGTGGTAACCATGAGAAAGGCAAGTTGTGATACTGGCTGGGCTTGAAAGCAGCTTGGTGGGGAAGTCTGACAAAGGCCATACCCATATTAAAAAAAAAAATAAGTGCAGATAACACAAGATGCTCAACTCTATTCTCCTCCATTGTTGAAGGCCTCATTAGCATATGTACAAGTTTAATTAGTGCTTGCAAACAATGCCTAGCCATTAAAAACACTCCTGAGACAGGAGTCCTAGGAGGTGTTGAACAAGAGATTAAAAGAGGAGCAGTGCTAGAAAAGATCCTACAGAAAGCATAGCAATGGGCATCAAGCAGGTACAGCAGAGATGTTTTATAACCAAAAATAAAAGTGAGAAAGGGAATCCTGTAAGGTCTCTTTAAGATCCTTGTAAAAACCTTCAGTTACAGGTTTACTTACAGGTCCTTAGTTAAAAAGCTTGTTACAACAGAGCTGTTTTTCACAGCTAAGGATGTAACTTTTGTCTACAGACAAAACTGGAGCGAAAACTCCTCTGAACCATTTGAGTTTTAATCCCTTCTGTCTCTGTATTTTGTGGGTCAGCTGCACTCTACCTTAGCTGTGAGGCAGGCAAGCAACCAACCTCCATCTCAACTGGCAGCCTCCCTGATGGACCTGCCACAGCTCAAGAGCAGGGCTGCTTGTGACAAGAGCTGGTGGAAGAGGGCACTCATTTGCATGATGTTTCTGGCAGTGCTGCAGGGGTTCAGTTTTAAAGCACAAGGAGAGAGAGACCAAAGGGTGAAGCAATACAGTACTGGAGAAGCACCTAATAGAGAAAAAAAGAGAGATACAGAGGAGCAAACAGAAAAGGATATTCTCATATTTACTGAGAAAGAGGTTGTAGGAGAAAGACACGTGTAGGGCAGAGCTCTGGTAGGGAAAAACTCAAGAAGTTTGAAAGAGGGAACTGTGGATAGGTGAAAAAAAGGGGAAGGCTAAAGTCTTGAAGTCCATTAAAAATGCAGGGAAGGCAGGAAAGCAGGAAAGCAAGAAAGAAAGCAAGAAAGAAAGAAAGAGAGAGAAACAAACAAAGTGTGGACATGAGAGAGGAAAGTATCTTAAAGAATTAAAAAACAATTAAATAAATCAATGAATTTCCTATGTTATTCAGAGCATTGTTCTTGCAAGAAAACCTGATTGCAGAGGAATTCCAGATCGTTGTACTTCAGAAAGCATCCTGAAATGGGAAAGCTCCATATTTACGTTTAATTCTTCCTAGGGAAAGAATGTGTAGATGAAACCTGGTTTCTCCTTTCTTCTCTGATGAAACTTTATTTCAGGTAGAAATATCTAACATGTTATAATATATTTTAAAATGTCATGCAAGCAAATAAACACCATGAGTATTTGGTGGCAATTTAAGACAATTTCTTAAATGCTTTCAGTGTTTTTGATCAGGAATCATGCAAGTTTGACCTCATGTTGCAAGAAATAGAATTTTCAGTGCTATTCTCTATTCAAGCTGCATAGTAGCTTTTATCTTCTTCAGCTTGCTATCCTTATAAAACCTCTGTAGCCTGTCTGAAATCCAGTGGAAAAGATGGAGGAGTTTCCGCTGCCTCTAATGGGCATTGTGCCAGGCCCTTTGCCCTGTAGGGTCAAGTTACAATTGCTATTTTAACAAGGAAATGACCATTTAAATCATTCTGAAGAATTTGTTAGTTGTCTATTTTAAAAAAGTGATAAAACAAAGAATTGTTTGTGCAGTTCTCTCCACTTTTTTGCACAGAACCTAAGAAAAAGTAGACATTCCCACAGTAAGATACACCCCTGACTGTCTTGACATGTTACAGTGATTTCATTTATTTCCCAAATAAAATGGGAGTGAATCTATCAATGTGCAGAGATCAAAAAAGCACATTATAATAAGCATATTCTGCTACTGAAATTAATAGATAGTGATAAACTTGGTCAATCAGCGTCCTCCTCCTGCCTTCAACTTTGCTTTTTTCTTTTTTTTGCATTACTTTTAAACTGCTCAAGCCCATTCCTGCCCCTTGCTCAATTTCACATGCATATTTGTTCACTGTGCCTAGAGGTAAAACATCTTACAGCTCTTTTGTTGGATGTAGTGTAGAGGCAGGTGAAGAGAAAGTTCCTTGTCATTGTAAAGATGGAAAGAGTTAACTTTTTCTTCCTGAATCTAAAACTAGCTCACAACAGAAGCTCGGGATAAAAGCTCAGGCGTTAAATATGATCTGTTAACTCAATAGCTCTAATGGTCTTACTCTGTAGAAATATGTATAACCAGTTTGGACATTCTGTGTAGTACTGAATGGTACTTGGCAAGACCATCCAGTGAAAAAGGCAGAACTCAAAGAGGTAAACAGACATATGATTTAAAGAAAAATGCACAAAGGAGCCCATTACAACCTGGGGCAAGTAGGTGCAACTCCGGGTAGTCTGTGCTTCATATAAATGGGCTGACCATTACACAGGGCAATAAGATGTCCAGAAAACAGATGCAAAAGGAAAATCTGTGTAACTCAAACCAGTTGGGCATGTGTGGGCAGAGTGAATATGTCAGAGTTGCTGAGTTCATGGGAAGCTGTATAAGGTATGAAAATCAAATAACAGTAAGGCACAAAATAGAACTTCCCTCCTTTAAGAATTGCCCACACCTTCTGAGTACTAAATTCTGAGTGCTAAATTCAATGCCTTGTGTGTACTGAGCCTACAGAAGCTAGAAATTTTCCAGCATTTTTTTTGCACAGACGGTGGAGTAAGGCTCCATTTAAACATGTGAAGATGATAAAGGAATGGAAATTACACTATTTTGCTGATTTCAACCACTTCCTTTCTGTGTTGACCCTAGGAGAAAACCAAACCACTATTTTATACTATTGGTGAATTTGGGCTCCTATCAGGATCCATACCACTGATTACTAGAAGTTCATTATTCATGGCCAATTCATTTATTATTGAACTAGTTTTCAGACTGCCTTTGCTAGCCTCATAGCTCTGAAACTTTCTGTGCATGGCATCTGTGGAAAACACAACAGAGGCCCGCAGTAACCACCAGATCCTCTGATGGAGGGACATAGTCCAAGTGTGGCAGGAAAGAAACAGATGATAATACAGTGTTTTCCCTTTGGTCTCTGGTCCTTTCTCTTGTCCTGCTGTCCTTCCTTCTCTCTCTCTCTTTTTTTTCCTTCTTCTTTTCACTAAGCTCTTCATTCTTTGTCAAACACCACTGTGGGCTTGGAGTTGAAAGCTTGTAAATTGAAGGCATAAAACAATGGTTCTCTGGTCACCTGTTGAGTCGGGAGCCTGACTGGACATAAATTTTGCATTTCAGTTTTATTGCCTGCATGGTATCACTGAGATTATTGTGACTTATGTGATAACAAGGGGGAATTGTAGTCCATTCATTCATGTATGTCCCCTTTTCCTATAATGGTGAGGAAGGAGGGTGACTAGGACTTCTCTTCAAGAACCAGGGTAGGGCAAACACAATAGACAGGCTGTTTGTATTTGATGATTATCATCCACATAACAATGAGACTGCAGTAATATTTGTATTTAGAAAAGTTAATATTCAGTTTACCTTTTAACTGAACGCAAATTTCAAGGGTTTTTTATTCTATTTTTAAAAAAATAAATCTTAAGCCCCAGAATGTATGAAAAAAACATGATTTACATAACAAAGGCTGGATAACTGCATATAAAATATGAGCATGTGTATTAGCTACATGTCCAGGTACTCAGATATTAGAGACTTGTGCATGTGCATCTGCAAACTCAGCCATTTTATTTTAACTCATATAAGCAAAATGCTGCTTTTATGCAACCTTTCTTCTGAAACATAAAAACAAAATGCCAGAAAATCAAAAGTTACACATCTGGCAGCATATTTTCTCTGAGTTCCTCCTGTATGCATTTACTACACATAAACTCTTCAAACTCTTGCCATGTTGTGTAGATGTAACATGGCCAGAGGACAGAGGCTGCAGTTACGCAAATAGATTTCTCATCTCACAAGGACACACCCGAACAGGAAAGATGGAATAGCATATGGATATGAAGCAAACTATAGAAAGGTCACAGTCTTAATCATAACCACTGTAGTTTTGAATACACCCTGCCTATTACAATACATTTTCTTCGAGAGCCTCAAGGTACCAACCCCTTTTTTTTTAACCATAACGACCTCATTTATAACTAGTTAAAATTAGCATCCTGTGTATTTTATGCAAATGAGGCACAGAGGTGTAGGATGGATGGCTTTGCTGTTGAACAGAGATCTCAGAGACAGACAAGCAATACATCATCTAACAGAACAGTTCTGGGGGTCTATGCTGAGATTTTGAATCAATAAGGCACTGATTTCTAGTTTACAGGAAAATCTTAATGTGTAAAATAAATGAAGGTAAATCTGCAGTGATGTCATTGGGCAAAGAAATTCAAGAACGTGCTGGTAAAACACAGAAGGAGTACACCAACTTCTCTTACCATTTTCCCAATCATCATAACATATGGTCCCAAATACTTGTTTACTCCAAAGATGTCCAATAACCGTATATACCAGTAAATTATGTTAACACAGTAAATCACTCGGCCATCACTCCGAAGTGGCAGATCTTGCAGACGTAGCACCATCCCAACAGAGAACAGGAGGATAGCAATGAGATCAGTAACATTCCAGTACTCCTGGAGCCAAACTTTTACTTTTTGTAATAATTTTCCGGGCTCTGACATCAATATCTGAAGAACAAAGCACATGGAGAGGAAAGGAACTGAGCTTAATGTAAGCTTGAAGAAATCTATAATAAACAGGTATATGCCACACACTCCAAAAGCAAATCTGATAGACTCCTACCATAAAAATCTCATATATCTTTCTGTTATTCAAGTGCATTGGCCCTACGTAGAGTCTTGGAATTGAGGGAGAAATATAGAAAGACATTTCAACAGAAAATTCACATTTAAAGATGCTATAGATTTAAAAAAAATAATTCCAAACTGTGTATCAAACTGTCAAGAAATAATTAATAGCCAAAGAGACCTGGACTTAGCATTTAACCCAGAGAGACACTAGCTACTGCTTGGACTGGGTTTTGAAAATTAAATTCCACAACTGAGAATGTAATTAACAAAAAAATTAATTAATCTTACCTTATGAATTTGTAAATCTATTTGCAAGATAATTTGGGAGATTTTATCGTTTTCCTGATTTACTGTTGAAACTGTTCCTTAAGTGATTTCTAGGAATAATTTCTAGTTTTTAGTAAGTTAAAAAGCTGTTTAATTTGCTATCTTTAGTCTGTGAACATCTGAGTAGACTCATACAATTCCTGAAAAAGATGAATGCCATTCTTATACTTTCCTTACAATTCATTTTCAGAATGAATTTTAAGCTCATCATCTGTGTCTTAAACATCTGCTTAGAAATCCCTTCTGACAAATGTTCTTGATAGACTTTTATAGAAAGGACAATTTGGGGTGAATGATAAGTCAAAACTGGAACACATAATTCCTGCCAGCAGCCTCCCACCTACTAAGCCAGTGATGTTTTGTCTCCATCAGTGTCACACAGTCCTTGTGTGGCTACTGCCAATGATTTCTTTTTGGTTTTGTTTAGTGGAGTACACTCATTATATGCCACACAAGTAGTGGGTTTTCCTCTGCTCTTTTTATTCATAATGTAGAGTTTACTGTACAGTGTTTGAAATCTGTCTTTCAAGTCTAAGAGGCTGTTGTAAGACCATTTTTAGAATAGTCCGCAAAAGCAGTTGCTGCACAAATGTAACATAAATGTAGATGGTAACTAGTTCAGCCCAGGGGTACAAACCTGCTGCTTCAGCTGAGGTCAATGGGACTTGCATCCACTCATATCAGTGCTGAATTTGGCCTTTGATGTCATTGTGGAAAAAACGTGCATCTGGCCAAGTGAAAAGGGCACAGCAGTAGATGTAAGTGGGAAAGACCATGAGGGGCAGAGGATGGCACAAAAACTTCACTCTGCCATTACACTGAGCACCACCTTAAGTGGTCTGTCTTGGCTCTACGTGTCTGCGTTAGCGTCTTTAGGGAGATGGGTACTTTTGCTTGACATAATTACCAAAATTTTTCAAGATTAAAAGGAAGAAATCCTAGCAGAAATTGGCTAGAACATTCAATGTGGATCTCAATTTCCCCCTAGCTATGGCTGGCTTTATTTAAAGCCTTTGCATGAGATACTTAGACAGACAGAACAGCTAGAAATTTTGAATGAACTCTATTCGGGGTGGTGATTTGAACATGGGCTTTTTGGTTGTTAGGTTATCACCACGTCTGTGTGTCTGTTCTGTTACAACATATCTCCTTTGCCTAACTCTAAAATATACTGGGCCACATTTCAAGGAATATAGCCGAAATTAAGATATGTCAGAAGACTGCCCCATACTTGTGAATGTTATTAAATGTGCGTCACAGAAATCTGAACAGAGAAATTCCTTGGGAGAAACAGAAAGAAAGAGAGACATTCTTGATTTTAAAATGGAGTAAGACAGAATTTTTTAGTGCTGTGTTTTTAACAATCCATCTGCTTTTCTATGGAAAAACGTTGAATTTTATGATAAGACTTTTCATCAAAAAATTATCCTTAGAAAAAGAATAAAACCAGATATGAAAATGAAAAACAACACACTTATTCATTTTTTCTGTCTTTCTTGGTTGGGGTGATTTTACCTCTCTCATCTTCTCTATTCCCAGAGTGAAAATGTATGAGATGACAATCCATTCCTGTGTAGAAGGCCAGCGATCCATCTTCACTAATACTATATAATTGAACAGCATCAAGTAGCCTATATATGCTAGCTGTAAAGAAACAAAATGAATATCAATGGTTACTACATTTATACACCAGAACCAGTTTCTTCGGTATGATTTCATATTCTTAATTCCACTGTAACCAGAGTTAAACATACAAAAGAACAATCAGAAAGTGTTCCATGTTGTCTGAAAAAGCTCACATTAAATCACCTAACAGTGTGAAATCTGCAAAATACATGAAAAAACATCCTCTCCTCCAACTACATCTGCCTCCCCAACAAAGCATATTAATGCAGTCCCTGTGGATCATCACACAGTGATGGGAACTCTGATGCTACTATGCCCTCAGTCACATGGTGTGAATGCTGAGAGTGTCCTGTGCAGGGATAGGAGTTGGACTCAATGATTCTTTTGGGTCCCTTCCAGGGATTTCTATGATTCTATGACTCTAAGTTAAGTTACCTAAGATTTTTCCCTTATCTGTTTCTTATCTCCTTGCCTGGAGCCCAGAAGGTCCTAGGTGTAGCCAGTGTAGCATGGACCTAAGGCATACTCTGATTATTCCCAAAACATTACTACTCCTATACACATTGCTGCAGCAAGTAGCCAGGTGTAGCTGTGCATTCATTTGCCTAATTTTTTGGCAATTTTTGACAGCTGTTTTGGTTTTCCTTCTCTAATATATCTACAGTCTGGCCCAATTTTTGATACAGTGGGAAGTGTGAATTATGCTTTCAGTTTCTTTTTCCTTTCTTTCTACATGTTGAGTGTAATGAAATTATCAGTCAGAAAAAAGATTCAGAGAAACCTGAGTAGTGCATTGGAGAACAGGCTGTAGCAAGGGTGAATGGCTGGGGCTGGGGCCTGTGATGGCCAGAAACCAACTGTCTACTTTAAAACAGCAGACCTACAAGAAAATACATCTTAAGCCAAATTTAAATCTGATAAAAGATGATTCAGTTCACAGTTTAGTCATTGTGGCAGAAAGTTCATTCCATGCATTTGTATTTCAATACCGTTTTTCCTCTCTCAATTATGTATTACTTGCAACTATTGCGTACTTGCTGTCACTGTTAAGATGAAACAGCCACAGAGGGGCTTGAAACTTTTGGGTAGGATTATTTCAGTGTTCAGCACTTCACAGAACAGAATTTATAGTCCTAATGTATTTGTTAGAGCACATCACTTCTGCTCTGTGTAAAAGCCACAGGATTCTGACTTTTCTTCTAGTTGATGGTTTGAAGGATGGTCGAGATGGCAATAAGTACCAGTACAGAGAAGATAATCAGTTGAACCACTGGTTCTTGTCTACATAAAAAAAGAGGAGGAAATGATCTTATTTGTGTGTGATGATGGATTGCAAAGCTCAGGTCTAGACATGGGTCTTCTCTTAACATTCCAAAAGGAAACAGAGCAATATTGACTTAGGTCAGCATCCAGTGTGTCAGCTGAATCAGCAGAAACTCTGTCTGAGCAAGCAAAACTGGACACACACCTCTGTGCAGAAAGCCAGATGATAGAGTCACCTAACATCCCTCCTTTTAGATCTTATTGATTATAAATTATCAGCAAATCTCATTAATTTGGTCTGACTTATCAGCCTTTGGTGAGCATTTGCAGTTTATGTGGCAAAAGAACAGAGACATTAAGTTTGCAAAGGTGACAGAAACCACGAGACTGTCAGTGTAACTAGGGGCTTTTGCTTCTTCCTGGTTTCCTTTTGAGGTGCTGTGGGTTTTTTTGGTTTTTTTGGTCAACCTAATTTACTGAAAATTGCTGAAAACTTTTCTTGCCAAAAAAAGAGAATAAAAAAGCATTCTGATTTAAGAATAGAATAGTGCTGAAACTGTACCACTTTAACCAAAGAAATAAGCCCTTTATATAGTGAATGACATCCTCCTTCTCCCTCCTCAAATTTGGAACTTCCTTCTCCCTTCCAGGAGGATGTCCTGATCCCACACTGTGGTCAAACCTCAGTATATTTTCCAATGCTGGTATTCAGGATTCTTTGAAAGTCCTACTACACAAGTAGCTGAACCCTCTTTTTTACATGGCACTTTTACTTGACAAAGAGCTAAGGGGCTGTCATTTTCACCCTAGAAGGCAGTACCTGAAGAAATTAAGGAGGGGAATACAGACTAAGAGGTTTCTAGGGTGAGTTGCTTCCTGGCTTTTTATGGATGATGTGCCATTCTATAGAAAATACTCAAATACTCATTATGGTAAGGGTTAAATCTGGAAATTGTACCAACACGAGGGTGCTTCAAGAAGGAGACTATCTTCCCTTTTTTTTCACAGATTGTAATAATAAATTTCATAAAGCAAAGTGGTCCCGAGATTCAAAACTTAGGGCAAAGCTGTTTTAATGTTTACAACATGACTCTTATTCGGGTTTCATTTCCCATCGCAGCTATTCCTCCACAGAAGAGGTAGAAATGTGGTCTCTTAAATCCTGCTAGCATTTCAGCCTAAAGCTAATAGATAAAGGGGAAAGCCGTCTTCTTCTCAAGCAATTTGTGAGATGAAACCTTTGGGTCACATTTTTCAATGTAACAATCACTAAACAGAACAGAGTAGGTCACTTTTGAAACTACTGTATGTCCAGAGAGAAAGGCTAAAGGTTTTTTTTTTTTTTGGTTAAGAAAAAGCTGTTTATTTTGGCTCATGTGCTAAGCCAAAATGTTACTTATCACATTTAACCCACCCTCGTGTATTTTAAGAATGAAGGTGGATATAGCTATAGACTAAGAGCGAATAGGTAGATATAGAATAATCAGATTATTTTAAATGGCATACAGTAGCCATTGGTATATTAATTTCTCTGTGAAATACAAAAATATTTTGAGATCTGTGGAAGTATTTCTGACTGTATGCTTGTATGAAGTGGGATAGGCTGTGGAATTTTAACCCTCATCTGCAAGTCGTTTTGCTTTTAGTCTCCAGAAGTTTCTCACTGTACGCAACTGGTCAAGCACTGCAGCTGGAGTCCACCTTAACTTGCTCTTCAAGTTCAGTGTAGCCAAGATCCAGCTTTATTAAGCACTCTTCACCAAGACCTGCCTTTGTACATAAAACTGTAGGAACAGGTCTAAATGGAAATACAATATTGATCTTTTTATACCATTTCATAATTGAACTAACAGGGAGAGCCAGGATGGTTCTTTCTGTTTAAAGTGTAAAGACTTTTCTGGTTAGGCATAATACATATTTGAATTGATAATGAGACTAGACTGCTGACAAGCAGTTTCTAGACTCATTGGCCTGATAAATGTTCAATGGCCATGCAGTTCAGCAAATAGTTACTCCACATTGCCAAACTGGAGTTATTTGCCAGCATAAGCTCTCCACCATGGTTTAGTCTCTGTTGATGTGAACTGCTCCTGCTGTCTGTAGATGTATCGCCTGGTTCTCAGCTAAGCAATTTGTCTTGTACCAAAGTCATCTACAAAAGAATACATGTTTTGTGATTTGCTGTGCATTCAGCAAGCAGAATGATGGAAAATATAACTGGGAAGGACCTCCTGAAATCATCTGTCCATTCTATGATGCTGAGGCAGGATAATTACAGCGTATCATAGTGGACATACATTTTGATAAGACAGATTTAGAAATGACTAACAGTGGAAAATCTCTCGTCTCCTCACACAGTTCATGACAGTAATTATCAGGGCAGTTAGAAACCATTTTCTAAAATCTTACCTAAAATTGCCTTGCTGCAATTTAAACCTTCTTCAAAAAATCTTGTCCTATTCTGCAAGGACTTGGAGATTATTCCATTCTGCTCCTTTCTGCAGCTGCTTACACATATTTCTATTATATTCCTTCTGCAGATTTCTTTTTTTTCCAAAGAAAACTACCTCACTTCCTTAAATCTTTCCCTTTAAGTCATGTTTTACAGACCTCTTGAAACATTTTTCGTGTTCTTTCTTTTGTGTCCTTCAAACCAATCCATACTTGTCATAGAATACAGAAGCTGAACTGGAATAGAATATTCCAGCCAAGTTGACTGAAATGAATATTTTCTATGATAATTTTACTTTTTGACCTCATCCTTCTCTGTTCTAGTGCAATTTGCAAATTTAATAAGTAATCTCTACTCCATCATCCAAGTTTTGAATGAAAACATCAGATAGCATCTAATGTAGGAGAGACCCTATTGCAATCCTTTCCAATCCCTGCTTCCAGCTTGATAATGAATAACTAATATCTACTCTTGAGGACTAATTGCCAAAAAGCTTTGTATACACATAACAAATTTAATATAGCAGTTATTAATTCATCTCTAAGAATGTTCTCTGAAGTTCTTGATACTGTCTTATTTTAGTCAAAATATATGATGTAGTTTTTTCTGCTTCATCTGCAAGGTCTGTTTCTTTATAACACGGGGACATCATACTGATTTGACATAATTTCTCTCCAAAAAATGTACATAAGCTGTTACTCAGGTCTTTGTTATCTTGTAGGTACTTACACAAACACTTTCTCTGAGAGACATTCTGTAGACTAGCGAAAACAGAACAAAGAAGAATTGTTCTAAGAAAAGACATGTTCTATCTGCTTCTTTTTTTTCTTTTTTTTCTTTTTGTTCCAGTAATTATTATGCAATTTGATATCCTAATTCAACCCAGCCTCCCATTGGGCTTACTATTCGGAGCTCTCTTATTGGGAATTTTCCTACAGTGAATTCCTTGGGAGCACTGACTGCAGCAACCTGCCACTTACTGTTGTACTTGAAGAAAAACATACAGTCATTCAAATTTTAACCATTAACTTCCTGAATGAAACGGTAGCCTTTGGAAGGTTTGGAAGTGCTAGCAAACCTCCACAAAAGTTTTTTTAAACTATTTATGGGTAAGCTCTCTGGTGCATGCAGATGCAGACTTTCAACCAAACACACAAGATGACCTTAAGCAAATTTCAGTATTTGTCCAAACAGTAGTAATATAACAGGAAGTATTTCTTACTGTGTAAAACCAAAATTTAACGATAGGAGCATTGTAGAACTCATAAATCTTTCTTCCAACAGGAATCAGTCTGTGCCTGCTCTGAACTTCCTCTTCCTCTTTCTTTCTTGAGGACTCTCCATTCCCTCGTCCCAGCATTGCCTACAAGAAAGGACATTTTTGTTGCTTTCTTTGTGAAAGAGAAATGAAGCTCTATTTTTAAATTTCAAAAGGAAACTATTCAAACTTCTGTGATTTTTTGATCTTTAGACAAAACCAAGTGATCATAGCTAGGTATAAAATGTCTTGTTCTCAGATTTTCTTTTTTGTAGGGAAGCTGCTGTTTAGTACTTTGTAAACCAAAAAAGCAATGCTTTGGCAGCAACTGTCAGCACCAGTGTGAAATCTTTGACTGGTGAACAAAAAATGAGATGCGGAGAACATTTCTCCTTTTTGCTGTATGAGCAGCAAAATTTTTCTCTGACAACAGCTTTTTGTGCTGTACTTCTATACAATAAACAGATGCACACAGAAAACAGATAAGGTTTGGTTTTAAACAATGAGAAGTTCATAAGGCTGAAACTGAGTGAAAACAACAGGGAAAGATAAGTTGGTAGTTGCTGGACTGGAAGAAATGAAGCCAGTGACTTTTCTTACACTAATCATTGGATCTGTCACAGGTGATAATTCCACAGTGAACTTTACGTGGAGGTAAAGGCCTGACCAGTAGAGTTCACTGCAGCACTAAAGCCTTGGATTGGAAGATCCTTCTATATGATTGTAACTTCTTCCATAATGAAGTTCCAGACTGCTCATGCATGGCCTCTGTTAGGCTTGATCTCACTGTTACCATTGCAATTCAGGATCACTGAAGAGCTATACTGAGCTCCAGAAACACATAATTAAGAAGTACTCGGTTATAAATGCAAACCTAACAGGCAAATGACAGTAATATTTTCTTTACTCTTAACTTCAGGGTCAGCTGCAGAGAGGTGGAAGAACTGGCTAACCAGTATTCTCACTGAAGTTAATGTTTAAAAGAAGGTGTTCCTTTGTATTTACAGCATGGTGCCATCTATTAATTGTTATTTCTGAAACAATTCTTTTGTGACTAGTAGACTAAGAGCGGATTTTAGGTCACTGTGCCCTGAGCAAGTTCTTACTATTTAGTTCATGGCAGCACCTATAGACTATAGTACTCCTGCACATGAAAGCAATTGCAAGAATTGCTACAATGATGCTTTTATTTAAGTGCTTCTATAGCGTTTTTCTATCAGTAGATCAAAGCATTTTTGTACTCCTATGTTAACTGAAGAAACTTTCACTATCTGTGAAGATAACATTCTTATCTGCAACATAAAAACATGGAAAGCTAAGTCCCTAAAAAGAACAATTAGATGCCAGACATACTGTCTTTCAATAAAGAGCTCTTTCTTTTATGTGTCTCTGTGCTCTGATTCAACAAGATGTTCAGCACATATTTAAGTAATTAGCTTCAGGAGAGCTACTTGATCTGGTTCTAGTGCCCTGCAGGAACAGGAGATGCACTTCTCACTTATTTGAAAGTAAGAATCACAATCTTCTTTTTTTCTTCCTTTTTCAGAGTCTCATGTGGAGCTATTCATATAGATCTTTGTCCTGTAAAACAGTAATTTGTGATGATAACTGATGTCCACTTTTTTTTTTCTTTCAGTCATTGTAGATATTTGCAATATTATTAGATCCATGTATGGTCCTAGATGGCTCCTGCCTAATCTTTATCTGTTATTTCATTTATGCAGCACTTTGTTCCTCTGGTATTATTAATTTCCACATTTTCCCTTATATTCTTGAATTTGACTACACACAGATGTTGCCCTGCACGTTTTTAATGAAATAGAAAAGGATTCAGGACACAAACATACTGCATTTAAACTAACCTGTTGAGATCCTGTTAAAACCGTAGCCTGCTTTAATGAAGTTACCCATTTCTTTTACCTTTGTATGCATTCAATTTTCTAAGTTTGTTGCCATAAATGTAGATAAAACAATGGATATTAAAAATCAAATATACCTCCTGTTGATTCTCACAGAGCACATAAACCCCCTTAAAAATCCTTCAAGAGTTTCATAAAAGAAAGAAAAAGATGAAGTAGCTGCTAAGCAGAGTAGAAGGTTTCTTATTAGACAAGCACATTGTCTTCAAGAACATGAGACTTATTGAATATAACTATAGAAACATATGATCTTTACAGAACCCCAGGTATCATTACCTGAAGTCTATAAAACTACCCTGATTCCCTAATCTATATCATTGGTAGCATATTTGGGAAAATAAGTAGAATATGATCTCAACACTTCAGGAAAATTATAGCCCAAGAAAGTACTAATTTCTTTACTTCTCTCTACTTTCTGATGCTATTTTAGGGAAAACTGCCATCTAGTGCTACAGAGTTTTCTGTGACTTTTTCCAAGGCTTTGTCTCTGCTGTCCTCTGGTGCTCAATGATTTTGCAGCAGAGTGAAAATGAATGCTAGAAGCTTTAACAAATAAGGAGTGTCACTCTTTAGTGAAAGGGATTATTTTACACAGTTTAAATCCCTGACAATTTTATAAATTTACCAATTTTGAGATGCCCTTAGCTCTCACTGGAATCAGAGCATTATGAAGGTTGTTAGGACAACATTCTTTCAGTATCTGGATTTATGCTTTAGCTCATGGATGCTAATTTCCTGTTTGCTATTGCTTTCTTGTCGATAATGATACAGTGATTTTATCTTGTTATAATTATTTTTTAAATAATCTTATCGTATATTACTAACCTCTTCCCTCCCCATGCTACAAACGGGGAATTGCTCTGAGATGGCTGGGGATTAGATTTGATCTGATGCCCCCAACTGTTAATTATATCACAGTATTAACAAATTGAAAAGCCTGCCTAGTAGAAACATACTGAAATAACCTAAGTGACTGTGCTGACAGAATAGCTGCAACGCTGAATGTAAACAAATGAGTTTTCACTTGGAAGGGGAAGCAGCAGGGAGAGAATAACTCAAAACACTGCTCTGTGGGGGCGGCATCTCTTTCTCCAACACAAAATTTTGTCCATGATTCACCATGAGTCATGAAAGGTAAGCCCAACAGCAGCTGAACTACATTGCAAATAACAGTAAAACTGCATCCATTTAGCCTGAGGGCAATGATGTAAGCATAGTTTTTACATGGAGATTTTCCTAATTAGGATTCTGTTGTTTTGTTTGGTTTGGGTTTTTTCTTTCTTTTTTTATTATTTTTTCTTTGCCAGATTTTGTTTCATGTAATGTAGGACGATTCACTGATAGGGAACCAGGACAGTTTTGAGTTGAGCATTTTTGCATTAATATATGTTAATGATCCTATAATACATTTATCTGCTTTATAATTAAATAACAGAAATCTCAGTCCTCCTACAACAATCACAAGCTCTTCAAATTTTCTCCTTAGTGAAATTTACATGCTATTTATAAACATCCCTGTACTCAAACAGAACTGTTGTGGAAATGGTACATAGCTGGGTGGATATACTATACCTCTCTCTGCACCTCATACCCTGTGTATGGAAACACTGCTTCTGTAGTAGATGTTATAGGTTTACTGTTATCTGCCTTTAAATACTAGTAGCAAAAGAAGGTTTAATGCCTTTGAGTTACAGGTGTGTAATATTGGATTTTGCACGTGCTCAGTGGTGTCTTAGGGTAAATACAGAGGATCAGGGCTAAAGTAGCAGGAGCTCAGTCATCCTGGCTGCTGAGTACACAGTTGTAAGGTGGTGACATGGTCCAGAATCCTTGGAGAAATAGAGCGAAATCCCGTCTTATGGCTAGGGCCAGCACTTCTGCTATCTGACCACAAACAGTGTCTGCCAACTGCTGTTTTCCAGACAAGCTGAAGGGGTGGATGCATTACTGCTGGTTTGTGGGATGCTTCGAGCGCCATCCCCCAGTTAGTGAGATGGGCCAGGGGCACAAGGACACTAGTCTACAACCTTGTCTATTTTAAGAACTGTATTTTTAGTGATACAATATTTGGTTAGTTCTTGCCATACAGAGAAGGCTAAGCACATACGCTATAGTTGAGATAATGGCCAACACAACTAGCTTTGCTGATGCTGTAAAGTCCTAACTCAAACTCTTAGTGATGCTCATGGAAGTCCAAACTTCCTACTTGATGTGGAAAATTAGAACAAAAAGAGGAAAACAACAACTGAAATTTTTTTAAAGGACTTAGATGAGTTATTCTGTACTCTGAAATAAGACTGTTTATGGGGGAACTCTAACACCCAAACAATAATGCACCAAACAAGGATAAGGATGCTTCCAGAATCAGTGTTATTTGGGGCAAAGGACAGACTGCTAGGGTTTCTGATTGACCTAAAAATCAGCAACTAATTAAGGCTCTGGTTAGGACATTGTACAAGTAAAAACTGTCCCTAGCCTTTAGACTTTAGTGCCCTTCTGCTCCTCTATGTCTAACAGTCAGGATTAATAACCGGCAGGTTCTTGCATAAATTGTGGTAAAAAACTTAGTGCTGAGATAGCAGTGAAGAGAGCAGTATTTAAGCATGTTTTTATGAGTAGATGCTATAAGAGAAGTCTGTTGCCTAGCATCTAGGTGTTAAGCAATATGTGCCCAGCACTCACAGAGTTAAAAGCAGGTGTGAGTAACAAGTTACAGTCAATGAACACTACATCGCTATAGTATATCCAAATGTTCTGCTATCCACCAGATCCTTTGAGAGAAGCATAAAACAAACACATACTGGCATACACCCATTTGGAGACGTAATTCACTGTTGCTGTAGTCTGCGTTATCACAATATTCTGTGCAAATGAAGTGTAAAACAGCACGAAAATCACCATGGCCCTGTACCTCATACACTCTGAACAAGTGCAGTTCAGAAGAAGAAACTGACTCTTTTGGCCTATCATAAGTCACCTGGGTTTTGCAGTACAGGACACACAAGACTTCCTAAGAAATCAATGAACAGACCTTGACCAGATGTGACCTTTTTATCTTAGCAGTACTTTTATAAAAATGCATATGGGCATAATATTATAGGTATACAGAAACTTGAGAAGCATTCATTGTGAATGATTAGAAATAGAGTTCGGCAATGTTTGGATGGTACATAATTTGCCAGAAATGCACTCCTGAGGTGAACTAAATGACTTTTAGTTTATCAGTTTTGTTTACTTAAGCTGAACAAAGCTCAGAAACATAAACTATGGCAAATTTCTGAAAATATTTTAACAATTATGTGCCAGTTAAGTAAACGAATAGAAGAAAACTATAGCATCACATACACACCCACAAAAATCTGTTTGTCCTGAACGACAAAATGTGGAAAAATCCATGCAGGTCATTCTGAATACAACAGTCACTAATGACATTTGTGTGACTGATCTATTGAGCCAGAGTTCAGCAACTGAGCAAACATTTGTGATATCTTATCACAATTGATTACTTGTCTTAATGAACTATGAATAAGGTATCCCTGATATAAGCGTGGCACAAAGGCATTTCCAAAAAGAGTCTTGCAGTCATCATCTCATCAGTGGAGAAAAGACCCGACCTAACTTATGCCAGACCATTTGATTACAGCTGGAACAACATAAAACTTCAATCTAAAATATTTTCTTACATTTGAAACATGTCAGATGGGAACATTGTCACTGTCCTGGTGCCTGAAGGTGACTAAATAGAACTGGCTATGGCATCTAAGCACAGAAATATATGTAAAGGTCTCTTTGCTAACAAAGCATCATTCCTCACCACTGAAGGGCACCTGAATGAAGAAGTCCTAAAGCACAGGATAGACTCTATGTGGAAATAATAGGTCATCAGTAATATACCAAAAATACTGTTTCTAAACTTGTGGGACTCCACAGAAACGGTTCTTGTTTAATAGAAAATGTTGTAAGTGTCTGAAACTTCACTAGAATGATGCATCAAATTTGAAGGAGTCAAGGGCAGAGTCAATGACAGGAAAGAGCAATAAAACTGTCAGCACATGAAAGGGAGGAGAGAGGGAATATCTAAGACTGGTCTGGAAAAGCGGATCCAGTTCACACATCACTTTCTTGCAGCAGGAGTCAAAACGTAAAAAAAAAGCGAAAAAAGAAACACAGTATTGTAGACAAGAAACCAGGAGCTGGGATAACTGCAGAGAGATGGAAATTACTTCCTCCCCAAATTTCTCCCCATTGCCAAGAAAAAGGCAACTTGCAAAGTGCTTATTTGATTTGAATAGGCACTTCTTAAGGGGATCAGAAGCCAGGGATAGTAAATTGCTATCAATAGCTAATGAGCTGAGAATGGCCCATTGCTGCTATTCTGGCTCCTGGTCCTTCCCAACGGCCGGGTTCTTGCCTGCAAACGGGTCCTGTAGGTGGGTCTTGTGGGCTGCTCCTTCGGCTTGCCTGCATATTGGGTCCTGTAGGCAGGTCCTTCTGCCTGCCTGCAGACGGGGTCCTGTGGGCAGCTCCTGCTGTTTGCCTGTGGGAAACAGTCTGGGTTTTGTTTTTTTTTAATTTTAAAATTAACCAGGAAAATCTCTTTTACTTCTATACCTCTATCCTCACTTTGACCAACTGCAATTGAATTTTAAGCAATTTCAAAGACACCACAATCACTCCCAAACCGAAGCAAACCAAACTAAGCTAAAGCAGGTCTGACAGGTCTGATAGCTGCCCAAATGAAAAAGTGTCAAGTCTGAAAACAAGTGACTGGAACTACATGATTTATATAGTTTTCCAGACTTCTAGCTATTTGATTCTGTTTGTGGTGAAAATTATTCCTCTGAGGCTATACTACTCATACAGAGAAGTCCTTCCTTACACAATTCTGCTGAGCTGCAGAAGTTAGTGTGGCCTGAGCTGTCTAGCTCTTTGCTGATATCTTCAGTGGCTTAAAAACTGCTCGTGTGTATGTGTGAGAGACAACCACAAATTTATAAAGAATTTTGAAAAAATGTTTTCATGATTTTTCTTGCCTGTTTGCGCACTTACTTGCCCTCTAATGAAATTACCCAAAATTAAAATAAATCTCTAGCTTCTATGAATTTTGGGCATTTCCACTAAGAAAGTCTTAGCAAGTTTCTTTTGTACTAGAGAGGCTCACTTATTTATCATGCCTGAGTGCTTTCAATTCTCAAATCACATAAATTTATTTCAGACAATGTGGCACCAAATTGAATCAAAATACAATATTGCATCACAACATAATGCTGCACCATGCACCATGCATTGCTGCAACATCAAGACACAATAATGTCAACCTGTCTAGTTTGAGTCTCACCAAGGAGAGGGGAATGTTAAGATTCCTAACTTATCTTCTGCTAAATTTGTCCATCAGACAGCCTGCAATGCCCACAGAGGTGGGTATAAAAAAATGACAGCACTTACAGTGAGTTCCATGTCCTCCTCCTCTTTTTCTTTCACTGGCTTCTCTGGTTCTTCTGGCTCCTTCTCTTGAAGATGGATCTCATTGGCCTGGGACATGTAAGGCATATCATCTTTGTTCTTGAATTCCAAGCTGAGAATTGAAGGAGGAAGTAGAATTCCTAGAATTACCTAAAGCAATAATAATGATAACAATAATCATCACAGTAAAGATTACAATCATGATGGTTACTTAGTATTAAATGGAACAACTCTCTCAGGACATCTAGGAAAAGAAAGATATATGTTCATGTGAGCTCTATGATAATAGAGTATCTGCCACTTAGTGTGATGCTTTCATGTTATGGGTAATTGCCTCCCTTGAATAATTTATCTGCCTGCTCAGCAGATGTGTATTGTTACATACCAGAATATAGCTACAAAATATTACATACTGTCAACAGCAGGTAGACAATGGTGGTATTCAGACCTTGGATCTGCAAATTTCTACATTTTACATAACAGACAGTATCAGTGTAAATGACATACAAGCAGTATTAATTTCTACGGAGAGGGTTAACAGGTCTCATGTTTACATACTTAATGCACACAGGTGTCACTCCAGGAGTAAGCGTGTGTGGATCTGAGGAGATAATAATAATACAAATGCAAGTGGCTTGTCTGTATTCACAAGCACAATAGCTTTTCCTGGTTTTGCTGCAATCTCATGGAAAGCAGTTTTATTTTGAATCTCTCTCTAAATGATAGTGAAACTAGGCAGTTAGCTTGTTGGCAGGGAGAGTGACTGCTTGTGCTTGGCAGACAGCATGAGTGTTGTATCCACTCAAAGTAACACAATTAGGAGCAATTAGCATGTATGAATGTTGTACCCAGCCTTGGGAGAGCTGAGCACCAGGCTGCCTGACTTGTTCCTGCACTGTCGCAAAAGGGTGTGTCGAGGGAGAGGGAGCAACAGGCAGACCTGGCTTCACGGGAAGGCTATTTTTAAGAATCGAAAGGATTAACAGTTGCCTCTCCCTCTCGCATTGGTGCTATACATCTCCAGCAAGCTCTAAAGAATTACATTCAGCCTCATCATTTATCAGTTTTGACAGGAGAAAATTGTTCATGGGAAATATTCCATGACTGATGCTTGCAAATGTATTTCTTTGCCATGCTGCCTCTTGCTTGCGTAGCCTGCAGCCTGCTTTAGCTTTAAACAGGCCATGCTAATAAGCTTCAATGAAATAAAACATAGACTAGAAACTGAGTAAAACATACTTGTGAAGTCCTGATGTTATAAGAAACTGAAAGGAAGCAGAGTCTGTTACCTTCAGTTATTCATTGTGAAAGAAATGTCAATTTTATGGCTTAAGAGATGCATGCTGCAAAGAAGAAAGCATGCATTGGGAAATGAGTCGCTGCACTGATCCGCATCTACTCATGCTGAATATCTGCAAAGCCAAGCAGTGAACAGGGCAGCAGTCCCTCTGAAAGGCAATGGGCCTGTGAGTTATGTCAGAAAAATAGACAGTAAAGATGTGTCTGAAAGTGAGAATGCTTGCTATCTGTAAGCAGAACAAATGTATATATAGCTCCTGCAGGATGTTTATGAGAATGCTATCAGCTACTTATTCATCACTGTCACTGGATTAGACCCGATATGATAATGAGGCATGTATTCATAAGCATTCTCTCCATTACTGAATACCTTTTCACACAGCAAAACAGCTGAGTTGACACATGATTAATGCTGGACAGAACACCCTTTCACTGAAAATATTTCTCAGTCATCTGGGAGAAAGAGGCAATTCCTAGTTATGTGCTGACTGGTGAGTACTTTGGTGAAGGTGAAAGATGCCAGCCCATGGACACAATTTCACCTTCCTTTGTTAGCAGTTTCGCTAACTGTGGAAGTAGAGCTTAAATAGCTTTGAAAATAGATCTTGTAAGGTAGTCCCTTCAGGTCAGTCATCAGGAAGACTGACAGGTGATAGCAAGTAAATTTGTACTTCTTGCTTTGGCCTGTTTTGGGGAAGGTTGTTGGATCTGCAGCTTTCTCTTGCCGTTAATCTCCTTAAATATCCTTTTCTTTAAAAACCTTGGCTAACCCCTCAAGTATCCAGGCAGGGTGGCATACTATCCTCCTAGCTTAATTCATATTCTGATAACTCTCACTGATGCTTTCAGAAAGATGATGAAAAAAAACAAGTAAGGTACTTTGAATTTGGGTTTGTGGTAAGCTCTCTGAAGAAAAACTGAACACAGGAAGAATACATTCTGCACCACAAAGAACCACCTAAAACAATTAACTGAGCCAGTTATTACTGATTTGTTGTGAGCTCTGTCACCATCTATTAGAATTCCTCTGACTGTTAATTTTATTTTAAAACAGTGCTGACCTTTAGGCCAGAATTTTTGCGCATCCGGAGACGACCCATCCACATGTCCGTGAGCAGCATTTGGCTGCAAGTGTGAGCAATGAAATCCCTGTGTTTGGCTGCCACTGCAAGTTGCAGGCATGTGGCATTGCTCCAGTTCTTCAGCTCGTAGGTCAGCAGTTTCATTGCCAGTTGCTCGTCCTGCTTGTATGACTGGTCCAAAAGCTCCACTGCCAACTGGCCGAAGTCCCTGCAACAGAAGGATTTTAATTCATTCCCATTAGCCCAAGCAGCCTCCTGCAGAAAACACCTCTTTGCAACTGACAGCCTCTGCAACGGGGCATCACTTTCTGTCATGCAAATCGTGATATTGACTGTACACATGGAAACCCACATTTTCAAAGGTGAGCGGCTAATGGTAGGCATATAAATAAGTGCCCTGACATAGCAGTGATGAGCACCCACGCTCACCAGCTGTCTGCTCCCACCTGCCTGCCCACCTCCCTGACATTTTCTAGCTGAAATCCTCTTGTCATCTGCAGCTTAGAGGATTGCTTCTGTGCATTCTGTCTATTGCTTCACAGCCAAGTATCCTGGAAAAAGGAGTGTCCAATACACTTTTTAAAATTCTGTATCTCAGACTTTTAAAATCAGGAAAGATTATTATGGGACCTAGTATCTTGGCTTGCTCACCTAAGCATGAGCTCTTGGTTAATAAACACTTCTACCCGAATATTATGGTCACAAGGATTTCAGCAATTGTTCTGCTTGGGATGAACAGTGTCTTGAAAAAGCACAGAGCATGCTTGCAGCCTAAGCTTTGAGGCCTCAAGGAGAAAATGTAAACAATATAGATATTTCATTGCCTTCTTGACACTTTCTCCTTTCAGAAGTTATACCACTCACACCTCTGCTCCTCTGGCAGACATTGTTGAAAAGCCATTTAGAGTTTCTCCACAGGGACTGCAATTTCACTACAAGTTAGAAATGAAAGCGAGGTACAGACAGGTAAGCGAATTTCAGTCCTGTTCAGCAGGCTCTCTCCCTTCTTTTTTTTTTTTTCTTCTTTTTTTTTTTAACCCCAGAAAGTGTACATGAAACAAAATTCACCTGGAATTATGGTTCAGCTCTTGGGATATGTCATCCACCATGTCATTTTCTGAGGCTTCGTGGGCCATGGCTTTGCAGAGTTTACAGGCTACCAGTGCTTTAGCCATAGCTTCTTCCCCATGCTGCCAAAAGAAGAGGGCCATCTTCTGACGCTTCATTAGCACAGCCCACACCATCAGCTCATGGAAAGGGAAGGGGAAATGATTGATCTCAGGGTCATCCAAATCAATATCAACTTCTTCTTCTCTTTTTTTCGTTGCTTTTCTCCCCCGCCGCAAAGGGACATCATCCTGTGAGAAATGTAAAGAAATTTTTTTCAGCAGTGAAGGAACTGAATCAAAGCACACAATGCACTGGAGTTAGTATCTGAGACATCAAATGTATTTCCTGCAGGTCAGCCCCTTCAACTTTTTTGGATAAAGTATTTAACACAGCGAAATAATGAAAAAAAGTATTGTCTGTGCACTGTAATTAAGTCGTCCGTAAACCAATACCTAAACACAGAAAAAAAGAGCTTTGGACTATCACTGCTCTTTCTCCCTAAGAATACAGAGCACAATCATGCAATATCCAGAATCATTTTGGAAAAGCCACCACTAAAATAAAGTTAAGAGTTCACTTCAAATAGAACATATGTTGTAATGCATCTGCCTCATTCCTCTTCCGGAAAGTACATATCCATGGGAAGTTCTGATCTGCTGAACACTCCCTCCTGTCTTATTCTTGTTTTTTTCTCCCTTCATTTTCTCATAAGAGTAGGAATCTCCTTTCTTCAGTCCCATTCTGCCCTTGAGCCCCATGTTTATCCCTTCCTTCATTATTTCAATTTCCTTTAGTTACCCTCCTATTTAAGCCTACTGTTTTTTTATCAGATGAGCTGACCTGTTATGTGCTGTGTCTGTGGACAGCAAAATGAAAACAGTTGTATAAAATAAACAAACAAGAAAATACTACCATATCCTTGAAGCATTGGGGTATCCAATGCTTCAATAAAACTGATAGAAATTTGGCCTGTGTAAAGGTTTTGCACCATTTTCTGCAACTGCTGCATTTCTCTGAACATGTTTTAAAGTTATATAGTTATCTGAATGAAATTCCAATTGGTCTGACAGACTCAACCTTCTTTTAGTCTTTATGAAAAAAAAGCGAATAGTGAGAGAAGAGCCTTCTTTTCCTGTGTCTATCCACTAGAGTTTTATTAATAAATCTCTGTTAATCTGGCACCTGCATAAACAAGTTACCTGGATGAAAAATAAAATTTTGCGGCATATTTCTCATACAAAATTGAAAACAACTATTGGTACATTCATTACTGTGAATTTAAACATTATTGAGATAGCATATGTTTGTTAAAGAAGGAAAAGAAACTAAGTTTTATCACACATCACTTACCTCCATTCCCAACAGTTTCAGGGCTTTTGGCTGTACAAAAAAGTTAGAAAAATGTTACTTCTCCCAGAAGGGTGAAAAATTACAACTATATGTGTATACATACATACATGGATGGGTAATATAATGTATAACATAGGGTATATAATAAAGAGTGTATAATAGATGATATATAATATAATATAATATAATATAATATAATATAATATAATATAATATAATATAATATAATATAATATAATATAATATAATATAATATAATATAATATAATATAATATAATATAATATAATATAATATAATATAATATAATATAATATAATATAATATAATATAATATATATGTAATGTAATATAATGTAATGTAATATAATATATACAAATAAATTTTAAAATTTACTTAGATATTTACGTTAACCATCAGTTTCACCAAAACACACAACAGAAGATATGCATTTGGATATAGGTACAAACTACAGCTGGTTTGGGGCTGTTTGAGTGGAAAAGAGAAGTTACTGCTAAGGCATAAATGGATTTCTCTAGAGTACATTGGTATTTCGGCCTTTTCCTTGGAACACTTTCATAGACTGCTGTGGAGCTGTTCTGTATGTTGGCTCGGTATCTCAAATCATTACTCAAATGCTTTTCCTGATGGAGTGGCTAAGGGAAGGAAGTTTCTCAGTAGCTACAATTACCACCTTTTCCCTCAAAAGGGAAGAATGAAAGTGTAGGGAAGCAAACTAACCCATTTCAGGCGTTTGGCTGTTAACTGTTTCACAGAGCTGTTGCTCTTTATAGCCACTTATAACAATATTGAATGGTATATATTGCTAAAATCTGAACTGAGACAAGAAATGAAAATATGAGGTAAAAAAGCCAAAGAAAGAACTACAACTTACTAGTAGCAGTTAAACAGATTTTGGATTCACGGTACTGTAATTTATCAAACATGAAAAGCACAAATATACTGAAGCCCACTTACTATGTTGGAGCCACATTTGGCCAATAAAGCCAATTCCGAGCTATGGGTTTCTTTGCCACAATCAAAATGAACCACAAGATAGATGCTCTATGGCATTATTTATACAGGTAAAAGGACTTGTCTTTCAGAAGCTGTGGATATGCATCATTGCAGATTTTAGAGCTAGAGGAGACTGTTTCATGTTCCGGTCTCAGCAGCGCAGCAGAACCCAATAATTTTTTCATTAAATTCACAAAAAATGTAGCTTGTATCAGTGGCTGGTTTGCAACATTTTGTGGTGAAATAGCTGCTATGTAATGGAAATAATTTCATAATGGAAATGAATCTGTAGAATGAATCGTGTGTGCATTTGAACTCCCCCAGCCTGGAAGCATCTAAGAAGCTACAGCAATCCCTGCCAGTGCGTGTAGTTATACAGATGGCAAATAACTTGCTCCTTACCCTCTTGGGCCCAAATAAATTGTGATACAGTGTTCTGAAGCGCTTCCGGGTGTAATTACAGCGATACGCTCCTCCCATCAGGTACTCTATCACCAAACCAATATCAATCAGACTTATCCGATAATCAGGAGGTAAGTTTCCCTGCAGTAAAAATAAAAACGGTACGCAAGGAATAAATGCTTATTACTAGCATTGTTAAATGTACTTTATAATGATGTTACAATAAAACAAATCAAATAGTTAAAAACAGGAATGTATTATTATGCTGGTTAATTAATTCACCTTAAAATAGATCCAACCGAAACCTGGATATTCTCGCTTGGAAAGAAGACATAAGTTAAATAAGGAGATGAAGAACTTGTTGGAAGTAACAGAAGATAACATCAGTACACAGTACTCATATTCTTCAGCTGGGGAAACAAGGCACAAGACTGCAGAACAAAAAAGCACGAGGATCAGCACACTTGAAAGGTCAGGGATAGTTGCTGGACTCTAGTCCTGCAAGATAGTACTTTTTCTCCACTATCTGTCCCCCACACTTCTTGTCCTGGCATCTCATGTCTTTGCATGGACTGGCTTATTTGCCTTGCCAAGCCTTGGTGAAGTGACATCATACAATATCACGGAACCAGCTCCTGCATGTGATCTTCACATCCTGCAGTATTTCCTTCTCATGTTCCAGGAAATGAAAGGAAGTGGGAATGAAGCTGTGTTTTCTACTCTTGAGGACCTAAACAGTGCATGAGTTATAATTATTGCTTCTTGCTAGAAGCGAGGAGAGTCTGTTAGCATTTGTTCTTGGGTTATTTACAAATAAACTTTTCTCTGATTGAATTCCACACCTAGTATGAGGAAAGCATCCGTACGTATGCAAGTAAGTATGAAAGTTGTAATAAAGAAAATATCTGTGGCTAATTCTTTGGGTTTTTGTTCAAGAACAAAACTACAGGCATAGCAATTTTCCTACATAGTCCCTCATTGAAGTCCCAACATATTTTATGGAAAGCCCCTTTAAGTACAGTAATCTCGTGAATTAACTTCCAGCAGCATCAAGGAGACTGTCTACCAGTAGGTGAACTGTGTTTATGGCAAGCATCATTAGCGGAATCCTAGAAAAGATGTCTACATACTTGCTTTTCCATTTATTTTCCTCTGTTAAACATAATATATATACACACAATGTGTTCAACATGCACCTTTCATTTTGAAGGGAAAAAGAATAGTAAGTATGTCCAGCTCTTCTTGCCCTCACTTTGTGAACTCGTTTGCACATATCTTCCTTTGCTTCACTGTCCTGCCTGAAAATGACAACACTACAGCTATGAGTTCTCCAATACTTACAGCTTGTAAAGCTGTGAAGAAAGATCTCAGCAACAGATCGTCTCTTACTGCATATGAATCTGAGTCTGCCTTTACACAAAGAAAAGGCTAATGTGAAGGGAATGCCCCCAAATGAAAATTTGCTTCCTTCTCTAAATCACTGCCTCTGAATTGTTCGGCAATTGTTTGTGGTTCAGCAAGCGGTTCCTTACCAGAAAAGAATGCATAATTCAGCAAATTGTGAATTTCATTGAGAACCCTAAAGATTACAAAACACTCTCTGTCCTATATGTCATTGTGCAAGAATTGTGACTACAAAGTAAAAGAGGAAAGAGAGGTAAGATATCCTTCTGTGAACTGCAAGCTGTAGCCTTGGAAAAAGAGAAAATTACTCTAGTAAAAATTCAACTGTATAGTCAACATTGCAAAAGGACTAGGAAATTGTAATTGTTAGCTTCAAACTTTTTCAGCATACTGAATTCAGCATATACATTATAAAATAATCAGATTTTCTACAATGATACACAGCACAGATTACAGTTAGCCTGTCGCTCTTTTTATGTAGTCATCAAAAGAAGGCTAGCAATTTTCATGGAGAAATTTATGATTGCCGTGTTTTGCTGGAAATATCTCCATGTCTGTAGAGATCTGTTTGGTTTCTCTGCAGATGTACTTATTAGATTCAGAGCAGAGAAACACTAATGAAGAGCAGATGGCAACCGGTTCTGCAGAAGAGCTGAAATGAATGCCAAGATCCTCCTTCCCTCTCTACTTTGGCCAGGAAAAGCAATGCTTATTTCCCTTCCTGCTCAGCTCACAACAGTACAAACAGAATGTTGAAGGGTTGAAGACGGAGAGAGGGAGGTAGTGCTGTGGTGTACAGTGCCTAGCAATGGGCTGGGATTCAAAGAGACAGAAAATTAAGCAAATTTAGTGGCAAAGCTGAACTGCCAGCTACCTGTCAGTAATGTCCCTTAATATATCTTTTTGCACTCTTCCTACTTTTTGCTAATTTGATAGGTGGAGGAATCACTATGGTTTGCAGGAATGCATACTAACTTAATTTATTTGAACTAATTTTTATTCTGAATTGTTTAAAGAAAAATAATGTAAACTTAAAAATTAAATCCTACTGGTTTTTTTGTTAGTTTGTTTGTTTTCCCTTAAATATTCTTGATGCTCCAGAATGCTTAAGACAATTACAGTTTTACTGGAACAAGGATGAAGATGCCGGCAGCAGCAGGAGTTGTAGCTCCAAGACAGAGTTGTAGTTCTTCAACAGACTCCTGATGTCTTAATGTAAGACACATAAAACTGAATGCTTTGATATTAAGTGGCAAAAAATACTTGAGCAATTAAGAAAGCACAACAGGCATCAGGGTAAAGTATGTATTAGAAAGAGTGAGTTTCTTGATATAGCTCTTCTTTCTCAAATTTCATAAAGGGATTTAGATAGAAAATTTCCTATAGAGTAATTTTAATAAAAGACGCATCTAAACTTCCCATATAATATTGAAACACTAACTAAAGAAAACTAACAAAATCACAGCAGAAAAACACGTTTTACAGACATGCACTTACATATGGCTCCATGCTAACACAACTAATTTTCAAAAGTGAGCAGCCCTAGTACAGCAAATTGGACCATCCTTATGAGAGGTGTTATGCCAAAGCATTTGCTGTATCAGCAGACACCTTGAACTACGTTAGCAGCAGTGAGCCTGCTTGTGAATGTCAGTGGTGCAAATGGGCCAGAACCCCTTTAAGAACATCAAAAATTTGGATGGGCTGATTCTGGTACAGCCAAGGTGGTCAGGAATGAGAGAGGAGAAGGTCTGATTTTCAGGTATGATAGGTATCCAGTTAAATAATCAACTAACCTTTTAATGTTGGAATAAACTCTTCAGTGCTAATGCAGTATTTTCCTGAAAAGACGTCAACTTTAAGCTGTAGCTAAGCAATTACACTATTTTTTCACTTCCAGTGCATTTTTATATTTAGCATGTACCAAGACACTGATTTTGCATGCTAAGGAAAAAATAATACTTTCAAAATTCTGCATGTTAATTGTTTGTTCTCTGGAAATGTAGACATACAGTGGCAGTTCAAAATAAAGAACTTTTAAAACTTGTATCACTCCAGAGTGGTAAAAAGAAATATCTATTATATAAAATTTTTGAATTAAAGAAAAAAAATCATCTGTTAATTTCTATGGATCTTCAGTACACAGCTGAGCCTGGAAAGGATTCTTTTAGAAACAACCTGTAGAGGGCTACCACTGCTCACAGACGGTATGTCAAGCACAGCCACTGTTTCTTCCTGCTTAGTCTGGATGAACCAGTTTGTAAGGTCTCGAGCAGGAAGTCAACCCTTCTATGCTGAGTTCTGTACCCTTGACAGGAGAAGTTAAAAAGGCTATGATACAAAAGATGCAGGCAGATTTGTCTTCGTATGTAGTTATAGAATTGACAGGATCGAAAAGAGATATGAGAATAGTTGTCTATAAAACAGAGTTATTAAGTACTTTGTCTTGTAAATATATGCAGAATTTAGGGATTCTCTGACGACTTTAAATTCTGTAAGTGTGTGTCTCCAATACAGAATCACAGTCATCTGGTTGGAAAAGACCTCTGAGATCATCAAGTACAACTGTACCTGTCCTCTTAATAAACCATGTCCCTAAGAAACTCATTTACCTGCCTTTTAAACACCTCCAGGGATGGTGACCAGCCACCTCCCTGGGCAGCTGGTTCCAATGCCTGACCACCCTTTCAGTGAACAAATTTTTCCTGATGTCTAGTCTGAACCTCCCCTGGTGCAACTTACGGCCGTATCCTCTTGTCTTACGGCCCTTTCCTCTCGTCCTATCACTCGTCACTTGTGAGAACAGACCAGCACCAACCTTGCCACAACCTCCTTTCAGGCAGTTGTAGACAGCAATGAAGTCTCCCCTCAGCCTTCTCTTCTCCAAGCTAAACAATCCCAGTTCCCTCAGCCGCTCCTCATAGGACTTGTTCTCCAGCCCCTTCACCAGCCTCGTCGCCCTTCTCTGGACGCGCTCCAACACCTCAACATCCTTGTAGTGAGGGGCCCAGAACTGAACACAGTACTCAAGGTGCTGCCTCACCAGTGCCAAGTGGGGCACAATCACTTCCCTGGTCCTGCTGGCCACACTGTTTTTCATACAGGCCAATATGCCATTGGCCGTCTTGGCCACCTGGGCACACTGCTGGCTCATATTCAGCCGGTTTTCAACCAACACCCCAGATCTGTCTCCTTCAAGCAGCTCTCCAGCCAGTCTTCCCCAAGCCTGTAATGCTGCATGGGGTTGTTGTGCCCCAAGTGCAGGACTCTGCACAATATGCTACCAAGGCTAACAGTCTTCACAATTATTTGGAAATACCTGTGAATATTCACAGATATTTGAAAATCCAAAGAGAAAATAAATTCCTGTCTTACATGTTTGCATGTTTGAGCATGTGTGTTTGTGTGCGTGCATGTGTGCAAACAGGCTGAGGGAGTTGGGCTTGTTCAGCCTGGAGAAGACTCTGGAGAGAATCTTCCAGTACTTCCAGCCTTCCAGTACTTAAAGGGGGCTTCCCAGAAAGCTGAGGAGGGGCTTTTTATCAGGGCAGTAATAGGATGAGGGGTAACAGTTTTAAGCTGATAGAGGGTAGAATTAGATTAGGTATTACGAAGAAATGTTTTACTGTGAGGGTGGTGAGGCACTGGAACAGGTTGCCCAGAGAAGTTGTGAATGTCCCACCCCGGAGGTGTTCAAGGACATGTTGGATGAGGTTTTGAGCAACTTGATCTAGCGGAAGGTGTCCCTGCCCATGTCTGGGGTGGGGGGGAACTGGATGACCTTCAACTCAAACTATTCTATGATTCTATGATTCTGCGTGTGTCTGTAAGCAGCCACAGATAGGATATGGTGAGGTGACTTATATTCAAATTCTCTGCTTTATTAAGCAAATAGAGTGGTCTTTCAAAGAAAAAGTTCCCCTCCTAGTGACTTATGCAGCTATGTAATACAATAGTAGGAAATTAAATAATGCTTCTATGATTTGTAAGCATCTATTTTCTGTTTGAGAATTCACACTGATGTACATATAAATAACTTTTTAGATCATACACCCTTTTAAACAGTGCAGGTTTAAAAAGTGGGATGTACAGATAAAAAGCACAGTTGTATCAAGGTGATACACTGCTTTTTTTTGCATTTGTATTTTGTGATACCATAATTAAATCTGAGATGTTAGTTACTGGCATGAAAATATATATAAACTCAAAAAACTAGCATCAGCAGTGAGTCTGGTTTTCATGCATGGTCGGTCACTTTTAACTGTCAAATAGTGACTTCCATTAAGAAGTTATTTCCAAGAGCTGTTTTCATTTAAACTGTTGTCAGATCAGCTGACTGATTTACAGCTTGGTTGACGGATACGTGATCTGCTCAGATGGCAGGGCTATGGCAAGCTGTCACATTTCTCTAAGTGAACCATACCTGTTCCTCATCACAGACAAAATGAGAAATACAGCCCCAGGCTTTTGCTTTTAAAGCCCTTAACTGTATTCTAATAAGAGTGCACGTAGACTTCATGTAGTGTGACTCACCGGAGACTTTAGATAAAGACAGAGGAAAGGAAAATATATTTATTGAAAAATGACCATCACCTAACATTTAGCAATAATAGAATAATGTCATGAAATATAGTGTAAGTTTTTTTAATGCCAATGTCTATCAATATATACCTATGAGTACTGATTGTTTTTGCCTATTTTGATGCATTTTTTTCCCAAGAGCTGCTTTAAAAAGATACCTTTTGTTAGGGACTCAAAAAAGGATATTGACATTGTTTAGTCACCTAATATACAAATTGCTATGCCTTCAAAAGGGACCTTGAAAGGGTGATGCTCAGTGAGAGAAGGATTTTGGAAAGGAATATATTTTAAAGTAAGAAGGCAGATGGTGCTTGTTTGAAAGTCTTATAGGCACATAAGTAACTGCATATTTAGTAAAAAAAATACTCGGGTAACATGGGCTTCAAGAATAGTTGCCAGTCTAAATGCATTCTAGCTATACTCTGCTCCATCCAGAGGGATTTGTGCATAAGAACAGCTTTCTCTGTAGGCATTTCGTACTTTCTGATGGTTGCTTAATATACTATATATAAGTGAACAATGATGATGCCATGTTACACACTGAACAATGAAACCACCACAACCTCCCTAAACGTAACTACTGATTATTCCTTAGCATTATTTAACAGAAAAATGATATATGAAACATCACCACTCCTCTCCCCTTGTTGCCTTTAGTCCTGCTCAGTTATCAGTGACATAACAAACCACCAAAACTTGTGCTCTTACAAAAAAGCTTCATTCCTTTTTTAATCATCTATCTAGTCCCATGTCCAGAATCTCCTTTCTCAAGTATACTCCTCTTAAGACCCGACTTACATAATGTGTAAGGTTGAAATCTTCACATGCTTTAGGAGAATATCCAAGCTGATGAGGTCAGGCGCAGACTCAATCTCCTTACTTGATCCATATATTTAGAGAATAAGGATATTCATTCATTGCTGCTGTTGTAACACTTTTAATCCTGAACATATTGCTAAAGGTATTTGGTATCTCCTTCCTGTCACTATACCTTTTCTGTGTTTCTGTCCTGCCTCTTTGTAATTCAAGATGCTTGAAATTAACTTGATAAGGGGGCAGGGGAAAGTAGCAGTATTTGTTTTTGTATATTTCTGATGAGGTAGACGGGTACAATATACCGCACAACAAAGAACAAGGAACTGTTTCAACAAACTAGAATCCAGCACAAGGATAAGGGCTATTTTGCAGGCTAGGAAGTAAACTAACAACATGGAAATTAGCTTTGACAACAGTTGAAGGTATGGAAAATACAGATAACAGCATAAATTCACACAATATGTAAGAGCCTACAATTATGCTAGCAGAAGCACTATTACTGAAGCATCTAAAACCACAGAGAATGCAAGCCAAATAACTTGTTAACTGTGCTTTGTATGCAAAAAGTTCATATCTGGCACATACGAACAGGACATTCTTAATGGTAGGGGAAGGTTAAGGTTCTGATTGAAAGCTCATGCAAAACAGAGATTATATCTAGCTACAAAAAGCAATCATAGCATTATCTCCAACCTACCGTATATTGGAATCTTACCTTTTTGACATCCCTGACTAGATGATACAGAGTGTTAGATGGTCCGTGTCTCTGCAAAGGACAAATAAAGAAAATTAAAATAGTTTTGCATTGTCCAAGCACCTGCTGGATGTAAATGCTGAAATGGCTTCTTACCTTAGTAGTTTAAAAATCAGGCAACTGAGAGCACTCCAATTGTACAGTATTACCAATTGAAAAAAAAATAAATTACAAGAGCATTATTTCACCTGACTTCTCTTTTGTACAAAACCCTTCATTAAGTAAACCATAAGAACTGCCATACTGTATGAAATCTACGGTTCTATTTACCAGATTAGGCTCCTGGCTTTGGCAAAGCAGGAGCCCAGCAATACACATACAGATTCTGGGAGAGAGTGGAAGTAAGAAAAAGCTACTTAATTGCCAGCCTCTCTGCACTCAGGATCACCAGTTCCACCGTTGGTGGCTCATCTCAAAGCCACTAACAGCATGCACAATCTGTGGAATTGTCCAATCTTGTTTTGACATCATCCGACATGCAAAACATTTCTGTAGCAGACTCCCGCAATTTCAAATATATGTTCTGTGGAAAAGCACTTTCTTTTTTTTTGTGGTTTTGATGATTGCTGATCTTTTAAGAGACTTTTATGGCAGGTATTCTTGGCTGAAACTGATGATGGATGAGACAATTGCATATGTGCAGAGTCAGTGTTTCCATGTATATATTGCTCTATACTTGCCAACACTTAGTTTTATGTAACCCCATGACTGAGCATAATGAGAGTTTCCTGTGATTCTCATATGCTGTTTCAGATTTGCCTACCCTGAGTGATGCTGAACTACCTGCAAACATTGTCTGTTCAGTAGTTAGTATTTTCTAGATCATCTTTAATCAGGCTGAATAGCAGTGGTCCCAGGACAGGGTCCTTGATGACCCTGGTCATAATATTCCTTTGTGGTAAGAACAGATCGTGTATTCCTGCTCTGTTTTGTAACCTTAAGCAATTTTTAAAACACAAGTGCCCCTTACCGTCTATGCGATGACAGCTAAATTTCTTTAATCACCTTTTAGATTTTCAAAAATTGTTGAACAGGTTTTACAAAAACAAGTGGACCAAATGCAACATTCTTATTCTCCTGAATGTTGACTTCAGAAATTGTAACAGATTTCTAAGGCTTGACATTTTCCTAAAGAAGCCAGTAAAAGTCATTCTGAAATAAAATTGATCCCCTTGTCTATTAATTCTATTCTTTAATGTATTTTTGCAATTGCCATGGCAGAAGCCAGTTTCATTGGTTTGTAGCTTTCTAGGTCATTCTCAGGGTTCACATTGAAATTTAGCATTTTTTAACTGGCCTTATAATTTTTTGGTGCCCAGGCTATTATGGATGCCTTAGCTCATATATTATTATTGGGAGTTGAGGCATTTCACAGCCTGGGTCTCTTGAAACTCTCACATGAATAATTTACAGTGATTTCTATAGCTCTCAACAGACTTGCTCAAAAAGGCCTTCTTTTATCTGTAGAACTGAAGACTTTCCTGAAATTTACTCCTTGTAAAAACTGGCTTTAGTATGAGATATTAAAATGCTTATCTCTGTAGTAATAAAATTCATAGGCTTTCTGTTCTTAATACTTAGACATTAATTGACAGGCAAAGATTAAGCCAATCAAAGATCAGATTGGAGTCTGTCTCAAGCGTGGCAAAGATACCTGTTCCTCTATATGTCGCACAAATTTAATGAATTATTTTCACATTTGTTAATTTTAAAAGACTGACTTCTGGTCACAATGAGTGCGAAACATCTCTGGGTAACAGCTGAGTGTGACAGTTTATGATGGCAGAGCTTTGCAAAGTACTGTCAGGAAAAAACATTTTGAAAAAGACTATGCACAATGATACAACCTCCCTCTGACAGACAGAACTAGCAATCCTAAAAACTAGACAATGTTTTAAGAATTTTTCCATACCACTTAAGTAATTTGAACTGACTGGTTTGTGTTCATTGGCAGTAATCATTTGATCGCTGGATGTGTTTTGCAATTGAGAACTAAAAGGCAACTTGAATCTGTACAGTTTTTTGTTCGTTTTAACTTGCAAACAAGCTTTTAAAACTCAAAACTATAATATTTGGAACATTTGGTGAGGACATAGGAAAGTCCTTCACTGTGACACACCTCCTGAAATCATTCAATTTCACCTTTAGAATATCATCGCAAGAAGTTTTCTTCCATTTGTTTCCTAGTGGCCAAGTTTGATTAACAGTTGCAAGATTTTTCTGAAACCGTAAGTGCTTATACTGTCAGGAGTCATATATCACCATCCTACGGGTCCTAACTTGCCAGATACTGTCTTCCAGCTAGTGCCATCTGCCCAAATCTCGGGTCTATCATATTGGAATTACTATGACCAGAAATCATCTGATACTGTGGCTTAATCCATGTCTTAAAAAATCTGTACATCAGATTAAATGAGCAAGACACAGCATGTTCCATTATAAGAGAGACAGAGCTAAGAGCCAATGTGGACTTCCAACACCAAAAATTTCTGCAGCCAAGGTTGGCTGCCTTGTGCATCATCATGTCATTGTAATACGAGTGGGAGGTAGAACAATGAATAAAGAGAGAAAATTTGCCTTAGGTTTGTCCTACCGTATTGTACAATTCCTCTAGCCGGGAGATGGTGAGAAAACGATGCATGCTTACTCCATTTTCTATGAGCAATTTCACAAAATCCACTCTGTCCAACACCAGTGCATCCAGCATTGCTTGCTCAAGGGAGCCCACCTGTAAAGCAAGCAATTAATTCAGGGCATTCCTGGGCATCACAGACTGTATCTGGCTGGTCTCATCACCCTAGCACAAGCAGGAAATCCTGACAAAATTCTGAAGGTTGCTCTGCAAAGCTTAAAACGGAATAACCACAGCGTTAGTCTATATTGGTTTCTGTGATTCAGGGCAGCATTTAAAAAATGGATGTCAGAGTGTTAAGATTAACATGCTCTAGGAAGTCCAGATTAGGACCAAGGAATTGGAACCCATTAAACTGGTGACTACACCTACACACTATTCACCACCTCATTATTATCTTTATTTCTGGCTTTTCTGACAAATGTTTTATTTATATTGGGTAATTTTTTTATGTACACACACACTTACTTTAATTCTGTCTTTACTAGCTTGCTCTTCTGCTCATGCTGTGGAAACTCAAGGAAACTTTGACACCCAGAAAGAAGAAATAGCTTTACAATCAGCATTCATAAATGTAAGAGGTCTTCTAATGCAAAACTCTTCTGTTTATATCTCTTGCAGTTCAGGGGGAGCTGGACGAATGTGAAATTATCTCATACTTCCAGCTTTTAGCTGGCAAAATGATTGCTGTTTGCAGTACTTATGTACATTTTTGCTATGATATGGTGATGGTGTGATATTGTTAAGGGCATTTTAGTACCATTAAAATCTCTTGTATGTTTTGAAGCATACTTTGACCAATCTTGAAGACAAGATAAACAGTCTGTTCACTTGATAACCAAAAAGGCAAGGATTTTCGAAATTAGCTTTAAGGGGTAGCAAGCTTCTGTAACTACATTTAAAGCAAAGATGTTTAAACAGAAGCTTTTCCTTCCATTATAATTTTTCCATGGGGAGTTTTAAATGCCACGTAATGATAGCATATGAAATTTTAATGATGGTGACAAAACAAGTGTCACAATAATGAATGCTGTGATCCAATTAAGCTTTCCAAATGAAGATACAGTGTTCTTTGAGGAGCTACTGGTAGAATCCTTCTGTTTTTTATTTTGGGTGACTTCTACCACCTTGAATGCTTTGCCCCACACAGTATTCAATAACCTCTCTGTTCACAGCCCTCCCACTCCTGCAGAGAAGCTCTGCCCTGTGTGCCCCCGAAGGGAATGGTGTTGACCAGGGACCCTGTCTCCACAGCTGTTAGCTGGAGCATAGGATGTGGCAAATGTGAAGCAAGCAGATTGATGCAGAGCAGCACTGGGAATGACTAGGCAAGAAATTAACACCAGGTCAGGTTTGGAACAGTTTGGTAGTAACACTGCTCATCAGCTCTCATGACCCACTTGATGTCCTTCAATATTTGTGCAGCATATTTCTGCAGTCCAATCATCACCAAACTCAGTATTTGTATACAAAAGCATATTCCTTGAAGAGCAAAATGAAATTTTGCCTTTCCTTTAATTTATAGCCTAACACGGTAACAATACTGTAAATAGATAATAATTTTTCTCCATTTGCAGAATCATTGCTTTATAGTATAAATAGTATCTTTAAAGGTGTGGTCTCTTGGTATTAAGGCCTCGATAGATGTCACCATTTCCTTGAACAAGCCAACACATTAACATGGTAACTGTGCCCGCCCTCAGTAGCTGTGAAGGGTACTTCATGTTTGCCAGGGAGTATGACTCAGTATATTTTAAATTCCCTTAAAACCATGCTGCCAAGAGAATGGGCTTAATGTTGTATAGGGTTTAAAGTGTTTTCAGGAGAAGATGCTGTATATATACTGTACCGGCCACTGTTGTCCATAAATAAAGATCTGACTGCGGGCGATGTCTACTCTGTTCCAGGCTAATGCTAGGCTCAGCTGGTCCGGAGCAGATGCGTTAGCTCCTGCGTATACAGACAGGGGTGCAGGGAGGAGAGAAGGAGAAAAAGAAACAAGGCATGCTTTAGACTTAGTCAACAGGCCACCATGGTAATTCCTTTTTGTCAAAAGTCTCACAGATGTCCATGTCATTTCTGTGAATGATCTCATATTAAAACAAAATCAAACCTTCCATTGTCCCTGTAACAAAATATTGGTTTTCAAATCTGAATCTATGATTCTGAGATTGTCTCATAAACATTAGTTACTTCTTCACACCCCCCTTGAAAAATTCAGCAGGTACATGTGATATTGGCAGATGCAACTTGTGGTGGATGGAAATAGCACAAGGAAGCAAGAGCAGAAGACAGGAAGTATACTGATCCAGCTGCAGGAATACGCACACACATATATGTTCACAAGTGTACCCACACACAAACATGCATCTAGCCATTACAAACAGCTCCAGCTCAGGCAGACCCCACTGATTTTGCACAACTTTTATGCATTCCCACCTGGTAAGGGAACATCCTGTACAAGCAGAGGAATTTCTCCTCTATCATTTTGTACTGAGGGGTCTTGGTGAGACAAATTTCCCTTCACACATGCAATATACATGTAAGAAAGCACACTGTACAGCTGATGTGAAGATACAATACATCTGAAATAAATTAGAAACTATGCACATGATAAGATGAATTTGGAACTTTTTTGTTTTGGAAATGAGAGTATGTTTTTCCCTGAAGTTTTAATGGACACTGTGGGATATTCCTGCCCTGCTGTGTTTTTTTAATATTTTGCTAAGGATTTACTGGTTATTAGCTGATTTATAATAATAAAACAGTATTTATGCTTCAGTGTCATGGGGATAACTGGGCCAAATGAACTGGCCTAAATGAACTGATCAAACAAATAAATAAACGGCCCTTTGACTTTTAACCACATAGCTGCTTGCAGTGATTAGGTGATTGTATAAAGGCCCATTTTTTAAAGGCCTCATACCTCTGTTGTTTTCTTGTCTTTATTAATTCTTACTCTGATATCATGGAGTAAAGACAAACAAGAGCTTTTCATTACTTCAAAGAACTCTTCAAAAAAAACCAGAAAACATAATGCATAACATGCTTGCTGCTGAAATTCTTTCTGAAGGATCAGTCAGTCCAGCAGACCCTCAGGAAATGCAGCCTAAAGTTTAATTTCATATCTCTCAATGTCGAGGTCAACTCCCTACTGTGAAGCTTTGCTGAATACTTGGCAATATCTACAGCATTTCTTTGGGAGATGGCAGACTAGATTATCCAAATCACTTTCATTTTATTACAGAAATGACTTCTGATTAACAGATAGGTGGTACAGAAGCAGGACAATAAAAGAAAAAGAAGAAAAGAAGTAAAACCAGTGAAAAAAGGAAAAGGCCATTCTGTGAACTAAGAAGTAACAGCAAACCCCCTTTGTGCAAGACACAGCTTCTCATTGCTATATACTATGACACAGACAAAAGCTCTCACAAGAGACCTCATGGGGGATGCCAGTGACATCTGAACTTTTCTGAGCTCCTTAGACAAGCAACATGCAAGAGTCAAGAACTGAAAACATTCACCTTTGGAAAGGGCAAAAATGTCTCTATGGTTTTATTTATAAAAACAGAAAAAAGCTACACATAGTGGGTAAGATAGCGTAAATTAAGAACAGAGAGAAAATAATGTTCTCCCCATTTCTGAAGCAAACAATAGATCCTCTCAAAATGTAATTGTATCTCCTGTTTTCCATCCATGTGCCTGCAGTGAGAAGTGAGAGCTTTGGAAAGTGCTCAGGTAGGCTGTCTGGATAACAGTGGAGGAAGCACATGGGTGAACTCCAAAACAAGGGGCAGTGACTATGATCCTGCAGCCTGGCACTATTTTGCACATGTTATGGAGGAGCTCCACCTTCTGATTTTCCTAACTGGACTGCAGACTACATTCTGCATAACCAGTGACGCCGCCTGATTAGAAATCATTTTGGATCAAGAGTGAATCAGATGGACCTCGAGAAGGAATTGGGCTTCTTACACTGCCTTCACTTCAGCCAAAACTCAATCCAAATTACAGAGGCTCCAGGTGAACACCTTCCTCAGTTCATGACAAGTGACCTAGCATTCCTGGGCCTTTTCAGTCCTTAGGAGGGGCCCAGCTGCTGGATAAACAGTGCCTTCTGGTGAATCTGATCACATGAAAGAGCAACTGGCATAGGCATGAGGTGCACATCCAGAGAGGCCCCCATGCCCAGCAGTTCATCAGAATTGCTTTCTCCGAGCGTGCTTATTGATCCAAATACTGAGCAGAGGGGAAAGCAAGCCATGGATTTGAGTCAGTAAGAAGAGTCCAAAAAGCGATCTGTCTATGGACTCCTTTTGCTCATGAGCATCACTGCAACATATCCAAACAAGAGCCAAAGGGTATTTGGGAAATCAGAAAATAAGGTAAAAACATAATAACTGCTCCTTCAACTCAATATGGGGATCATACTGGAACTGCTTCTTAGGCCTGTAACACTGTCAGTGATAAGAAACTACCTTATGCTTTCCCTACATTTCTGTTTTATTGAAAGATTTGCTGCTTAGTTTTGTTATACTATTCTAATTACCCACATTACTTAAGCTGATGTGGTTAACACCTTTGCAGTATGGGGGACAATGGTTGAAACGGAAGTATGGGGAGGCCTAGCAAATTGACTGTATCATACTCAAACCTACCAGGGCAAGCACTATGTGCTTACAATGGTAGAAGCAATAACTGCATGGCTGGAAACATACCTCATGCCCCACTGCACAAACAACTACCCTGAGCCTTGAAAAGTAAGTCTTGTGGTGGCAGGGTAATCCAGAAAGTATTGAGTTGGACAATGGAACTCATTTTTAATAAATCATCTCTCACACAGCCAGTTCTCTCAGTAACTTACTATCTGGTTTCCCTGATGCTGGGATAATGGGGCTGATACCATAGGTTTGGATGGAAGAGAAGCCAGTAACCTCCTAGAGGTTGTCACTTCCAAGCTGCAATGCACAGGCACAAATCACGTTGAATTCTCTTACCATCCCTCCTGTTGTGAGAGACTGCTATAATCGATAGAAACCTGCAATCATGAACTTAATGACCTTTTGTATAGGAAGATAAATAATAAATTAATTGTATATATGTATATATGTATATGAAGATAAAAAGCACTTGTGACTTGAGCATTATGTATGGAATAAGGACTGGAATGTCCTGATTTCACTTAAACCAGAAACAATTATCCTCTAAATTTTCAGTTAAATCTTTTCTAAGAGAATGCATTTCTAAAGAAAATGTTTTTCAGACAGCGTCTGCTTCTAGAAGCAATAACATTTGACATTTATAGTTATTGCAAAGTAACAGGATGAATGGTATGCAGCAAAACACTCATTTGTAGTTATTTCTATAGAAACAAAGGTCATTGCTCAGGCTGATGGAATGCCGTCAGTCAAATGGCAAAAATGGATTACAACTGCAGGGAATAACAGACATGACAGGTGAGCCAAAATGAGAGAGACTGTCACAGTTAGTTAACAATTTCAATGACACACTTCAATGTGTAAACAGCCACTCCTCAGATCATTGTTGACAATGTGTGGGAATACGTTTACACTTACGGCTTTAAACAGCGTTTTAGGCAACATGACTAATGTCTATGTAATATTTACATCAGTATTCTGGTGTTTGGCCGAGCCTAAGATCTGTTCCTCAAAAGAATGTTTTAAGACAATATGACTAAGGTCCGCAGTGGGACTCTTCCTTCCTTTCATCTGCTCCTAGAAGAAAAGTTGCATTTGGGATACAGTGCATTGATCTGACAGTATTTTGTGTCAGCATAGATATTGCTGGATATAGGTAGACAATGCAAAAATGGTGCACAGTTGAATAAACGAGGAGTGATCAATGTAAACATCTGAAGGATTCTCCTGTGATACTCTATGATAGTTAGGAATCTGCAAAGCTGAAATGACACAAAACTGACGTATATCTAGGCAGAAATGGTTGTTGGAGACTCATTTCCACAGTATGTCAGTGTCCACTTTGAATCATCATTTAAAGAATTAGATTAGGGAAAACAGTGACCTAAATTAAACTATGTGCTCTGCATCTAAGCAGATTTTACATTGTCTTCTGTTTCAGCAGCTGTTTGGTGAAAAGGCTGTGTTTCCACTGTATTTACTACAAGCATCTTCCTGGCACTTAGCAAATCAATTAACAGTAACAAAGCTGACAGAAACAACAACTATAAGGGTAGTAACCAGATATCTGGCCCTTCTCTGAAATCCTTCTGTGTAGGTTATTTCAAGGTTGGCAGACCATTGTACTGTCCTCCAGGATACTACACGATGGCCGTTCAGTGAGCATGAATCATGACTTATTCACAGGTTGAAAGATATTCAGAGACACCAGATCTGCATTAGGCTGGCATGGCTTATTTCAAAGGGTTACATAGCAGTCATATTACAATATGTATATACTACACAGCACCTCTTTCACTGCTAACAATTGCACTGGGAAGATTCTAGAGCATCAGCTGAAACATGGCTGGCTCTGCTAGTGTACTCCAGACAGCTTCCTGAACTAGTCTTTTGATGCCACTTCAAAACAATTATATTTTAGGATATTTCCATATGCTGTTTTTAAATTCCCTGTCAGCTGCCTTCTGCTCACTTAGAAGCTGCAAAAGGACAAAATCCATTACTGTTTGAGTTCCAACTGTTCCAGTTAAAAGAGCACAAACAGTTAAACTGTATCAATAAATTTACTTGCTACAAATTCATACAATTGGAAATTACTTCCCACATTTCCATGTCTCCTGAAATGAAAAGAAAAAAAGGTATTCACAAGCCATATGCTGTTGTGACACCCATTCAATGTAAATTGATAACCAGTTTGGATGCCATTCCCTAGTTTATTGGAGATCACTTCCAAAAAAGATAGCTCTGCTCAAGTGACTCATAAAAACAAAAAAGGAAATAACTTCTTATATTCGGTGCAGAGTTTGGGGCTTGTGGAATATCCCATCCAGGAGAGTTCCTGCATTGGCAGTGTGCCTGATGTGGGTTTACAAAGAGACTAGCTCATTGCAAATTTTACATAGCAAGCAGGAAATTATACTTAATGTTTTCCAGCCCTTCTCCTCCTCCTACTCCCTAAACACTCACACCAGTGTGGGATTCATAATTAATTGGTATATGCCTTGAATACTAGCTAGCAAGAACTGCAAAATCCTCATCAGTGAGACTGACAAAAAGTAACCAGTAATCACACACCAGTTTCATAGTTTTTCTGCCCCCTTTTCACACAGTGCTGCAGAGGTAAAGATGTTAATTCCTGAATTTAAACTGATGAATTTCAAGATAACTCAGCCTCAGTCTTCAAATCTGCTTACTAGCAAATTAATAGACAAGTGGTTCCACATTGCTATGTTAGATTTCTTGATTTGATGAAAATCCCAAACATACATCAGCCTGATGGGGTATATTTACTAAAGGACATTTCTTTCAGGATGGGCCAGAGCCTTTGTTCAAAAACATGGTATAAAAAAGGACAATTGACTTGTCTATGACAAGTAATCTCATCTTTGCACATACTGATTAAAAAATTACATACACTTTCATCCCTTGTGATCAGAAAGTGTAGATTAACAAGAAGCACCTGATAAATCTAATCTTCATTGAGTACCTTCACAATCAGAAAATGTTGAAGAGCATGGAAGATGAGGTATAAATTTTAGTTTCTCTGGCTCTTGAGCAATACACAAATGCTGTTGCCATCAGCAGATAAGCAAATCAAGACTGTCAGACCAGCATGAAAGATGTCAAAATTACTTACACAGATCTAGGCACCTTCTGAGCTAAAGAGTTCACTACTATCCCTTGCACTATTATTATAAAGATGGAAGGTAATCTTATTTTATTAAGGAGATGACAGAACCAATTAGGCACTTGCTAAATGGATATTCCAGATCAGAGAGGACTACTCATATACCCAGACTGCAACCATGGCATAGTTTCTCATGTAAACACTGCAAAAGAACTTTTCAAACAGAAAACAACCCCTCCCAGGGCTATAAAATATTTTCTTTGGCTTCCAAGAGGCAGCTTTCAAGACTTCAGAGATCTAAATTGGGATTCAGACCTTGAAAATATACCTAGAAAAAGTGGAATCACAACTTCAAGACAATCTGTATCTTCCTAATAGAAATCAAAAGTAGTAGTTTCAGTGATTGTCTTGAGAACAAATATGAGAATTTGGTGATGGATGCAATTCTTGTTCCTTTCTTTGAATTAATTTCTTTTTCCTCTCTTCACCTTGATTTGTATTGTTTCTGTGTGAATATGTTCAAAACGCCTCAAGATTTTATTATGCAGATGGTTTACCTCAGGATAGCAGCAAAATAGTGATGCTACCTGCAGGACAAACAACTGGTATCTTGCATCAAAATAACTCTACTAAACATGGCCAGAAGGTTCAAGGTGGTCATTCTGCCACCTCCGTCCTCACTTACAAGAATCAAAAACTCTTATCATTTCACAATCATTATGCCCAAGATGGCCTCCAGCCTTCACATTACCCACAAGTCCTTCTCTGTTCATGAAACGGGGTTTGTAATGACTTGTATCAACACCAGACTTATTGTAAAAAAATCTTCTAAGAGCATAAGTGTAATATGTAATGGCTTAGAAAGAATTCGCAACCTGCAAAGTTTAAGATTAAAACCTCTATCACCCCAATAGCTGAGTTTTTAGTTCCCCCGGTAGAGCCTGAAAGGAATAGCACACAGTTTGCCAGACATCCCTAGGATGACTAAAGATAACATTTTCCTTTGACAGTAGTGTTAGTTTTATCTAAAGGGAGGTAACCTTCTTCTGGATGTTCTACTCGCCACCAAGGCAGTCTAATTCTGAGAAGTTCTTTGGCTCTCTTTTTGTGAGTACTAATCTTTCCAAGTAATTAGTGGGGGGGGTCATCAAAGATGTTCATTGTGACGCATTAACAATTGTGGGTGAAGAATAAAAATTCAGAAAGAAAAAACTGTAGCTATTTAAACATTAAAGAAAGAGCTGCATTTGCATAAAGCAGTTACAGTAAAAAGTACACTTCAACTTCATGTTATAAATTTACCATCTCCATACTGTACCTATTGTCAATAAATGCAAGTTTCAGCATATTAATCCATTTGAATTGATACAGACTCACTGTGCAGTGAAATTCCATTACCTTTTAGTAAAGCTGTCAGGATAGCTAGATCAATATCCTGGTGTCCTTCTGATCCCATGCGAAACACTGTGATCTGAAATGTTAAAAGAAAATAGAATTATTGAAACCATGGAATTTTCAAAAAAAGAAATTAAATCAGGCAGTATCATTTGGATCTCAAAATGTTCTGATAGCTACAACATGACATTACTTTACAACATTTTATGAGAAACCTATTAGATAGGATTAACACACTATTTTTTTTTTGAGATAGACATTGCTATAGATAGAAATTGAATTAATGAGCATATGGAAGAAAAGTCTTCAGTGATACTTATAGGGTGAAATTAGAGATGAAGGAATGCTCTTGTATTGGAATAAGCTTAGATTAAGAGTGCCTGATATGTTACTAGAAGGAATTTGGTGTATTATAGGTTGTGGACTTAATTTATGACATATGGCATTGAATAAGTATTTTCAATGAATATTAGCAACCTGTGCAACCTCACAATCTCCACAGTGTGGAAAGTTAGATAAATAATCTAAGAATTAAGATTCTAATAGGTCCATAAATGTCTTTAGCCCCCTGTGGTCAACGACCTTTCAACATAAGGTATAAGCTTTGAGGGAGTGAGATAAGATACACAACTCATAAAGCACAAGAACGAATGTAGTGGGGCTCTTCTTTCAAGCCAGTTTTACTCTTGATTAAGGCTGTGCTGAAACATATAGAAGTATAAATCCCCTCACTCTTTTTGTTGCCATGGCAATAGCTGCTTTTGTGCCTCTGCTTCTTGTGAAGCAACTGAGACTGTAGCTGTCAGCACCTTTCCTTTACTAATGAAACCTATATCATCATTTTGTTCTGAATACCTGTTATCTGTTTTTCTTTTTCCTTTTGCCAGTACAGACTGTCTCAATTTTATTTTTTAATTTCATGATACTTTTAGTCAGGAATTGTGTAAGCATATTTTACACTCATATTCAGCAGCATATGTTGTCCCCACATTCCTAGATTCCTACTCATACAAATAGCACTGAATTGCAGCAGCATCTAGGACAGAGGTCAGCAAACAGCAGGTTACAAAGAACAGTGCACCATGACAAGTAAAGGAGATAAATAAAGTGGTCAAGATGAACACCACTGTGGTGATAAACTTGTTTGCCAGCTGAAATAGCCCATCACATATCCCAAGAAACGCAGTGTAGCCCTCCTGTAGCACCTATTCTACCTTCACTCGACCCTAGAGTTCTAGGGTGTTCAAAGGGAGGTAAGATTCTGGCATCAGTGATGTAGTACTGCATGTTAGAGACTAAATAGGCAAACTGGATGAAATAATAGGAAACTGGCTTAGCTCAATGCATTTAGATGATGCCTAAAAATGTGAGAAAGCATTTATGTTAGGTGTCCTCCCCAGCTATATTAGACTGTTTTCAAATTAGCCTCAGTTTGACCCTTCAAAGAGACAAAGCATAAATACTTTAGTGATCTATTTTCTCTGTCTCCATGGAATCTACAGATATATCTGGTGAACCACTTGATGTTTATTCCCATACTGCAACCTATAGAATAGAAAATAGAATTTCAGTTGGAAGGGACCTACAACCATCCTCTTGTCCAACTGCCTGACCATTTCAGGGCTGACCAAAAATTAATGCATATTATTAAGAACATTGTCCTAATGCCTCTTAAACACTGACATGCATGGGACATCAACCACTTCTCTAGGAAGCCTGTTCCAGGGTTTGACCATTCTTGGTAAGGAAAGGTTTCCTGATGTTTTTCTAAATATTTTCCTAATGGTTTTATCTCAGTGACTGGCAAGGAAGCTTTCCCTGCAATGCAGGTAGTCTGCTCCTCTATCCTGTAGAACACAGATAAAGTGTATCATATGTGCTTGCGATGTGCTTCCCATACCACAGATGACAAACTGTGCCACAGAGGTTAGCACCCAGGCTGGAGGGTCAGAAAAAGAAAGTCTTCCTGCCTTAGCCATCACGAAAGAGGAACATCTCCCTTCTCATGGGCAGCTCTATCAGGTGTTGACAGTAATCGGGTTAACACAATGTTGCCACATAATGGTCTGATCATACCATCCTACCAATGCTTTGCAATTTCCTACACAATTTTTGCAGCAACAGTCATCTCTGTAGCACTGAAGGGAAGTGTGACAGCATGGCAAACAGACTGGCTAATGTTGGGAGTGTCTTTTTTTGTGTCCCTGTGTTTGGTGCTACCACCATACAGCAAAATGCCCCCCTCCTTCTTCAAGATCAAAGATGAAGCAGTCTGCACATCAGGGATTGAAAATACTGAACAACACAAATTCAGTAAAAGTACAAATTGCTGCTCTATTAAAAATAAAACAGAACTATATAATTTAGTTACACCAGAATAAAAAGGCTGTCTTTCCACAGTAACTGCTACTTCATTATTATTTTTACGAGGTGTAGCGCAATTCAAGTAATAAAAGAAAAGAAATCAAATAATTGGGACGAAACAGAGAAATAGAAAGAGTACTCAGACTCATACCAGAATTATTATCATTTTAGGGGTCCTGCCCAAGCTCAAATCAGAATTTGAGACAGAACCAAGGCAAACTATCACAATAGTTCATTTCCAAATGCTAAGAGCTTAGTAGCTCAAAGACTTAGCTGATCCTGTGGACTTTTGCCTGTTCTGAATGCACAAAATCTTTTAGGATGGTAAAAGATATGTTTAGCCTCTTCTTACGGTTTAGGTTAGCTGTAACAATCCATAGCTGCTTTCAATCTCTGATGGATGTACTCCTTCTGTTTGAACTAACTGAACTTTGGTTTAGACAGGCGCTCAGCCTAAACAAAGTTAATCCCTATAGCATGAGACTATCAGTGAGAACTCAGTATCATATCCTCCCAAAAATGGAGACTAGGCAGTAGTATCTGCCCTTGAGTAGGGATGCCTCTCAAGGTTACCCCTTGAGGGTAAGGGATCCTTTACTCAGCACCAGACAATGAGTTGGTAAGTGACATTTTTTGTATGCATGTAACATCTATGATATATATAGTGTTCTAATTTGAGCTGAAGTAGAACTACTTTTCTCACTTCAGCTAAGTCTCATCTAAGTAACTGCATCTTCTGAAAGCTAACTGCGTGTTTTTCAGACACTCTAGAAGTGATAATACAGGGAACTGGTATGCAGAAAGACCATTGCTAATACTGATTCTTACAGAAACCAATGCCATCCTTGAGCTGATGGAATGTTGTTAAGTCAAAGAGGCAAAAAAATGTTGCACCTGCAGGCAGGGGTGGACAGGACAGGTGACCCAAAACTGGCCAAGTGTATTCCATCCCATACACATCATACTTGGTATAAAACTGAGGGACCATGAGGAATAGTCTCTCTTCCCTGATGGATGATGTCCAGTGAGGATCTCATCTGTCTTTTTCTGTCCCAGTTCTGTGCATTCTTGAATCAGTTCCTGAGTGCAGCTCCCTCCTGCTGCTGGGTCCAGCCTGAGACCTTTCCTTCCATGCCTGCTCTACAGCATCTGTGGTGACACAGCCATCTGGGTGGGAGGGGGGAAATTTTGCACATTTGTTTATATTTTATTATTTTCTTATTAATAGTATTTTCATTATTATTGTTATTGTGATTATTTCATTAAAGTTGTTTTAGTTTTAGTTTTCAACCTACACATCATCTTCTCTCATTTACCTTTCCCCTTTCCCTGGGATGGGGGAGAAGGGATTGAGAACACAACTGCTGCTGTATAGCTGCCAGTCAAGCTGGGCTGGGCCTAAACTGTGACAATATAGTAAGCTTATGTGATAATCTTTGTATCCCATACTAACTTTAAGCCTCGTAGAGTACTGACCACCAATCCCTCTGTAATAATTAAATATTTTACATACCTAAATTTACTGATTAGAACTCAAGAAAATTTCTACTAGATCAGATCTGCCTGAGTGATCTCTGGCTCTCTCCTATGACACTCTCCTGTCACAGGTCCCGAAGATGATTTTGCACAACCTGCAGTGCTTTGGTGCTCTTACTCATGCAGGGTTTTTTGAGATACTTTTCGCAACTAGTCATTCTTTGAACTGTTGCCTGGTGAAACACCTTTTAGTCAGTCTGGACCTCATAGGCAGGTCATTGTCTTGCCACGGTTTCCCATGATTTTGGGAAGATCAGTTATTTCTTCTTTCTAAAAGCTTGAGCAATATTTTTGTTCATTAATGACACTACACATTCGCTCTGTCTCTTCTCACAACTTCTATTTGAAATGCATCCCCAAATACTGCCCCTTTGATTTTTACTACCACATTTAAATGTGGATAAAAAAAGAAAATAAACAAGCTTTGTAAAACACTGAAAGAAGCAGAAGGCCATCTAATTTGTTGTTGGATGAGATCCTGGTGCCTTGCTCTGAAGATTCTCTTGACCTTTCCAGAAAGAATGCACAAGGTTTGTTTTTGCATTTTATGAGCACAGTTATGAGGAGACAGTATTTTTCCTAAAGCATTGATTTACTTCTTTACTTATACAGTCTTTGTAGTTTTCCCAGCATCCTTTAATTTTTGTATTAGGAGGCTTTAGGAAACAGGAACACAGCCTAAATTATTTATGCAGACTTCACACTTAAAAATATTCAGTATCTCTAGGTCCCAAAAGAAATGATCTGTTGGTCCTGCTAGAGATCTGTGCTTCTGGTGACTTCTTTTGCCCCAGCTAACAAGGAAGAACTTTATGTCTGCAATATACTCATCCACTTTCAAGAGTGATTAATGTATCTGACATCTTGGTATCTGCCATTTACAGGTACTGTGATGGGTAAATCACTGCAGGAAACTGAGAAACAACATAGCAGTGCTGATAAAACAGGGCATTGACCAGAGCTCTGTTAGAATGGGCTACAGATGCTACTGCACTAACGTATGTAAAACTGCTGTACTAAAGGAAAATATCTGGGTCAATAAACTCTATTTCCAGGCACCTCTTACTGGATGAATGTTTGCTACTGGTATGCAAAAATAACAGTAAATTAGAAACTTAGAAACCTACTTCATAATTCATTAATAAGCAAAAAAGAAAGCTTTTCTTCTTCAAATGAAAAGACAACATCTATGAGCATATCACCTTTTAAAAGACCTACTGTAGTCCTTTTTAAGCCTGTTGTCGAATCCTAGTCTCTGTACAATTTTAGTGAAAAAGTCAAAAAGAAAACTGACATAGTAAGATTGTATATGGTATCCTGGATATATCATTACAAAAAAATAAACCTCAAGAAGTGGGTGTTAAAAAGTCATACATGCCTAAGACTTGCATACCCTTCCAAAAGAAAAAAAAAGAGGGCTAGGAGTTGCAGCATCAGTCAGACTTGCACCAGCCATTCTTACACATTGCTATGAAAAGTGAAGATCAGTTTAATCTGAGAAATTTTCTTTATGTTGATCTGATTCAAACTGTATATATAAAATGGTTTTCTATTTTTATTTTTTCTGAGTGTAATGATATCATGTTAGTGAGAAAAACTACTGTTTAACTTACCTAGCTATTTCTTTTGAGCCAAAACCCAATTTATGTTCAAAGAAGAAAAAAGTCCAAAAATCAAGTACTCTTTTCTTCTCTGTAGTGGATTGACTTTTGATCCATGGAAGCATTCCATATCTTCCTTTAACGTAACCTGACATATAAATAGGGTGTAGATAAGAGAGTACACTCTCTTCATCTTCCGGCAAGGCTGGGGAGCAGAAGGTCCCTGTGTTGGTCCTGTCTGCTGCTGAACCTGCGGAAAATTTTTTAACAGGTCGGATTTGGCTGTCTGGCTCTTTACAGAGGAGGTGGCGTGGTAAGATTTCATTAATTCTTTACTTTGTTAGTTACTGGGTGTTATAGTTGTACGCTGGGTGTTACATAGCTCCTTTTTGTCCTTTTTCCCATTTCCCTTCCCCTCTTCCCTTGCTCCTTTGCATATCCTCGTGATGCAGTTGTTTGTATTTAGAAAAACACAGAAATACATATATTTAGTGCGATTTTGGTTTCTTCCATAACTTTTTTTTTTCCTTTGAAAGGGGGGAAGTTTTGGGAGAGAGGCAAACTGAGCGGTTGGAGAGCTTGGGAAAGCTAGCTCAAACCAGCTCATTCTCTCAGGAATTTTGGGCCACATTATTACTTCCATGTAGCTGGTAGTTTAATTTGTTGGTGTTAATTATTTTAAAACAACAGTTTTCTCTCCTTCTCTGCTCCACATAAAGTATTGTGGAGTTGGTTTCTATTTCCTCCTTTCTTTCCTTGATGTTGTTACTATTTATTGGCTTGAAATGACTTTTTCAGGTAATTGTCTGGGGCATCTCAGTGAACAACTGTGACTTCCAACAGCAAGCTTTTTTAAAAATATGTTTTTCTCCTCTTCTTTACAAACATAATAGAAGCTGATGGTAACATCCTTTACAAATACAAAGCCATAACCACACTGAACAAAGACTTAAATCTTCAGATGAAAACATGCCTGTAACAGACAAGCAAAAATGCCTCTGAATCATCAAAAAGGGTTACACCAACATGCTGCAAAACCAGTGCTAAGAGGCATCTGGTTTCGTGCTAACTGTAACTCTAAAGTGTGGATTTTGTTTTACACGCCCATAGTCATCTACTTGCAAAGTATAGTAGATAGCAGCTGTTTCCACTTCTTGGGGCAGCTGGACAAGACCACCAGCTCCGCTCTGCTCCTCCCAGGAGGAGGTGGTTGGGGACATGCCAGTCAAACCCTTATGTCACAAGACTACCTCCCATTCGCCTCCATAAAACCTTCCTGAGTGAAATGCCTGAGGTCTGCCCTCAGAAGCAGAAAAAGACAAAAACTGAAATGGTCTTCCTTCTACCTCACTGCAGATTTTGCTTAACTTACTGTGAACAGAATTAGCTTCCAGGAAAAAAAAAAAGTTGTGTTCTAATTCCTCCTAGGAAAATGTGCTGGGAAACCACTCAGCCAAAACTGACCTTCTTTGCAAGCACAGGGATTGCAGCAGACTGTGATACTTGCCAGCAATAATTACTGTCCAGCAGGGTAGAAACCTAATTTTCAGTCAGGAAGGTAGAAAGCAAGTAAAAAAGCTAATAGATGGATCAAAACCAAAAAATTAGCAGGATAGAAAGCAAAGGCAGTGTTGGGGTAAGCAGGGGGAAGAGATTATCTGACCTTAGACTCTATCAAAAGCACTCATTTTAAAGTAGCTCTGCTCTCTGTTTAGCACCAGTTCCATTCTTGTTTTAACAGATTACTTTTTCTTTCCCTTTTCTCTACATAGTTTCTGGCTCAGCATTCAGTTTAACCTAATATGCTTTCTGTTGTTTTCCTGCCTTCACACTGATACTGCATTGCAGGCAAAGTCAGGTAATACTCTCTTACCTAAAAGCAGTTAATACCAAACATATAAAGAGACACAGATATTACACTTCCACTTAAGATCTCCTGATTTCTGTACGCAGTACTCATGTTACCTTATGCATACCTTCTGTATGCAGGGTTACCTTGGAAATACAAATCACAGTTGTCCATATGCAGATGCATGCATGTGGTCTCCTTAGTGGCAGCTGTCAAATCAAATAACCAGCAAAGAAGTGAATATGTCAAACAGATGCTGAGGACGGAAGATGTAGTCAAACCAAAAGCAAATGAAGTCATAGGTGAGATAGCACCTGACATACTGAGGAGGATGAGGAGCAAGTTACATAGTTTGTAATAGGTTTTAGTAGTAAAATTTCTGAATTCTTACAACTTTTCCCTATGCCTGGTTCTTCAATAACTGTTGAAATTTCTGTCGCTTACTTACTTGGGTGAAGCAGACCTATCCTGTGTGGAGACGGCAGTACTTGTGCAGAAGACTGGCAGAAGCAATTCTAGTGCCTTAATGAACAAATCATGCAGACCTATAGGAAATTCCTTGGCACAAAAATTTCTTTGTTTTGCTTTATAGAGTCCTCTCTAAGCTAGCATAGCCATGTCACAGTTTCATACATTCAGGCCTATACAAATGATAAACATTCATCAGTATGAGCTACTACACTGCAAACTGGCTGATAGTTGACATAAACTAAGTTGATTTTACCCTTAGAATGAGAAGCAAGAACAATAGGTAGGGTCAGCAGCCAAAGTCATCATTAACTGCAAATTTACTAGGTCATAGGATAGGAATTAAAGTAAAAAGCTCTTTCGAAATAGTTTATAACAGCCTTTGGTGAAATTATTTACAGGTCACAAAAATTCTTTCCAGCTACTTGCATATTCAGTTCCTCTTTTAATGCGCTTTCTAACCATAAAGTGAGTCCTTCTCTCCCAGTACACTACTCTTTTTGTCCTGAAAAACTCCACAGAGATAGAAGACCTTCAGGTAGTCAAGGCCAGTATAAGGGCCCAGGACTGAATCCAAATAGCTGTGCAGCACCAGGCTGTACGTGGTGTTTCTAAAATATTCTATGGCACGTGAACATTTCTTTTCTTACAGTAGGCTTAACCTCAACCACTTCAGAATATGAAGTGTGACCTGAAATACATTCAAACTTTTAGCTTGTGCTTGTTCAGAGAGAGAAGAAACACCACCAAATGAGCAGAGAGAATGCAGTCCAATTGGATGAAGGAGACTGAAGATGAAGAAGTCGAATCATTCTCTACACCTCAGACTAACAGTGCTGGCTGACTAGACAATGGATAGTTGAAGACAGAGGTAAAAAACAGCGTAACAGAGATGAGACCAGAGAAAGCAGAGAAAGCAGCCAACAGTGCTCTCTTTACATGCTGCATTCATAGTATCACAAAAATGCTGCAAATTATTCATGCATTTAGAGATGCAGTTGTTTCTCATCACCATTTCACCATGACATCAGAAGAAAAGAGTGATTTAAAATTCAAAGTGATTTTTTTCCTGCTATCCCCAGAAAGTTTTTGAATGTCTTTAAATCTCACTCTTGACAAATACACACAATATCTGTATGTGTCTCAGTTACATATGTCAGAAAAAAATTCTCCATTTTGTACAAAAAAAAGCAAATGCAATTGCAAATACAACCTGAAAATTTCACGTTTCAGAGCATGGTTTCATTCAGCAAAATACGCAATTCTTTTCAGAGTACATGTTGACATTTGTAATTTAGCTAGGTCTACCTGAATATTTCAGAGGAAATTACTGTGAAATGAAAAACAAGAGTTTGACAAAACAAAACGTTAGAGGAGGTCAGTTACGCAAAGACTCAGAATGGTTCAGATAAGAGCAAAAAGCATTTCCTTTTTCTTGCAAAGAATAACCCTCTTTAACTCCAGGGAAAAGCTCCTTGATGTGGAGGCATAACAAAGATCAAAGTGAGCAGGTGAATCAATGGATGATAATGCAGAAGAAAGGGAATGGACAAATAAGAGGAAATTTAGGAACACAAAAATTAGAGACAATTATGTTTAGGGTAAACTTGAATTAGGTGGTCTGCTATTCAGAGGAGTAAGAAAAAGAAATTCAAATGAGGAAATAAGAGGGAGTAGTTATGAGGGAGAAGCTTGAAAGTTGGTTATAAAGTTTTTAAATTTTACATCTCCTTCTGCCTTGCGGCACCATTGCAACACTTCACATTTTTCTTTGATCCAATAATTTGTCATAGACTCATTGAGTGGTAAGAAGCAGGGAGCCAACACAAAAAATCAACAGTTATAAGAAAAGTAACAATCCTGTAACTGAAGAGCCATCTAGATGTACAGAAAATCATCTGACAGAAATTACTGTAAATGTTTGGCTTCCCTTATAATTGGTAGCTTTTTTCCCCCAACTGAGATAGCTGTGTCAATGCCTTAATGATTGAAGAGAAAAAGCTATGGAAATCTCACAACTCTGTCCCATGTAAAAACCTTTATATTTTATAATGTGTATATACTTCTTATAAGCCTTACAACACTGTCAATATTCTGGAATAGAATATAAATATTTCCCAGTGGAATAAATGACTAAAAAAAAATTTTGGCAGTAAAAACATTGAAAACAATCATTTCCCTTATACCACAGGTTTTATGTTGTGTTACATTATGACATTCATGACTGTATTCAGGCCATGAAATACCAGTTCCTGATTTTAAAGTTGAAGAAACATAAGTAAATATAAATTGTATGTCACAAAGCATATAAGCAAAGGACAAAATTTAGACATTGTTCTTTAAATCACTGGGCTGTGAAAATCGACAGGCTGTGATGATAAATACAGGTTTCCAGTGTAGACTTGCAGTGTTGGAACTCGTTAAGAACAACCACAAACACAGAAATGGTTTGGGGTGATGACACAGGCATTTTCATTCAAATTGGTGTAATCTGAGCTCTTACATCCTCATGGCTGAAGAAAGAAATGAAGAGTAAATGTGAGGTAGTTAACATCCTCCTTTTCTTCTACTGGAGGTATTGACAAGACGTTACCTTTATAGATTTTCTTCTAAAAACATGAAGTGACTTAAACAGTCAGAAAGGTACATGAGTAGTATAGCAAATAAAATAATGAAGCTTTAATGAAAATAATGACCTTTAATGAAGGTTCTGCACCTAGCTTGGAGCAATCCCAAGCACAAATACAGGCTGGGTGGAAAATGGATTGATAGTAGTCCAGAAGAGAACTTGGGGGTGCTTGTGGATGAGCTCAGTCTGTGCTTGCAGCCCAGAAAGCCAACTGTATGCAGGGTTGCAGCAAAACAAGTGTGCCCTGTAGGTTGAGGGAGGTGATTTTACCCATCTACCTTGCTCTCATGAGACCTCACCTGGAGTACAGCATTGAATTCTGGAGTCCTCAGCACAGAAAGGACATGCATCTGTTAGTGCGAGGGAGGGGCTCTTTAGAAGATGATGCAGTGATAGCATGGAGGGTAACAGTTTTAGGCTAAAAGAAGGCAGGTTTAGATTAGATATTAGGAAAAGGGTGGTGAGGCACTGGAACATGTTGCCCAGAGAAGTCATGGATGCCCCATCCTTGAAGGTGTTCAGCGCCAGATTGTATAAGGCTTCGAGCAACCTGATGTAGTGGATGGTGACCTTGCCCATGGCAGGGGTTTTGGAACTGGATGATCTTCAAGACCCTTTTCAACCCAAACCATTCTATAATTCTATGATTTATCACCGAGAAGGCTCTTATATCTGAATCCCAAGTAACAAGACTTAAGACTAATTGAAACCTAGTATACAGGAGTTTAACCCCACTGGTCCCAAAGCAACTATTACAGACAAACAGTGATCTACTGATGATACAAGAATCACATGTGGGTTCCAGCAAATATAGAAGAGAAGCCTGAATAAAATATTTTTAAAGAAGATGGTAACTGCCATGTAATCCTATCAAATGGGTATTTATCCCAGAAAGCACTCTCAAGAGGAGATACCCATGCAACAGACTGGAAGGGCTGGAGTCAACTTAGAATCATAGAATCATAAAAGTTGGAAAAGACATCTAAGATCACCACGTTCAGCTTGTATCTATGTGTGTCTGAACTTCTGAGTAAGAGATGTGTGTGTACTACTTGAGCTTTGCTCTATATTTAGAGTCTCAGTTATCTTTGTTCTTTATGCGGGTGGGTGTCCCTACACAAGTCCTATTAGCTCCTTTTGGGAAACTAAGAACTGAGAGCAAATCACAGAAGAGGATGCTGAGGGGAAACAGATAAGAGATAAGATGAGAGGAAATGGCTCAAGTTGTGCCAGGGGAGGTTTAGGCGAGATATTAGGAAATACATCACCAAAAGGGATGTCAAGCAGTGGCAGAGGCTGCCCAGGGAAGCAGTTGAGTGACCATCCCTGGAGGTATTTAAAGTATGCATAGATCTGGCATTTAGGGAAATGGCTTAGCAGTTGGCTTGGCATTATTAGGTTAATGGCTGGACTCAATGACCTTAAAGGTCTTTTCCAACCTAAAATATTCTGTGATTCTGTGATCTATTTACATGGGACAGTGGAGCTGTTTCAGCAACCAGCAGGCCAGTAGTTACATGATCTGATCCAGATCTCTACTGCTAAATTGCATGCTGTTCACAGGAACTATATGCCTGCAGGAACTACAGTAGATTTTTACTTTTTGAAGTTACCAAATCCTCTTTTGTTTCCTTTACAAAATTGATTCCATCAGCATTAAAAAATTTAAACCCCATAATAATAAAAAAATCATAAAAATATTTGGTTTTGAAGCCAAATTTGTTTAAAAAAATGGATTTGAATGAACTTTTTAACCTTTGGGAAGGCCAATGAAATGAAGTGACAATAGGCTAGGAAATTACTAAGTCCATCTGATTAAACTATTATTTAATTCAGAACAGATCTATGTTTATGCTAATAAACAGTCGCAGACGGTGCTTAATTAGCATAAAAATTAACTGTGCACATTCAGCTGAAAAGCACAACGTGTTTTTGCAGCCAGTATATGATCAAGTCAAGCTCTTCCCAGTATAACTCTTTCAGAAACATGTACAGGTTTGCTTCAGCCTTTTCAGTCGGAAAAAACTGAAATCACTGAAGACGAACAGAGCTTATCCATAATCCAAATAGAAAAGAAACTGCTAAATCACTCAACAGCTTCCCAGTACTTAGGGTAACTAACCCATAAGCTGAGTTAAAGCCCTGCATTAGGAAGATAGTATCAGGGTATGAACTTAAGCCTTATGACAGCCTGCTGTGCACTATGCATTTCTGGAAAATTTGTATTCATCTCTGTTCGAATGAGAAATGCAATAAATAGCAAACTCCTTCATGATGCAGGTTGTCCCGATCTCAGCTCAATGCACTCAGCTACTTCAGCGTGGCACCTTGTTTGTTTAATCTGACAGTACCAGTGTTGCAAGTTAGACATGAAATAATCTGGAATGATCCATTACTGTGCAGAAATGTTCAGCTACATAAAGTAGAAGTAAAGTTTACTCAAATCCAAAGGCAGCCTTTATGTTCATCACAGTGACTGTACACTGAGGTACACGAATAACAGAGAAAAGGAGAAGCAAGAAAAAAATATCCGTTGCTTGTTAACATAAGATTGAGATGGGATTTTATTGTTTCTCTTTTAGCAATAAACTAATTACATTGTGTCTGTTGCCTCTACCTGGAAATGAGTTTCAGGAATTCATGGAGACACACAGTCCTATGCCCACTATCCATATGCTTTTAATTCTGCAAATCCTTCTTGTAGGCAATGACACTACCAGTTTTCTTAATGTAGTAACTGAACCTTCAGATAAAAAATTAGCAGAAAATGATCATGGTAGTAATAAGAAAACAAACTTAACCAGCAGGTAGTACAGAATCTTTAATGCTGGTGTTAATGTGCTGTGGTTTGATTGTTAAGGTAGTAAGACCGGACCTATCCTGATTCACAGCAAATTCCATTAAATGGATATAAGATTAGGTCTATTCACTCTCAAAGTACTATTTTGGCTTCTGATAAATTTACACTGTGATTTGTGAACAAAGCACTCCAGCAACATACCATTCTAAGGAGAAAAATTATTAAGTACTCCTAAAAGAATGGAGCAACATATATTTCTCAAGAAAATCAAATACCAGTGTTTCTGTATTTAAGGGAAAATAATAAGGCTGATTTATATACCGAGACAGAAATAAATACTCCTTTGTACAGCTGAAGACAATCTTCTGAAGTATAATGCAACACAACATGTTTTCAGGGACTATCTGAAGTGAACCATCCTAGCCTGCTAATAGAGAGATTCCCTTCCTTGCTGCTCCTTCAAACCAGGGCTGAGCTGGGAGTCCAGTAGGAAATGCCTCTGCCAGACTGAGTTCTGAGGCAGTTCACTTATCTGCTCTTTGTATTCTGAGAACAACAAGGTAACCACAACAGAATGAAAGATCAAAAAGCACCTTTGAAGACTATGTCATTCTATTTATCTTTTTAATTTAATTTTATTTTTTTTAATTTTATGGAAATCCTTCTTGTTGTAGCTCTGGACTTACAGAATACAAATGTCCTAAGCAAAAAAAATCCTTCTTTGTTTTCTCAATTTCCCCCTCCCCTCTATTTCCACTTTTTTAATGTCAGGCAACACATTATCAAATCCGCTGCTTTAACTTCTCACAAACTGCATGGAGGAGATAGAAACATGTAGAAAAAATGTTTATGGTGCTATTGGAAAAAAAGTGTAGACTGGACTTTACAATACTGCCTCCTGCACACTTAGCTTTGGTGAGCCTTCATCCTCCTATTTTAGGAACTTTTTGGAATAAGGTTTTAAAAAGAGTTTTATGTAAATGTGATAGTAGAGATGTCCTGTTATGCTTTTTCCCTGGCCACCACACTTATGGCAAATTTAAAAAACAGATGCCAGTCCTTTTTACACATTCTAAGTAGTTAGAGCAGGAAAAAATATTTCAAAGATAGATTTTTGTTTGTTTTTCCAGAGATTAACTTGCATTTTATTTTCTCTCTCCATATCTGTGATTGATCTGTACTTATGTACTTTATCACAACAGCATCTTCCTGCCTGTACCCTATTTGCACTGTTTAGCAGTGCACTGTAATATGAAAAGGCTCATCTGCACTGTCTACTTGTTCCTTACGAATTCAGCAGCCACAAAGCCAGTCAGGGACGCAGACCATGAAATTAGGGAAAACAGTCATGATCCATTTGGCTGCTGCTGAGCTGTCTGACACAATCTTTGCATCTTCTATCTATTTGTTTCTTTAGGCAGAGGGGAGATCAGACTAATGATGAAGTCAGTTCATCAAGCAGTGTTTTGTCTCATACACAACCAAATCAGAAGATTGAACCTGAGAAAGCACAAGAGCTGGGACAGTTAGTGGTTAGTTGTGTAATTCAAATTCAGAACACCTAATTTTGGGCAAACCATCTCCTGGCTAATAGCTCTTCACAAGACCTATAGGGAAAACATGTCAGTGGTGACAGAGGTTACACTTCTGCAAGAAACTTGTAACAAGAGCATAATCTTGCTGGGAATAAAAATCTTGATGTGAATAATGCAGACAAAAACTTCACAGTTAACTTTTCAGTAGCAGAGTTTGTTCAAAGCCTAACAACCAGTTCTATATTTAGATGTCTGGAACAATCCATAACTGTATTTTTTCCTGAATAATTAAATGTCTGCCTCTACTTTCTATTCTTCATTCCGTCCTACCTCCCTGCTTTTCCTCCTTTCTGTATTCTTGCTTCCCGGTCCCTTTTGCTCTCTTCTTCTTGCTCCTCCTATCTCTTGCCTTCCGTCCCTCTCTTCCTCATTCCTTTCTTTCATCTTCTATCATTAAGTATGTTTTTCTATGTTTGCATGCAGAACACTAGTTCACAAGTACATCTTTTATATATATATTATTATTATGATTATTAAGACAGAAATGGGCACAAAAGAATTAATGCTCTTTTCCTAAGTTATCTCTGCTAATCATTGATAAGAAATGTTACAGCAAATACAACATTAAGGTAGATTGAGGTACATATGGACTACACATGTAAAGTAAACTCAAGTACCGTGGAGGTTATGGTACATCGTGATGGTCACAAATGCATAGGAAAAGTATTTCTGTAGCATAATGATATTTTTCTGAGAGTCTTTAGTGCAAAGGAGATTTTGGAGAAAAACAAAATAAAGAAAAAAGAACTTTCTATCTTGATGCCAATCACCTAAGGAAAGGATTAGTAGTCTATACCTTATGGGCTGCTTGTGAATAGCTAAAGAGTGTTTAAAATCTGCTATACAGTTTGAATTTTCATTGTGGGAGGAAGAAGGCAGTAGGGATTGCAGTAACTGCAGTTCCATCAATGATCTGCATTGCAGCGGCACTACATGCAGTGGAACTACATGCTTCTGTCATGTCTTCCCTGAAGAGCTGTCCTTGGGACCCTCTCCTCTCTGCTATTGTCCAAAGTACATTACAGGAGACTGTGGTACATGTAAATGCTTAGTTATGCATGAGGAAGCCTGGCCATTTTTTGGTGGATGCATGGCCAGCTGGTTACTAAACTGAATACTACACTTTTGGCAAGTGAAATCATATGAAGAAATATATTTTGCAAAGGCAGGGATTTTTTTCTTTTTTTATCTCTTCCTGACCATTTTTCCCCATTCCCCTCCAGTGGTATTACTTACTCTATGCCATATTTTTAACTAAAACTAAAAGGTACTGAAGAGGATGCAATCACTGAAAACTCAGTTTCAGAAAATGAAGCCTCAATAAACCGAGTCAATATTGAGAAAATAACTCTCCTAGAACTGAATCCCAAGACTTTTACAATGTAATTTTGCTTCAGAAATGCTTCTGCAAAAGCAGCCTCATGCAGCTCCCACAAATTCTTGAAAGTTCTTGTGTTCCTCAAGAAAGTGTGTGTGTTAAAGGGAAAGTCTTGCCACTACAAAATAGGAGCCATGGAGACAAGCAGTTTTCTTTTCCTGTCACATATCTCCTTAGTGATACTTGTGCAACTTTATAGCAGTTTTAAAATACGATCCCAGCAACAGATGAACAATTATGCTTGCTTCTGAAGTTTTCTGCAGTTGAATGTGGAGAATTTTAATCATAATGTGCCTGAAAATTAACAATATTCATACTCTACTAGCTGGATTTTGTTCTGTTTAAGGAAACGTAGAGGAATTTACAAAGGGAAACATACTGTTGGATTAACCACTTTAAATGAGAAAAATATATATTAAAGCAAACAAAAGTTAGCATGATATAATATCCTTTAAGAGCCTGGATCACAGCAATGAGATTTGTGATCCTTCAATAGGCACTTGAAGGACTTCATTAAAACAATGCATCAATATCTCTCTTTGCCTCTAAAGGAAGTGTAAACATACCAGCTCCTTCTTCTTCATGCATTCCATAAGTATAATGAAGAGATGCTGTGCCTGGGTTCGGGTGTATGTGAAAGTCTTCTGTATGGTAACTAGCAACTGGTCCCTCAAAGACTCGTTGATCAGTCTGAAATTCAAAAAGAAAAAGATAAAGTAGAAAACCAGACATAAGAGAACATTGCAACTTCAGCCAAGGGTCAAAACAAATAAGAAATACACAATAAATCGCTGCAGGTTGCTTTGAACAGGTTTGAAGGACAGGAATTGCTGAAACTATCAGAGATAATTTGGAAAACACTATTCTAGAAAAACACATCGATCACGTTGGTGCCTTTCATCTCCAAAGTTTTTATTTCTGTTCCCACATATTGCATGACAGAAGGTCACTCAAGCCATCAGCTCTGTGGGATTTCCTAACCAAAAAAAAGACTTCACTGACAGTCTGAACGTGAGAGACTGATAGTTGTAATTGAATTGAGGACCACTTCCTATCAGTGAGTCGGCAGAATTCAACGCATCGTTCATTTTATGAAACTCGCAGTATTTGTGTTGTGTTTTTGATTTCAGCTTGAATATTCCGACAGTCTCAACTCATTTTATTGTTGCTGCACAAGACTAGGTAAGAAAATAAACAAAAAAATGTCTGTTTCTAAGTCAATGCAAAAAAAATCATTTTGATTTTGTTCATGCTGATCCTCCAGGAGTTTAAAGAGTAATAATTTTTACATCCCTTCTCAGTGCTAATGTTAGCACTTGCAAAAAGTGGCGCAACAGCAGAAATAAATAGTAATATTATATAGAATATTAGTACTTGAACCTTACCCCTTGATATCACAAAGCCTTTCCTCAGGAATGTTCTGGGTGAAACATTGCTATTCTCCATGTCTTACAAAATAATGCGTTCTAATTTAGAATATGCATCCTTTGATGTATGAAAGCTTCTATGCTATGGCAGTTTTCTCACTTAAAAATTGTAACTGAGTGTTTCAAATTAGCTGAGTGAGTATGTTTTATAGGATAAGTCACTGTTGATCATCTAGTGGAATAAAAATCAGAACATCTTTGCGACTCACATTTTATGACAGAAGTTAAGCAAAGATTAGCCTTGCAGCAACTGCAAAGAATTATCAGAAGCAGCACAGTGTTTAATGTCATTGTTTGCTTATGGCAACTGCTTTGGGAGAACAATGCCCAAACCCCTGTTTATTTCATACTATTGGTAAAGTTGCTTGTACTTCTCTGCGGCAAGGAAGTCCAAATGAGATTACAGGATATCCATTACATAACTGAAATTCAAATGCCATTCAACTATCTAGTCTTTATATCTATGGCAGACGTGGTTAGAAAAGACAATGAATTAGAATGGGAAAGAGGAACTGAGGTGCATAGGAGAATATAGCAGGTCTGGCATATGGAGTGCATATGTTCTCTACTCTCCGAATTTGACTTTGACTGTAAATATCCCTGTTGAGTAGGACTTCCACTTCACACAGAAGACTGTAAGGCATATGTCAGTGTGTTTGGATTAAAATGAGTTTACATGGGGTTTCAACCATGCTGTGGATCACTGCTCTTTCTATGCTTGGCTCCTGCTAGAACTACAGAATCATTTAATTGGAAAAGACCTCTGAGATCTTCAAGTTCAACTGTATCTGTCCACTTACTAAACCACGTCCCTCAGAAACAATAATAGCAATCTTTCTGATAAAATAACCATAGCTGAGTTAAGCTTCGTGTAAACTGTAATCAGGCATCAAGACTTATCACATTTATTCACTAGGAATCTACAAATGTTAGAAGGTATCACATCCAAGTACCCAACCGTGTAACCCAGATAGGACAAACACAAACTGTGCCAGGATATTAAAGGCTAAATCCATGATGCATACATCAAATCCATTGCATGAAAAACAAGTAAATGTACAGACTACAGTGAGCAAAAACAACTGGAACTTCAAGGTAAGGTGATGATTTATCCACCACACAAAAACCATTTTGTTACGCATACAACTTCAGCACACATTTCTAAAAATTACTGATGCCTTATTTTAGATTCAGGGGAAAACAGGTGGATTCTTGAGTCTTGCGATTAGAAGTCTAATCTAGAACACAAGAGATTCTCAGACACTAATTTGGGAACAGCATGTTCAGCAGCCTCTGTAATGAATTATGACCCCTATATGCATAGAGCTCCATAGGCATAAAACTGCCCACTTTACCAGACTGGAACTCTACAATATCAACTTCTTTGAAAGTCAGCATACCCTAACAAAACTGGATAGTGTCAGATTAGGATAGCATTTTTATCATTTTTCTGCTAACCTTTATTTTGCAACACACCAATAAAGTCCTGTTCAGGGTATTTTGATGGCATCATTCCCTGAATTCCACTTAATTTGCTGTGAAAGTAAGACTGCAGGTAGCCTGCTTCTGACTAAACAAAATGTCCTACAAAAGGACAATTTAACCTGTTTCTTCTTTCACTCCCCACATAGTTACCATCTGTTGTTTCATTCCCTAAATACTTAAGATAAGCCCATTTTCCTTCCTGTCCAGGTATCCAACTTGGTTTTCCCCCCAGAGGAACTGTACTGCTGATGGAATTTAGATACCTACTATCAAAAATATGCATCTTAAGTAGAATTATAAACCTCTACATTTAGTTTCAGAGTCATAATTGTTGCTAAGAGTGACTTTAATACTTTTTTCTTAAAGAAGATGCCAGCATTAATTTTGATGCATCAGATTATCAGAACCAGATTTATCACAGGAAAAAAGCGAGAAAGATGTCTTGGATCCATCAGAAGAGGTCACTTAAAAGCACTGAAGTGACAAAGTAAATAAAATTACATTCTATTTCTGTTCAAGAAATACTGGAAGACTAAATAGCAAAGCAGAACTCCCTTCCTTGCTTTGGCCAATGCAGAAGCAACATATGACAGTATTTTGGCATCCTCTCTCTTCAGAAATAAATTTTTTTGAAGTCATGCCTAATATTTGATGGGACAGTAGACATTCCACTCAATAACATTACAGTCTTTCTAACTCATAGCATATGATTTTGTAGAGAACATAGGAAAGGATTTGAAAGATGTGGTCCATAGTCAGCTCCCTAATTTTTTTTTCTCCAGAGATTTTTAGGACTGGAGTTGTACAATGTACTAGAGATTTATAAAGATTATGCTCTAACCTGATTACAAAATGCAAGTTCATAATAGATTTTCTTTAAACTCAATGTTCTCAAAATGTCTTGAAATTCTCTAAATGAAACATAATTTTCAATGAACTGCTCATAATCTGTTTCTGACTTTTCATTTGTGAATTAGTCTTTTTCCTAGTTATTCTTTTTATTCAGGATAGAGAAAATATATGCATAAAATATCAGTATGATGTGAAAATTATGCTCTTCCCTCCTTTATGAAAAGTTTATGGGATTTTCTATTTTAATTACAATTTGCACTTTAGACAGTCACTCCATATGTAAGAAACATGACCAGAGGTTCTGCTGATATTTTCTTTCATTGGAATTAGAAACAAAACACAGTTGTGCAGCTCTGTGGGACTGACTGAATTTCTCACACTTTTTAATGTCACACATTTTTCATAGCATTGTTAGGAGAAGAGACAGAAAATAAATGTAATTATTCCTTTGTTCTGTTCAAACGGGTAATTTCTGGGTGTCTTTATCAGGAATCAGCTTTACTTGTAGCTTTTCACTGATTGTTGTTCCTCTACACCATTTTGCCCTGACTATGTTTATTAAGTTGTTGTCCCTTCATCAAAATAGAGACAATTGTATTCCAGTAAATAAACTACCTTTTTTTTAGCCAGCTTTTGATTTGCAAAGAACTTTTACACAAAAGAAAGGTATTAATATAAAAATATGCAATTTGAAAACAATCTTACAATATAAATCAGATGTGATAATACCTGTGATCCCCATGACATGGTAGACATCATGGGGATACAGAAGACCCATATCATTCCTATATTATGATTCTTTTGCTCAAAGAGAAAAATCTCTGTATTTTCCCTATTAGAAAAGAGATTGAAGTAATAAACTTTACTTTTCATAAAAACTAAAAACTATGCCATAGTGGATGCAGAGCCAGAACAATCCAAAGGCAATCTTTAATGATTCTCATATGAGAATGTTCATTTAAAGCACAGAAAATGTTTTATGTTTCCTTGTGAACATTAGGCAAGAAGTACATATTTATGGTATTGAATTGAATTCCTTAAGTAGTAGAACTGATAGAGTAGTTGATATGCTACAAACTCAACTTGGACAGTACATTTGAATATTACAAGTCATTTTCCACTCTATAAGGAAATATTTGTCTAAGAAATGAAATAGTTTTAGCCTAGTGTTTCATTTTTCACACTTTAAATTCAGCATTTAATTGAAAAAATCTCTGAGGATTAAAACCTGCTGAATGATCTCGAAATAGTTGCAATTTATAGTCGTTTTACTTCCTGCTTGTGCTTATATGCAAGACAAAGAAATAAGAAGGTATCCTTGATTTTACAGTCCAAAATACTTCAGCTTCATTCAGAGGAGATTAACAATTAGAATATTCACTTAGGGTTTAGCAGGAACTAAATGTGGGTGTTTATGATCTACCTTATATTCCTACTCCTCAATGCTGTTCAACACATTTTCAACTTAAAAGTAAATGAGATGTGCTTCAGAGCAGGAGAACCTGACTTTTAAATTAGAGAAAAAGGTGATGAGCAGCCAAATAATTATACAATACACCACACAATGAAGGTTGCATTTAAGTTGCTTTCTTGTTTAGGTTACCCCATATGCGTAGCTTGTTCATCATTATGGTGTTAAAGGTATTTGGAACTTAGTTTACTACTGAGAATTTTATTTGCTTGTAGCGAGATACAGCCACCTTCTACATTCTCTGTTCAAGACTTTTTAGACCAAGGTAATATGTAATCCCTGACATGTTATTATGGCAAGCTTAAAAAACCCCACTTGCATTAATTCTACATATCCGATATTCTTGCCTTCCCCCTGGAACTTCAGTGAGAGAGATGAGATACTGAGATCTCAAAAATGGATTTACCTCCAAAGACATCTTTACTTCAAAATATGTTTCACAGTTCCTTCTGACCTGTTGTTGCTATGTCACATAGTCACAGACAGCACCTCCTGTGTGCAGTCCAGGCACAGCAATCTGTACTGTGCTGGCAGCTTCATTCTACTGCATCCCAGCAAATTCTTGCTTATAGTTACACACCCAAAGGCTTCCCTACTGAGTGAAACATCCAGCTTTCCATGAGGAAAGCCTATAATCAGGCCTTAAAATAAGGCAGATCCAAACTTCTTGTCTCTTCAAGAACACACATACATTTACACTGCGAAGGTGTACTGCTCCTTGATTAATATAAAAAAAAGTTCCTTTTCTTGCTATGCGAAATCAGTTACGAAGGATAAATAACGAGGAAGGAAGATAGATGCATCACAATTCTGTGACACCTAACACAAAAAGACCTGTTGGGCAGATATGCCATTGTCCAACACTCTTAAAGATCTCTCTGAGACAATGGATTGGCACCACACTGATCAGAACTCAAGCAGAAAGCTATATTTTGTTCTCTTTCACTTCCAGACATAATTCTGTCCCCCTGGAAACAAACTTTCAAATGAACTTGAAAACTCACAGCCTCACTTAATATGCACACCTTCTTAATATACACATATTCTTACATGTGGAAAATTAATCTGTATTGGTCTGCAATGAGTGAAAATCTAAGACGCTGAAAGAACACCATACCAATATGCAAGTGCTAAGTCTACTGCTGCCATGAATGACGTGGGTTTTGAATGATTTAGATCAGATATCCAATGCACAGCAGTTGGAAGATGTGCTGTGTCTCAGAGAAGACCCTGATTCACAGTCAACTGTGGGATTCAAAACAGGTTTTTGACTTTATAGACTGATTTCACAGTGGATGGCAGAATTAAATTCTGCAAACAATTTGGATGTATTACATTGATTTAGAGTCTAATAGAAACAGTTTTGAATAACTGGCTTAGGTTCCATCCAAAAGAAAAAGCCAGTAGCTGAACTCAGTTAACGTGCCAATTATTCAGTATTATCCTCATAGTGCTAAGCACTACGCAAAAGTAGGTTACAGAGGAGGGAAAAGCACCCAATTCATATCTGGTCTAATGTATTTGGGCAAAGTATTTTCATGGATATATATAATATTATCGTTTCCCTTGTGGTATTCTTAAAAATATCATATATCATTGCATTTTTGAAAGACATTTCCTCAATCATTAAATCACAGAATCGTTTAGGTTGGAAAAGACATTTACAATCACTGAGTCCAACAGTAAACTACCACTGCCAAGCCCATAACTAAACCATGTCCCTAAGCACCAAATCTACACATCTTTTTAAGTGCCTCCAAGGATGTTGGCTCAACCACCTCCCTAGGCAACCTGTTCCAATTCTCGACAACTTTTGGTGAAGTACTATTTCCTAATAATCCAATCTAAACATCTCCTGGCACAACTTGAGACCACTTCCCAGTAGGAGTAAGTTCATGACCACATTTATTTTTAAAAAACATAGAAGTGCTTGTTCTAGAACTCACTGTTTATGGATTTATGTTTGTTTTCTTGCATAACTGTTGTAGGTGTGAATACATATCTTCACATATTCTAAAACGCAAAAAAATTAGTCACTTCCCACTGAATCCTGATCAGAAGATTATTGCAGCTACATAGATAAAAAGTATGAAATAGCTCTTTGTTATAAGAATTTGAGGGGGTTGCAATTCCACTTTTATGTTTTGTTCTCAAATTATGAAACCCTCCCTTATTTGTCATTTCCTACTCTAAGTAGCAGACTCAGTGTACTGCTTTGGAGACTTCTGGGGACGAGATCCACTGTCATTGTTGCAACAGTTGGCAACCCTCTAAGAATGCTTTGCTGCTGCCAAGTAAGCACAAAGTAAAGACAACCACAAAGGTTTGAGCCGAGAAAGCTCCAGCATTTTCTAATAAGTATTATAAGCAGCCCTTGACCCAGGGTGCCTCGTTAGGGATGGTCAAGCATCTACTAGCTGGTGCTCACGAGAGGCTTATGTAACAACCAGGCCATAAGTACAGCCAGCAGATGCAGCAGCTTGTACAAGAAGGTACAAGGAAGGGGATCTCAGCTGAAATTGTTCCCAGGTACATAGTCTCAGGTAGAGCGGTGACATGCCACAGGGTAATTTTACTGGCAAGTGCTGGAGTAGCTGCCTCTGCCAGAACAGAGGCTTTGATGCAGATGGAGCTTTGGGTCGTTGAGGCACCACTCCAAGTCCCAGCTGCAGGGTCTATCTTTGATGCCAGGAGAGACAACTTTATTTCTTGTAGGTCTGCTGTCTTGGAGGAGCTGTGCCATCAAGGAAAGGAATTATGGAAGCAAGGGTGCAGGTCGTGCAGCATCAGAGAAGTTGAAAAGGATGCAGTCAGGATGTTCTCTGAGATACAACAGCTTGAAGAGCCCTGGACTCTGACTGCAATAGAGATGCAGGGCTGGTGACTGCTGGCATCAAGAGTAGGGCTTCTTCCCCACCTAATGACTTACAACTACAAAATAGGTTCACTGCTTTCAAAGTTGAAGAGAAGCCACATTTGCCTTAAAGCAAAGTATCTGTGCCATCTGACCCTAACCTGTGCAAGACCACCAGGAAGAAGCTGTGAGTAATTACAGCATGCAACTCCTTGCTGCAGGGGACAGAGGGGCTCATCTGTTGACCTGATCTATCAGTTAAGAGAGGTGCGCTGCCTGCTGGGGCCCAGAACAGGGATACTGTGGAGGGACTGCTGAATCTTGTCTGATTATCTGCTACCCCCTGCTGTTCTTCCACATGGCCACCAATGGTACTGCAAAAGGAAATCTTAAGAGCAGCAAAAGTGACTATAGAACTACAGAGCTGTAGTCAAGGGCATGGGGGTGCAGGTGGTGGTCTCCTCAATATTCCTGGTTAAACAAAAGGGGAGGACATGGATAATATAGGTCAATAGGTGGCTGTAGAGTGGGTGTTGATGAGAGTGTTCTGGATTCTATAACCATGGGACCCTGTTTGCAGATTAGCGTCTGCTTGTGAGAGATGGGATTCACTTCACTGAACAGGGCAAAGTTACTTTTGACAAAACGGCTAACCTGGTAAGAAGGGTTTTAAAGCAGGAATGCTGTAGGAAAGACAGAAAGTCACCAGCAGCCCTGTGAGAATGTCATGCAAAGAGTTGATGAGCAAAAAATGTTTGGAGTGATGTGACAGGAAGGGATCACAAAATCAACAAAATGGGGTTTAAGCGGACTCACCTCTATCATTTTTATGTAAGCAAAGAAGTGCCTGCAGGGCACCATTGTGGGGAAATCCTCAAAGCCTTTTCTGGGAAATCAGTATGCTGTGTGCCTAGTGTGGGGAATCAATATAATGAGTTAGATCTGTGTGCAGTTGCAGGGCTTCAACTTTTTTAGGATGACAGAGATATGATGGGATAGCTCCTATGACTGAAGATACTGCAATCAGAATCACTGAATTGTTTAGGTTGGAAAAGACCTTTAAGATCATCAAGCACAACCGTAAACCTAACACTGGCATATTCACCAGTAACCATGTCCCTAAGCACCACACCTACATATCTTTTAAATACCTCCAGGGATGGTCACTCAACTGCTTCCCTGATCAGCCTGTTCCAACGCTTGACAACCCTTTTGGTGAAGTATTTTTCCTAATTTTTAAACTAAGAGGTGTCTGCTAAAAGCTGCAAGACCATGAAAAGCAAGTGGATGAAGCCTTCTACAGAAGCTAGGAGCAGCCTCATGTTCACAGGCTCTCATTCTTACGGAGAATTCTGACCACTGCAGTATCTGCTGGAGGCACAACACAGCACTGCAAAAGCTATCGTGGAGTTTCCCGGAGTACATTGACAAGAACTTCTTGACCCAAGTGATAGATCAGCCAGTGAGGAGAGGTATTCTGATGGACCTCATACTCACCAACAAAGAGAGACTCAAAGGGGATCTGAAGGTCAAAGGCATCCTTGGCTGCAGTGACCATGACATAGTGGAGTTTAGGATTCTGAAGGAGGGAGAGGGCAAAAAGCCAGATTACAACACTGAACTTGAGGACAGCAAACTTTGGCCTCTGGAGATCTGCTTGGAAGAGTCCTATGGGATAAGACCTTGAGGGGAAAGGGGCCCAAGAAATCTGGTTAATAATCAAGTATCACCTCCTGCAAGCTCAAGGAATGGGGAAGGGGACCTGGTGACACAGGAAAAGGCTGAAATAGTGAGTACCTTCTTCAACCCCAGGTCCCAGAGACCACAGGGCACAGTCTGGAGGACAGAATTCATCCCCTTGGTGGAAGAGGATCAGAGAATCAGGGTTGTGATCAGGGAATACTTACACTGGACATACATAAGTCCATGGCCCCTGAAAGGATGCACTCATGAATACTGAGGGAGCTGGCTGATGTCACTGCCATCCCATAATCTCTGAACAATCATGACAATTGGAGGAATTGCCTGAGAATTAGAGAAAAGCAATGGTCACTCAATGGTTGAGGGAACCACAGGCTGGTCAGCCTCCCGTTGTTTCCTGGGGAGGTGATGGAGTAGCTAACCCAGGAAACCATATCCAGGCATGCAAAGGGCATGAAAACGATCAGTAGCAGTCATCATGGACTCACCCAGGGGAAGTCGTGCTTGATGACCTGATTACCTTCTGAAATGAAAGGTTTGGTAAATGAGGGGCAAGCAGTGGATATTGTCTTCAGTAAGGCCCTTGACACTATCTCCCGTAAGATCCTCATAAAGAAGATGTTCGAGAATAAGCTGGAGGAGCAGATAGTGAGGTGAAATGAAGACTCACTGAATGGCTAGGTGCAGAGGCTTGTGATTAGGGTTATGAAGTCTATCTGATGGCCAGCAAAAGGTCGTATTTTCCAGGGACCAATCCTGCATCCAGCCCTGCTCAACACCCTCACTGATGATACGTCAAATGGGACTGAGAGTGCCCTTTGTAAGTTTGCTGATGATATAAAACTAGGAGGAGTGGCTGATAAGCCAGCATCAGAGGTGCTGCCCTCTGGAAGATGGACCTTGACAAGCTGGAGAAATGGGCTGACAGGAACCTCATGAAGTTCAACAAGTGCAAAGTCCTGCATTTGGGGAGAAACATCTCCATGTATCAATACATGCTAAGGGTCTCCCAGCAGGAAAGATGCTTGGCAGAAAAGGATCTGGTGGACCTGAAGTTGAACATGACCCAGCAATGTGCTATTGCAATAATAAAAGCTAATGGTATCTTGGTCTGCATTAAAAGGCGTGCTGCCAGCAGGTTGAGGCAAGTGATCTTCCTCTCTCCTCACAAATGGTGAGGACACACCTGGGCACCTGTGTCCAGTTCTGGGTTCCCTAGTACATGAGAGAAATGAACATATGGGAGAGCATCCAGCAACGGGCCACTAAGATAATGAAAGGACTGGACTACCTCACGTATAAGAAAAGGCTGAGGGAGCTGGGAATGTTCACCCCAGAGCAGAGAAGGCTCACAGAGGATCTCATCCATGTATACAAATACCTGAAGGGAGGGTGTAGAGAAGATGGAGCCACATTGTTTTCAGTGGTGTTCAATGACAGAGCCAGAGGCAATGAGCATATGCTGAAACACAGAGAGTTCCCTCTAAACATCAGGAAATACCCACACAGTTAAAAAAACGCAACTGAGCACTGACACAGGTTGCCAAGAGAGGTTATGGAGTTTCCATCCTTGCAGGTACTCCAAAGCCATCTGGACATGGTCCTGGGCAACAGGCTCTAAATGGCCGTGCTTCAGCAGGGGTGTTGGACCCTTCCAAGCTCAACTCTTCTGTGATTACCTATTTTTTTGTAGTAGAGGAGAAGAACGAAGAATACTAAAGATTTGGGCATTTAGTAGCATGTACTAATAGCATTTAATAGCAAGTACTTTGAAACCTGCAAAGAATGCTTACAGCCTGATTCAACAAAAACACACTTGAATCTTCTATAATAAAAGCTAAATACTATCCTTGCTTCACCTGGGGCCTGCAAAGGAATGTGGGACAGTGCAACACAGATCAGTGCAGAAGCAGTCATGTATGAAGATACACAGGTGTGCAGAATCACGCCTAATAGGTAAGGCAAATACGAACTAGCTTATATGAACATGTAGGGCTAAATAAACCTGAAGGCAGCAGTACACTATGTTATACGCTGTATTGCGAATGATTTCCTGGGCTTTATCTTACTACTAAACTGAACCTGTGGATAGAGAAAGAACAACATGTGGAAATTACTTACCCTCCTTCCTCAGAGTATTTGTGACCAAAGGCAAGGATGTCAGATGCCCGGCCACTGCCATCACATATCACAACGGGAACAGGAGGAGTGTCTCGCAAGTACTCCAGAACAATGGAGATAACATTGGGACCTCCTTCCACAATGAGGGCCACCACTGGAACCCCTTGACCAATTCCTGGATTATAGGAAAGAAGCAAACAAAACCAAACAAAAACAAAAAGGAAAAACAACATGCAAAGCCAGCAAAGTAAACAAAACAGACAACAGAAAAAAAAAATTAGACTGAAATTACTTCATTGTGACTGTATAGTGTTATGTTATAATGAAAGGTGTTTGGAAAATCATAGATTATAAGGACAGAAGTAACCAGTGTAGTCATCTTGTTGGTTTCACTGTATATAATAAGATTTTCTAGAATTATCTTCTATTTTAAATACAATATTTATGGCTGAAAGAAACCATGACCTTTCAAAAATATCAAATCTTGGTTTGAAATCATAGAAAAGCTAACACAATTCCTCCTACCATGTTCAGAGTCATGACTTTGTAACTTGCTTGTAATCTAGATTTTGCATGGTGTCAGTTTCCAGTCATTGGGTCTTCCAGTAGCTCTGCTTGCCATTTTAAAACCCCCTCTAGATGTTTTTGTTACCGTATTAGATGCATTTTAACCTTGCAGCTGGATAGTCCTTTAATATTGTTTTTGATAAAAGTACACATATTCTGTTACAAGTAAATGTAATACTTTTTTTCTAGTTCTAGCTGGTCTTTCAGTTTTTATCTGAATTCTTTCCAAATTTGAAGCATATTTCTTTATTTGAAGAACCCACACTGGGGACATTGTTCCAGAGAGAGCTGAACTGGTGCTGAACCAGAGGAGAAACATCTTCATTTTCAGTACTTGTAGTATAATTAGATGGGAACTCTCTGCAAAAGTTACAGCACAGACTTTGATGGAAAGTCTTATGGATTTAGACAAAGGCAATCTGACACCAGATTGGTGTTAACACGAATGAAAAAGCTTTTACGGTTCTCTCTTCTTGACCAGTTGAGACTGGGGACAGTGAAAATGATTCAGGCAGTAGAACTAGCTGAACATCTTCTATAAACATTTTTTTTTTGTCAACAGAAAGACTTTTTCCTTTTAAACTAGCTGTTTCTAAGAAAGTTGCATGAGGCAAGGCAACAACAAGTTTTAAGGTAAACGCCTCCGTTTCCATTTAAATGGGTTCAGTCCACAAAAGCAAGGCAAGCCTGTGAGACTCGGTCATTAAATCCGTTTAGACCCTCTAGAAACATTCACAACTGAACTGATTTTTGATAGTCACAAAAATTTTTAAGGATTTGAATTATGATCAAAAAATGAACTGTATTGTGAAAAACGAAAATACCCATCTCTTACATACAAATAGTAAAATATTGTAAGCCCCTTCTGAAATATTTTACAAGCAAATATTGTGTTTCTTGGAGAGACTCTCAGCATGCTTTGTAATGGCAATGCGCTTTGGAATGTTCTCAGAATATTCTGTGTTATTGAAAATATTCAGTAGGTCAGAGAGGTGATGTTTTCTCAGATTTTCAAACTATTCAGCTTATTTTCAGGAGCAGGTTTGTGTGAAACATCTCACACAAACTTGCATATTAACTATATCTCATTCAATAAGGTCTCCATTTCACATACTAATGTCTTAGCATTCCTGCTATAATGGCAAAAAGACAGGTACTTTCATGACTTAATTAATAGAATACAGATAACAGTGTTTTTATTTTCACCTTATATAATGATTCAACCCAAAAGAAGGAGAAATATATCAAATACCTGGGAGTTAAAATCAGTTATCTGAGGCTCATCACTACCTTGATTTCTAAAACAGTAACTTGTATTTGGAGCATTTCAATAAGCATAGATTTTTGCAGAGCAGACTAGATTACTATGTATCTCACAGGGTCAGCTATTGTGGATATTGTTGGTGCAATACTGTAAATTAGACTGCAATATTGTATGAAAGATTTATACATTCAACCTCAAGCTTCATTACTGTGTTATTGATTTTGTGGCCAGCAACAGAGTCAGTGAGAGGCTTTCCTGCACTTGTGATTCCTGGAAGATACCTGGAAGGAACTGGAACATTTGTCCTGATGTGCACCAGTGGCAACTTGTAGGCCTTCATGCTTTTGTATAGAAAAGAAATCTTTTTTTCCCTTGACACAGGGGTAGTGCATGAATATGTAAGTTAAAAACAGTAAAGTAGAAGAAATGAATGAATTTGAAAATGGAAGCAAGGAAAAACTGCATCATGCCTGTGCTCTGTGAAACCAGATTTTAAAATATCTTTCATTCTTTGCAGAAGCCCTAATTTGTTTTCCCAGTTCTTGGAAAAACATGAATCTTTTATACTATGACTATATGTATAAATAATCTGTCTGTCATAAATTATGACTAATCGTTTTTATGAAGAGCTAAACATGAGTTAACCATTTTTTTAATAGACCACTAAGTGAATAAAATGCCTCATTCACTACAAAATGCATTTACTAGTCACGTTTAAGTGCGCTTGTAAGAGTAACTACGACACATCAGTACGTTGTGCTCTATTTCTAAGTTCATCCCTGAGGTCAGGGCAAATAAATCTGAAAGGCTCTACTATTGTCTTTAATTTCTGCATCTTAACACTGGGTGGTGTTGGGTGCATCTGAGATGATGTCATGAGGTCAGACATGTTGATATGGGTTCCCCTACCTTAATTTTCTTTTTCTACCTGGAAATTTTGGCTGAAGAATTTGATAACCATTTGCACTTGTTTCAGTTGAGGCCTGTGGCTGTTCCATTGGAGGAGTTACTGCACAGTGGTTGGTACATCCCCACACAATACTCAGCTGTAGAGTAAGTCCTCCAGAAGCCTTAAGGCTTGCAGTGCACATAAGACAGAGTCACCGTGGACATATCCAGAGTCCAAACTGTTGCAAATGTTGGGGAAAATAAGAGTCCATGAACCTACATTCTGTGCTTAAGCAGTCAGCGTGACATCTAAAAGTTTTTTCTTATTGAGACACACTGCTCATCTGTGCTGTGTGGAAACCATGCTCCCACACTTTGTAGAAATCCTGAACCTACTGCAGATGTCTACAGGGCAATTCTGATATGGAATGGCACATCAGTTCTTCATGAAAGCACGTATAATTAAGGGGCCTCTACACTTTTGCACAGCACCACCATTCATCTCCACAGGTTACTAAACTTTCCTGGACCTAGATGTACTGCAAACAGTGGGGTACATGAATTAGCAGGTTTCTCCAGTGGTCATGATACCACTGGCTGTCATGTGCTTCTCTGAGATAATGAAATAATGGACTCTTCACAGTAGAAATTTTCTGTAACAGGCTTTAGATCTGTTTTAGGCCTCTAACTTGTGTATATCCTGCAAAAGGTCTACTGTTTGTGAGAACAGCTACTTTTCTACCTACAAAATTCTTTCAGGATCATGACATTTGTAAAGGGTAAACTCAATGCTCTCTTAGTGGCTGACAAATACAGTCATAAAACAGAGGTCAAAACCCAGAAATCAACAGATATATACATGTCAGCGTGCTTGCAAGTGTCTGCAGCTGCACACTATGCTCAAAGGTATATATAGACCACGTATACAGACCATTTTGGACAGGCTATTCAGCACAAATACCCACTTCCGGAAAGGAAAACCTTTAAAATGTTTCATGCGCAGAAGCAAAACTAATTTGAATGCAAAGCCAAACAATTTAAAATTTTTCTTGTCACATACTATTTTACATAATAATTCTGTTTTTTTTCCAGATTCTCTTGCCTTCCTAGTTTGCTTTATGGAGAAAATGTTAGGATATACTTTTTTTTAAAAAAAATATTTTATTTTTTTAAAGTTGTACCAGTTAATGCAAAATGCTCCTTCATTATATGGAATGAATCACCAGGTTTTCCCAAAGATACTAAGAAAAAAAATCTCCCCCACCTTTACTCTTTTAACTACGTACCTGTTAATTTGGATTACAGCTTCCTTTGCAAATACAGCTACAGGAACTTTGTGCTGTCCATACTTCTAGAGTTAAAAACTCCTTGAACACCACGTTTGTTTCACAAGCCCTGCACTGCTGTTTCTCTCTTCCCTGACAAATTGCTGCTCTTGCTAGCCAGCAAGTGCTCTGAGGTATGATCCAATCCCACCCTTCGCTGCAGCCTAATCTATCATTTAAGGCCCCAAACCATGGTGGATAGCTGGCTTAAGCATTAGTCAGATTAGTCAGCCATAACAATGAAGGTAAAGGCAAATGGTATAACAAGTAGGAATATGTTTTCTTTCAGCATGCTAAAAGTAATCATCCCTTCCATTGCAGACACGATATCCCTCAAATACATTCACACAGAATTGTATGATATAATGACAAAACAAGAAACTTCATAAATACAGGTTTTTTGCAGCTTGGACATAGAGCAAAACTTGGGTTCAGAGGTTTATTTAATATTAACAAAAATGCACTCTGAACACATTTACTACAACCCTATTACCAACAGGTATCTTGATACTTCAATTTAATAAATACTCACCAGCAGACCTTGGTTTGGTTTTCTTTGATTGTTAAAAATGTTTTGCATGTGTAACAACTGAAACTAAACTGGGTTGCATTTGAATGTCATGTGGATGAATATGTACTAAATTGAAGTGAAAAATGAATAAAAAGTTCATGAAATTACGAATTTATACATGTATAAATTAGTAAACACCAAAGCCACCCTGCACATGTGGGCCACTAATCCTAAAGCAAGTGATGACTTTTTAATACAAGGATTGTTTATCGATGGCATTTAGTGGAAAAATCCACTTAACTGTCAATGGAAGACTGATAAAGTGTGAAGCTCAACAAAAATGTTACGTGCTTAAAAGGTCTTTGACTTTTGAACTATATTTTGATCAAATTTGATCTTAGTTTTAATCTAATATGTGAGAGTAACGACAATTTTTTAGTAGAAATCAAGTAATAAGCATTAATCAGTCATATTTGAAACAGAGCAAAAAAGCATTTCTTTCTGAGTTTCTTTTTTCAGAGTTTGAGGTTTACGTTCTCTGAACTCAAGTTGGAACTTGGGGTTTCTGGGAAATTAAAGAAACCCAAAGAAAGTCCTTAGCTCAAGAAGTCCAACATCGAGGCCATTGCTATATTTCATGGGCTACCAGAGTACGCAGCAGTGTGTTGCATCAGCAAAAGCTGAAAGAAACACACCACATAGAACCTGTGGGTTTTAGAAGCACTTTGGTCCAACTGTTTGTGTAGCAATTGAATATCCTAGTGAGAGGTACTTAACACAGAATGGATAATCAATCAAATGTGCTCTGGAATTTTACTTATCTGAAGTCCACCAACTGTGGCTTAAAAGTTTGAGGAAAGTAATTTTCAATTTCTGAATTAATATTTGCCTTTCTGTATCACAGTCAACAGATAATGCTCTTTGGTTGTTAATAAGAGTGTGTTTAATCACTAAGTGCTGCTTAAATAGATATAAAATGGTATTGGATTTACAACAGTCTTTAAAGGTTTACAAGATAAATAAATATGTCTGCTTCACCTATGAACACCTATGCCTAAGGTCCCAACTGCCTTTGAAAGGCAAAGTGGTACCAGAAAACACCCTAAAATAATCTAGAGCCTTCTCATTAGGGTACATTGAAATAACCCCGCAACATTTTTTTTCTTTTCAGGCTATTGTTCTCAGCCTTCAGGTCCTTTTGGAAACAGCTCCTGATGCAAAAGAAACAATTTTTGGCTAAAATATCAATATATCAATAGCACATAGATAAAACCACCTGCATATACAACAGATCTGCTTCCCCAGCTCTGCAAATCACAACCACAGTATGCTTACCACCAGAACAAGAACATTATTAACTACTAAGTGAACATGACTGGAAAAAAGGGAATGTAGCCTGCCTTCATAGGAGGATGGAAAGGGATGATGGGTCTTATTAGGCGGAGAGACAGGAACGTACCCCAGATGGCATTACCAGCTCAAAGTTAATTTCATATAGCTGCACTTAGAGTCAGCTCTCACTTTTCTTCACCCCTTATTTTCAGCATCTTGCCCAGAGCACAACCAGTTACTACTTATTCCAGGTATGCCAAAAATGAGACAGATATTTCTTCTAATTGGCTGTTCAGTGATAAAACATGAACTTAAGTAGTAAGTGTCTGTTTAGTAATAAAACTGGAGCTTCCAGTAATAAAACTGGAACTGAAAAATTGGAACTTAACTGGCCAGTTCAGTGAAAGACAATAAAAAATTTCTTCAAGTATATTAACAACAACAGGAGGGCCAAGGAGAATCTCCCTCCTTTACTGGATGCAGGAGGGACAGTAGTGATGAGGGATGAGGACAAGGCAGATGTACTTAATGCCTTCTTTGCCTCGGTCCTTAATAGTAAGGTGAGATGGTCTCAGGATACTCGGCCTCCTGAACCAGAAGACAGTGAGAATGAAGCTCCAACAACACAGGAGGATCTGGTTAGAGACCTGCTTGGCCAATTAGACATACACAAGTCTATGGGGCCAGATGGGATCCACCCAAGGGTACTGAGGGAGCTGGAAGAGGTCTTCTCCAAACCCCTTCCCTTTATTTACTGGCAGTTCTGGCTGACTGGGGAAGTGCCACTTGACTGGCAAATGTGACACCCATTTACAAGAAGGGTCAGAGGGAGGATCCGGGGAACTACAGGCCTGTCAGTCTGACCTTGGTGCCGGGGAAGGTCATGGAGCAGATGACCTTGAAATCTATCACACAGCATATGCAGGACAATCAGGTGATCAGGCCCAGTCAACATGGGTTTATGAAAGGCAGGTCCTGCCAGACCAATCTGATCTCCTTCTATGAAAAGGTTACCTGGTCAATGGACGAGGGGAAGGCTGTGGATATGGTGTACCTGGACGTCAGTCATTTTTACTCTTTGATTTATTTTTGGTTTTTATTCTGTAGGTTCATTGAATCTCATCTGCTAAAAATTCCTTTTTCTTTTTCATGCTTCCAAACCATATTTTAAAATTACTACTAAAAATTTTATTTTGTTCCCCTTTATTGTTTCCTTTGTAGTTTGCATTCATTCTCCCGTTCCCCTTGTTATAGTCACTTCCATTCTGTGTTCTTGTCTTCCTAATTTCATTTTTGATATTACAAACACACTTTCTTCTCTGTCTCTTTGTGTCTAATCCATAATCCTCTTTTGTGTCCTCTATTTTTAATTCTCCACTTTACTTTAATTCTCCACTTTATAGCCTCAAGTTGCATAAGGGGAGGTTCAGATTAAACATCAGAAAAAATTTCTTCACTGAAAGGGTTGTCAGGCACCGGCACAGCCACCCAGGGAGGCGGCTGAGTCACTATCCCTGGCGGCATTTAAAATATGAGTAGATGAATTGCTCAGGGATCTGGTTTAGTCGCGGACAGGTACAGTAGAACTTGATGATCTCAAAGGCTTTTTCCAACCAAGCAATTCCATGATTTTATGGTTCTATGATTCTAAGAGTATGATCACTTTTCATTTGTCCCAGCCTGTTCTCCTTTCTCTTCCCCCTCACCACAGTACTTTCACTCTCATTTTTATTTCTTCAGTGTCATCTCATCATCTGTTTAAATCTGTCTAGTGATGTCTACTATCCTAATAGATACAGCATCGACAGACAAATGTGTGGACCTGACACCTGCACCAGATCGTCATCTAATATTGGACTAATCTTAAAAACTTCTCCAAAGGGCATCAGGCATGGTAACAAGAGAAAAAACAAAAACTGATGAGAAATTTCTGATACCTATTTTCATACTTCTCTTTGCAAAAGGACAAAGTTCAGAGACTTCTCAGAACCAGCAAGATATGGAAAGACTCCATGTAAGACTACCCTGGGATTTGTGAGCCTCACAAGACAGTAATGACTTGCTTGGTTACTTTCTACAGAATGGCATTTACTATTCAAAGCTGGCACTTCAAAGATAGACACACAAGAAGCTTTATGGTTTTTAGTCAATACTTACTCTATCTGTCCTAACACTCAACCTTTTATTAGGTCAGAACCACAGGACCTAACTGGTTTTTGTTTTTTAGAGCTCATCAGCTTTATATAATGGCCTAAGAGGCCCAGGAACAATTGCAATTCCATTAATTTCCACATTCTGTCTAATCTTTCTCAGCACTCTTCCCAGTTCTCTTTGCATGTGAACACTACCACATATTGTAGCCAGCGCTTTAGAAAGTTATCACAACAACACAATCGACATTTACACTGTCTCAAATTACATATGTTTTTACATATCAAGGAGTTTTTCCTTTGCCTTATTTTGCATATTTGTCAATATACTGGACACTATATAATCTCAGAAAATCATACTTCCTTTCTCACCTGAGCTAGAAAACTACAACACATGACATACAGAACAGCAAACATTTTGCTAAAAAGGATTCACCCTAAAATAATCTCTGTTTCTGAGTTTTATGGCTTTGTTCTGATTTTTATAGTGAATTCAGTAAATCTAAAACGTCCAAAAGTTATAGAGCTGAAATGACCTGTGATCTTTATCTTGTACATCAATCATATGAAAATATGTGTTTTCAACAAACTCATCTGTTGAAAGTCAAGTCCATAAGAGCAATTTATGGATCCACTTGCACTCAAATGTGTATTTACCTGTGCTTCAAGAACAATTTTTAACCTGTATATGCTTTCTCAGTCCTTTCTGAGATGACATATTTGTCTTCAGTGCCTCATCCACTAACACCATGAAGATTTTGATGAAAAAACCACAAGTTTCTGATCCCTAAGAAAATGTGAAATAAGTCGAGTTTCAAACAGTTCTGAGTTTTACTCAGATTTCACAGAAGTTAAACTTGCAGCAGGTTTCCTCTCCTAAAAAAACAGTACCTACATCTTCCCAGCTATGTTGTTATGAAAATGTTTCTGGGGTTGCATGGAATATGAAGGAAAAGTCTGAAACAAATGAAAATTCCAATGCATTTGATGGTGGTGCAATGGTCAGAGAAGATGCCGGTGATGACAGTTGAACGTCCCTTTGCCTTCCCAGCCCCTTTCATATATTCTCAGGCATAGGATGACAAAGGGAAGTCCACGGGTCACATCAACAGATATTGTCAACATATTGCCCTGTACAAATTGCCTTCTCTATCCAATGAAACGACCCAACTTTATCCATCAATTCCTTACTCAGAGGTAATTTTTTCTCATAGACCCACCAAAAATTCAACTACATTAACCAACCCTATAAAGAAGAAAGATGAAATACAAGGACACAGGTACCAATGTTTTCAAATGGCATACTGTAGAACAAATCTTCAGCACCAAACTGCATGTTTAAAATGAGAACAATTGCAGATTGATAATGAGTAGTAATATCCCACATGAAGACCTACACGGTCTAGGGGACAATTCTTCTAGAAATGTACTAATCAAAAGAAGAGTAAGACTATCACAACCTAAGGATTTGGTGTGGCAATTTGGTTTTCATAGTTAAAAAATGTCATCCCCTCTTATCAGGAAAAGCTGGACTCCTGCTGTCCAGGTGACAATATATGTACTTGTTATGTTCATCCCTCAAGATAGTAAAGTTCTTTTGCCTCATCATCACCCTCATCATCACTCTTCCCTTCTCTGAAGTTATGTCTAATGCTACAAAATAGCAGGAATCTCAGTAGTCCAAGCTGACAAGCAAATAAGCCTCTTTTATATCACTAGAACAAACATTAGATCTTCTTACATTTTGCCCCATGATGGTAGTTATTAACACCAATTTCAATACCACTGCTTCACTGAGTGGACTTCTATTTCCAAAGCAAATTTTAAGGATATAAAATCTGTCAGATAGTTACAGAGAAGAGAAATTTCTGGCAATATTCTGACCAAGATTTAAATCACATACTAAACACAAATTTTATTACTGATATGTACATGCTGATACATGCAAGACAAGGAAAATTATTGCATGTTTGCCAAAATAGTTATGCATACACAAGAACATGCTGTAAATGCATGTTGTGGTATGCTATGGTATGCAATGCTATGCGTTGCATTCTGTTGTTTTGTATCCAGATTCTGATTCTGCTGACAACCAATTATACTTCTGAAGAAAAACTTACAGCACTCCCAATGAATTCACAACTTCTTTCATTCAAATTAAAAACATTTCTACAGGCTATGCACTATCATCCTATAAATAATTTGTACTGTCTTTCTCCGCTGCTCCAGTAACAGCATTCATATGAAGGAAAGTAGGCATTTGTGATGGAAGTGCTGGGCAATCATGCTGTAAGCTCTTTAAGGTTTTGAGAATAACAGTAAAAACTACACCACATGAACTGAAGGCCTTAATGCAAACAGGAGGAATGAGCTGCGTATTATAAAAAGGCAAACAGTACAGAGCCAAAAGGGGAAAACTTTAGGTAGGATTTATGAAGATTCTGTAAGCAGTAGTAAATGGTCTTTTTATGTAATATGAAGTAATACTCGACCACATTTATTAATGAGAAAGCATTGTTCTGCCTAATCACAAATGGATGAAACGCACAGCATGTCAGCCTATAGGAATGACTTTGCAGGAAAGAGATTAACAGTTCCTAGATCAGACCTTTAGCTGAGTTGCTACATTGGCAATTATTCTAATCTAGCCATTTCTGGAGTGGCAGGAATGAATATTTTATGACTTGTAACTTCCAAGACACATTTTGTAGACAGAAGTCTTTTGTGTTTCTGGTTGGAGGCAAGACTGATGTGTCTATTGTGTTACTCAGCAATGTTCTGCAGAAGTGGTAACAACGTATATCTGAGCAAAGGAGGGGCCATTCCAGCACATTTCAAAGGAATGCTTTGTTAGTATCTAGGAATGTCATAATAGGAGAATTGCAATACGTTATCTATAGTAATTAGATGTTTTATTTCTTTCTCTTCTTATAGATTACACCATCTCTTTTGTGATACATTAAATTATCTTTTTGTAATGGGCACTACTATTTTCCTAGGGTGGGAAAGAAAAAGACCAGCTACACTGTTGCATCTTGGCATAAGAGATGAAGGACCGTAAAATACTCAATACCAATACCAGTTTTCTGGTAAATTTATTCTACCTGTTTCATTTTAAACATTTTCTTCTGAAACATTTCTTTGCACCATGGTGATCCATGGGCAACAACACTTGGGAAAAAGCAGCAGCAAATGAAAAATCTCTAATGTGCAGAAAACTTCCCAGGAATCAGGGGGAGGGGAAAAAGTATAGTGTAAGGGATTCTAGAAAAGAAAATAAATTCTCAGCATTTTAGAGAGTATGTTGATCCCTATTCCTTCTGAATCAAGTTGAGTGTTGAAACATAAGACTTTAGAATGACTTTATTCAGAAATACTGTAGATGAAAGGAGCCTGAAGGATGCACAAGAATTTTAGAAAAAGAATAATCAAATGCTAGATCTACAATATCATGGCAGACTATCTTTTGAGGATGAATGCCTAAGGACTTTTAGTTATCCTTATAAAGATAGCCAATTAGATCACATTTTTTTAAACCGACATTTATTTCAGCGCTCCAAGATAATAAAGGACTTCTATGAATTTTTGGAAAACCAATTCCAAACTCGAGAAATTCCACATAAACAGAAATTTTTCTGTGTTTGTTCTTGGAAAAAGCTTCCAATAAGGTAAATCTCTTGACTGTTCAGAGTAAAACTTGTAGCTCTTGTTCTAATTGGATAACTACATACTTATGTCATGGATGGTGGTTAGAGTGGATGCTAATCTCAACGTCATCCAACAGCATGCTCTCAGTGCACATAAGGAAAAACATGCACTTGTACTGGAAATCATTCTACAAATAGCCATGAAGCCTCTTATGCTCAAGGCAATGAGACAGAGTTTAGTATTATGAGCACTTCCAGAAACAGTAAATCAGAAATCAGTAGGGTGGTGGCAGTGAATTACATCAGCCTGACATGTTGTAGCTCCCAGCATGCCAAGACACAGTACAACCATAGCATCATACCTAAACACAGCTGCAGTCCACTTACTGTATCTGAAAAATCACACCTTTTGAACTGGGACATTATATTGCATTTAAAATCTCTGTATATTTGCTATGAAAACTTCCTGCCTTCTGCTCATTCATGCAGTATTTTTTGAACAGGAGGAACTAAAATTGCTTTAACTTCACATTTCAATGTAAAAATCTTTACATGAGCTGTCAAATTATCTATGTAATGCTGTACAAATGAACCATAATGGTAGAGTTGTCACAGCTATTTTTCCATTAGAACATGCAGAAGGAAAATCAGAGAAACAAAAGCGCAATTTGAATTTAATTTGGCTAATTCTGTTAAGGATAACAAAAAGCGCTTCTATAAATACATTAATAACAAAAGGAGGGGCAAGGAAATCCTCCATTCTTTGTTGGACCTGGGGGGGGAACATAGTTACCAGGGATGAGGAGAAGGCTGAGGTACTCAAAACCTACTTTGCCTCAGTCTTCACCAGTAGCAGAGGTGCCCCTCAGGATAACTGGCCTCCAGAGCTCACGGATATATCTGAGACAGGAAACCAAATGGCTCCCCTGTGTTCCAGGAGGAAATAGTCTATGAATTACTGAGCCACCTGGATTCACACAAATCAATGGGATCTGATGGATTCCATCCTAGAGTGATGAGGAAGTTGGCGGAAGAGCTTGCCGAGCCACTCTCCATCATCTACCAACAGTCCTGGCTCTCTGGGGAGGTCCCAGATGATTGGAAGTTGGCAAATGTCACGCCAATCCACAAAAAGGGCTGCAAGGAGGACCCAGGCAACTATAGGCCTGTCAGCCTGACCTCAGTGCCTGGCAAGGTTATGGAACCTTGATGATGCCATGATATTGTAGATCTAGCATTTGATTATTCTTTTTCTAAAATTCTTGTGCATCCTTCAGGCTCCTTTCATCTACAGTATTTCTGAATAAAGTCATTCTAAAGTCAGATCACCCTGACTGCAATCACACAGCACCTTCAGGATGGACATGGGATCCGACCCAGCCAGCACGGCTTTGTGAGGGGCAGGTCCTGTCTGACCAACCTGATTTCCTTTCATGATCAGGTAACCTGCCTGGTGGATGAAGGGAAGCCTGTGGATGTAGTCTAGCTGGACTTGAGCAAAGCCTTTGACACTGTCTCCCATGGCATACTCCTAGATAAAAAGGTAGCCCACGGCTTGGACAGGTGCACTCTCAGCAAGGTTAAGAACTGGCTGGATGGCCGGGCCCAGAGAGTGCTGGTGAATGGGGCTGTGTCCAGCTGGTGGCCGGTCACCAGTGGTGTCCCTCAGGGATCAGTGCTGGGTCCAGTTCTGTTTAACATCTTCATCGATGATTTAGATGAGGGGATTGAGTCCATCATAAGTAAATTTGTGGATGACACCAAGTTGGGAGGGAGTGTCGACCTGCCAGAAGGCAGGAGGGCTCTGCAGAGGGACCTTGATAGGCTGGAGGGTTGGTCTGAGTCCAACGGGATGAAGTTCAACAAGGCCAAGTGCCGGGTCCTGCACTTTGGCCACAACAACCCCATGCAGCGCTACAGGCTGGGGACAGAGTGGCTGGAGAGCAGTCAGGTGGAAAGGGACCTGGGGGTACTGATTGACAGGAGGCTAAACATGAGCCAGCAGTGTGCCCAGGTGGCCAAGAAGGCCAATGGCATCCTGGCCTGTATCAGGGATAGCGTGGCCAGCAGGAAGAGGTAAGTGATCCTTCCCCTGTACTCGGCATTGGTGAAGCCACACCTTAAGTATTGTGTTCAGTTCTGGGTCCCTCAGTTCAAGAAAGATATTGAGGTGCTGAAGAGGGTCCAGAGAAGAGCACCAAAACTGGTGAATGGACTTGAGCACAAGTCCTATGAAGAGAGGCTGAGGGAGCTGGGGTTGTTTAGCCTGGAGAAGAGGAGGCTCAGGGGTGACCTCATCGCTCTCTACAAGTATCTGAAAGGAGGTTGTAGACAGGTGGGGGTCGGACTCTTCTCCCAGGCAACCAGCAACAGAACAAGAGGGCATGAGCTTAGACTCTGCCAGGGAAGGTTTAGGCTGGATATCAGAAAAAAGTTCTTCACAGAGCAAGTAATCAGTCACTGGAATGGCCTGCCCAGAGAGGTGGTGGATTCACCATCCCTGGAGGTTTTTAAAATAAGACTGGATGTGGCACTTAGTGCCATGATCTAGTAATCATGATAGTGTTGGAATAAGGGTTGGACTTGATGATCTTGGAGGTCTCTTCCAACCCAGATAATTCTATGATTCTATGATTAACAGAATAATAGAATGGTTTGAGTTGGAAGAAACATAAAGAAGATTTAGTTCCAAACCCCCTGCCATGGACAGGGACAACATCCAATACATCAGGTTACTCAAAGTCTGATCCAACCTGGCCCCGAACACGTTGAGGGATGGGGCATCCATGACTTTTCTGGGCAACCTGTTCCAGAGCTTCATCACCCTCACAAGAAAAAATTTCTTCCTAATATCTAATCTACATCTCCCCTCTTTCAGCCTAAAACTGTTACCTCTCATCGTATCACTGCACTCTCTCCTAAAGAGCCCCTCCCCAACTTTCCTTTGGGCCCCCTTTTAGTACTGGAAGGCTGCTGTAAGGTCTCCCCAGAGCCTTCACTTCTCTAGGCCGAACATGCCCAAGTCTTTCACCCTGTCCTTATATGTGAGGTGCTCCATCCCTCTAATCATCTTTGCAGTCCACCTCTGAGCTTGCACTAACAGATCCATTCCTTCCAGAGCATATCTTAAGGTGATCTCCCTGCCTTTAAATTCCTGCAAAAATTCAGGATTCAAATGTTTGTGTGAATTGGAAACCAGAAACATTTCTGACCAGGCCACCTTGAATATTTCTGTTTGATCTTCAAACAGTTTTAGAAAAGTTCATCTTACTTTCAACTTTCTTTGCTACAGAATGATGCACTTTTTAAAGGAGTTTGAGATAACTTGTGGCTCACTGGAAGAGATGACTGATAGGCTATATTAAAATAGTCTTTACTTGTGAAAATAAGAAAGACCTACCCTGAGCATTGCAGTATCAAATTGATTTGTAGTTAAATGCACAACTGAGTGATTCTGTTCTAAATCTGCAGACTCAGATTGACCCACAAATGCAAAAGTACCCTGTCTTTACTTGGAAAGTATTTCTAAATTCCTGAATATTTCCCGTGAACAAAACAAGAGCTATGGATCTAGTAAAAGCTAAAAAGGTAGAGTGGAAACAGAGTATGCAGGACAATCTTTTATCTAGGGTTCACAGGAGGCACAAGGCAAGCTGCTTCTATTTATTATTATTATTTTTATTATTATTATTTAATAATAAACTCATTCAGGAAATTAAAACACTACTGAATGGCTGAGAGCAATGCCATATTAGGAACGAAAACAGCTGAGTCTTTCAGAATTATCTTGCATACTTAACACAGGTTTTAATCTTAAATTTTATAAAAGAGACCGCCACTGTCTTAATCTATTTGAAGGCAATACTGTTTTCTGTGTCTTTAAAAGGTGAATACAAGCTTGAAGTTCTGTTTGTTAATAGTGTGTGATCCCAACATCCAGGGGAGCTATCACTGCACTGGAGAATTATACAGTTGAAGCAAAGGAAAATAAATAAGGAAAAATGACAAGCGTAGCATGTGAAAGTAGGGCAGGCTTAAAAATAAGAATAAAATCTTCTTTCAGCACTATTGTCCAGGGACAGGCTGTCATATAAGAAGATACCAACTGTTTTTTAGTTCCTAAATCTATTCTGTTTTCTAGTCCTCTGCTCTTTTGTTTGGCGATTAACTGAAAATTGTACCATTTCCTGACTCTCCAGCAAACAATGCTGTCTGTTTTTCTCCACTCCACATGCTCACTACTGGACAATGGAAAGTAAAGATAGATATTTATGGCTGTACACACTCCTGTTTGGATGAAAATCGCTTTGCAGCAGTGAATCTGCATGCACAGGTCCGAGGATCTTGCTCTGCTAGGAAGCAGGGTAAGGAGAGACATTAGAAAGTGGCCATCTGTTTGGCCAGCCCAACAGGGCAGGTGAACCTTCTCTCATTCATATGGTCACCTTTCTGCTAACTAAAGGCTGGGCAGGACTCAGTCACCTTCCTCTAAAATGAAGGAAAACAACACAGCAGAAACATTCCGGCTGTTGCTGGACGAAGATGTATCGATCTTACCACCAATCTTCTTTCTTAACAATTGTCTCACATTTTGTTTCAAAGAAGTGTTGAGAGTCCCAAGTGTTTTTGTATTTATAAGAAAGAGATATTTGGGAGGGAGAGGTTAAGTGATAGAGAGATTCTGTCACAGAGAAAAGGGAAGAGAAAAGGAAGACAGATATTCATGGAAGAGTAAGGTGGTTTGGACATGGAGGAGGCTGGAGAGAGAAAAGAGAGGAAGTGAGGTGAGGTGAGGGAAGTGAGGTGAGGTGAGGGAAGGGAAGGGAAGGGAAGGGAAGGGAAGGGAAGGGAAGGGAAGGGAAGGGAAGGGAAGGGAAGGGAAGGGAAGGGAAGGGAAGGGAAGGGAAGGGAAGGGAAGGGAAGGGAAGGGAAGGGAAGGGAAGGGAAGGGAAGGGAAGGGAAGGGAAGGGAAGGGAAGGGAAGGGAAGGGAAGGGAAGGGAAGGGAAGGGAAGGGAAGGGAAGGGAAGGGAAGGGAAGGGAAGGGAAGGGAAGGGAAGGGAGCCACCAAAGTCTGAACATTCATCCTTCAACTACTTTCCTTGTCCAAACAGGGATTAAGTAAAATCTCCTTAAAGAGATTTATTTTTTAATACCATTTTCCCCAACACAATGTTGTGCTGTAAACTTCAAAAGTTCACATTTTTCTTATAAATTTCCTCAAAATAATTATTATTTATGGTACATTCTTCTACAGTTTGATTACTCCTGGCCTCAAAATTGCCTGTTTAGAGAAAGTAATCAGCAGATAGGCTGTGCCTGGTCTTTTGAAAAATGAGTTCTGTTTTTATTCTTAAAGGCACCTTATGCAAGTACAACACTGATGTTTGTTTGTTACTCTCTCTGCCTCTACATAACAATGGTTCTGGTAGTCCTTGAGTTGTTCAGTCATTTCTCCTATAATCATGAAAGATTTTATATACCTCTATACACCTGAAAAGTCTTTATCATAAGAAGCTCTCTCTACCTTTACAGAACGGAGACGAGACTGTATACAGGTTTAAGTAGACAAGTGTACCAAAGACCTAAGTTGAACCTGAAGAGCCTTGTCACATATTGTTGGAAACTTACTAGAAAGAAATTCAGCTATCTCTCCTGTACTCCTATCCACAGTAAACTAAAATAAAATTTTATTATCTTTGTTCACCATTACTCACTTTCATTATGCTCATGCTTGCCATCCTAGACAGCAGAACTACTACCCAAATATACCGACCTTACTGCCTGTATAAACTCATAGTCTTTGATATAATTGCAATTATAAAACAATATAAGCAAAAGGTTACTCACTTGTATTTATCTTCTGAAGTGAAATGTGCTTTTCCAGCTGTCTGCGAAGTTTCACCTCTGCTCCATATTTACCAGTAGTGCCATTGTCAGCCAAAATAAAGTGGGAATGCATGCTGTTGAGCACCGTCAACTTACTCATAGGATTGGACATTGTCTGGTATGGTCGAACCACCTGCATTTTAGAGACAGGTTAAAAAAAAAAGTACTAAACAGAAAACACCCTCTGAATCAGAACAATTATAATAAATCACCTGACAAGATGATATAAAAGAAAAAAAAAATCAGAATTTTTTAAGTATTGCATTTGAGCACTGCTGTCTTCTATGTGTAAAGTAGAAAATAACCTCAGCACTCAAATCAGTGTGGTCACCTCTTGTAAACAGACTTTTTAAATGCAGACACTGCTCAAAGAGTTTTCCATGGTAATCTATTTCAATATCATCAATGATCACTTTTTCAGTGTTAAGTCCAGCTAATGGTCAGTCCTCCTAATGTCTGTGTGACTACACATACACTGTACACCCTGTTTGCTTCTGTCTTTCAATCCCGTTACTGAAAATCTTCATCTCATTCAATGAAAAAATCTTTGGTTCCTTCTTCATAGATCCCATTCTGCACCATTTGCCCTGTTCTAGTTCACTCACAGCCACCAACACAGGAGGACCTCTGCAGACACACTGATACAGATGAGTTCCACTCTTGGAACTCATGGTATTACACCGCATTTTTAATTTCCTTGGAAAAAATATTGGCTCATTCTTACCATACTACAAAGGCAGTTGCTTGTGCTCACAACAACTTTAGAAAGTCTCCATTCAATGGGCAGTTTCCTGCACTTCCTTTGATTTGTTTTCATCAAGAGAAACTTCTGCAGCCAAACAGGGTAAACTGTTGCAGTTATCCCACTCATAGACACCAGAGAGATGAAAAAGTAGTGCTGGACCACCTTTGGTTGTTAGCTACTTCAGTGGGCCCCCAGTGACATAACTAAGACTGCTCAGATGTTACAAAAAGAATTGGTGTTTTGCTGAGGGATCATTCAAAGACAATTTCTAGAAATATTTGTTCCCTGAATTGTTTATATAGGTCTTGTTTTTTAGAAAGACAAAACTCCTTTAAATACGTAAAATGGAAGTCCTAGCTGAAGAAATGCTCAAGTGACTTTTCACAAAGCACAGTTGGGCTGTATTTGATCTGCAAGGAACTTTTTTCACAGCTCTGGCATTGTTCAAATCTCATGCTATTTAATGCACAAAAGTGTACATTCATGTTTTGACAAAACTGCTTGTTGATATACATACATTTACTTACTGAGTTCTTCCTAAACTTTTCTCCCTTATTGTTATTCTGAAGAGCTCTCTAATTTTGACAATTCTTTATAAATAATCTGTGTTAGTAACTCTTTGGCTAGAAATATCTTTCTTTATATTTTTCACTTGTGAAAATAACAAAGGAAGGGGAAACCCACAGACTTCTTTCAATGTTATAAACTGACACACAGAGGACACTCTCTAAGCTGTTCACCCTGCAAAAAGGAGGAAATGGGTCTGAGAAGACCAAGAGGGTCAATAGCAAAGCACTGTAAGAATAGGTGACAGCTTTGGCTCAAGTTTCTTTTACTCTGCTTCTTTTGTGGCTCCTGTAGATAAATATTTCATGAATCGGTTCTTTCTCACATGCTTAAGAATCAAATAAAAAAAACTAAAACAGTTCCAGGTTTTTTAAACTGATGCCTGACACATCTCTCAACATACGCAAGGCATAGGCTAGCAAGATCTGATCAAGAGGAATGCCTTGAGTTATCTATTCATTGTAAGATTACAAGTTGCTGTGCATGCAATTCTACTGATAGCTTGTGGTTTGTCCCCAAGAGCCACTGCTCAAATCTTTAGAACAGTGACAGCTTAATCTACAATTCTAATGAGCTGCAGTACCAAAGGTTTCACACATTGACCCAGCAATGCTGCTGCAGGGCAGATTGGAAGGCTATACTTTTGCTGTGTCTGATATTCAGTTACAAGGTGAATCTTATTATTAATAAACTCTATACACGTGAAAATGAGAATACAACTATTTTCAATTGAACTGTTCACAGCATGCACAGTTCAACAACAGAAATACCTTTTTTTTAATAATAAACTTCGCAAACCACTTTGTCAGATTCTGTTTCTGGTTAAAGCATAAGCAAAATCTTCAGGAAGGTAAGGAAATCCCATGTATTCAGTCTATTTCCTGGAGATGAACTTCTTTTCCCCAACATTCAGCAGATTTTCAATTTCCCACTCTTGCAGTTCCCATTCCTTTGTTCTTTTCAATCCCTCACATTATACAGGAAAGTTATAAGGTTAGGAGAACTTTGAGTTTAATGTCTTCTCATCCTCCTTCTGCATTGAGAAGAGGGAATGAAGTCCCCTGGCATCTTCCTCTGCAGAGCTAACAGGAAGCATTTATGCTCAAGACAACCCCTCTAAATATAAGCCAAGGAATGTGACAGCAGCCATGCAGAGAAGCACTCACACTGCATCAGCTGAGGGCATTATGTTATTGACATATTGAGGAGCTGGGCTACCTTAGCAGTTGCCTTTGCACCCTGAGGTGGTAGGAAGCTTGGATCAAAAGCACTGTTGTACTCTGTTTGGATTCCCTGTGGGCACGTGACACTCAACATAGGGGACAGCTCTCGAAACATCACTCAGGGTAACTCACCACGAACAATGAGCATGCACGTGTCACGTGACCCACCGCATGAACCTGAGCAGTCTACGTGAAGGCAAAGAATTTACAACAAACTTAGTAAGTTCAGAGTAGTGGTGGAAGAACAGAGATGCGTGGTCTGCTTCACTAAAAAGTAGTAGCTTTCAAATTAAGTGTTCTCTGCAGCCTTGTTGTTTTGGGGCACTCCCAGGAACAGCGTAGTTCCTAGTTTAATTTACAGGATCCTGGAAACATCACGGTCCAAATTCTCTGTACACGCTACAGACATGCCAGTCCTCAGCTTTGCACCAGGCATGCTTCCCACCTCGTAGCTTGCAATGAGAGAGCTGAATCTCTTCTCCTTATGCCTTTATCTAGACTAATTTCCTGACCTGACCTACAAAGGGACTCTGATACTTCTGACGCTGGATAAAAATTAGAGTAAAACAAATTTGTGAACTAACTATTAATGGTTAATTATAACTTTTCCTCCCAGAAATTCAAATTATTCTCAAAGAATAACATCTTTCTGAAAGGTTATGTACAAAACCAAGTCAAAATTGGTAACAACAAATCCAACAACAACACAGTAATACACACTTACTAATCACCTGCCTGAGAATTGTAACTTCTATCATTATTCTGAAACCTGCATAAAACAATTAAAGTAAAACATAATCTTTCTGAGACTGTAAAAACGAAGTATGTGAGACATAGGAAGCAGTCTCCTGATATGTTATCCAATCTACTATGAAAGAACGAAAAAGAAACATGTAGACCATCTTGTGATGTACATTTCTGGAACACGCAGACAGAGCAGACAACAAGAATGTTGTTTTTTTCTGACAAGGCTCACTGGAATGAGTTTTAAAGACTGCAGATTCAAGTGGTGAGTTCTGGCTATATAGCTATCAAGCTTGACAGCTATACGACTATTTTTCACATACATGGGTGGTATGGAGACACTAAATGTAAGAAAATGCTAAGTCTTGAATGCACACCTTCTGGTTTGGATAACCTTTGGTAATCTCAGGGAGGCAGCTGAAATTCTGAAAATGAAAGGGACTTACTACTAGCAGAATAAAGTCCTGTATAATGAAGCATTTACTGATGGGAGTGGGCAGGACTTGGTGTGAGATGAAAATAAGCTTTTCTCAGTTAGTTCAACTGTAATATATACCAAAAAATTCCAGTTATTTTAAACTTTAATCTTTCCTCATTAATTATCTTTTATTTCCTTGACTTGTCTCAGAAGTAGACATTGGCCTCATCTGTACCTAGTTGCCATAAAAATGAATGATTCCCAATGCTGTATATCAGTCCTGTTACTGAATTCCAGCATAAAACTCATTTTGCTGAAATAGCTTTAAGTTATGATGTAATTGTGCTGCTAACTACTAATAACTCCCTGGTGAGCCACTACAACATTGGAAGATTCCCATCTTTCCCGAAGGAGTTGTCTAATCCTTTATTGTCCTGGGATTTTGAGAAATCCATGCTAGGACCTCCTCGATGAAAAGCTTATTTCTAAGTTCTGTATTATGACTTTGCCCTCTTTATTTCACCATTCAAATCAATACTGAAGAAAGTTGGAGATATAATTGAGCAAGCAGTGCAAGATTGTAGAGTTCTGCTGTGAGTATCTTTTGAGCATCCCAGAGAAAACTCTGCTGATGACATGTTCCTACTTCCGGTTATAGTCATAAAATTCAGCAGCTGCATTAATACAAAAGCTGGTTGCTCTGAAAGTGCAGTATTTAATAAATAAAAAGCATTATTTAGAAAGAGACTAAAAAGAAACAGGCTTTTTTTTAACAAAAGAAACAGATAAGGATGTTGGATTCAAAGTATGTTTAGTTCAATATGAATTTAGCTTTTATATAAAAGAGACAATATTTGCTCCTGAATTTTACAATTTCAGTTGTATAGGAGAGTAAGTATTAAGTAGCAGTACTCCCATTGCTTGAGTTTTATTAAATTTATTTTTTCTGAATATTCTGAGCAGTTCAAAAGAACAGGTATCTGTTATTAGTGAAGTCCACAAAGACCACCTACAACTGGTAATGATTGCGACATTTGATTTCTAGGAAGTAGAAAATACAATTTATTCTGGAGCACAGTGTTTGTATACCTATATAATATGTATACCTATATAATATAAATAAAATATCTAACATGCAAAATATCTAATATACATGACACATTTTTATATATCTGCTATATCTCTTATAATAAAAATGTCTTTATTATATAGACAGAAATCTGCTGTGAGAAAGTAGTTTTCTTTCTGATAACACCTTTTCCTTTTGTGTAGCACTTTGTTTATGCACATGTCTACAAAGTAGGCTTATATTTTGGGTTGTGCATTCTGCTGTAGTAAATGATTAAAACTGATGACTATTTCTTCCTTTTTACTGACAAAAGTATTTGTTAGAAGTAAGTATTTTACTTTTTCCAAAATTTCTGCCGACCTTCCATTTTCCCATGCCCTTGTTGCTGATCATATCCATAAGACCAACAAAGTAATACAGGGAGAGAAATATAGTATAAACCAATGGTATAACTGTACTCTAAGAGACATAAATAAATCCCAAGAAATTTAGAGAAAATTTAGGATAATTTGTTCTTATGTTAACCTGTTGGATCCACGTATGGAAGGATTTCTATATCAGGCATGGAAGAGTGGTGTCATTGGTTTTGCAGCACTGCAGCACAGAACTTCAATTTTAGTTTTGATTAGTTCAGTAAGAAAAAGTTTTCATTTCTTTTTTTTTCCTCAAAACATTAATTACTACAAAATCACACTTTATTTAAGTTAGAATGTTATATAGTACAGCATGTTGACTGAACAATGACATATCACAATATGTTGAGATGTCCTTTCCACAGGGCTGCATACTAAAAGCATGTTCTGATTTAAGTCTCAAATACTAGCTTTTTTGTACTAAAAATGAAACCTATTTGAATGGTTTCATTGAGGAAAAGTGAAGTACTAAAATCAGTGTTGTCTTTGGAATCCAGGTACTGTTCCTACTGAGGTGATGACAAATTAAACCCAAAGGAGGACTAAGACTCTGAAAGGAAAGACATGCACGCTACAAAGACTCACCAAGTGCATTCTTTTGAAAGGAAGAATCGCTCTGTGTGTAGGGAGAAACTTGCTTATAATTCAAGTTTTCTACAAGACTGAGCAAGTCACCTTACTGTCTCAGTTCTATCAGAAAACTGGGAATAGAGCAACTACCTACCTTTCCCTTGCGTGCATTGTTTTTAGATTAGAATCAAAGTGTGTTAAGAGGGGTGCTACTTTCGCAATATTGCCTTTATAGCACTGGAGTAAAACAAGCCTCTTTCTTTAGGGATCTTTAAACGTAAAAATATAACAAACAGCAAACAATACTAATATTTTGCTTATCTTGGCCACTTGTCTTTATTGCTCTGAGCAAAGCCCTTGTGATTCCCAAGAGCTGACTAATTTGGATGGACTGGTAAACGCAATAGAAAACCTCAGCTATGACTTCAAGAACCATGCAGGTCACAGAAGGCTGGAGCATTAGCAGAGGCACAGCTCTGCTGAGCATGCCTGACTTGCCCTGGAGGTACAGGGAGGCAACATCCACTGGGGCATGTACTATGGCAATAACTCCCCCGCTCCCTCCCCCTGCCCAAATCCCATGACCAAGACAATTTTCTCTATCTATCTGATGCTAGAAGGGTATGTTTTGACAACTCTTTGGTTGTTCTGATCATAATTTAACTAGACATAATGTACATAGACATAAAGCTGCATTGATGCCAGAGTTCGACAGGCTTTTTACTATTAGTTGACGTTTTTCAGTTTTTTTAGCCCTACATAATCATCTGTGGCCTTTGTTTCTTGCTTAGTGATGATTCATTTTACATGCTTATGGTACTATTTATATTTCCAGTTCTTGGTTCATTTCACAGCATTCACCTCTAATGACCCAGTCAATATACTACACTTTGATTTTCAAAAAAACCCTTCCTCATAAAGTGCTTCTAAAGAAACTGCACATATTGGATAAGACGAAAAGTCCTTTGAGAAATTACTAACTGTGGAAAGCTGAGGGGAAGGGAGGGAAAACAGTAAGAATCAAAAGTTAATTTTTGGAAAGACTCAGAGTTACTAAGGAGATTTAGTGAAATAGGTGGCCTGTCTCAAGCTGGGCCATGTTCTGTTCCACAGAGTTGTAAAGGATTTGGGGTTAGTAAGAGTGTGGAAAGCTTACAGATATTTGAGTGGACTATGAAGAGTTAAATAAAACCTTCATAATGCAGCCTGACAAGACAATAAAATGGAAGAATTCACAGAATCACAGAATTGTTTAAGTTGGAAAAGACATTTAAGCTCATTGAGTCAAGCCGTAAAATTCAACATCGGTAAGCATAAAGCAATATCATTACACATACATTAGAGATGGATAAAACCAGAAGTGCTTCAGCATTGCATCATGCCATTGATCTGTCATTTCATGAAAATATTAGGGGTCAGGAGGTTTGGAAGAAAAGTTTCAGTTTTGTCTATTACAGGTAAATTTTGGAATTATTTTTGTCTTTGGTGATGACCCTGTAATAGGAATCCTACTGGTATAATTGTGGCTGCATATATGTTTTATTTCCTGTTTTTTAAACTTCTGTCACTTTCTGTCTAATGATCAGACTAAGCATTAACCTTTTTTGATCTGACAGAAAGTTTTTTTTATAAAAAGAGCATAAAAATTCTTGGTTTCCTGTTAAATTGGAAGGATATTTAGAGGAAAAAGTCTCTCAAAGAAATCAGAAATCAAAGGAGGCTGTTCCAGATGGCTGAAACAGCTGGGAAACCAACTTCTTTCTTGAGGTCTTTCTGTAAAAGAACGTTTCAGAGCCTCTTTAACAGTCAGTCACTAGCTGAGAATAGAGGTAGATAACTTTTCAGCAGGTGGAAATAACTAATGGAGGAATAACACTGTCCCAAAATGTGTGACTAATCTAATGTCTTTTCTTGCCTTTTTTCTTACTGCAGTGCTTCAGAAATGCATGTATAGTCAGTAAAGAATATTTTTTTGAAATTGATGTATACATTACACTCCTTTAATAAGACACACCTCATCTTTGTGTTTAGCTGTTTCTGCTAGTCACTTTTTGCACTGCCTATCAGAAGAGTCTATTAGTGATTCAGAATTACTGCTGCAGAGTCCCATCCTGCATGTTTGCATGTATTGGTTACACTATTATACAAGCATTGGTGACATTAGAGTACAAAACGCCATGCTAATACAATTTTCCCTAATGGCTATACTCTAACAGCGAATTGAAATAAATTCCAGTTGGATCAATGTCTTCATACTCATTGTAATTCTTTCTGACCTAATTGATAACTCAATCTTCTTCCGCAACCCAGCTTGCTAAGGGATGAACATACAGAGAATAATGGTTTAGAGTAACGTAGACAGGAAAAAAGTTCATTATGTGGAATGAAGACTGTATTTCTTCTTCACTTAAAGTTAGCTGCGGGTTCTCAGGCACACTGGATGGAAATGAACCAGAGGGGAGGAATAAAACAGAGGTTCAGAAAAGCTTCAGGTAAATAACCAGTGTAAGTAAACTATTCACACATTTAAAATTTACATTTTTAAAATTTTCTGAGTGATAGTATAGGTTTAAAAGAGAAGAACGATGTGAAAGAGTACAAGGAACAGTAACTTTGCCCTTCAGAAGGTGACTAAAGTAATGATTCTTTGAGGTCTGATCTCCTATCCAATACATTTACAAGACTCTTCACAATTGTACTAATAAAAATGTATAGATGGAATATTTTATAAGAGGGATAGTCTGCAATTTTGAGTTTAACCAATATATCATAGTACAGTTTCAAAATAAAGAGCATATAATGAAATTAATTTATAATTTATTTTTTAAAATTATACAGTGCAGGAATTTTTAATGTCACCATGTCAAAACTGCTATCAACCATAATGGAAAACCTTTATATTGATTATTTGTGGCAGACATTAATTCTGTGAGCAACTGTTAAATGAGGGATGGAGAGTAAAGGAAAAATAAATGCAAGTGTCCATAGAGGGCTTACATCTTTGCCAATCAGATCCTCTTGATTTTCCACAATCCCCCAGGGAGCTATACCAATGGTGCAGATCTTCCCTCGAGATTTTGAGGCATGATCTTTCAGTGCATCTCCAACATGCCGAATGACTCCTGGAAAAGAAAGAGCATAAACCAGAAATTCACAATTATGTCCTTTTTGTTTATTAAGGTAAGGTTTTAGTATAGAATTCTTTTTTTAGGGAACACATGTGCCTATAATTACTATTAAGTAAAGCTATGAATATATTCAGATTGTTTCTTATTATATTAATACTATAAGCCCTTTTCATCTAGTCTAAAAAATATTCAATGAACTCCAAGAAAAAAATCTCCACAGCTGTAAAAATAAAAACGGAAAAGTTGCCATCCGACTGTAACCTATTTATCTGCACTTGTGTTCACAGACATATGTGGATACAAGCATTTGTATCCTTCCCAAGCATAGAAAGAAGCACAGGAGTTAAAACCCCTCCCCTACACCTTACCTCCAAAAGAGATGTTTGCAAACAAATGTTCCTCTTTGTCTGAATAAAGGAAAACATAATTACTCTGCTCTGTGGTGATTTACTATACCATTCTTTAAAAAAAAAAATCAGCCATCTGAGACAGCTTCCAGTAGAATATGATACCACCCCCTGGGACCAACAAGAAAACAGAAATCAGTACATAGAGACAGCTACCAATCTTCCAAGTGCCTTCTGATAACACTCCTTGTATGCTTTAGGTGAACTTTGTCAGTATTTCAGTGGTATCTCTGTGCAGAGGACGAGTGCCATTCCTCCTTCCTTTTCATAAAATATTTTTTACCTGTGTATTTAATAACTATTTTCATGATGTGGCTGCACTGAGGCAGATCCATAAAGCTGCTGTGGATGTTATATATTACTCAGTGGCTGTGTTTGCTTCTTACACAGATTCCACAATTTCAAGATGACTGGATTGGAATTACCACAGTCACATATCAGATATGATTTTAGCTGTAGATTTTCTACACCATAGATGAACCTTGTAAGAAAAAAAACTACAACCTAACAAATCCTCTAAGTTCTGGAATCTGATTTCCTTTCTGTGGTGGAAAAGTTGTAAAATCCCCTGTATCTGAAATCAGCTATGAATTAAACTATGATCCAGCAACCCAATAAATTGAAAGCATAAAATCTGACCAGACTGTAAAAACTTCAGCTATTTAGAATAATCATCTTTTGACATTACATGAATAATAAGAATGACTTGTTTAAGTCATTCTTGCTATAATCATAGCCAGGTATTCACCCCTGACACACCTCTTATTCTCAGTCCAACAGCAGTATTTCAGGACTTTTCAATTATAATTTTCCTTAAGAGAAATCTGATTTAAAAATTCATCGTCAACAGAACACACTGTACTCAGAAATTCACAATTTGTACAATTTCACATAGAGATAAAACACTTAATTTTCACCCACACAGTTCGAAAACCTAGCCCCAGCGTAATCAACTGCTTGGCTCTAGAAATAAGAAAAACCAATGAAAGGTAACTGATAATGCAGAACTGCTTCTAGAAAGATATTTTTTAAATAACACACAGCAACTTGAACTTCATTGTATTGTCTAGGTAATTTTTGATTATAGGAAAAGAAACTCTTTTCAACAGTAATTATGTCGACTTTCCTAGTTCATTTGTTTTGTTTCGGCATTTGCAGTTATATTATTTGAAAAATGGTACAAAGCAGTTGTGCATTTTCCAAATGTAGTCAGTCCTCTTTTACAAAACTTCTGTAGTTTGATTTCAGCAGTTCCTGTCGTAATCCACTGCAATGAGTGTACAATATCTACAGCTTTCTAATGTGATTTTAATTTAAAATTAACATCTGTCTTTGCCATTGTCACCACAAGAGTACTTGGCAACTAACATACCTATTATCACAGTGTATAGGTCAACACTGATTTTCTTCCTTGTTCTGCAGTAATCTGGGGGATACTGCCTACCTGCGAGTCTGTCTATTTATCTATCAAATGCTCCAGAATCTGTGTCTCTTCTTTCCCATTTGTATTGCTACTGTTTTAAATTTTATGTGCTCTGGAAAAGCCCAAAACTCCTCTCAGCATTCATATCAAAATATGTAGGAGTTGATCCACAATACACTAAAATTAATGCATGATAGAGTGATTATGTTTTCCATAGACAGTAAGAGGATACACTCTGTGAGATTACTAAAGAAATAATTTATATTTTCTTACTACAGCAAATGAGAATGACATAAGAATTGAAAAGCTTGTGTTCCAGATCAAACCACTTTGCATTTATCTGTAGCAGAAATCTGACTTTCCCCTGACTCTCTTCTCATTTGTACTTCCTTCAGGAAGAGTAATTGGGAATCCACTGCCCAACTTTTTACTATCAGAGGAGCTATGTTTTGTAGCTTATGTCCCAAACCAACATGCAGTCTCCCAGTAGAGCCGAGGCAGCTGCTATCTCGGGTTGTCAGGATATCCATATGATATGTTACAGATGTTCTGAACTTTGAATAGAAATGGCAACAATTTTGTTCTTGTTGCAGGGGTAATAGAAAAAAATTAGGTCAAGCCACCTGCAGGAAGTGATATTTATTCACAATAAAGTTTTCTATCACATTCAAAAGACAGAGCCTTTTATCCTTTTATACTTCAGATCATCTTTTAAGATAAAATAGAGGTCTCTTCTGGATGAAAATGTTTCTATTCTATGTAGAAATTGTCTGACTTTCTCGGTTTCTGATTAGTAGTCCCTTCATGTAGCTTACTGTTGATAAAGTCTTCAATGTCAATATACTAATATAATTGCCTCACAGGAAGTTTTATTTTCAACTCCCTAGTGTGTTCATGCTTTAGCAAACCTTTTATTTCCTGGTAGCTGCCAGGCTGGTATGAACTTGGTATTTTCTTATTTGCACATAGTAAAGCCAACATTAGTAAAATAAAATGCTGAGCGACTTCTTAATCTCATCTGGCCTAATTTTTGTCTGTGATGAAATCTAGACTCCACTGGGCTTTCATGTCAATTGTTCTGTTACCTGTGTTTACTCCTCCAGTGAATATCCATGCCCCAGTTGTCATAGCAGCCTTAATGAGGCCTTTTCCAAAGACTTGCTTGAGTTTTGGCTGAAGTTCAAAGTTCTGAAGGCCCCCATGCACAGAGATAAGAAGTTTGGGGAGTTCAAGCTGCCATTCCTTGGTCATCAGATGCAGAAGAAGGTCAGGCTTTGTGTCAAAAGACACACGTACATACTGCAGAAATAAGGGCAGTTGTAGAGAAAAAAACATTGGTTATACTCACTCTATATGATCTGCGTTCAATAGATCACTGCAAAATGCAATCTTTATGACAAAAGCACTGATTGCTAACTTCATTTTTCAAAAGTTAGGGAACTAGGAAACTAGGAATAATGGAGCACTTGCAGTTCACAGGCTGGATAATTTCCCTTTATTTAAGAAATGAAGTAATTAATTGTTTCAATAACCTTAGCAATGCTTGACAGATAAATATCCTTAATTTACGGATTTGAAAACCGAGGCAAAAATTTAAGTGGTCTGCCAAAGACAACCTAGGTAGTCAGACTCACAACTGTGTATTCACTTGTATCTTATTTTCAAATTCACAAAATCAAAGTCTCAAAAGGTAGGAAATAACAGAAACAGGCTTGGCTGTTCAAACATACCTATGTTTAAACTGAGCAAGACCACTAAACAGATACTTTTCAGATGAACTGATGCTGACTTCTTACTTATAGACTGATTGGCATGGATTCGTGAATTTGCTTAACAAGGCACAGGGCCCTAAAAGTGCTTTGAAATACATTTACACACTTTCATTTCCTGGCTTTTCTATGTTACATCTGCAGCATTTTGCCCCAAGGCACATCATACCCATCTGTGTATGCTTAAAGATAACTGTCTTAAATATTTCTACAGCACTACTATGTCACACACATACCTGTCTCTTCCTGACAAGCCTTTCTCTCTGGGCTTTTTCTCCTGCTCTTTCTGCTGCTGATGCCTGGAGGGTTTCACAAAGCCAATAATAGGACAGACGACACTTTTTGAATTCTAGTTGCATTCTAGCCAAAATGGACTGTATGAGGATAAAATTCTTTCTATAGTTGGTAAGATCTGGAAGGATCTTCTTAATTGAACAAAATCAGTTCTAGAAAGCCACTCATCTATCAAGCTTCCTATTGAACCAATGCGTACAGAGTTATTTCAGCCATCTTTCACATAATTTCACCTTTTCACAGGTTGTCAGCACAGCCCTCGGGTGTGTAACATAGGCACCTTTGCTTTCAGCCAGAGGAATGCCTAGTTTCTAACATTTATTGTAACATGCCAGGTAGTATAATATCCCACATATATTATGTAATCATTTTATCCCTTTTTAATATATCTAATCAGTATTTCTTGCCAAAAGATTGTTCTTCAGAAAATTGTATGACAGTAAAGTGGACTCCTTTCTAGTTGAATAAGAAATAAAGACTTCTATTTTCCAGAAGTTGCTTATAGTCAGGTTTCTTTGCAAAAACGGATTGTTGCACTGTGAACAGCCATTCTTAACATTTCCGCAAATAGTCACAGGGAATCAAGGGGGCCACAGCCAAAATGAAAGCTGAATAAGAACATGCGAATTCATGTTTACCAAAGTGCATCAGCAATGTCCTCTGCAGCAGCCAGACAAATTCATAACAGCTAAGGACAAAGAACAAACCATATTCATGCCTGACAAGAGCATAATGTACCTTCCAGCTTATGTATACATGAACTGCATCCTCAGTAGCTAATCATTCTATTTGCTGTGTGGGAGTTGAGAAAATCTTGGATGGCACCTGATCTTGCCGACCAAAATAAGAATTTTAGACAGGATTTGAGAGCTGTCAAAGTTTTAACACACTATAGAGTTTGCAAGGATCCTTATTCCGTTTGTTCTGCTCTCAAAGTGCACTGAATTTGCAAAGGGCAATGCTTTGTTAATGCTGCAGACATTAATAGATAGACAAAAACTTTCAAGTTATTGAAAACTTTTACTGTAAAACTACAGAGATTATGTTTTGGGATCACTGGGACTTCACTGTTTTTTGGTGAAGATAGACTGGGATGTTTTAAAAGATAATTAAAGTGAATTCTTATTAGTAATAGCCATAGAAATTTGCTAAACACAGCATTGCATCATTCAGGATGACACTAACATGAAGGCAAAAATGGTATCAGATGTGTATTACCTAATGCAGCCAGAGACTTTTGCTAAAATTCTTTAGCATTATTTTTACCCCATGAAGTGTGACTTCACTGTCCCTACCTTCATAAATCCATGTATTAATTGGCAAAAATCTCTTCAATTTTATTATATAAATCTATAAGGTGAAATATAAATCTATAAGGTGAGTGAAAAAGTTAGAAGAAATATTTTCTTACATTTATTTGAAATGTAGACATCGTCTACGCAAAAAACTGCTTGTTCTCTACACTGCAGACAAACCCCCTCTATTTTTATGGTAAGAATTCATTTTACTTTATAAAGAGCAAATTTAAGCAAAAGTCAATTTGAAAGGTTTTTTCATGTAAATTAAAATTTAAATCATCACAGATAAGCATTACTGTTTTAGAAGTCTTTTAAGAAGGGCAGTGGCTCCAAACATCATGATTTTTCTTCTGTGCATAGACCTCAATTTTTATGACTACCTGATTAATTTTTGCTGTAACAGAAGCCTTTTTCAGTTTGGCATTGCTTAAGATGTTAACTAGCAAGTACAAGAGAATTGTTTTGTCATCACTTTCAAAGTATGCATTAAATTATGAATAAACACTTTTAAGGCCATTTTTGTTCATATTAAAAAAAATTTCTTTCAGTCTCATAGCAGAATATTTGGCCTTTTCTGTTTATGTTTAGAACCTTAAAAAGTATTTCTGTCCTTCCTGAGTTATTTTTCCTGCAGATTTAAAGTTTAAATGTAAATCTAAGCTAAACCACTGCTCTGTTATCTGGAAATTCCATGGCTGGTGTAACTTTCAGCTACAGACATGACCAGTTCTAATGGCAAATGATTTAATCCCTTCTTTATGGGAGAGGTATATGGATAGGATGCAAGACTTCAGCTGTTGTGCGTCAGCAGAGCAGGCCAAGATAGAAAGCAGCAGTATGGTTTTGAACCTCAAAACCTATGGAGTGACCTGACTGACATCAGCATAACTGTGAAATGACAAATGATCAAGGTCAAGCTGTCATACCCATTTGATCCCTAAACTATCACAGAAGTAGTCAACAAGGGTACTGTTTGATGCCAAGAGTTGTTTCACTTATTTATCAAGTGGTTTCCAAAAAGTAACTGTGCCCATTATCAGTAAACAGTCAGATGCTTGCAAGTTGAACTCCAATGCCCCAGAGCAAAAGTCAAAGTTCCCGAGTGGCAAAATTACTATTTTGTTACTTAAGCACAGCTGTCTCATTAAAGTACATGGTGAATGTTTGCAGATGAGAGTCTTAGTGAATAAAACAGAAAGATTCAGAATTTTGTTGTATTTCTTCAAAGAAAACCTCTTCATAGAACATTTTGAGGTCTGCACTATGACGTTGCTTTTTTTTTCTCTTTGAAGGCTGCAGGTACTTGATTTCTATATCACACATCTTAGATAAAATTCCATCACTGCAGACACTTCTTCAAGCTAAAGACCGTTCCCCTCAAAGTGTGGTTTTCAAACAAAAAAGAGGCCTGATGCAATTCTCACTAAATTCAACAGAAAAAAGCTGTCACACCGAAATTGGAGTGGTTCCTTAGAAGTTATTATTCTTAACATCTTAAGGCCTCATTCAAACAGTCAGTGAAAGGACCCTCGTTGGTTTAAATGGGTTTTAGACATATGCTTTTTTGTGTTATTTATTCTTTGTCTTTATATAGGACGCCATTTTTTAAATTCGATAAGTGTTCTCTAAGAATTTATTATAAGAAAAACAATGTTCTGCCTTTTTCATGCTTTTTGCAAGTTACAGGATTATCTCTTCTTCTTTCGAAAGCACTGATACTTTTAAGATCGTTTTTACACAGATTAGATAAAACTTAGTACAACCATAAAAGTGTAAATATACCTTATTATGTGGCTAATTTCCAATTATCCTTAATAAGGTATCACGTTTTGAGGTTCTGAATATTAAAAAGTCTGTCTAAGAAACTGTTAGTGTCCACTGGAACTCTACTGATGTTCTTTCATGTTTCCATGCACTATAAGAAAGGCTAAACTTCTAACACTGAAGCAAACCTTATTTCTTCTACAGTTGCAAATGTATATTAGCTTTTTATTGTGCATATTAAATGTATCATTGGAATGTATTCAATTAAGAAGAATGTATTTAACTCACTAAAGCTTTTCAAACAGCTAGCTTCCACCTAACCTTGAAAAAACATGATCAAAGAAATTTCACTTCTGTAAAGAGCAGTCCTCTAAAAAAGGCTCATGGGCAATTCAGGCACACCAATTCATGAAAGAATGTTGTTTTTTTGTTTGCAGAAAAGAAGATAGTAAATTTTAAAAGTCAGTTCAGTTTGGTCACAAGTTCAGTGCAAAATGCATTACAGCAAGGCTGTCTTAACAGGTCTACTAATGACCAGAATACATTTTGACACTGTTCAGAATATTGCTCATATTTGAATGGAATCCCTAACATTGGTTTGATAATTGCTTTCAGAATTAGGGTCATAGATTGTCAGTATATATAGTTAGATGAATTCATACAAGTTGTTTCTTAAACAACTAAGAGGCAACTGAAATAAGCAGATGAGATTTTATTATTTTTTCTACCTTATTTTAAAATACACTGATTTATTGAAAAAGCTGTTAATAAAGTCCACATGTTTACACACCCATCCCAGATCTTCTACACTGAAGATACTTTGACAACTTAATGGTATCAGCAAAATTCTCATTCTTTGGGAATTTTTGTTCTATATGGCTGTGGAAATGAAATTAACAGCACAGCCAGGTCTATTTGCAATAGGTAGACGAACATCATCTTTCCTGTTTTGATCCAAATCCATGTGTTCTATTATAATTTCAGTGTAATTTCAATTTTCACAGCTAAAGATGCCACTGTTAATTCTCTGGAAGCAACCGATATAGTATTTTATCACTGCATTGTAGCTTGCAAAAACACATGCAAAGTATACATATATTTACTACCAGATTTGCATATATGTCATTAAAAACTAATTCTGTTACTTCTAGTCATGGAAATGGCTATCTATCAGTTTTAGATGCACTGATCTGTTCCATTAACTAACTACCATTTTTCCAGTTATAAATCTGAGGTTATGTTTCCATCTTGCAGCCCAATTTAGAAAAAAATACCGATTTTGCTGTTCGCATAGAACAAGATAATACTACTCAGTTCTGTGCTTCCCTTCCTTAATAATTTTCACGTGTGGACATTCATTTCAGAAAATAATGTAAGGAACAGGTGGTGAATTTTATGAAACATTTTCCCCTGAGTCTTTCCTTGATTTTCGCCAGCTTACTAAATCTTGCTTAGCTAATAGGCAAAATATTAACCTACCATGACTGTCAGCAAAAATCAGCTTGTATGCTATAGTGATATTTGTTATTCAGTAGCTAGAAAATAAATAAGTAGCCTATTTTTAGAAAAGAACAAATTTCACTGATCATATTTTCGACCTTTTCACCATCTCTCCCTGCCCCTGTTCCTATTCCAGCTTCTTTAATTTTGGATTTGAAAATATATTATTGTCTAAACAATTACCAAAGATTGTTACGTATTTGATCATTTCTTCAAGTCTTATTTTTCAAGATAATTTAAATGCCTTTTTCGCTCCTCTGCTGGCAAAATTGGTTGGCTGCTTTGGCTGAGCAAACTCGGCTTTTGCAGAAGCTTTTGATTTGGTAATGTTTATCTATTATAGGAAAGACTTCGTACTTGTACTCAGTAAATTCAGTGACAGAAGTTTCATTCTTTCAATTAATAAACCTGCAACAACTAGTTAGGATTTGAAGTATGACTATGAGGACGCTTTCATACTGTTTTCAGTGACAAATGCATCATACTATAACCAAGCATTTTACTTTGTTCCCATTTAAAAAAATACACAATTACTGGTTATGCAAGCTTCCTTATTTGTGTTTTGATCATATGAAAGATATTTTTCTCATTGTTGATAACCAAGTAGCACACCCATTAAAGAGATACATAGTGAATTGTTTAATTTGAAGCATTTCTCTTGCTAATGGGTTGACTGAATTTCTGGAGCTTTTATAGACTTATTTAATTAATGAATAACTTGGTTGTTCCCATGTTTCAGGTGGGGTTTAATGACTACAAATAGATGGGAGATGCAACTATCTTCCTGATTCTAGAAGCGTCAAAATAAATCCAGAATTTTTCATGTAATAAATGTTTTGCCTGCATTCATCACTACGATTTAAGTCTCTCAGATTTTTAACTTCTTTTCGTCTTCTTTTTTCTTCATGGTTTCATTCTTGACTGCACTCTGTAATAGGATTTTTCTTGCCTTCATGTTGACTTCCAATTTTATCTCCACAGCTTCACTTCAGGTGTATTTCTTTGGGCACATAGCATATACCTTGGAGCATCTTCTATTCTCTTTCAGCACACTACTTCGACACCAGAATCTGAACAAAGACCAGAAATCCTCTACAGAAATTGATATCAACAGCTTCCCTAAACATGTCATAATTTCTTGGGTGCCCAAGACAACTTTAGTCTGGGCAGGGCAGTTCATTGCTTTATAAACATCTTCAAAGACATCACTCAAAAAGCTCTAGTGATTACTCTTCCTCTCAGAGACAGATTTATCACAAAGTATCCATCACGATAGCTACTATATGACTGAATTTTCCTCAGTTTTGGTGAAAAGCATTTTGTTTTGTTCCTACTCCTTGTGAAGATACCAACAGCAATTTTTGTTCGTTTCAGTGTTGAAGGAGGTGTCAATTTATTCACACTAAACCAATGTTATTTACTGAATCACACTCTCATGCAAGCAATGGCCTTGAAAATTTTTCGGTGATTGGTTATGAACTGAACATAGTGTGTGTGTGATATTACCAGAGAAATGACCTCATTTTCTATCTGTTTCCTGATGCAATGGTGTTTTCTAGTTTCTATCAAAAAAGTCATCCATCTGGGTGAAGACTGTCCACTCAAGTAATTATTCCACTTCCAGCACCTATGTATGCATCGGCGAAAATATTTGGCTCTTGCTAGCACAGTACCTGATCTCTTCATTGTCTCTAATCCATCTAGTACCACGATAGATAGAAGAGATCTGTCAAGAATTCAGGCAAAGATGGTACTGGGTTGCTGGGCAGGTTATTCTGCAGAGTTCCTAGAGATTCTGCTTCTGCCCTCACTGCTGGCCAAAGCAGTGCCATGTCCACAATGGTCTAGGTACACACCCATCTTTCATTCCCAAAATCCCAGGTTCTGCAGTTTAGATAGAGCCAGAGAGATTCGTCCTTTCATGCAATGCCACATAGAAAAAGTCCATGCTATGGGTTAATGTCAGTGCTGGAAACATCTCTCCAGTCTAGCTGGGTGACTCCTTCAGGTCGGTATTGCTCCATAGCATTTAGTATGATTAAGTGATTTGCTCAAGGAAATTTGTGGCAGAATATGGATTTCTGACTTCCTAGTTTAGACACTTACTGGGCCTCTCATTTCGCTGAAAGATGAGCCAATAAATCTGACTGGTCTACCCTCTGATATATGTCTGGAGGAATATTAAAAGAAATTTGGTATATTTCAAATTTGTCAGCCTTGCAGACACACTCGGCAATGGGAAACCACAGCTGAATTCTAAAATTATTCAGAAAAAGAGGGATGGCTAGCTATTGGAAGACAATTAAGATAGCAGCACAGTAGTATGTCTTCTGTCTTCATGAAGGTAGCCCTTCTTATGCTGCATTCCAGCTTTTAAAGTTAATTCTGCTCACCAGTTCTTTGACACATGATACACAAAAATGTATGGTATAGTCTTATACTAAATAGTACTTTAAAAGAAAGTTAAGAAAGAACGCTGTTTATTCTTTGTAAAAGCCTTTTTTTGAGCTAGCAGCATTACTTATCTAAGAGAAAAATATGGTTACCATGGCTTTATTGGAGTGGCCTCCTCCTTGGAACTCAATGGTTCCAAAAGCGTCCGTTGGGCTGAGCTGTGTGTGCTTGCTGATGGACCACTTCTCCGACTGGATGTCATTGCGAGTAAATCTGCTTTCATTTTTCTCATTCTGAATAACGGAAATGCTTGGAGTAAGTCCAACATGTTGACCTATTAGACGTCCGCAGCAACATCTATGACATTAAACAAACGGAAATCTTGAGTCATGCGCATGTATAAACTGAACAGAGAAACAGATTGTCTTAACTGGCCTATAAATCTTTTAAAAAAACAAACAACCAATCCATTTCAACTCTGCTGAGCACTTTCCTGCTCTCTGAAGCCTGTACTTGTGGAAGGAACATAGTAGGGCTATTACCTTCTTTTTTCTATAACCTTGTTTGCCTTTGACTTTACTATAGTTCAATGAAATCATGCTTTGTTCTATATATGTACAAAGCAAAGTTAAAGAACATTTCCTACTTTTTTTAGATAACATCAGGCTAAATAATCACCTTTTGTATGGATTAACACATATTTTAAACTCATAGTTCACAGCAATTTTTTTTTTTTGGAAGTATTGCGTGTCATGCATTCAATTCGGGTAAATATTCAAGGTATTGAATATTGAAGAAGATAATGAAAGAAAGGAGATAAGAAGATAATGAAATCAAACATAAATGCTTTGATTTATCTTTTTTTCAGATGAAATAAATTTTGAAATGTAAAGAGATACTGCCCATAGAAATCCATCACTCCAGATATAACTCAACCACCTTCTGATCAAATAATTCTGTACAAACTATATCCATATACATACATATGCACACATATATAGAGACATTTTCTTGTAACTGCCTTTCATTTTTCATACAAGTAGCATGCAATTACCTATGGGGGTCTTTGGTGCTCGGTATGATATGAACACATTCTCTCTTGTAAAATGCTCTTTCTATCCATGATTTCTGTGCCTAAAAAACAGAAAGGAAACGCCATCAGCTCTGTTTGCTTGTTAAGCACAACTTACAGTACAACTGAAGAGAAATTTATGAATGAAAACTTCACTAACTTTGTAGGTGCAGATTGCACATTTTGCACAGAACAAACATCTTTCATTAGAACTGTGGTTCCCTTCTAGAGCTAAGCATCCAACACAAGCTCTTAAGATCATTTTCATATTCACTACCCAGATGTCTTCGATGCTGACATCTATACTCTCGTAGCAGATATCACTGGAGAAGAAATAATTCTAACTGTAAAGCTTTCTGCATGGTAGAGAAAAAGCTTACCTGTTCATTAAAAATACTGCAAAAATATCTATATCCACTTTAGTGATAGAACTAAGACAGCTCTAATTAAAAAAAAAAGTAATCTGAGAAACCAGAAATTAAACACCTCACAACAAAACTTACAACACCATGATTCCAATGCAATTTTTCATACAAGTACTGGAAGAGCTGTTTAACATGGAGCCAGAAAACGCAGTTTCATATGTGGACATCTTAATGAAAAGGGAAAAAAAATAGGAAGATTTGTTTCCGAAATGAAACACAAAAATCTTTGATACATTAAGAGTCAGATAACCAGCTGATGTAACCTCTAAAAGAGACAGAGTTCAACGAAGCTACACCTGTTCATAACACCTAAGATCTTCCCCCACATATATGCAGGAAACCAATTTCCCACAATGTAGTCACAGTTTTCAGATACACAAGAGAGCTTTTAAAAAGAAAGATAGACAGGTAGACCAAAACAACAAATAAGAGACTTCCAGAGTTCTGAAGTCTTTCTAATTATCTAGACAGTCCTCTCCCCATGTAACATGATTTCTCACAAGTTCTCTAAAAGACTCTCGTAGATAGAATTCAAATAGTTCATTTAATAAGGAAAATAGTTGGTACTTTCCTTTAAAAATCTATTTCAAATTAATCTATTTTATTAAATGTATTTAAATAATAAAATTACCTATTTAATTGCACATCATAAACAGAACTATAAACTATGAAAAGTTATCTGAGAGTTAAGTAATATGAAATGGGTTTTAGATAATATAAAAGAAATCTCAATATCTTGTCTCTAGAAAAAGAGAACACATGAAATTGCCTTTACAACATTACCTAACAAATTTTACTTTTTACTATGCAAGGTTAGATAATAATGTACCTAAGTATAACTGTTACTAACAAATGTCACCTTACTATCTAATGCTACCTTTTGTCAACTCCATCAGCATCCTGATTTCCAAGTTTACACCCATAATCCTATGCTGTGGGCAATGTGAAAATTATTGTGAATGTGGGAATTTATTGAAGTCAGTGAATGGCTATAGCAAAAACTACAGAGTACCACAATATGAATTTCTAGCTACATTCATTACTTATCACGCTCAGTACATAAAAAGTAATTATTTTGACTTTTTCACTGAAGATAATCCCTTATTGGACCTAGTGGTCAATCATGTCACATAGTAAAATTTTATCTTTGCTCTACTTGCTTTTTTATTCAAAAAAATGGCTAGACTTCATATTCTGTAGGAATGCCAGAGATTCTAACGTGACTTTTACTGTCAGGAAAAAGAATTGTATTTGATACTTTTTCTTTACTGTAGCAAAAAGAAAGTTAATGTATTACAGAATGCAGAGCAAGGTTTGTTTCTTGTTTAAACAAACGTCAGTTAAATAGACATTCTGAAAAATCTATAGAAGTTTTACTCTGCATAGGAGAGATTACCTTGAAGTTCTAATAATAATTTATAAATACTTACAAGACTATGATGCAGGCAATAAGAGTGATCATCTATTATACAGTCAATCATCTTATAAGTCCAGTGCATCACTGAGTAATTTAAGACTTTTAATAAACTAACTTTCTAGAACTGTGAAATACATAAACTTCGTTTGACCCTCTTACTGCAGGACTTTTTAAGCTAAACTACAGGGGTAAAATAGGGTTTTTCATTTTGTTGGGCATTATAAAAAAAGAAAGGAAGTTACAATTATTATTCATGTATTACAATGCTAACATTTGAAATTACATACTTCACTGTATGGACCACACATTCTTGAAATTTCTCCCCTTCAAGCTTCAAGAGTACACAAGAGTTCTGTATTGCCTTAAGAAGACACACATTGATAAGTAACTGCAGATTTATGAATCCCATTTGTTGTATATATCCAGTACTTTTTTGACAAAAATAAACACATATAATAATGCTACTTTTATTTTCATCCTTGTTTGTTTTAACACTAACTATGCATAAATATTCTTTATCTTCTCTAGAAAGCATGAAAAGTTTTATGAGCCAACTTTTCTTCTAGAAATCCAAGATCAGCTCCTACTACAGAGCTTACACAGCATACAATTATAATTCACGTTACCAAAACTCCCTAAAAATCCTTTATTAAATTTAATAAATTTTGCATACTTTTCTGCAAACACTTAACCTTAGTGATTTTACTTACTACATAGACCTAATGTATCTTTTCTAAAGATGGCCACTAATTAGATTTCCCTAAGCCTCAAGATCTAATACAAAAAGGTGCCATAAGAGGTACTTCACTGAAAACTTTAGACATAAAAACAGGCTTTCGCAAACCAAGAAACTGGTATTTAAAATTTGTTTTCTTAATTTTTTCCACACTGCCTTTCAAATTTCAGCTATGTTAAATATAATAATAGTTTGCATTTTAATTTGCATCATACTTCTTCAAAAGTAATATTGCAAAAATAATAGTCTGATTTAAAAAGTTCTTTATTCTTACCAGGAAAAATAGACTTTCCAGCTTTTAAAGAATATACTATTCTACACAATAGTCATAATGCCAAAGCACAAAATTTACTTATTTAATGATTCCTTATTCTTCCAAACTAAAAAGAAATAACCCGTTTGCACTGCCCCATACTAGTTAACTTTCTGTGACAGAGATCAACTGTAATGAAATACATGGTTCAGAGGCATAATAAATTATGTTACTTGCTGTAGAGCCTTCATAATAAAATTAGAATTACTTGGGGACTTCAACACATTTATAACAAAAGAGTCTGCATGAAATTCTTATTTATAATGTGAAGTAATACTATAGTAAAAAGTTTAGAAAAATACAGCAAAGTGTTTTCAAGAAGTACAGAGTAAGAAGCTTAACTCCTCTTTATCTTATTTCAAAAGCACTCCTTCAGTATCAATGCATAAGACAATTTAAATTCCCTAGTGAATTCCTAGAGTACATGCAATATGTAGACTTGGATTTTGCCTACTTGTAGTGTAGATCTCTAGGTTGAGTCTCTCTTTATTATCCTAGCTGCAAAATCCCACAAAAAATATTTTTCTCCTTTACCTGAGCATGAAAATTGGCATTTATGTCTGTCCTGGAGAAAACTCTGCTGTCCACATTTCCCTGCTGGTTAACACAATTGTGAACGCCCCATGAACAGGGTGTTCAGTCCACCCGCAACGAAGAGACATGAGAGCAAGTGAAGTTCTTGCACCCATTAAGAGCTTGCAATGCGTTGCTGTGGGATTAGCCTCATTAAGGGTTCAGTGGACACTCACCCGCAACCCCACAACGCTGCTTGGTTTGAACATCTAACCTGACGCCAAAAGAAAAACAAATCCTCTGAGAGCTCGGATTTAACTGGCACAAGCCTTGATGGGCTTTTTTCCCCCCCTCTTCTTTCCCTCTGAGAGACTGAGCTTGTGAAAGTGTGATAAGGTGCTCTGAGTCCTTAAGTTCAACGCAGGAAAACAAATCCTTCAAAAGAAGCAGTGTAATAAGCTAGAAAGAATCTGAGCCCACAAGAGAGATTGTTAATCTCTGAAGAATGAAACCAGTGTGTTTATTGGCTGTGAGAAATCTTTGCACAGTTGAAAAATGTTGCAATTAGTCAACAATACCATTTTTCAAAGAAGCCGGGGTGGGGTTTGTCACTCTTTCTCACCACAGATGCTCTACTTTAGTGAATGTAACTTTTCAGAAAGTCACAAACATAAATTGTTGCCTTTCAGAGACAAGCAACTGCATTATTTTCAGCTCAATTAAAAGTTATTAACTTAAAACACAACCTGAATGTTTACAAATTTGGAGACTACTTCTCTACTGTACCCTCTGGACATTAACACTGAAGAAAATTCTTTTCACATGAAAAACAGAAGATTTTTTTAGTACATATTGATTATATGTGTTCAATTACTTACTTCAAGAATTTTCAACCTACAAAATAGTTTCACTGACACCAACCCCCAAGTCTGGATGAATTCCTTTCTGCTCCTGCGTATGCATACATACTCTCCTTTTCCTTTAAATAAGGCTGTTTCTAATGCATGGAAAACGTTATGTCTACCCTTGGCACTCATGAATACACAAGTATTAAAATATTCTACACATGCACTAGCTCTGATGGGTCCAGGATATGCAAGGCTGAGCATGTGCATCAGCTTCCGAACTTCTTATACCATCACACATGTTGAGAAGCTTCTGCTAGGTTGGCTAATCCATGAGATTTTTTTCCTCTCTTGGTTTCCCCAGTTTTTTATTTAAAATACATGCATTTTGCATGCAATGTATATATGAAGTACGTACATACACGTACTCTGTAGGCATCTATATACACAGTCTGTTGCAGCAAAGCTACAACCTGTGAAATTTCTCTGCCACACAGCTCAGAGCAACAGAGACCATGTGTAGATCTCATGAGATCTCTTGAGCACAGGATCAGACCAAAGATGGTCTGCGAATAACAGCAAATGTACAAAAAGTTGCAGCTTTGAGAGAGCATGCCTGAGGGATGTGATGCCATCCAGAGAGAGCTAGACAAGCTTGAGAATTGGGCCTGTGTGTGAACCTCATGAAGTTCAACAAAGTCAAGTGCAAGGTTGTGCACCTGCATTGAGGCAGGCCTCCTATCAGTATAGTCTGGTGGATAAGGGATTGAGAACAGCATGGTTGAGAAGGATTTGGGGATATTGGTGGATTAAAACCCAGAGAGGAGCCAGAAATGCGTGCTCAAAGCCCAGAAGGTTAACTGTATCCTGCGCTGCATCAAGAGAAGCATGGCCAGGAGGTCGAGGGAGGTGACTCTGCCCACCTCTACTCTGCTCTGGTGAGACCCCATCTGCAGTACTTTGTACAGCTCTGGAGCCCTCCACACAAGACATGGACCTATTGGAGCAGGTCCAAAGTTGGGTCACAAAAGTGATCATAGAGACAGAACACCTCTCCTATGAAGAAAGGTTGAGAGAGTTGAGGTAGTTCAGCCTGGAGAAAACAACGGTCTGGGGACACCTTACTGCAGTGTTTCAGTACTTAAAGGAGGTCTACAGAAATGATGAGGACAAACTTTTTAACAGGGCGTGTTGCAACAGGTCAAGGGGTAATGCTTTTAAGCTAAAAGAAGGTAGATTCAGAGACTCCTAGATATAAGGAAGACATTTTTTACATTGAAGGTGGTGAAACACTGGAACAGGTTGCCCAGAGAGATAGTAGATGCCCCATCCCTGGAAACATTCAAGGTCAGGTTGGTTTCTGAGCAACCTGATTTGAAGATGTCTCTGCTCACTGCACAGGGGACCGGACTAGGTGACCTTTAAAGGTCTCTTCCAGACCATCCTATGATTCTGAACAGCTCAATGAGGCAAAGAATAGGATTGGGGCATAAGCAGAAAATGCTTAAAAAAAGGGAATTTGTTTTGGATGAAAGGATGGAGAAAGAGTGAAGGGAGGAAAGGAAAGATTTTATGAGATTGAGATGACTTAACTACAGATCAAAATGACTTAGAAGTTAACCTTCAGTACTTGGACTTAACAAGATTCTGGAGATTGTTCCTGGATTAAGATTTCAGTTTGCGAAGCAACCTGGGTCAGAAGCCACATTTTCCATCTTAAAAAATCAACACAAGCAACAGTGGTTATACTCATTTGCATATGTCACCTGGTAGCACTGTGAAGGATGTTTTATAGATAGGGACTTAAGTTACAGTTGGCACATGCCACTGATGCCACAGCGAAGTACAACTAACTTTGTCATAGTTCATTTAAAGATGTGCATTTAATGATTTTTTTAATGTTATGATTCTCTGGAAATGAAAATACCAGTGCAATAAATACTATTATATTTAGAGGAGAAATAAAGAAAGAGCCAATAAGCACAGAGAGCTGTTTTTTTCAATATGGTACAACTGCAAAATAGTGCTTTCAGTGAGGTGGAGGCTTTAGTGTTACAGTAGCTTTTAGTGATATAAACATACACATTATTTACATTTTCGATCCAGCTCACTGTTAATGAAACAAAGTAGTTAGCAACGAGCTCTACTGACTCATAAAATAAGAGTCAATAGATATTAAACATTAATCAAGAATAGAAAGTTTTCAGGACAATAAATTCTGGCAGATTTAACATGTCCTGTAGCATGGATACTTAACTACTGACCTCTGAATTAACATTATTTGAAAAGAACCAAGAGTGACAATTTTAGAAACCTGAAATTTCAGTGGCACATCAGAACTGGAGGTAATTCTAAAATTCTGTTTCCCAACTTTTTTTATCTCCAACAAGTAACCAGTTTATAAGAGAAGTCTCCTTGGGGCAAGAGAGGTATTGTTAAAAGCCTTTCTCTACCTCGCAGTGGGCTGAGCAGTATTACAAAAGCAAATTGCAGACAGGATTTGCAGGAGCATCTGTTGACTGAATTCCATCACTGCTATTGCAAACTGATGTGATTAATGATCCTTAATCAAATGGGCACTTTTGCAAATCTCACTGTCACTGAGTAAAGACCATGCATCTGTAAACTTGTATAGCTATATTAATACAAAGGATGGTGATGCTTCAACATAACCTCATTGCTAGTTGTGCTCAAGCCAGATTTCTAACCTTCCTTTCAGCATTGTCCAATTATAAGCACTTTTATGACTTGCAGTAGGAATTGACCTCTCTGGACATGAAGGTACAAAAAGTTTCATTTTCTAATGGACATTTATTGCTAGTAGCATCTTGGAGGCTTGCCATCAGGCCTTTACCCACTAGAACTGTACTGCACCTTTTGTCCTTCTAACTGATTTCCCAAACAATTTATCATCAGAGTTGTTTCAAGAACAATGTTGAATTGTCTTGAGAATCAAGCTATACTCAATATGGAGTAGAAAGGTTTAGAATGCAATCATTTATTATTACAGTAGATTACAGAATTTATCTGTTAGCATTGTTTTGCACTGAATCTAATTTTGATCTGAACTACTTGATTTCTAAATTGCTCATTCTACCCTGCAAAAACTATAACATTTTCTGCTTTTTAATTACAGTGAGGTGGTTTTGCTAGCCCCTGTGTGGGTGTTGAGCTGATGAAGCAATTCAAATTAAATTATACGTGATTGTATGAAAAGGCCTGAAGGAATCAGGATGCCAGACATTTCCCCAGCCTAAATATTGAAATCAATTAATACACCACTGTTCACATTTCAGTTGTTCACAAGTCTTACTTTACAAGGACTGTTGAAAAGTACAGTCAGTATCTTAGTCTCAAGAAGTGTGAAACTAGGTTCAATCTGCTGAATTACTGAAGTAAAAGACACAACATAAATTCTCAAGTAGCATTTTAATTTTAAATCCTTGTGTAATAAATAACTGTAAAAGTGATCTGTATCAGAATTTAATCATATTAACAATGATGTCTATCAACACATAATTATGACCTACATCATACGTAACAGCAAATATTTCACTGGATTTTCCATGCTATTTTAAGTTACGGATTTATCTTTGTTTGATGTTTGAAAGCTTTACTGAAAGGCCTTCTTTCATCCTATTCATGCTTTGACTTAACAAGACTATTAAGCCTGTCCTTGAATTAGTATTAAGATTACAATTTTATAGTGAAGCTGGGTGGGCCTGACTAAATCTCATATCCTGAAAATTCTATGTGGGCAACCCACAGTGCCATGACTTTGAAAAATTTGAAGGCCTGGAGCCCAGCAATGAGGAAAACAAGCCCCGTGCTTTCAAATTTCTACCATACTTCCTTGTGCTTTTAGTCACAACAGTTAGCTGATTCTGTGTATTAGTTTCATGTACCATCTGCTATAAGTGCTCACAAGAAAATGATAATGCTGTGGCATGCTTCTTCACATGCAATTCTTGCAGCTTTTGATATACAAGTGTAAGTGTAAAAGACAACCGGGGTTGGAGATCTCCTTTACACCAATCTGGAAACAAACAACAAGCATGCATACAGTAGGTGAAGCCTTAGAAAGACACTCTGACTCATGGGCAAAATGCAGTAAACTTTCATCACTCAATAATCCCACTCTTTGGGACTAAGTCCTGTATCTTTTTTTTCCTCCAGGTTGAAAATAAGAGACATGCTAAAGACTGTTGATGGATGATATAACTCTACAAAATGTCAAGTTATACCGTTACAGGAAAAAGCCTAGCAAGACACTGTGAAGACATTTGAACATGAAGACTGGAAGAAGAGAGGTGTCTCCTCTTTTTGGTATATCTTGTCCTCTATTTTTACCCCCAGTACCTAGTAAAATATTTTCATATGAATAGACACATGTTGTGGAACAACTTTCTATGTAGTGTTGAAATCTTTTCTATAGGCTGATCAATACTTCTTCTCACTCATAAAAGCCAAATGACTTCTTTACACCACTCTTGACCCCAGCTGTAAGATATAGGCTCAAGAAACTATGGGTTTCTATGACTTTTGTTATCAGCTGGTCAGTCTGGGTAGTCACAGCTGATTCTTTTTCCTTGGAAAGGTATGCAAGAGAAAGTAGAGTTGTGATGGAAGCATACCTTTGACCATGTAATATAAAACATCAATGTCACTGGTATGGAAGTACAATTTCCACCCTGTTAACCCACAAAGACTAAGGCGGAGTTCAGTGTTCCAGAGGGGACAGACAGGACTGGGAAGATTGGCAGTTTGTTCATCTACTGTTCACAAAGCGGGAATTCAAGTCCCTAGAAAAAAAATGGCTGATATGAACATTTCTAATAATTCAATTGTTTTTTGGGTAAACCCCCAAACCTTTTTGCTAAGGTTTTTTTCTCTTTTGCCTGCTATGAGACTTGTACTTGGGTCTGCAGTGACAGAAATCAGAACGCAACCATATTTGAAGGCACTTATTCCTTGTGCTAGAACTACTTTGGAAACCAAAGTGGTATGCGCTTTTCATTAAATTAATATAAACCAAATATTGTCTGTTGAAAGACAATAAGCGCTAATATTAGTCAACTCTACAAGGTTATTCAGTTCTACATATACATAAATATACGTATGACCGAGGATAAAAATCACTGCTGCTGTTCTGCACTGTATATTGAGTGTAGCGTGCAGTGTTCCAGAGGACTCTGGAAGGAATTAAACACATAAATTACAGCAGAAATGGAAAAAACCTGGTTGAGGAGCTTAGTCTTACTACTTGCAAAGTTGTATAATGAGGCTCATTCACACGGATGGCTTGCAAGCAGCTTTAAATTACTTTCTTGCTTTGACTTGACTTTGAAATAAGGATTGTAATGCAATTTTTCTTAGAATGTAGAGTTTTGAATATGCTGGATACTAAAATCTAGAGAAAGATTAAAAAAAACCTCAAACATATTCTATTTATAAAAGGCTTGAGCAATTTCTTCTTTATTTTTGTTGGGTTTAAATCTCCTGGAATTTGATTACACAGCACATTCCAGCTATCTGCTGCAGCAGCCCCACTATCCGGATTTGCTGATTACTACTTATGCATTGTTTCAATGTGAGCCCTTGAAGGATTTAATTTAATACAGATTAGTACCTTTATTAAACTGTGGTTAATTGAAGCCTCTGAGCTCTGCTGAACGTTGTTCAGTGAAGTGGATTAGTTGTTTTAACTTGTTGCTCTCTCACACAAAAAAAATAACACTGAATTAAATAATCAACATTTCCATTAGGCCATTGGGGCTGACTTTACTTATATACTTTAAATACAGAGTTTTCTAACTTACAGAGACTCCTACAATTCAGCAAATGTAGGCAGAAGGTAGAAAATCAGCTACCCCAATAGTGCTTTTTTGGATTGGTTTAATTTTTAAAAAGAATAAACTAGGAGAAGAAAGAAAAAGAATATATTAAGAATGTCTTACCAAATGTATGACTAAAACCTGGCAGTATTTTCTCTGATCAGAAAAGAAAAATCAGAAAAAACCTCATATGCTGGAACATTTTTAGTTCTTGTTTAAAATTTAATCATGTTCCTAAGAGTTTCCATAAATAGTTTTATACTTGACAATTCTATTCTCAGCAATACTAAGAAAGATTATAAAAACTTAAGGAATAATCCTGCACCCACCTCCGCCAGTGACTCATTAAAGAGTGTCACTGACTCACTGAAGACTAATTTATTAAAAGATCATTTAGAAAATCTTAGATTCTACATGAACATGTCTGCCCCATTATTTTTCACTGTTGAGTTATTAGTAACGATAATTTAAGATTCACTTAAAAATAATACGTCATGTAAATTTTAATATATTGTTAGTTTCAGTCTGTGACCGAGCCACACTGAAAATTCTTTGTTTAAAGTAAAAAAAAGTTCTTAGTAAGACTTGGAAAAGACTATGTAAGGAAAGAAAATGACTCACTAAAAGCAACTGTTTCTAAAACAGCTGGAAAAACACCACTGCTTCTATGAGACATGTGTGGTAACAAAATGGCTCATGTTTTCACCCAGAATTCCTGTTAAACTAAAACAGACAGTGAGGAAAGACTCAATTCAGAGTCATACAATGATACCTCTGACTGCTTTTTTAAGACAGAGCTTTAATTACACGTGCAAACTGGTAAAAGTGGAATAAAGTTGCTGTGGTGGCTGCATACAGCATACTTGGAGAAAGAATAAATAAGTACATTTAATTTATCACTATTTCTGTTGTGACACTCTGCTATGTTTCCCATATCCAAAATAATTAAAAATAAGTAATCTTGTTATGGCAATGTAGGTCTACCAGCATAGATGTTCATTATGTACTCTAACAAGAGTGAAGTCTCCTATATTCATTAGACACTTGAAGTGTAACTAAAAATAATAATTAAAAAAATTATACTAGGAACTAATGACATTTTGCATTTGCATACACAATGTCATTTTTAGCCAGACAGTAGAATAGGAAATAAACATTATAGTAGAGATGACTTAAGTGAATTTCAGAGGGTAACTCAGAAGTATGCAAATTTTAGTTTCATCTTTTGAAATAAAATTAGGTGAGAATTGCATTTGGTCAAACATTACTTCCAGTTTCTGATAGGCAGTTCACTGAAATCAGTGGTGTAGCATCAATGAAATGCAGAAATTAATTCGACCCTGAACATTTCTGATTTTATCTCAACGCTGGAAATGCTAATATGTATCAGGCTATGTTTACTGAATTTAGTGCTCCCTAATGGAGCTTTCTTTGGTCTCTCATATGTAACAGATATGTAATAGAGTGAACAGTACTAATATGTCTACTAAGGTCTGCAACAGGAGATATCACAACTAGGTGGAGTAGTTTGTCTTATCCAGCCCACAGTAATGGCATGAATAAGGCTTAAATCAGTCTCAGAAGAGTCCTCAGATGGGAGTGACAGGTCAAGCCAGAGTGTCTTGTGCTGCTTGTGGAGGGAAGTCTCATTTCTTAGCAACCCAAATCACCACGCCATAAGGCAACTGGCAGTGCTCCTCTCTTCCACTTTTCTTTTATATTTCCTCAGTAATTTTACAAATTTTAAAAAGTCAGAAGAGATATAGAAACACTTCAACTCTGAGGATTTAAAGTGCTCTTTGCACTTCTTAATTAGGCATGGTGAAAACACAAGAACTCATTGAGGGTATGAAAAGGTTGCAGCTCCAAAGGCATAGACTTCTGTGTTAGAACTGGCACCTCAGATCAACAGCCTAAAACCAACAGCAACAGCAAACAAAAGAGATCTGAGTGAGGAGGAGCACTGCATTATTTCTAATCTACCCCTGTAGATTTTGGAGACATTGGGAGCTGGTTGTGGGGATGATGATGATGAAGGTGGCCCAAGCTTCTGCAACATCCTTACCCCTGAGCCATCACCTGGCTGGAGCTGTGAGTCTAGACAGCAGCCCTGCCATGATCTTTCTGCTACTCAGGTTAGTAAGTCAGTACGTTACTCAGTATTTTCTTTGTAAGAGCTTGTCTTGGGATCTAGCCAACAGTTTACCGACTCCATAGCGGTTCAATCCTTAGTAACTTCTCAAGACTTCAAAAAATCTGATACAGATTTTCTGTTCTCCATATTCACTTGAAAGGTATTTCCAAAGAACTAATCACTAAGCTACAGTAAGTATCTGCACTGTGCAACAGCAGATCTTACATTATTCTTTAATTACTCATCTGTACGTTGTACTTGTCAAAGACCTCCGAGAAAACATAACATGCAGGATTACATTCAGACACTTATGATTCTACCAAGAAGACAGAAGTAAAAATCTTACTACTACTTTTTGGATAATTCTGCACTTAGGCTCCAGGTTAAGGATTTTCAAACCAAACATTCTAAATCAACCTCCTCAAGGTAGGTCCTTAACCAAAAGGAAGGTATAAATGCTCCCTCACAAGAGTTCTCTATTGATACTCCTAAGAGTCATTATTTTACGTTTGTCCATGCCTGCAAATGGATCAGAGACTTGTGTATATAAAAACTACACTGTTAAGACTTGGAAGCACAAGCTGTACTTATGAAATATGCTCATCTCTGGGTTACCCTCTTGTGAAGACACTTCATCAAGACTCTGGAATTTTATGCGCCCCTTTTCATTAAATTACAGTTTTTAAGAGTCTGAATGCTGATGGACAGTTTGTCCAAACGAAGAGTACGTAAAATATGCTTTTGAAAAACACTTTACAGTATTCTTCACTTAGAATTTCTTCTCTGCACAGATAGCTGCTTCTATGATATAAACTTGGATTTCTTAAGCTTATATTATAAAATTAAAAAAGTTAAGACACGTCTAACAATTCCACAGCCATAGGACTTCAGTCAGTTTAAATCTGGAAGTTACAGGCCCAGAGTAGAGCTGCTCTTTGCTCTAAATGTCTGTCTCAGTTTACAGAAGAATACTTCTGTGTGGCAGTACTAACAGGATCTAGGTCACCTGGCTTGTTGTATTACATTTATATGCAGAAAACTAGCTAGCTAAAAGATAAGAAAACTATTTTTACAGGTGAAAAAACTGCAAGAGTTAAGTAACCACAACACAGAACAAAAAATGAAAGGATGTCACTGGATTTGAAAACTATTACAATATATCTGAAGTTTCTCAATATTTCATTCTGATTCTTATTACTCCATTTCCCCTAAAGCTTCCTCATTAGTGTCTCAGACTTCAACTCCAAAAGCCATTCAAATGTTATGTGAAAGCACAGAGAAACAAAGAGAAAAAGCAGATATTTTACAAACAGGTATGCCCAATAGACTTATTATTCTCTAATGTAACGTTTGAAATGAGAACAATTTGTTTTCAATTTATCTTTCTGATATGTCTTGAAGTTTTTACCACAAATCACATATTGTAACACCAACATTTTAGCTAACAGATCTAAAAACACCAAAACAAGGGAAAGATTCTGTACTGGCATTTCTGGAGACCACCTTAAAGCAGGCTTGCCCTGTGACAACACCTTAGAAAGGGTTACTTCTGTTAGAGAACAGCTGCTACTTGAGAGACAGCAGGGCTAAACTGAATGGCAGCCCTATACACAGATATGCATGACTTAGAAAATGCCATTTCCAATATCTGAAAAACAGCCATATCAGTAAATATGACAGAGGGACTTTCATGGGAAAAAATCCTTCCACTCAAAGAACAAAAGCTTAGCATTCCTCAGAATATCTTTCTGCTACCATGGGATGGAACTCATTGTTTTGCAAAATGAACAAATCCTGCATTTTCTTTAAAATCTTCCCTCAGGAAATCCTCTGTCACCAGTTCCCATCCACTCCTAAGGTGCTACTTCAGTGGGAATAACTCTGTGTTGCAAAGGACAGTGAATATCACAACTGTGAAATTTGCTCCCCTTCTCCCTTTGGCAGCTGCCTTTGGAAACGGTCCTCTTTCATAAATGCCTAATTCCTTTCTGAGCTAAACCCAGAAAGTTACCTAATGCTAGCTACCTCTTGCCACTGCAGTGAGCTTCAGGACTTTTTCAGTGGTAATCTGGAATCTCATTTATGCTTTTGTTAAACATTTTCCCTGTGTCAGTTCTATAGAAAAAAAATATCAGGTGTGATTTTTTTAAATAAGAAGATGTGTGTCTCACATTATACTTTAAAGCATGATTTATGCACATTTCTCTCTTATTATTATTATCAATAAATTAAAATCCTCTCACTGGAACAATGGGGAAAAAGCAGTTCCCCCAGAAGTGACAGTTTTGCTTAATTTGAACCTTAAATAATAACCTTTAATAACCTTTAAAAGGTTATTAAATATACATGTTCTGACTGCATAATTATAAATTGGCTCTGCTCTCATTTAATATTTAAAAAGATAAAACTTCTATATTTTATCTGTAGTTATACTGTACTTAAATACAGTAACTAGCAGATTTTTAAATACACAGGTTTTGCAACTTCACCCTTCTCTGTGCAGATGTAAACCTACCAATGTACAATATAAGTCTCAGACACCAGGATGCCTGAGTCTTCAAATTAAACACAGTCTACCTGATTCTCTTCAATCAAACTGAATGCAAAAAATCAAAGCATTAAAACAAGCATTAATCCCCTGCACCAATACAGGTTAGGGATTGAGTGGCTGGAAAGCCACTCTGCAGAGAAGGACTTGGGAGTCCTGGTAGAAAGCAAGGTAAGCATGAACCAGCGATGTGACCTCGTGGCAAAGAAGGTCAGTGGTATCCTGGGGTGCATTAAGAAGAGTGTGGCTAGCAGGTCCAGGGAGGTTATTTTCACCCTCTGCTCTGCTCTGTGAGGCCCTATGTAGAGTACTGTATCCAGTTCTGGGCTCCTGAGCTCAAGACAGACAAGAAACTACTGTAGAGACTCCAGCAGAGGGCCACGAAGGTGATCAGTGGACTGGAGCATCTCTCTTATGAGGAGAGGATGAGTGAGTTGAATATGTTTAGCCTGGAGAGAGAAGACCGAGAGAAGACCTTATCAATCCCTGTAAATATACAAAGGGCAGGTGACAGGAAGATGGGGCTCAGCGGTGCCCAGTGACAGGACAAGTGGCAACAGGTACAAAATGGAAGATAGGAAGTTTCACCTGAACATGAGGAAAAAATTCTTTACTGTGAGGGTGATGGAGCACTGGAACAGGCTGCCCAGACAGGTTGTGGAATCTCCTTCTCTGAAGATATTCAAAACCTGCCAGGATGGGATCCTGTGCAATCTGCTATCTGTGTGAACCTGCATTAATGGAGAGGGTTAGACTAGATGATCTCCAGAAGTCCTTCTAAACTCTACCATTCTGTGATTCTGTGATCAGCGAGAATATCTTGTTATCAACTTCAACAAGCTAAGAATCTGTGTTCGAATTTTATATGGGGTGTTTAAAACAGAGAGGATTAAGATCAAAGCTGTGATTACTTCTGCAGGTGTTGATACACACACAAGTCTACATTGCAGAGTTGAATTGCTGTCAGAACTTAGAGGTAGCTATCCATTCACTAGCTATCTCAAACATTTACAGCCAATAATGTAGTTTTTTATCATTGTCCTTGGAGAAGCTCAACTTCTGATAGCAATAAGTCAACATAAAAGTTAGTTAATTTTATATCCAAAAGGACTTTTTTTAAGACTTAGACCAACATGACCTTTACTGAAATTTCCACAACATTTTCAAAACTATGACCCACAGCTTGGGAAGTACTATTTTAAGGAAAAATCTATGGCCCAGAGGTTTTGAAGAACTGCAAAATGCAACAGTACCTGTATGAGTGGCATGGAAGGTGATGAGACTAGTATAATTAGTTTAAAGTCTTCAAGACATATAGCATCACTAAACATAGAAAGATCCATCATTGACATCATTCCTACTGACAAATGTTTACTTAAATGTCTAAAAAAGGTATTTCCTAGCAGGATATCACTGCCAGACCATTACCTATACAACAGCACAGAGTATGCTTGAGAATGGAATGAAATTCTTTGGTTTTTGCATATATATTGCATACACATTTAACCATACGTGATCCAACTTTGTATTCCCAAAACACTAATTGTCATAAATGTCAATGCACAAGGAAGGCAAGATTCTATCATTTCTTGATTTCAAATGTATTTCTGTTTCTTAAAGATTGAGACTAAATATGAAATTCATACTTACTAATTAGTCTTGAGAGCTTCAGGTTATAGCTTCAACTATGTTAAACAGCTAATATTTGTGCTGTTGTACTAGTTATCCATTTCACTGCATTTTATAAATATCTCATATAATGGTTTGAATCTAAGTACAACATCAAAAGTTTAAGAAATATTTGATATCAATTCACTGGTAACTAGAAAACATGGAGAGGTCTGTTACTGCTAAGCCCATTTTCCAAAAAAACATAGCTTTGCAATTAGCATTGATCAAAAGACTGAAAAGGTAGCTTTCCTCAGTCTTCCATCACAGGTTTTCTTTTGTGACTAAATACATAAATGACTGGTGTCAGGATCTAAACGTAGTTAGTCAAATTTGGTTTCAATTTCTATTCACTGAAGTGAGATGTGTATGCTTACACCAAAGATGAATTTGATCCTAAATAGGCAAGAGACAACTATTTACCCAGACAGGCTTAATAGGTTGCAAAATTAATTTTCTTTATAAACAAATATACAATGTTCTTCCTGTTGTATTAAGGCCCTAATTGCAACATGAATGATTTATGCAGCCTTTGTGCCGGGCCTTTCAGGTAATCTGCCTAAAAAAAAAACAAAAAGGAAAAAAAATGCTGTATGCATTTACTCTAAATTCAGTCAGAAATTAATGATCTCTTTGTATTTTTGTCAGGGAGAAAACTGAAAGTTGTATTTAAATGTTTGTTGCTTATTTAACAATGAGGTAAATGTATTTTCCCCCTGGTACTCTACACGTTTCAAGGCTGGCTCCGTGTTCCACAATTGCTGGAATCTCACTTCCAGGATGTACAGTAAATACATTAGAACACATTAGCACACTTTCTACATATTGCCACAAAGATACAAAGGGAATAATAGTAGAAAATCTTGCAAGAGATGCGTCTGTAACTATTTGTGGAACAGAAATCAACTTTGTTGGTTTCGGATGATGAAAAATAGATGTGAACCTGGTTCAATATTTCAAGCAGTAAAATATTCAAGGTGCTTTCGCTCTAAAGTTTTAGTTCAGCTTGCCACACATATATATTTCTGCTACAAGCAATACATTCCAAACCCACAGTTGAGGAGTTTTCTGGATATTGCACCAGTATTCTTAAAATTTTCTTTCTTTGCCTTAACATTTTAAAAACAGTTTATAAAAAGCATCAACAACAAAAAATGTAAAAAAAAGAAAAAAAAGTTATCCAAAGCCTTCCTTTGCGGTGGTCCTTTAGAAAGCCACAGACTTCACACAGAAAACTTGTAGAGATTGAGCATATTGTAGTACAGATTCTTCTTAATCTGCTGAATTAGGGTTAAGGGAGAAGGATTTTTCCAGTTTTACAGTTGTGGTTTCTGTGCTATTTCTCACTTCTTGATTCCACGCAAAGTGTAGGTGCTTTGCAGACTCCAGTGCTCTTGTGCTCTGTTGTGCCATGCCCAGCACGGACCATGCACAGCACTCAGAAGTCTCTCTTGCCCCAGGACACCAGGTGAGAGGGAGGGAGAATTGTTACCCAGTAGGGACCTGCTGATCACAGGCGCCAAGCTGAGGGAGGCTACCTCAATACTGGAAAAGGAAGATATCTTATGCCTTTGTGAAAATGAAGTCTACCTTTGTCTAGCAAATTTGGCAAAATCATTATACTTTGTCCATATCTGATTTTTCTACTCTGCTACTCAAATTTAGATAAATGGGTTCAGTTATTTTGTACTGTGCGTTATGACTAATTCAATAGCACGTAAGATTTTAATAGATACCAAGACCTTTCCGCTTCCCCGTTTCACTCCATTAGTCTCCTCTACCTTATAATAATTTACCAAAGAAGTTACAGGCAACATAAATTTCTTTTACTAGAAAATAACTGTACTGCAAATGAACTGCAAAACATTTTCTGAAAACACTGACACTAATGCAGTAACAGTGACATGAAATGCTACTTTAGGGTCTCATTTGAAAACACAACAAAGGCACCTCTTACAGAAAAAGTCTGTTTTGCTTTTTGCTTTTTACAAAGTCACGTATAGAATAATTTCAGTAATGTACTGTAATTAACTCATCTCCATTTTATCACCAGTGCCTCGTGGTCTGACTGCAGGTTGTGTAACACAGTCTTTCAATTTATTCTATTTTAACAACCATCTCATTTACACACTGAAAAAAGAGCTGTCTGACTCTTTTCAGACCACAGAAAATAGCCTTTTCTGCCGATAGTTGAAATTACAGCACAAAACTTAAAAAAATCATTATGTATGGGAGCACCAGGCTTTTGAGGAAAAGAAGCAAATTAGGATTTAAGATGAGAAATAATATTAGGAATTTTACTGATATTTTGCACTGAGAGTGGGATACTTTATCTAATGTATACAGTCCCAACTTCAGGCTTGTGAAATAAATTGCCATGAGCGCAAAAACTCATGTTTACTGCTTTTCTTGCTTCAGTGGACATCTGAGGCACAGTTTACCACTGACAAGATGACTAATACATGTGAACAGGAACCTCCATCTTGAACTGAAGCAGAAACAAGCACTAAATAAGTTAAACAAGTATTGGAGATCGTGTAAGCACTTTCATCGTTCACACTCATTTTCCTCTCCCTATATCACAAGATTATCTAAAAAACCCTGCTGCCATAAAATAAGCAAATTGTTGTGGGAAATTGAAATTGTGTAAAAGTTGAAGAAAAATTAAGAGGAAATGGGGAAAAAAAATAAGCCAGCAACTAAAATGCTCTAATGAAGATATTAGATTTTCTTTTTAAAAGGTGCAAAATATAATAATTAATGAAGATTATATTGTGCACTTCTGAAAACCTAATTGGTTTATGAAAAATAGATATTAATCAAACAGATGTGTAACTAGCCTGGAAGCACTGAATTGGTCAACCTTACAGAGGCAGTTCTGTTACTGTGCATGCAGATATAGGATACCAGCAGCTTTTTTTTTTTAACCAAAACCGTGACAGGTAAAAAGGAACATGAAAAATTTCTGAACATGGGGCTATTTTAAATATTTAAGTTCCTTAGTGAATCAGGGATCTGTTTTTGCTAAATAAATGCCTTCAAAACTATGGCTAATAAAAGGAAAAGATCCTAACGCAGCAAACTGTAAAGTGACAGTCACTCCAGAAGGCTGATTTTAACCATCTAAGTAACAATCTTTGAGCGAAATTGCATTGAAGGCCAATAGAATTCAGTGATTTTATTTTTACTGCTGATCTCTTCTTCACTAACTGCAAATTTCCCTTTGACTTGCTTACAGCAAGCAGTACGTGAAAATTACCTTTTTTTGTATGTGTCAGCTGCATGGTCAAAAAATATCCCTTAACTTTTCCCCCTTATTCACTCTCAACAACTTCACAAGTTTTTCCTTATGAAACACAGATATTAAAAGGCTTCATATAATATTACAGGGCTTTCTGCAAAGCCACTCTCAGGGGAGAAGTGATGCTAACAATTGTGCAGTCACAGGTTGCAAAAAATGAATGTTTCAGTTGGTCTACTGGACCAGAAAGATGAGCCCATTTTTAGTAATATAATTTCTAATACATTATGACAGTAAAGAGAAAACTGAACAGTTTTATTTCCCACAGATATTTTCAAAACCTTAGAGACTGTCTTTTGAACTATTCTTTAATTAACTCTGCACAGGCTTCAGAAAGCTCTCTGCAGCCAAAAGTGAGAATATTACCTGAATTTTACTCTGGTACAATAGCAGTAAATATAATGCTCATAAGATGCAAGAGTAAACTTTATGCAGTATGTAATGTTGATGTAAACACTAAATGATACTGGAGATTAGTTGGAGCGTCACTGCTTTTGTTATCCTAGATATCCTGATCTGGAAAATGCTGAATGACCTCTGTTTCTGTTGAAATACACCGGTGTTGTAGCCACTCCAGGCCCTAAGGAACTGGGATTTCAGCTCTGACTTCTCCTGGCATGATGCAAGTAAACCATCAGACAAACACTGGGTTGGAGTCTCCCTGTTGAGACAAGTTTTCATTGCCAGTGAAAAGCTAGAGCACGTCAGGGACTTCTGCATTGTCTAATCTTTGGCAGAACACATGGGCTTGCAGTTTTTCCTTTGAAAGCAAAAAATCTCCCTGTTAAATCAAAAACCATTCTTGAAGCCTGCATCTTAAGCCTTGATTTAGCAGAACACTTGTGCACATACTCAAATTCAATAGTCATGTCTTCTTAAATAAGCTTCAACAATAGCATGAATTTCAGTTAAATATTTTTCCAACCAGAGATGCTTTCCTAAGTCAAGGTCCCAGTCTGCCAGAGTCATTAAGCAATATTATAAATACCGTCTTGGATTTTATAAATTCTTTCAGTTTTTAAAATGCACTAATAATTACAACAGGAGACAAATATATCATTTGAGAGGACTGGAACAAGTACTTTTCCTAGACAGCAGAATTTAATGACATAGGAAAATTATTATTTATGCTGAATAAACAAACTGTAAAATAAAGAAAAAAAAATTGTAAGACACACATGGAAACAATCAATCATTCTTACTTGGAGTGATCTTTAGCTTTTCCAGAACAGATATGGGAAAGAATTATTATAAAACCTGAATCTGACCCAACACCAACTTGCCCAGCAGCAAGGCTGAAAAATATCAGTGCTTTGGTGATTCCCATTGACCATGTGTTTCTGCAGTTCAGAGAAACTGGAGAGGGATAATGTTTGATACACTCTATAATAAAGAAAACTTCTCAAAGTAGCCTTTTCTTTAACACATTTCTCATTAACATTTTTGCCTTGCCCTGATATTTGTTCATTCCCCTCTCTATAATAATAGATCATGCTTCATCTTTACCTGGGCGATTTTCAGGGTCTGTCTTGTTTTCCCTTTACTTGCTTTTGTTATGTTGTACTACCTACCTCCTCTTTTCACTCTCCTCACACTGCATCTGTTCTACTCTTTTCTAACTTGCTCATATCAACAACTAAGTCGGCAACATGGTCAGTCCATGCCTGGCTCAGCTCTGCCTCTAGTTAATGGTCCTTGGCCATGCTTTCCATCAACTGGTGGTGGATTAGGAGGCTTCACTGAACACCTAATAGAAAACAAAGCTTTAGCTAATGACTGGCACCGAGGAGGACAGTACAGCATGAGTGCTTAGTAAGTGTATGACTTGAGCAACAAGCCAACTCCACATTATCTTTAATGCACAAGGAATTTTTTGTTTCCAAGCTTCTTTTCAGAATCCTCATCTTTCATATCAACCTCTTTCCTCTTCAATATTGGAATCTTTAGGCCAGAGGGATATGCTGTGACTCTATCACATGTGAAGGGCTATAAAGAATGAACACCATCTGCCAGAGATGCTGCCTCAAATATTAATAGCTTCTAACATATGTCATGGAAATAAGCACACACACAAGTGCTGCTATGTAGACCTGGGGTGGAAGTACATAATAAAGCCAGAACTATGCTGGTGACATGTAATGACAGAACACCAAAACCAGGAAAAAGAGCATTGTTTATGTACGACAGTAATAAGAGTTTTACTCTGGAAAGCGAGATACGTAACTAGAAACATATTTCCCTCCTTGCATATATTTTTGTGCAGAGGAACATATCTTCCTTAAAGCAGACTGGTCATGGTACTGTTAATAACTATGAGTTTTTGACAGTAGGCATTTCCTAAGGTGACAAATATAGATCTTGCTAGCTTTAACCTTTAGTCCCGACACAGGCAAGACCCTTACTGGTTATTGCGTGACTGTGTAGTTAAAGATGAACTAGGGTTTTGAAATAGACACCAAATAGAATCAACTTATTTGAAGCATATGAAGGAAGTGCAGTGTTTTCCCTTCAACACATAAAAGAAAGTGAATAAGTATGCTGTATTATCAGGGCTTCCTTAACCAACAGTCTTCCAACTGCTTTTCTTGGCCTCCCCCTTGCCCAGATTGCAGGTTTTAACCTTGCATACATGAAAATAAATAGCAAACCAACGGTCTGTTTTTCTCAGCAAAATGCTAAAGGACTGAACACAGCTCGTGCTCTAGTTGTTTCTCTTTTATATACTGTTGGTGAGGGAGTTGTATGTAATATAAATTTAAAATTCATGGCTGGAGTAGCTTAGTACATAAGAGCTTGTGCTCACTGTTTCAGAAGCAAAGATTCATGAACCATCTTTAAAGAGTTTTATTAGGTCAATCTAGTACTCCTGCATGAAAGGATACAATCTTTAGGAGAGAGCATTTCTAAACCAGATAAATAATTTTCTGAAGAGTATATCTGTGCTCCTTATGACTAAATTCTGTTTATTTTGAAAACAATTTTCTATCTTCTTTTTAAGCACAGGAAGGACATATTGAAAAGTACCCTTAATGAAGATTTGTGTTTACTATTCAGATAATTTTTACCATTAGTTTTATGTAACATTTTTCCTATCTTTTTCATTTTTCTGTCCTATAAAATTTAAAATAAATCAGACATAATGCGTATCCTGTTCCATTCCAGTGTATAACCAAAATATTCAAATTGCAAATTACGTATTTGCACTGTATATTTACATTAATTCTTCACTATTCCCCACAATTTGTCTGCATTTTAATAAAGCTGGATTCTCTGATTATTGCCCCCGATTCTTTCGGAAGAGGAAGAGCTGAAAACTGTTTTGGTATATCATATTTGTTTGATGCAATCCTTTAATACTCTTTATCCATCCCAGTTTGTTTGTAACTGTTGCCAGGCTTACAGTCTGACAAACTGTAGCTTAGCTTTGCTTTTGATAGCAAGGAAATCCATTCCATCTGCAGTATTTGACTGCAGACAGAAACTGAACAGTGCACTTCTGTGGGAAAATTACTGTGATACAGTTGTTCTACTAGCTTTAACCATGGACAGCACTTCAGGCAGGGGAGGGGGTTCAGCTAGATTAATCCCCTTCAGAAAAAATCTTTTATTTTGGTCAATGTAATTACAAGCTTTAACAATGAACAATAATAAGATCTAAGCTCTGTACTCAAATAAGGCTCACAGTGATCTAGCATTATACAAGTGAACTAAATTCAGCCTTCAAAGCATACATATCATCTACTTAAACAAAAACCCCTAAGGTGTACCCATAGGAGCTAGTCATATATTCAATGCGAGAAACTGACCGTTTGGTGCTCAATCCAACCAACTGATTAGACTGTAAAATAAACAACCTTCAAACAAATGCAGGATTTTAAGCCTTGCTAAAGTTTGGGTCATTGACAAACATGATGGTGAGCAGAGAGGAGTAGTCAAATAAAAATTCAGTAAGCTTATAAGAACAACAATTAATATGGATTATTATAGCTCTGCTCTGATTCCTGAATTATACTCTCCTACTAAGTGAACACAATAGACACACTTCTGGCAACACACAGTTAACATTTTGTTAGGAGAACAACAAATTATGCTTTTGAAATGCAGAGGATAGCAGGCAATCTACTCATTTTTTTCTTCAACCCTTCTAAGATGGTGCAGTTGCATTCAGAATGTTCATACCTGCCTAATATGACTGGGGAGGCCGACACTCACAGGGCAGTGCTAGATGCATGAGGGTTTCTTATCACACTGCAGCAGAGGAGTACTGCAATAATAAAGATGATGAATTACAAAAAAAAATTCTAATTCAAGAGGTAACTGTCACTCTTTCTTTAGGGAGAATTTCCATGGACAAATAGTCCTTGATCTGTTAAGGGATATGTGCTCAAAGATAGCTATGGGGACTGATGCAACCCAGAAAATACACTACACCATGAAGTACCTATACTGCATAAAAAGGAGATGGACTTGTAAAGTTGTCTTACTTTTGAGCTTGTAGAACTCATTAATTGAAGAAATAAGACTCTAATAAGACAGGGTAACTTTAAAGCAGTTTGAAGACATTTAGTAAACAGAAATTGTGGCATCACCATCTGTATTATCTTGTGTTGAATTATTAGCATGCTTTGGTAATTAGAATACATCCATCACTCAAAATTTATAATATTCTCCTCAGTTCCAGTCTATTTATAGTCTTGATACAATTAGAATGCTATCCTGCTGTGCTTGAGGCAACTTGGTTCCTCTTGGCAAAATGAGATGATGAAAACAAACCCCTTGTGGCTTTGCTCCCACTGCTGCCGTCTCTTATCCGGGAAGTTAAACTACTGCCTTCCTCTCAGCTCAGCTCAGCACCAGCTCCCCTTCCTACTTGGCCTGGTACCTCAAAGCAACCAGTCTCTATGGCTGCTTAGCTGCTTTTCCCAGGCAGACTCCCAGGCATCTTGCCCTCAACTCTAGAATTGGTCAATACTGGTCTGCCAGAACTGCATCCAGAAGTTTCACGAGGAGCTTCACCAGCAGAGGGTTTGGGACATGGTTTAGAATGAACTAGAGGATGCATCTTCATTAGCTGTTTATGCTTTGTAGCAGATTCCTGATCCAAAGAATATAAAAGACTCTGCATGCTCTTTTAACTGCAAAAGTAAAAGCTAATTACTAGGAACCACTTAAGATACTTTTGTTCATCCTCAGCAAAGGCAAAAATCTTTTTATTTCCAGCAGTCTGGACTGCTCTGTAATTCCTAGGTCACTGTTAGCTTGAAACATATGATTTAATGGCCACAATAACAAACACAAATACTGAATGGGGTTGTTTCTATCATTTCTTTAAGTCCCACCCCACATATATCTCTGTAGTTGAGAAGTTTGGACATCTTCTCTTTATCATGACCAACTTTTTATCCTGAGATAAATACAAAGCAAGAACTAAGATATAAATGTCCATTTTTACAAATAATAAGTATCAATCACTGTAAACTCTTTCTCCAACCTCAAATAATTCCTAGAACATATCAAAATATATCAGGAGGACATTTTTGATGTAAGATGGTAGTGGTTTAGTGGACTATATTCAAATAAAAGTTTTGCCTTGGAATTTCTTTTCGCAAAGAGAAAGAGGACTCAGTACTGATGCTATTGAAACAACACTCAAGATCTCTCTACGGGGTATATTAAAAAAATGACCACCACCAAAATATCCAATAGCTTTCTGCTACTGGATTTTCTTGCCTATTCAGTGACAATTTTACCATCTGCTTCCAGACTTTTTATTCACAGGAAGTTTGCTTTCCAATAGTATTGTATCATTACCATTTTCGCAAATCATTCCTGATATGATAGCTGTCAAACACTGCCCGGTCTGCAAGCGCTTTCAGCCTTACAGCAAAGTGATCTCCTGTAATGTCATAACTTGAAGAAAGTGGAAACTAAGTGGCTTATATCAGCCAAAAGTGTATAAAAGTAGAAGGATCTGGAAACCAAGGAAAGATTTCCCTCACACAGTCTTTAAGTTTATCATACCATTTTGGTACAGAGTCTGGAATCTCTTTCAAGACTAACTGTTTTCTGAAATAAACCTCAAATGACAGGAGCCATTATTTAAACTGCAGATAGGAAAATATCATCAAGATTTAAGCTGTAGTTGTTTTTATGAGATTTCACTACCTGAAGACAAGTTGTGTAGTACAAACACATCCCCTGTCTTCTCTTCTATGCCTTTTTTTAACCTGTTTGCTCCTTTCTCATGGAAAAATCAGGAAATTGTTCATTTGAAATATCTTTCATTTCTTCAATTTGCTAATTGAGCAGTCTACCCTTAGTTTCTATTGAAACACTGGCAGTCTTATATTGAATAAATTCATGATTTCCCATCTCTATAGTTCAAAATTATGAGTAATTCCTGCCTCAGTAATTACTAGCATTCTGAAGATGACAGGCACAGCATTGGATAATTCTGTCCTTCTCATTGTATATAAAACAGTACTGCCTTCTTTGGCTAATAAATTATTTTTTTTTAAAAAAAAAAAAGCATTGAAAACTGTATGTGAGAATTTTGCATATACTTGACTCTTATTCCCTGTCAGTGTGCTTAGTAGAGCTGAGAATGCTTCACCTTTCATCCTTTTTACTTTCCATTTGTAGATTCCATTTTTTTACAAAGATGACAGGAAAACATACATGCATCATAAATAACAGTTTAAGAAAGCATCTGGTAAAACCTAGTGGTTGAAAGTATTCAGTATGTTCCTTACTTGGTGTCTACAATGACAAGAACCAAACAGACATAACAGTTTGCAAACAGCATTTTGAATTAGGGGTGAGAAAAATAAGCTGTTTAATAATAATACCTGTATTATCTACAATAGTTTCCTGAAAATTCAGAAATTGATGGACAAAATGTAAGAGATTCTGGCAGGAAAAAATCTCCTAAGAGCTGTTCCATTTTCCTATAACTGTATACCTCATAGTATTAATTTTCTCAGATTATTTAAAAAACCTGCAGCCTTTTCATTTCAAATAATAATTGAAAAATACAAAAAAATATAACCCTCTAGCCAACATCATCAGCTGTAATACAGTAGTGAAAGTAGAAGACTGTCTATGACAATAGGTTCCAGAGATATTATTTCCCACCTAAAAGTAATGAATAATTTAAGAATCAACACAGTAGAAGAGTAGGGAAAAAAGACTATTTTCTACCTCTTTTTAAGACTGTATAAAAATTATAGTAGCCCTGTCAAGGATGGAATGAACATACAGGAAGCAGTACCATCTGAGAAGCATGTGTGCCACTTGCCGCTCACATAATAGTGCTGGGAACCAGTTTTGCTGACCAATTTTCTTACGCTACAGTGAGCAAACGAGCTTGACTCCCTGTTTTGTTTCTCAGGAAGTTGGACATACTGTTACTTGAAAGACTTATAGACAGGAAGCATAGTTAGTTATGCAATAATAATTGCATTATTAATAATTTATATTGCACTAACTCATAGACTACCATCTAAATCAGTATTTAGCTGTTGCAGGCACTTGATCCAGAAATACAGTAATTCACAGCTCAGACCAGTCTAGACGAGTAACAAACCGGAAACACAAAGGTGGGGAGTGGGAACACAAGGTTGCACTGACTGCACCAAAATAGTTTCCACCTATTTTGACTGATGCTCTATTAAAAAAATGTTATCTTGTAATCTGATTGCTTTGCTAACAGCCATAGCTTGTTTTGAGCCACAAATCTGTCTCCCATAGCCACTCTCAGATACTTCTCAAGTCTCTCAATTTCTTTCAATTGCACCTTGCTTTTTTGCCAGTTCCCTTATATATGTCAACTGTTTGTTGTTACAGACATTCAGCCTGTTATCAAACACTCAGTCCCGTCCATCCACACAGATCACTTCTAACTGGCCCTCACTTATCCCATGCTTTGGCCATGTATTCCTATTAGCTCAGCTCTCTTACAATACAAAAGATCTTAAGTTAGACAAATGGCTGAGGTTACAGCCAGTTTTCATCTAGTATGATCCTCGTACATATTTAATGTCTATACCCAGTGCAGGTATAAACATTACTATCACACTACTTTTGATTTATTAGTTTAACAGAGCTCTGCATAGGAAGAGCTTGGGGAACAATGGGAATCCCAATGGTAGCAAGAAATGTTTCACACAGATACTTCAGGTACTGCAAAGTCCCACATCATAGGATGAAATGTGGCCACATTAAATACCAGAAATATTCACTGGTAAGTATGGCTTATCTGTAATTTGATAGTTTAAAAAATTTTTCTTCAGTACTAAGCAGCTTGGTCAGATAGAAATCTGGTCACACACTGTGCTAGGAGAGGATATGTCATAAGGAAGAGGCATGAGTATACTCCAAAAGTGGGATATTAAAACTCATCAAAAACCAGGCACACCATTGGTTGCACAAGAATAAAGAGATTAAAGTATGCAATCTTTGAAATCATACCCAAGTTCTGAGTTTATTTATTGTATTATCTTGAAAATGACACGTAATCCAGATCACCATTACACCTCATGCATCTTGCACATGTTAGAGCAGGGCAGTTCCAGTGACAGAGGGAAGCTTGCTATACGAAGCATTAAATAGACCCCATACATCATGGGATCAACAAGTAGGGCCTAGCAAGGGTCCAAGATTTAGGCACTGCACATGGCTCACTGATTGTTTAAGCATCTAGATATTTTTTGTGCTCATGGCTAAAAGTAATTTGTTTTATCACTTGTTAGTAGTGTCTCCTGATAAGCAGAACTCAACTGCTTTAAAAAGTTTATGCTGCAGCACTGAAGTGTAGAGCCTGAAAAGTTCAGCTAGCAAGATACTTCAATTTGTTTCATTCAGTCCTCCTTCTTATCAGAGCAAGTACAGAGTATATTGGACATTTTCCCTCAATGATCAGAAATTAATTTCCATTCATGTACTTTTTCCATGGAGTGCTAAATCAACATGTCCAGTTCAGTCAAAATATGTTTACAAACATCAGATACATAGCACAGTACTACCAGATACTACACAACTGAGTGCGTTTATTTTTGCCTAACACATGCTTTTTGTTGCCCACTGACATGTCCTTTCCCAAATTGGTATATAGAGCATAAAGGTTATTTTTTTTTGTGTGATCTGAATTGTGTCTCACTGGTAAAACTGATTGCTCCTCATACAGAGAATCACTTTTCAGGTAGCATCAATCTACACAAAAACTTTGAAACAAAACAGAAGGAAAATAAATAGGCAAAAAGTATGGTGAGGTCAAAAAATGTCTTCAGAAAAGTTGAGAAGAAAATGATTAATGGTCATAGCTATAATCTTATACAGGATTTTTAGTAATTTTAGGGAGATAAAGCTGCTGTAAAGAACGCTAAAAATATGACAAAGAGATCAGAACCTTCAAAAAAAGAAGTGGTCTCAGAAGCCAAACATGATAGAAAGACTTTTTTGAAGGTTGACCTAAAATCTCTCAACAAAACTTGTCCATGGACAATTATGTATCCAAAAATCTTTGTAGAGTCCACTACTTTGAAGTAGAAACTTGAAGTTACCATAGAAGGAGGAAAGGGGTAGTTTAAAGTCTAGCTTGGTAAATGCTGTGACCAATAAATACTATTTAACAACTTCATGAATGATTTGGATGATGGGATCAAGTGCATTCTCACCAAATTTGTAGACAAAAAGTGGGAGGAGAGATTGATACACCAGGTGGCTGTGCGGGACCTCAACAAGCTGGAGAAATGGGCTAACAGGAACCTTATGAAGTTCAGCAAAGACCTGCACTGGGGATAAACAACCCCAGCCAGCAGCACAGTCTAAGGCTCAACCACCTGGAAAGCAGCTTGGCAGAAAATGTCCTAGGGGCCCTGGTGAACATCAAGCTGAACATTAGACAGCAATGTGCCAATACACCAATAATGGCCAGCAGCATCCTGGGCTGCATTAGGAGTGTTGCCAGCAGGTCGAAGGAGTCCCTTCTGCACAGCACTAGTGAGGTCACACCTTGAGTCCTCTACTCAGTTCTGGTGTCCCCACTACAAGACAGACATGGTTATACTAGAGAGAGTTCAGTGAAAGGCCACTAAGATGATCAAGGGACTGAAGCATCTCTCCTATAAGGAAAGGCTGAGAGAGGTTACAAGATCAGCTTATCATATTGATAAAATCTCTCTGAGCCTTCTCTTCTGAAGACCTCCTGTTTATCTTTGATATGAGAAGGGTCAGAAGGATCTTACAAATGTATATTTATATACCTGAATGGACGATACAAAAAGGATGGAGCCAACCTCTTTCAGTAGTGCTCATTGACAGCACCAGAGTAACGACAACTCACTGTTGTTTAAACGTAGGAAATATATTACTTTGTTTGAACAGAAGAACAGGTGTCTTGCTTTAAATGAAGACTAAGATGTCTATCGGGGCTATCTCCCACAAGAAAATCACCACAACCATTTGCAATTAATAGACTTTAATCGGGGGGTTGGGGTGGGGTGGGGAGGGAAATTGTATAGGAAAGGATAACAGCTCTCAACTGCAAATACATATATAACCAAACACAGAACCGAACAGACAGCAACGCTGTAACCCAACCCTTCAAATGAGTCCTATCTTTGCTCTTTACAGTGCAGTTATATTTCAAGGACAGTACCTCGGGCGAGAAGTCACTCCCCAGTGAATCCGGTTGGGCTCCGGAAAAAAAAAAAAGGGATAACAATCCAAAGGAAGTTTCTTCAGCCACCCATGTGAATGGGGCTTTTTCTCTTTCCTGCCCGCAGTGTGACAGGAAGTGCCTGAACCAGAAGCAATCCCCTCTTCCCAGGTTGTCAGCAATGGTGCTGCACCCCCAGAACTTACGGCCCCAGCGGTCTAGACAGACCCCACATGGCAGGCCGGGCCCTGTCTCTACCAGTCCCCGTGTTGGCAAGAGGACAAAAATTCTATGAAAAACCTGAAACTATAACATTACCCACCCCGAATTTTTCTTCCATGCCAATACCTCCATCGAACTTAAAACTTTTTAACGATATACACGTTTTCAACTATATACACACTTGCAGATATGTACGTACAGGTACATTAGTATGAGTGGCTTACCCAAAGATAAGGTCTCCTTGAGGTATGCGTCATGTTTCTCCATCTTCCTGCATCACCCACCAGGTGCAACCAGATCCTGAGCAAAGACAATCCCATGAATGGGTTTGCCTTTGCTTGACGCAGAGTTAATCCCAACCATTTTCCCTAACATACCTAATATGTATTACAGGGACTTTATCTCATGTGTATGAAGGGATTTTGACTGGGCAGAGCTGGCTCAATAGAGGAGCCCTAGTGTTGACTAATGATGTGGCCTTTGCTATATGCTGGTCTCAGTGTTTGAAAGTCCCTCCACCCAACGCCTTCAAAGTGGTTTTCAACAGTCCATTACACCATTCAGCCTTCCCGGCAGCTGGTGAATGGTGGCGGATATGATACACTCATTCAATGCTGTGCTCTTCCACCCAGGCAGTAAATAAACTGTTCTTGAAATGAGTGAGTTCCATTCTCTGACTCAGTTCACTCTGGGGTGCCATGTCACCACAAGAGCTGTTTTTCTAGGCCTAGGATGGTGTTTCGGACAGTGGCCTGAGGCACCGAGTGTGTCTCCAGCCATCCGGTGGTTGCTTCCACCATGGTGAGCACATAGTGCTTACCTTGGCGAGTCTGTAGCAATGTGGTGTAGTCAACCTGCCAGGCCTCTCCATACCTATACCTATCCCAGCATTCACCATACCATAGGGGATTCACTCTCTTCACCTGCTTAATGGCAGCACATGTCTCACAGTCATGGATAGCCTGAGAGATAATGTCCATGGCTAAATCCACCCCTCAGTCCTGTGCCCATCTATAGATGGCTTCTCTGCCCCGATGGCCTGAGGCATCATGAGCCCACTGAGCCAGGAACAGTTCTCCTTTATGATGCCAGTCTAGGTCCATCTGTGACACTTTGATCCGTGCCACTGGGTCTGCCTGCTCATTGTTATGATGTTCCTCGTTAGCTCGACCTTTAGGCACATGCGCATTCACATGTCAGACTCTCACAGTCAACCTCTCCACTCAGGAGGTGATGTCCTGCCACAATCAGCAGCTCAGATTGGTTTCCCTCTGTGCTTCCAACTGGCCTTCTTCCATTGGTCTAACCATCCCCACAGTGCATTGGCTACCATCCATGAGTCAGTGTAGAGGTAAAGCCTTGGCCACTTCTCTCATTCAGCAATGTCCAGGGCCAACTGGATGGCTTTGAGCTCTGCAAATTGACTCCACCCACCTTCTCCTTCAGTAGCTTCTGCAACTTGTCGTGTGGGACTCCATACGGCTGCTTTCCACTTTTGTTTTTTCCCTACAATATGACGGAACCATCAGTGAAAAGGGTGTAGTGTATTTGCTCTTTTCGCAGTTGATTGTATGGTGGAGCTTTCTCCACATGTGCGACCTGCTCTTCTTCCTCTTCATCTGCTATACCAAAGTTCTCACCTTCAGGCCAGCTCGTGATCATTTCCAGGATCCCAGGGTGGTTTGGTTTTCCAATGCAGGCATGCTGTGTGATCAAAGCAATCCACTTGCTCCAAGTAGCACCAGTGGTCCACAATTATTTCTGGGGACATGCTAAGTATGCACAATACATCTCACTGTATCTTTTTCCAGAGGTCACTGGCTGTATGTCATCTCCTCTCTGGACAAAGCAAGATATCCTGACATGATGGAAAAAGCTCTGCAAGACAAAGTATCTTGGAACAAAGAGCAGCCCCTAAGGCTGCAGCACTCATTACAGCCCCAGAAATTTATTCTTGCCTTCCTTGGCAAGGAAGGAATGTTTGCTGGTGGACTGTAGAGGAGAAAGCAATATAGGGCCAATGTTCCAAGTGATGTAATTTTTGTCAGAAGTATAAGTTTACTCCACCATTAATCAGTTTAGGTGTATATTGTCACCACAGCCAACAGCCTGATGGCAGGCATAAGTACAATACAAAATTCATGTTTGCTATCTCAATTACTAGTCATGTAATCATCGAAATGAAAGTAAAGCATAAGCTGCAAAACTGAGCCTGACCAAACACTTAAGTAAAAAGCCTTTGTGCTGGTTTAACTTCATTACTCGTATTAGTTAGCAGAAAGTTAGCTTAGATGCATCAGCATGAGCTGAATCAGCCTTGTTATTACAGCATCCAAATATGTAAATTCAAGATATGTGAGCTACAGGTCAGCAATTTTCATAGACTTTCTTTTCCAATCCTTACCAGGAATAAAGGCCAGCTCTAAGCCTGGAGCTTTTAAACAGAGAAATGTATATCATTACATAAGAAACATCAAAACTGCCCGTTTACTGTAGTTTAATACCTTCTTTCAGTTTGGCCTTGTAAAGCTGCTCCTTATTAGATGATTCCTTTGAGAAAATTTAGAAGAAAAAAATTGCTGGAGATCCTATAAAGTAGACAAATGTGTCAGGCTACATGGAAAGCTCTATGCCATTACTCTCTTGCACTCTCTATATTGAAACTCCCTACATTTCGAGTCTGTTAGTACCAGAGTTCTTGTGTCTAGGTCACTGCATTGGGACAATATAGAAGACTTGGAAATAGTCTGCAAGGTAGCAGGGCTCTGCAGTTAAAACAGTTATCTGAGTTTTCTTTGTTGCTTAAATTAGATCCTACTCATCACCAAACTTTTTAAAATCTCAGCACATTATTATGATAGAGAATGACTGATAAGTTTGGTTGTGGAGATTACAGCCATTAGATGTATGTGAAAACTCACCGTGATTAAAAAAAAAAACGCAGGAGGTGCGAAAGGGTATCCCAGAGCCTAAATGAGAGCTGGGTTCTGATCATTATTCTGCTCAGTCATAGTGTTTCCTTTTTCTTTCAAATTACAGTATCTCATCTTAACCTTGGTTATTTAAAATAATGAGTTCTGAACTTTCACAAGATGAAAAGCAAAATACAAACATTAAATAACACAATTTCAGTATATTACCAATGGGTGAATAACAATATTGGATCTTTGTGATCACAAACAAGAAAATAACTTTCGTTTTATGCTGTCAGTAATTTCAGCAGAGACTGCCTTTGGGGCCTCATGATGTGAACAGAAGAGTACCTTCATCAATTCATTTGAAATCCGACTATTGTGACATTTTATTTTAGCTTGCATTAAAACCATCAATTTCCAGCCTCTATCAGTATAGAGAATGGCTATAAAACATTATCTGATTATTACATATAAAACTCATTGCTGATTTTTCTAAAAATTTGTAATACTCAAAGCTTGCTTTACAAACAAAACTCCAACCAAACATTCTCTTCTTGTCTGAAGTCAGTACCCAAACACAAAAGACAGCAAAAGTTTCCTTATTTTGAGCCATAAACTGTGACAATATTAGCATTTTGACCAGTAGCGAGTTTCTGAAGTGCATCTCCACGTTAGTTCCCTCATCAGTTTGGCTCATGAACCAGTTCCAGTGAGTATGAATTAGAGTCTTTTTGGAAAACATCTTTATCTGTGATTTCCATATGTATGCCAGCCCCAAGTGGGGACACAGGTCTGATGAGTGGACTGTATCAGCATGAAGTTTTCCAGGAAATAACATACAGTGCATCTCGTAACAGGCGGTCTTTAAACCTTCCACTGCCACAATAAACACGTGGCAGTGCTTTATGCGTGTATAACCAGCCAAATGGCACCAGTTATTTCATATTTCATATAATTTTCTATATCTCTTCAAGGCCTTTGTAAGGGGCATGCTTTACATGCCTATTCTATCTTCTTGCCATCCAGACAATTCATCTATTGACATCCTATTGTTTCTATTGACCTCACTTTTCCTAATAATTTCCTAATGGCAATATCAGCCTCTTTGGTCTCCTTAAAGATACAGTTTGCTGCAGTCTGTGGCTCCAAAGAAACAGCAAAGTTCATAACAGGTGTTTAAGGAAGGTCTAAGACTTCTCTGACAGCAGGTAATCTGGTGTCAATACCACACAAAAAGAGGATAAATGATCAAGTAACCGGGTGACAACACCAGGCAACAAGAGGATAAATTATCAACGAAATTCAAGAAAAGGAAAATCACTGAACTGACAATCTGGGACAACAGCCATAGTCTGGAAATGTGCTCCTGCTGTGGCTACCGTGAACAGACTTTTTGATATAAGCACACTGCAGATCCTGCTGCCTGCCTGTGTGCCCATGACCATAGAGTCAAGTTCATTTTATGGGAGAACCAGGAGAAGATTTTGCCATCTGAGGTTCCTTGACCCCACACCATTTCTCTGTTCTGTGTTAGCCAGGAACACCTCTGTGGTGTGCTCCTGAGCACAGCTAAGCCAACAATCTCCTGCGGCAGTGATGACAATTCCAGAATGCTTGGTGCTTTCTCAAAGCCTGTGTAACAATTGTAATTTTCTTACCTGCAGGCCACCCTGAACTTGCAAGACATTGACTCATATAGTACAACAGTGCCAAGTTTTCCTCACCAGGGTGATAGCAACTTCCCTGAACATGGATACAGGCAACCTCCTGAAATTTCATCAAGAGTAGCAAAGTCAAGGTATTGGCTCTTGGCAAAAGCTATTTGCTCTTGGCAAAAGGTTTCAGCTATGCTGCTCTACATCTGAAAGCTTTGAATCCACTGCTGATTATTGCCCCAGGGCCAAAGTGGAACCTGCATGTTAAGACATTGCCTGCCTTGCTCTTCTTTTTCTTTAGGATTCTTCTTTGGCCTTTTCAGAGTCACCAGGAAAATCAGGCCAAAGGTATTGTTTGTGTCACTTGAAAAGAAGCAGGGACAAACAGTAAGAGTGACACTCTTGGACCAAGACAGCAATTTTCCTTTGAACAGTTTCAAACCCATTCACAACAAATACATTGTATGCTGGAGGCTGGTATAACATATGGCTGTAAGTAAAATGTCCAAAGTACACATTACATTATTGAAGGATCTCAGCATCAATTGCAATAAAGCACCACATTTCTTTCTAATGTAGACACAGATCTAGTAGAGACATAGCTCAGGAAGATCTCTCTGGTGAGTAAAGCCACAATGATGCAACATTTTCTTTAGTTATTTTAAATTGTCTATTCAAGAAGGCAGACAAACAGTAACCAAATACAAAAACAATTTTAAAAGTTTTGCCTTTTCATACTCAATGTCCCAAATTTAATTCTGTGTAAGTTACTTCAATCAAAATGTGTAGAGGAATATGCATGCACAATTGTTCATGTAAACTGCTTGCTTGACCATCTTAAAAAGTTCATGTGAATTTTAATTTTACTATTCTCTTAAATTAATTTATTTGTTGAACAGCTGATGATACAGCAACATTCAGTAAATTACTAACATTTTATAATTAACAATGTATTTGTTAGTCTATCATAGCTATTTTATTCAGCTGATATAGATAGATCTCACTTGTTACCACATTTCAGATTTGAGATGCACAGCATGTAAATTTTAATTTTAGTTTCAGCATAATTACTTACCTGGATCTAACACCTCCCTTTCACAACTGACATCTCAAGTTATCTGTATGATTACCGAGGACTAAGTTATTTTCTGGTGCACAAGTACACTATGTTCTTAGAGATTTACAGCTGTGCATGTCCATAAAGAACCACATGATTTTAGAAGAGAAACAATCCAAATGCTTCTCTAAACACACAAATTAATACAAACATCTCAAACACAAAATGGTTTTCAGAACATAATCAAGTATTTTGCTCTTGAATTATAATGGCCAGATGAAATTATTTGAACTATATTGTAAGCAAATAATTAATTATCGAAGATATTTTAAATCTTAACTGTTGTATTTCCACAGCTAACAGTGCCAATAGTAATTTTTATGTTATACATTAAGCTGCAAACATTCAGCAGCACTGTGCTTTCCTGAGCAAAATATGCATTCTTACAGACATCAGAAATGGCTCACTAAAAGGAGAAGAAAACAAAATGGAACTGATATAAGTAGCTCACCGGTCATAGCAAATAAAAATTTTAAACTTGAAACTAAAAACTGAACAGAACAACCCTTGTTTCCTTTTATTTTGAAGTTATCCATGCTCACTTCAGGATGCAGAAGTCCCTTACTGATTGCGTAGCATGATATAAATTTTAAAGTCAGAAGCATAACGTGCTTGAAAAGCAAAGCCACTTAAGTATGGCACTGAAAAAATACAGAAAGAAAACTCTGTAAGATGTCTTGTTTCTGGAAAGCAGAGCAAGCACTTTCTCATTAAGAAAATGTCATCATAAAAAATTCTTCACTAGCTGAATGCTCAGAAAACTGACTCAGTGAGTTTATTGTGCAAAGTATGTGTATCTGCATATAAAGTAAGCGAGGATCAAAGATCAGTAGTTAGCTGGTAAAGTTTCTAAATTTATTTTACCAAAATTTATCGTGACATCTTTATACAAATATGGATTTTGACCCATCGTGTTCTACCACTCTCATCTAAGCTGTTTTGTTGTTAAATCTATGGATTTTGAGTGGTGGGAGAGCATTTTGTAAACTTATTTGGTCACACTATTATTAGTGTCTGAAGTTAAAATGGACAGTCTCTTCCCCGATGGAACCATTTTTTCATTTATTAATTGGATGGTAATTTAATTAGATTAAATTGATATCTTAATCGATCCCAAATGAATAGTATATGTAGCATATCACGTTCAGATTTTTAGACTGTTCTTTTTCTTAGTTGTTTATTAAGCTGCTGGTGACAAAGTTAATAACCTGGGCTTAACACTTTGCCTGAGAAGGCTGAGTTCGAAAATCTCTGGGAGTATAGGTATGGAGGTTATTGATGTGACACAAATTCTTTCCAGCAATCCATTTTTATGGATCCCTGAGCAGTAAAACAATGTATTATTCCAACTGAGCAGCAGGCAAGCCATTTTAACAAGCACCACAAAAAATACTAGGCTCTGAAAACAAAACAAATGCTGACAATTGCTGACATAGCCATTAAAATTAGCCAGGTTGTTCTGGCAAAATGTTTTGATGCTATAATGGCTCCTGAATGTATTTTGGTAAATTTTGCCAGCAAAGTGCGAGAAGAAATCCCCAGTTCTGCAGATAACAGTACAAAAAGGTGACCCGGAATCTGTTTGACCTGACATGAATTCAGCAATGGATGAGGGAGAGGAAGGTTCACAGCTTTCTCTGTCTTCGTTGCCTCCTGTTCCTCAAATGAGATAGGGAAAGGACACAAACATGCATTGCTTACCACAGGAACCAGCACCTTCATGACTAGAGTTGGTAACAAACACGTGCTTATTATGCTTATAGAAACACAATATATTTCTCCCAGTCCAAAACAGATTAAAACCAAGATGTGGAATCTGCAAACTACTAGGAAATCAGAACTTGATACTCCAGTCAGACTGGGCCATAAAGGCATCTTTGACAAAAAGGCTGAGCCTATTTCACATGGAATGTGCCCTTCCATTAGGAATCAGTAAGTATAGAAGGTACCCCAAATGGACCCATCTCCACTACAATTATTGATCCATGTCTATAGATACTGTCTGTTCTTTGTAACTTTCCGCACCACTGTGTCTCTAGTCTTCATCCAGACCTTTAGAAGACACTAGTACATTTTATCAATGAGCTTGTTCTTTGTCCATATACTGAAGGAGAATTTCTAACTTCAAAGCAGTATTATTATTATTATTACTATAGTAAAATAGATGAAACATTGTTTTCTGGTTCTAGGATACATGCTTTTGGCAATCAGACTTGTAACCTCTATTGCCCTTTTGGATACTTTTTATATGATATTGCTTTCTATATTAATGTTCTTGCTATGATTTATCCTCTGCTTTGACAGTATTAATCGAAAAAGTTTACAGATGTGAAAGTCTTGAAAACCTATTGGTTTAACTTCTGTTATCAAAGAGACATAAAAATGCTTTTCCCAGTAAAGTGAAACTTCTAGCCTTGTGTTTCTCTTTAAAAGTGACTTGCAGCGCTGTTTTTCTTACATATATATTAATTTGAACTGATACAGACAGAAAAAAATCATTATGACTAAACGGAGATGAAGTGTCAGATCATGAGCAGCAAAAGAACCACATTTTCATATTTTGTAAGAGTGCCAATTTCCTTCATTAGTGTTTAATATATCACCCAGCACTTTGCTACAAGCACATACTTCTCTCCAATGTTTTTCTTTGCAGCCATTAACAGCATTATTTATCAACATAAAGTCCACTTTCAGCACTGTTCTAGCTATTGCTTAAGAACAAGTTATCAAAAACAATATCATGACAGGCATCATGACAAGTGAGAATAATGCTATAAATTCCTTTGGCATAACAATTTTTGAAGCTCTGAGAAAATGAGACACAAAGCTGCTTCTGCAGGACCAAAGCTATCAATGTCTTTGGGTTTTGGGAATCCACTAAATATTGTGCCTTGGAGACACCTGTAGTGCTGTGCCACCCACCCTCCACTGGTAACGTTTGTCATCTTATTGACAAAGAGGCTATTCAAAGAGAGGATGGCAGATCTGAAGGGCAATGTCCATATGCAGATTTGCTCCACCGTTCTTGATGTTGCACTGTGTGTTTTCCTTTCAGACTGTGTCTATACTATTTGAAGAAGTAGCTGAGGCCAGTTGCAAAGAAAGGAGTAGCAAGACCCAAGTGCAAGGGGTTCAAAAAATCTGGATGCAGACCTTTTGAGGTAGATAGTGCTTTCGTATAGCATAGACTAAAAAAAACCCACAACCAAACCAACCCAAGCAAGAAACCAATGCTGGTGCTACTAGACAACAAAACCAGGGATCCTGAAAAGAGAAACCACATGATCTACATTATCCGTTTCCTTCTGAATCTATGTGTGAGATATCAGAACACAAGAAGACACAGAAAAACTTCCCTGGCTGTTAATACGAAACATGTTTAGTCTGTCTTAACTTTCCTGGATTTGCTACATAAATAACCACTGAAGTAACAACACTACAGGAGAAACAGTTCTATGATTGAGAACCCTAATGTGATTCAGTATAAGAAGAAAAGATAAGAAAAAAAGATAAGAAAAAATTATAGTTATAACTGTAGACAGGTAGAGAAGTACGAGAGAAGTGAGAATTTGCCATCCAAGGTAAAGAGAGGCATTTGGAAAACACTGCTCACGTGTTCCTCACTACTTTTCAGCAGATGGCACTACAGTACTAGTAATGGACTTTATAATAAAACCATGTGCAAGCCACTTGGACTCTCTGAACAGGATTGCCTCCCTATTTACGCACAAGGCTCCACAAAGGGATTTCACACTTTGTAATTGTTTGATAAACAATAGCTCATGGTCGCCAGACAGAACTCTTTCTATGAATACAGATTTTTCTTAAATTATAGAAGTCAGCAGATGTTAACACACATAAACAAATTACCAAATATTTGGCAAGGGTAATCTGACTACATTATATTTAAGAAATATATTTTGAAAAAAGCAGTGTGAGATATATTAGGCATTTACTACAACACTGTTTGTGAGCTGTCAAACACTAAAAAAGCACTGGAGAAAGAATTAAATCTTTTTAGGCATATACACCTATCAACACTAAAAATCAGATGCAAATTGCATAGAGTCTATCAGGGTCTTACGATTAACACACATTTTAAAAAAACATAACATAGTCTCACTGAGAAAGAAGAAAATATAAAGAAGCATTTTGTCCTGCTTTGAACAACAGGAATGGAAGAAAAATCACTCTTAGCTAGGGCAAGGACATGCTGCATCTTTCAACAGTGAGGACAGGAAATTTCAAGCCACTCCTTTTGTTTGCATGAGGTAAGCTCTCCAGCAAATCATAGATATATTTTCATAAAAAAAAAAAGAAAAGAAAAAATGCTTCTCGGGGTAAATACAATAGCTTAAAGAAAATTAATTCATCTGATTGAGAACCTAGTCTTCAAAAACAGTTCTAGGAGGTTCAGCACAGTTGGAAACGATAGTTTTGAGTTCCATCTGCAGAGCATTTGCTATTATAAAGAAAAGGTACTCTGTGATTCAGAATAGATTGTTCTCACTCCCAATTTAGTTCTTCAGATACATGGGATTACACCAGATGTCTAAACTGCAATTCCTATTTCAGATGCATCAACACTGAAACCTGGAAGGCTCAAAATCCTTATGTAAACTCATTCCAAGGAAGTAAGAATGTGACAATTTAAAAAGCACAACTGCTTGAGTTCATATTTCACATCAATTCTAAAACAAGTTTCCCCTCCCTTTTCCTACTGAGACTTCCATGGTTTTCCTGCTTCTTTGGAGACCACAAACTCTCTAAAATATTAAAGTATTGAAGCTTTTAAATTCTAATTTTTTCCCCAACTCCAGTGATGATTTAAGGATAGAAATTTACCCTATATGAGAAAAGGAATCGCTAGAGGAAAGTTTTAAAAAATGAAAATGAAACTGATACATCTAAGCCTGTTATAGTGGACCCTGATAAAAGAAGCCTTAGTGTTTTAATATGACTGAAATGCAGAAGATGTTTTTCAGAGATGTCTAATAATCAAGTTAGACTCAGAGCAGAAATGTTCTGCTTCTGCAGAGCAAGTAAATTTTTCAACTGCATTCATTTAATTTTTAGACAGTTTTACAAATTTTACCAAGCATTTATTAGGAGGCTACGGTCAAACCATATGAGATATTCAGCACCAGCACCATGTTATGATACTCTCCTGTACCCCAAAGCTGCTCTTTACCAGATTCATGGTCCAGAGTCCTCTGTAATGTTATTTTTAAAGACAGTTTTATTGCTAAAACTTCTCTACAATCACAGTAGGATTTCTATGGTTAACTTTCTATGGAGACACTACTTAGAATCCAGGCTAAGTGCTGTTGATTTTTTATATGAACTAGACCATCTGAATGGTAAAGGCAGGAATTAAAGCAATTCAAGCCAATTTGAGTCCTTTTAAGAAGAAGCAGTTTGAGCTTCGTAAAACATTTCTGAAAATATTTATGTTCCTTTGGTCAGGTGAACTCTTGCTCAGTGCACAGGAAATATGTACAGTAGTTCATATTTCTTAAGCTTCGGTTTGGACACTGTTTTTGCTTACTGAGGTAACACAGCATAAGATAAAGCCAGGTAAACTTCTCTTTCATCCCACCTGGATTACTTTAAAATTTTATCTTGCTTCCTTTCAGAATGGTCATTCCGTTTTGTCAGTTTTCCGACGCATAGCTAGATAAATATAATTTTTATTAACACAGTACTAGCTAAAAGGAAAGCTGAAACCATTTAATGTTATGATTTGCCTAGTGAGTAGTCATTCTGAAATATACAATTCACATTATCTATTTTATGTACTTCGTATCTACTTTCATGCAACAATATTATTTTCTTTTTTTTTTTAAATGAGTGCATTTATTAATTTATGTCTGTTTACATCACAGCTCAAACAGGTATTCTTGCTACACATGGCCTCAGAAAACATTGCTAGTTTTTTGCTGAGTCATTATACAGCAAGCAATGAAAGGTTTCAGTCCTATAAGACACTTAATGCATTCAGCTCTTTCCTCAGAGACATATATGGAGCTGAAACCCGGTGCCAAGCCCAGAAACTTAGCTTTATGAGAGGCTACTACACATCAAAATATGTGCTACTACATTTTGATGACACTTCTGATAAACATGTTTTAATTTCAGGCAGTATTTGACCTAAAAGGAAATTCATAGAATCATAAGGTTGGAAAAGACCTCTGAGATCATCGAGTCCAACCGTTCCTGTCTCCCTACTAAACCATATTCCTAAGAAACTCATCTATCCGTCTTTTGAAAACCTCCGGGGATGGAAACTCCACCACCTCCCTGGGCAATCTGTTCCAATCCCTGACCACTCTCTCAGTGAAAAAATTCTTCCTAATGTCCAGACTAAACCTGCCCTGGCGCAACTTGCGGCTGTTCCCTCTCATCCTGTCGTTTGTCACTTGCGAGAAGAGAGCAGCACCCACCCTGTCACAACCTCCTTTCAGGTACTTGTAAACAGTGATGAGGTCTCCCCTCAGCCTCCTCTTCTCTGAGCTAAACAACCTCAGTTCCCTCAGTCTCTCCACGTAGGGCTTATTCTCCAGCCCCTCATCAGCCTCATTGCCTTTCTTTGCACACACTCCAGCACCTCAATGTCCTTCTTGTAGTGAGGGGACCAGAACTGCACACAGTACTCGAGGTGTGGCCTCACCAGAACAGGGGCACAATGACTTCCCTGGTCCTGCTGTCCACACTGTTTCTGATATAGGCCAAGACGCCATTGGCCTTCTTGGCCACCTGGGCACACTGCTGGCTAATGTTCAGCCTGCTGTCAAACAACACCCCCAGGTCCTTCTACACCAGGAGCTCTCCAGCCACTCTTCCCCAAGCCTGTAACACTGCATGGGGTTGTTGTGACCTAAATGGAAGACTCTGTGCTTGGCCTTGTTAAACTTCATCCTGTTGGTCTCAGCCCATTGATCCAGCCTGTCCAGATCTCTCTGCAGAGCCTCCCTTCCTTCAACAACATCAACACTGCCACAAAGCTTGATGTCATCCGCATTCACCTATACGTTAACAAAACACAGCTGTTATTGTGGGGCAGTGCCCAGTATCTGAAGTGTTATGTCTTTAGGTTGAAGCACCTATCGAAGGCCAAGAGAGGCTTGGACTTGAACTACTCCTAAAAGCCTTTCCATTTGTCAATAACTAGTTCTGAGGTCCAAGATAGCTAAGCATAAGCTAAGAATAACTAAGAAATAGCTAGAGGGCTTTTCTGAAGGAGGGTCATGGATTCCTAACAGGTCCTCTCTTGCATAAAAAAAAGGAGTTCAGAAAACAATAAGGAGAAGATGACAGAAAAAAAGCCACAGATAGTGAATTGGTGGTGAGGTGGCTGAATAGGCTCATGTTCTCATTTTTATTTGCTTCTGCAAGCACAGCTTCAGGAAGTAAGGAAATTCTGTTAAGTGCTACCAGAAGTAGCTACTTAATTAGCACAAGTACTATTGCAGATATGGTCATATGGTGTGTTAGTCCTGGATCAGTGCTTGGATTTGGTGCTAATTAGTCTCTCATTCAACTTATTAACAGCTTTGACTGTCAGTCACATCAGCCTCAAATCAAGCCTTCATGGTCATAAAGCCAGAGCTGTCTCATTTCTTCTTCAGTTTGAAGGTCAGGAAGCCTGGGAGTTTATACTCAATGCTGTTGCTGCAGCTATTGCTGCTAGTTACTCATCGATAGGGAGAATTCCCCCGTCCACCTGAGGTTCATCTGATGACTGATTTTAAGGGGATCAGAGTAAGAATCAAACATCTCATCCATATAGAATCATAGAATCTTTCAGTTGGAAAAGACTTTTGAATTCATTGAGTCCAACCGCACCCACCCTCTGCTAAACCATATCCTTCAAAACTCATCTGCCCATTTTTTAAACACCTCCAGGGATGGTGACTCAACCACCTGCCTGTGCAGCTGTTCCAGTGCCTGACCACCCTTTCGGTAAAGAAATTCTTCCTAAGTCTGAACCTTCCCTCGTGTAAATTAAGGCCATTTCCTCCTGTCCTGTCACCTGTCACTTGAGAGAAGAGATCAACTCTTGCTCTGCCACAGCCTCTTTTCAGGCAGCCGTAGATAGCGATGTGGTCTCCCCTCAGCCTCCTCTTCTCCAAACTAAACGATCCAGTTCCCTCAGCCGCTCCTCTTAGGACTGGTTCTCCAGCCCCTTCACCAGCCTCGTCGCCCTTTTCTGAATGTGCTCCAACACCTCAATGACCTTCTTGTAGTGAGGGGCCCAGAACTGCACTCGGTACTCGAGGTGTGGCCTCACCAGTACTGGGGTACAATAACTGCCCTTGTCCTGCTGGCCACACTGTTTTTGATACAGGCAAAGATGCCATTGGCCTTCCTGGCCACTTGGGCACACTGCTGGCTCATATTCAGCCAGCTGTCAACCAACATCCCCAGGTCCTTCTCTGCCAGGCAGCTTTTCAGCCATTCTTCCCCCAGCCTGTAACGCTGCATGGGGTTGTTGTGGTCCCAGATACAGGACTCGGCATTTGGTCTTGTTAAAGCTCATCCTGTTGGTCTCAGCCCATGGATCCAGCCTGTCCAGATCTCTTTGCAGAGCCTCCCTTCCTTCAAGCACATCAACACTGACACCCAGCTTGGTGTCATCCGCATTCACCTCTACGTTAACAAAACACAGCTATTAGAAAAAGTACTCTCAAACACCACTTTCACATTCTAAAAATAGAAAGGAGACTTGCCACAGAACAGTATAAAAAAGGAAATGCTGGTTTACAAGTTGGTGAATTTTAAATAACTGTGCAACATTTTGTCAACAAAAGGAAGTCTTTGAGTTATATAAGCTTGGCTCTTTCTGTTTTGCAAGGTGCCTGGAGAATTATGTAATTTTATTTTTTTAAAAAAATGTGCTGGGTGTCTGCTGCATCTGCCTGTACCTCCTGCATACTCCCAGTACATCCTCCTAAATAATCAAAAGATTGCATCCATTTGAATCAAATTGCCAATACCAATTTCAATGGTAGCAGAAATTCCAGCACAGAAATTAACATGAAATACTTTACTGAAGGATGAATGATCACAGATCAAGGTATTAAACTTCTTATACTTACGACTAAAGTATCTGTAGACCAGGTGGTACAACTGGAGTATAAAACATGGTTAAGGTTTTTCCTTAAAAAAACTTATTCGTCTTGTTTATGCTTTAAGCTAGAAATACTTTTTCTGCAGAGTAATAAGATACATAATTTGCAATGAAAATATATGAAAGAACAAGACATAGAAAGGCATTGAAACTGCAGGACACATTCAAAGACATTCTAAAATGTATTTATGTACTTATGATCATACATTTATGGTTGTCACCTGGTAGTTAAAGCAGTTAATATGCCAGAAAAAAAGGAGATTTTAAACAGTGAAATAAAGCAACATACTTGATAAGAAGAAAAGGGCTTGCTTCTTACCAACAGTTGCTTCAGGATAGGCACCTTTATTTTGGCCAAACTGCACAGGACTATGGAAAAATAGTGACACTGTTCAACTGCTTACTGTAAATCAAGGACAATCTGTAATTGATAGGCATTCTGCATACTCAAAAGAGGAAGACTTCACTTTGCTACTTTATGATAGTCACTTGACAGAAATTTTGAGAAGAAACTGCCAGTCTCTGCCCCAAAAAGAATAATAGTCCACTCAAACATATATGGGAGAGACCCAAGAGCATTTTCCAAGTGCTTAATATTTTCTTGCACTCTCTCCCTTGATTGCAGATAACATACCAGATTTTTCTCGGAAACCATCAAAACTACTATGCTCTGAGGGTATGATGGTAAGTCAAAACAAAATTTGATAGCACTGAGAAGTGTTGCATTACCCTGCTTACAGTAGCTGGACTAGACTCTTGTATCTTGAACTTATTCAACCGTACTAAGCTTGTTTCAAAGCCAGTTCTATGCTACAAGTCGGAGATCTTTTTAACAATACAACCTAGGTCCCTTGCTGTGTCAGATTTAACATCTTAGGTAGCTGGTCTGTTCCCATGTAAGACCCTTAGCATGCGAGCAGTATAGAGTATGCCATAGGTTTTTTCTGTTAATGAAAAACTCTGCCTGCCTCCCGACAATTATATAACACTTCCTTTTCTTTTCCTACCCTTGCAATTAAACCAACACAAAAGTTGCCTGCTCTTTCTTCAAAGATTTCTATGCAAACCACCACTCACCCATCTATGACCTGTTTCTCCATTGAAATGATATATTTTTTGGCTTTAAAATTCTTCTACAGAACCAGATTTATAAACAATTTTCAAAAATTGCAAAGAAATATTACTGCATGAAAATTCTACAAAGGTTTTCACACTTACACATTAAGGCTTGATTTTGAGCTTTCCTGTATTGTCTACACACAGAGAAGTTATAACTGCATCCAAGAAAATAACTCCTAGGGCAGCTGCAATAATAAAACTCAATGTAAACATTATAATTTCAAAATTTGCAATTTAATTTCATACAAACAACAAACTACACCAGGTACAAACACAAACTAAGCACAATGCTAATGATCAATATTTAAATAATACTTGAAAAATGCAAAAATGCATTTGGAAAAAACAATTCAGGAGTGCTGCATTTGGTTTACGTAGCAAGGTTTTGGCAGCAGGGAGCTAATGGTGTGGTTTCTGTGAGACAGTGCCAGAAGTATCCCCCATGTCCAACAAAGCCAGTGCCTGCTGGCTCCAAGAGGGACCATGCCACTGGCCAAGGCTGAGCCAATCAGTGATGGTGATAGCACTTTTATAATACGTATTTAAGAAAGCCGGGAAAACCTGCTGTGCAACAGCAGCTGGAAGAGAGGAGTGAGAATATGTGAGAGAAACAACTCCGCAGACACTGAGGTCAGTGAAGAAGGAGGGAGAGGAGGTGCTCCAGGCGTCCGAGAAGAGATTCCTCTGCAGCCCATGGTGAAGATCATGGTGAAGCAGGCTATGCCCCTGCAGCCCAGGGAGGTCCACGATGGAGCAGATATAGTGGAGGACCCCATGCTGGAGCAGATGGATGCACCCAAAGGATGCTGTGATCCCGTGGAGAGCCCACACTGGGGAAGGGTCCTGGCAAGATCTGTGGATCTGTAGAGAGGAACCCACGCAGCAGCATGTTTGCTGACAGGACTTGTGACCCTGTGAGGGACCCATGCTGGAGCAGTGTGTTCCTGAACTACTGTACCTGGTGGAAAGGACTCATGTTGGAGAAGTTCATGGAGGACTGTCTCCCGTGGGAAGGAGCCCACACTGCAACAGGGAAAGAAACCGAGGAGGACGGAAGTGGCAGAGGCAACATGGGATAAACTGATTGCCAATTAGCCATCTTCCCGCACCATGGCAGGGGGAAGAGGTAGAGAAATCAGGTGTGAAACAGCCCAGTAAGGAGGAAGGGGTCAAGCAAAGGTATTTTAAGTTTTGCATTTTTTTCTTATTGCCCTGTTTTGATTTGATTGATGATAAACTAATTTCCTCAAACTGAGTTTGTTTTGCCTGTGATGTTAATTGGTGATTGACCTCTCTGTGCTTATAGTGACTCACAAGCCTCTTGTCATATTTTTTCTCCACGAATGCAGCTGAGTGGTGTGGCTTGGTGGGCACCTGGCTTCCAGCCAAGGTCTATCTACCACAAGTACCCTTTTAACACTAAAACAAATACATTTTTTCTAATGAAAAGGTATTACAGAATTCACTCCTATGGAATTAGAATATAAAGATGTTAGGATAGGGATAAAGATCTTTGTGTGATAATAGGAAAGAAGATTTCTTATATCCAGGTGGGAACCCTTCTTTGCTAGAACACACCACTTGATCTGTGCATACACTGAGAGACAGGTGCCATGCAACCAACCAGGTAAGAATGTGAGATGCAGTATTACATTAGTTCCAGAAGTGTAGGTTTGAATTTTAAGGAGCTCGAGTTTTCCTGTAGTAGGAAACTGAACCTGCAATTTTGCCAGAAGTAGGAGTAACAGAACATGCTTCCACTAAAAGAGTAAATAAAGCAGTTGTTCTTTTCCACACCCCACATTACAGCTTCCACTGCACATAGCACAGATGGATTACACAGAAACAGAAAACTTCATATAAAATTTCTCCTTGAGAAATTAATATATTTGTGAAGCCTGTGTTATAGAAAGCCCCCATGAGAAGGTATTAGTGCAGGAAAAAGAAGTAGATCAATATTTCTGACAAAGAAGCATAAGCATAGGCAATTATAACAGTGATTTGTCAGAAAGTGTGTAGTATGCGTGGAAACCTTTAAAAAATTCAAAAGGAAATGTTTCTTTCTGGACAAATAAGATTATAGAATTAAAATTACCTAAAGCATGCACTGTAGTAAATACATTTTCTGAATAATTTCAGGACAAGATGAACTTCTTTGATAAAGACTTCTACAAGACAAAGTGACAACTCTCCTTACAAGACAGAATTACCCTATAAAAAGAGCATTTTTATGAAAAGGGAGTTGCAGGTGAGTCAGTATTACCTCACCAACTGCTCTTACAGATATATGTGGTATATAAAAATATACTGCCAAATAATTAATATGATCAACACATTCTTCATGGAATGAAGGGATATGATGCTTGAAATAAAGTCTTCCCAAAAACACCCAAAAACCAAAAGATAATGGTCGATACAGGGAAAAATAGACACTGAGTTATTGTGAATATTATTCTATAGCTAAAGTGTTTTTTTTCAGCAACTTTTGAGCTGAATCATATTTTCTCAAGAAGGGAAATGTAGGCTGCAGGTGAATTTGGTGAATTCCATTTCCCCACTTTCAGAGAAGGACCACTATGCACTAGCCTAATTAGGAGCTGATGAGACTCCTCTCTGCATATGCAAACATTTGCTGATGTAAAGAATGTAAATCTATTTCTGCTAATGTCCAGAGAATACTTTCACCAGTAGTCCAGTGTTTTTGCTCTTGCCCTCAGTACTTCATTAATCATGGATGTAAAGTGGGATTAAAATTTTGGAAAAAAGTTCCCTTATCTCTATCGCTCACATATAATATACTGGAGAACAAATGTGTCTATTTCTCTAGTAAAAATTTGACCTCATGAAACAGATAATAATAATAAGAAGAATGGCTTTCTGAAACTTTGGACAGTTTTCAGGGGGGATGGTAATAGGATACCAGGTAACACTTCTGACTCCAAGATGTTTAATTATTTTAATAAACTAAACTTATGCTGACTTCTGTTTCCCATGTCCTGAACTGAATAATCTAACCAGCAGACAGGCACAAAGGGTGGCCGCAGACTTGCATTTGATTTGCCTTTCTATTGCCAGCAATAACATATTTCATCTCAAGTGTAATGGAATAATTTCCTTGACAGAAAGCCATTTTATCTTTCATTCTGCCCAGAAAAATAATAAAAAAGTGATGCTCAATGTAAGCAATTTTTAGAATACCTTTTGATAAAATTAATGCTTTCATTTGAATTAATTAAATCTTATCAACTTAATACAATGCAATATGCAAAACAAATACAATACAGTGTATTAAATATTGACTTCTTAACACTTGCTTACTCAGTACAAGTTCTTACACTATGAAATGTTTATCATGAAAAAAATTAAACAAAATTATTGAAGAGCTCTTAGACAAGTAACCATATCTCTAAATCTTGAAGAAAACAGTCATTTTGGAGGGAAGTTACCACTTTTGATAAAGGTTTCTCTTTTGCTGATCTTTTTTATTTGCTTTTATTTTTTCCATAAAATTTTTTTGTTCATGACTTTCCTATTTTCGTTCTACACAAGGCAGTATTTTTTCCTAAAATCATGCCACTTGCCTCAGCTTTTCTTAAGAGTACGTTTGTTACCAAATGTTCTTCTTTCATTAATATATATATACTACACCCTTTGCATACCAATTGGGGAGATGATAAAATATGTTTATTTTCTACACACAAAAGACTTTATTTACAATTAAATATTAAACATACTTAATTACCAGCTCCCTGCTCTAAATAAAAGTCTTGAAATAAGACTAGAGCCTTGCAGTAAAAGCATTCAATTCATTACCTTCAGTGAAGTATAGTCTGTTCCATTTGTTTCTAAGTGCATTCCACTTATATCTGTACTATATCAATAAATATCTGTGATATCAGCTCTCTCTTTAAACTCTGCTGCATTGATTTTCCTGGGTGTATTCTCAATAACATTCTCAAATATGTCCATGAATAACCCCTAAAGTCTAAATGACTGATGCATATTAAACATTTGTTAACAACGACTTTTTTGTCAATTCTTTGGAGGTTTAATAATCTTTAGCAATTTATAGTTCACATAGTATCCAAAATAATTAATTGAAACTCTTTCCTATTAGATTATAGTTTTCTAAAGTGCCCTTGTGCAATAACTATCCTGGCGAATTTCTTTTAAAGATCCATATCTCTCAGTTTGGAGTATTTGGAACAGTTCCTTTGATAAAAAAACCCAAAGCTTCCTTACTTCTGATATCAGCATTGGTTAAGACAGCATACTGCAGTTTTGTCTGAAGTTAATGAAAAGTGTAGATATGCTAGAAAATATACCTATAAAGACAAAAAGATATATGCTGTATAACATGCTAACCTAGGCAGGCTTGGGGATGAGAGAAAAGGAGGCAAGGCTTTCAAACTATAGCAAGAAAGGTATCAGAGTGGTCTGTATACAGTAGGCAAATGACCGTCTGTCATTGGGCCACAAAACAAACCTGCCTACTCCGAGTATCAGTGATTCCCAAAATACCAGAAGCAATGTGAACTGCTGAAGAATTGGGATACTATTTGCTGATCTCCTTTTTTCAACCAACTTTTAGGCTTAGCTTTGTCAGTTTCTTCTGTTTTCCTCTCTGAAAAACCGTGAGGCTTTATGGATTCATTTTCATGTACACAAGCATCTGGAGTGATCGGATGAACTCCACTGATTTTTTGCATATTACAAGAGGCAATATTCCAAACAGGTGTTCCTGTTTTTGTATAGTCTTTTACAGTTTTCAGCCTCCCTGCTCTCTTCATGTTCCACCTCATGACCCCTCTCCCAGATGGCACAGAAGGAAAACTGACAAAACCTTTGCTTGTTTAGGTTATTAATAGTCAGGCCCACTAATCAGCATCCCAAAGACACAAACTAACAGATAGATTTGACATCTCATCCAAAAGTTAGCCACAAAAAGCCAAAAGCAGGATTCTCTAAATAATGGTGTAAAAGTCTGTCAAGGACTTCAGTATTCAGTATTCTGTTCTTTATACTCACAGGCTTCATATCAGTAGTTGCTTAAGACTGGTAAGAGAAAGAGCATTTGTAGAATATGGAAATTTGATGATTCTTGACAGAAATTCTTTGACAGTAGTTAATAGATGTATGCTTTGTCTTGCGCATAATGATTTCTCATCTTAAACAAGCAGTGCTGGCATGACTTTTAGGAAGAATGTTCAAATGCAGCTGCCAGGAGAGTAAGCAAGGGATCACCCTGCTCCCTCTGATATATGGCAACTCTCTAGAGCATCCTGCCTCTGAATTGAGCTTTCGCACAATTCAGAAATTTCTGGAAATGCTTCCTTTCCCCTCTGAACAACATGACCAGCCACAAAAAAAAGTAGCAGTTGCTTCCTTTTTAAGGATTTTTTAATACAAGATTAACTGCACCTCATTTCCTTTGGTTATGTGCCAGCTGCCTGTAGACACAAGAGCTCACAAGCTCACCAAGGAGAGTCCATATGATAGCTCTCATGCAGGCTGCCCACATATGTTTTTCCTGTAGGCTTCCTGTGAATGCACAGAGATCCAAGAATCAGTTGATTTTCAAAATACGGTCTCTCTAACTTTGCTGCCACTTTGAAATCCCATATGAACTTCATAAGGAGACCTCCAGTGATGTCTCAGCTCCCCAAAAGTTGGTGCCAGGTTAGGACTCTTGCTTCAGGAGGGCCAAAATGTCAGTAAGGTGTTGAGAGCTCTCTGTGAGCACTACAAACCTGTACAGTATGCGCTGGCAGGAATGAGAAAGATGTCTGTTAATAAGCTGAAATACTAGAATATTTTCCCATACTTAGATTGCTTACAAAAAGATAAAAGGAAATTAAATTCTCTCATAACATTTTTCTACTGTATAAACTGATCTTCAAGTGCTAACAGAAGAGCATTTGGTTAAGAAAAGAATCATTTCAACAAAGGAACAATTTGTCTGCTAGAGGCCTTGGTTAAAACTTACAATGTGATGCCCTCTTCAAATTACATTTAACTTCAACTTTACTATCTCAGTAATAGGTAGCACAATTGATAAAGAAACTGCATAAACCTGTTAATTTCTTCCCTGTCATGTTTTCAACTGAATGTAATTAATTAATATTGTTGTAGCAATGAAGTGTAAAAGTAGAGTGTGAAACAGATTGTCATAGGGTAATGCCTTTTGTGAAAATTTATTCAAACAAAACTAAAGATTTGGATATCAAGATACAACACGATTGAAGTCTGGCCTTCAAAATAATCTAAAATGTAAACTTCCTACTACTTTTGATACTAGGAAGCAATGGATCATTTCATTACATAAGACCAGAAAGTTACCAATTGTACAATATTTAAACAAAATATTAACTTAATCATCTCACAGGACATCAATGAATCTATTTGTTTCTTGAAACTTATTTTACGGTGTGAACTGTCATCATGGGGAATATTGTTTTAAAAATACCACACTCTTAAAGTCATATTCTGATTAGATGTGCATATTCACATTTTATTTTTGGAAGAGTATGGCTGCAAGTGCAGGGAGTGACAGTCAGTTTGAGACTACCCATGTAATCTGTAACATACTGCACTGGGAACGTGCTGCTCATTGTTCTCTAAAGATGTGTGGAATTCTAGGAATTTTTTATTCTATTTGGTTTTGTTGTGGTGGTGGTAGTTTTGTGTATATGTTTGGTCTGGGGCTTTTTCCCCCTTGAAAAAGCTGTATTTTGTTTTGTACACCATCTCCTGTTTCAGAGTCCTCCCTAAGATGGCTGCCTGGCTGATGCATTATTAGTGCATGTAAATTATTCAACTGCTTTTAATGGCACATCAGTCTACTTTCAGCAGTAGAACAGGGACAACCCATGAGACCTACTGCTAACGTAAAGAGACTCTTTTGAATATTGTTCAAAAGTATTGTATCATTGGCCCCTAAATTGAGACTGCAGAGAGCAAAGTGCAAAAGTGGGTGTGCTTTAGAAAGGGAATTACCTGAAGCTGCTTCTCATTGAAAGACAGTGCCTGACACAGATGTTTTATGATTATGGGTGGATTTCAAATGAAAATGTTCTCTTTATGTTAGCAGGAACAGGGGTGTAACTATATGTGGTCAATCAAATGGGGTGATTTTGCAAAGGCATCTGATTAGGCTATTGGATGTTCACAAGCAAACTATATAAAATCACCGGAAGGATGTGTGAGGAAGTTTCACAGAGAATTTTTGTTGACTACTTCAAGTTTTTTTGCTTAAGGACAGGGTAGTTATGGGATAGGAGAGAATCTGAAAGTGAATACAAGGCAATATATAGGTGTAAGCTCAGAAAAAGTCAGATAAACTGACACTTGTTTAACTGGTCTTCAAAATATAATGTTTTGCTTAAGAAAAGAATGAAAGTAATTACATATTAAGGTCTAGGGATAAGAACAAGGAGCAAGATTATCAACACATCACAACTAGCAGCAGAATAAGAAATTTCCACAAATAGCCATGAAGTATTTTTTTCTGTAAGTGATTAGTATACTTTTTTTTAAAACACCCTGGCTAGACCTAATGAGATATAAGCACTGTGTGTTATGACTCTTTTTTCTCACTTTAAAATCAATTTTAGAGTCCACATAACTGAAAACTCTGAATTTATTCTAGCAATGAACAATAGTGGACGCTTATGGTCATGAATTTCCGTTAGCAAGTCTTTTAATGATGTACACTTGCTTATACAAAGCCCTAGGCAATTCCATTAGGGAACTTCTGCGGTACAGACACCAGAATAATTTCTTCTTCGATAAATGGGTAAAGTGGAATAAAAGCAAAATGTACTGTTAAAAAAAAAAAAGTTGAAATTGTTCTTTCAGAAGTTATTTTTCATATTCACTCCCGCAGATTTTTATTATGGCTAGATACTGGTACTATGTATAGTGCATGTAGCAACAGAAAAATACAAGTCTCATAAGAGCTGTAAAGAAGAGTTTTCCCACTCTAAGAATGCACCTTAAATAGCCCATGCACACTTACAAGAAGAGAAGGACAGGAAGGGCAAATAACAAGAAATAAGGTTTTTTGTATCAGAAACAGCGTGGCCAGCAGGACTAGGGAAGTAATCATCCTTCTATACTTGGCACTAGTTAGACAACACCTGGAATCCTGTGCTCAGTTTTGGGCCCCTCACTGTAAGAAGGACTTTGAGGTGCCGGAGCATGTGCAAAGAAGGGCAACAAAGCTGGTGAAGGGTCTGAAGCCCAAGTCTTACGAGTGTTGCTCAGCGGCTAAGCAAACTGGGGTCGTTTATTGTATTTCAGTGCAGAACTGAAAGGAGGTTGTAGTGAGGGGGTTGTTGGTCTCTTCTCCCAAGTGACAAGCAACAGGACAAGAGGAATTCCAGGGGAGGTTTAGGCTGCTATTAGGAAAAATCTACTTCACTGAATGGGTTCTCAAGCTCTAGAACAGGTTGCCCAGGCAAGTGCTTGAGTTGCCATCCCTGGAGGTATTTGAAAGACCTGTAGATGTGGCACTTGGTGACATTATTTAGTGGTGGACTTGGCACAGTTAGGTTTACAGTCGGACTCCATGATCTTCAAAGTCTTTTCCAACCTAAAGGGTTCTGTGATTCTGTGGAGCAAGGCTAGACAAGATTGTGTCATCTCTTAATAATGTCAGATTATTTTGATTTCCAGCTGTCTAGTCTGATGTCATTTGCTAAATGAAGACTGGTGCAGAAAAAGCCTTAGGAAAGGTGCAACTTTAAGAAAAAAATTTTTAAAAAATAACCCCCCAAAGAATATTCCTATATGTTGTGAGAGATTTCAAGAATGTCTTATTTTGGTATAAATGCAAAAACTGGAGCACAAAAGGTCAATGGAAAGGTTAATGTTTGAAAGCAAAGATCATTTTCTAAACCTATGTAAGTTGTGTGATTCCATTTTTTTTTGTCCAGTGTTATAAATAAAAAGAAGACACAAGACTACAACACAAAATTTTTATAGATATGTAGGGAAGGCAAAAGACTATGTTCTTACCATTTTCTGTCCAAATTTATGCATTCGGTAATGAGAAACACTTACACTTTAAAGGAGGATTAAAAAAACCTGTGATGAACCACCACCAAGTACATAGACACTGCAACCAACAGCTGGAACTAAGTCAAGCCCCAAACCTTCAAGCAACCAAAAAGTTAGTAATTAGCAGGCTTCTACTTGCCCTGTCAGAAGAGCTGATAGAAACATTCACTAAAAAATTGAGTAAGTATAACCTTCATGTCTGTAGATCCCTCAGTTTTTAAGGCTAAGATTTGCCTTATTTCAAACAGTTAAAATGGTCACTACCACGAAGGCATACAACTGAACTGAGGAAATGGCAACTATAAAAGAAATGGATCTTAAGACCCCCAATCTGCAAGAAAAACATCAAGCAGAATATATGAAGCTCTTGAAAAAGTATCCAGAAATGAGTGGAGGCAGATGAGTGGTGGATGGAAGAAGGAGTATTAACATAAAATGAATGTAAAAGTATATAATAGAGTAATAAGGATCTTGAATACAGCATGAAAGGAGTTGCAGGCATTTTTTTCAATCCAGTTAAAGAAAATTGCTCCCAAGTGATTGTATCGCACCAATCCAAAGTCATTCAGAGAAAACTATTCAAGATTTGAAGTCTTACTAGTTCTACACAAACTCATTGATCATAAAGTAAAAACAAATAAACAGAATTCCCTCCATCCCCACCAAAAATCAACCCAAAAAAGGACTAACAGCAGCTACTCCAAAACTAACACTTTATTGACTAGCTTAGGAAATAGTGATTTTGAAAACTGCTGGCTGGCTTTGCACAACAGCTGGTTCTGAAGGAGTCACAGCCTAATTAGTGGAGTCCTTCATATCTGCATGTCTGGATAGCACTGATTTTCACTAGGATTAATTCTTGGAAAAGCCTCAGCAGCCAGCTTTAAGAAAACTTGCTAGTATCATTTCCTGCATTTTTGAGAAGGGAATACAAAACCCTATCTGATCTTTTACTGGCCATTTGGGGATAAACCAGTGTATACCTCCAGTAACCCAGTGATGCATCTCTTTGCTGACATGACAGAGACCAGGACTCATGGCTGAATTATCCAGTTCTTCTAGGCCCTGTGTGCCTATCATCACAGACATTATAATAATATCCTTATTGTACAATGGGATGTGTGCTTAGAGGAGCATAGTCTTTCAAATCTACAATTTTCATTGCAGGGATGTTTTAGAATATTACTGCTACAAGGTCAGAGAACTTTTTCCCTGCTGCTAACATACGTTATGATTTTAACAATTGTTTCTTTGTCAACAGCCATGACTGTTGCTAGATTAACTCGTTCATACTTTCCCCTGTTTATTCAACTATGTTTACAGATACTTTCCTAAACATTTGGTTTTTAAGCTGAAGGAGTCACTCTCTTCTATCCTGTTCCTTAGTAACAGGTACAGCTGTCCACATCAGTCCCTGAATACAAACACTTTTCCATGACAGAGCCTGTAAGCTACAGCCTGAACCTTTGATGATGGTATTTTTTCCTTTGAATTTTGGGAGCGGGCTTTTCTTTTTCAAGATACCAGTCGTCACAAATCAGTAGTTAACATCACCATGTCTTGTTCAGACCCAAAAATATGTATATTCACAGCACTGCTATCTCAGTGAAAGTGACACTGGCTTATCTCAGGGAAAGGCAAGACAGCAGAAAGGGCAAGCAGCAGAAACAGGAGGTTGAGCCCTACCGGAATTCATACGCCACAGAAAGGTCAAGTTTCAGTCTTATTTAGCCATAAGAGTATGATATATGCACAATATAATATCAAAGAAAGTGAAACAAGTGACAATAGATTCAGAGATGAAACATGAACTAGGAAGCAGTTAAATCTAAGGTATTGTTTATGCCTACAGGATCAGAGAAATCCCAGTTATCCTTCTGAAAACTGATGGGAAGCTACCTCACTCCAAAGCCTATCAAAATACACATCTCTAACATTTTCTGCAGCTGCCATTCCAGTGAAGCCTTCTCTTGTGCTTTTAAAAGGGCACCCTGCTACGTGTTAGTCTAGAATAATGACATCTGTCACAGCCTAGAAGTATTTCTTAATAAATGAACAAAGAAAAGCAGTACATGGAGGGGGTCAGTAGAGAGGCTGTCTAATATTTGATCAAACCTTGTGAGTAAACAGGGATCACCTGTGAGGATGAGTAAATCACAGACCTGGTCTAAACACCATGCAGTCCTCTGCTATAGCTATGACTGCAAATAACAGCAACACCTCCAAAGCAGTTTACAGGTGGCAGTAAATGGCTCTCCAGAACTGTGACAGTGCATTACATAGATGCATGTTGCTTCAGTGAAACCTGCTTGCTAAATAGTCTATAATTACTTCTGCCTTTCTGTAAAAGATTTCTTAAGCAATTATGACCAGATGCCTGAACTGACTGAGGCATGTGCTCCAAGCTCACATTTTTTTAATGAAAGGTAAAAACCCTCTGCTGCTAGAGCTGTTGGATTATTAAACAAACTGATCACAACCACTGCAGGAGTAACAACTTGTCTTATAAAAAATGCTACAATCTACATCACACCATAATTTCCCACTTAAAGAGCATTCTTTGACTACCATTTTACCCCTTCAGGATAAAGCTTCTGATACAATATTATCCTATCATAAACTCAGTATATATTTCTGCACCACAATGAATTACTTTACAAATCAGTTCCTAATGTGGTTCCAAGACCTTCTGAGCTAGAATATCAAATAATAAACCGGTCTATAATGCTGATGTTGACAATGAGGAGAAAAACAGTTAAATAAACCGCATGAAAACAATTAGAAGGCCAGAAATAAGTGAACTATCTGTAATCTCCGAGTAAACACGTAACCTACAACCAGATGGCCAGTGAGAAGACTGCCCCTTAAAAGAAGTAGATCAAAACATACAAAAATACTGATAAATGGCAGCATATGCACACCTCCAAAAAAGAAACATCAGTTATTTCTGAGAAATAAACAGAAGTCGTGGAATAGGCCATCTCATGCTATCATCCTGCTGGTACAACGCTGTGACTTTCACAGCTCAAATAAGCTATATCCATACTAAAATCACTTTCTGTTCTCTTCAATGTTTATATGAAATGTACCAAAATAAGGAAACTGAGAGCAACCAGTTAACCACCTTTTTAATATGTACACCTAATAACATGTATTTGAGGGTTATGGTATTCTACAAGGATATGTAAATACATTTGGAGTGCTATCTATGTATTACCTCTAGCAGAAAATTTATACATGAAGGAGTGGGTGTTCCACTCATTTCTGACTCAGTATTCATGAAAAAGATGTGTTTTAGTCAACTTTGCATTACTCTTAATAGTCTCCATATGAGACAAATAAGGAACAGGCATAGGGGAATAGCTATTTAAAGTGTATGGAGTCATTCTGGAAGGAATGCAGAGACATCATTAAAGCATCTGCATATAAGTTTGGAAAAGGATGTCAAAGGCAACAAGAAAGGCTCCTATAAGTGACTAGGTAGGCTAGGGAAAATATAACCATTGCGGAGGCCCTAGTGACAAAGGATATGGAAAAGGCTGAGGTATTCAATACCTCCTTCATCTCAGTCTTTACTAGCAAGATCAGCCTTCAAGAATCCTACATCCCAGAGATGAGGGGGAAGTCTGAAGAAATGAAGACTTGCTCTTGGTGGAAGAAGATCAGGTCAGTGAATAAATGCTTAAACAAAACTGGTCACACATAAGTCCATGGACACTGATGGGCTGCACACAAGAATGCTGAGAGAGTTGGCTGATGTCATTGCAAAGCCACTCAATAATCTTTGATCAGTCAAGGTCATAGGGAGAAGTACCTGAGGACCTGAGAAATCCAAATGTCACTCCTAACTGCAAGAAGATCAAAAAGGAGAAATGGCTGGGGAACAACAAGCTGGTCAGCCTCACCTCAGTCCCTGGTGAGTTAAATACTGATTTCAGTCTTGTCCAACATCCTTACCTGAATGACGGAGCTGAGTGTACCCTCAGTAAGTGTGACGATGACACAAAACTGGGAGGAGTGACGGATACACCAGAGGGTGATGCTGCCATCCACATAGACTTTGACAGCCTAGAGAAATAGGCTGACAGGAACCTTATGAAGTTCATCAAAGAGAAGCAGCAAGCCCTGCACACTGTATCATAAACCAGCATACACATGCTGGAAGGAGCTTTACAGAAAAGGCCCTGAGGCTGCTGGTGGAAATCAAGTTGACCATGAGCCTACAAAGTGCCCTTGCTGCAAAGAAAACTGATAATATCTTAGACTACATTTGGAAGGTGTTGTCAGCAGGTCCAGAGAAGTTATCTTTCCTCTTTACTTAGCACTGGTGAGGATATACCTGGAGCACTGTGTCTAGTTCTTAGGCTCCTCAGTACAGTACAAGAGAGACATGGACATACTGGAGAGTGTCCAGTGAGGGGTCATGATGGGATCAAGTGCACCTTCAGTGAATTTGTAGAAAATAGTAAATTGGGAGGAGTGCTTGGTACACCAGAGGGCTGCACTGCTACCCAGAGTGACCTTAAAAGGCTTGAGAAATGAGCAGACAGGAACCTCATGCAGTTCAATAAAAGAAAGTACCAAGTCCTGCGCCTGGAGAAGAATAATCCCAGACATAAGTACAGGCTGGGGGGTCAACCACGTGGAAAGCAGCTTTGCGGAAAATGTTGTAGGAGTCCTACTAGACATCAAGTTGAACACGAGACAGCAATGTTAATGGTGTACTGGTGGGCTGCATTATGAGGAGTGTTGCCGGCATGCTGAGGGAGGTGATCCTTCCCATCCATTCAGCAGTGGTGAGGTCACACCTGAGTCCTGTGTCTGCTCATCGTGTCCCTAGTACAAAACAGACATGGCCACACTGTAAAGAGTTCAATGAAGGACCATTACGATGGTGAAAAGATTGCAGCATCTCTCCTATAAAGAAAGACTCAATAAAAGAATGCTCAGGAGGAATCTTATTAATGTATATAAAATACCTGAAGGGAGGGTGTAAAGAAGATGGAGTCAGGTGGCGCACAGTGACAATAGGTAATGGGCACGAAATGAAACACAGGGGCTTCCCTGTGAATATCAGGGAGGGAATTACTGTGACGGTGACTGAGCACTAGAAGAGGTCATCCAGGGAAGTTAGGGAGTCACCCTCTTCAGTGATATTCAAAAGCCAATTGGAAATGGCCCTGGGCAACTGGCTATAGGTGGCCCTCATTGAGCAGAGGTGTTACACCAGAAGATTTCCAGAAGCCCCTTTCAACCTCAACCATTCTGTGATTCTGTGATACCATTGGGGTGAATTAGAGACTACATTGTGTCTTGGCTGCTGTGCAAGTTCAGTGCTTTGTGACCTATGAGATTTTTCATCTCAGGTATTCTTCCCTCTGTACTACTTTTTTCAAGAAGATAGGAGCGTGTATTATGCATAAATTCATGCCATTACATAAAATTATTCCAATTTTTAATGATATGTATATGCACAAATTCTTCCAAAAAATAAAATAATATTCACAATGTTCTTGTAAAATGTGCTAACGTATTTATTTATGCTCACTTCTATATAAATGTACTAGCAAAAACCAGGCACTTACTGTTTAAGAAATATATGTAGCGACTCTCTCAAAACGTAAGAATTCTTCAGAAGGTATATATTAGGTTTTCGTAACAACTTTTCACTAGCTGGATTTATATAGCAGAACTTCCTGGACAATTTGGATGTCAAAGTATCTGAAAAAGATGCCTTGAACTTCCAAGTTGTTTGAGATAGCTTTAGTTACGTATTCATGTACAGTCACAGACATATGTGCAGAACTTGAGAACATCCAACCTAGAATTTAGAAAATAGTTTTCAAAGTCTTGAATTTAACATTTTCCCATCTTATAACTATATACAAGATCTTATAACTATGTACAAGTACATAAAGGGTGTCTACCAGGAGGATGGAGAATCTCTTTTTACGAGGAGTCACATGGAAAGGACAAGGGGTAATAGTTATAAATTGCTCCTGGGAAGATTCTGATTGGAACCCAGAAGAAAATTTTTCACCATGAGAACAATTAAACATTGGAATAAACTCCCCAGGAAAGTGGTAGATTCCTCTACACTGGACACTTTTATGGCTCAGCTTGACAGGGTTCTGGGACATCTCATTTAAACTATGTATTACCTAAAAGGTTGGACTAGATGATCCCTGAGGTCCCTTCCAACCTGGCATTCTGTGATTCCGTCACATCAGCTTTTCAAAGTAGGACTGTGGAAAAGTGTATGTCTTCAGATGTTTATTCAACCAAGTAGCAGACATGTGAAACTTCCAGTATGGGACTCAAGGATTTCATAAGACGAAGTGAAGATTGTGGCTATTTCACTGAATGTGCAATATTGATCCTTTATTTAAGGCTCATATTGAATTATTCTATCATAAAGAATGTCCTCAATAGCAGAACTGGTTTGTCCCATCTTCTATTACAAGTCTCTTAAAAATAAAATTAATCCTTCCACAGACAAGTCTCTACAATAACATACTACAAGCACTAGGAAAAAAATATCTGGCTTCTGCTATTTCCTTAAGCATCTACCTACAGTTACAATTTCTGTAGACATTAAATTTAAATGGGTTCACAAAAGTTGATTTGAAAGAGTTTTTCTGATGGCAGAGTTACTGTGGTGCACAAAATGCTGTAATTAACAGCAATTTAACCAACAGTGATTTACACCATCCATTTTACCAGAAGCATTACTTACATCAAATATTACAGAAGTTTCCAGGAAATTGTCATCAATTAACAGCATAACCTGCAAACCAAATAAAATGTAGCCCTTCCTAAGGTATTGTTCCTTGAAACTAATTCATCAGGTAATGTATACCAAATGGATAGTAAAAGACTACAAAGGAAGTAGAGAAAAAGTAAATGTCAGGTAGGTATTAACCCTTTCTATCGCTGAGTATTTTTCTCAGAAAAAAAGAACCAAACAACTCAGCAGCAGGAACGGTAAGTTCTGCAGCTGGATGCTTGTTCGAGGTGGGCAGCGAAACTCCCGAAACTTGGAAGGCTCAAAAGAGAACCGTCGATTCGCAACTCTCCTCAACCCCGGCAGCGGCAGCGGTCACGTGGGTGGCTGATGGCGCAGGGGGTGGTCCTGGCAGCAGCCGCGGGAGATTTAAAACGTCTCCCTGGGAGCGCCAGCGACCGGAGCACGGTTCCACAGAAGATTACGGCTCCCCCAGTTTGTTAAGGCGATGAACAGGAGCGGGCAAACAGTAGCGTGGCACGGCACGGCAGTTTGCACAGGCAGGGCAAACAGGTCAAGGAGTAGCCACCTAGTTAGTCTCTTATGTGATTTTTTTTTTTTAAATCTCGACTAAAGTTGATAATGGTTTCCAAAAGAAAGACAGCTGTCACTGCTGTTAGCACTAGGAGTGCATCAACACAAACGGAACCCTCCAAGAAGGATGCACCCCGTCTTCCAGACTTATAAATACAACAGCTGTAAGAAAGAAAAGAAGGATAGTTGTAGTTGGTGACTCCCTTTTGAGGGGAACTGAGGGCCCTATATGTAGGCTGGCCCCAATCCAAAGGGAGGTTTGTTGTCTTATTGGGGCCAGGGTGAGGGACATTGCTAGGCAACTTCCTGAGCTAATTCAGACCTCAGATTATTATCCATTGTTGGTAATCCAGGCTGGCAGTGATGACATCAATAGGAGAAGTGCCAGAGTAATCAAAAAGGATTTCAGGCCACTGGGTAAATCAGTCCATGGACAGGTGCACAGATAGTATTCGCTTCAGTTCATGTAGTAGCTGGAATGAATGGAGAGATGCCTGAGGAGAGAAATAGGAAACCTGCCTTATCAATAGTTGGCTAAAGGATTGGTGCCACCGTCAAAATTTTGGGTTTTTTGACCATGGGGCAAACTCCATACTACCTGGTCTTCTTAAATCTGTCTAGGCAGGGTAAAAGGGTTGTTGCCCATAAGTTAGTGGGGCTCATCAGGAGAGCTTTAAACTAGGTCTGAAGGGGGAGTGGATTGATTTCAGGCTCTCCAAAGTTCAACCCAGGGGTGATAAGACTGAATTAAAAGTAAAATCAGCAGCCCAGCTGAAGTGCATGTACACTAATGCATGCAGTTTGGGCAATAAACAGGAGGAGCTGGAAGCCATCATGCAGCAAGAAAGCTATGACGTAGTTGCCATTACAGAAACGTGGTGGGACGACTCGCATGACTGGAGTGCTGTCATAAGTGGCTACAGAAAGGACAGGCAGGGCAGAAGAGGTGGAGGGGTGGCTCTGTATGTTAGAGAGTCTCTTGACTCTGTAGAACCTGAGGTCACCAACGATAGGGTTGAGTGTTTGTGGACCCGAATCGGGGGAAGGATAACAAGACTGACATCCTGGTAGAGTCTGTTATAGACCACCCAACCAGGATGATGAAGGGGACGAAGTATTCTACAAGCAGCTGGCAGGTGTCTCAAAATCGCCAGCCCCTGTTCTTGTGGGCGACTTCAACCTGTCAGATATCTGCTGGGAGCTCAACACAGCAGAGAAGAGGCAGTCTAAGAGTGTATGGAGGATAATTTCCTGCTCCAGCAGGTAAATGAACCTACCAGGAGTGGAGCCCCACTAGATCTGCTGTTTACAAACAGAGAGGGACTGGTGGGAGATGTAGCGGTCAGAGGCCAACTGGGGCACAGTGACCATGAAATAATACAGATTTCAATATTCAGGAATACGAGGAGGACCACCAATCAAACCTCTGTGCTGGATTTCCGGAGGGCAGATTTTGACGTGTTCAGAAGACTGATCCAGAGCACACCCTGGGACACACTCCTCAAAAACAGGGGCATACAGGAGGGATGGATGTGCTTCAAGGAAAAAGTCTTGAGTGCACAGGAACAGGCTATACCAAATAGCCAAAAGGCAAGCTGGCAGGGAAGACAACCACCTTGGTTGAATAGGGCGATACTGAAGGAAATCAAGACATAGAAAGAGAGCCTACCGACTGTGGAAGGCAGGGCTGATTACTCAGGAAGATTATAGGACTATAGTTAGAACATGCAGAAGGAAAATCAGAGAAACAAAAGTGCAATTTGAAATTAATTTGGCGATTTCTGTTAAGGGTAACAAAAAGCGCTTCTATAAATACATTAATAACAAAAGGAAGGGCAAGGAAAACCTCCATTCTTTGTTGGACTTGGGGGGGAACGAAGTTACCAGGGATGAGGAGAAGGCTGAGGTACTCAATACCTACTTTGCCTCAATCTTCACCAGTAGGTGCCCCTCAGGATAACTGGCCTCCGGAGCTCACAGATAGAGATAGGAAACCAAATAGCTCCTGTGTTCCAGGAGGAAATAGTCTATGAATTACTGAGCCACCTGGATCCACGCAAATCAATGGGACCTGATGGATTCCATCCTAGAGTGATGAGGGAGTTGGCGGAAGAGCTTGCCAAGCCACTCTCCATCATCTACCAACATCTACCATCTGGGAGGTCCCAGATGATTGGAAGTTGGCAAGTGTCACGCCAATCCACAGAAAGGGCTGCAAGGAGGACCCGGGCAACTATAGGCCTGTCAGCCTGACCTCAGTGCTTGGCAAGGTTATGGAACAGATCATCCTGAGTGCAATCACACAGCACCTTCAGGATGGACATGGGATCCGACCCAGCCAGCACGGCTTTGTGAGGGGCAGGTCCTGTCTGACCAACCTGATTTCCTTTTATGATCAGGTAACCTGCTTGGTGGATGAAGGGAAGCCTGTGGATGTAGTCTATCTGGACTTGAGCAAAGCCTTTGACACTGTCTCCCATGGCATACTCCTGGATAAACTGGTACCCCATGGCTTGAACAGGTGCACTCTCAGCTGGGTTAAGAACTGGCTGGCTGGCTGGGCCAAGAGAGTGCTGGTGAATGGGGCTGCGTCCAGCTGGTGGCCGGTCACCAGTGGTGTCCCTCAGGGATCAGTGCTGGGTCCAGTTCTGTTTAACATCTTCATCGATGATTTAGATCAGGGGATTGAGTCCATCATAAGTAAATTTGTGGATGACACCAAGTTGGGAGGGAGTGTCGACCTGCCGGAAGGCAGGAGAGCTCTGCAGAGGGACCTTGATAGGCTGGAGAGATGGGCTGAGTCCAACGGGATGAAGTTCAACAAGGCCAAGTGCTGGGTCCTGCACTTTGGCCACAACAACCCCATGCAGCGCTACAGGCTGGGGACAGAGTGGCTGGAGAGCAGTCAGGTGGAAAGGGACCTGGGGGTACTGATTGACAGGAGGCTAAACATGAGCCAGCAGTGTGCCCAGGTGGCCAAGAAGGCCAATGGCATCCTGGCCTGTATCAGGGATAGTGTGGCCAGCAGGACGAGGGAAGTGATCCTTCCCCTGTACTCGGCATTGGTGAGGCCACACCTTGAGTATTGTGTTCAGTTCTGGGCCCCTCAGTTCAAGAAAAATATTGAGGTGCTGGAGAGGGTCCAGAGAAGAGCACCAAAACTGGTGAAGGGACTTGAGCACAAGTCCTATGAAGAGAGGCTTGAGGGAGCTGGGATTGTTTAGCCTGGAGAAGAGGAGGCTCCGGGGTGACCTCATCGCTCTCTACAAGTACCTGAAAGGAGGCTGCAGACAGGTGGGGACTCTTCTTCCAGGCAACCAGCAACAGAACAAGAGGGCACGAGCTTAGACTTTGCCAGGGAAGGTTTAGGCTGGATATCAGAAAAAAGTTCTTCACAGAACGAGTAATCAGGCATTGGAATGGCCTGCCCAAAGAGGTGGTGAATTCACCATCCCTGGAGGGTTTTAAAATAAGACTGGATGTGGTACTTAGTGCCATGATCTAGTAATCATGATAGTGTTGGATTAAGGTTTGGACTTGATGATCTTGGAGGTCTCTTCCAACCCAGATAATTCTATGATTCTATGATTCTTTTAGAGTGCAGATAACCTGAAATTCTCTGCATGTAAGTACCATAAATAAAATGGCAATCTAATCAAGCAACAATTAAAGCCTCTTTTCATAAGTACTTAAGCAGAACTGACAGATCCAATTTTATTCCTTGTGCATGAGATTACTGGGCTGAGAATGTTCAAGGGCGTTTCCAAACCAATTGCTAGAGCAGTACTTATAGTTGCTATTCTCATTATACTTCATTCAGCACAATGAATATCCAGCAGCTGCTCTGAAGGCAATTACTTTTGTGAGCATTCATGGAGTTAGCAAGAATACTGGTAAATTTTTTTCCCTTGCTCTGTTTTAGCAAAGTCTACATCGTATTTAATTCAAACTGTAGAGAAGGAGATGACAGATGTAAAAGTAAGTGGTTGATTCAGATGGTGATGATGAAACCTGGGAAAACTTGGTAATTTTTAAAGCTTTTCTAAAAATAAAAATTAATCCAGAAACATCTTATCTTAAAAATTAAAAATAAACAAAACAACAAAAAGCCATGTGAAAACAATTTATATAATTTCTTTTCCCTCCCATCTTTCTCTCTCATCTTTTCACAAACATTTGTACATGACTCTACACATGTACATTGCTTGAGCAATACCAACTCAGTTAACCTACTAAAGAAAAGTAGGAAATTGAGAGAGTAAGTTACGATTATCATTGGTTTGCCTCTTGATTGTTACTCTTTTCATTTATATGTTGACAAAATTTTTGGATTAAAATTAGTTGGTGAATCTTCCTCTCTGCAGCTTTCCTTGTTTATGTCACTTTTTAATACCTCTCCATAGCAATTCCCCTTCATGACACTGTTTCTTTCATCTAGGCTTTTCTCCTACTATTTCCTTTTCTCTGTTGTGTAATTTCTTTCCTGTTACAACCTTTTTCTTTCCATTTGCCTCTTTGGACTTACTGTATTAGCAGGTGGAAATAAGAAGCAGCAGGTTTTACAGGTCTTTGATTATGGGTGCATCTACACAAATGTTCAGCGTCTGACTGTGGACTTGAGCACAAACTTAATTTTATGCTCTGTTATTGGTTCAAAATATCCAAAACCAGGAAAAAGCCCAATACTAAGTGAACAACATCCTCATTAAGACAGCTTTATTTCCAAATGAAAATCACATATAGTGCTTTAAAGGAGGTAATGGGCGGACTGAAATACATCAGTGATTAGCACCCAGTATTACAAGATGGTAAACAATTTAGCCATTAAAAAAACAAACATGAACAACAATAAAAACTAGCTATTCAAAAACTATTAATGAATTTGGACAGATTTTGTCAAATGCTGTCAGATGGAAAAGATATCCACAAAGAACTATGTTGCTAAAGCCACTTTGCGTCTCTAAATCCTAGAATTGCTTGGCTGGGAAAGATCTTTGAGACTACCGAGTCCAACCGTACCTGTCCACTATGACTCAATTTCAATTCCCTCCTCAGCCTAAGGAGACTTGAATTTAAATTTGTCATTTATTAGTCCTAGGATTCTATGGGACAAGCTACTCTAGGCTATTATTGATCATATTCTCAGACACACAGATGTTCCTGTAGTCAGACATTAATCTCCTAGGCGGACATACTGTAACCATTACATTGGTCACTTTTGCTCACAAAAGCATGGTCAAATGCATACAAGAATACTTGCAAACAGGATAATTGCTGGTAGAGATTCTGAATAAAGCAAGGAGCACCCCTGAATACCTTACTGTCACCTGAACAAGACATTCAGACTCAAGGTGGTAGGAACAGTTCAGTCATATCTATTGCCAAAGAAGAAATGTGATTAGGTATCTTCCATCCTGCAAAGTCAAATTTCTGTGTTTCAGAAGGCTGTCAGATAGCTCAATTAATAACTTGAGTTTATTTCAAGACAGTTTACATTTTTAGTTGCTAGGGTGTTGCCTGGACTTGAACCATTCACCCCAAACACCAGAATTACTGATTCCCATTTTCCACAGCCTTAGAAACAGTGTTTGAATTTTCAATATGTCCTCAAGGCATATATTTAGCCACGTATATATTTGTTTGAGGCAACAGTTTCACTGTCTGGCTACCCTTTCAATCTAACTCTACCTCACAGGAATTCAGTCCCAGAATCTGTCATCATAGTGACCTTCCCTTCTCTTTATTTCTTGCCAAATCCTCAGATTTTGTTGACTCTGAAACTAGTTTCTAAGCTCGGCATCAGGTACATAACCTTGGTATGTACATTATCATAACCTTGGTAAAATTCAGGTATAGAACACATGAAGTCAATAACCATTAGTTGTATAATGGTCTCCGGTATGGTTATGGAGCCAAAATAAATATCCCCTAAATCTGTTCACCTCTCAGATGTAAGATGTTCTGCATTTCCATGAGAAATTCAGTATTTCTCAGCATGTTTGTTCTCTCCAGGGCGTCAAACGCAAAAATATGATGACGTTCCTAGTAGAAACATGGAAGAAAGCATCTTAATAGACCTAGAACTGATATATGACTTACTGCTGAGTGGACTTTGTTAAAAACTCATGAACAGTCCGATTATAAAATTTCCATTGGTTTGACTCAAGCCTACCAGAGACTGGAAATTTAAGCAAGTTAGGCAAGAGTTCTTCCTACTTTTAGCTTGCCTTCTTAGACTCATGTAGTCTGAGTTTCCTTTCCCTGCATCCAAACTTTTGACATGTGACTGAGTTTACCCAAACCAGTCAGTAAAAAAGAGGTCACAGAGAAACGAGGTCCTAAAATAGTCTATAAAGGAGAAGGAAATGACTCCATAGATGCTAGCAACAGTAGGAAAAATGCCAAATCAGCATATGCAAAGTCAGTCATCAAGGAAATGCAAATCTGAAAAACTGAGTTTAAAGCTTGCAGAAACACTTTTTAAAATGATGCTGTTCCAACAATTGAACAAATGTCCACAGAGAGAGTAAAATTAAAGAAACGAAATGGGGTTACTTCAAAATGCAGATATCCCTGTCTCAAAAGAGTTCAAAGTTATCTAACAACAACAAAGATTGAAAACCACTCTTTAGAAGTTCATGACTGCACAAAATGTAGAATATTATGAAAGTGATACAGTTTTGTGCCAAAATAGTTTGTACTTTCATTACATATATAATGCTTGTTTCCTCTCTATCAAAATGACAGCTCTTTTAACAGAAGTACTCCATTCCCCTCCCTCAAGAAATGTACTTTGGTGGCAAGTGTTCCAGAGGGGATCCCATAAGGCTTCCAAGTATTAGAAAACTGAAAAGCAGTGATGGAACTAGCTACTATCATCAGTAGCTATCTTGACATTGTCATTCTCTTTTAAATCAGATGTCTCAAGGGTCAGATTTAAGTAGATAATACTAAAAATAGACTGACGCAATCTCCCATAGTAAAGGATTGGAAAAAGGTGAGGCAGAGCTTGACTAAGTTTCTTTTTGATCGAAAAAAAAGCATGACAATTATCAAGTGTGATCTCTAACCCCAGTTGTTAGAAGTGTAATACAGACAATGTAAGCATAAGCATTTATACTGCCCTACTGCAAACCAGAGGATGATTCATCAGACCTCTTGTCAGCCAGACCTTGGCTTTTGCCACAACAGATGCAATCCAATATGATGGGGCAGGATGATGAAGATGGGTTTCATCTTAAAAAGACAAGGAAAATCAATTCTATACTCATTTTAATATGCCAAAATTACTAGTTTTATGCTTGCTGGGTCAAGACCTTCAGACTTTAACGACTTACAGCTAGAGTTATCTGGGCTACATGCACTGTTGTGGCAGAACTGAAAATGTCCCATTCTTCCTGCTGTTCTCAATGTATTCAAAAGCCTGCATTGCTTTCATTCACCAACCAAAAGTTGAAAAACTCCGCATCCTAGAAGAATTTACAGACATCTCTGAATGAGCAAATTAGAAGGAACAAGACAGTGGAATCAACCTTTCCTTAAAAAATGTTTGTGTAGAATATTATTTGGTTTAGCATAAGTTTCATGTTTTCTAGTGGTCTGTTTAGATCTGTTTAAGAAACAATTTTAAGGATATTATTTCTTTATATTAAGATAATATCTTAATTTCTAAGTAACTTGCTTTAGTAAGAGTCTTGAAATTTGTGCAGCTTATAAATTTAGGTAATGTCTACAATAGCAAGTGTTAACCCACATAAGAAGATCAGTAGAGTGAATCAGTGTTGGGGATCCACAATGTATGCTTTCAAGAAGGTTTAACTGCGAACGTGTCCTAGTCTGTTTTCAGTGGGTGAATGCCCAGTAGGAGGTGAAGAACAACATGCATGCTCCTGTCATGTATTTTTATGTTTACTTTTATCTGGAAGAAATTGTTAAAGTGTTCTCTGAGATCCTTCCAGGACAGGATCAGCCATAGTTAATGAGGAAGATCAGGAGGTTCCCTATAAAAGGTTCTAGTCTGCTGCTGAAGAGACACTTATAGAGATCACAAAGGAAATGTAGACCATTTTTACTTCCTTTCTGGTTTTCCTGAGAAATATGCAAAATGAGGTAACTATAAAGCTTTATTAAGTTTTTATGAGAACCTGCCAGATGTTATCCACAGTTTTCAGTAGGAAGAAGCAACCACAAACGAACAGAAAAGAACATTTCCCTTAAATCTTGGAATCAATGGCCAGCAACTCACCCCTATGCAGTCCATTTTTGTTTCACCCCTTTTTGAAAAAGCCTCTACTTTGTTAGTAAGATCCATCCAGTCTCCTAAAATAAGTCCTGCAGTACCACAGTAACCATCTCCAACTTTTCCTACAGTCAGAGCAGAAGAAAATAAGCACTAAAAGGTACCTCAACAACTCCAAAAGGTTGACCTGGTTACCTCCAGATCTCTTATCTATTTCAAAATGTGTTTATTGATATGAGGATGGACATATCCAACTCACAATGACATTCTGTAAGCTTGAATGTTCAGTTAAACCTTGGATGCATCTTTTATATTGAAAGCTTCAAGGCATATTTGGCACATACACAGTAAAATTACTTAGCTGTTTTGATTTCTTTTGTGAATGACATGATTTATTTTCATGTGAAGATAGGTCTGGTAGGTTACATTCACCTTGCTCTTTTCATGGTCCTCTGTTATTTTCAGAGTATTTTTGCACAGATAGCTTAAAAATCCTGATATTGTTTACTTTCTGAATGTAAAAACATTACATTTCTTTCTGTGTGTGCTCAACATGGCAGCCACTTTATTCCTAGAATTGTTTCCAGCCTGTCCAAGTATAATATCCTCATTTCTGAACAGCATGAAAAGTTAAGTGCAATCTAAAATGGTTCATGACTACTTAAGTGCATACCTTTTTTGATCATGAAAGTCAAACAGTTCAGATTTTCATCATGAAAAGTATATTGACATGATTGGTACCTGAAAACCTAAAACAAGTGATAATCTGCCAGCATCACAATTTGGAGTGAGTTAGAGCACATGCAGATATACCAACATGATAGGCATATAGAAGGGCACTGGTTTTTTTCAGAGCCTTTATACTAAGATCAAACTTGGCAATAAAAAGGAAGATTTTCAGAGAATATCCTAAAAGCTGCACAGGGAAACAGATGCAACAGTAGTCACTGGAGACACTGAGCTCCACACTTGGACTCACACTGATTCTGTATGGAGGAATGCTTTGTACAGTAGTGGCTGGAAAAGACTTCCATGGATCTAAGTTCTGCAGGTACCACAGTGTTTGCATGAATTCTACTTACATTTACAATCACTAATATTTTTCATGCAATCTCTCTTTATGATAGTATTATAATTTTTTTATTTGGAATAATTACAGTTTAGTAATAACCATTATCTTTAGCATGGGCAGAGAAAAAGAGTTATTCTTCATATCTTTCACCTAACCTAGTGAAAGATGCCCTTGTCCATAACAGGGGGGTTGGGCTAGATGACCTTTGAAGGTCTCTTCCAACCTGAACCAGTCTATGATTCTATGGCCACTATACAAGTAAGACACAGCCTTCTTGCAACCTCTGTTTGTTCCATATGAACATCTTGCAGGTGCTCTTAGTGGAAAAAAGAGGAAGTTCTAGAAGATGACACTTTAGTTTGTAAGACAACCAATCTACCTAAAAATCAGAACTGCAAAGGACTTTTATTCATCACTGCTGCTAGGCAGAAAAGTTATTAATATTGAAAGAAAACTGACTTTTCAATTTCTAAGTCCTACTCTGCAGAAAGGACTACTAAAATCCATCTCCTCAACTACAGGTCATACAAGGACAACAAGCTCTACCTACAATGTGTGAAATTTGTTTGGAAGTGCTAGTTCAGTTGTCAGACATGTTTTGCAGTGGAAATAAGTGAAACTGATGGCAGAGTTTGCAAAAAGTGGGCAAAAAATGAATCTTGCAAGAGAAGAGAATGAGCAAACCTAAACCTGCAAAGACATCTACAGGGTATGAATGTAAGCAGGAATACATAACTTCTGTGCTCTTTCAAGAGAACTTTTAACTATGTAAAATTTACATGTAAACTTTGAAATTCTACTCTACCACTCTTACAAAATGAACATGCCAGGTAGACATTCAAGATTAAACCAGGAAGAGCAGTTAGCCAGATTTTAAATATCCGTAACAGCTACTTACATCCTGAGCCTGATTGTACATGGCACATAAAATAACACAAATCTCGTCAGCTCAGTAGCTGTCTCTACAGGACAGAACCATTTACTTTTTGATTGAAACTTCACATTTATCATATTGTTTGGACAGATCCTGGTGACAATTTGGAAAGATATTTGCTGGGCTTTCTGTCAGCACTCCATGTTATCACAGGAGACTCCATTAACAGAGAACTAGAGAAAACATCCATTGAATGTGAAAGAGAGACAACATATGTTCTTTTTAAACTCTGTCAATTTTTGAAAATGCTTCCAAGTCAATCCATGAGGCACGAAAATCTAAAGTAATGGTTTATATGTTGTTTACCAATGCTGACTTTAGAAGAAACTTGAACAAGCCAGCTCTTTTTATGTAACAGTAGTTAGAAGCCATTGCATACACTCCAGTAAATATGTATTTCCAAAAACTTTTATCTACTACTGGTTTGATTTTCATTTCAAGAACAAGGAAAAGACATAAGTGATACACAGTTAGCAAAAGGCAATGCTTTGTGTAAATGGTCTTCACAAAAGCAAAAACCCTACAATAAGAAAAGTCAGCAAAAGTACTGAGATTGGAAGAAAGAACAAAGAGCAGATATGTCCAAAAAAATGTTTGAGGTTTTCTTCCACAGACAAAGCATTTTGGATGAAAATGACATGTTCACATGACCTTATATAACCTCTGAACATGACTCACATCATGCAGAGTATTTCAAATTCCAGTATAGTTCATAACACAACTCAAGATTTTAGATTATTTGTTGTAAAGTTAATGCTTGTCTGACTTCATATCAGAGCCATTTCAGTTCTAGCTAGCAAGAAGGCGACAATATTCAAAGAAAACTCAGTATACTTAGTGGATTCAAACAGAGAAACTGCGAAAGTAAAAATAACCCTCATGCTTTATGAAATGTTAGAACATAACTATTTTAATAAGTTCCTTCTTCAGAGTCAGTAATTTTCATTACTGAGGGAAAGACCTGCTGTGAAAAAGTGTGAAAGTCTTCCAGGTGACTGAAGGAGAGATCTTGCTACATAAAAAGCGGTCAGCATGACAATACTCTTGGTTTCCTACTTAGAAATGTGTTTACATGAGTAATGTTACTTTATGCAAATACATCTCTAGTTCTCTGAATACACATTCACATGAATGATTATGTATTTAGATGTCATATTTTCATATAATCTTAGTCATTATGTTGTTACAAACAAAACACATACATTTACTGATTTTTTTCGCTTAACTGCACTTTATCAGAACACCCACCATATGATTTACATTTTAAAAAAAAGATTAGCATTTTTTGATGAATAGATATCTCAATACTTGTTCACAACATCAGATTTCAATGGAACTTCTGGTACAGGTAAAGCACTAATTTCTGATGGTATACATCTGTAAAGCTTTTAAGCCCATAGAAAATCTAAGAACAGTAGTTCTCTGGTTTCCCCAGAAGTGTATCATCCATGATGCATACTCTAATTATATCTTCTACATACAATATTCTTCCTATCTTTACCTGTGTGCAACTTGTTTTTCCAAATAAAAAAAAATTACCTTTTTGTACTTATTAAAAATTTACTTTGATAACATATTTATTACAGAATCATAGAAAGGTTTGGAAGGGACCTTTACAGGTCATCTAGTCCAACCCCCCTGCAGTGAGCTGGGACATCTTCAACTAGATCAGGTTGCTCAGAGCCCCATCCAACCTGACTTGAATGTTGCCAGGGATGGGGCATCTACCACCTCTCTGGGCAACCTGTTCCAGTGTTTCACCACCCTCAGTGTAAAAATTATCTTCCTAGTATCCAGCCTAACATTCTCTATTTTTTAGTTTAAAACCATTACCCCTTGTCGTATTGCTACAGGCTCTGCTAAAAAGTTTTTCCCCATCTTTCTTATAAACCCCCTTTAAGTATTCAAAGGACGCAATAAGGTCACCTGGGAGCTGAACAACCTCAACTGTCTCAGACTTTCTGCACAGGGAAGGTGTTCCAGGCCTTTGATCACTTTTGTGGCCCACCTCTGGTCCCTCTCCAACAGGTTCATATCCCTCCTGTGCTGAAGGCTCCAGAGCTGGATGCAGTATTCCAGGTGTGGAATACCAGTATTCCAGAGCAGAGTAAAGGAGCAGAACCACTTCCGTTGACCTGCTTGCCACACTTCTTTTGATACAGCTGGCCTTCTGGGCTACAAGCGCACATGTCCAGCTTATGTCCAACTTCTCATCCACCACATGAGAGTTTATTTAAGTTAAGTTACGTAAACCTTATGACATTGTTACTAGACTGACCTTCGGCTGTTTTTACTCTCTGCTAATTCCCAGAGAAGTACCGTAGCAGTGGCTCTCTGGATTTACACAGTCCCTTATATCCAGCTCACCACTCTTCCCCTCCCAAGGAAGTAATCTAAAAACTGCTTTCAAAGTACCCAAGAATAAATGAATCAATTACTGTTTTACAGGTCTACAAAAAAACTAATCAAATCTTGGTTGTAATTCTTAATTTTCCTTCTCCATGACTTTTAAATTTACTGGTTTTTGCAACATTTCACACTTATATTTAATGCAATCTTCTGATCTCTCTTATGCACAGCACATGGACCTCACAAACAGAAATTTTAGCATATCCTCTTCCAACAAATTCATGGAAAAGAGTAAAAAAAGAGAAGCCAAATTGGATTTCCACTTCCTATTTTCTTTGGGTTTACTACCTTTCAAATCATTTGCCGATAACGGATTCACCATGTCTGACAGTAAAATATATCTGTTCTGTTCATTTATCAACAGACTGTTTATCAGCAAGGTTAGTTTATTACCAGAGTTTTCTGGTAATTTGAACAAATGAGTTCAAAACAAAAGAGATGTATTACTGATGGAGAAATGTTCAGCAGTAGTATTGCAGGTTTGGCTTTGGATCCAAATTGTATTTAAACAGTCAATAAACTTGTCTGTTACAGCTGGAGATCAAACAATAAACACTCATACACTTTCACAATAAATTAAACACAATGGTTAAGTAAAACCATAGTCTCTCAACAGAAAGAAATGCAATTTAGCTCCCTGCCAGACACTAAGGATAGAGAGAATTAAAGAAATATAGCGATGACCAATTCTGTATCAAACCTGAATTTCAAAAGTGTTATCCTAAGTCAGGAGAAAATAAAAAATAAATAATAATTGTGTGTAACACAAAATAAATTTTCATAAATCTTCCATTACATACTACATGAGTGTGTTTGGGCAGGAATTTGAAATTCACTTGTGTTCTGTAACAGAATTCATTATTCATATAAGCGAGGGAGAAATCAATGATTTCTAACACCAAAAGCAGTACAGGCAGGTGCTACAGAAGTTAATACAGGAAAGCTGCAAGATCACATGAATTGAAATTTATGGTACCAATATTAAGGTTTTACTTTGGAAAACATTGCTAGAACTTCAGATTTACTTACTTCTCTGTGTTTGTTTCATGACATAAATAGGTGTTAAAAGGACACAAGTCTTCCATCACTGCATTCTCAGTCCTTGTAAGAAGAAATCTCATTATTTGAATAACTGAAGCTGCACTGAGCACTCAGTTTCTGTACTGACTTAAACTGTATTAGTGTCACATGAAGAGAGAGTTTGTTTTCTAGGACACAGGGCTCAAAAATATGTAGGGATTTCTACATTTAAGCTCTATTGTTAAAGCATTTAGAAACTAGTACAGAAACAGAAACACCATCATAGCACAGTGGCCCCATAAGCCATAGCAGACAGTCCTACACATCTTGAATTTTGGATTCATGTCACAAGAGACTTTATGTAAACTATATTACAGTAGGTGATTCTGGAGAGGAATAATGCAAAGAAACAAAGGAGTACTATATCTTAAATGGCAGATGTAAGACAAACTCTCGTAAAAATCATAAAATGTAAAACAAGTTACTACAAGATAAACCTGAAATCAGAAAGTTTAGCTAATATCTGTTGAAATAACATTAGCTGTTAACTAATTGGCTTCTATATTTATAGGAATTAAAGTTATTTTTTACTTTTATGCAACACTTTTTAATGTAAATACCTACACTCATTATGCAAGATATCATAACAGGAGTTACTTTCAGTGAAAAGGACAACCACTTAACAGCCCTCTCCTATGGTATGTATACTACCTTTTGCTCTCTAAGTCCTCCTATCTTTGAAGAAAAGTATTCTTTAGAATTACTTACCAGACATCATGGAGACAACTCAAAATCCACTGTTAATCGGTCCAATTGAGAGGGGGCACAGTATAACTTGCAAGTATTGACTGCAGCAGGTTGCAAAGTTAATAACTCTTCTCTGAGAAAAGTCTGGGTCTTGGATTATAGAGTAAACAGGCATTCATCAAACTCTTCTCCCCACAACCATGACGACCAAATCAGAGAAGATAGCTTGCAATTTCAGGACCTGGATTTGTTCCTGGTAAAATTAATTGAAGCAGTTGCAGCCTCTCACTTCATATATTTGCTACTAGTAAGTGCCAAATACAAAGATGTAGACAAATGCCATGAAAATAAAATACAATTCATAGTTTTGAAGAAATATATTTGAGAACTTTCCTAACTACAAATCAAATCTGCAGTATCTACAGCTGAAAAGTTGGTTGTGCATTTACTGCAAAATTATTTATGGAAGATTAACTGAATCTCTGAAAAGCCCTTGAATTTTGTTATGGTAATATTTAAAGAGAATCCCACATAACAATCATGCTGCTTCCTTCATTAATAAGTTGCATTCTAACATTCTGGGAATGTTCTTATCTTTACGTTATCGCCTGTCTGTTCATAAGCCAAATGTTTGAATGTAAAATACTGCTGATACTAAAAAAAACAGGGAACATACTAATTTGAGTTTGTTCTTGGTTTTTTTTTAAATATCAAAAATCCATGGATCAGATTGAGAACCAGGTGCAGAGTCTGAGTTGTTGGCTACTGTGGCAGTTGGTGTAACAGTAATTTCATTAATCAGCACTGATATCTAAGACAGTCAAAGGAAATAAATCATGAAGCATTAGTCTATTAAAACAAACACCTCACGCATATTATATCTGAATGTATTTTGGAAATGTTATTAATCGGTACCATCAGCCTCTCTTAACATAATGACCACTGAGGAAAATCCTGGCCCAGTGCAGTCAGCAAGGTTTTAACAACAGAAGGTTGCAAAATCTTGTCTGGAAATTATATGAAAAAATCAGACTGGTGTTTTTGTGATCTGTACCAAGAAAACTAGTAGAAACTATAATGATGTAATACAGAAAACAAAAGGACAAATAAAATGTACTGGAGAGAAATCAATACAGCTTTGTACATAAAAATGTCTCAAAAGTATGATAGAGTTCTGTGACAGATTCATTGCACAGATGGGTGAGGAGACAGTGTCTAGGAGTATTGTGCAAAGTTAAAACAAGCCTGTCGCAAAGCTTCTGAAAGAAATAAAGCCCCTGTGAGATGGGAGTGTCCACATTCAGCAGCGCTGAGGTATGAAGCAAATATCATAACACAGGAAATGTCAGAGTCTGAACAGCTTAGCATACTGGAAAACGATCTGAAAACGGGATGCAATGCAACACAATTATTCAGAACACACAATTCTTAACCGACTTCCCGTGACACTGAATAAATCGGCAATAAAATGGAAAATGTAATACAGAAAGTACACAGTAACATGAAGGGGAAAAGCACAATTATGGCTTCTGACTCAATAATTTCCTTTTTGGAAAAGATCTTGAATTTGTCACAGGTAATTCAGGGAAAGCATCATTTCAACATCAAGCTTAGAAACTTGCACATCAATGGGAAAGGATGTGAGAACAGAAAAAGTTATATAACTCTAGTTAGTTGATATTTACGAAAGATAGATACAGGGTAATTATGAAAAATACAGAAGGACAACAAAGAAGGTTACAGTTATGAAATACTTCTATACTACTACATAGTGTAAGAGACAAGGCATTCCCACCTGACATAAATAAGGAGGAGAGAGGGAGGGAAAATAAGAAAAAACTTTTAAGTATATTGAATATTGTTCAGAGGGACCAGAGAATGGTTATTCCCTATTTCTCATAAGAGCAGCTGGGAATTAAAAATTTTGCTACGAATATAAAACCAAAAAACCCCTTTCAGCTAGAGTATTATTCGAACTATGAAATATATTGATACAATGTGGTAAAGGAATTTATTAAAGATGGATGACTTTAAAGATGAATAAAATGTTAATTTGATGTAAGAGATCATCAGTGTCTCTAAGGAAAGTACCTAAAACTCACTGCTCTAGAAGATATTCCCGACCTATCCTTTAAACTGCTATCTACTGTAAGTCTGAGTGGTGTATAAAGTAGAACAATTTTATAGTTGCCCTACATTTAACATATTTTGCTTTTGATCTACTGCTGCTTATCGTTCTCACACAGAACATCCTTCTTGCAGACATTCAAAGGTTTTACAGCTCTGCCAGTCATCCCACTGAAGTAGAAATCAAGAGAACTTGATGCCAGTTCTGTCTCTGCCCACAAACTCTCTGCACAAAGGTCTCATTTTCTTATTCAAGCTATTGGAATTCACAGACTTTGATGTGCATACACGATTTTTTACTTCTAACTCAATATTGCATATAATCTTATTTATTAGAGTTCTTTCATCTGTTTCATCTGGAGAAGTTGCTACCACACATTGTAAATAGTGGGGCAGTGCCCAGTATCTGAAGTGTTATGTCTTCAGGATGAAGTACCTATCAAAGGCCAAGAGAGGCTTGGACTTGAACTACTCCTAAAAGCCTTTCCATCTGGAAATAACTAGTTCTGAGGTCCAAGATAGCTAAGCATAAGCTAAGAATAACTAAGAAATAGCTAGAGGGCTTTTCTGAGGGAGGGTCATGGATTCCTAACAGGTCGTCTCTTGCATAAAAAAAAGGAGTTCAGAAAACAATAAGGGGAAGACGACAGAAAAAAAGCCACAGATAGTGAATTGGTGGTGAGGTGGCTGAATAGGCTCATGTTCTCATTTTTATTTGCTTCTGCAAGCACAGCTTCAGGAAGTAAGGAAATTCTGTTAAAAGTGCTACCAGAAGTAGCTACTTAATTAGCACAAGTACTATTGCAGATGTGATCATATGGTGTGTTAGTCCTGGATCAGTGCTTGGATTTGGTGCTAATTAGTCTCTCATTCAACTTATTAACAGCTTTGACTGTCAGTCACATCAGCCTCAAATCAAGCCTTCATGGTCATAAAGCCAGAGCTGTCTCATTTCTTCTTCAGTTTGAAGGTCAGGAAGCCTGGGAGTTTATACTCAATGCTGTTGCTGCAGCTATTGCTGCTGGTTACTCATCGATAGGGAGAATTCCCCCGTCCACCTGAGGTTCATCTGATGACTGATTTTAAGGGGATCAGAGTAAGAATCAAACATCTCATCCATATAGAATCATAGAACCTTTCAGTTGGAAAAGACTTTTGAATTCATTGAGTCCAACCACACCCACCCTCTGCTAAACCATAACCTTCAAAACTCATCTGCCCATTTTTTAAACACCTCCAGGGATGGTGACTCAACCACCTCCCTGGGCAGCTGTTCCTTTCGGTAAAGAAATTCTTCCTAATATCCAGTCTGAACCTTCCCTGGTGCAAATTAAGGCCATTTCCTCCTGTCCTGTCACCTGTCACTTGAGAGAAGAGATCAACTCTCGCTCTGCCACAGCCTCCTTTCAGGCAGCCGTAGATAGCGATGTGGTCTCCCCTCAGCCTCCTCTTCTCCAAACTAAACAATCCCAGTTCCCTCAGCCGCTCCTCTTAGGACTGGCTCTCCAGCCCCTTCACCAGCCTCGTTGCCCTTCTCTGGATGCGCTCCAGCACCTCAATGACCTTCTTGTAGTGAGGGGCCCAGAACTGCACTCGGTACTCGAGGTGTGGCCTCACCAGTGCTGAGTACAGGGGTACAAGAACTGCTCTTGTCCTGCTGGCCACACTGTTTTTGATACAGGCCAAGATGCCATTGGCCTTTCTGGCCACCTGGGCACACTGCTGGCTCATATTCAGCCAGTTGTCAACCAACACCCCCAGGTCCTTCTCTGCCAGGCAGCTTTTCAGCCATTCTTCCCCCAGCCTGTAACGCTGCATGGGGTTGTTGTGGTCCCAGATACAGGACTCGGCATTTGGTCTTGTTAAAGCTCATCCTGTTGGCCTCAGCCCATCAATCCAGCCTGTCCAGATCTCTTTGCAGAGCCTCCCTTCCTTCAAGCAGATTGACACTGTCACCCAGCTTGGTGTCATCTGCAAACTTGCTAAGGGTGCACTCGATCCCTTCATCCAGATCATTGATAAAGATGTTAAACAAGACTGGACTCAGCACTGAACCCTGGGGAACACCACTTGTGACTGGTTTCCAACTGAATTTAACTCCATTTACCACCACGCTCTGGGCTCAGCCATCCAGACAGTTTTTTGCCCAATATATATATACCCATATCTCATCTGAAATGCTGAAAAAGTTTAAGAAAAGAACTGGCCCATACTTCAGGTGCCAGGACAAAACTAGTTTCAGTATGTAAATATACCAATCAAAAACAAATAGCAATTTTTTTCAAATAATTATAATTAGAACAATATAATGGCAAAACCAAGCAACAGCATGTCATTCATTACTAGTTCCTCAAACATCAAGCAAACCATTTAATTAACTCATAAGCTGAATGAAATGGTTAGATCAGAAAGTATAATTTTTAGTTAAACATTATTATTCAGTTTCTAATGTTAAGAATGATTAATCTTCATTAGGGAACAAGTAAAATTAAGGTTAATTAGTTAATTATCTAAATTACAAATGTTGAGGCAGAGAGCTGACAAGTCATATAAAAACTTTCTGAGGCTTTCATAAACATGTAAAGAAATATTCATATACGTCTCTGTGCACACAGCTGTACATATGGTATGATATATGAAAAGCAATAATAAACCAGTCTGTATACTAGTCATAGGAATACAATTTTAAGACGCATCATATACATACCCCAATTCATCTATGGATAAAAGTGAAACCTTTTTATTACTCACATGGATTTAGAATGTATTTATTATTATTTTTCTATGCCATAGAAGAAATTTTGATAAGGAATGTTCTGAATGAAATTAAAAGAAACAGGGACAAGGGACTATGAAGTAGTTCCCCCATTAGAGCAGGATCACTTTATCTGTAAGCTTAAGTAAAAATGCTTTAAAACTGAAACATTAAAATTATCAACTTATTTTCTTCAAAATTGCTATCCAAATATCTTAATAATCATTTTAAAAAACTAAGGCAAAGAGCTCATTTTGATATACAATATGTGCTTCTCTGTGCCTCTGTGATGTATTTAATTTCACTGTGCATTCTCTACTTTCGGTTTTAGTATCATATTTTTGCTCCACCTTTAACAAGCATCTCACTGTGCTCTTGCATCTGGCTTCAGTAGTTGCACATTTATGCACTGATGGGTTGCAAATACGCAAGACATATCAAAGAGACCTTTTGCTGCATGAAAGAGATGACCACAACAGAGAGAAGGGTAAAACAGTCATCAGCAATGGTGTAATCATTGCATGGAGTGGTCTTGCTTTCATTTTGCGATATCAGGGAGTTCATCAGATTACAGGACCGCAAGGGACTGCCTGTTGCTTGTAACAAAACTCTGTCTGTATAAAACTCATTCTGAAAAGAGAAAAGCAGGATCAGATCAACTTCAAGAGAGTCACACTGATGAGCTACCCATGTCCCCAGAAACCACCTTCTATGGTAAGTACTCTTCCAGTACTTCCTCTAGAGCTAAAATAAAACTGTTAAATAATAGGAGTCACAATGAGGTCAGTGTATTATCACCAAAGCAAATAACATAGTTATTTCATATGGAACTACAATGATAAAACCAGAAACAAGAGAGGTCATTTATTTATCTCTATATGAAATACAACACCAGCCTAATCTTTTCATCACAAATCATATCTCCTATTTTGAACTTGACTAAGTACTGTTAACCCTCTTGATTTCACTCAGAGATTTACAGTAGAAATACTATTTATAAAAGAAAATAATTTTACAACCAAACTTTTGTAACTGTGATAAGACTTTCCTTGAAAATATCATTTTTTTGAATGATGGCTGCATCATTCTGAATACCTACTTTTAGATGAAAGATGCTATTGTAGTGAATTTTCTTTAATAAAAATAAGTAAGAGTGGACCAAAAGCTATGCACTATCTCTCTTTATTTCTCTAGGTCACAGGAACTACAACTTTTGATTATGCTTCTTCTCTGCCATCATTGTGAAAATGTCCATACAATACGACAAAAATAAAATTCAAGGTTCCTTGTGACTAAACGTGTATTTGAGGGATAAGGTAACTAAGATGCCTCAAGACCATATCACTGATTTTCTGAAAGCTAATACTAACCCTTTTTAACTATTTAACAATGAAATTGTCTTTGTTCATTTAACAAATAATTAAACCTTAATCTATTATTCTCTTTTATTTTTATGGAGGAACTAATTAGCAAATGCAATGATCTACTTTCTTTTCTCTAGTTATGTAGCATAAGCTCAGACCTAAAAAATTAAATTTTGCTTGGGAGAGGAGTAGGCATCTACCCAAAGCCTTCAGCAACATTTTACTAGGAATGTGTCAGGAAAAGGGGCACTTTTTTCTTTTTTGTTAGTGTGGTGAGTGCCCACCCAGCTGCTCTATTACTCCTCTCCTCAGCTGGACAGAAGAGAAAAAAACGTTATGTAAGTCTCACAGGCTGAGAAAAGGACAGAGATATCACTCACCAGTTGCCATCATGGACAGAACAGACTTGACTCAGGGAAATTAGTTTAACTTAATACCAATGAAATCACATTGGTATACATGAAATCACATGTACTGAGAAATGAAACCAAATCTTATAAACAACTTCTCCTTGCCCCTTCTTCTTCCTGGACTCAGCTTTGCTCCCAAAATCTCTACCTACTCTCCCACAGCAGCGCAAGGAGAAAGTGAATGTGGATTGCAGTCAGTTCATCAACGTTATCTCTACCGTTCATTCCTCCTCACATTCTTCCTTTGCTTCAGCATGGGGTCCTTCTCATGTGAGATGATCCTCAACGAACCTCTCCAATGTGGGTCCTTTCACAGGCTGCAGTCCTTCAGGAACAGACTGCTCCAGCACAGGGCTCCCAACAGGGTCGTAAGCCCTGTCAGCAAACATGCTCCTGCATGGACTAGTCTTTCTACGGGGTTACAGCCTCCTTTGGGTCCATCCACCTGCTCCAGCATGTGGTCCTCCACGGACTGCAAGTGGATATGTGCTCCACCGTTAAAGTCCATGGGCTGCAGCGAGACAGTCTGCTTCACCATGGGCTTCACCATAGGCTGCAGAGGAAACTCTGTTCCAGGGCCTGGAGCATCTCCTCCTCCTCCTTCACTGACCTCGGTGTCTGCGGAGTTGTTTCACATATTCTCACTCTTTTCTTCCAGCTGCTGTAGCGCAGCAGGTTTTTTTCATCCTTTCTTAAATATATATTACAAAAGTGCTGCCACCATCACTGATTGGCTCAGCCTTGGCCAGCGGGCCAGCTGGCACTGGCTCTGTAGGATGTGGGGGAAACTTCTGGCGTCTTCTCACAGAAGCCACCCTGTTAGCTCCCTGCTGCCAAAACCTTGCCATGCAAATCTAAGCTAGAATACAGCTAGAACATAGAATCATAGGATCATTTAGATTGGAAAAGACCTTTAAGATCATTGAGTCCAATTCTCAACCTAGCACTACCAAATCCACCACTAAACCATGTCCCGTATCTACACATCTTTCAAATACCTCTAGGAATGGAGACTCAACCACTTCCCTGAGCAGCCTCCTCCAATGTTTGACAATCCTTTCAGTGCAGTAATATTTCCTAACATCCAGTCTAAACTTCTCCTGATGTAGCTTGAGGACATTTCCTCTCATATTATTGCACGTTACTTGGGAGACAAGACTGACGCCCACCTCTCTACAACCGCCTTTCAGGTATTTCTAGAGAACGATAAGGTCTCCCTTCAGCCTTCTCTTCTCCAGACTAGACAGCACCAGGTCCCTCAGCCACTTCTCATAAGAAGTGCTCCAGATCCCCCACCAGCTTCATTGCCCTTCTCTGGACACATTCCAGCAGCTCAATGTCTTTCTTGTAGTGAGAGGCACAAAACTGAATACAGTGTTCAAGGTGCAGCTTCACCAGTGCTGAGCATAGGGGGACATTTACTTCCCTTGTTCTGCTGGCCACACTACTTCTGATACAAACCAGGGTACTATTGGCCTTCTTGGCCAACTGGGCACACTGCTGGCTCATATTCAGCTGGCTATCAATCAATATCCTCAGGTCCTTTTCTGCCAGGCAGCTTTCCATCCATTCTTCCCTAAGCCTGTAGTGTCACATCGAGTTGTTGTGGCCCAAGTGCAGAACCTGGCACTTGGCATTGTTGAACCTCATACATTTGGCCTTGGCCCATCAATCCAGCCTGTCCTTTGAAGCCTTCCTTCCTTCAAGCAGTTCAACACTCCCATGCAACTTGTTGTCATCTGCAAACTTACTGAGAGTGCCCTTGATCCCCTCATGTAGATAGTTGATAAAGATATTAAACAGAACTGAGCCCTGGGGAATGCCACTTGTGACTGGCTGCCAACTGGATTTAACTCCATTTGTATGTCATTCATACAACAGTATTTCATTATGATCCTAATAAATGGGTGATTGTTTATCTCTCCTTCCTAAATCCCTAGAGTAATGTGCAATGCAGGCAAATATAAATGCACAGTGCAGAGTGCCCTTGAAGTATCCTGCCCTGACCCTTACACAAGAGGCAGCCAGTTGTACAACGTAAGCTGACCCGACATGCAGTTATGCCTCTCCTGCCCTTCACTTCTATATAAGCTCATGGTTTAAATTATTCAAACCTTAAGCATCACTACAATAGTGAGAGCAGCTCATCCCACAAACACAACTCAAACCACTTTCAGGCATATAATAAAGCAAAAGAAATAGCATATCACAGCTATCTCTGTTAAGCCACTGGAGTATGCTTTGGAAAGCAGAAAGGAGACCGGAATTTCACTGGATAAGTAAAACTAACTGTAAAGTTAACCTTTACTAGAAATGTACTGGAAAAGACAGTTGCATGAGGACTTCAGGCTGGAAAAGATGGACCTAGTGACGGAGTTAATAAACTAATAGAGAGGTTGATATTTTATCCTGTTGAGGCTTGGAGAGAAAAAGAGGAACGTTGAACTCACACAGAGACTTTCAAGAGCAGGAAAGGAAACATTGCATGCCCACATATATACAGTTCTCCTTCTGTCCTTGATTTGGACATACCAAGTCAAGTGAGAGGTCCTTTAAAATTTAAGTTTTGCATGGATTGCTGTTTGTAGCCGAAAATAAGAACAACTTGCCCACCAAAGAGCACAATTACTTACCTGTGTTTCAGTCTGAATTTCTAAGTCTCTCAGATCAATGGAGAAAGATAATGTCAGCTCTGGAAAGGAAGGCTTTGAATATATCCTGGAGATTTTCAATGCATGACATTGAGTCCATGGAATGCTGAGTTCACATGTAATAAATTGTTTTACTTTAATTAATCATAGCAAGTTATGCAGTCTCACCAGACAAAAAATGTTCACATGAAATCCTATGTCTACTTATCCCAAACACCAAACCCCTCTATTACATTTTTACTACAAAGGAGAGTTTATTTAGAGCTCCCAAGTCAAATATCACCACTTTCTTCCTCTCCTTGCAAATGCATTGCAACATGCCATGCAAGGTAACTTTCTGCCATCAGCCTCAGTAATACTTGTCTACGTGTTTTTCCTAGTTTTGATTAGTCAGTTTTTGATACATCCAAGTACTGACAGACAATGTGTATCTTCCCTTTTCAGTGATGAATATAGCCTTAGTACATGCCTAATTTGTGAAATGTGCAGACACTTTGGGGGATAAAGGGTTTTCTCTGAACACAGACTATTGCATGTAACACTACATTTCTGTCATTGTAATTATTAGGCTTATGTTGTTACTACCTTACATGAAACATAACTATTCTGTCACAAAATGCAATGAGCCAAAAATTTTAGTTTTGAAGACTAGATTGGGTTTGCAGCCAGAAAGAATAATTGGTGCTTACCACGTGATGTTTTTAAACTTCCTTTATAACAAAAACAACAGAGTAAAATAGTTTTTTGTACCTTTCTGAGGGCATTAGTCCCCTCCAAAACCAGGGCTACTGATTTTCCTAGGCATACATGTAAAAGGAAATAACTGCTAAAGCATGCCTGTAAAAATAGATCAGCTGTTTTAATGCACCCATACACAAGACAGTAATTTCTCTTATCACCATTATGACTCATAAGCCAAAAAATTAATAAGGCAATAGATACACCAATATAAAATCCAAAATTAATTTATCCTAGTCAGTATTTGCTTCTCTAAAAAGGCAACTCAACCAAAGTGGGAAAAACAAATTGAGCGTCTATGTGTTCTAAAGCTAAAGAAAAATAAATTACTTTGAATTAAGTTGAAACAAATGCCTAAAATGTGTGACAACCACCCCTAAAAATATAAGAAATAAACCTCAACTAAACAAATCCCATAGCAGCATCCTTTGAATACGAATTTAGGGATGTTAGTAACTTAGGCCTCTGTTCTTATAAAAAGGCTGACTTCACTACTACTGTAAAAATTAAATTTATTATACTTATCTGATAGTCTTATCTAGCCGAATGCCTTTATGTAGATGCAATTGAAAGTGCAGGTATCTTAATAATATCTTAAATAGATACCTTTATCTTAGTTCAAATTGATACAGTAATTCCCTTAGAAGAGCTTAATAATAATAATAATAATATAATTATTATTGTTGTTGTTATTACTATTGTTATTATTATTATGCCGCAAACAAAATACCTTATTACTTTAATACCAGTGCTTTGTTCTGGTTTTTTTCATTCCTAAGAAAGAACATTCTGGTTTGCAAATCAATATGAGATAGAATATAATATTAAGTTACAGCTCAACCAAAGGTTGTGTGGGCTAAATTAATCACACTCATGTCACCTCTCTGAAATGTAGTTTCATTTCAACCCAGACTCTTAATTGTTAAAATAAAACAGCCCACTTAAATCATGTGACTCAGTTATCTTTTTTTCAGACTTGGTTCATTGACTGACCTCATGTTAATTTGTTAGAAAGTAAGTGAATTATTCATTTGCAAACCATTTTTTGTAACAGGAATACATATCAGATGACTTTGTGGGGTTAGCTTAGTAATGGGCAATAATTTACACACTGATTAGCAGCTGTGGCATAAAGAATATAAAAGTGTTAAATGTGACTCTCGTGTACAATGAAAGAGAAAACCACATAAATTTTACCTTCAAATACAAAATTATATTTGATTGGGACAGTTACTGTCTGCTATTCTCTTGCTCTAGAAAAAACAGAATTCATATTTTGCATTTCTATTCTATAAAAATTTCCTCCTTTACCAAATGCATTTAGAGCTGTTAGCTTGAGACAAAATAGTACTACTGATGTGTAACACAGCATTTATCGTAGGTCCCGTCCTCTCCTGTGCCTCCTCCCTTATTCCCTCCACCCAATTTTAGCATTATTTAAGGAGAATGTTTTGCCATGTACGTGATTTGTGGAGATTTTCTCATTTTGACAAGAAAACCCACTAAGATCCTAGGAGATATACATAGCAATGAGTAGATCTGAGTAAAAGAAAGCAGAAACAGTATTTAATGATATTTAGAGGAGTAAATATCTACACCTGGGTCAAGGCAATCCACAGTTTCAATACAGGTTGGGGGATGACATGATTGAGAGCAGCCCTGCAGAGAAGAACCTGGGGATGCTGGCTGATGAGAAGCTTGACGTGAGCCAGCAACGTGTACTCACAGCCCAGAAGGCCACCCATGTCCTGGGCTGCATCAAAAGAAGTGTGGCCAGTAGGGTGAGGGAGGTCATTCTTCCCCTTTACACCATGCTCCTGAGACCCCACCTGGAGTATTTGTCCACTTCTGGAATCCCCAACATAAGAAGGATATGGAACTGTTGGAACAGGTCCAGATTACCACAGGGCTGGAGCTATGAGGACAAGCTGACAGAGTCGGGATTGTTCAGCCTGGAGAAGAGAAGGCTCAGGCGAGCCTTCCAGTACCTGAAGGGGGCCTACAAGGAAGATAGGGAGGGACTTTTTTCAAAGGCATGTAATGATAGGATGAGGGGGAATGGCTTAAAGCCATTGGAAGGAGGAAGATTTAGATTAGACTTTAGGAAGAAATTCTTCACAATGAGGGTGGTGAGACACTGGAACAGGTTGCGCAGAGAAGCTGTGGATGCCCCCTCCCTGGAACTGTTCAAGGCTAGGTTGGATGAAGCTTTGAGCAGACTGGTTTAGTGGGAGGTGTCCCTGCTCATAGCAGGGGGGTTAGAACTAGAAGATCTTTAAGGTCCCTTGCAATCCAAGCCATTCTATGATTTGATAAAAAGTGTATTTGACAGAATTATATATATCTTTGTGGATGCCCATTCTGTGAGACATTCTTATAAGGGGTTAGACAGTTTGCTTGTCCACAGCAGAGTGGATTTATTGAAGCATGTGGTCACCTTCAGTCACATGTTTCAGTCTTTTCTAGATGAATCATTGCTCCCAAGTGTATAATAAAATGGAAAAAGTGAAGCATCGGAGACAAGGATCAGCAGGAGTACTGGAATATGCACTTAAAGATAGGCACAAAGACACACTAATCTGTCTCATTCTACAAGATTTCGGCGAGTTTGAGATATCCAGTAAAAGGATCTTAGCAATATGAAGCTTCGACCACCAATCCAAATATACATTCTATACATTATGATCAGCATAGACATCAAACAATAATTACAACCGAGAAACTTCAAGGCAGTCCTGATGGCAAAATAGATTTCTGAACATAATTCATTGAACAGTGTTTTGAGGAGCACAGATTTTTTAAATCTCTCTTTCCACAGAAAATGTCCATAAAAAACGAGGGGCTAAATCAATCTAGTTTAAACATAGATTACAGATGCTTAGCCATAGAAATGAAAAGTGAGCCTTGGAAATAAAATGGATCTGACCACTGGATGTCACTCTTGACTCAAACCTGGTTAGATTAACAGTGTGTTTCTGGCAAAAGGAAATGTTGGGGGTTCCTAATGCTGTGTCCAAGATGCAGCATGGCTCAACCTTCAGAGAGATTAGAGGTTGAAACTGCTGCTCTGCCAGAAAATTCCTGAATAATCTTACTTAAGTTATTCCTGGACTTTCCCTCAGTTTCTTAACGTGCAAAACACCAGTAAAATGAAACCACTCTTTTTTATTGCTAGGAGATGGTAAGAACTATTAAAACAGAAGATCTGGGTCTGAAAAGCACTGTGAAAATACTGTGACCAATACATACATAATCAAGCAAATAAACATAATTTTTATAATATTATGGCAGTATATTATACTATATTATAAGGAACATAGTTTAGTAAAGAAGATATTCCCAGTTTTCAGAAGTGTAAATATTTAAAATTAGAAGTAAATGTTTCATGGAATTATGCTAATATTTTTAGATCTGATGGAAAAGACTATTGAAAATCAAAATACCTGTCATGTTCAATTTTCTTACTTTAACTTAATTTGATTTCAGTCACTTCACTTCACTGTATTGCAATTGTTACAATACCAATATAGAATGTTCTGAGATTTACCAAGGCTCACCTAAGAAATACTGAAGAACTTCTCTCAGAAATTTTCTAGACTGACTTCCTGTAGTAACATGAGGTGACATGAGGAAGGAGACCTCTGTTTCAAGAAAACGAGGGACTGCTAAGAAGCAGCAGGTTGTCTCTAAGCAGGAGCCAGCACTCTTCTGCCTTGCCGTATCAAAAACTACATCGCTCTCTCCCTTCTGCTACTTCCAAGCCCTAGTTCTCAAAACATTTTTAGAGCACTTTGCATGATAGTAGTCCATTATTTATCTGGGTGTTGCATGGGATTGATTTTTTCTATAGAATCCAGATTTCCTTTCCCTTGTTGGGGCACACTCTTCAGATGCTGGTCTCTGCAAACACGAAGAGTGCAAGGAAACAGCAGGTGAGGATCTCTGATCACTCCTCCAGGAGCCCCTGTCTGAGCTCAATGAGTGACAGTGGGTAAGCAGCCAGTGCCATTAGCAACTCTGGGGCCCACCTTATCCTGCACCCCCGCACTGACTGCAGAGTTATAGCCAATAGAGCCATGGGACACATTATGCTGGGAAGAGCCTTTTAGGCTTGTACAAGACTTATTAGGAGACGTTCAGTGGAAGAACCAGGAGAGGTCATGGTGGTATGAGGAAGAATCAGCATGGAGGAAGAAAAAGCACAGACAGAAAAGTGAGTAAAAGGGGCCATTCATGTGCAAACAGGGCTGTTTAGTACACTTATCTGATGTATACTATGCCTGATCAGTTCAGTCTGCCTTGTCTTCTCAATAAACTCCACTTCTGTTTCTTCCCCTGAGGGAGGGACCCTCTGCTGCATTTATGTGTGTATGGCAATCTCTGTGCCACTAACTGCCACGGGAATCACTCGTTATAAGGCCTGATCTGGCTCTGGAATATGTGCATGAAGAAAACTTCCTCCACTGGCTTTCCCTCAGTTTCCCTCCCGTTGGTACTGCAATATGGAAAAGGTTTTTGAGGCTACTGCAGACTGATTGGAAAACTCACTTTAGTAGCTGCTGGAATCACAGAGCTTCCCACTTCCTGCATGCAAGAAAAGTCTTATTATCAATAGGCAACAAGAATGCACAACTGCCTAATAGTTGTTTTTCAGGTAAAAAGCTCACAGATATTTTAGGAGCCTTAACAGATGTACCAAATATAAAGACAAAACTCTAAGGTTGGTAGTACCTGATGATGGCCATGTTAAACATTCCAGTTCATTGCAACCAGAAACATGAAAAACGGGCAGAAAGCCAGCAGTTAACTGAAACAGGTGGAACTGACTATTCCTTTTGTGACTGACCCAAAACATAGAAAACACACAGGAGAACAGTGTGTTACCTTGTATTTCTCGTTTCAAGATAAAATTCTACTTAAATGTTTTCAAAATACTGCTAGCCCTATTTTTCTAACAGCAATGTCTCAAAGCTGGACCTGAAATGAAAACAGTAATATATCCTATCCACACTGAACATAGCCTCTGAATCAAAGACTCAGCAATTTGAACTTCTCCATTTCTTCTTTATTCACTTTCTCTTCTCTCAAATAACAGAAATCCTATTATCTGTCTAAACTGATTGCTTATTGAGCATTTCCTATGCAACACTACTAAGCAGTCTACTGACTGACATTTTACATAGTGTCTTTACTGTACTTCATACATGCAAATAAATATCTTACCTATAAAACTATACATATACAAAAGAAGTGTTTTAATGGTCTGTTGAGTGCTAAGAATTTGACCAGCTTGTTTCTCCTAAAATCAGTCAAAGCACTGACCTTCTTTCTCATTGAACAGTAGAGATTTTCTATAATGCCACGTTTCCACACGTGTAAATTCTAGCAGTGAGATTAAAACTCCTGGGTAATGAGATTTGCACACTAATTCAACACTGGAAATGATGATAACATAAAAAGCAAACCAAAGAAAAATAGGATAAATTCCTTATCATCCATAAAGGAAGACACAGTAGAAGCTGCAGAGACTGTTATAAATGGTGCATTTAGTAGTTTCTTCTATGTTTCCTAGCTCTTACAGGATCCCAGCAAGTGTAGAGCAGCAAAAACATTGCCAAACAAGGCACAAATAAGACAACTGTTCAGAACTCGATGAGTAATACATACACAGAAGTAAACTTTCTCTATCTGACTGCTTTTTGAAAAAGAGAGGGAGCAAACTCACTTTTAGAACAGAAAGAGAAACCTAAACAAGCTGGAAAAATATTTGCTTTTTCTGACTGCCTGCAGAGGTTCTGAGGTTGTGACCAGATTGATTTGTGATGTGATGCTCATAGTCTGGTTCTCTGCCTTGAGATTTCTTATGTGCCTTTAGTTCTAATTTCCAGAGCCAGTGCAAACAGTCAGATCAAGCATCCCAAGAGCACACATCCCCTTTTCCTGTGTTGACACAGCTATATCTACAGATATGATTACTATTACTCCAAACTGGCTGTAAAATTTGTTAGTTTGTGCCTGTGCTGCCGTGTCAAGGATATTAGTTGGACACAAGGATGAAACAACCCCAAACTTCATGCGTGGCTTCTGCACTGGATGCACCACAGCTTTCCATTAAACTTGTGGTTCAGTTCTGAAGACACAATATGTCTTCCATATAAATACACTGCTTTATTGAAATAAAAGGAATCCGAGTGCTAAATACTATCATGTCCTTCTAATGAAGCCAAAGTTTGTGTTTAATAATTGTCTATCAAAAATAAAAATATTTGCATATGTGCCATCTTCTATTTGCTAATGTTGTTCACTAAGCAGAAGCTGGAATTTGCAATATGTTGCACATCAAAAATTTAATGATTGTGGCCGGCACCATGAAATTTAATTTTAATTAAATATTACACACTTACCAATTGAGGAAACGAAGAAGTCATAAACAGATCATCAGAAAGCTCCTCAGTGTGTTAAAATGCAAGCAATAAAATGAGATGTGACACAAACAGAACTGCTAAGCTGGATTCAGAAATTACTGTAATGGCTGTTGGAGAAGATTTAAAATGCATTTTCTGGTTCTACACGAGTACACTTACGTTTAGCGAATTATATATTTTTCACTGCCAGCTTCCAAAATTGGCTATATTGATTTTAGGCTTACGTTTATTTATTTGATGCTAGTAGTAAGCATGAAGGCACAATTGGAAAAGAAGCAGGATCAGAGGATATATAAAGATTTTGATTTTCAAGTGCTGGATTTCCAACTAATATCATGTTAGTTCAGCTCTTAAAATAAAATCTAACTAATTTAATAATACTGTTGCTTAGACCTAATTTTAGTCCTATCAACAATGAAATAAAGAATGGCTTTACATGAAACGAGGTACTTTTAACTTACCTCAAGTAAACTGCACAATGCTTAAGCAAAAGATATTTCCTATTTTTAAAATCCCTTTTAGAAGATGTATTTGTTATTTCTGAAGGGTAATTTGTAGCATCTCTTATTTTCATGAGAAAAAATTATTTGTTTACTTTAGATGACTTTAAATTTCTCTCTCTGCTTTTCCTGTTGTCTTTTACCCCAAGCAACATCAATCACTTAAAAATATCAAATAAATACCTGCCAAGAGCAATATTTTGCTCAAAGGAAAAAAATGATTATTGCAATCATATTCATCAGAAGAAGCCACAAAAAGAATAAAATAAGAAACAAAGTACACACATTAGCATATTAAGATCCCCTCCTTTCCTGCATTGAGAATACCAGGATTCTGGCATAGCCTAAAGAGGCTGCATTTCCACTACTGGAACAATTTACTTGTCCTGCAGGTGAACTCCTGTATTACATTATAAAATCCAGTGACCAATATCAGATCCATCAGCTCTCACTCATTCAGGATAAGACTTATGCACATGGTTATCAGCCCATTCAATAGCCACTACTCATGTGTTTGCAACCAACACAGTCCTGCCTCTTTCACTCTGGATGAAACCAAAGCACTCCCACCATGACCAGCGGTATCACTGTGGCATGAATCTTGTCTAGGCGAGAAGGATTAGAATCCAGAATAGCACTCACATATATGTGAAAAAAATATTTTCTTTGTCTTAGTGGGGTCAATATAAACCAATCTGGCTTCCTGGTAGCATTATTACTTCTGATTTTTTTTTAATCTAAAGTGTTAATCCAGGTCCCCTTCAGCCCCTCCATTCTCTCAGTAGGTTCTGGGAAACTACACTGGCTATAGCTTGGGAGAGGCTCTGCCCAACCCTGCCAGCCACCTCCTGCTGCTGGTTTTCAGACTCTTTTTGAAGCTACTGCTCTCACTCCTAATTCTTAGAGTTCCAGAAATTTCAAGTGAGAAAAGCAGAAGACATTTTTACACCTGCAACTGAGGACAACTTTCAATACATCAGCAGGAAAATGCAACGAAGAATTTTTCATCAAGAAATTGGAATGAAAATTTCAGTTACAGGAAATGGAGCCTTTTAGCACACAGCTATTTTTGACTTGTAAGTAAAAGAACTGTTTACAAAAATCAGTAGATATCCATTTTCTCCTCTATTCCATAAGACTATAAATGGAGAAACAGGCTATGCTAATGATTTTTTGCATCTATTGCTGATGTCTGAGAGCTTCACAGATACAAATTTTCACAAGACTTTCGAAATCAGCAGTTGTGTTATCTGTTTTCCAGAGACAGATTCATGCCAACATACATTCTAATTTCATTCTAATTTCAGGCACCCAAATGAGCAAACACTATGCTTTTTTTTTTTAGAACACATCACAGAGAGATGTTTAAAACATTCCTTTCCCTTGACTTCAGGTGCAAGAGCTCTGCATTTCTGCTTGACAGAACCTAGATTTTCAAGGGAGGTAGAGGGAGAGCTGCTGTTCACTGCCCAAAGAGAATGCAGCTCATCTCTGCTTTTCTGGAAGCCCACAGGCAGTACCCTTGATTTTAAACACTCAATATTTTTAGTCTGATGGGAGTGCAGGCATGGAAGGGAAAGTAGTAGCAAGTAGGTACTGTCAAAATTTGTACCAGCAACAGCTCACAGTCAATACCAGTTGCTGTTTCCAGTAGGGAATACCATTCCTTCATCATGTACAAAGAATTGTCTTGCACTTTGAGTAAAATTAATTATTTCAATGAAGTAGTTCAGTCACTCATTAATGTCCTTGATGCCAGACGGAATTACATCAAACACTTCTCATACTAAGTATGTTTTCATACAGCTTAGTAAATGAACTCTTATCTCAGTGAGTATTTAGTCAAGACCTTTTCAACTGAGCCCAGAAACAGTGAATAAATTATATTAATTACAAATTTCACTAAAAATACTAATTATCTACTGCTGGGGACTCTGGTATGTTTTGCCTACTCAACATCTGTGTTGTTAGATTAAAACGTTCTTTGAGGCACAGACTGCTTTTATGCGTTATGCAACATTGACTCTGCTGTTCACTCTCAGCAAATGAACAATATATGTTCTACTGATTCATCACTGGAATATAGCTATCATCTATTAAAGGATTTTTTTTCCCTATCTGATTTTAAATAGCATTATAGAAGGAAGTAAGATTCAGATGTAATGCTTACCAGCAGAACAACAACTTCCAGTTCCTTATTGCGATACTTTCACTTCACATTTAAGGCCTTGCTAAGTACAAGAAATGGTTCATTTTCAACTGCATTAAGTCTATTGAGCTACATCAGTTCAACTGAAAAGCTCATAAAACACCAACTTAGATAGAGTTCAGGTCTTGATATTCCATTTTTTTGAACATAAGAGCACCTTCTTTCAGAGTTAAAGAATCAGACAGATGTCATGTGGCTAGCCAATGTGAAAATAATCCTCCTTTTTTTTCTCCCACTCTCACAAACACAGGGAAGAACAGCACATCTATTAGACATAGAAATGGAATTGAATTTCTGCTGTTATAAATTTTTATAGGCAGCTAAGTCATCCTCAAGAATTGAGTCTAGTGGGAGAAACCTCCGAACTCCAAAAGCCTGGGTTTTGTTTATTTATGGGTGGAAAGATGAATTCAACAGTTTCTGTTGGGACTGTGATTATGACAAAAACAATCACAAATTTCTGCATGCACAAAAATGCTCAAAAGAGATTGACTTGTAGCTTGGAGATGAGGGCATTTTATTCAATGCTACTTTAAGAGAAATTAGACATGCAGCCAAACTATGGTGAAGTCTCCAGCTTTGTGGGTCATGGGATGTAAGCAAAAGATAAGGAAAGTGAGATAATTGTGTTTTGTACTTTACTATGTTCTATGCCTAGCCACTAAGGCAGCTGCTCATTGTAATGAGCATGTAATTTTTTTATATATGTGTGTGTATATATATATACACATGCATTCAGAAATATGATTTATATAGCACAGAACTTACATAGACCCATCCCACAAAGGCTATTAATCTTGTTTAAAATTGATTTATGAGTATGATGAGAGAGGAAATCACATAGAAGTCAGCAAGAACTTGGCTCTAGGGGAAAGTTCTGTAATGCTCCAAACTGAATTTAAGACAGAAGCTGCTACTCCTAGTGTTTCTGGTTTTGTTCTTTTCACTGCTATAAATCACAATCTCGTAGCAAAATTCACTAGTGACTGCCTTATAAGAGTGTCTATGACAAATGATGACATTCACAGAAACACCACTTTCAAAATCTTTTACAAATCGATACTTACACATATATCATTAAGTGGAGCATGCTTGGCCTGATTTCCTTTGTCCAGATTCAAAGTCAATTAAGTGAAGTTGGATCTACACTCTTTTGTAGATTTTTGTATGGTCCACTCAGTATAAGTGCCTTATTAATTACACTTAACACACTTCCCTGAGTGACTGTGTGCAAACTAGTCACAGTTCAAAGATGAGCCAGGTCATTGCCTTACGCAGATTTATGAGAAAACTAACGAATACAGTAAAATTATATTAGTTGTACCAATAAACTGTTCTGGAAAGTTCTGCCATTACTCAGACTCCTATGCTCAAAAGAAGCAGCCTTAAGGGATGCTGATCCACAGAAGCTACTCAAATCTTCTGTCTGGGTCAGTCATTCAGCCTGAATCTGGGAGTATTTTGGGTAACACAGGTCTCATAGGTAGAACAAGACTAAATGGTGTGGTCATAGATTTGGTGAAGCTGGGTGTTCACATTTACACATAAGCATAATGAAGAGAACACAAGCTAAAAACTGTGTCAGAATAATGAAGAAAACAAAAGACTTAGTTTTTTTCTTTTTAGTACCTGAGTTATTATTAGTTATGTAAAGGATGTTTCCTTATGACAGTTTCGCTTTTACTAGCTAAAACAGTAGTAATGAGAGACCCTGATTTGGAACATTCACATTAACCTGCTCCACTGGTGTAATTTCAGCATAAGGAAGAACACAAAGGGCTCATCACAGGAACATATGACCTATGAGGAGTAGATAAGGAAATTGGCTTATTCAACCTAGAGAAGTTTAAGGGTGGAAGATAACTGCTGAATTCCTCTACATAAAGAGACTTGTAGAAAAGACAGTGCCAGAGTTTGCTCTGAGGAAAAGGACAAGAGGTAGTGGTTGTAAGTTGCAGTAAATACAATTCCAAATGCACCTAGGTAAGAAATCTTTGAAGATTTTCACAACTCAGCTGATCAATCTGACCTAACTTTCAAATTTATCTTCCTTATCAGGAGGCTAGACCAAATGGCCTCCAAATGCCTACAACAGCAATGAACACATTTCTCATTATGTTCAAGGCATTAGGTAATTTACCTCACATGCATACATACAAACCGATGAAAAGAAAAAAGTCCGCAGCCTTGGCAGAAGAAAGCAATTCAAATATTTGTGGATTTCACCAAATAGCACTGGAAACTGATGAAAGGAATAGACTTTCTACATGTCTGACATACAGACTATTTATTAGTAGACAGTTTGAAACCCATGCTGCTCACTGCACAGAAGCTGCTCAAGGGAGGCAGAAATTTGCTCTCTGGTTCTTCCAGATCACGAATGGGGACAACATATCCCTCCTGTGGACTTGGCACAAGCCAGAATACCTGTAACAACACCAGTAAGGTTGTGATGGCATCGTTACTACTGCATGGATCTGTCTCAACCATCCCGATGGTTTTGGAGCAACACCAACCATAGGAAATCCAAGTTTTAACTTCTGGAGGGGAAAAAAGGCCTCAAAGGCAAAATGTGTAGAGAGGACTAAAACAATTAGCTAGATCAGCACACAGAAGTGAAAACTGTAAAGACTTCTCTGTAAACATACACTGGATTTTGAGGTGGTAATACTATGTCTGTTCAGTATTTTGCCCAGTTATAAAGAGGAAAAGCTTAAAAGCTGTCTGCCACAGGATGACACCCATATCAGAATAAACATAACCTATAATCACAAAAATAATTTGCTTCTTTATGCATGGTATGTTACAAATATCAGTTTGGTTTGAATGGTTAACTGTATTTCTTGACTGTAATTAACTGCATTTTTTAAGAGTTGTAATTCTGTTGTCCTGGACGTTTGCTTTCTTTCATATTATTTCTAAAGACTAACAGTTTCTTGTTTTCCATTGTCTTGGTACCAGCACTAGGTTTTTAAAAGAAGCAAGAAGCAGCCAAGAACATTATATAGCATCTTTTTAAAGAGCAAAAAGCATGTTTTGAAAATATCATAAGGGAAATGCAAGCTGAATCAGACACATCTATCAGCTTTGCCACGACAGTAACATTTACCTATATTTAAACATTATCATATACATTGTTGCTCAATGTAAAAAAAAAGCAAAAGTGAGTGGACAAAGACTGATATTTTTTTTTCTTCTCTGTGTGCTTAGTCTGTGACAGGATTAAAGAATAATATCCAATCAACGTCATCTTTTCTAATCCCTAGACTACTATTCAAGATAATTCGGGTGTTGAAAATGTCTCGAAATATTTCAGATAGATTACATGAGCTGCTGGTTAGTTAGTAAGGACAGAGAATCTGAATAATCTCTTAGGGGAATCATCAGCTTTGATTTTCTTTTTCTCTTCTAGGTAATTCCACAGAGACAACTGCTTCCTACCTCTCGCAGCGAAGCACAGCAGTTTTGGAAGTGACTAACAGCAAATTACAAAAGAAACCTAGATCCTCCAAATTCATTATCTCTATTTCTGCTATCATAGCAACTAGTAATCCAAGGAGATACAGGATCTACTCTCTTTCCTGGTCTAAAAACAGCTGTGGTGAACAGATGTGAAATAAGATGTTAAATATGTGCTTTATCTCCATGTAAATAGATATTACCACATGCAGCAAACAAAACACATATATATAAACTGAAGGCAAAACATTATTATTGTATTCATATAGTGAGCACACTTGAACAACCCCCAGGACATTCAAATATAATTGAGAAGTACTTCTAGTTTGTAAGCTTCTGCAATCATTTCAATTGCATATGGTTCTTCTTTCAGACACAACCCCCCTTTAATTTATTTCAGAGGAAAGAAGCAAATTAGTTCTTACTTTCCACTTAATGTTATCTATTACTAATTGCAATCATTCCTTCCAGGGCAAGAACATTAAAAAGATTCAGAAGAACCACTTTATAAAGCCCTTTTAATGCCACTTCCATTCTAGGCAGTATAATGACATTAAACTCTCTGATGTACTGTGCAAATGGGTAGACGCATACTATGCTTACTCTGGCTACCCAGGGAGAGTGAAAGCAATACAGTATTGATGAGGGGGGATCTGGCACTAAAGCAAATTCCCTTTTTCTGAGGCAGCCAACTGTTACAAACTAATTCACAGAGCTAGCTCTCATCTGACAAGTTCCTTCCACGTAGCTTCCACTGACACAGAAAGTGACAGGCTTAAGAGCTGCATCTCTAGAATCGTCTCTGCTAATGTTCTCATGGGCTGCCCTAGCAGAAGATAAACAAAACAGAAACACTGACTGGGGGGTGGGGGGAGGAACAGATGTTATTTGAACATCCAGCTCAAAAAGCCACGTTGCAATGTTACACACAGATGTATTTTTAAATTACTGCTATTATTTATTTTAAAAAGCAGGGGGAGAGAGCATTACGAAAAAAATGTGTCCTGGTTAACAGTGCTGGCAAGATATTCACTCGGGAGTCCCAGCAGAAAAGGTCTTCGGGGAGCAGAGGGCAGCTGCGCCGGCAGCTCCTGCCTGCCTTTAGCTCCTGCAGCAGCGTGGGAGCCAGCAGCGGCGCCCCCGGGAGCCCCAAGGGCAGCTGGGGACAGGACAGAGACAGGTGCGTATCTCCTCTGAGCAGCCGCCACTGCCAGGGATATGCTCCCTGAGGAGCAGAAGGCTGTTGACTGCAAGATGAAACGGAAGCAGGAACTGCTTGTTCGGGAGCTCGGGGAAATCATGCAAATATGGTTGCCCTGGCAGGCGGAGGAGGGAAGGAAAAAACTTAAAGTCTCCTGTGTTTCCAAGCCAGAATGTGCCTTAGCTCAATAAGGACTCACGTAAGTCCTACCTTCAGCTAGGAAGTAGAAGAATTACTGAACTGTATCTGTAGCACATTTGCATCATACTCAAAGAACAGCACAATTATAAAAAAAAAGTCCATCCCCCCAAATAAAATACCCAAAACCCATTAGCTTTATAAGAAATCTGAGTTACTCAGATAAACATGCATGAGAAAGCTATTTCATTTTATAAAGAAAAGTAGTCATGATGGCTGGATAGTGAGAAGTGAGTTTAAGGATGCCATTTCAAAAACATGTGGCTCACTTTTTAAGTTTCATTTAGAGTTCTCATTGTATGCTAAAAGACCCAGTTCCAGTGTACCCGATGAACCAAGCATGGAAAGGACATATTGTGTATATGAAGGACTGAACTTTCGAACTATTTGTTTTGAAGAGGAGATTAAGATAAAGATTATGAATTGTAAGTGAAAACTAGAAAAACACAGAGATATTCAGTGAAATTTAAATCCAGTACAAGGAAACAGACTTGGGAAGCAATCAACCAAAAGGATTTATTTCCACATAATATGGAATCCAAGAACTAAATTAGGATTAAGTATAATTCAAAATATTGCTGCCATTCACGTTTCATGAGATGCTGCAAATATACAAACATTTGCTGCTCAGGGTAAAGATGAAACTTTTCCATAAATATACTCTGTAGGATACTTTGACCACTTGTATAAAGGAGCAAGAATTAGTCACTGTCAGAGACAGCACGCTATTTGGAACAAGTTTTTTGCTTTAAGACACTTTATACTACCTTAATATAATAAGGTAATGTAATAAATGTAATAATGAACCTCTCTCTGTTCAGATTCATAACACATTTCAATACTTATGAAAAGTTTCACAAACACAAGCTGTGTTCACAAGAAGAGGAGCTACAGATCACCTTTACCAAATGCACAGGATTAACCTCATCAGGTTAAGAGATCTCAGAAGCTTAAAGTTTCTTAATGCCCAAGCCTACTTAGGACATCTGAAGTGTACTTTCACTCCCTGCTCCAAACATTCAGTGTAATTCTCTTTTCAAACAGCTGGGCCATATATTTTAGGAAACTGAAAGAAAGAAAAATGTAGGACATTTATGAAGCAACTCTTCAAGATATTTATACTCTAAACAGTCATTCCTAGAAATGCATGCAAGCATTGTCATCAATGAGCCGCTACCTGCAGCACTAGTGATACTCTTGGTACTCTACGGCACAGAGATGTTTTAATCCGCTTGAGCCTGGCTCTTGCAGATGCGTAAAAGGAGATGATATACACAGTCCTTTCACTTCCCTCAAATCCTGTGCAAGGGGTATTCAGCCTGTACTGCTGACTGAATAAATATGATAAGTTATAACCAACGCTGGCATCCTAGTGGTTAAGGTATGTTTATCCAAAAGTGGAAAACAAAGGACAATAAACCCACAGCAGTGTCCTCTCTGCCCCTCCGACCCAAGCAAAATGGGTCTTGCAGAAGGCAGTACCCCTTCAGCCACTGAGATGGAGCTGCTACACCAGTGCACGTGCCTTTGGTGTCAGGGGAAGAATACTATTGGAGAGTACACCAAGGACATCAGGCAACAATAAGCTATCAAGCCATCTCAAGCACATAAATGCCAATACAAGCCACAGTCTGGTCTATGAGACAATTAGGACTTAGTATTGCATTTTATTAACGGAGATTGATATTTCAAACAATATTTTAAAAGTCATACTTGTGAGAGCCTCTTTCCCTGAAGAGTTCTGTACAAAAGATATATTCATTTTGGAGTCTGCAATGATAAATGAGACAGAAGATTTTCTTTGAAGAAAAAGATTTTTGGAGAGGGAGGAAAGAAATAAAGATGGAAAGTGTATTTTGATAATAATCTTTGCATCTGTTATTTAGAATGCCATAAAAAATGAGAATGAAATATTGTAAAATATTTACACAACACAGCTTGTCTTCCAAAACAACAATAAAAAAAGAAGACATGGGTGAGATCAGCAGAAAATTAGGTGGGCTGACTGAAGATGTGTTCCAGTAACATCGGCTGCTATATGATTTACATGCTATGAGAGGTCATGGAAGACACACACACTTACATGAAGGCCACTTTTGTAGAATGTAGTGCCTTGCTCATTTCTAATTCCATCTACTTCTTATACATTGACTCTGGATTTAATTTTCACTAATGAAACAAAAATTTAAAATATCATTCCTGTTTCTCTGTATCACCAAAATATTTTTTATTACATATCTTTTTGGATTGGGAAAAAAAATCACCAAGATTTCTGTGCTTCTAATGTTTAAAAATTACCCTAACCTTCTCTAAAATGCATATTTATAGCGGGCACTACCTTTACTCATTTCTGTGAGAAATGAAGTCATCATTAGGTTTTGAGTGAAGGAAAATGGGGCAGGAGAGGAAGCAAGAACTTCTATAATAAAGGACTAAGGACACTTGAGAAAACAGAACTGAGAAGCAATTTTTAGCCTAGCTTTCCTTGGAATTTCTTTTACAACAGGAAGGGAGCTAATGCCCAATATGTTCTCCTCACAACACTGAACTGCATATCTACTCTTTCTTCCCATTGCTCATGATAGAGACAAAAGGGCTGCTTGGGTCTTTCATTTGGATTCCAAGGCCTTGCTTTGTCTGTCCTGCAGGTTTGCCTCACCTCTTCCTTTTAAAAACAATCTTTGACTTTTTATTTTCCTTATCACTTACATGCTGTCTTCTTTTGATCGTCCCAGATTTAATACACTCTTTTTTTTCCCCTCCAATCCTAAACTTTTTCAGAAGAGCAATGGCAACTCCAATCTAAGCGATTTTGGTCTTGTGACTTAATCAATGTTCTTGTCACCCTAACATATCACAGTAAATGAATATTGGTACAAACGTCCCAATGAGAAGTCTGATCATTTATGGTCTTAAAGCTGTAGTCTGGATTTTGGCTCCACTAAAGTCCTACACCTCCTGGTTTTAGCACAGCTGCTCACAGTACAGGACACCATGTCTGGTTATGTTTGCAAAATCCTATCCTTCTCATCTTTGTGGAAGATGAGAACATTTGAGCAGAGCATGAGAGGAAAAACTGGGTATTTCACAAATCAGGTTCTTAGCATGAATAACACTGAGATAATGTTTTACAACTTTTCAATTAGGTAGGCATTACTTGAGATAATACTAAGCACTAAATTCTGAGGATTATTAATAGCTGCTGCTGTATTAAATTCAACTGAAATTCTCCCTGAGTTTAATAAGCAGATAGATTTATCATACAGAATAACAAGTGAAATAAATAAAAATAGAGTTTCTTTTGATAGATGAAAATAGGATTTTTGCATACAAAAGAAATAATTCATGGCATATAATAAATTGATTTTCCTTTATTTTCCATTTAAATAGCTTCTTTCCTCAACAGTCAGCATTCTTCACTACTACAGTGGCAGAGTACATCCATAGGGAAAAAATGCATAGGTTAGGGAAGATGACCCAATACGGAACAGGAGATTTTTGGTTTATGTACAATTTCCATTGCTGCTATATAACTACTAGATTGCACACAATTTTTCTGGAAGCTGCCTGCCTTCCTCTCCACTGCCATTTCTGCTCCTGACATATCCGTAGATGGATACAGCAGTAACCTACCTTTACAAGTAAGAGGTTTAAGCCCTCGTTCAATAATGACTTAATCTTTGCAATGTGGAGCAGATCCAGCAAGAATAACTGAGAGAGACATTTGAATAATCTGGAGACTAGCAGTTAGTTGACCAGAAACACCTTCCTGTTAACTAAATCCTCTGTCGAGTTTTTGTTCAGCTATTCAGTAGGTTATCAATGACTCTTTCATTTTTCTCCTTTCCAGCACATAGTAACTTAAATAGTAAATTTAAAAAAATTAAGAAGAAATGACCTATCTAAAAATTACAGTTCTCTTACAGTAGAAAATGAGAAACAATCCTTTTTATTCTGGAATCTAGTTATGTGCTGTTATTTTTTTTTTAATAACTTTTCATTTCCACAAAAAAGGTGTTCTGGTAGGGAGTAATTTATGTTCATACACTCAAACTGGAATTCTCTTTTAAATCAAATATTGCACTTATGAAGTAGCTCAAAAGATAGGCATGTGCATCTCTTCCCTGAACATAATTAACCAGATTTATCACTGAAGAAACAGAACAATGTAGGTAACACAACCTCTATGCTTAGGACGCCCTATTGCTCTGGCTTGACGCCAAAGTATCACCAGAAAGAGTGTCTGAACAATTGATAATATAATAATAAATTCGCTATTGCTGGAAACCCTGTGCTGCTCAAAACTATAATCCTTACTTCATATATGATAAGTATATGAATAGTAAAATACTTAGCTGACTCCAAGAACAAAAGTTATTCTCACATTTGAAGGAAATTTTCCTTAAATTCTTGACATGGTACTAGTGTTGTCAAAGAACTAGTGCATTATCATCAGTAAGCTGTAGCTGTCAAAAAGATGCCATAATACAAGAGTATTATTACACTTTCTTATCCATTTCATATAAAAGAGTACTCACATGAGACTGCCTAAGGTGAGATGTCAAGCCCTGACAAACATCAAAGTTAAAGGAGATTTGACAGGATTCAAAAGACACAAGCCTTCACCAGGAAAGATTGGAAAAGCAGAGACTCAACAAGTTCAAGTATCAGGCTGTTCTGAGAGCATTTACCTTTTTCTACAGTATATAGATACATCATAGTTACAACAGAAGTTAGCTCAGCAGAAAAAAATTATATTATGAAAAGAAGTCAAATAACTTGGCAGAGATCCTGAAATAATTATCCTATGGAAGAGGAAATCCCTTTGTAGGTAACTCAGGACAAACTGACTTCAAGGCCATTACGATTATGAATTTACAAAGCAGCTGTCCCTCACAGGGTTTATAATACATAGAGAGCATAACTGGACACAATATATACTAAACAAAATATCTGAATAAATATTTTAATAACATGTAACAGCACAGTAACAGTAACAACTGTTAAAGCTGTACCAGTACTAATACAGTTGAAGCATTGTACTGTATTAGATTTGATGTACAATGTCCTTATTTTGAGACAAATTCTTACTATGGCACTTTTAACAGAATCAGTTCTGCAGCCAGTTCCAGGTTTCATAGTAACCACATCAAGCTCCCCTGTAGAGCCAGAAATCACCAACTCTTTTTAACAAGTAAGGGAAGCAGCAGGGTTTCAGCTGTGCTGCTCTGTGACACAGCTTGCGGCATGTGTTATACAAACACCTAATTTCTGCACTGATCTCTCCTTTTCCTGATGTTTTCACTGCAATAATTTTAGATTAATTCATATACTATGTTTGTACAATGCCTGTCACAATATCCCACTGAGTTATAGTCTTCATGCCATTTTTACAATGTCAGTATTTTTAAAACATCCAGCTAACATGCAGAAATGCATCTGAATGCCTGTCTGCAAACTCCAGTCTTCAAAACTTACAGAATTCCCAAAGTATGCATCTTTGTGACACTGCTGGATAAGCACTGCAGGAACGCCCTTAAGTCAACCCCTCTCTTCCCCACGATTCCCAGTATTTTCAGACAAGAGATCTCTGCCCTCACACTCCTCAAGGACAGAAACAGAATAAGGAAGGCTTCAAATGCTCCTTTCCAGGGAATAAAAGAAAGCAGTATTAGACAGTGACTAGGCTCTGTTGGCTAGGCTCTGTCGTATCAAGAAATCCTATTCAGGATTTACAGAATTATAATTTTCTAGCATTACTCAAAAAATTGTGCATGCTTATACTTCCCTCCAACTACATAGCTCACGTATAGACACACATTAGGAATCTGTCTCCTTGTCCATACTTTCTAACACTGGGCTCCCATGTAATTTCTCCACTTGTAAGAATATAGAAAACCACACTGATCACTGTAGATACATCTGTCTTTCTACTCCTCTCCATTTGACTTTGAAACAATTATTTGTGTCCAAGGATCTTTTAAGATAGTCATGTCTTAGCATTAACTGCTGTAACAAAATCATGGGAACATATGCCATATGCTTACTTGCCTACACCAGCACTGCTGTTGATCCTCCTGCAGGTCACAACTTAAGATGATTTAAAAAGAGAGAAGCATCTGTTTTCCATTGCTTATCCAGACTTAGTCTTCTTGCTAATAACATTTTCACTACTGATAAAACGAACAGAGAATTTATTGCATTTACATATTGAAGTAATACATAGGTAAACTGCACAGAATATGTCTATGTAAGCACCCACTTTTTGTAAAAACAGATAAAAGAATAAAAACAGATTAAGGAAGAAAAGTAAAAAGAAATCTTATGTAAAAGTTCACTGCTTTAAAATAAAGTTGATTAGATGTATTTGTCTGGATACTAATACCATCACCATTTTTTTACTTTATAGCTGTTTAAGACTCATGGGAGAAAGTGAACAGTTTGGCCTATTAGGATTTATGTTTTCGGAAGCATTTAAAAGTCAGACCAAAACTTAAAAAACAAGAGACTGATGAGCTGTACTGCCACAACAAACACATAAGGGCAACCATAACAATGTGCTCACTGACCCCATCAACATCAGTTCTGACTGTTTCAGAAGCAAGCTAAGGAAAGCAAAATCCCCAAATCAAAACATACAATATTTGAATGTAGAAATTTGCACGCAAGCATTATGAAATAGTTTCTTAAACAATTATGTACATAGTAAATGAAATATAACTCATTTAGATAATAAGACATGAAAAGAATGCATTTGGTTGGAAATTACTGCATGCTGCTGATGGTAATCATCTAAGGCATGTTGTGCACAGCCAGAAGAACGTAAAGGCTCAAGAAATGCAACAATTTCTTGGAAATGCACCACTCAGAGTACTTCAGTGTGAATATGAATATAGGGGTAAGAAGTGAGGTGAAATCAAGAATATACTTGGGCTGCTTTGCCACTAAAATAAAATAAAACATCCATGATATCCAAAATGCTAATAGTGCAGACTGACTTTGCTTCCTTGATAGAGATGAAAAATGATTTTCACAAAAGCCTACTGGAACAGGAAAAAACCTAAGTGCAAATGATCGTACGAAGGAAGGAAGGAGCTAGTATCAAGCACCCGCTGTATTGAACAAATATGCTTTAAAAAGAAATCTGAATAGTATGCCTTGAGAAGACATCCATTAAAACTGTGGTTACTTTGCTACTTAAAGCTATAAAACTCCAAAAAGGATGATCACACTTTTCTCTTGTCTCAAGTAGCTCTGTCCCATGACTTATCTTTGTGGTGATAACAGTGAAGATCTTCCTGAGCTGGATCTGTTGATCCAACATCCTACATAGGATGTAGCCATGTGAATGCTGATACTGGCAAAAGAGTTGGTAGAGAAAAACAGTAGGCATTGAAAAAGCAGCAAAAGACCTCCCCTTTCAACAGCTACTAGATTTTGCCAAATTAAAATAATATGACTTAAAGTCAAGTGTATAAAAGAAAGCTTGAAAAAGGGAATGAGATATACCAGGTATTTTTTCAAATATAAGTCACTGGGCTTTGAACAAAATCCTGACATTTTCCAAAATCCACTTCTGTTATTTTCCCTTTTATTATTGCAGAACACACCATGTTATTGTAGAGACATCTAAGCAACATGCACTGTCCTTTTTAAAGACTAATTGAAGTTGCTGGCTCAGTACTACAAAAGAAGTCACGAGCATCTGGGAGACATTGTCAGACACCAGTTTCGAAACAGAAGAGCACTCTTAAAAAAACAAACAAAAAAAACCCACCAACAAACCAACATTAGGTAGTCCCTAATTTAAAAAGTTGTTTCCTCATAAAGGCTGAAAAAATACAGTTGTATGATCTGAAAGAATAAACTAAAATCATTTTAAGTGATGTTGAAGGTTTTGTTCCTTTGCTCTTTCTTGAACAGGAAACAAATGCTGACCAAGATGAGGCTGGGCACAGATTCTGGGTGAGAGAAAAAATTAAGCAGCCTATATTATGCACAAAGTTTGTGTAATATGCCTGCAAACTCATGGCTTTGTCCCCCTGCTTGATCTAAGATGAACCCTGAAGTACGGACTTACTATCATTTACTAATTCCTAATTTTTATTCAGTATATGAGAATTCAAAGGGTTTGGAAATTGGTAAAGATCCCCTAAAAGGGAAGTAATTCTCAAAATGTAAGTTCACCTCATTCTCAGTATTTAATACGTTAGAGTAATTTTTTCTGACTTTTAAACTGTTCAGTGAATTATGTAAGAATCTTATATTTTTAAATAAAAGAAAATTTGTCCTAAAAACATCAAAAGAAAAAAAAAGTCAGAAAATATAAACAGAACATACACTCCATGTGCAAAAGAAGCAGCCAAACATTTTATACTCAAATGCAGCTCATCATATCCAACATACGTCCACAGAGCAATGTAACACTAGTTTAGTAGCTGTCTATTTAAATATTTGGAAGTCAAAGCAAAACGAGGTAAGTCTCACAGACGAAATGGTGATCTACAGAAATAAGAACATTTCAGTCACAAATAGACTATGATGTCATGCCAAGGACAAAAATCTGCCTTTTGGATCTCAACATCAAGGAATCTCTGATTTAAAGGCCTTATAGGAAGGGAATGCAAACATTAATGTGCAACAAAGTGCATGTAACTTGAAAAGACAAGTCATCCAGATGGAAAAGATGCTCTATAAAAGTAATCCATTCTACACAAAAGCAAATGTCCTGTACAATAGAAATCTGTGGACTTGCAGAGATTTGTTTTCTTATAACAAAGGCAGAAGTCAACTTCCAACACATGTCCAAATCTTCACATTGTGGGGTTTTAGGTAAGACAATCAAACAAAAAAGAATTTATTCAAGGGATGTATCATGATGGTCCATAACATGGTCCATGACAATAAAGAAAGCAACTGTATCTTCATAGGCTATATACAACTCAATGAACTGGAATCACTGCCAGCCTCCAGAACAGCAAACAGCTAGCACAGCTGGGGCTGCCAACTGATCCAAACACAAGCATGTATCTTACAAATGAAGTGCATGAGTAATCAAAGACCTACAGTTAAGAGCATCAGCACTAGACTGAGACTTAGGACTAGACTTATCCAAAAGACAACTGAAAAAACTTCTCAAAACTTGAGTTTCACGTGATAAAAAGATCATGGCAGCCTTCTTGTCTTGGCTACTTTTAACATCCAAGCAACAGTTGTAACTGAGGTGAATACAATACTATGTATACTTCAATGCACCAAATGGGTAGGAATGTTGGAAGTCCACTAAGGAAATATGATACCATGCTTCCTGTAAAGTAACACACAGCAGATCAATGAGAGAGACCCTAGTAGTTTAAAGTGGAAGTTTTCAGTTGATCATAAATTACTTGCATGTAAGTACCTAAAACCAGATCACATGAACTCTACAAAATTAGACATTACATCTTAGCAGAACTGTGTACAATCCAGACACTAGGACTGCAAAATTAGTGCCATTTGAGCGTGGCCTTAGTGTAGCACTACTGTAAGCACCTTCTCTGATTATTTCCATAGAATTTATGATTCTGATCTGGCATACTGCCACATCCAGCCAAGTCTAAAGATATCACTCAAATGTATCACACTAACAATGCTATTCTGAATTAAGACAGTTTCCTCATCTCCCCAGTAAAATATCAAGGACAGGTTAAATTTATAGACTAATACCAGAAAGGAAAACCAAAGGACATCTTTACTGGTTTTGTTGGTACATTATTACTTTATGAAAATTCAGACAACTGAATAAGTAATAAAAATACTATATACTAACACAAACAATCTACATCAAGCAAAAATTATCATTCTCACAAGAAATAATGAAAGCTGAAGCTACTTTGTAAAAATCGGCCTTGTCTCTTAGGAAATGTTTCCTATCCTGGAGCTGAAAACTTGGATGTGATAGGTTATCATATGAATAGAGTAAATTTGAATGTGCAGTGTGGATTTCCTATATGAAGAATGCATGTAATGACATTTATAAAGGTATCATATTTAATTCAGCATCACCTTTCTCATCTTTTTCCTTGCAGGCTTACTATTTTACCTTAATTGTAGCCTACAATACTTACACTTCATCTTCCTTAAGCAGACATTGTCATTCCTATCAAATGTATTTGGTATTCTTAATTTGGACAAAAATCTTTTAAAGTGCATGAATTAATGAAAAGAATTTAAATAATGTGCCAAACTTCGGCACTATCAGGTGTTTTGGTTTGTTGTTTTATTCTGCTGTTATCATTATCTGCTTTTTAATAAATGCATTGTTGATATGTATTTTTGAGTAAATACTATAATTTGTGTTACGTATACAGGCACAAAGAAAAGCAATCAATATATCATTTGTTATGCATTGTATTATGTTTTGGCTTTTTTTTAAAACAAAGAACTGCTCTGATGTTATCCTGAAACTGTCCTTGGACTTCATTATCAAATCACCACTCCTTTATTTAGAACATAATTCATTTCATAATTTCACATCCCATCACCATAGCAAAACATTTGTGTCATCAGTTCAGATAACCTAGAGTCTATAAAAGGATAGATGCAGAATTCTGGGCCCAGTTTCCCCTAATTTTTGGTTCCAGTCAGGGAAGCTGCAAGGACCATTAAGTAGGAAAAGACACAGCTTGAGTCAAAATCAGCCAAGACCTATTCGTTACGACAAGTCTCCATGCTGTCTGTGTATGTACCTCAGTGAAGTCGCCTGGACTTAGCGGTGAGACAAAGAGGCAAGCATTCAATATCAGGTTTGTTAACATGTTTATTGGGGTAGTGTAATCATTCTGAAGAGTGTAGTGTAAACATTCTGAAGGGAGTGCCAAGTTTTCTCTTAATTCTTTTTCCTTTAATAGGTAATTGTTTGCAGCAGTTATAAGATCAGTACAAAATTAGAAGTTAAGTCAAGTTCCTTTTGTTTAGATTGCTTTTTATTTTTTGGTTTATGCACAGATACCAGGTATGCAAAACATGGCATCTTGTTTCATTCAGCTCAGTTACATGTATAATTATGCAAGTGCTCCAAAGATTAAAAAGAAGCAGAATATTGTTATTATTATTATTATTGCTCTTGCATTCTGATGACAACTTTAATTTAATCAAGGTTTCATAAGTCCATATCTAATTCTCATATTTAAAAAAAAATCTAAGGCAGCTCTATCAGAAACTCTTCATTTTCTTAGCTAGAGATTCAATCCTCATAAATTCTTTATTTATATCTTCATTCTGCATGGCCTTGTAGACAGTAACTTGCATTTATAATCTTTCATCAGGAAGATTAAAAAAAAAGAAATTTAAAAAGAACTGAACAAAGATCAAATTATCTATTCAAACTGTGTATTCTATCACAAGAAAGCTTTAGGTCTGGCCAGAATATGCAGATGATGAGGTTAAATTTCTTACCAATGAAATACAGGTTTTTCAAAACTGAAAAATACATACCCATCCCAAATTACATACATAATGTGCAAACCAGTAAATTTGCCCAAGACAAAACAATGGTTACTTAGTAATCACATAAATGAGCTGAACCTTATTTTTTACGTTCCACCAGAAAAAGTAACACAGGCCACCTAACACTATACTGAAGTACTGGTTCAGCTCACTGGATCATGACTTGTAGAATCACCTATAGAATCATTAGTGTTGAATTCTTTCTTCCTTTGAGTTCTCTTTGGAGATTTCTTCAGCAATTAATCAATCTTGTATTTGTTGCCTCATACAACATGGAAGCATCACAAGCTGAAAAGGTATTGTTCGGGGGCCCTACTACTTTTCCTGAGTACAAACCCAAACACAGGTTTGTAAAATATTGAGAGGTGAACACAATGTTTCCTAGGCATCCAATTGTCAATGGGAATAACGACTACTAGTAGAGAGAATCATATTTAAGCACACTGAATGATCAAAACAGTAACTTAATTAAGAATCCAAGAACTACTTTTTTAAAAAATCTCGAGTACCAGAACTGATGTATTTTGTCATACAAAAGACTGTGTATTTGGGAAAAAAAACAATAATTCTCTGTCTCTTTTTTAAAATTTGAATACGGAGGAGGAAACTATCCTTCTATAATAATTCATTGTAATGAGGTTTTGTTTTCATCTTCTTTTGAGAAAATGTTTTTAAAAGAAAAATTAATCCAATTCTAATATTTTTAAGGAATTCAAAGCCATTTGGTAAAGAAAGCACATGACTTTCAGTATATTATAGATCTATATATTTAGCTGAGTTCTAATTAAAACACTTTCAATCCTCACAAAGCCCTTTGTCACATGCCAAAGAAAAGAAACAGTAGAGCTCATCAATGCCCAATGCCTACTGAATAACTGGTGAATAACTCGTATATCATCTGGCTAGATATAGCTGCATAACTTTAACAGCTGATTAATGTTCCCTGCTTCAGAAATGGAATTATCTGACTATTTCTTCTAGCTTTGCAAAGAAATGCAGGTATTCCTACTACAGCACTTCAGAAAGGATCTTGCAGAAGAATTGACTCTGAATTGATGCTTTGTTTCCAGGTAAAGTCACTAGCTCATCTTTCAAGGACAGGAGAAGAAAACAGCCTCTGGACAGTTCCTGGGAAGATGAAAGGAAGACAAATGGGAGGTAACTCTTACACAAAATGTGAAATTATGTGTAGTCAGAAGATTTGAGTTTCAGTATCTCAATATAGTTTTATAAGCAGGGTGGAGACTTCCGAAGACTTCTTGTTCTCTCTGCTGTGCAAATATACCTTCAGTCGATAGAGACTTGATTTCCCTCACCCTTGTAAGTCAAGATAATTACCTTTACTTATGATCTCTTACATCATATAGCCTTCTTCAAAGTGTACCCACAATCATTCTAAGGTGCAATGTCATAGGTAATAGCATTATGACAATGAGGAGATGTATGAGTGTATATGTGAATACATCCAGCTCAGCTAGAGTTGAGCGATTCCTCTACAGCACTTTAATACATTTTATTAATACATTTTAGGCTTAAGAGAAAAACACTTCAGGTGGGGAAATGTGTAACAGAAAAAAAAAAATTGCCCTACAAACAAACAGCGACTGTTGGGTATGAGCCCCAATACTAACACTAAAGAAACAATTCTTATGCTTTTCAGAAAGATATCACACATCTTTTCCTTTGAAAAAGGAAAAGTAAGGTTGGGAGTGCAGGGTACTGAGTTTTTATTTTTACTAGAGAAACTTTTGCTTGTATTTTCTATATTACACCTTGATGAATGCTTCAAACACAGCACAGGTTCTTGAGGAAAAGCCATAGTCTAATGGCTTCTTAGTGGTTTACTCCAAAAATTTGATCATATCAGTATACTCTGAAAGGGAAAATATTTATTCATTAAATATATTACACTATATATTTATCTTAAATGAAAATTCTTCGTAAAATACAATTCAGATGTTAAAAAGTTTTTTTTTCCAAAATACTTTGTGACTGAGTGTACATGTACAAAAAACCTGTAAAAACAATAGTGTTTAAATTGCCTATCTAAGAAGATGGGAGAGATAGCAGGAAATTAATGAAACAGTCAATCTACTAGATTGCTTTAAGTCGTTTGGGGAAGCAAACACTCAGAATGACACATTAATTCAAGTGAGACTGGAATGTCCTCCACAGTTCCTGTCAGTGCTCTGCTCTTTCCTCCTCCTCCTCAAAAAAGACCACCAAACCAAAAACCAATAATGTTCATTATCATCCCATGCTTTTGCCCAGGCCATGAGCTGAGATTGCCCTGGCCATACTGAAACCATCTTTCTACACAGTCTTCTTCTGCTATCTTTTTTCTCCAGCTCTTAGGGGTTTGGCTGCCTGTGCTCAAGGCCAGCTCTGATAGAGGCAGATCACAGCCCTGCAAGATTCTGTGACGCCTACTGCCTCCAGAGCAATCCCTGTCTGCAAATCCTCATGCACTGCACACGTGAGCAGTTCTCTAGGGACCTTGTGTCCATGGCCATGGCCTCCTGTCCAAGCCATGAGGTTGTCTGTGAAAACACAGTGTGGTACAGTGAGCCCACTACAGCTTAGGGCAGACCGAGGCCATTTCTGTTGAGATGACCAGTGCCAATCTGCACCAGAGGCCAGAGCCTACCCAGTCATGTATCACACAGTATCACAGTATCACAGTATGACAAGGTTGGAAAGGACCTCTGAGATCATCAAGTCCAACCTATAACCCAACACTAACACCAACCATCATCTAAACCATGGCACTCAGTGCCACATCCAATCTCCCCTTAAACACCTCCAGGGTCGGCGACTCCACCACCTCCCTGGGCAACGCATTCCAATGGCCAATCACCCTTTCAGTAAAGAACTTCTTCCTCACATCAAGCCTAAACTTTCCCTGACGTAGCTTGAGTCCATGCCCTCTAGTTCTGTCACTGGTCACCTGAGAGAAGAGACCAACCCCTGACCGACTACAACCTCCTTTCAGGTAGCTGTAGAGAGCAATGAGGTCTCCCCTGAGCCTCCTCTTCTTTAGACTAAACAGCCCCAACTCCCTCAGTCGCTCCTCATAGGGCTTATGCTCCAGCCCCTTTACCATCTTCGTTGCCCTCCTCTGAACACATTCCAGTATCCTGACATCTTTCCCAAACTGGGGGGCCCAGAACTGTACACAGTATTCCAGATGAGGTCTGACTAGTGCCGAGTACAGGGGGACGATAACTTCTCTGGTTCTGCTCACCACACTATTCCTGATGCAGGCCAGAATGCCATTGGCCTTCTTGGCCACCTGGGCACACTGCTGGCTCATGTTGAGCTTCCTGTCAACCAGCACTCCCAGGTCCCTTTCTGCCTCACTACTCTCCAGCCACTCTGTCCCCAGTCTGTAGCTCTGCATGGGATTGTTGTGTCCAAAATGAAGTACCCGACATTTGGACTTATTAAACATCATCCCATTGGAATCGGCCCATCTCTCCAATCTGTCTAGGTCCCTCTGCAGGGCCATCCTACCCTCTAACAGATCAACCCTTCTTCCCAGTTTGATATCATCAGCAAACTTGCTGATGATGGACTCAATCCCCTCATCCAGATCATCTATAAAGATATTAAACAGGACCGGACCTAACACCGATCCCTGGGGGACACCACTGGTGACCGGCCGCCAACTGGATGAGACACCGTTCACCACCACTCTCTGGGCTCGGCCATCCAGCCAATTCCTAACCCAGCACAGAGTGCTCTCATCTAAGCCACGGGCTGACAGCTTCCCTAGGAGTCTACTGTGGGGGACAGTGTCAAAGGCCTTGCTAAAGTCCAGGTATACCACATCCACAGCCTTCCTCTCATCCACCAGGCGAGTCACATGGTCATAAAAGGAGATCAGGTTGGTCAGGCAGGACCTGCCCCTCCTAAACCCATGCTGGCTGGGCCTGATCTCCTGACCGTTCTGCAGGTGCCGCATGATTTCACCCAGGATTATCTGCTCCATGATTTTACCTGGGACCGAGGTCAGGCTGACAGGTCTGTAATTACCTGGATCATCCTTACGGCCCTTCTTGTGGATGGGCGTCACATTGGCCAACTTCCAGTCTTCTGGGACCTCTCCAGTGAGCCAGGACTGCTGAAAGATGATGGAGAGCGGCTTAGCAAGCTCATCCGCCAGCTCTCTCAACACCCTAGGATGGATCCCATCCGGCCCCATAGACTTATGAGGGTCCAAGTGGCTCAGCAGGTCTCTAACTTCCTCCTCATGGATTGCAGGAGGGCCAACCCTGCCCCCATCAACCACTTCAGAGGGCCAACTGTCAAGCACGCTGACATCCTTACTGTTGAAAACTGAGGCAAAGAAGGCATTAAGTACCTCGGCCTTCTCTGCATCAGTGGTTACTATATTTCCCTCCACATCCAACAAGGAGTGGAGGTCGCTGCTGCCCTTCTTTCTACCATTGATATATTTATAAAAACTCTTCTTATTATCCTTAACAGAAGTGGCCAATTTGAGCTCGAACTGGGCTTTTGCTTCCCTGATTTTCCTCCTACACGACTTAACAACATCTTTGAGCATGACGTGGCTTACGTCCCCTTCTTTCCAACGACGATACTTCCTCTTTTTGTTACTTAGTTCCTTCAGAAGCTCCCTACTCATCCAGGCCGGCCGTCTGCCCCTACGACTCTTCTTACAACACATGGGGACAGCCCGCTCCTGCGCCTTCAAGATTTCATTCTTGAAGTGTATCCAGCCTTCCTGGACCCCCTTGCCACTAAGAACTATTTCCCAGGGAACTTTCCTGACCAATTCCTTAAATAATTCAAAATCTGCCCGCCGAAAGTCCAGCATCGATGTTCTGTTCCTGGCTTTTCTTTTTACATTGTTTAGAGAGAACCTGATTATCTCATGATCACTACATCCCAGACAGCCTCCGACACCAACATCACCCACCAGCCCTTCTTTGTTTGTAAACAGCAGGTCAAGAAGAGCCTCACCCCTGGTGGGCTCACTCACCAGCTGCGACAGAAAGCAGTCCTCAATACACTCTAAGAACCTCCTGGACTGCCTCCTCTCGGCAGTGTTAAGTTCCCAGCAGATATCCGGGAGGTTAAAGTCACCTAAAAGAACAAGGGCAGCCGATCTAGAGGCAGCCTCCAGCTGCTTAAACAATAGAAGATCCACCTCCTCATCCTGGTCGGGCGGTCTCACATCAACCACTGCCTCTACTCTGCTAAAGATAACAGAATCATCCAAAGGAGACTCAAAACACGAGAGACCAGAGATTTTGTCTATCTTCATCCTGCACACCATTTTTCTATCATCCTTGTGGGCATGGTTGCAGCAGCACAATGTTACTGTTTAGTGACAATTAAGATGCTTGTGCTTTTCTCTGGGAAGAAGATAGCCACAACCTGAAGACAAAATCCTGCCTCAGGATGTTTTGGGATGTTTTTGCTGTGATAGCTTCCCATGATGCCTGGGCTTATTCATAAAGACTTATCAAAACAGGTCTGGCCAAAGAAATGACTGATAGCCCCACTGTGCATATCTGTGCATAAAAAGTAAATATTCAATTTGAAATGAAGTAGGTCACAGATAACAAACAGCTTGACAGCATCTAGCTGATATAAATTTTTAGCTCAACCACTAGCACACTAAAAGAGACACACGATTGCCTGAACTTTCTGAAAGATGCCTGTTGCTGTAAATCAATTTCTACAGCTGTGATAAAAACGGCCATCCAACCAAATTGGTGAGACACTTACCTGCAAAGCTGCCTTAGCAAAAACAACTCTGGAACATAATTGCAAAGTCATACGTACTTAGTAACCAAGCTGCTCCACATCTACAGAATACATACAAGGTTTGTCACCTTTCACCTTTGATATACAGCCACTGTCATCAAGCACTGAGAGTAACGTTTGAAAAATTTTCTGACAACTCTTCAGTTCAAGAAGCTCATGTGATAACAGCCTAGCACTTGCAGTGCTATTCTGCACTGCTTAAGAAAATATTTAAAAATACATCTCTGCCCACATTTAAAACAGAAGAGATGCCTAAAAAAACAAGGACATTTTCTTTGAAGATTAACAGTCATTTCTCCATGTTGTAAACTATATCAAATCAGGAGAACACAATTCACCATACAGCTCCAGCTAGATCAGACTGCAGCTAGAACAGCTCAGTTTTGAGCATCTCCAAGGACGGGAAGCCTACAGCCTCTTCAGACAATGTTTCAGTGCTCTCTGATGACTTTTTTTCTTTACTGTTGTCCCAACACTCTGTATCTCTGAAAAAATTCTGGTTTCATCTCCTCTGTAATCCTGCTTTTAGGTGTAGAAACCCAGAAACAAGACTGCACCTTCACCTTCTGTTCCTGCAGTTGACTAAATCCACATGCCTGGCATGTGCCAAACTCCCTGACTAGTTCAGTGGTGTCCATCACAGTCACTCCAACATGTCCATATGTTTCTTGTTTTGAGGAGCCCAGAACTGGACATAGCACTCAGATGTGGTCTCACAAATAGAGGTGGAGGTTCAGTTCCCTTCACTCCTGCTGGCTACAGTCCTAATGCGGTGCAGTATGCAGTTGGCCATCTTTGCTGAAAGAGCACACTGGCATCTTATGGTCAATCTTGCTGTCCATCACAAACTCCAGTTTCCACTCACCACTATTTTTACTACTGAGAGTAAAATAGCAAATGGGAAGTCAGTTGATGTTTTAATGTATAAATGATCTGCATGCAGGAATCAAATGTACAACATATAAGTTTGCTAGTGATAGTACACTAGAAAGAGCTGTGAACGCCGTGAACGCCCTCAAGGGTAGCGAAGCCTTATAGAGAGATCTGGATAGACTCAAGAGCTTGGGCGATTGCCAACTTCACGTTATTTAATCACAGCAAATACGAGATTCCACACCTGGGATGGGGTAATGCCAGTTTTACATACAAACTGGGGAACAAGAGGCTGGAGAGCAGCTCCGCAGAAAGAGATCTGACAGTTTGGGTTGATGGTAAGTTGAATATGCCCTGGCACCAAAACGGCCAACTGTGTCCTGGGGTGCATCAAGTACTGGATACTGAGCCCGTTGAGGGAGGTGATTGTCCCACTCTACACTGCACCAAGTGCAGCCTCACCTTGAGTATGGTGTGCAGTTTTGGATGCCTCAGTATATGAAGGGTATCAAACTATTAGAGTGTATAGAAAGGAGTGCAACCAAAACAGTGAAATGTCTTGAGGACAAGACTTCTGAGGAGCAACTGAGGTCACTTGGCTTGTTCAGCTTAAAGAAGAGAAGGCTGAGGAATGACCTCATTGCCATCCATCCACAACTTCCTGGAGAGTGCAGTGGAGAGGGAGGAGCTGATCTCCTCTCTGTGGTGACCAGTGATAGGACACAAGGAAATGGAATGAAGCTGTGTCAGGGGAAGTCCAGATTGGACATTAAGAAAAGGTTCTTCACTGAAAGAGTGGTCAGTTACTGGAACAGGCTCCCCAGGGCCAGGGAAGTGGTCATGGTGCAAAGTCAAGCAGCATCCATACAACACTCTTAGTCAGATGGTTTAATTAATCCATGGATGAGTTAGCCGCTTTTAGCTCAGATTTGGGACTAGTAATCTGCTACATCCAGAATGCAAAGAGCAGCTAGTGAAAGAATTCATTCGATTATACAAACTTTCTGCAACAAAACGGTATTTGTAATATTACATTCTAAAATGCATTTGTATTTTTTCCTGTGTATGAAGTTCAAAGACATTGCATTAATGTTAATTTTTCTATTTTTATCTGGTTTATTTTACTTATAACCTCTTGTCAACATTTCTGTTGCTAGCCTGCTTCAATTTTTTTATTTTTAAATAACTCACTTTTACAAATGGAATTTGAAAAAATCTAGTACAAGCAGAGATCTACTAATATGTAAGTAATTCAAACAAGTGGGATATAATAATAATTGCTGCTTTAAGCATAAAGTGGGTTAGCATTTATGTATTCATAGAGTATTCAGATGACATATCAACTACCTGAGTTAATTATGGGTATCTCATTACTTTCTGAATCTTTCTTTTTTGCACTGGAACAAGTACAATATATTACGCTGCCTGTGACCTCCCAGTGAAAAGCTGAAAGCCCCCACAGCAGGAAACAAGTGTTTTAATGACAGTTAATCTGAGTATCTCAGGAAGACTTCAGACGTGAAATTCAGAGTCACAGTCTACTGCATCACGGAAGCACAGAACAGGAAATCCAGAAAGAGCTACAATTTTAATGGAGCTGTTTACATACAGACACATTAAAAGTCCCTCATCTTAGTGGTTTTGAGCTCTGCAGCTTCAGGAAGCCAGATAACAGTCTGCTATGATTGTATTGAGTCAGTTATTTCCAGTGAATGTTGCCTCAGTGGTTTATGAAAAATCAATCTAGACTCAAGGGACATTATTTCTGAGCACAGAAAAATAATGTATTAAAAAAAAACCTCTGAGGACGTTAATGGTAGTTTTACTCTTGATGATCATAATAGGTGCTTCCAAACTGTCAGTTTTCATCTGCAAGAGACATTTTCTAGACTATACATAAATATCCAGTGCATGCAATACCATTTTGGCATGAGGAAGAAAAGCTGTTGGATAACAGGCACGTGCCAGCCTAGTTCACATGTCTTTGCAGCATTATCCTTGCTTCCCCTAAGGCCAACCAAAAGAGTGTGGCCCAGACTTGGGATCCAACTGCCACATCAGCCAAGCTTAAACCACTGTCAGGGAGAAGTTCTTCCTGACACGAAATGACCTGTGCATTTCAAATCAGCATTGCCTAGCAAGCACTAAAAGTAGAATTAGGGCCGGGATGACCACGACAAAGAATCTATTTATCAAGGCTTGAAGCAATTTCCTATGAAGTGACCACACTGATACTGAAATAAAGCATCTTCCACAAGACGAGCTGAAGTAGAATACTTTACAATGTAATTCCAAAGCACTTCACCATTAACGTGGTTTAACTGTAAAAAAAATGTAATTTTGTGATTACATCAAGGCAAATAAGGGCTAGGACTACCATCGATAGTAAGCATATCCTCATTGCTTTTCTGTGCTATGCTGCTAATCAATGTAATTAATGAATGTTCCACACATTTCTCTGCAGCTACTCATATTTATTAAATCGTTCACTTCAGCTTTTTGCCCTCCTCTTTTACTGTAAGGGGAGAGTAGACTTGGGATTTTATAAGGAAAAATTTTGCAGCAGAGATACCTGAACACATGCTCAGTCTTGAACCAAATAACATAATGTACATTATTCATATTCTGGACTATTTCAGTGTTTCTGCTTCATGTCTCAAGCTCTGCTACCTGGCAAAAAAGGATCACTGCCCTAAGAACTGATGAACCTGTCTCCATTGATACAACTGAATTTCAGATTAATCCTTAATAAATTAATGGAAGTTATCTGTATTAAAACATTTCATGACACTGAGATACTTAATTTGATGCAAACAATTTGCTCAGTTTCAATACTCACTTAAAGACTTACTGTTGTAGGCACATCTCTGGCAGATGGCAATATTGCATGAACTTCTCATTTCATGTTCTTTTGGCAATATTGCATGTTCTTCTCATTTTTTCTAGCTTTACAGACATCCATTTTACCATGGAAGTTTCAGTAATGCTTAAGCATTTTAGCACATTAAGTAAAACTGGAAATTTGCACTACTTCAGAAATAAAAGTAATCAAAAGAAAAAAGCTCATCCTTGGATGTTAGTAACAGCAGTCAGCAGGTTCTCTAAGGGGAAGCAATCCTATGAACAATTTACTATTCCCACCTTGAAGAAGCTATAGCTTCTAAGTTACCATTAATAAGAAACTGCATAGGATATTTTCAGCTTGATAGATCAGACCTTTATATTTAAATTATTCTATAATAATCACATGTATCAAGATAAAAGTAACTGAACACATTTAATTTTCCACTTGGATATCTCTGAAAACATTTTTGTTTCCCCTGCCCTCTAAATCTGTGCTAGATAAAAATCACCCTTTTATTTCAAATAAATGCATATAAAAATTAATTTTCCTCATTTATATGTAATAAAGGCAGCACATATGCTTTAAGTTCAATGTCTTAATAAGTACTGTGCTTCTGATAGTTCCCTATATTGAATTTTAAAATTTCTTTGCTAATGCGACCATTAAAAATCACTGGGTTTATTATTATGCAAAACCCCAGAAATAATATTTCTACTGTGTAAATACAAAGTAATTGTGCCCCCTGCCCAAGCTCTCCCTGAAGACTGACAGTTGTTAGTCACCTCACGTTCTTGTAAAGTCAGTTAAATCATAAAGACTTTACAGAAATGTTATTTAGTCTCTTCAGGAAACAGAAATGAAAGAACATTGTCATACCTACTGTTTCCTTATCAACCCTTCTCCAGTTTACAGAGCTAGGATTAGTATGGAAGACTGAGCAGCAGTTCCTCATGTCCCTGCTGGCCTTACCAGTAAGACACATGAAGATTAGAGAAAGAGAAAAAAAAACAAGTAGCAAGGTAACCTTGCTACTTGTGGAGGAAATACTGGGATAAATAATCTAAAAATCTATGTTGGAAGGTGACAAATAGCCACATGTTATGAGCAGATCTATTAAACTAGCCAATTTCCAACAACACAAGAATTTCGAAGCACAAAAGGCAGCTACATCTGTCTCCTCTGCTCACAGTGGGCAAATCATGAAATCATAGACTTTAAGTGCAGCCAGAAAGATCCAGGCGGATACAACAGGAAAATATTTCTGATGGCATAGATAGGGTCACTGTAAAAGATTGTCTGTGAGGGTTATGGCTTCAGGATCTTAGACATCTATAAGAAATTATGCATATTGAAGTAGTCCTGCTAGTGGTAGAATAGAAGAAGTAAATTCTGGGGTGTCTTTTCATGATGTATGCCAATTTACCCTGTTCTCCCAGAAGAAAGTAAGTGCAGGACTTTTGAAAAATGGGCATCATATACTTTCTTAAGACAAAGTTGAATTTGAACTGAATAATTTTGAAAAGTATTTGGTCTCCAAGCAGTATTACTTTGCTACCAGGTATATCAAAGACAATACAAAATTACAGTCATCGCATTTAAAAACAAAGGGATACCTTTAACTGTGCTTGTCTTCACGCACAATTGTGCTTGCAATCTTGATGGCAAAATCTTTGGGCAAAATATCTATCATTCAAGTAGAGGGAGCTGGCCTCTTCCTTGAGTGGCTTAGTCATGGGACTGCATGTAGAAAATTATTTGATATCATTATTGCCACTGTAACCTGGCACCACTACTGCTTTGAGTGATGCTGTTCAAGATAGAGGCCACTGGAGATGTGGGCAGAAATGCAGGAAAAAAAAATGAAAAAAGCAGTAGTACTATGATTAATTGTGCAGATCTTCACTGTTTTAATGTGATAACACCAAATTTGCAGCCAAAATAAACACCACTGTTCACCTAGTATGGCCTCCTGCATAAGATACTGTGTACTCTTGAACCCAAAAGTTGAACAAGGATGTATGGGAAAGATGCCTTCTGCAATTCAGAAAACTTACAATATTCTACATACAACCATAGAAAAATCAGTTTGGATGATCATCAGGTTAATGTGAAATTAGTGCACTCAGTTGTAGTTTTGGTCTCTTTTTCTAACTGTATGCAAGCATGCATGTTGAGCTATCACACTGGGAAACTGAGGCGTGATTTTGCATTACAACACATCTGGCAGCAACACACCATGCTGATTCTGTAAACCACGAAGTTCAAAAACTGGTATCCTTCTGTAATAAAACAATACTGTGCATCCTTCTTAAATTCTTAATTATGATGGCTCTGTAAATTATCACTGCCCTCTGTATCTAACAACAAGAGTTGAAGAAAAAGGCAACTGAAAGACAGTTTTCACTCAGTCACGTTCTCACAAATGTAAAATCAGCCTGATGACTGTTTTAATTACATTATAAGAATCCTGATATTTTCTTCGGTAACTCCCTCGACACTGCTAAAAGCACTTTGTCAGACTGTTTCATGTCATTATATTATTTGGGGGATGAAAGATATTTTCTATGAAGCGATTTTATTTCATGCTTTATTACTGGCTTTGACATAAATTTTCAGAGAGCCCCAAGGGCATTTCTTTTTTACACTGTAGCATAGTCTTGTTAGCAATTCAGGTGGAATAAAACCACTCAGCTTCACTTTAGGATCTTGTGCCCTGAATTTTTCACATGGCACCCTTTCAAAACATAAGGAACAGTATTGCAGACCGACATTAAAATCTTATGCTGTTAAACCAAGATTCCACTACTACATTAAGCAGCATTGTATTTGTAGTCTCCTGCTTGTATGAATACTGTACTTAGTAGCATTTTACAATTAGTTCTAAAACAAGTGTCTGTTCAGAACCATCCTAAATTTTTTCTATTCTGTAAAAATACATGAAAAATGCTGCTCTTTTTAAAAATTATTTCTCTGGAAACAAGACCATGAAGTATCTCTCATGCAGACACAAATTAGGAAACTTGCATTTACTTCCCGCTAGGCAAGTTTATTGCAGTGTTTCATATATCAATTCTTGCAAAGACCTGTGGGAATTGAGGCCACTTGCCACCTTCTGTAAATTCGCAAATCCTCTACATGAAACAGTAGACTACAGCCTCCTCCTTCAAAGGGCACTGATGTGTCTCTTTCCAATATACACTGTGGCATGGAAACATGACTTCTGCCAGGATTTTTGATGCGATCTCTTCTTATCTTTTTTCTTATTCCTGATAATATTTCTTGTTGTGGAAACTGATTTGCTGCTACATCACTTCCAAGTCAGTGGTCACCAACCTGATTCATAATCATGTAAAAGATTCAGTCAACAAGTCAAACTTCTAATGAGCTCTGATTCACCTTAGATTACAAAAAAAAATAGTACACTGCATCACAGAATTAGCCCCACAAAGTGACAAGTTCTGTATTATAATATTTTGTATTATAATAATGGAGAAATCATTTTCAGCTTCTGTATTTCCTTCCCTTTCAGAAGATTTGAACTAAATCTGTCAGAAACTCCTTACACATGAACATGTCCAATTGCTACATGAGAAGCATCTGCTCATCTCACTACTGGTGAGAAGCCTAACTTCAAGAAATAAGCAGCTTTGGGGAATGTTTGACTCCCACATATTATCAGTTCTTCAACGCCAGCTGTAAAATGTTTTCAGCACACTGCCATTACCTTGTTATAAAATGTGAAGTACTAGAGTCACAACCATCACCAACTCAGTAGCAGTAACGCAAGTGTACGTGTGCAAAGGTGCTGTGAAGTTACATTGCACACCCATTGCTTCCCCGATTGAGGGTGTCAAAAGGATTTCCTGATGACAAAGTAGGAAACTGCAAAGATACAGAAATGTTCTAGCCAGGTGTCTTTCCATCCATCTTTAAATGATGAAACTAATAACACAGAGGCAGGACACAGAACAGAAAGCAGAACATGGCTTTTGGGCTTCGAAGGACAAATAATGCACTCCTGAAAAATTTGTGAATTAGAGTCAAAAACATGCAACATCTGCCATAACTGTAATAGATAAGATATTTCTGGCAGGAAACAGAAGCTTGTTTATCAGATCTTTTCTTTCATAACAGAACCTGCATGCACTCTTAATACTCATCTATCTTTCAAATGGTATGCAGCATACCACAATACTGAAAAGTGTGACTAGTTTTTCTATTAGCAAATCTGTAAGAAAATCTTTGTATTGACCGTAAGTTTCTACATGACTGTGTTTTAAGCAGTCTCATCCTAAGGGCTGAACTGTCATTACCTCCCAGAATGCATCAAAACTTCCTGAAGGAAGGAGAGTGGTGGCTTATTCATTATTACAATTTAAGTCAGTAAGTAGCTGAGTGCAGGCACAGATAAATTACTCCTCTCATTTTACTGTTGATATTATATTTAGTGTGCCAGCTCAATAACGATAACAGTATGCATTAGGATTTGTTCTGAGTTCCTAAGTTTTTCAGCTGAGACTCATAAACCTGCCCTCTCATTTGGTTGTAGTTTGAAAGGTGAATATGGTAAATTAATAAAAATCAGAATAAATTCTTAAATATTAAGTGGTGGTAAAACAGAAGACGACACTGCCAACTGGACATCAAAAGACCAGCTATGAGAAAAAAAATCTACATAATTTGTCTGCCTTTGTGCTTGGATTTCTGCTCGTTTTCTCATTGACAGTGAATGGGCTTACACTTGGCTTCCTTTCTTAGGAGGCAGTCAGTTCTTACACATACAATGGCACGAAGTGGATCAGACCTATTATTACTAATAATAGCCCTTACTTAAATGAAACCAAAAAAGTATCAAGGTAACAAAACCTTGGCCAAACACACAAAGAAACAAGCTTTAGAATTCAGGTAGAGAAACAGGAGCTGGACAAGTAACTGCTGGAAACCACCTCTGGAAACAAACCTGACCATCTCAGGAGAACGATGGTTTCCCTCTCTGCCCAAAGCCACCCTATCTGTACATGTGCTCAAGGCACTTCGCAATCCTCTTCAGACAGGATGGCATCAGATGGTGCCTCAGCATGTGTTTAAGCATAGTGAAACAACTACAAAAAGTATCAGTATGGAACACGCTACAGGAAATACCGATTACTAAAAAAAATGGTAGCAGTAGAGAATGAGCTGATGACACAAGTCATAAAAATGTTCTCCAATTATTTGTTTCAATCTGCACTTCAAATACAGCTCATAGTATTTTGTGTGTCTGTTAGAAAATGAAAAACTGAGAAAATAGGATTATAAAACCATACCTAAACGCGAGGGTGTTTGTGAAGTGGGTTAGAAGAGGAACATGCGCCTGGAAGAAAAGTCCGCGGAGCAATGCTAGACAGCAGCTGCAAATGATGCTCATTTATCTAAATCAAATGTGGCCACTGTGGCCAGAGGCTCATCAAATGTCAGTTCAGGCAACTGAGCACTGCACACTGTTTCAATAGAATGCAATAAGAGCATAGCCTACCCATTGAATAACACCTTTTATGATTTATTTAAAATCACTTATTTCAAGACAACCCTAATAGATTTCTTCATGAGTAATACAAAGTGAGAAGCCTCCCTGCAAGTCCTTGAATCCAGTGCTTATTTACATCTATCAGCATGAAAGCACTGATGTGTAGACTGTATTTTCAAGTGTAGACTTAAAATTATATCCACAGGGTAAGAACTTTAAACTTCTCATTGAGAAGACATGGAATTAATTGAAAAGTTTATGCTGTTTATTACCAAGGTCCAGGTCATGCCACAATGATTTTTTTAACTTTTAAAAGTTCAGGCAAAGGTGTGACCTTAAACTTAATGATGTCATTTAGGTGTCTTGTTCTGGCAGATTAAAATAAAACACGGAAATCACAATGACACAATGATATTTTATGTTCTCTTACTGTTAATAAATTGATAATGTACATTAAAATAAAGTTTGGCAATCATAGATACAGCCGCTAATAATACAAATATGCCATTATATCGGCTTTTGCAAAGTTTGTTCTGTTATTAAGGGCATTTTCTGCAGAGACGGGTTGTATAGAAAAGGGTCTGCTGGACGTCTGCTGTTGCATTAGACCTTAAGACCACTTAATCCATTTGAAAACTGGGCACTTACTAACAAGCTTAGATTACTGCACTTGCATTTCCAATGTCTGTGAAATTTACAAGGAGCACCTTCCATTTAGGGGAAAAAAAAAGGTTATTTTTTTGAAAGACACAAAAGAGAAAAGAATACAGACACCCTTCTGATAAGTCGATTTGTATATATACAAATTTTAAAGTTTCCTGAGGAAAAACAGGAAAATATTTATACTGCTCATTTGGTAATTTAATGCTGCTGTCTTCACACTCTTTCCTCAGTAGCTCTTCATGACAGGCTAGCTATTGTATCTTTTGGGGAATTAGGACAATGGGGGTCTACTCTTACATGACTCAATTGCTTTGAACATGTTAAGTAATAAAAGACTAGAAGCATATATTGGAAGCAAAATTTTAAGCTGTTTGTGATCCTTGAAGATGCTGACACGTGCATTTTCCTCTCCGATCAACCAGCTCTGCTCATCAGCTCAGGAAGGTGCCAGTCTCACCTCCTTTGTTGTGGTCTCTCCCAAACCTTACACACCGTTCCATGCAGAGGTTGCACATCTCTGGTTATTTGTCTTGCTTTTGTTCACTCCACAAGGTCCACTCCCTATCTGGCCCTAAAAGATTATAACTCAAGCTTCAGAAAATCATTTTTAGTCAGCTCTTTTAATAATGAATTACAATGTTCACCCTGAAAATGTGCAATGAAGAGAAACTATACACAGGGGGCAACATTTATCTGCCAAAAAAAGACATACTGCAGACTTCTTTTTCCCTGATGTTAAGGATGATAATAAAATTCCCCACATCCGACTTCTCACACATCAGGAAGATTATGTTTTCTAAATCTATCAGACTTGTAGAGTATGGGTGTTCTAACGTGTGCTTCTGTGCTTCTGTTGATTCTTTGCAAAAGAATCTGATTTCTTCTGTATTAGTTATATTTTTATTTTTCAGCAGTTTAAGTTTTGTCTTCTTTTATTTGCAGCTGCTCACAATGTGCATCCAGCCGCCATATGTCTGGTCTGGTAACAGATATTTTTCTAAAGTATCCCCTCCCTGTCAGAATGTGTCAAATACCTTTTAAAAGACACAGTATAGTCACTTGTGCATCACATACACAACAACTCTATGTACAATATATGTCTGCTAATTGCACTATCATACACTACACTGCTATTAAAATATATTGCATTAGTAAGGACTGACCTAATTTCAAAGATATCCATAAAAAATCAAGAGGTTATATCAAACATTGACTTCTAATATACTGTTAGAATAGCCGTGTCTTATCTGGCTGCATATTAATTTCATAGCCAAACTATCAAGTACTAAGATGAACTGAGATAATTAGTGTCATGAATCCAACATTTTATAAAACATATTACATATGCAGAAGCCTAAAGGGACCTGACTATATTGCTTAACTTTTTTACTATATAATCCAACTAATTAAGAAATACCAAGAACAAAGATGACTTCTCAGTTTAATGCAATTTTTTTTCATAAAAAGGTTGATTCAAGAAATTTTGTTTTCCAGTTACAAATATCTCTAAGACAGCTTCAGTGGGACACGCAGTAGTAGTGGTACTTTGTGTGGAGATTAGAAACCCTCCACTGTCTATAAATCCCAGATTTACTTTTCAAATAATTAATAATTATCTCCTAGGAAAGCACACTTAAAACCACCTTCAAAAGCAACTTCAACACTGTGCCACTTCTAAACAAACAAAAAATAATCATCAGAAAGTTTCATTGATGCTGCCTGAACTGCCAATCTTTACTGAACCTGTTCCTCCGTTCAGCAAACCATGATGATTTTTGTCCACTCACGTACTGTTCCACTTACAAGTTGGTCTTAGTAGTAGTGGACCTTCAGCATTTCCTAGGGACTAGATAACCCCAAAGAACAGATAGCAGAGGAGTGCTAACGAAAGAAAACACCTTAGAAACACACTCTTTCGTCCCTAGGTCATGCCTTGATTTAAGACGAGGCAGACTGAAACACAGATGATATCCACCATCCCTTTCTCCGTTTTTACCCCTCTCACAGACCTCTCGACAGAAAAAACATGTCGAACTGGATGGAGCTCAGAAACACAATTTCGGTATCTTCAGGTACTCTCAAGCGGGCTTAGAGGCAGCAGGGAAGCTGATTAATAGTAAAGTTACGACTATTTCTAAATTAACTTTCCAGGCACTGCGCCTGCAGCCCTCTGGGCAGGGGCTGAGCGGCAGACACAGGTTCTCACCGCGGGCTGTCACCGTACCTTAAGAAGTCTGACGGAGGGGAGGAAGGCGGCATGGCACAGCTTCCGGATGGTCCAGTTGAGCGGCCGGGGAGCATCAGTCTGATTCATGACCCTCCACAAATTCCAGCGGGAGATCAGCCGCGGACCTGGCAGCGCCTACCGCGGGAGCCGCCCGCCGGGGCGCGGGATCCCAGGCACATCCCGCCCGCGCCCGCCGTGCCGCAGGGCAGAGGGCTGGGCTGGGCCAGCGGCGCGGCTGGAGCCAGCGATCCTCCTTAAGAAAGCAGCCTCCTACGTGAGAACAGCAGTGCTCGTGCATACCAAATGCGGCTGAATGGAGGCGACCAGCCCGCTGCTCAGGGCAGGCTGCACTGGTTGAGCGGAAAGGGGCAGCCCGCATAAAAAAAGAGGCTGCACTGAGAGCTGCTGCTCCCGCTCTCTCCCTCCTGCCCTCCTCAGGGAGCATCCAGGTTAGCCTCTCCCAGCCAAGCTGAGCCATCCGCCTTGCTTCTCCGCTTCCCTGGGCGAAAAGCAGGGCAGAAAGGAAATAATTTAAATAAAACAAGCGGGGGGTGGGGGATACTTGCACTTTTCTTTCCCAAAGCTTTGCGAAGAGAGGGAAACTGGCATGAGGGGAGGGGCCAACGCTCAGACTGTAAAGATTGGGGGGGGGGGGGAGATTAATTCACTCGATTTACTGATATAATGGACCTAGAAAGCATAGTTTCATTGATCTAGCATCGTACTGGGGCGCTAGCGGCAAGCGGCAGTGGTTAGCAGCTGTATTATAAAAGTATGAGCGTTATTGTGCACATTCTGGGGAAAGAAAAAAAAAGCCAAACCCAAATCAAATTCCAGATTCAGCTCATTTTTTTCAGCTCATTTTAATATTAAACCTATGTGCAATATAATTCTTTTAAAGACATGCAAACACATGAAGTAATAGTGCTGGGGCAATGCAAGTCCAGCAAAGCACATTTCCATTTGGGGATGTAAATGGCTTTCCCAGCTAATGAAGATATTCTTAATAGCAGATTGTTTCTGTGAGGCTATGGTAATCTGCCTGGCTCACATATTACTGTCAGTAATGGTTTGCAGTAGAGTTGGAAATCTAAAACTATCCAACATGAAACAATACTTCTGGTTTGCTTTCTAAAGTTTGTTTATGGACAGACAGTTCAGGGGAGAATATCAGATCCTCCAAGGTAAAGAGACAATCTTAAAAACACTGACGTTATCCCAGTAGAGCAGGGCAAGGATTGGTGTTCACACCCCTGTCTTTCTCTCCAAAGGGAGTCTTGCCTTTGTACATAGATATTCACCAAAGCCAGTGTATTGGGCCACATGTAGAAAGAGCTTATGTGCATTGAGGTGGAAGCCCAGTACCTTTATGCCTGTTTTGAAGATATGCATACCAGCCGGCTCCTCCTCCAGAATTCTGTGAATGTTTTTTTCAACCTCAATGCTGGATAAAAAAATTCTTCTGCCCAGGATATAATGTCCTAGAACACAGTGCAAGGCTGATTGTGAACCAGAAGATCTCTCTCACCTGTTCCAGCCCACTGTAGATGGCAAAATTATAAAACTTCAAAGGTGCAGAGACCAGACCATGGTCTGTGGAACAGAATGAGCAGAACATCAGGAGCCATTTCCTTGTGTCAAAATTTCTGGTTATGACTCGGCAGCTAGTTTCAATTGTATGTGTTTGAGTGCCTTCTTCCTTGAGCTCTGAATGCATTTGTTTCACAAAAGAAGGAAAAAACCCTTGCTGTTGATAGTGAAAAGGAACCTGTGTAAGAAAATATGATTTTCTGAAACTACTTTTCTAAGGCTCCATTAGAAAGGTAAAATTAAGTAGGCAGAAAATAATAATCCTTACTTTAAATAGCATGCACCTTAGAATGTGTGTGGCATGATGATTTTGCTCTGCTTTAAAGGCAATAAAATATCCAATTATTAAGCTTTTGGGTTTCATAGTAAAAAGAAAGTAAAAATTCAAACAAATCAGAAACAAGGACTCCCAAAACTCCCAAGACCACACATTTTCCCTATCCCTCCCTCTCCACCCAGCAATTCATACTGATAACTTTTCTACATATGAAGATCAGGAAGGATTTCTAGGAAAAGGTACCAGACTCATCATTACCTTGAACCTTTTGCATCTGTTTGCATTAGGCATTTGCCTTAAACCAAAATATTCAGCCTATGTGTTAGGGACAAAGAAGGCAGAGGAATCAGATCACACTGCCCTTCTTTTCAATTAGTAGAGTAACAAATCTCTCAGGAGCCTAGAGAGCAGAAGACAATAAAGAAACATAACAGATAGTTTTAATAAACTAAAAATAGTGAGCCCAATGTACCTTCTAGTTTCCACAGAGCTTCCCATCTTTGAGATGAGCTCTATCATTGCCTTCTTCTGCAAACAGTACCTTAGGGACAAGATCTGTTATGTGCTGCAGTCTTTAATACATACCAACCTTCTTTCACAGGCCTATTTGCCATGGCCTTGTGCCTAGCTTAGTTATTTGTATTTGCAGAAAGTAAGTGAAATACTAACCTCTGTCTGTGGCAGCAGGGAAGCCCACCACCAGTTTGTGCTAAGCATAAATGGTGAAGGTCTAGGAGGAAAACAGCGAATTCTGAAAAGCTTTTTTTTCCGAGAAGCTAACAACAGTTAAGGAATATAGTCAAAGATTAGGGAGATGTTGGATTTTGTTTGGATTGTGGGGCTTGTTATCTCTTAAGAGAAAAAGTTTGAGTTTTTCTATTCTATCCTATTAGAAAAAGCAAGTACTCAGCTCAGCTCTTCTACAATCTAAGCCCCTCTAGGAGATGCAAAGACATAGTAAACCCTCTAGGATTTAAAGTCCTACTTTGCTAGAGGTAAAGGAAAGAGCTACCACTTTCACATTAAAACACATCATTCCTGAAGCATGCTCACTGCACTATCAGTATTCATATCTAGTTCTTTGTCGTTTGCCAAGGAACACCTTTGGTACCGCAGGAAGGCATAATAAATAGACAAATTCCATGGCTTACTGCAATACAGACAGATTTCTGTTCTTCGTAAACTTACTGTTCATGGAAAGCATTTTTAAGAGGACCTCTTTGCAGACTCCTGCCATTGAACCTGGTAATAATCCTACACTTAGAAAGAGTTTTCCCATGATATCACACCTCTTCTTCCCATGTACATCAACAGATGTGAGATGTATCTTTTTCAAAGTTCAGCTATAAAGCCACTTTGCCAAAGCCTTCATGCTCTTGGAGTACCTCTTCCGCTTCTCCAAGGGCTTGCACTGCCCAATGGGGTAGCAAATATGAGAGAAAATAGAGCTAAGTTTGCACACTTTTGCTTGCAGTGCTCATCATGGGAATACTACAGAGATGCTTAAGAAGAGCTGGTAGGTCTTAATAACACACTCTGGCCATCTTCTTGGTTTGTGGAGGAAATAGCAGGTTAGCAATAGAAGGAGAAGTAATTCAGAAGCTCTTATTTAAAGGTCAGAGCTAATAAAGCATTTCACAGGTGTATTCAAGAAGTATCAGACATCTTACTACCATTTTGCAGACCTGTAAGCTAAACAATATTGAAGCCTGTATTTGTAAAAGAAATAGTGTTGTTTTCAATACACTCATATTTTAATTTATTTAACTTTGTTTTGTATGATTTCTTGAAAAAATCAGAGAATATAAAGATAAGTATGTTATAAAGCTTGCGTAAACTATGCTTAATTTTATGCCTGTCATAACATCTTAATTGACCCACATTTTCTCAAAGCTTAACTCAGCTGAATTAATTTCTAGATTTCTCCACTGTTCTTGTATCTTTTCTATTCACAGCATGGCTGAAGTAGCTTTTTCTGCTGTTATCTTTGCTAAGGTATTTCACAGGTCTTCTGCTTAAATCCATACATATTAACACACACATTAAGATAATGTGTATATACTTATTAAATGTTAATGAAATAATTTCTCCTTGATGCAGGCAATGTTGTAGATCATTTCACACATGGACATAAACAGTATCGTATATAGCTCTAAATTATGGCTTTTGGCAACTGACTAAAAAGCTAGAGTAAAGGATAGTCTTTCTATTAAGTTTTATAGATGCATGATGAATATGAAATATTACTAAGTTATTTTATATGCCTACTTACTAGTACTACTACTACTAGTGGTGGTGGTAGTAGTAGTAGTCACCTTGAACTGATCTGCATCTGGCTTTTGCTTGGGAAGGCACCTAGCTACCACAAGACATTTCAGGGGTGCTACAGCACACAGCCACTGTGGAAGACCAGGGAAGTGGATTTGGAAACAGCAGGTGATCTGGGCAGTGCAAGCACTCCCAATGCTTTTCTGTCAAAGGTGTTTTCTTAAAGATCCTGTTAGATTGTTCCCAGTTCCAAAATAAGTGAGTAGAGGTGCAGGCTCGAAGTCAGATTATACATACAGAAAATGGAAGTTTGAGCAGATACGTCACAAGCAGCCTTTACCATTATTTGTAGTTTCACTTCTGCCGGCTACTGGCGGAAAGTCTTGATAGTCTCACACCATTTTACCTTCAGTTGCGTTCTGGGTACTTGGAAATCTGCTTACCTTTAAGTATTGAAGCTGTATGCTTGAATGGTGTATTTCACCACACTTTCCTCTTTAATTGCAGTTTGTAGACTTTTAGAGTTTATCTTTGAAAGGGATTAAAACACATAGGCATATAACACTTTTATTTTGGGACTAGAAGTGTCCATGATTGATTGTTTCTTAGAAACAAATACTGCATTTTAAATTACAAATCGACTTTCAAGTGTAGGCAGGCTGTTAGTTCTGCAACCTCTACAGCACATGAAAGAAATTAGGATGCTCAAACATTCAGGTTTCTGTTTATGCTAAAAGTTTCTTTCCATCTTAGCCCTCATAATTCTTCTCTGCACTCTTTGTGTTAATGCTTTCTTACTTTTGACATGTAAGCTCTGTCATTTCCAGCTCAGATATCAACTTTTACTGTTATGTTGGTGTAATATTTTCCTATAGATAGATGGGAAACGTTTCCTAGTCTTGATTATCTTCATAAATAGAACGCAGAAAAAGAAGGAAACATTGTTAAAGGGAGCAATTAGCCCTGCATATTAAACATTTCAACAAAGACCCTAGACAGCAACTATCTTGCAATAAGGGCACTTCTCTTCATTTGCTGCAGACAGTTGCAGTATGCAACATGAGCACCTTTCTCATCTTAGTCCTGCACAACTGGGAAGTAGTTTAGTATCCTTTGAAGGTGGCAAATTATAAAAAAAGACCTTCTAATGCCTTGTACAATGGGGTTGTAAAGAACCAAGATAACCAAACGATAATTTTCACAAGTACTGCTTATCTGCATGCATTCCCCACACCAGCTTTACCCTTCTCCCTAAGGGAAGGGCCTTATCCTGGAGCAGACACCATCTCTGATGAATAAGCCTCCTGCAACCACTTAGTTCAGACCTTCAGGGCTGAGCACATTTAGTGTTTCATTACTGACCTGCCTGCTTTCATGAGAACTGCCTTCCACAAACTCTTTATCATTTTCAACATGCATGAGTGCAGAGAGTTAATCCTGCACTGCCTACTTTCCCCAGCTGCTCAGTTAGCTGTGTATTCATATTTGTTTGAGGAACTAATCTGACCATCAAATGCTTGTGGTGAAGTGTGTCTGTCGATGAAAACCATCACCAAAGCAGAAAAGACCATACTGGGGCACCCTCACACTTGTGAGGAAACACCCCAGTGCCTGATGGCCCAGAACAGATTGACATAGTAGGCTGCATAACAGAAGCAGCCGCAAGAAGATGGTGAAATCAATCTAACACGAACAGGTGTAGTGCTTGCAACTAGCAGCAGCCAAAATTCCTTGGTAAAGAGCTAAAATTATGCTTATTACACAGGTGCTATGAATTACCTAACTGTATACTTTAAGTTTTATTGTGAAATCCTTCATAGAAATTTCAAACTCACTGGAAAGTAAAACTTGCACAAGAGTTGTATTTTTTCCTCACTCATTTTGAGCTGCAGTGTCTTCTATCAGGCAACGGGAAAATGACTTACAGAGCTGCTGACTCTCTGCATCCCCTGAGCAATATGTGTTTTTCTTTGAAATAACACGAAGAAAAGTATAAGACTGAGATATTCATGAAATTAAAGAAAAGGTGAATGGTAAAAGCCGGACCAAGTTGTACAAGAAAGTATTGTTCAAAACAATATTTTTCTTTTCTAACACGTATAAATGAGTCCTTTGGTCTACTTTAAAATAGACTTTCAAACTGACCATCTTAATGGAGTCTATTTTTAGCACTTCACAGGTTTTGTTTTGATATAATTTTAAAGTTACATACCAAGTCCACATATCTTCTTGTATATACCTTGGGGTCACAGACACCTACAATTTTAAACCTACAGTTTCACTGGGACAATTATAAGCACAGCCTGACAGTGAAAAACTCTGGATGGTTCAATATAGGTGTTTTACATGTGTCTGTTGCATTTATTATGTATTTGAATTCAGTGGCACATTGGGGACAAAAATCAAAGTTTGGGACCTTTTGGACTGATTGCTGATCAAAGCTGTAGGAAAAGTATTTAATGCCCTCCAGAGACAGTAATCTTGTTTTCTACCCAGACACAACAGATGGGTGACATGAAAAGTGCCAGATGAGGGCAACAGTAAAAAGAACATCAATTGTGTCAAATAAGCTGTAATTTCAGCTTGTTCTTGCCTAACCATTTCCAGGGGATGTTGTTTGAAGGTACCAAGGCAGATGCCTGTAAAAATGGTCTGCAATGACTTACTAAAAATCCTTATAGCTCTGACAAAAAACTCAAACCTATCAAGCACAAATACTACTATAAAACATGTAATTCTCTCATAGTTTCTTATATTATAGGCATTTTCTTACTAGAGTCTGATATTGCATGCAAATGATACATTTCTGAACTCTCGTGACTGTATATACCTGGGAAATTACTGAAAAAAATGCTGATCGGGAGGAAGCATTTTCCGGTACTTTTTTCTTTGATAGGTAGAAAAAACTCTGCTTGTATTTTTTAAATCCCTTTTGTTGTTGTTGTTATAGGATTTAAACCCTTTTCCTACTTAGGTATAAAGCATAGTTAAGTTCCTTGGTCAAAAGAAACCACAGAAATTAGGAAATCAAAAACTAAAACATCACTGTTATTTTTACATTCCATCACATCTGTTTCACAGTTTATATATTAATTATATCAGTTCATTTGAAAAGTCATCACTTGTACTCCAAAACTGCCTGCCTAAACTCTATTCCTTTGGGGATGAATTTTTAAATATTTGTCTGTGAACCCCTGCACTATGCGAGTAGAAACAATAGTCCCCTATTCATGCAGTTTCAAACTCCTAAACCAGACAGCAGAGTGCAACTGCAGAAAAATCTTTTTTTTGCTAGAGCACAACTGTAGTACTACTTATGACAGACTAACTACTCATTTATTTAAGGAGACAAGCTGCCCATGCATTTCCACATCTCCAAAGAGAACACACATAATATTCAGATGTAGCAACAGCAGAATTCGCAGAAGCAGGAAAACAGAGCAAAACAGAACAGGACTGTTTTCTTGAAAGTGTCACTCAGTTACACAATTGGTCTCTGCAGCAGCCTTTAAGCAGGCATCTTCTAATACTGCACTGTGCTCATGGCTCCCCTATCACTACTGTGAAACTCTAGCCACTCATACCAATATTGCTGGAAGGTCCCACTGACAATATAGACCTCCTGGAAGGCTTTTCTGGAGAAGGCTTTTTTTGCATACCTAGCAAGACTTTGTCAGGTTAGTGTCCTCATACACTGCCCTCTAACATCCAACAGGCATAGCATATTAGTTAAAATGCTGGGTTTGAGTGTATTAATTCTACTCCTGCTTAGAAATACTTACTTGTAAGATTTTCATATCACAAGCAAAGGCAGTACATGTATATCATATTTTAGGAGATTTTTCTACCACTAGAACCTGAAAATAAATTTTAAAGATAGCAATTTCCTAATGTAGTAAACCTATGTTCTACTTCATCAAAAAATGGTGATGCTGGCAGCTTTCACAAATGACAGATTCTCCCCTGGACTGACTGATTACCCCCTCTCTTTCATATTTTTAGCACTTTCTTAATATGCTAGGTCAGAAATTTTGGCTTGGTCATTTATGCCTTAGTCCCAAAAGGCAAATAAATTCTTCCTGGTTTGTTGGCTCTAAACTTTATGCCTCTATTGTCTTAGGTATATATAAAGTATCTGTTATTTTTAGGACACAAGTCATCAGTTATTTTTCAGACTCATAAAAAAGACTTTCTGATTCTTAATGGAATGAGCATCTATGGGTATGATTTATGTATCACAGAATCATAGAACACCCTGAGATGGAAAGAAACCATTTTACTAAATCTGTTAAGCTAACTCAAAGGAGAAAAAAAAGAAATCTGAATATTGAAGCTGCAAAAACATCAGCAAGTAAGAAATTCTTGGTAGAAAAACCTTCTGGAAAATAACAATGAACATCTCTACAGATATTAGCCTTGGTATCTGTGATACCTGTTTTTCAAAATCATTTGATATTTGATACAAACAATTCAGTTCCTGGGAGCATATTTCACATGTCGAATTTTTAAAAAACTTTTAATTACCATAATGATTCCATGAAAAGAACTGCACAAATTCTAAATACAGTTTAGTTTTAACTCACAGTCCATGCAACAAGCATGAGATTAACATTTTGTACTCTTGGAAGAAATGTGATTTTCTAAATAATTGTTACTACTTTGTGCTTACTCTTTGGAAGTACTCCATTTACCCTCTTTAAGGGTTTGCTTTATTTTATTTTGGTTTACTTTATGTCAAGACACATCTGGTTTGAGAGCTATAAACTAGCATCTCCTCTGTTTGGTGTTCTGTAAAAAATCTACAGATCAAAAGTGTTATAAGCAACATTTGTTTAGTATACTTGTATGTTGTTACTGTGAATTATTTTCAGCAATCTATATTCCTAATTTTTTTTCAATCCCAGGCTTATCAGTTTTTTCACAGCCTTATAACATTCTGTTTTATAATCAGCAGTAACAGAAAACCACATATTAGGGCATTGCCTCTTGCACTACTGATGTAGCAGAGAAGGAGGAGCAAAATATAAGATATGATACCAGAAGGTATCTACTGACTTGAAAGTTCCATTAATTATTTAGCTTATCCAGCCACACGTTATAATAACTGTATCCACTTCAGCTACTGGGAGAGAAAAGTGCCAACTGAAGTTTCATCAGACCTGAAAGCACTGGTGGACCCTGTGCTGGGTAAAAAAAGCCTAGATTTCAAACTGATGGTAAGCAATATACAAATTTCACCTCAGGCACAGTTGGTACAAAAGAGGGTCAAACAGGTGAGAGAAAAGCCCAGAGCTCTCATCAGCCATTTTGACAATCCACGTAAACCTCAATGTTTAAAAATAGATGACTTAACAGGAAGAAAAGAAATTGTATTTAAGTGCCATCAGAGTAACTAATAATACCCTAGTTACAAACCACATTTTTTTTAAAAGAATCTACTTTTATGTACTAAAAATAGTCAGACTCATAACTTATTTATAAAGAAAGCCTTCTCATGCGTGTATCCATGACAACCTAGATTTATATTTTGAGCTCCAGAAAGTTGTTACAGCACAGCTTACATAAATTACTTTAAAGAATATAACAAGATAAGATGGTTTGCTACCTGAGGTGTTTGATTTGGTATAATATGTAATATTTTAATCATATTGAAGCATACAGGAAAACAAAAGCATTGTGCAGTGGTTTGAAAACAATCTTGTCACAATATAAACGTATTTTTAATACAAGGAAAATGTAGAAACTCTTTATGACAAAGCACACTGGAAATTAAAAAATCCATGAAGACTCAGTAATTGAATATTAGCATGCCATAGCTGGGAAAGCAAAGAAACGTAACAGAAATGCAAAGCATACACTGCCTGAAATAAATAAAACTGCTTTCATTTATACCAATATGCTGCCTACTGGGATTCCATCTGGAGTGCTCTGGGCATAGGCACTGTATTTTTTTTAACTCTTACCTAGGGAAACGGTCCTGCTTTCACTATGCTGAGCATTACTAAAATTTCATTTCTGTTGCATGTACTTTCTTTTTGCTTTTGGCTTAAGAGGTGTAGTATCTTATTAATACCCTAGATTAACAGAGTAAGCAATTTCCAGGTACAAAATGGAAACAGTGAGAAGATACTTCATGAGATTTTCTGAAATGATTATTCATGATTTCCCTTGCATTTTGTTGTCAAATAATGTATCATCTACCAAGGGAAAAGACTTTGAGGGAAAACATATACAATCATTTCAAAACTGTTCAATACGCAGTAAAAAAAAAAAGCAGACAAGCTCACAACACAGTCTTCACTTGAATTCTCTGTTGAGAGACGAAGTCCTTTACGTCATTGATGCAATGCTTGGGTGACACACTGCTGGACAGCCTGCACTGGGTGGATTCATTGTTTCTCAACCTACACCAACATACAGTGGGGCCTTAGTGGCTCTGTTCATGGCAGTAATACAAAGTTCCTCTGTTAGCCCCATACACAGACTTCAAGAACCACAATCCAGTAATGAGCTGACCATGGGAAAACAACAAAGGTTAGACTGATAACAGAATGGCATGAGCTTTGCAGGCCATGCTCCTGAAGAATTAGCAGGTGAAAGAGATGTTTACTCTGCATTTGTCCCCAGCTGGTCAACCATGGCTTTTGAGTCCTCGTTTCCTTGCTCATTTCCTGATGGGTGAGAAATACTAACTCTATGGCTCCCCATTCTCATCTGGAACAATGGCCTTGATGTGCAACATAAGAACCGAGGGGGTCTTGGCACACCCTTTGGTCTTTTTCTGGCTATTTTAGGGAAACCTGAGGACAAATTTTCTGCATAACTCATATGTCCTTTTAGTCATATATATATTTGTGGCTTCAGTTCATGCAGTTCAGTAGTACTGTAAGAGCATTCCTTTTATGTGTAAGATTCTGTACCAAATCATTATAGGCATATAAAACATTCATTAAATTTCTCTTTTTTGGCATATTACAGTAAATCAGTTTCTACAGCCCAGTACTACATTTTATTTAATTAAATGTCATTTAGTGACTCTACTTAACATTTTCCAACTTAACTAATACATTATAAACTTGAGTCTGCCTTCAGCTTCTTTCAGTTCTCCATGAAAGATTAGAATATGTACATCAGAAATGAAATTTCTTAATCAAGAGACACCAGTATTAATAATCTCTCCTTAAATTTTGTGACAATATGCAAATGTGTAATAGCTCTCATGATGCATAAGAGAAGGCGCTTGAGTGACTGGTTTACCAGAGAATGATACTGTATTTTAAGTAAAAATCTTGAGAATGCTGTTACTTCATACATGTGCAACAAGATCTTGAGTCTTATGTCCTGTCCTGCCTCATCTTGACTGTACTAGATACCAGTACCTATAACAATTCATCCTTTCTAAACAGTCTGTATGAAAAACACATAGAAAGACATCACAAAGGCCATTTAACCATACTTGAATTTGTGTTATTAGTCAGATATAATAAGTGGTAAATTAAATAAACTTTACAGTAGTAAAAAGGTTATAGATTGCTAGATGTTCGGTAAGCATCCTATTAGAGGAAAATTTTAGAACATGTTTATGCAACTTTTATTCATATTTTGGATGGTAGGCTTAGCATAACCGGTTAAATAATCTATTTTTCTGATATTAAATGGTTTTCAATAGAAATTAATTTGTAGCCCATTAGACTTATTACCTAACATATGGCGATCACCCAGCAAAACTGACATATATTGGTTTTGTGCAGACAGCAATGGCTTAAGGGCCATAGTGCATAAACACTTACAATGGTTAAAAACTAGAACAGGTGCCATGCCATGCAAGTGTGATGCTACAGAAAGTTCTGTGCAATTTAAATGAAACAATGTGCAACGTAGCTAAAACTATTAAGCAAGCTTATTTGATGGGTTTCCTCTGGTGTTGATTAAAGAGAGTGTCAAGTAGTTGTACATGGCGAAGTGGAAAATCATTGGTTTGCACCCACATCTAGATACCATGAATATGTCTATCTCTCTTGTCTACAGTTATCCCCCTATGCAGCAAATGAAGAGCTTTTCTTTTGCACTGTTTCAATAACAAGAAAAAAATCACCTTGAAAGTTACAATTTTTCAAAATCCACTTTAAAATATGATTCCTGTCTCATAGTTCTTATGAAGAGCTGGCCGCAATGAAATGTAAAATGGAAATAAGTTTTATTAGTACAAATTTCAGAGCCCAGTCTTCTGCCTGGGTGCTGCTTTTCCATGTTCATCTGAGTTAGAAAGAGGAACATTTGGCTCTACTTGAAAAGCCACTAAGCAACCCTAATTAGAGAAGAAAAAAAGACCTTTTTCAAGCATAGCGTTGCACACATTAACTTGTATTTTTAAGCAGTTAAGACACCTTTCATGAAACCAAACAGAATATTGCTAAATGATGCAGCTGTTTCTGGAATATCTTTAAGTACACATTTCAGGAACAAAAGGAAACCAATATATCTAGAACTAGAATTGAAAAAGAAAAATTAAAAGGGATTGATTAATACTTTAAAGAAAAATTTCCTATGCCTGTTTCATCAACTGGTGAAATTATTTGATCAGTTGTTCAATCAATAAGAGAAAAACCCTCTAAATTCTCCAAAATCATGATTTTCTGATGAACTAAAAATGGAGGAAAAACTATTTTGATCCTCCAAAATAATCACTCACTGTTATGTCTGAGCAGTAATTGAGTGCACTCAAAACACCTGAATATTTCATACTTAACAAAGGCACAGAGCAGAGTAAGCAGGTTACCGAGGACTGCAACCAGGTAAGTATCTCAATGGTATCAGTCAACTGCCTCAACACTTTCAGGTGCATCCCATTAGGGTCCATGGAATTCTGTCTATCCAACCTGTTTAAATGATTCCTAACCTGATCCTTCCCCACTAAGGTAAGTTTTTCTGTCTCTGAACTTTTTCACTGATCTCTGTGGCCTTGGATTCCTGAGAGCAAGTCTAACCAAAAAAAAACTAAAGCAAAGAAAGCACCGAGTATACTTTTTTCCATGACTCCTGCATCACCAGCTTCCCTGCCCCATTCACCAATGGGCCCACACTTTTCCTATTCTTTTTTATTTTATGCTAATATACCCATAAAAATCTTTATTGTTGCCTTTCAATTTCTTCATCAGATTCTACTTTCCTAACCTCATCCCTGCATGCTCAGAATGTATATCTGAATTCTCCCTAGGCCATTTCACCATACTTCTACCTCTCCTGCACTTCTTTTTTAGGTCTGAGTTTTGTCAGGAGCAGCTTTTTATCAATGTAAGGCTCCTGCTTGATTTCCTGCTTGTCAGGAGCAGATAATTCTTCATCTTCAGGATGGATATCCTTGAAAATCAACCAGCTGTCCCAGACCATTTCCCATAGGATTATTCCAAGCAGGTCCCTGAACAGGCCGAACTCTGTGCTCCTGAAGACCAGGGTTGTAATCCTGCTTTTTATTTTTTCCCCTTCTCTTGGGATCCAGAACTCCACCATCTCATGGTCACTGCAGTCATAGTTGGCCCTGACCCTCACATCATTGACCAGTCCTTCCTTATTTGTAAGTAAGAGGCTCATCAGAACAGAGCTCTTTGCAAAGGGAGGAGCTCTTTGGATTCTTGATTGATTCTGTCATCAAGTTGTCATCAGAAACCTCCTGGATTGCTCATGCTTACTGTGCTGCCTCTGAACCAGGTTTCTCATGGGGACCAAGGCCTGTGAACGTGAGGCTTCTTCCCATTTTTTAACAAGGCCCCATATACTTCTTCTATCTAATCAGAAACAGGTACATGCACCAGACTTGAAGAACTAATCCATTCCTATTTATGAAGCTGACACTTTTTACTGACTTTTTACAGAGAGGAGTTGATTTTCACATCTTCAAAGTCTGTGGATGATATGTGGAAACAAATAAATACTCATTGGCTCTTAGCAATATCTGTATTCTGGAGTAGTTTGCCTCTTGCCATTGCAGGACTGGAAGCTCTAGGATGAGCTACAGTCACGTATAATACATTCACAACAGCAAAGCCCAAGTTGCTTTTTACAAACTAAAAACATGTTTTGTAACTAGTAGACTTTACACAGTCCATTCCAATTAATGAAGTATTTTACATAAGAACAGTTTTGGGCTTGGTTTGCTTTGGCTTGATTTACAGCAACTGTAGGTACTTAAAAAGCCTCTTTAGAGAAACAAGAACGGTAGAATTTTTAATTGACAGTGGCACTTTACTCACTGTAAATTTATGTTCATAGAATGTTTTTCATTTGCATAAACTCCAAATCTAGAATTCAATTTTAAAATTTTTTAAAGTCATATTTAATCATCTTACATCTCTTTTTACCAAAATGTACACTTATCCATAGGATATGAATGATTGATTAACTGTGCATCAACTGTATGCAACAGATAAGGAAAGGACATTAATCCAGAAAATAAAACCTTTACGTAGTACATTATAACTGGAAGATAAACAACATGCAAATACCCAAGGCAGGAATGATACTCTTAAGAGATTGCTGTGAAATATAAATATAACCACTCAGTGGAACTTCTGCTTATGCCTTACATACTAGGTCTACAAACTACTCTCCTGAAAGACCTGGATTAAAAAAGGATAAATGTAGCCACACTAAGAGCTTTCAGATGTTTCTGTATCAGAGACTGTGGTAGTTTATTAACAGCCATCAGCTAATAAAGACCTGTGAGGATTATATGCTCTTTGACTTTTGTGAGGAGAGGAATTACACTAAATAAGTCTGAGTGGCAGCTTATAAATTTACCATTACAATTAAGCAGTGGTTTATTAAAAATTTACATAGTGAAAAATAATGATGATTTTATTTGTGTTTGATCCCTAACTGGCTGATTATCATTGTAGAGATTCTTCTGTTCGCTATTGTCAAATAATCAGAGTATTTTGTAAAAAGGATATTTCTGCCTTACACGTGTGTCTAATGTTTTCAAAAAAGGGAAAGGTATTCATACTGAAATAGCTACCTAAGACCTAACCAGATTTGGAAGGTCAAATCAGCTCTTGTCAGCAAAACTCGTTCTCACACACCACTAATTGTATTAGTATAGCTCATATCTGGCATAACTACCAGAGCATGTACTCTCAGGTGACTTTGCCTCTAGAATCCAGTGGTGTACATTAGCTGTATGTGTCCACTCACGAGATGCTTTCACCCACTATAATCCTGCAAGCTAGACTCACACCTCTGTTTTATCTCTCATTTGTATTCTACAGGTGAGAACTTAACAGCTGAGACATTCATGGACATGAGAGTGAGTATGATTCTTACATTAAGCAGAAGCAATCACCAGAAGACCCTTAAGTGACAATTGGTGAGCTTGTTTTGCTGTATTGTTGTGCATGAAGATGAGAACATGTGGAGCAAAGTCAGATCCCGGTGTGAACCTGCTCTTCAGGAAAATGACACAGAAGCATGTTGCCATTCCAATACAGCAACCTTTACAAGCATTTCTCTGTCTTTTTTATCCATAAAATAAATGACTGGCAGGTAAACGTTTCAGCGTTTGAGCTGTTAACCAGTAATAAAATACTACTGAAGACATACTTAAATGTATATTTAATGTTTCATAGATAGGAATAAAAGAAATAGGATAAAAGGAAAACTTTGAATCTACATGAATTTCCCCATGTACTGCCTATTTTAGCTTAGATTGCTAATAATAAGCTTAGGTTTTAGCTTATTGATATCCAGATGGACGGAGCCAACTGTGTCTTGAACTTTAAGTTTTTAGATTCAGATTTTAAATTATTGGGAGTGAGATAAATTCTGATGGTAACATTAATTCTGTCTCTGTAAAATTAAGATAAACAAAGTAACTTTTTTTTTTTTGCATATACAATCTTATTATCAACTTACCAAGATAGGAATAGTGACTGTGACTTGTTCAGGGAGATAGGCTATGGCTATCTTCAATTAGATTGAGTCCATATGAAAACAAATCCTAATACTGAGACAGAATTATACGGTGATATAAGAGATCTTTAAGAGACAAAAAAGCTATCCTGAGTAGCATACCGGGCATTATTCAAAATGTTACTACTGAAAAGCCCTCCAAAGTTATCAAAATATACTCTGATTCAGCTTCCTTGCATGAATTTAAAAAGTCAACAACTTTATTATGGTAGTGCTTTAGGGAGGAAACTCTCAAAAAAAAAGAAACAATAACAATTAAAAGAGAGTAACGTTTGAAGACAGCATAGAAAGAATTAGCAAACTGGGTCAAATGCATAGCACCTGTCCAAGAATATTTTAGAAAGACAAAAATAAAGTCTGATGTGCGTGACACTGTAAGATAAAAGACAATGTTAGAAATAAAGGCGCATCTTTAAAAAATCAAAGTCATGTTTAAGGCACGATAATCAATTATAAACTCTGGCAGGTTAAAAACACGAGGCAGCAAAAAAGAGAATCTGAGAAACACTTGGAAGGGCTATATGCATTTATATATATACATATATGAATATTTAGGCACATTAGGGAGGAGGGAATCTGCCAGAGAGTTTGTAAAGCCAACGGATGACTGACAACATAAAAGATTTCTCAGAGAAGATAAGGTTATAACAGAAAAATAAAATTTTTCATAGCTGTGTTCACCTTGGACAGCAGAAGGAGGTTTCTAATGTTGGAATCTTTTCTGAGTAACGTCCTCTTCCTTAAAGTGAATCCAAATGAAATAGAAAATGCATTAACAAAATGAACAATAATGTAACACTAACACTAGGAACAGATTACATTCAATTTAAGTTCATCTGGCCTGAAACTATATGACATCAGAAAAAAAGAAAAGCATCAACTCTGATGGTAAAATTTTTTAGAGGATCCTGGAAGAGATTCGAGGAAGAAAAGGCCAGAAGGCCTCACACATTTGTGAGACAAACTACTCCATAAGAGAATGAGTAGGAATAGATAGAATAAAACCATCAACACAGTTTTCTAAGGAAAGACATTCTTGCAAACCCAAGAGTTCTTCAGGATACTTGATATGCACATGGACAAAGAAAGTGGGGGTGATGATGCAACTTATCTGAGTTTTCAAAAGTCACTTGAGAGAGATTTCATATTACAAATACTTAAAGAAACTCAACCAGGAAAGATTAAATGGAAAACTAGCAAATAAAATAGTTACACTACTGGAAACAAAGAACTGAATTGGAGCACAAGTTTTTGCACTAGAGAAAGATTAGCAACGTTCTACAGTGCATTTTTGTCTTATCGTATTCATCAGATTGATGAATGACCTAGAAAAGTAAAAAACAGTGAGTGACAAAGTTTACTGACATTTAATACTAGGCAACAAAATTAAAGATGATGCTCTAACATGAAGAAAGGCAGAAGGAGCTTTCACGGCTGAATTACTGATAAAATTATAAACTTTCATGTAGACCAAGTAATGCATACAAATAAACAAATCCTAATTTTATATACGTAATGATAGTCTCTGAAGTGGCTTTTATTACTCAAAAATGAGATTTCAGGACTATAATAGGTAGTTCCAAAAAATGTCATCTCAGAGCTCAGGAGAGATAACAAAAGCAAATCAGATGCTAGGATTTATTAGGAAAGGAAAAAGATTAACAGCATAATGGTATTTTCTACTATATAATTCCTTATCAACACCGGGTAGTGTTTGATTCTTTATCTTAAAACAGTATATAGACTGGAAAAGTTATGAGGAAGATGACACTAATTATCTAAGTATAAATGACAATGATTAAGTTGACTCATTACCCTGGGAAAGAGATACGCAGAAGAGGTATGATAGAAAGACATAAAATTTCAAATGGAATAGCACCTTCAGGATGGACATGGGATCCGACCCAGCCAGCACGGCTTTGTGAGGGGCAGGTCCTGTCTGACCAACCTGATTTCCTTTTATGATCAGGTAACCCGCCTGGTGGATGAAGGGAAGCCTGTGGAAGTAGTCTATCTGGACTTGAGCAAAGCCTTTGACACTGTCTCCCATGGCATACTCCTGGATAAACTGGTAGCCCATGGCTTGGACAGGTGCACTCTCAGCTGGGTTAAGAACTGGCTGGATGGCCGAGCCCAGAGAGTGCTGGTGAATGGGGCTGCGTCCAGCTGGCGGACGGTCACCAGTGGTGTCCCTCAGGGATCAGTGTTGGGTCCAGTTCTGTTTAACACCTTCATCGATGATTTAGACGAGGGGATTGAGTCCATCATAAGTAAATTTTCAGATGACACCAAGTTGGGAGGGAGTGTTGACTGCCGGAAGGCAGAAGGGCTCTGCAGAGGGACCTTGATAGGCTGGAGAGATGGGCTGAGTCCAACGAGATGAAGTTCAACAAGGCCAAGTGCCGGGTCCTGCACTTTGGCCACAACAACCCCATGCAGCGCTACAGGCTGGGGACAGAGTGGCTGGAGAGCAGTCAGGTGGAAAGGGACCTGGGGGTACTGATTGACAGGAGGCTAAACATGAGCCAGCGGTGTGCCCAGGTGGCCAAGAAGGCCAATGGCATCCTGGCCTGTATCAGGGATAGTGTGGCCAGCAGGACGAGGGAAGTGATCCTTCCCCTGTAGTCAGCGTTGGTGAGGCCACACCTTGAGTATTGTGTTCAGTTCTGGGCCCCTCAGTTCAAGAAAGATATTGAGGTGCTGGAGAGGGTCCAGAGAAGAGCAACAAAACTGGTGAAGGGACTTGAGCACAAGTCCTATGAAGAGAGGCTGAGGGAGCTGGGGTTGTTTAGCCTGGAGAAGAGGAGGCTCAGGGATGACCTCATCGCTCTCTACAAGTATCTGAAAGGAGGTTGTAGACAGGTGGGGGTCGGACTCTTCTCCCAGGCAACCAGCAACAGAACAAGAGGGCACGAGCTTAGACTCTGCCAGGGAAGGTTTAGGCTGGATATCAGAAAAAAAGTTCTTCACAGAACGAGTAATCAGGCATTGGAATGGCCTGCCTAGAGAGGTGGTGAATTCACCTTCTCTGGAGGTTTTTAAAATAAGACTGGATGTGGCACTTAGTGCCATGATCTAGTAATCATGATAGTATTGGATTAAGGGTTGGACTTGATGATCTTGGAGGTCTCTTCCAACCCAGATAATTCTATGATTCTATGAAAAGGAAACAATTGTTCAGGTGTTGGTTGTTTGTTGTTTTTTTTCTTTACAAGAACTAGCTGGTACAAAATAAACAAAAAACCTGCTCCTCTGCACAGTCTGTACTTAGTGTGGAGTTCTTTGTCACAGGACATCACAGATACAAAGTAGTCACTAGGGTACCAGAAGAAATTTAACAAATTCATGGGGACAGAAGAAGGTCCATCTGTATCTGTTAAATACAGAGAGACCTCATCAAGGTCTGAATGGCTTTGTGCCAAAATGCTGGAAGCTGGAGAGTGTCCCTACCAAGTCTTGCTGTGTGGTTATCCTGTTCTCATTCTTCCCTAATGGTCAGTGTCAGAGATAGGCATTGTTTTGGGTGGACCTTGGGACTGACATAGAAGCTGTTCATAGCCATCACGTGATAATCTTTTTAAATGAACATTTTAGGATACACAACCTTCACTACTGAAGAAAATTGCCTTTAAAATGCTTAAAAATGTCAAGCTATATCAATATTTAAGCAAAAAAAACCACTAAACAGTATACTGATTTAAAGAATCAAAAATTAAGGAATCTTGAAAGCTTGAATTAAATATTTTGGAACTCCTCTCTGTTGACGCGGAAATCATGTACTCGTCACACAATCAATGTGATCAGATAGAAGCCAAGTTTATTGCTTTACTGCTAACAGTTATATACTCTATCTTACTTACTTTCCCGCATAACAATAAGAACGATTGGTTAACATGTGCTGTTCACTCAAATAATGCTTCTTTACAATATGTCAGTCTCTACTGTCCATCCCTCTCTGTTGTAAGTTTCAGGTCCTGTTCAAGGTCTTAGTTTCAGTCACGCGTGCATTGCCCCCCTTTCTTGTTTTTCACTTGCTAGGCTGTTTATCTTGCCAAATTCCTCTTGCAGGTATCCTAGCAACAACATTCCTGCACGGCCTGCTGATAGCTCTATGCCTTAGCCAGACTAAGGTCCTGCTGCTCTGGATTGCCCAGAACATGCCCTTGGTCTTCCAAAATCCTACACCTCTCTCACTATTTAATGAAACCGTACTTTACAATTATATTACAGACCATAAATAAGGAGAAACTGTGACACCATACCAGCAGATTAACAACACTGTGTAGTAGTAAAAACATCTCAAACGCCAGTGTTACAGTAAAGCTCTAGGACATGCTGTGGCCAGTAGCAATAAGTTTTATTTGCAAGTTGCACAACAGCGAGTTTAGGAAATTTCTGCCATGAGTGTGGCAGCTACCACAGTCAGAGAGCATTAGGAAAATGGATACTTCTTAAATAGCATGGGTTTCCTTGCTGAATCACAATGCACCTCTATCACATAATTAATATTTTTCCTTTAACTGCCTTCTTGTGATTCAACTTATTAAAATAAATGGAAAAGGAACTTCTCACTAAGAAAGGATTATATCTAACAGACGACTGCCTAGACTGTTGTTCAATAACCAAGTTTGAGAAGAACTTACCTTAGTCTGAGAAAAAGTTCTGAATATCACCTTGATAGTCAAGTAAGATACAAATCTATCAGACAGGAAATAAAGTTGTACCATTTTAGGACTATCCTTGTCACAGAAATCAATTTAAAACAAGGGTGATGGTTTATTTGCTGAGAAACTTTCTCAGCATTGTTCTATCTTTTGCACTATCACTGTTTGTTTTTCTCCTTTTTATTCTCTTACCACAAGAGTATTTGTTAATAATGCAACACAACAGATCACAGAATCATAGAATGATTTCAGTTTGAAATGACCTTTAAGATCATCAAGCCCAACCATCAATCCAGCCCTGCTAACCACTAGACCACATCCCCAAGTACAACATCAACCCGTCTTTTAAACCCTTTCAAGGATGGTGACTCAACCACCTCCCTGGGCAGCCTATTCCAATGCTTGATAATCCTTTCAGTAAAGAAATTTCTCCTAATATTGAACCTCAGTCTCCCCTGGTGCATTTTGAGGCCATTTTCCCTTGTCCCCTGTCAGTAGTGACCAGGAAGAGGAGACAAACCCCCACCTTACTACAACCTCCTTTTAGGTAGATGCAGAGAGCAATATGGTGCCACCTCAGTCTCCTCCAGACTAAAAAGCCCCAGCTTTCCGTAAGGCTTGTGCTCTAAACACCTCACCAGCTTCGTTGCCCTTCTCTGGACACATTCCAGTAGCTCAATGTCTTTCTTGTAGTGAGAGGCCCAAACCTAAACACAGTACTCGAGGTGCAGCCTCACCAGCACTGAATACAGGGAAAGGATCACTTCCCGAGTCCTGCTGACCACACTATTTCTGATGCAGGCCAGGACACCGCTGGCCTTCTTGGCCACCTGGGCACACTGCTGACTCATATTCAGCTGGCTATCAATCGATATCTCCACGTCCTTCTCCTCCAGGCAACATTCCAGCCACTCCTCTTCAAGCCTGTAGCATTGCTTGGGGTTGTTGTGACCCAAGCAATGACCCCAAGCAGAGGACCCGGCACTTGGCCTTGCTGAACCTCATGCAACTGGACTCCCCCATTGATCCAGCCTGCCCAGGTCCCTCTGAGAGCTTGTCTACCCTCAGGCAGATCAACACTCCTCCTAATTTAGTATCACCTACAAACATACTCAAGGTGCACTCCATTCCTTCATGCATATCATTGATAAAGATATTAAATAGAACTGGTCCCAGTACTGAGCCATGGGGAATACCACTTGTGACTGGCCACCAGCCAGATTTAACTCCACAACCTTTTGTGCCCCACCATCCAGACAATGTTTTACCCAGTGAAGTGTATGCCCATCCAAGCCATGAGCCACCAGTTTCTCTAGGAGAATGCTGTGGGACACATGTCAAAGGCCTTACTAAAGTCCAGGTAGACAATGTCCACCGTCTTTCCCTCACCTACTAGGTGAGTCACCTGGTCATAGAAGGAGATTAGGTTAGTCGAGCTGGACCTGCCCTTCCTGAACCCATGCTGACTGGGCCTGATCCCCTGGTCGTCCTGCATATACTGTGTGATGGCACTAAAGGTGATGTGCTCCATAAACTTCTCTAGTACTGAGGTCAGTCTGACAGCCTTGTAGTTCCCTAGGTCCTCCTTCCAGCCCTTCTTGTAGATGGGCGTCACAATCGCATGCCTCCAGTCAACTAGGATTAGAAAGAGAAGAATGCACAACATGTATGACATTGCTATGAAAGGAAAGATTATCAGAGCACTAAGAAAAATTAATTACATGAATGTACTGGAATAACTATTCCTAGTTTTACGAAAATCAAATGATATATATAAAAAAGGCTACTCACATTCTTTCCATTTGTACTTAGTGCAAATTGTACATCAACACAATCTTATGTTATAATTTTCAGACAACATGGTATAATTCAAAAATGTGTCATTCTTAGGCATAATTTTTTTTGTTTTTCTGTTTTCTCAACTTCCCTGACATAATTTCTTTTTCCCATAACTCCACCCTTGTGTCACATGTCAAAGACAAATTGTTCAATTAATTAATGTACCAATATGTTCATTGATAGAAGCTATTTCCAGTATCAAAATAATATGACTGTGCTAAATAATAAGCTTGATTATGCACTCTCTTCTCACGTCATATCTTGAGCAAGTATCTTTAAATAACACCAGTGTGAATATGCACTCTACAAACTCTACAACACTCTGAGATTACCGTGACACTGAGTGTATCAAGACAACTGAAATGTGTAATTTTTCTACAAAATCAAAGATTGGCATTGTGTGACATCACATCAATGTACATACAGATATGAAGAACAGCAGAACAGAAGGACAGTCAAACCGAATTATCTTCAACAGTTGCTAAAGGCAGTGCCTATGGAACAGTGTACGAATAGGGCAAATGCTGGTGAGGGGTGATGGTATCCTAGCACCCATACGTTTACATCTTTGTGGATTTGAGATCATTTGTAAGTCCTTAGCAGCCCTGAAGGCTGCTGCTGTCCTGTGAACTTTGTCCAGTATCCTATCGAACTCATTTAGGCTTTCTGTGTCAGCAGCAGCCTCCAGAACAGAGTCCTGAAAATACTTACGCAATCACAATGATTTGGCCAAGGGGTCAGTGGTTTTGAAGATACCTAAAAAATCTTAATGTGAAGCTTAATAACTTCAAATGAATAACATAGAAAAGCCTGATCTTTGTAAAAAAAGTGGGAAAAAATTTAAAGAAGAAGAAAATTACTTATACACAGATATGTCTTTATATTAAATATCATGCATTTAAATTTCAGCATCACAAACATTTGAACAGGTTAATTTCAACTGAACATAGAATCTAAGAAAAACGCTGCAAAAGCAGAGATAATTTATTACTAATTCTGAGATATCTAGTAAAAAGGAAGTTCTGCAGAAGAAACATTTTCCTATTTTTACTGCAATTTAGAAGAATTTACAGCCTTACCGTACATGCCACAGTTGACTACATGCCTTTGGAACACAACCAAAAAGAAGACAACCAAAGGCCAAGTCTAAAGTTTACTGAGGCTGGAAGAGAACTCCTTTTGATTTCAGAAGCATTAGTGAAGGCACAGAAGCATCTGTAATTATATGTCCGTCGGTAATAGCAGTTTGTAAGGAAAGCATGTTTTCAGTTTGCCCAGGTGCCCTTCAGCAGCTTTTGAAATCTATCGTAATCAGATGAGTCAACATGGTAATAATCAAACTCCTAACATTTGTGCACAATACTCCATTTCTTTAGGGAGTTACAACTTCCAGACATATTGCACAACCATTTCCATGTATAAGGCCTCACTCTCCTTGGTCAAACACCTAGGCAACTATCATAGCACTGACTTGTTAAGAAATCACATACAGTAGAATCTGTCATTATTAACAAAATATAAATTAGAAGTATAAATTTATATGAGTCTGAAAGAAACACACTGTTGTGTGAATATTCACATTTGAACTTGGTAGTAAAATCGTGGCTTTTAAAAGCGCCTTCAGATCAGAGGAGACAATACTAAGGAGCTTAAAGCAGTGCAGTATATGGGAATACTTCTTGCTGACAGTATGTCTCAGAGGTTCAGCATATACCACCTTTGTTCTGTGATCTTCAGGAGTTTTCTACTGCCTCCTGGGTAGACTATAAGTCTGTGACCCACAAAACCTAAAATAGCTTTAATACTTCACTACTTGAGAGAATGCTTCCTTCTTCATGCCATATTACAGAGCTACCATTTGTAGAAACCTTTGTATTTCTCTCCTACTTCATAAAGAGAGCTTCTGGATGTGCTACAGAAAGGGATCATTGCCTTGACAATTGAAGCTCATTGCATCAAACCAGAAGGGACTGTTTGTGTCACTGAGTCTGTTCCTCTGCTATCAGAGGACTGTAACTCCTTTATTTAATAGAATATTTTGTCTTCTTTAGTATCTGAATCATTGGCCATCCAAGTATATTGCAGTTGCATTGACACTGTCAGATGGGTAAGGCAGCTGAAGGTCCCCTTTAAGCCTCTGTTACAGGACTTGAAAGCTTTTTAAATCTTGAGGCTCATGACTGCCTGACCTGCAGGAAGATTGAAGCATTGCTACTTTAGCAAGACAAACATTGTTAAGACATTGTGGTATCTCATCCAATGTTAAAAAGGTATTTATGCACATGTGCACACAAAGTTTACAGGTACATGACAATAAGTACATCATGCAGCACTGAATGAATGGGATGCCACAGGACAATCTCAAACTGCTACACTATCCTACAAGTTCTCCTCAATTTCCTCCTCCCACCTCAACATTGACATGGTGAAGAGAAACAGAGACATGAAAGTTACTTGTGGGAACTAATAAGCATGCCTGAAACAAAAAAAATGTTCCCTTCTCCCACATAATTCTGTACCTCATCTTGGTAGATTCACAGAATTACAGAATCATAGAATATCTCAAGTTGAAAGGGACCCGTAAGGATCATTGAGTCCAACTCCCTGCTCTGCATATGTTTAACAGCATCATTCAGATACTCCTTATTTGATGTTTCCATTAGATTGGTAGTTATTACAGCAACACTGGAATTTCTTTAGTAGAAAACTAGCTTTACTCATATAAATATAGCCCTGTAAGCCTTCACATTGGAAGAAGAAATTTACTATGCATATGCTTTATAAGTTCCAGAGAAGCAAAACCCAGAAATGTTCAGAGAGAATTTGCACTATATATATGCAGTTTGAGAATTATGGCCTATTATATGCTTTATATCCCAGTGGACGAACCAAAAATGTCCCTAGGAAATCTAAGGTTTTGATACATGCATTCATGCCAACCATGTTTCATTGATTGATGCTAGTTAGCATTATACACAAGTGCAAGGACCATCGAACAACTTAGCTGTTTTATACATTTCAGTATATATATATTAAAAAAATATATATAGTATTTTCAACATCCTGTATCCTCACATAAAAGGCTGAATTGTCTATCTAGCAAATGTTCCAAATAGGCATGTAAAAAAAAAATTTGCTAAAGATGATAGAATATGTCTTAACAGTTCTTTGAAAAGCAAGTGTAGTACTGATAGGGTAGGCTGGGTTTTCCAAATAGTGAAAAATTGGTGTACAGATTCTCTGGCATTTAACATCTCCAAAGAAGTCCACAGGCGTTTTGTTCCATTTGACTCCTGAAGGTGCAATTGCACATTGAATGTGTAGGCTTGCTAAATTGGATTTTCCCCATTAGAATCCTCCCTTCCCAAACTCACAAAGTGAGTGCCAGGATTTTCCACCCCCCCAGAGATGTCAGCGTTCACTGGATATGAATTATAAAGTGTTAATTAGTATTTGCATAGGCAAGAATGAGAAAAGTTTTGTTGGATTCATCTATTCAATTGCTTTCTTTCTATAAAAATATTCTTTTTCTACAAATCAGTGCCCAGGAACATGACTAACATAAATACAGTACAGTAAGAGGGAAATGAAGTGGGTAATAGACTGACATGGGAGAGGTGTTTGATGTTGTCCAATGAAAATGTGTACTGAAAATTGGATCACAGTGAATCGACACTTAGAATCTACACTATCTTGAATCCAAACTATATAATCTCATATTTCAGCTCCAAATGTGTAATTAGCGAGCCATTTATCTCTCTTTGGTGCATTGATATACTTGCTCTCATGCAAGGACTGTCAGCAAAGGTGTACCAAAAAGGGAAACCAGCAAGTTGTATGTAAGCCTCACCACTCCATCATTTTATCATTTCCTTTCTGCTGGCCATCAGAAAGATGAATGTTTTCTTATTCTTTGTTAAAAATCTAGCCTACTTCTGTCACACTGCACACAAATGAAGTGATTCAGCCTTTTGTCTGTTTTCATTTGTGCTTAGTAACAGAAAATAAATTTACATCATAATTTAACAGAATGCTGCTTGGAGCCTACTTTTTTTGTGTGTGTGTGGTGTCTAAATAGACGGGAATAAAATAATTTAGGAACACTAACATGAAACTGAAATCTCAGTGTACTTCTGTTCTCTTTCTTGATCTTTGGACATAGGCAGCCTGCAGAATATCTAGTAACACAGCCACAGAAATGTCACACATACACAGAGCTAGAAGGGAAAAACTGCATTGATTGATTTAATGACCTCAGTTTTTACATTGATAAGGGACACTAAGAGGACTTCAGAAGGTAGCTTTAAACACAGTTTAATTCTGCAAGAATAAATATCTTCATTTGTTTATCAGATATCTTTGATCAATACATAGCTATATAGATAATGTCTATACAGATTATCTGCAGCTATATAGAAATAGAATTTGTTCTAACAAAGTGTGAAGAAATCAACAGTCTCCTTTGAAATTCCTTTATATAAGGAAAATTTTCTTTCTGTTTCAGGTCTGTTTGTAGTTCATCTAGCATTTTGTTTGAAGGCTTCTTCCTCTTTTGTCGGATCTAGACTGCCTACATTTCCTTTAAATCTTTCAATAAGAATTTATCTGAAAGCATTTAATAATTGATACATTTAACTTCCTATCCTTTGGAGATTACCATGGCTAAAAGGCTGACTTAAGCATTATCGTCCTTGTTGCTTTTGAAACACCTGAGTTATTCCAAAAAACAGAAGGTAAGTAAAAACTCATTCACAAACAAGAACATTGAGAATTCGGGATGTAGCCAGGTATTTGCTTAAGGTCCTTCAGATGTCAAGCCCTGTGAAACATGAATTTTAATTCCCTGACTTCAAAAACTGAGTTTGAAAGAATACATGGATGATTAAAAGAATGGATAGAAGATAGTATTTTGACACAAAATCTGTTTTATTAAGGATTATTTAATTAATTTAAAAAAACCCTCAAGGTAAACACTAATCATTGGTTAGTGTTAGTGAAATAGAGAAGCTGACACAAAAGCAGACTTCTACTCTTGTCATTCAGAGCAGGTCCTAATTTGTGAAGCCAAGGGACTCACAGAGAATTGTGGGCTGTCCCAAAACCTGGGTGACAGGCTGCGTGGCAGGGCTAAGGGAAGCATCTCTCAGCCATTCTGGAATGCAGTCATACAGACTGTTTATGACAGACCCCTACCTAGAGAACAAGGCTATTTGCTCCCTTCTTCCAGGCAAGGACACCACGGTAAATTTGCCTCTGCATCTTGAAAGAGTAGGCAGTGGCTATGTAATTTATTAGTAGGGTACTAAGAATGACCCCAGAGTCCCACCCTAATGACTTCTGGCATTTGCACCCACAGAAGGACAGGACCTCAGTAGGTTCATTGCTTAAAGAAAAATCAGTGCATGACAGCTAGCTTACTGCTGCTTTTTCTTCCTGGATAACATTTGGGAAAGATACACCTGAAAAGAGCAGTAATCTCTGTTAGACATTAAGAGGGTCTATAAAAGAAATAAGGCTGAACCAGAAGTCATGATTTTTCTCTGCAGCCTTGGACAAGCTTAACTTTTAACTTTAATTAGTGACAGTTTACAGATAAATGGCTCAAAGTAGAACCCAAATAATAACTTCTGAAGTCAGGGAACATTGCACTTCCCACACATTCAGTTGCTGGAGTCTACATAAAGGAAACTAATTCTTTTGGATAATACATTTTGTATAGCATTTTTATAAGTAAGTCATCTTATGATGCCATTAAGAAGAATAATTTTTTCCCTCTGATCTTTGTATGAAGTCAAGGGGTTACTATGGGGTACCATGTGCCACATTTGCTTGAAACACAGATACATATACTCCTATGCTAACAGTGTACACTGAAGAAATTCTAATAAGAGTAACGTAGAAATCCTCTCATTGCTCTGGTATAAATAAAACCTGATGCATTTATTTTTAAAGCATGAAGCCTAATAATGTAGGTGTTCTTTTCTGCAGAGGGAAAAGGTAGTCTTTAAAATAAGTAAACATGCTACGTTAGAAAGAAACAAAAATCAGTGTAAGCAATGCAATACCAGCCTATCTGCAATGATTTCATTGGCTAGAGCTAGAAGTAAATGCACTCTCACATTTTTTTATTTAGAGGGAGAACTATGACCGTCCATCTCAGATGGCACTGAAATCTGTTCATAGCTGAAATTATTTAGAACATTCATCCATCCATAATGAATCCTTATCCATACCATGTGATTTTCTTGCTTTCTCTAAGCATCTTTTTTCCTTCCTATTTTGCTCTGTTCTTAACTTAAATGCTTGAGGTTGTCCTACTCTCCTTTATGTGGAGATAGACTGGAACCAGACATAAGGGAATGTTCTATGCCATTTCCATGGTTTGCAGCATGCACAATACCTTGGAAATTATGCAAGATTTATCTAGGATAAACACAGGCTTCTGTTATTATTCCCTAATGAAGATTCTCAGTGATATTTTGAAGAGCTAAAAATACATTTTGAAATTGTTTGTATTCCTGTACTATAATCTCAATGAAATTTTCTTAGTTTGCCTCTCCACACTGGTACTGCATGTATCTGCAAGAAATCCCTCCTGATCTGGAGAGAGCAAGCTAGAATCCCTGCAGAGGGAAACACTTCAAATTCTGAGGCAAGAGATGAGCAGCTTTGCATATTATTTTTTAGATTATAACCCCTGTACTTTCTAGCATTGCCCAACTGTGTTAGAATTCATTATTGATTGAAACTATTGTTTTGAAATCTTCTATTTATGAACAGAAGAGGATATTCGATGTTGGGATTCAAACATTATCTTTTACCTTTGTTTTGTAGTTTATAATATGCTCGTGATGGTAAACGTCGTTCATCAGATGTTTTCAGTTTTAATTGCATAATTAGATATGTATCTATTCTTATCCACAGTTACTAACAGCTCTAACGCAGTAGTATTTTCTTTCTGAAAGCTGAAATTAAGGAGGATTACCGTCAATGAAACAACGGTGTTATCCATTCTCAGTGAATACTCATGACTAATGCTGTATCAGACAAGCTGACTGCCTAGCTGTGAAAGAGCAACTGAGAAGTGAAAGTGAATATTCACCAGGGACAGTATTGTTCACCAAATAACAAGCATCAAATAGATCAAATGTAGCTGAAATATAAAGTCACTACCTCTTGCTTATTGAATGTTTCTGTACAGGTAAAGGACAAACCTACAAATCAATTGAAAATATTTCAGTACTAAACTAGGCTTAAAATTGTGATACTCTTCAGCCATCTCCTCTGTAACATGTACATTGACATCATCCTTCAAACAGAAACTTTTAACCAGAATGACTGTGAATCAAACAAATTAATATTTTCTAACTTTGGTTCCTGTGGCCAAATTTCTGTTCTCTTGTTTATTGAAACCAGACATATATAAGTAGATACGTTTTAACATTAATTTTTAGAGTAGACATTCAATATGAGGCATTGTTCATAGATTGACAATTAATGTAGATTGTCAATGTGCATTAACCCTCTCCAACCTGCCCCTAGAACATTGCCATTTTATCTTTTGCTAAAAAATCATTTGTTCATGCTTGAATGCATGAATTGTGAATGATACCAATAATTGCCTCTAGATAACACACTCGATGTGTGTTAGCTATATATCAAAAGAGACTGACAAATTAAAAAAAATAGATTCATGTCAAACTAAGAAAGCATATAGGAAAGGTGCTATATCTATTTCATTCAAATGTACGCTGTTAAAGAAAAAATAGATTATAAGTCTTCAAACATAGAATTCTTTTATCTCATCAGGGAACTTGGTTCTTCCAAAGAAAAGAAAATCAGTCATCTAATGAAATCCATTGTTTTTTTACCCTACCTAGCTTCATTTCTTAGACTATCATGACTGCAGCATATCTAGCACATGGAAAATTGAACCAAAATAATTTTCTTAGCATTCTAATAGCAAATACATTGTACTCTTCTTTCTTTTCACATATATTTCTACTTACGCAATAACGCATATAAGATTAATGACCCTGAATTGCCTGTGTTTTTGAATTGTTTCCAGAGTTTTATTCTGAGAAATGAAGCCATGAGAAGTTATCTGCTTCTGTCTGTGTTACATAAGGCTTATTATTATAGGTACTGTTAAATCAGATTACAAAAAGCTGCATTTAGTGGCCTACATGACAAAACAAATAGCTACAAGTATTCCATGAACAGTTATTGAAAGGAAGTGCTAGTAAGAATGAATGCTTTGCTGATGCTAAGTGTTTCAAGAGGGTTTTACTGGGCTAGAGCACCCAACAACAAATATGTCAAGTAGTCCTCTTCTGAATTATTAATGTTACACAAAGGCTCACCCAATATATTATATTTAGGAAACAAATTATAAAATTAAATGTTATACCTAGAACAGATTGAAAAGATTAAGAACAGAGAAAGAGAACACAAAGACTTCTGGAAATATTAAAATATTTCCTTGATATTTTTAGAATATCACATTGTTCTCCAAACCTTTTTTCTCATCTCATGAAGTCATTAAGTCAATTTGACTTTTTTCTACCTAAATATAATTTGGACTACTGACACAATACAAATAAACACCACAGAACCTTTCTCCTCTAAGGAAATCTCTTTAGTTTCTATAGACATCAGGAGGAAATAATTCACAATGAGGGTGCCGAGACACTGGAAGGTTGCCCAGGGTATTTGTGGGTGCTCCCTCCCTGAAAGTGTTCAAGGCCAGGCTGGAGCAGCCTGGTCTGGTGGGAAGTGTCCCAGCCCATGGCAGGGCAGTTGGAACTGGATGATCTTTAAAGCACTTCCAACCCAGACTATTCTATGATTCTGTAGTTTCCTCAGGGTAAATATTCTCCTATTGAATGCCTTAAAGACTGCTATGAATTGTCTTGCAAAAATTAGTTGCTTCTGCGGCATGATAGTTAGAAATTAGCAACTGTTCTTTGAATTTATCTTCATCATTCTTTCTTCAAGGGAGAAGAGAAAGAAATCCAATCATGGCACAACTTCCATAGCGGACCTTCTCTAATATCACCATTCTCTGCACTTGAAAGGAATTTCTTTCCTCCAAAATTCCTGGTGACCAGCATCTTATGACCAGCTACAGACAAAAGAGTTTTACCCAATATTCCCAACCTTCTTCCTCACGTGCAAGAAATCCTCTCTTTTTCATACTGCCCCACTATCAGTTCTTTCAGATGCAACTGCAGAATCATGTGTTTATGAAAGATGATAGAGGAAAGAAAGAAAACAGACCATGCAAATACTTAAGTTTTATTGCTATTTTTTTTCCCAAGAATGAAGTGCATATACTTCATTAATAGCTTTGGAAACTGGTAGAAGCTGGAGCAGTAGACAAGAGGCATAATGAGGCAGAGAAAAGCAACAAGCAGGTTTATGGGGCAGGGAACAGATTCAGTGAGGCTGCACACTGACATCCAGTCCTTTTGCCAATTTCAATGGTTCTGTACTGCAAGCCTCATCACACTAATTTTCTGAAATTTCTCCTTACAGAGGCATGCAGTTGCATCACTGCTAGCGTCCCCCACCTCCTAAATTTCTTTCTCTTCATTAAAGAGAGGAAGATGAAAATAAATTAAAAGAACTGTTGTTAATTTCTAACCATTATGCTTTAAACACCTCTTACTTTTGCACAGTACTTCACAGCACACTTGCAGCATTCAAAACCAGAATATCCTGCATTTAGCAGCAGTAGTAAAGACAGCTTCTGTAATCAGCTATGTAAACTCAAAGAGTTTATCATCTCTGTGGCAAATTAGAACAATTAGAAGAAAAACATTAAAACCACCATTAAAATGAAATGTTAAAACGCATCATAAAGATTTCTAGAAGATTCAAAGTTCTGGTATTTCTTTTTCAAAGCAAACTAAAGTAACCATTTCTGATTCTACTTTGGACCAATAAATTGGTTTTTAGACTTTTCTCTGATTCAAGAATACAGAGTTTCTGCTACAATAAAACCATACTGTCCCTTCATGCAGAGTACCCCTCCATAAAAAGGATTTAAGCCTAAGTCTATGGTTTTAACCAAGAGGACTTACTAATCTATTTAATGAAATGCTTATCTGAAAATTTCTTGAATATTGTAGGAGGACTACATTAGCTTAGCATGTCATATGGAAAGGATATGCAGAAATGCCCATGAATATTGAACTTTGGAATATTGTTGAGTTTAAAGATAATTTTTTCAATCAGTAGGTGAATGATTGGTAAGTGAACACTGAAGAGGTCATGAGAGGACTATAAAATAAAAATAATAATAATAATAATGCTTAGATTAATTTTAAAAATATTTTCTCTTCACTTATTGTTAGGTAAAAAAAAACCCTAAACAAACTCTCAACATTTCCTCTGTGAGGAACAGTGAGTTGTCTACAGTATTTGTGTCTAGTCAGTAGAAATTAATTTTCATCTGCGCATGTTTTTCTTCAGCATTTACAAGGAGGCAGAAGCATTCCTGAAATTGAAATTGTAGTGGTCTGAATGCCTAAATATGCTGAGGGACAGATAAAAGCCCTCATTAAGAAACAGTTGTGCACGAGTAGTACAAAGCATATGAATAGAATCATAGAATCATAGATTTATCTGGGTTGGAAGAGACCTTCAACATCATCAAGTCCAACCCTTAATCCAACACTATCATGATTACTAGTTCATGGCACTAAGTGCCACATCCAGTCTTATTTTAAAACCTCCAGGGTGGTGAATTCACCATTCTCTGGGCAGGCCATTCCAATGCCTGATTACTCGTTCTGTGAAGAACTTTTTTTCTGATATCCAGCCTAAACCTTCCCTGGCAGAGTCTAAGCTTGTGCCCTCTTGTTCTGTTGCTGGTTGCCTGGGAGAAGAGTCCGACTCCCACCTGTCTGCAACCTCCCTTCAGATACTTGTAGAGAGCGATGAGGTCACCCCTGAGCCTCCTCTTCTCCAGGTTAAACAACCCCAGTTCCCTCAGCCTCTCTTCATAGGACTTGTGCTCAAGTCCCTTCACCAGTTTTGTTGCTCTTCTCTGGACCCTCTTCAGCACCTCAATATCTTTCTTGAACTGAGGGGCCCAGAATTGAACACAATACTCAAGGTGTGGCCTCACCAACGCCGAGTACAGGGGAAGGATCACTTCCCTCGTCCTGCTGGCCACACTATTCCTGATACAGGCCAGGATGCCATTGGCCTTCTTGGCCACCTGGGCACACTGCTGGCTCATGTTTAGCCTCCTGTCAATCAGTACCCCCAGGTCCCTTTCCACCTGACTGCTCCCATTAGGTCCCATTAGGCTACACAGTGGGACTACGTGCATGTGTCAAGTCACTGAAGCATGTGTTTGTGTGGTTTGAACAGCAATGGCTCAAGAAACTGACCATATTGAATTAGCTTTCCAAATAAAATTATTCAGAGAACTATGAAAAATATTAACAAATTACACTACATCTACAAAATATCATGCAATAAACTGCTTATGCTAATGGGTATTTCCTTTAATAAGAAATTTATTAGCAGGCAGTTAAAATACTTTTGCAAGAATTCTCTTACAAAAGGTCTAGCCTGTTTTGCCGACACCATGTCTGTTACTTCAGCTATATTATTATTAATCTAAAAAAACCTGAGATAGCAAAATTTATATCGTGTCTGAAGTATTGTCTTATCCTGTCTATTTGTTTAGAAACAACAATGATAGATGATGCATCTGCAGACCATGTTTCATGTGATATTGTTAAAGCTGCAGCAAATAGACAAGAGCATTTTTAATTACAAAGCTTCTTAGTCTATCCAATAAATCCACTTTATTTTTCCATACAATAAACCCTACAATAAATAATTCAACAATATGAAGTCTTACTTTAACTGCCTGAGATAAAAAGCTCATTTCTCCCATTTCTTGCAAGGGCTATTTCAAAAATTTTTGACAGGTAGCTAAAATAATAAGTAAACGTGAAAACACCGTGATCCAGTTCATTATGGAGCAACTATAGAAGCATTCAGGATCCATATAGCTGGGGGTAGAGGGCAACATAATTTGCTATACAGTAAAAGTATAAAAAAATATGTTCCTTTAGGAACAGACGGGTCTCTTCATATACATTGTTTCAAGATTCTGAAAGTGGAAATAAAAAAAAAGACTAACTCACCAAGGATATTACCAGCCTGCACACTAGGAAGCATTTTACAAGATCTGCCTTATGCCAAAGTATTACTCAGAACCTGCCAGTCCAAATTTTCCTCTGCTCTTCATGCATTCCCATTCCATATAAACATGCTAGCTTAATAGCCTGTGCTGTGGAAGTAAAGGTATGCACCTGAAAATGCAAGGATTCTAGAGCAAACACCCTTTGAGGAGGGGACCAAAGGCAGGCTTCTGGTGCACATTCGGTGATGCATCCCTTTAGAGAGAGGAATAGCATGGCTAGACTTCCATTGGCTTAAAGATTAATTTTCGTAATTTTGCAGATTAGATTGAAGGTTATTTGGACTTATATCTATCATTTGGCAATGACTTTTTGTATACCACTTTTTTAGGCTCTTTAATGCTTTAACAGTAGGTGCAGAGACTTAAGGAATATGAGAATGGATCAGTACCAGGAAAACAGCTTCTAACAGATAAAGGTTTATCAGCAAGAGGCTGTGCATTAATTCTTCTCCAGGACAGAATAAAAATCGGGCAGAATCATAGTTCCTAATGGAAAATCTATCATGTACAGCTAAGCCCACTGTGGACACCACATACTGAAGGAGGAGTAACAGCTGAATCTGATCCTAAGTAAAAATATTGGAACTTCCTTATGCTTTATATACTTCACATTATTTATTAGCTGCTTCTTCTGAGACCAAGAAATGGTTGGCAATGAAGCTTAGAATATGCAGTTTCATTAAAATAATTCTGGTCATATAGTTTAGAGGGATCTAAGCTGTTCTTATTCTCTATAAAATGTAATTACTTTCTATGATTATTTAGTATTGGTGTGTTGTAGCATAGCATTGGAAAACAAGAAGTCACAGGAAATATTTTGAAATACACATAAAATTTCCATCTTTCATTAGAAATTCTGCAATTTTAAGCCATTCTCAGCTTTCAGCACCATTTAGGGTATTTTAGTAAAAATCTAAATCTGACACCTTCTTCCTTTCCCATATTACAACCAAGTCTGACTTTTAATGCAAAATGCTGGAAAACTGCAGAGTAATAAGCAACAGTAAGCTGAGGATAGCTGTATTGAGATAAGAAGATGGAAGAGAACATATTTTTCCCAACACATTCAGTATATTCATGGATAAATCAGAAGGTTAGCCTTCTAACAGCAACTTAAAAATTATTAACACAATGACTGCACACTTCCTTCTATGTAACATGAACATATCACAACCCCTGGCTCATTAGTGGGATAACTTAGGCTGCAGGCTTAGGCTTACTGCAAGCTGGTGTTACAGAATATGAGGGGTTTTGATAAAGACTTCAGTACTTATCACCAGCATTCAGTACAGAGACTAGCAATACTGCAACCCTAGCAGAACGGTCACGACTAAGCTCTGCTACTGCCTTTGCCTTCAGTTTGCTGGACTCTTGCGGTACAAAACAAGATGGAGCGAAGTGACAGTATAGTAGACATGGTTCTCTGAATACAGTATATCCACCTACCCTAAATGAATATCCCTTAAGAGATTTCTGAGACCAATGGGATGTCACAAAGAACGCAGGTGAGGTCATGGGTATACAAAATACGCCTAAAGGACTGGCCATTTTTTCCAAACAATGTTGCTTTTCTCATAAGAAGCAGTTACTATTGCGAGACTTTTTGCTTTGAAAATTGCAGACAGACAGACTCCTGGGCACAGGTACTTTGTCCTGAACCGGCATTTCCCCAGATCACACATCTGCAGGGCTTCTCTTTAATGTTAAGTGTTTGTAAGTATTTTTCAGAAGATGAATGGTGAGAGCTAAGCTGACAAATTTTAGAGGACAACAAAAGGCCAATCACATGGCCAAGACAAGGTGCAGTCACAAATAACACCAAAATGACTGAGATCATATATGCAGGAAGCAAAGGTCAAGACAACTGTTTTTAGAGAATTAACAGCATCATTTTCCTAGGACACTAAAGCCTGCAAATGTTGTCACTGTAAAAAATCAAATATGCTTATCACAAATCAAAACACAGTTTTGGGAAAGCTATCAAGTTCTCTTTTCTCGCAAACAATTTACCACCAATATAGCTCACTTAGGGCAGAAAATTCATGACTGATTAGGAAATGTAACTGTGATGTGAAATGAGTAGGAGATTCAGTCTTGGATTACAAGAAACAGTGATCAGCCCTGGCTCTCTACAACTTTGCATATTTTTCTCATCTTCTTGACTCCACCTAGTGTAGCTGGCCACTGAAAAATCTGTAAGATAAACATTTTCAGTGAAATATCCATTCCAGCAACAATTTGCTGGTCTAGTTAAAGCTGATTAGCTTTTCTAGATTTAGTTACACTTCCTATACTTTAAAAATATTTTTATCTTAGCTTTTGCAGTAAAAAATCCAAGAGTTCAATAACAAGTAGGAAATGACTAGTACAGAAGATAAAGTGTCCTGCCAAGTAGAACTGTAAAAGTAAACAAAAACCAGATGGAGTTGTATCCTTGAAAGACTTTAACTAAGATCTAGGCAAATCCTTAATATTGGTTAAATATACTGACTGAGAGAAATAATACCCCAGAATATCACAGTATCGCACAGTATCACAGTATCACAAGGTTGGAAAAGACCTCTGAGATCAACTAGTCCAACCTATGACCCAACACTAGCACCCACTCGTCATTTAAACCATGGCACTAAATGCCTCATGCAATCTGTTTTTAAACACCTCCAGGGACGATGACTCCACCACCTCCCTGGGCAGCGCATTCCATTGGCCAATCACCCTTTCAGTGAAAATTTTTTTCCTAATATCAAGCCTAAACCTCCCCTGACGAAGCTTGAGACCATGTCCTCTTGTTCTGTCACTGGTCACCCAAGAGAAGAGACCAACCCCTGCCTGACTACAACCTCCTTTTAGGTAGTTATAGAGAGCAATAAGGTCTCCCTTGAGCCTCCTCTTCTCCAGGCTAAACAACCCCAGCTCCCTCAGTCACTCTTCACAGGACTTGTGCTCCAGCCCCTTCACCATCTTTGTTGCTCTTCTAAACATCTTAGATTACTCTGGTATATCAAACATCTCACTAAAGGAGGGTGTAATGGGAAACGTCACCACAAACATGACAGTATTATTGTTTTACAAATATATATCTATACCCCAGGGACAGAATTCATCCAGAAAGGCTTGTAAAGGTATTGTAAAATAAAGAGAGGATGGTTTTTAAAACTCCTTACTACTGTTTTTCCAATAAATTTTATTCAAACGCATAACTTTTGCACACACAGGCATGATGGCACTGGCTTAAAACTCAGAGGGATTATAGCAAAATGCTTATATTAAGATATTTAGATTAAAACTACAACATGAAGAAATGATATTGATATTATGTCAGAAATATATCACAAAAAAATATTTCATTTTAACTGTTCCCATTACCAAGGTTGCACCATATAAATAAATAATAACTGCCAAACACTTTTTGCTATTTGAAAGTTCACCTCAAAAAATATTTTAAAAATAGATGATTACAGAATTCCCAGGTTAAAAAAAAAAACAAACAAAATAAACAAGAGAAGTTAAAATAGGATAAAACAAACTCAGTAGGCAAGACCACCTACTTATGAATAGCCATAGTGGTTCATATATAATCCAGTATCTTCTTTCTATTACCAGCATAAGTAGAAGCAGTGTGAGTAACAACAGGGCAAAAATATACTGTATTTTCCCCTAATACTGTCCTAGACACTGTTTTCATTTGACAGATGGATAACAAAGCAACTAAGCAGCAAATTATAGAAAAATTAAGTTAAGAAAGGAAGTAAGAATGGGACATTAAAAAAAACATCAGTAAGGGTCCACATCTCAGCTAGTCGCATTGACTCTTTTTACGGAGGAAAGAGAGGTGTGTTTTCTAGCACAGGAAAAACATATATTTGGAGATTTCCCTACACATACCTTAGATGCTTACCAATTAGCTAACAATAGGCAATTAATGTGAACTCCTGCCCTATATAGTACAGATAATGCTCATATACATTTAAAATCCAGAGCTCACTGTCTCTACGTATCATATTGTAATATAATGTTTCGGAAAGATAGTACCTCTGGGTATGAAAATCATTTGAACCAAGGAAGATGTGAGACTGAAAGCTTTTAAAGACTGTGTTAAGATATATAAAGCGTTTACAAAAATTGTTTAATGAATGCATTGAGGCTTTTTACCCAACAGTATAATTCACCTGGATTAGAGTTTACAGAGGAATTGCAAATTATACTTTATAAAAAGATAATTCCTATGCCACAAAATTATATTATTAGTAATCCACAGCTTTTATGTGCTACAAAGATATAGAAATAACTAGGTTCTGCTAGCTTTCAGTTTAGCACAAGTGGAGCAGAAAGGCTGCAATGTCTATTCTGATTAATTGTAAAGGGATCATGCAAATCTGTCCTATAAATAATAAAAATTTCTAGCTCACATCACCTTTAGCCTGAACTTTTGAACTGTAAAAATGCTACCAATTTAGCAGTGGCTTTCTCCTCTATTTCTGTGGCTACCCAGAACATAGATTTGCTTGGTTTCCTCAGATTTTTGCTCTATTCAGCATTATTGTTATTCAAAGGGTCAGAAGTCAGAGGGGAAATAGGACCACATGAAATAAAGAAACATTTTATACAATTCTTTGCCTTATACTTTGCAAGGAAAGAATGTTATTTACTAGGAAAGAATGTGATGTAGCCTATGAGTACTTATTTTATTGTCATATGACATCTTCTTCTAACTTTTCTCCCAAAAGGCTTATAAACCCTGATTCTGCATTTCTGAAGTTTGCTAGGGAAAAAACCTGTGATAAATGTGACTTTTTAAAGGCAGCGACAAGCACGCACATTATGCAGGGGCAGATGGTAAACAGCAATGTTCAAGTCAAATGTACCAGGCAATTAACAAAGGGAAAATAATTACATAGAAAAGGGCAGTAAAGACCATTTTAATATCTCCCTGTGTTCCTTCCTTCCATGAAACTAACCCCAAAATATAACCGAAATTACTAAGAATATTCAAATTATCAGCTTGCTATTTATATATGCGTTATGGTCACTTTCTTCTAAACACTGGTCTGACCTTAAATAATAATGAAAAAATTCCACAAAAAACGCATTGTCTAATTTTGTATATTAACACACATTTTTAATTTCAGTCCCTCTTGACTAAGTTTGCTTAACAATGTTTTCTTCCAATTCCTAAATCTCATCCATCAGGATTGGCTCCAACAGTCAGTTTTCTTAGAACAGCAGTCTCAGGTGGTGGTTGGTTTTGGCACTAGCCTCCTTGCACTGTTCATCATTAAAAGTTGTCTCTAGTTTCTTCCTAGACCAGGGAGATGGTAGAGAGCTTTAACCATACTGTACTTTTTCTCTATGGTTTGCAGAGCCTGCTGGTGTTGCCAAATCCCAAAAGTTATGTAATTCATTTAAGTTCTTGCATTGCTTTCCAAATGGGCTTGCCTTGCCCAAAGACAATGACTAACTCAGTCTGTCTGCCCTCATGTACTGCTATTGTGGTATCCTGCTGAGGACTAGTTCAGATTTTGGTTTGTAGCACTGTACAGCACACACAGTCTCAAGCAGCATTGATCAGCCTGTGCTTTGAAACATGTTGAAATATCTGCTTATTGAAATGCTGTGGTTTGTTGTCTGGTGGCTTTGGGGTTTTTTTGTGTGGTTTGTTTGTTTGTTTTGGGGCTTTTTTGTTGTTGTTGTTTTTTTTTTTCGACGAAGGTCTCTCACTATTTTATCCCACAGTCTCAACAGTTAGTGATAGAACCATAGAATTACCCGAGCTGGAAGGGACCCAAAAGGATCATCGAGTTGAACTCTTATTCCTACATAGGACAATCCCAATATTCACACCGTGTGACTGAGGGCATTGTCCAAACGGTTCTTGAATGCTGGCAGACTCGATGCCATGACTACTTCCCTTGGGGAATGGTTCCAGTGCTCCACCACCCCCTGGGTGAAGAATCTCTTCCTAATACCCAAACTAAACTTCCCCTGACGCATCTTCCTGCCATTACCTCTAGTCCTACCACAGGTCACAAGAGAGAAAAGATCAGCACCTGTTTCACCTCCCTCCATTGTGAGAAGACAGTAAACAGCTATGAGATCCCCTCTCAGTCTCCTCTTCTCCAGGCTGAACAGAGCAAGTGACTTCAGCCACTCCTCATAAGACATTCCCCTCTAGATCCTTCACCAGCTTTGTGGACTCCTCTGGACACTCTCCAGTAGTCTGATGTCCTTTTTATACTGTGGCCCCCAAACTGCACCCAGTACTTGAGGTGGGGCTGCACCAGAGCAGAGCAGAGCGGGACAATCATCTCCCTTGACGAGCTGGCAATGCTGTGCTCGATGCACCCCAGAACAGGGATGGTCCATTTGGCTGCCAGGGCACACTGTTGGCTCATGTTCAACTTATTGTTGACCAGAACGCCCGGGTCCCTCTCCACAGGGCTGCTCTCCAGCATCTCAGCCTCCAGCCTGTACATGTTTCCAGGGCTGCTGTGTCCCAGGTTCAGGACTCGGCACCTGCCCTTTTTAAATTTCATGCAGCTGGTGATTGTCCAGCTCTCCAATCTGTCAGGATCCCTCTACAGAGCCTCTTTGCCCCCAAGAGTGTCAACAGCTCTCCACAGTTTTGTGTCATCAGCAAACTTTGTCCTTCATCCATGTCATTTATGAAGATAACAAAGAGCACTGGCCCCAGGATGGATCCCTGTGGGACGCCACTAATGACTGGGCGCCAGCCTGATGTAACTCCATTCACTGTGACTCTTTGAGCCCAACTCATCAGCCAATTGTGTACCCATTGTATTATGTGTTTATCCAGCTGTTCACTGGACATTTTGTTTATGATGATACAGTGAGAGACAGTCTCTAAGGCTTTGCTGAAATCCAGAAAAATTACATTAACCGGTTTTCCCTGATTGACCAGGTGGGTGACCCTGTCATAGAAGGACATTAAGTTTGTAAGGCAAGACTTCCTCTTTATAAAACTGTACTGGCAGGGACCAATGACTGTGTTGTCCTTCAGGTGATTTTGAGTAGCTCCCAGAATAATCCTCTCCATAATCTTACCAGGCACTGAAATAAGACTTAGGTCTGTAGTTGCTGGAGTCATCTCTGCTGCCCTTCTTGAAAACTGGCACATTTGCCAGCTTCCAGTCAATTGATTCCTCTCCAGATTCCCAAAAGCATTGAAAAATCATTGAGAGGTTTCGCTATGACATCAGCCAGCTCTTAAGGTACCCTTGGAAGAACCCCATCAGACCCCATCGACTTGTAAGGATCCAGCTGGAGCAGCAAATACCACACAAGTTCGGGACTGGGAGATTGTTTGCCCAGTCATGATCCTCCAGCTCAGGGCTCTAGGGTGGGGGTGGGGGGCAAGCCCAATGTCATTATTGAATACAGATGCAAAAGTCATTAAAAGTCTCTGCTTTATCTAACATGAGGTGCCCATGCTCATAAAGTAACAGTCCAATGTTGTTTCTGGCCTGCCTTTTACTATTAACATATTTGAAATATATTATCCTTGTCAGTGCTGGCCACCTTCAACTCTAATTGAGCTTTGACCATACAAATTTCCACCCTACAGTGGCGAACAGCATCCCTGTACTCCTCCAAAGTCACCTGTCCTTGTTTCCACTGGCCATACACTGTCTTCTTACGCCTCAGTTTGAGAAGAAGATCCCTACCAAGCCAGGTTGGCTTCTGCCTTGCCTGCTTGACTTCCGGCATTTCAGGATTGCTGGTGCTTTGCCCTTTGGAGGTGATACTTGAACAGCAACCAGCAGAGATGTACCACGGCACCAGCAAAATGTCTCTTACTAGACATTCAGCTTAGTATTCAGAAATTTTTGACCACCCTTTTAGACGTAAGTACTTTGATCCACTGTCTCCATTTTTTAACCTCACATTCAAAAGTGTATGGTTCAGATTTTTATACAAATATGCTTTATTAGAGATAAATTCCTGAAGTATTTAAAATGCCATTTCACTTATCCTTCTTAGTTTTAACTGAAAATCCACCTTAACACCAATAGCATCAGAACCACCTGTTGACTACTGCTAATCATGCTGTCCTGTACACTAAATGATTCCAGTACCCAGTGCAATAATGTTTTGGGAAGACTTCCAAATTAGATTACATTTTTAAACTGTACCCATCTTTCACTCAGATCATTCTTCCATTCCATTCTGGACTTGGCAGCATGTGTTATTCACACCTTTGAAAACCATCCAAATGTATCTCTAAATCTAACAGTTGGACCAGAAAAAAATGAAAAGCATGGTACTATGCTAAATAGGTGCTGAAGTAGTCCCAGTTTTTTAATAATAATAATTTTTTTTTAATAATTTTTTTCCGGTTGTAAAAGACCGTGGAGATCATTGAGTCCAACAGCACCCATCATCCACTAAACTATGTCCCTCAAAAAGTCATCTACCTGTTTTTTAAACACCTGCAGGGATGGTGACTCAACCACCACCTGGGCAGCTGTTCCAGTGCCTGACCACCCTTTCAGTAAAGAAATTCTTCCTAATAGCCAGTCTGAACCTCCCCTGGCACAACTTATGGCCATTTCTCCTTGTCCTATCACCTGTCATTTGCGAGAAGAGATCAACGCTCGCTCTGCCACAGCCTCCTTTCAGACAGTTGTAGACAGTGATGAGGTCTCCCCTCAGCCTTCTCTTCTCCAAGCTAAACAGCCCAGTTCCCTCAGCCATTCCTCTTAGGACTTGTTCACCAGCCCCTTCACCAGCCTCATCGCCCTTCTCTGGACGTGCTCCAACACCTCAATGTCCTTCTTGTAGTGAGGTGCCCAAAACTGAACACAGTACTTGAGGTGCAGCCTCACCAGTTCCGAGTACAGGGGTACAATCACCTCCCTTGTCCTGCTGGTCACTGTTTCTGATACAGGCCAAGATGCCATTGGCCTTCTTGGCCACCTGGGCACACTGCTGGCTCATATTCAGCCGGCTGTCAACCAACACTCCCAGGTCCTTCTCTGCCAGGCAGCTTTCCAGCCACTCTTCCCCAAGCCTGTAATGCTGCATGGGGTGGTTGTGCCCCAAGTGCAGGACTCGGCATTTGGCCTTGTTAAACCTCATCCCATTGGTCTCAGCCCATTGATCCAGCCTGTCCAGATCTCTTTGCAGCTCTCTTCTTCAAGCAGATCAACACTACCACCCAGCTTGGTGTCATCTGCAAACTTGCTAAGGGTACACTAGGTCCCTTCATCGAGATCACTGATAAAGATATTGAACAGGACTGGACACAGCACTGAGCCCTGTGGAACACTACTTGTAACTGGTTTCCAACTGGATTTAACTCCATTTACCACACTCTTTGGGTCCAGCCATCCATACAGTTTTTCACCCAGCAGAGAGTGTGCCTGTCCAGGCCAATGGCAGCCAGTGTCTCAATCTGTTCACTGGGCCTGATCACCCAATTGTCCTGCGTGTACTGTGTGATAGCACTCAAGACGATCTGCTCCATGATCTTCCCCGGTACCGAGGTCAAGCTGACAGGCCTGTAGTTCCCCGGATCCTCCCTCCAACCCTTCTTGTAAATGGGAGTTACATTTGCCAGTCTCCACTCGACAGCGGCACTTCCCCAGTCAGCCAGCACTGTTGATAGATGAGGGAAAGGGATTTGGCAAGGACCTCTGCCAGCTCCCTTAATATCCTTGGGTGTATCCCATCCGGCCCTATAGACTTGTGGACGTCTAATTGGCCAAGCAGGTCTTTAACCAAGTCTTCTTGGAACACTGAGGGTTCATCTTCACAGTTTTCTGGCTCAAGGAGGCTTGGAGCCCAGAAAACATCTTACCTTCCTATTAAAGACTAAAGCAAAGAAGGCACTAAGTACCTCTTCCTTGTCCTCATCCTTCGTTACTACCATTCCCCTTCCATCCAGTAAAGGAAGCAGATTCTCCTGTTATTGTTAATATAATTGAAGAAGCATTTTTTTGTTGTCTTTCACTGAACTGGCCAGTTGAAGTTACAGTCGGGCTGTAGCCCTTCTAATTTTTTGCCTACATGATCTCACCTGCTCCTTGTAGTCCTCCTGAGATGGCTGAACCCTCTTCCAAAGCTCATGTATTTTCCTCTTTTTTCTGAGACCAACACAGAGCTCTCTGTTAAGCCAAGTTGGTTTTCTTCCCCGCCGACTCATTTTATGGCACACGGGGATGACCTGCTCCTGTGCTGCCAGAACTTCCTTCTTGAGGAGCATCCAGCCCTCCTGCGCTTCTTTGTCATTTAGAACTGTCTCAGACTGGACTTTATCAAGCAGCCTTCTAAACAATTTGAAGTCTGCCCTCCACAAGTCCAAGGTGATGGTTCTGCTGACCCCCCTCCTTACTCCTCCAAGAACTGAGAATTCTATCATCTCGTGATCGTTGAGCCCCAGGCGTCCTCCAGTAGTCACCTCCCCCACAAGGCCCTCTCTGTTCACAAACAGCAGATCCAGCGGGGGGCCTTCTCTAGTCAGTTCACTCACCAGTTGTGTTAGGACATTGTCTTCCATACACTCGATGAACCTCCTAGACAGTTGCCTCCAAAAATATGTTTGTTCCACCTGTGTCAGGCACCTTTATTGAAATGTGTTGCTTCCACACAGAAGTCTTCTCTGTACTTCCCTACCTCCTTACCCCATCCCTTCATTTCTTACCCTGCCTTCCCCTGGCAGAGTAGAGGAAAGAATAGCCTCTAATTTCTCCTTATAAACAGCCTGGAAAACAAGAATGCAACTAATAAGTAGCCCTCTCATCACTAGGCTCTTCTGCTTCTGATATAATTTAAAGTGTTTTCCATCTTTTAAAAATTATTATACATACTGTTCCTATGACAACTGACCCAGATGCCTAATGAGCTTCCCTTGGTACTGCTACTACTTCTACTACTACAAAGGAATAATAATTTCCTGTGGGCAGATTTCCCATGTCTGTGCTCTAATTCAAAGCTTGACCCGCCCGTCCTGGATTGCATGCAGTGTGCCAGGAGCCTCCAGCTTTATGGAGATTTTTTCCTGATGAACTATTTCTCCCCCACTGGTTTGGAAATGGATTGGCAGCTCAAAGATGCTGCAGCAGCATGGAAAGTAGCCAAATGACAGCCATGAGATGTCATTCGGGTTTGACAGGAAAATGAATTTTAGTCATGTGATTAAACAATCAAGGATTTTAAGGGAAAATCAATATCTCCACAAATCAAAGCTTCTGTATGCCTGCATGACTACTGCTTTCAAGGTCTTGTACACTACTGGGGAACTATGATATCACTGCTTTATTTTGCTCTTGCATTTAGCATAAGAACACACAGTATCTTCGAAGATTTTGAGCTGCAATGTGATAAAGCAAATCCACGCATTGTTCTATATAAAGTCCTCTAATCTGTCCTGATAAACATGTTTAATCTCTTATTCAATGATAACAGGTAAAAACTTGAATAGCTATACTTGCCTAAGAAAGACTACTTTGTTCATAGGTTGGGTTTGAGGGTCTTTTTTGGTGAAAAGGGCATAAAACATAAGCAAGACTTCTTTAAAGGAAAATTCACCATTTAAAAATGTAAAAAAAAATTCACTGATTATCAATTTGGACAGTGAATTACGTCAAAATATGGGTGGTCTCACAAGAAAATTAATAGAAACATAGTTAGTTTATATGACTTAGTGCTGTATCTTTTCTCCCACTTCTGAAGTCTCCAAAGGTAGGCTGAGCTTTTTTCTTATGAGAGCTTTATGAAACTTCATGGACCTCTTACGTCTTTCAAGTGTTTGCTGCAACAACACCATTGAGGTGAGTGATACCAAAACTGGATTCTGTGCTGCTTTTAAAAAAAACAGTTTGTTTTAAAAAAAAAAGATTATTTTTGCATATGATACATCTATGAACATACCTTTTTTCCTCTTTATGGGCTTCGAGGTTAATGGAGGTGAGTTTCGGTGGTTGTTGCATGGTTACCAAGTTTCACTTTCCTAATTTAATCAACAACTTTGCAACAAAACATATTTATTCCTGAATGCTGTATTTTACACATCTATGTTGTCTTAATCAGTGTATTATCTAAAATTAATCTATATTTTTCTCAGAGCTTAGATTACACTATTCCCAGATCCTTGTAGAAATATTTTTGACCTATGTTACTTTAACTTTACAGTGCAACTTGGATTCCATATTTCATGGTATTTCACAACCCATGCATTTTTCCAATCATTACTACTGTCACAATCACAGTGCTTTGTAGACAGTTAATGGTATGAAATGTTAATGAAAAAGTACCATTTTTCAAACACATTCTTTCAAATGTGTTTCTTCCTTTAGACTCACAGAGTACATCTTGTTTGTAAAGAAAAATATTGTTTTTTAAAAACCTAGGCAGTAACAAGAAAAAATTCAGGAACTTTGTTCTTGTTTGGTCTCTCACAATCCCATTTTTTCCAAGTCAGCTACCTTACAAACTAGTTGAGGCCTTTCTTTCACTACCACACTAACTCTACAGAACTAAAAGGAGCTGAGAATCATTTTGGCCAGAAATTAGTAGGTTTTTTATTAGAAACATATATCAAGTTACAAACAGAAAGCTCAAAAGATCTGCCAGACTGAAAGATAACTCCAGTGAGAACTCAGAAAGGGAAACCTCTGAAAAAATGGCTGTTTTGCCAATGCTATAGAAAGCAGCATGAATCATATGATCCATCAATGTCACTGAAAACAAGGAGTTTCCAATTTACTGCAGAGCACTGTGTATCTGTAACTCTTCAATAAGTTACACATAACCTTGGAGTGCTATTCAAATTCCATTGCAATTTAGTGCAAAATTAAATCAGTTTAATGACTCCTAACAAGGAACATTGGGAGAATTTTTTGCTGTTTCTGCTTTGTTCTGTATTCTGCAAATCTGAAATAGTTCTTCTTACTGTATAAACCAAAGAGGAATTGCCTTTTGGCTGTGGGCAGTGCTTTTGGCCTGTAGAAGTCTGCCCAGGATTTCCAAGCTAAACTCTGCTCTGGCTTAGCTGCTGATGGATTTGTCTGTCTTGTCTTGTACCGGATAATTTAATCCTTTTCATTACTACTCTGTATTAAGCAAGCCTCAGTGGCTCTCTACCCCTTCTATTACATTTGCATGCACTATTTGAAAAGCATGATGCCAACTTCATTACACTTGAGAAAGGCAGACTCATGAACACCCATCAGTGCTTTCAGCTCTTCAACAACTTCTATGCAGGTATAAATTAACCTAACATTGTCACAAAAAAAATCTGGTTTCTGCAGTAGCTTTTTAGTACAAGGTGCCATCACATCCAGGCTTCTCTAGGTGTTCAGTAGCTACTCATGCACTTCATTCATCTCAACCTGAAAATCCATGTGTTCATGTAAAAGTTTTTTCTTATTGTGAAATTCTGAAAGGATCTTACTAATACCCTCATCCTAGTGCCATGTTTGAGAAATCAAGGCAAAAAAAAATTTAAAAATAATTTTTTTCACAACAACCTCTTTGAATAACAGATTATTATTAGGTGAAAGAGTGATTATTTATTCTTATAGTCTAAGGCAACTCCAACTAGATTTTTACCTGAGATGCTCCAAGTGCTTAGGAGTTGGTTCTTCACACTAAAAGTAAGTGTATATCTTGCTTGGAAACAATAGTTACTTTTTATAACTCTCTTCAAACATTGTCTTAGCTCGGTCCTTATCAAAATGTAAATAATTCCTTCCGGGTCACAGGATACTATTAACACCACTTATTTTGAAAACACTTGAATCTGGCTGATGCAACTATAGCCCCAGATAGGATGTGTTTTCCTGAAAAACAAGTAATAATATTAATTTCATAAGTCCACTTGAAGGTATGCATCAGCTACACGCCCAGGCTTTGTTGTGTAAGCTTAAAATTACATAAATATCATTTGCAATTACTGAAAGCTTCTGCCTGACTTCACGTTTACTAGAAGTCCATCCTTTTCCATAGTTCCCTTGTTCACTGTGAAACTAGTGACATGCTTAGTCAGAGCTGTTAAAAGGAAACTTCTTTTCCTCATCCCTAGCACTTGGCATTTGTTTATGAATTGAGAAAGATATTTCCTACTTATGCACAGTAGTCTTTTCTACTTCAGCTTGAGAAAAACATTACCTTCTGTGTATGCTAATGCAGCAAAAATACGTACTTGAACAGGAGGCCTCAGGAAAGTGTTATTTAAAGCAGTATGTTAAAAAACTAGTGGCACAGTACCAACACCTACTAAACCAGAAAACAAGAGTTTATGAATATACTTTCTTCTGTTTCTGGAGTTCATTTACAGCCTTTATCGGAATTCCCATAAGTATCTTTCCATCCTCTATCTGCTGTCAAGTTCAGCAGTCTTTTGAACTGGGGATTATTTAACATGCCCTCTTAAAACAGAAATATCAGAAAAAAAAGAAAACCAAAGAAAGTGGGGAAGATGGTAAATTCTAAAGAGAAAGAAGCAAAACAAGGCATAACACTGAAGTCCCTATTCCCATATCTTGTTAATTCACCTATCAAGTCCCCTTGCCTGCCAGGAAGACTAAATCTCATTTCAGTCCAAAGACAGGGTGCAATTACACTCTCTCAGAGCTCACTGCATTAAAGTCCATCCTTCCTGCTATACAGAAAAATTCATTAGAGATGGAAATAGCCAGTTATCTACAATCCAAATAAGTTTGAGCAAAATCGATTCATAGTGAAGTATGACAGAGTCACTGAACTTCAAAACTCAAATTCATAGATAAATGAAAGTGGGAAAACAATAATACACAGAGAAATAAAAGACATTTTGCTTTTAGCATAAAGATCAATAATGAAATTTAGTACACCTTCAATTGAGACAAGAGAATGGATAACTGCAGTTCTAATTGCACAATTACAGCTTTCAGTGCTGTATTTTCTTACTTACATAAAACATTAAACTGTAATCACTTGTGGGAGAGACTTGTGGGTAAGTGGATCAAAAGAATTACAAAAACTCGTCCAAAGTTCAAAACAAGGAAAATTATCGATGAAATGTACTCCTTCAAAAAAAGGGTAGCTTTACAGTGATCTGAAGAGGGAATATGACCACACAATGATTTTTTTTGATTTCTGAACACTCTCCAGAGTATCAAGAACACATTTTCTAGCTCAAAGTATTGTTGTTCACCAGAAAATAGACAAGTGAGCCGTCTAATTGTATCCATCCAAAAAAACAGAAAGACAAGAATATTGTTCAAATTTGTACCTAGAAGCCTCCTATCATAGCCTTTTTCTACTAAACTGCTTGGATTTATTTCACCTTCTATTTAACTTGAAAATAGTTAAAAGTGATGTGAAACGCTCCGACAATCTAGATAATACTGATACTCATGTAATATATGCAGTTGCTCACACCACATTCATCCTGTGCCCCAGCTTTTCTTGAGACAAAACATCGCTTTGTTTTGAGACTGCCAAGTTCCTTCACTTAGTGGTTTGTCATTCAAAATTTATGTGTAGAGTGCTGCAGACATCCTGCTGGCACAAAAGCAAACACCTACCAATTGGAAACATGAGGCCTACTGTGAGTGCAAACTTTGTCTCCAGTAATTATGATAAAAAAGCGAAGCAAATTATTTCATAAGCTTGTCACAAAACAGGGTATCTTTGTCATTCCACTGACTGTATACGAATGGAGTATTCATTAGTATTCTTAATTCATGAGAGAAACTCTGTAGAGCAAAGTTCAGAGTGTACCAAGTTTCTGTGAAGACTAGGTAGGATTCATCTCTGCATTGTATCATTTCCCCTCTTCCACTGGAAAAGATGTACATCTTGTACAGCAGTAAAGTACCATTAAATCAGAACCTTAATCCCATAAATATGTTCAGTGGGCAAGGTCACTGTATCACATTAGTCCTACGTTGTTTTAAGAGTTGTGAGAAAAGCATACTTAAGGACTATACAGAAGTCATGCTGGGGAAATCAGGCTTTACTGATGTCTGACATGAATTTAATTCTATTATAAAAGAGCTTCTGTGCTAGGTATTTCCTACATTTTCTCAATTTTCTCCTAGATAACTAACATTGTCTTAGTGTTCTAGCTGCAAAGAGTTAGAATAAAAGTAATTTTATGATGACCAGCAGAACCATACAAAAAATTAATTTAATTTCTGTGATATAAAAGGGATGTTTTGGGTGTATTCTTTTTAAAATCCACAGCATTTTTCTCACTTACACTGCCAGTAATTTAATTTCCAATAAAAGTTCAGAACAACACGCCATCAGAGGAATCCAGAGCGTGCTAAAAAAGCATGAGTGTGGGTTTTTAACAGTAATTTATAAAACATTAATACTTTACTCAGCATCATCTCATTCCCACAATAGATGCAAACATCAAACACATTACTACAAAAAGTAAAACAAAAAAGACACACCACCACACACTATCAGGCGTATTTATGAAGATACTTAAAATACTTTGAGAGATGCTTTCCTGTTCACCTAGCCCTTAGTAAGACATGCCCATTTTTTTCCACACATAAGCCACATGACGTTAATAAAAACTCGGTTTCTTTCGCAGTGTTTTATGCCAGTCATATAGCAGTTTGTGCTGGCAAGACACATAGCAATAGGAAAGACAAGAACTCCAGTACTTCATACAAGAGCTTGAATCCAAAAATCTTCCAAACCATTTCCAGATAAATCCTGTCATCATATTGTACTTTGAATAACCTTGACAATAATTTGACATATGAGAACACTAATCATTTCCAAGTTGAGAACAAGCAATATATATTAAACACACATACTGCACAGAAACGTTAGGCATTTCAGTCACTAATACTTTCCATGAGTAAGTTCAGTTCTAAGATTTCACAATGTATTCGTTTCTTGGGGCTGAATCATGTTTGCATTCTGAAAATAAAATCTTAGTGGCAACTGGACGTTAGGAAGAATTTCTTCACTGAGAGAGTGGTCAGGGATTGGAACAGATTGCCCAGGGAGGTGGTGGAGTCTCCATCCCTGGAGGTGTTTAAAAGATAGGTAGATGAGTTTCTTAAGGATATGGTTTAGTAGGGAGACCGGTAGGGTTGGACTCCATGATCTCAGAGGTCTCTTCCAACCTTATGATTCTATGATTCTATAACAGAAAAATAATTATCAAATTGCAGTAGCTAAAGGAAACATAAAACTGCTGACTAGAATATAGGTTCTTAAATAAATCCAGCCTATTACAAGGTGTTGGAGGTATGCACAGTGTTCATGCTTTTAGAAAACTTAGGCAAATTCTTCTTAGTTCATCTTCAAGTAGCCAGAAAATCAGTGCATTATGAATGAGGACACAAATTTCAACACACAAAATAGTTGGGGTAGGGTGGAATATATATTTTCGCCCCCTTTTTTAATATAAACAGCTTCCAGTATCTTTAGAGGGAAAAGTTATACTAAATAGTCTTAAAAAATGAAAAAGGGAAAGCATGAGACAAAATATTGAGTTTATTAAACTAGCCACATTCCTTAAGTATTTATGAAACTTGGGGAGAACTATGAGTTCATTTTCAAAATAATGCTTTCCTGTAGTTTGTAATTGCTAATAGAATGATTCTGTCATCGTTGTCATAAATAAATAATGCCAGTAGATCACTTTAGCCACTGAAAAAGGCCTGGAAAATGCAGTTTTCTCAGCAAATGCATACTGCCCAGCATATTTAACAACTAAGTTGAACAGTTACATGCAATCTGGACACATCCATTACAATTTCACACTTTCTGTAAGTTATCTACTGTAGTTTTCTTCAGAAAATAAATATGAAAATAAAACCAGAAATGCAAGTGTCTTTCTACCCTTAATTGAACATCAAAACATTCCCTTAGAATCCCTTTTTGGGAGATGTTGGCCTATCTCCCAAAATTTGACACCTGCAAGTCTGAACAATTTTGGATCCGTACTACAGCAAAAACTTGTTCATAAATATTTATAAGCAACATGACAACTGTGCACAAAATATGCATTATTAAAATAAATGCCCTGTACAATCCTAATGATAGAGATCCAGAGAGCTAATACAGAGGAGAATTTCTGAGCAGCTTAAACGGTAAGTCTTGCATTACAATAGCATCTATTCAAACTCAAATTCCAATATTATCCATATTGTTTCTTCTAAACAAATGGTAACAAATGGTAGTGAAATCACGGAAGTTAACCCTTTTGTTTGGCTTAGAATTTCTCTCCATTCACATATTTTTAAAAATCCATTCAAGATGGGATTCTAAAAAAGGAGCATTTTTATTGTCTTGTAAAATTACATCCATGAGAACATATTATTTGTCAAGTTACAGTATCTGTAAATGAAATCCTTCCACCTAAAAGCATGTCTACAGGTGCTTAACCTTTGCTCTACAAACTTCTCACTACGTCTCTGCCCTGTGGATTGCTGCAGAATTTCATCCAACACAAGACAAGATGACCACAGTTTATTCTCCCAGTGCTGTATGAGAATGTGATATTCACAGCAGAAGTAGTGCTTAGCCTTTCTCAGTTTGGTGCTACTGCATTATGGGTTTGATGGCCTTCTTCAACACTAAGCTATGGCGTATGAAACAACTCTCAAAAACCATGAGAAGTAAACAAGTCATGCCAGTGAATAAACGCTCCAGCTAATAAAGCTGGATCCCATCTAGAGAGGGAAAACTGGACAACGATGTAAAGATTTAAATTAAATCAGTCAGCATTGCATAACTACCTTGCTGAACAGATAGATTCATAGTGGGTCTATAAAATGTCTGAAAGGGTCATTCAATTGAATCTCATGTGTGGATAAATAGCAGAACTTTCTTGAATGGATCACCACTACATGCAAATACAATGTATGACACAAAACATCTAATACTGATTTTAAAATTGCCAGCACACTGTACCTTCTGGCAACTCTTTAGCAATGGACAGTGCTGTGCTTGTTGCGAGCATATGCTTCTTTAGACTGAAACTTGACATCTTCCATCCACAGTTCCTTCTACACTAGTCTGTTAAAATATAATGTCGTCTTAACAAGTGTGGGCTGAGACTGTTCAAATCCCCAGCTATCGTTTCTCTTTGAGGAGCTGTTGGATTGAACTTTATGAGATGATATCATGGTATAATGTCTCCCTGATCTTTACCATCAGTCTGTAATCTAGCATGGGGAAAAAAAAATTCTCCACAAGAAACAATAACAATTTCTGACATGTTATTTTAGTTCTTAGTTGAGTTGGTACAGTGTTTGCATGCATATATCACTCTTAAAACATTAGTTCTTGCTCCTCTATTTTTAACTGCATTATAAATGCATAAAACCTGCACTGCAGTTAAATTAAGGAATCAGAAAGCTAAGTGCTCAATTGAAACAGACATTTTCCCAAACTCATGAGAGCAACTATTCAAAACAGTCTGTGTGAAGTAAATTCTGTCACTGGTTTTGAAAGCATTTACCCACAAATCCTGACAGTTGCCAATACTCAAGCAAAGCTTCAGCACACATCCCTGTAGCATCATACAAACACTGCATTTGCAGTATTGCAACAAAATGTATTTATGTGGGGAAAAAAATCTATACGTTAGGAATGTATACATTACAAGCAATTCCTAAAAAGAAGGCAACAAATACTTGCAAAAGAATCATGTGAAAAAATAACGAGCTCAAGACACTTCTGAGGATCACTGCAGAAGTGTAAGGTGCACTATAGCCAGGTCTTGCAAGTTAAACTAAAAGCTCTTTGGGAGCGGGATTGTGATTTTCTCATCCTAAGCACTGTCACATAAAGCCCTTCAATAAGTGACAGTCATTATCATAAAGTAACAACGCTGACCCAGGCTGCTTAACTTACATTCTCAGGCTCTGGTCCTAAAAAAATAAATGCAGTCAGACAGTGTGTGCTCCCAAGAAAGCCTTTTGATTTCAGAAAGGAAATATCCTTCTGCAACCAGGCACTCTCTTAATGGCCTGCAAGTTTAAGTCTTCTATAGCGTTACTTTTGCAGGTTTTGTGTAAAAGATGCTTTCAGTGAATTTAAACCAAAACAAGTCATGAAACAGAGGAACTGTTTAATAATAAGAGAATTACCAATGAAGATGCTAATCTGAGAGAAATGTTTCAGTATCCTTCTCTTCTGATAAATGGAATACAACCTAGTTCAATAAATAGACAGCAATCAGGCTCTAAGTGTGGCCTATTTTGTTTTCTTTTACTATCAGATTGTCACTTACTATTTAAGTCACACTAAACATGAAAGACTAATGCAAATGATGCATATTCCTCTCTGCATATTTTAAAGAGAAACTGAATTCCTTAGCTTCTCAATTATTAGTTACCAGCTAAAGATCATGGACTATTTTCATTTGAAAGGCATCAGAAAACAATGAGTAATCATTCTCACATAACTTATATTACAGCATTAGGTGGATTTCTGTAAATCACAGATACTGTTAAAAATCTGGTGGAAGTGTTTTTGTGTGTCCTATTTGTTTAGCAAACACGTATTTGGTTCTGTTTTAATATGGCAGCACCTGTCAGTTAGAACACCCACAAGGGACTTTACGACCAACTTGATGAAATGGTACAAAGTTATAACAGCAAACATGTTTGAACATGATAAAATCAAATTTGATGGAATACATTAAGGGTGTCTTGTTATGAATTAGTGTATGAGAAAATGGCAGAACAGTAGAGGCTGCCTGAAATCTCCTTACCTCCACTGCTTTCTAGAATATAATTCAGTATGGCAACACAGCAGGTTCATAAAGACACTGATTTCCTGCAGTACTGTGTGGGGCACATAAAACAGCATGATAATAAAGGAAAGCAGGGGACTACACAAAAAGAACTTACTATAATAGAATAAAGCTATTTTTCTGACCTTTAAACATAATTTCTTACACATGGGGTTCATCCAGATTTCTTTTCTTTTTCCCATTTTCATAGAGAGCTCTTAACTGACTATTCCTAATAAAATCTGTTCATTTTTATTCATAAATTTCCTAGGATTCAGTCTTCTCATTGTCAGATTGTATTAAAAATCCTTACGCTTCCTAATCCAGCACAGTGGATTGGAATTGAGTTTACCTAAAGGTTTCCTGAAGGAGTATGCCTTACATTTTCTTAAAATGTTCTTAAAACTCGTAGAAAGCAGAGGAGTTCAGGAAGTCTAAGCCCATCTTTTTAAAATCCTGGATTTTAAATGGAGCTGTTCTTTTCCCTCACATAATACTTCCATATTTCTCTTTATAGCTGAATAGTAAAACAGTTGCAGAACAGCTGAAAAAACCCCAATTGTACAGCAGGAAATAGACTTTCACAGACAATTCAAATATGAATTAAAGTTCTATTCTCTGAAAGCTCTCTCTCAACAATTTGTCTTTTTATGGTGCTTAACAGTTTGATTGCTAGCTATTAAAGATACAGCTGAATAATTAAATTTCTGGTCCCTTCTGAGTTTATTTTGAAACTCAACATTTCTTCCCAAAATCTTAATTCAACCTCCAAGAAAGAAACCCACCATCTAAAACTGGCAATGAAACAAATATATACAATTGCATTTGGTAGAAAATAGCATTTTAGAAACATGGAAAGGAACAGAAAAACAGCAGGTTGAAATTACCTACGCTGAAAAGTCATCAGCAGTAGGAAAAAAGTTTTTGAGAGCTCATATCACTCTAAAGACACTTCGATAATGTCAAAGAAACAAACAGGAAGATCTTGGCCTTCAGAGCAAAAGCAGATTGCTATTTAAAGCACCTCCCACAATAGGAATGGTGTTCTTGGGTGCTACAGCAACACAGCCAGGAGGAGCAGAAGGAGAAGTAGAAGATTCAGCAGCGTAATTCTTGCTGATTGCCCAGTACAATGCCACCTGTGACTATTACAGCAGAGAGGTCCAGAGGGAGGCATGGAAGCCACAGCTGGGACTGGAGGGGCAGGTAATGGGCATGGAAAAATGTAAATTAAATATAAAAAAATAGAAATTAAGGAGTCTTTCCCTCCACAGAAGGAATTGCCAGGTACAAAATGCTTCAGAATGAAGAAAGCAAAACAGCCTAGAATAAAGTAAAACACGTCAGTTTCAATACAAGATTGGATTAGCAGTCTTGTTCAATTATTTGTAAACTCGAAGTACTGTAGATACTACACTGTATACTACACTGTATATTACACTGCAATCTTATCTTTATGGCTATAATGACCAGTGACTGAACTGCTATTTCAATATGCTCATTTAACATTTCATTAATTAATGCACTCAATTTATTGAAACTTTTTTTGCTTGAAAAAGTTCCACTGACGCTTCATAGTATTCCTCTGGTTTCCTCAAGTATTCCTAGCCATGTCTGCAGTTCAAACTTAAAAAGGTGCACTTGACAGGTTCATATCTCTCCCACTAAGTATACTGATGTGTTCTTGTCAATATTTAAGGCTAACTGCATCCCTTTGCTTCTAGATGTAACATGCATAGCATTGCAGAACATGTCATACTTTAACTGTTAGTCAAAGGAAGTCAAGGCTATTATTTTGTGGAAAAAATACCTAGTTTCAAGAACCAGAGATGTGATCATGGGTCAAACTACATTTGCTTTGTTTTGTGTCCTAAAGGCAGATGATCGCCCACCAAGGTCTTACGCAAGCCTTCCAGCCCACAATGATTTGCATGGGGTTTTTTTCCCATTATCTTATTATTTTGGAACTCTAGCTGGTTTAATGCACCATAGATAAAAAGGTGGACTTGAAGCCATTTGATACTACAACACAGGATAAAAAACATGAAGTGTTTTGGGCTAACTCAAGTGTAAAAAAACTAATGGAATACAGACCTGTGCCAGTTTATAGCAGTCTGTAAGCTTTATCTCTGCTTCTATTAACTCTTTTGTACGCAAGAAAAGTCTCCAAAAGCAAACTGCTTGTCTCTTTTAACATTCATATTTAATCAGAACACCCGTCATTAGTAGTTATCAGCATGAAATTCACAAGAAGTTTACTTTCACACTGGAGATGAAATTTCTTAATACCTTAGAGACATTTTAAAACTACACTTAAAACAATGTACTTGTGAATGCAAGTTATAAGTTGAATTTATTTCTTTGGAACAAGTGAAGACAGTGAGGAGAAGTGAAAGGAAAAACATTCAGAGACTCACCCTGGGAAAACCCTAGAACCTTCAACAAACCAAATCTCAGTGTTTTATTAAACACAAACAAGTTTTATTACACTTATTGTACTAGGTAAATGCCAAAAAAAAGCAAGTACATAGACACTTTTCAAGATGATACTAAGCACAGTACATTGCATTCTCTTTTCAAAGAATTTTTCAGACTGCAATCTCCCTAACCATCACAGAAACTGCACCACATGAATCCTCAAAACAAGAAAGACTATTGTACAACAACTGAATGTGCATCTTCTCAGTTTTCTTTTCAGTATTAACTTTCTGGACTTCATTAATAATCCGAAATTCAGATATCCACATTACTTTTTGTTTGTAAATAGAATACAGGCTTTTAGAGGCACTATTCATTAAATTAAGCATTAAAATAAACTACTTTGTGTAAATCAGCTTATTAAAACGCCTTGTACCTGAAAACAATTGAATGTTGCCATCTAGTGGCTGAAGGCAGCACAGAGTTAATACAAAACTAGCAGTAGGATTCAACTACAATGGCATCTAGTGGTGTGAGATATCAAACCAGGAGAACATGTTTTAAAAACTTTGGTTGTTTTAATAATGTTACTTTTAAATTTAACTCAAATAGAAATTAACAGATCATACAATTTACGATACACTTCCTTTTTAATATTACTTCTATTATTGTTATTTCTTTTTCATTTAAAAACATGGTGCAGCACATCATCCAGTATTATTAGTAAATCTCAATATCTATTATATACAAAAAAATATTTTAAAGCAAAAATAACCAGAAATTCTGAATACACTTCTATTATCCCAATGACTTTTACATCAGTATTTCATGGAAAGCTAAGTGTCATACACGTCATTTAAAGGTAAACTTGGTTCATGAATCCTATGCAGTTTAATCTAAAAGCATAGTTGTAGAATGCAAGTTATAGGAGGCTTTAGAATCCCTATTAAAAATAATTTATGGATTGGTATATTGGATAAATTACATTCCTGAAGAAACATATTATATTCCTGTGCAACACAGCAACAAAGTTGGACTCTCATCATAATTCTGTTGCAATTAATGAGTACTTTTATATATGGCTTTTGAAACAGCCATTGTACATTTCCTGTAATCAATTATATCAAAATATTAATCCAGTAACTGGGTGAAGCTTTTTCATATTATTACTTTCATGTTATTTCTTCTATTGCATATCTTTGATTCTGGTTTCTGATGAAAACCTTAGAAGGGAAGAGATCAGGCTGAATTGATACAATGCAGGTATTGCAGATTCCAAGAATACCATTCTCAGTGACAGCTCACTAGACATGAAGGAGGGAAAGGAGGAAAAATAAACTTTTACAAAGTTCCATCATGAAACCAGAGCTAGATCTTAGTTACTTCATGTGACAAAAATGTACCAGTATAAAAAAGACCTGACAGATACTGATCCTAGAAAACAATGAACAAAGGCTCATATTTTGAAAAGTCTTTAAGTTAAGTACTAAGGTACTCTGAAAAGCACTACTCAAAGATAAATATTAACTGAAAAAGAAAGATGAATATTAACTGAAACAGAAAGCGATAACTTCTGTGTTTGCATATAGGCTTTACATATTTTATCCAAATTATGTACGTCTTATATCAACCACTACAGGTTTCTGAACTGAACATCTGGTTCAACATGAGTAAAAATTATAGTGTTAGTTCAACATATAATGTGGCTGAAGTGTTGTGCAAATAAATACATAAATTGTAATGAAGAAGGCTCTGCTTTCCTGCTCAGGGATGTGCCATCAGTGGCAGCAGTCTCCAATGACCCAGTGCTGAAAATACCCATACTTTAGCTCTCCAGGTGCAGAGAAACTCATTTTGAAATATGAGAGATAGAAAAAACAGCAACTGATTTATGAACCAAGCCCTGCAGAAGTCATGCAGTTTCAGCCTTATGTGTGAAACTTGTAAAAGCACAGAAGTCAGAACGTCACCTTATTAAAAAACAGTAAGACAGACCGGAGAACAGCAGATAACCAATTGGTCATTCATGTTCACTCTGAAAGAATAATACTCCTATACATGTACAGACTTTTTTTCTTTTGAACTTCATCTAGGGCAAACTGAATATATAATAAATGCAGTAAATATTGGGGAAAAAATCGAGAAAAGTTCAGAGTAAGAACAAAGGAGTTGCAGGGATGGGGAGGATGAAACAAAAAAAGGAATACAGTTTTTAACGCACACAGCACGTCCTATCCTACAGTCTTACTACCTGGTATCAAACAATGACTCCATTATAGTAACAGGTTTTTGTTTAGCTAAACTTTAGCTAGCTAACACACAGTCCTAAACAGATAGTATTATAGGATTTTCAAACCTGTGCTATTCGAATAAATCAATCACTATTGTAGAAAAACAATCCCATAGGGCACACCTTTAATATAAATGCTTAATAACAGGACTCGAGAATCTTCATATCTAACTGGAAATGCACCTGCAGCAGGTAAAAAATTCTTACCTATATTAAACATGTTAAATGCCAAAGGAACTTGATGCCAGACCCTATCCATCACCTGAAAACACTGATGTAGGTCAGTCCCCAAGTGTGGGAAACTGCACCAGTCTGTAAGAGCAACATTTATTAGCAAAAGGTCAAGCTATATGTGCTGAGTATCAGCTATCCCATATGGTTTCCTGACTGTATTAAGAAACACTGTAACGACAGCAGAAGTAACTGGTCTTTATATTAAAACTATTTATCTTTTTATTTAAAGAAATGTTCAAACCTAACTTTATTATTACCAAAGTAATAATTTAAAGAACTTTTCTTAGAAAGTAAAGTCATATTTGTGTGATAAATTTATGTTTTCACAATTGGGTTTGTCAGGTTTTTATGATTTTTAAAATCAAACCAATGGTGATTTATTTTTTCCAAAGAACTATAAAGATTCGTCTGTACATTTGAGTTCATACCCTGACTCAGCCCAGAGAGCAAGCAGAGTAACTTTGCGTTCATTTGCTGCAAAATATTCACTAAAAAAAAGGTCCCATTTTTCTAGGAAAAAAATTAGTTTGTAAAAAACCAGTCCTATAGACAATAGTTTCTGAACTTGTTACATTAAACTGTTAAACTGGGACATTTTGCATTATCAGGGAGATTTTTGCAATCCTTTTCACCAGAAGTCAATTTTACTGGAATGTCATGCATTGTTATTTTCAAGGGAAAACATAAAACTGGCACCACATTTCCAAAGTTGTTCTAATTAGCTCCACTCCTGAACTCCAGTTTGGGAGTCAAAGTACTTTAAATGTATTTTCCAAATGAAAAAGCTTAATTTCATTTCTGTAGTTGTGAATTCGGAAGTTAAACCAAGAAAATTGATATAGTAAGAATCATTTAGCACTACTGATAGTTCTAAATATTACAGTGCAATAACTTGTAATACCTGTATAATTTTCCCTAAGTAAATATTAGGTGCCTTCTTAAAATATTCCCCTATTCAGTGTCATTATTCAGCTACTTACAATTCATTACCAGGCAAAGATATTTTTGCCATTAAGTGCAACACACAGACAATGCATTTAGCACAGGAGGAGAGTATGACGGGGCAAATATCATAAAAAAATCTTGGGAAAAGTTTAGCAGAGAACGGGTGTATTTTTTTCTTACCAAGGCTTAGAATAGGCAGATAAAATATGGTTGTGAAGTATTTTTACAAAAAGCAAAATTCAATTTGCATAACAGAACAAGTTATACTTTCTGTGTAACATGCAACTCCCACCCAAGTCTCTCATAGGCAAATCAAGTGCACATACCGCTTCATTATGAATTACGAAAAGGCTGGCTCTGAATTTTCCTTATGCAGAAGCTGTAGAGGGTTATGCCTCAATTTCACTTTTTAAAATTCAGTATTACTGTTTTTTCTGCAAAATATTATTCACTTTAATCATTCATCTTGTGATTTCTTTGGAAAAAATATCTTGGGTATTGAAAAGAATTGGTAATTATGCTGCTGAAATGCTGTTCTAAAATAACAGCAGAATAAAAAAAAAATTAAGACACATAAAGTAAATTATGAGTGAGTAAACTAGGAAAGTAGCCTGGAGGATCTATCTTCTTATCAGAACCTCTGCTTTTTAAAAGAAAGGAACTACATAGTGTCTAATGGTGCTTAAATGTTTATATATGGACCAAATATGAGAAAAAAAATTATTTACACTTAGTAATACCTTTATAAAGATGAATGCCATTTCACCAGTGTACTAAGAGACAGTTTTACAAGTATTTAGGAACCAGAATAAATCATTTGCATTACATGGAAGGTAAGGATTTTGAAAAATCGCATTTAACTTAGATAATTTTTCAGGATACACTGAAATACAATTTTTATTGTGTGATCGTAAGATCTTGAACAGAGATACTAAACGAGCAAAGATTTGAATGTTCAATTTTATGACTAAAATACCAGTGGATGATTGACAAAACGGTATAGATTTCCATGCAATAATGCAATGTGCTTACTTTCCTTGCAATACAGTAATTCATGCAACTGCGACCAGTGAATTCCACTTTCAAAGGAAGAATCAGTATTTTGAATAGCCTTAGCGTCAAATTTTCCTCTACAGATCCTAAGCTGCTCCATGTTGTTGCTAAAACTCTGGCAATGTTTTAGTTGCTGCTGAAGTGATCCTTACACACTCTCAGTCTTACAGGAAACCCAATTGCTAATGTCAGTATCCTGAAATATTCAAATAAAAGCTGCTGCAGAACTTAACAGGAGTTAATAGAAGTAGCACTTAAAAAAAGTCACACTTAAAAAAAAGCAGATTCTAAAACCATACATCTACATACAGCAATACTGGTTACTGAATCAAGATCATGCTGTGTTGAGTGAATTGTGATTGTATTAAAGATTCGGGTATTTTTCAATGTTTTCATTTTCCCTACTCTCAGCACTATTCTGTCAAACTTATTAAGAAAAACTAAAAAGCTTTCTATATTCAGTTCTCTCATCTAAATAAACCTATTTCCTGAAGCATGACCTCTGCCAACTATGAAAAAGAGTTAGCAGTTCTTAAGCACTCCTATGGTATGCTTCAAACTCAGCCTAAGACCAAGAGAGTGCTATACACGACACAAGCACGTAAAAGAGATTAATGCTTAGAATGTTGCTGGTGCAACAAAAAATTGTACTGTACCCAGAAAGATATTATTTATAGAATAGTCATATGAGTCAGAGATTTGGAGTTTTGTTTATGCCAAGTCTTTCAGGAAGCATACATGCATTTTCTGATGTTAATTCTTCAAGCTAAGCAATGCTCACAACCTCACAGTAAAAATGTAGGACAATAGAAAGTAAATGCATCATCTCTATATTTACTTTGAATGAGATACAAAAAGGTAAGAAAAAAGGGGAAAACAGACAAGCTATGCACTTTGGTAGTGGCAGAAAGGCTGCTTCCCAGCCAGAACAAAAGGAGCAATTAGGGACCTGTTTTCACACCATGCCTTCAATTCACGGGGGAACAGGAGAAATAGGAGTGTTGAGAAGCAACTATTACAAGTGTCTTGTGGAAAACAACCAACTCACACAATTCCTCCCCAGTTCCGCCAAAAGCCCATCACCACCCAATCAGAAATTCATTATGCTCAGGCATCAAATGTTTGTTGCTTTCTTGGTTTTACTATACATCTTTCACAATAATTTAGCTGCCTATTTATCAGCTGATTCACAAGATCTAACAGGGGTCATTGCACCAATGAAACTATCTCTGTGGAAGACAGTAAGAAGTTGGTGAAAGGAGCAAAAAAAGTTGTTGAAAGTTATTGAAATAGTGGGAGTAACCCAGGGACAAAAAGGCAGAGAAGTGTTAATTTTCAAAAAATTGTTGTATTCTTAGACATGGAAAATATCCCTACAGATATTGTTACTGAATTTAATATAGAACAGAATTAATTAATGTACTTCTAATAAACAAAATTCTTCATTTTAACAGCATATGGTTTTGTGATTTGGTCTGACACCTGAATTGTCTATTACTCTGCCACTTAGTGTTAGTTTCACATTGTAAGTAATTATATATTCAGTTAAAATTAATTTTGGTTTACTTTGCATAATTCTGTGCAACTAAAATATACAGGTATGAATCATAAGATTTTGCTTGTTTGGGCATAACTGCTTGTAAGTATACTCATTTTGAAAAAAATATGAATACTGGTAGAACTCGTGCACATTGTGAGACAGAAAGTTCAATTTCTTAACTAGTTGTGTGCTCACTAACGGAGCAGTGAAGAGTTCAGTATATATCAAACAACTCCTTCAGAAAGTGCTCTTGATTTTGTTTCCTTACCTCCCTACTTCTTATCTACAGGTTTGCAGGAATGTCTCATTTCAACATTTTTCTTTGTCTTATGGCTTAGATTTACCAGGGTTGTCAGAGACCTGCAAATTAATTCTCCCTTTGCTATGTCTCTTATTCCTATAAAGATTTTTCTAGGAGTACTGACTGGAGTATCATCCCACCTCTGAGCTGCTGTCAGGAAGGGTCAACTATAGAAGCTTCCCAGGAGCAGCTACAATTCCATCCACTTAAGGGAATCTGCCTGCTGAGGAAAGGAGGAGTATCTCTATCACATAATTACAACATATAGGATGTGCAATTGGCATTTCCTGAAGAGCTTAATTTTAAAACTTCCTAAGCATTACATATCCCTATTAAAAACTAAACCAAAACAAAACTTAATCTTCGAGGAAACTGAATTCAATAAAAGTATTACTGCACCTAAAAAATTGACACTATATACTCCATTAACGTGCATGGTAGACCATCAATAAATAAAATAATGCACTGTGAGTTGCTTTGGCTTGAAAGTCATTTGGAAGTATACATAGTTTTCAAAAAAAATAAAGAGACAATTACTGACAGATGGTAAGCTATATTTCAAGAAATACTCTTTTACTAATAATTGCTCTTAGAATGCTCTTAGAAGGTAAAGATCAGATATGTGCTTTGAAAGAGTAAGAACAAATGATGTACCAGGGCGGCAGTGTTTCAAGCCCAACTAAGATTCATATTTTTTACACATATGAATATATCACCGAATATAGGTCTATAAAAATGCTCCAAAATTGTGATTTTAACTAAATAAAGTATTTTAAAAGTGAAAGTACCTGTGTATATGTTTTGGGGTATGCTGTCCCCTGGTTGCAGCATCACACAGGTGGGGGGCTAGGGTACAGACACCAGATGGATCTCTATTGGGCTGCTGACAGAAGCCCGCCTTCTCCAGCATAAAGGACACATGTGGGAAGTCCCACCTGCCAACACAGGTATCATAACGCCTACAAGGAACCATCCTGATTTACTAAATAAGTTTAATCCAACCTACATAATGTGCAAAATTGAACTATATTTACTAGAACTAGTCATTTATGAAAATGAACAAATTGAAATATGTACAAAATACAGAGTTCCAGTCTGAGTTATATCAACACATCAGATGGCACTTGGGAAACCTGTTCAGTGAACGGAAAACAGTCTGTTTTCTTAAATCTCTAAAGAAAGCTTTGACAGACTAGTTTTAAAATGTTCCTGGAATATTTTGTCATGGCATTCACCTTTCTAGTGATGTTTCAGCCAAGCTGACTCTATTTCTGCTAAATTAACGAGTGAGAAGTAAAGTAGAAGCAAAAATAATTTGTAAACATAAAGCAGCTTTGACCTTTCCTGTATAGATCAGTGTCTTTCCCTAATACAAATTGTGCCAAAAATTACAAAGCTGTTTGCATACTTAACTACATATGTACAGAACTTCAAAGAACTGCAAGTTTAGAAGTTACTGACAGGAGACATCTGTTGCACCATCTGCACAAAACCTGAAGAAATAACCCCACACTTTTGGATCACAGCACTTTTTTCTTTTTGCATTAAAGCCCTGTAAATCACTTAAATCTTAGTCAGTGCTAATTACAGCTCACCACAGAAGAATATAATTTAAAACCCATTGTTAAAATTAAATTTTAAGGAAAGAGTAAAGAGACAATTGCATCAGTGTACAGAAATATTGATGTAACAACATTTTCTGACAATAGATTCTACCAGAGATAAACCACAATGTAATAGCTAGAAGAAGAAAAAAAACAAGTGGATTACAGCAGTATTCCTAGAGCCTTGATTTTCTTTCTGGATTCTCACCTCTAGCTTCTCTTTAGAAAATTTTGAAATATCAAGAAAAAACTACAGTCTCTGAACTCCAGATAATCCAAAGGAGAATCCCCAAAGGAGAATAAAATTAGAAAAGTGAAAGTTGGAATTCAAATAAATGTTGAGCTGAAATAAAGAAGGTAATTTACAGTAAAAAAATGGAAATAAGAAGGATCTGTAAGGCCAGTGTCTTCACAGAGATTTATATTGTCAATTAAGGAAGGTTAATGAGAAGCTAAGTGCAGGACATAGATCTAGTTCATTAATTAAAAGAAAGGTTGGCCAGACAAACTGATATATTGATGCAGAATGCCAAATGGCATACAGACAAAGACTTCTAGATGGTCAGGAGAGGTAACGAAAACTTTCTATTTCTCTCTAGCCACAAGCAACTATTAATTACGGCTGCAAGACATCAACATTGCTAAACTGATCATTAAAAACTAACAAACATCTCTAAGTTTGCAGCTGATGACATATGTGCAAGAAAACAGATAAAGTTTTGGTTCTTAAATTGAACATCAGAAGGACTACCAATGTCCAGTTTATAACTGGATTAATTTTAAACTGTTCAGCTAGAAAACACAGCAGCAGATTATTCACAGTGTGCAGGCCACTGTGTTGTCATAGCCACCATCAAATATCGGATAAACCCGTACATTTCTTCTCTCTCTTTATAAAAAAAAAACAAAACAACAACAAACCCCCAAGTTTTATGCATTGCTGCCTGTCTACTGAAACAGTCAATACTAAATCACACAAAGAAATGCTCCTGCTGAGGAAGAGCCACCAAGCAGTATTCTTTATTCTCGGTGGCTTGTCTGACTGGTTATAAAAGTGAATGTATTACTAAATCCAGCTTCCGCACTTGATCTTGTCAGCAGTCTTTACATCAGACCTGCTTTTGAGATGGGAAGCCACAACCTATGACCCATTAGTTTCTAAAAAAAATGGCAAAACACCATTGATAGTGACAAAGTCACAAGAATATTCAAGAATACAGTAATTTTGCTAATGAAGGACTTCTGAACAGAGCTGGTTAAAGTTACTACTAAGAATGACTAAGAAATTAATGTAAGCAGCAGGAAAATGACTATATGTCTCTAGAACATTCCCTGGTAGCAGAATGAAAGTTGAATTTGAACATTTGACTTGCAAAAGAGAAACTGTGTCTCCTGCATTTCGTTTACCATGTCCAAGTAGTAGATACAAAATAAAAATAAGCGGATAGTACCTCTAAATTCACAAAGAGAGCCTTAATTTTGCTGGTATTTTTTTCCAGAAATGAGGGAGTACTAAGGTGTTAAAGGGCTAGTGTTATCTTGGACCAAAAAATTGGGAAATTATAAAGGATCAGAGCAGGATTTAATTGGCCAATTTCCATCCTAGCAAAACAAAGCACAATATTCTCTCCTTTGCTCCATCAATAGGGAAAGCCGTCTCAGTGCTTCATCAGAAGTACAATGTTCCTTGATTTTTCATACTGGTGTAAAACAGAAACAATCTCAAGATGACAGTTAAGATCAACCAGAATCACAGAATTAAAAGCCAGGTCACAAGGCTGTGATTTGAAACTCCTGATTTGCAAAACCTGGATAAAGATCTATTGTTATCCTCACAAAGCAGCACTTTATATACTAAGATATTTCAGAAATGAAGCAGTACTGCTAACAGGTACTCAGAAAGAAAGTACTTATAAGAGCATTTTTAGTAGTCAGAACAGTCCTACAAATAAAAATGGATTTCATTGCCTCCCCACCACACAGAGAGTTGTCTGAGGTGACAGTAACCATTCCAGTGTTTAACTGTTTTCATGCCAAAGATCTTTTACTAGCACTCAAACAGAATTTCCCCTTAAACAATTTGTGTTTGTTGCCTTCTGTCCAGCCACTGTCCAGATAAAGATAGCAGATGAACCTTGTCTGCAATGATCTTACATATCCACAGACTTTGAAGGCACAGAAAATTACATTTTTGGCTAGTCAAACTCATTGAAATAATTTTTGAGTATTAATGACTCACAGTTATATATACTATAGGTTGTACATACTACATGAATTACATTATTTATTACTCTTAAGAGCCAACATATGCAGTAAAGCCAAAGAGGAGCCGATCACTTTGGAAATAACTGGGAGTACAGGTTTTCTATGTAGCTTTATAACTGGAATGACCTGATAAAGCAGAAGCTCCAAACATTTCAGGAAACAAATGGCTTTGGTCTTGCAGACAGATTAAGAAACCTGTCTTCACAGACATTCTCTCACTGAGAGGGAGAAAATGAAAACGTTTTCAGTGGTACCCTTATAGTCTGCCCTGACATGGCCATGAGAGGATCGTGAACATGAGCACTGCTAAGGCAATAGCAATTTACAGTGACCTGCAACATGAATGTGTGTGCAGCTGACACATTTTAGTAAGTTACTCATAAGTTTTTTTTCTTTTGTGAAGTGATTTGTTTTGTGAAGTGATTTGTACTGTACCACTAAAAATAAAAAAAATTAATGCGTGCTGTTTGAGATCTGATCTGTTTGCAAGGCGGGTCAAAAAAATCTGCAAGTTTGTGTTATTCTGAAAATAAATAATTGAACAGATTACATCCACTTATTCTCTACATAAGTGAATGTCTAGTTATTTTGTTAGTTCTAATTTTGATATTATGATATTTTGCATATGTTAGTTGCAGTGCTATATTGATAACTGTCAAATGCAAGTTTCAGCTCTGTAAAATTACTTGTATTTTTTTTCATTTAAACCACTAGATGTCTCTAGCTCAATTCATGAGAAAGGCCAATTAATAGCACTACATTGATTTTTTAAAATCTGCTTGGAAACACTTGAGCCATAAAAGCATAGAAGTTTCTTCCTATGACTTCAATAGAAAGTCATTGTTCTATATGAAAAGTGCTTTAAAACAGAACAGGAAATTTAAAATATTCAAGCTGCAGTATAATCCTTAGCTCTCAGTAAGAGCAAGTATGTGCTACACATCTTAGAATTTTTAATAAATAACTTTTATTCTTAGATGGATGTCTCAAACACAAAAGAAACTTGCAAAACTTTGTAGTCCTTTTTCATAACAAAGATGAAGAAACAGATTCTTTAACCAGTTTTATACACCTTTTAAAAACAATTCTTACGTTTTTTAAAATCAAACTTCTTCTTTATGAATTGTTGCTTTCCATGTTTTCACATTAATAATAAAAAGCAACTGGTATATTTCTGTAAGAAAATGGCTCCAGAAATTTCACTGAAAGAGTATATTCGGTCATCCTCTAAAGGAAAAAAAAAGAATGAGATTACATACTGCTAGTGCCAGTATTCCAATTCAATATATGGCATCCCAAACACAACATCATGCCTTGAGAAAGATACAACTGCATTGCAGCTGGGACTACTTAGTGCTAAACTATCTCTAGAGGCCAAATGGTGAGTGTATCATGGTAGGTATAGGGAGAAAGATCTCTTGAATGATGGAATAATTTTCAGAAGTTCAGAAAAGGACAGCTGAATATCACAGTCATAAGTTTTGCCTACTGTAAAGTGAACGAAAAAGCAATGGGGTGTTTTAGAGGGCTACTTCTCTGAAAACAACTCTAGGGAGATATTTACTAAAATGCAGGCATGGAAAGGAACTGATTCTGTTTCCAAACACGGTATTTAAGAGAGGCACCAGAGGTGTGGACCCATGGTAGTAATGTCAGGAGAAAAAGGCCACAGATAAAATGTTTTTATTGTCAGCAGGTGCACTGTGGAAATCAAGCTAAGAGACTCTTCAGACAGGCACAAGGCCTCCCGGGCTGAAGCTGACTGACAGCTTAAGCAGAGAACCTGTGCTGATTTTAAGTTTGGTGATGAATGTTCCCATGGAGATGGGATAATCATTAAGTACACACTTAGCAAGGGGAGTTCAGTGCAGAGTCAAAGAAGAGAAACTACATGTAAGCAGCTACGAAAACAGAGAGGTCACAGAAACAGGTGGAAAAGCAGCAAGAACAAGGTTTTTGAAGACAGAAACAATGAAATCAGCATCATGGAAGACTTCCTTATACGCAGCCCCTGTCTTGTATTCTTCCCAAACATTACTAAAAGGATTGCTTTCACAGAATCATAGAATCATTAAGCTTGACAACAACCTGTAAGATCATGAAGTAAAACCCTCAGTCCAACACCACCACGTCCCAAAATACTACAGCTACACATTTTTTGAACACTTTCAGTGATGGTGACACCACCACTTCCATGCGCAGCCTGTTCCAATGCTTCATCGCTCTTTCAGTAAAGAAATTTTTTGTAATATCCAATCTAAACCTTCCCTGGCACAATTTGAGACCATTTCTCCTCTTCCTATTGATACTTACTTGAGAGAAGAGATTAACACGCACCTCACTACAGCCTCCTTTGAGGCAGTTGTAGAGAGCGATATGGTCTCCCCTCACCCTCAATTTCTCGAGACCGAACAGCCCCTGTTCTCTCAGTTGCTCTTCTTAAGACTTGTACTTCAGACCCTTCACCAGCTCCACGGACCTTATTAAAATTCCCTGGAGAGTCTTGGTTTATGAATTTCTTAAGGGTACAAGAGTGTTTCACATAAACTATGTACATTTATTCAAGAACGCTGCCACTTCAAACATAAAAACGAAAACAAGAGTCCAGGACACACAGTAGTTTTCTGGTCAATTTCTCACTATTTTGAGGTACTAAGTAGCCAGTCTACATCCAAACAAGCAGACCTTGCCTCACACATAGAGGCCAATTCCTTGCACATTAAGATAGCAGAAATATCCTCATGTATGGAACAGTTTCTGGCATTTATTTCTTTCTCCTTTTGTCAAGAGATTTTGAACATCTCACCAAAGTACTGATAGACACATATCTAAAAGTGACTATTACAATACGCCCTCCCCCCCACCCCAAAACAAAAATTGACCGTAAATAGCCAAAACCACTTTTCTAAAAACAAACAAAAGACAACATACGAAGTCTGATAAAAAAAATCTACAAGACTGTGCCTGTTACTCTGTTACTCTTTTTATTTAAGAGATTAAGAAAATCAGCTACTATCACCTCCAAAGTAGTTCCCTTCTGAGTTGACACACAGCTGCATACGATGCTGCCAACATTTAAAACAACTCAACAGATCATTTTCTGAAACGCTGTTGGGGATATCTCTGTTGATTTTGCCTTCACATTTTCTGCTCACAAAAAATGGGTTCCTTTGAGCACCAACTTGATCTTTGGGATGTTTTCACTGTAAGACTCAGTCAATAACTGTTTGCAAGGTGGGTCAAAAAAATCTGCAACTTCATATTATTCTGAAAATAAATTCAGAATTCCTTCAGTTTCATAAGAAACTTGATGTTAACGTGCTACTCACTCTTGCACATCAACATTTTCCAACTGTGGTAAGAAAATGTCTATATTTGAACATGCATCTACTTATACAGAGTGAAGCAATTGAGTTAGTCTTATCTCACTGTGACAGGTTAAAACATGTTTAATAACCATCTTGTTGTCTCTCCCCTTCCACTCTTAGTTCCAAAGTATAGGCTTAGTCTCATTATTTTCTGTGTCGGACCTCATAGATTTAAATACTTACTTCAAAAGATTCCTTAAAAAACATAGGGATTTTATGGCCATTATGAAGTACAAGAACACCAGTAACTCAAACTGCACGTACAAGTGGAACATAAAGTCTAGCACAGATGCATACAGAAACCTTATATTTAAGATTGAAATTAAAAAACATTCCATACAAATTCCTTAAATTTTTATATATATATAAAGAAACTCCCAAGCTGCAAACAACTGGAGCATATACAGCAAAAAATGTAATCATCCTTACAGGCTTAATTTGTCCTTATATTCTCCCCAAAACTTTTCCAGGCTAAATCAGCCTCTAAGCTCACCTGATATAATTGCTCTGTCATAAAATAAAAATCTGATAGACTGTAATCACAAAACACATTATTGCAGGTTTTCTCTCCAGCCCAATAAAATTGAAACAGAGAAAGTTACAGAACTTTACAAAGGACCTGTACATAAGCAGCAACTTTCACACCCTATACAGCCTTTTTCCATCATTGAGCATTCATATTGGTAATCCTCACAAAATCCAACCATCCACATCTTACTATAATACCACATAGAGATGAAACTATTAGCTTTCATGTCATTATTCTCACATAATGCTATGTATATTTCAGATTCCTCTAATACCATTATTTTAAAATTCATTTAATATGAGGATATTAATATTTTGTTTGAAAATGCAGTTGTTGAGTATAAATTCCACGGCCATGAAAAATTTGATTAAAATTTCAAAGTGGCCTTAATTTGAATGGGACTTTGGACCATAGCATTCCAAAACTAAGTTATATTGTGGTTACAAAATATATGAAACAAGAACATCACCATTTAAGAGTCTCATGAGTTACCACAGTCACCCTCTTGTCTAACCAGTGACACATTAAGCATTGAAGGAGCTCTTTAGAATGTCATTAAGTTACAAAAAATTCTACAATCCCCACATACAGAATATTTATGCCAAACAGGACATTCAACTTAATTATTAGGTGTATGAAATCCCTATACACACAAAATTCATTGTCGATACTCTTTTTGTTGTTTTGTTAATTTCTTTTTGAAGACAGCAAACATCTTTTTCAAGTGGCATTTGTAAAAATACACATGGGCTTTGTCAAGTAAAATATTTTTTGAGGTCAACAGATGAAAGTATTATTAATAACTGCTAACATGAGAAAATCAAAATTGAAACATAAGCTGAATAAAGGGATTCTGTGTCAATTAAGGAAATAAGAATAATATCTTAATTTTAAAAAAATCAAACCAACCCCCCAAACCTAAAAAGTACCCCAACCAAGCAAAACCAAACCCAAAATCTGACTCTCAAAACTGCCTTGTCCTTCCTTTAATTCACTCAGCAGTTGAGGCAGGTTTCCCAAATAATTCTGGGAGGGAATCAGAAGTCAGAATACCAGAAAAAGCTGGTTTTGTGGAGATGTTATTTTCTCCTATTTTAATGTTTTCAGATGAGTTTTTAAGAACAGAGTTAGATGAAAACAGAGAAAAATTGTATTTCACATTGGTCTTAGACATGGTAACTTCAAATCATGTCAGGCCGCAATATATAGCTTATTTCAGTTGTTGAAGAATTTTCAGTGCTTTAGCATAAAACTCTATCTTTTTATGTCAAGAAAGCATTAAAAACAAAGCGAAAATGAATAGACTAAATGCTCAGAATATTCTAACTAACCGCTTCATAATGTTCCATTTTCTAACCTGGGCTCTGAACAGGACTTGTCTCATTTACTGGTGCTTATTTGTGATATAGCATGAGGAAGGAGAAAAGCATCGTCTTCTTCATCCTGGATCATATAATTTTGTGTTTGTCACATTACTAAATACAATGAAAAAGCTTTCCAGTTCCAAAAAAAAATTTCATTACTGAACTGATTTTTAGATCTGTCAGTACATGCAAAGATGAAAATAAAAAAATAAATTTAAAAAACCCAAACAGACAGGCATTGTACATTTTCTTCCCCATTACTGAAGAATCAACACACAATTATGTGCAATACTACAGTTATGCATACTCAGAAAAACAACAGAAAATTTTTTAAGAGCCTCTGTGAAACATCTTTGTCTTTTCTTGAGTGAAATCCAGGTTTGCACTAGCTGGAAACAATAGCATATTACCAAGGAAATGAACTTTAATACAGTCAGATTTTATTTTGACACCCAGGTAATAAAGTCAGCTCATGCATCTGTGCAGAAGATTATTTCTTCTGGATTTGAAAGTTCTGTTCTAATAATAATTAGTGGGATAAGTGGGATCACCACTAGTCTGACTTGTTAAAACAAAGATATATTTCTAGTGCAATAGTGGATAATTCAGAGTATAAGCCTGCTAACAAATGACAGGTATTTTTCTACGCTATTCATTTGTCCATCACTAATAATTACTTACTGTTACTAGGAAACTATTAACTGTTAAACTGTACAAATATTACAAAGATTTTCATTAATTAGAGAAAAAGTAAAAGGAATCAAATTCTGTTCATGTTTATCTTTAAGACTGCACAACCCAAAAACAACCCAAAAGCCTTCACAACAGGGTAAGTCTTTTCGATCTGAACCCTTTTAATTACAGTACAACCAAATGATCACATCCAGAGAGCAATGTAACAGAAAATTTAGTGCGTAACAAATAAGAACTTTGTAAAGCATATCAGCATTGTTAACAGAATAACACCCCATCCCCCAAAACGTATGGGTATATTTTCTTAAATAAATTTAGTTGTTAAACACTTTGCCTGGGGATGATTCACCTCTGGCAGGGATGACAAAGCAGGACAAAGGCAATGTCCTCAAAGGCATTAAAATCTTCACATAGTTAACATACTACATACATTTAAAGTAGCATTAGGAATATAAAACTACAGCCTGCTCACAGGACACAATGGGGCAAAGATCACTATTACAGAAACAAGAGTTTCACAGAACTAATGTATATTATATGTCCACTGCTTCTTGTAGAAGAAGCAGAACCAGAGAAAAAAAGCCAAAAATCAACTTACATTTAACAATGTAAGGGGTGTTACAACATGTCTGCTAATGAAAGTCAAGTCAGTTCTTAAGGCATATCTGAGAGTTCCTTACTTACACTTCGAGAACAAACACTTAAAATATTTCTCTTGCTGTGTTCTGAAGCACAGCTATTGCTGTGAAACTGTCAGAATAAGTCTTTCCCAACGATTTTTAGAGTGACAACATGCAAAGGTATCCCATTACTTGATATATATCTCTTCAAAGGCTGCGAAGTCAGCTTTGATGTGTGGTGAATTTTTTCATCCATACATAGAAGGCAAGTTAACGTATTCTCATTTTTCAATGGAAATGACTGCATTACTGTTGAAATGTATACTGAAGTGTGTTATACGCTAAGAAAATACAAATTCCTGGTAAGAAAACCTAACTAACTCCTTTGAGCATCCTGCCCTAAGACTTTCAGACAAAGGGGTTCTAACATAGTGTTTCTATTCTTTTTATACCTGCCTGGCAAATGGTCACTTGCAATTAAGAAAAATAAATTTCACGTGCGTTAAGTGCAACAATAAGGGTTTCACAAATGTGTTGGCCATAAAAATAAGACTAAAGAAAAAAGTTATCCCCTGATATATAAGACTGAAGATCTGGTGAAAATCAACATGAAGAAGGCTGAGGTACTCAACCTTTTTGCCTCAGTTTTCATTGACAATCTCTCCTCACAGCTCTCACATCCCTGGAACTCAAGGCAGGGACTGGGAAAATGAAGTCCCTCCCATTGTACAGAAGATCAGATTCAAGACCCAAGGAACCTGAACATATTCAAGTCCATGAGAGCTGATCAGATGCATCCCAGTGTCCTGAGGAAATTGGCAGATGTAGTTGCTAAGCCACTCTCCATCATATTTGAGAAGGCATTTTTACGAAGGGTAGAAAGGAGGACCCTAAGAAACAGTGACCAGTCAGCTTCTCTTCAGGGGCCTGGTAAAATAATGTTCTGGAAGATATATCAAAACACATGGAAGACAAAGAAGTTGATTAGAGAAAGTCAGCATAGCTTCACCAAAGGCAAATTGTGCCTGTCTGATCTAATGGCCTTCTACACTGGAATGACTGCCTCAGTGGACAAGGGAAGATCAACTGCTATCATCTACCTGGACTTCTGTAAAGCCTCTAACGTGGCCCTACGCAACATTCTTACTGCTAAATTGGAGAGATGAATTTGATGGATGTACTATTAGATGCATAAGGAACTGGCTAGGTGTCCACACTCAAAGAGTTACAGTCAATAGCTCAATATGCAAAAGGAAACCAGTAATGAGTAGTGTCCCTTGAGGGTCCATACTAGGACAAATACTTTTTAATACCTTCATCAATTATATACAGCAGGCTTCTGAATGACACCAGGCTCAGTGGTACAAGCTTGAAGAAACGGATGCCATTAGAGTGACCTTCACAAGCTTGACGAGAGGGCCCATGCAACCTCCATGAAGTTCAACAAGGCTAAGTGCAAGGTCCTGCACCTCAATCAAGATAATAACTAGTACCAATACACACAGAGGAATGAATGGATTTGGAGCAGCCCTGCAGAGAAGGGTGTACTTGTAAAGCCACTCATATCCTAGACTGGAAAAAGAAAAAAAAACATGGCCAGCAGGTTGAGGGAAATTATTCTCCCCCTCTGGTTCACTGTCATTGAGACTCCCATCTAGACCTCCAACCAGATGTAGTACTACATGTAGCTCTGGGATTCCTAGTATAAGAAAGAAATGGACCTGTTAGGGCCAGTCCAGGGGAGGGCCATGAAAATGATCAGAGAGCTGAAACATCTCTCCCATGAAGAAAGACTGAGAAAGATGGAGTTTTTCCGCCTCGAGAACAGAAAACTCTGGGGAGAATTTAGTGTGGCCTTTCACTATATAAAGGGGGCTTAAAAGAAAGACAGTGAAAGACATTTACCAAATCCTGTAGTGACAGGGCAAGGGGCAATGGCTTTAAACTGAAGTATGATAGAAATAGACTGGAGACTAGGAAGACTCTTATTGCAATAAGTGTGAAGAGACACTGAAAAAGGTTGCCCAGAAAAGCTGTGAATGCCTTATCCCTGGAGGTGTTCAAAGTCACCTTGAATGCGGCTTTGAGCAACCTGACCTAGCGAAAGATTTCCTTATCCATGGTAGAGAGATTGGACTATACGATCTCTAATGTCGCTTCCAACCCACACCATTCTATAATGCAGATTACCCCCCAGTGCTTATGCAGACCACCATGTCTTTAACTTCACACTTACTGGGGAAAATAAAGCAGCTATCTGTCAGTGATTATGCAAGATTCTACCATCCTTCTAGAAAATACTATTACCTTTAGATCTGTAATAGAGAAAACTGAAACCTCTTCTGTTCCTACCCTAATAAAAAGTTGTTCCTATTTAAGTAGAAATACCCGTTACAGTGAAGAGACATTTGTCAACAGATCTCTAATACCTGGAAACACGTATTCTGTTAAGAAAAGTATGCTGCATTTCCAGACTCAAAAGCAAATAAAACACAAAGAGCTTGATTAAGCTCTTAATAACATATTTAAATTCAATTGATAATGAGATTTACTAATACGCAACAAGCCTCTAGCAAATACGCATCTCTTACACATAACAGTACAAAACTCACAGCCCATTAATCTGTCATGTCATTGAAAACACAATCATTTGATGGCTGTAAATTACATCGATTTTGCACTACATATATGCTCTAATCTAAAGATTTAAGTAAAACTCCTCTTTATTTCAGCCACGGCTTTAACTGATTAGGTGTTATGCTCTAGCTTTGACTGCCAACTAATTTACTTCAGTAGCCAAAGGAATGGAGGTCTTTGACACTAATGGTATTGCTGTGCACTGCAAATGGAACTAGCAAGTGACAAGCGAGGCAAAAAAAAGGACCAAAAATAATACAGCAAAGTTTCAACAGAAAAAAATCAACTGAGATTAAGCAGGAAGGGGCAATATGCTTTCACACTGTGGTTTGATAATTGACTCTCAGGGATCTGAGGCCCAGCCAGCTGTTTCTGTTTATCTTGAGATATCTCCAGGAAAGAGTTTTTCCTAATTTCCATTACAATGAGTCTTCAAGAAATGGGTGAAGATAAGTTCTTTGTACTGAAACATGATTAAGTTTCAAGTCTTACTTTGTCTGTGCTGTAAACACCAAAGAAGCCACTCAGCCAAAACAAGTCAATCATGTTGTACTGCTTATCTGCTCAAATGTAGCAAAGCCAACATACCTCAGTTGTTTGAAGTCACTCTGAAAACTTCTACTTTAGAGTGTACTTTCAATAGAATTGCCTATTGATAAGAATACAGAGTAAGGCCAAGGGGAGACACATTCATAAAGCTTAGGTTATCCTCGACTATAGTTGCCAGATTTTTAGGAGAGGCACATAGCATAAAGCAACTGCATGCTTTTCTCCCTTTCTCCCCCACAGTATACTTCAGTGCTTGCAATGTCTTCACTTTACTTCTGCTTTTTAGAGTAAATGCTCTTAGACAATTGGAAATTAAATTAAGACATGTGGCTGTTGTTATACTGTGCTGTTCTCTAAAATGCATGAATAAATAAACAGCAAAAGTAAGGAAATAAACGTCTTTCAGTCATAGTGCTAGTAACTACTTATATAAATACTAAATACAAAAATGTCAAAGGAAAATGCATCCATGTACTGTCAGACAGCTGGCTAAGGAGTCTATACATTAGACAGCAGGCTTTCTTCCTCACTAGACTGCAATATGCATCATCACCATTTTTCACACTTAAGAAGACACAGTCCCACAGGAAATTGAACCAATTCAACCTAAACTTTCCCAGACAATTAACTTTATCATTTATGACAACATAAGTACACCTACAGCTTTAGGTATTTCATTTTGCCAGTGTATGTTTATGAGGCCCATAAACAACAGATTTTGGACCAGTTCTGCTTTGATATCTGAATTTGTAGAATTTTGAGGTCACGGCTTACCAAATTTCCAAATCCAGGCAACAAAACACATGGCCAACACCCCCAACACCAACAGAATAATGTTGAAGTTACTGTGCATTCATCACTCACTAACCCATCTACTACCTCTGTGACCCACATAGCTGTAAGAGTAAGTGCTGACTTGTCACACTTTTTCATTATGTTTGACTGTAAAAACCAGCAGAGCCAGAAGTTTAAGTACCAGAAAGAGACTTGCCGGGACACAATGAAGGATATTTACATCCCATCTTTTGAATCCTGAATTATATGCCCAGGCTCTTTATGCCTGAATATGAAATGGAAAAAGTTTTGCCTCTTATTTCACAAACCTTCAACAATCACTCAACATGAGCCAGCAGTGTGCCCAAGTGGCCAAGAGGGTCAATGGTATCCTGGCCTGCATCAGGAATGGTGTGGTCAGCAGGACTAGAGAAGTTATCATCCCCTTATACTCAGCGCTGGTCAGGCCGCACCTTGAGTACTGGGCCCCTCAGTTTAAGAGAGATGTTGAGATGCTGAAGAGTGTCCAGAGAAGAGCAACAAAGATGGTGAAGGGGCTGGAGCACAAGCCCTGTGAAGAGTGACTGAGGGAGCTGGGGTTGTTTAGCCTGGAGAAGAGGAGGCTTCGGGGGAGACCTTATTGCTCTCTATAAATACCTAAAAGGAGGTTGTAGGCAGGCAGGGGTTGGTCTCCTCTCAGGCGACCAGTGACAGAACAAGAGGACATGGTCTCAAGCTTCATCAGGGGAGGTTTAGGCTTGATATTAGGAAAAAATTTTTCACTGAAAGGGTGATTCGCCAATGGAATGCGCTGCCCAGGGAGGTGGTGGAGTCATCATCCCTGGAGGTGTTTAAAAACAGATTGGATGAGGCGCTTAGTGCCATGGTTTAAACGACGAGTGGGTGTTGGTGTTGGGTCACAGGTTGGACTAGATGATGTCAGAGGTCTTTTCCAACCTTGTGATACTGCGATTAAACAACCGTTCTTAAGCCTTCAAGACAGGCAGATCATAATAAGCCACTCTATAAATTAAAATAGTTTCAGTGCAAGTGAGTTGTTCTTTTACTGTTTACTAAGGGCTTATACAGCTTAGTGGGATTTAAGGCAAATCAGCATCTGTCAGAAGTTGGTTATTACACCAGTTGCACAAAAACTAAATAAAGCTGTAAGATGTCAGCAAATGCCATGTATGATAAGATGTAGCTTGGATGCAATTTGCAACATGTATTTCTCTTCTGAGATAAAATTCAGTTTCAAAATGCCATTTTATCCAGATAATTGAAGGTGAGGGTTTGGATTTTCCCATTTTTATTTATCTGCAGATTTTGCTATAGTCTGGTATGGAAAGAAAAAGTAGAGTTTAGACAAAACAAGAATCACTTAATGATTATTATGCTTAATCGACTGATTAATCAAACCTATCAGTTTAAGACAGAACGATTACTATAGGCTTTGAACTGATGCAAATACTCTTCTGAAGCAAAATGTCAATTTAATACATCCAGTGTAAGACACTAATTTGAAAAATGTCAATTGTTCTTCCAAGAACTGCACCCATTCACTGAAGCTGGTTTCTCTCATAAGTAAGAGCCACCAATCCCCTTACTCTTGCTCTGAGTTTAACTACAGTGGTTCAGGGCAGAAAGAATCATATTGCTGCAGATATCCAGGATTCTGAAATCAAACCCATCTCAGTGAAACCCAAGTTAAAATAGGGTGTTAATCTGGCAATAGTGGCAGGAAATCCCATCCTATTTAACAACCAGTAGTCTCCAAGCTGATCACTTACATCAATCCTTTATCTTCTTCATGTAAATTTATCCAGGAACTCAATTCCACAACTGCTCTGTGAATATTTAGATGCAACTTTGCACAGTTTCAATTTATTTATTGTATCAACAGTGGAAATTTTTCATTTCATTAAGAATTTTTTTGTGCTCATATATTGCTATCACTAAAACAGCCAGCCTTAACACCAAACTACTAGCACATTGTTTCAAAAGAAGAAAGCAAAAATTGTGAAGAAAACACCTATGAGGACATGGGTATACTAATTCAGATTATTTGCTGGTCTGAAAAATCAGTAGAGCATGAAAATATTACGATGCATGTGCACAGGCCTCAAAGGAAAACACTTGAGAGCATTATTAGACACGTTGAGCTGTCCCTGTTGGTTGGTATAGACAGTGATTGCACATTCCATAATACAGAAACACAACTAATCCTTCTTTCTGTAGAGTTTACGTTGCAGCTCAGGGAGTGACAGATACTTCACTAAGTCGAATAGATGGTGCATGTGGCTGTATAAATAGCTTAATGTGAATACATGGGAGTCACACACACCAGACGCTAGCGTATCATCAAGACAAAAACCCAGTAAAGCAGCATCTTCAATTTATTTACCTTAACTAAAGAATTTAGTTCTTGTAGGTAAATATTACTGTAACACCTCTATTTTCCCTTTCAAATAATAAAAAATACAGTTATTTGTCAAAATTACTCTTTCTTGTTTTGTTATCTCTCTTCATACTACCTCAATCCAGGCAGCCCTATACACTGCATAAGGAAAAACTCCACTCAAAGAGTTTAGCACTCATGTTGCCAAACTATGTCCCCCGGAGAATTAAAAAAAAAAAAAGATACTATTCAGGTAAGATTGCTGAAAATTGTGTTCATCATTCAAAATATTTGTGGAATGTTATTCTGGCAAGAGAAACTGTAACACCTCAGAAGTCTTTTCTGTTTTTATATAACTTTCCACCTGTGCATGTGTACTTTGATTAGTTTCTCATAATTTTCATTAATATATGAAATACAGTAGCTGTAGCTCTCAAGATGCAAATATAATTAAACTCCATTAAATGCAGTCATATTGTAAAAGCTGTCATATTGTGGTTAGTTCAAATTTATTACCTTAAACAAATCAATTTGCTAAAAGATTTCCTAAAACAGAATAAACCCACAAAAATCTTCACAGACGATTATATTGTCAGCACTGCAGAATTCATCACATGTTAAAAAAAAAAAAACAAAGAAGATTTACAATAACGGTAACTTTGAGGACTATGAACATCTAAGTTCTTTTGACATACAGGCTCTTGCTTCTGCTTATATACAGAGAATTACATTATTTTAAGATAGCAGGAATGAGCGCAGTTCTATAGACTTCTCATCTGGACAGCAAGGGTTCTGCTACCTCTTCCAAAATACGTTTCCATGTACTTGACCATTTTGTCCAATAAATCCTCAATTCTTCCAATTATTCCATGTAGAAGCGGGAAATCACATCTGTCTCCACGGTGACTGTGTAATAATTAATCAAAGACTTCCTTGGTTTTAATATTTAACCAGTTTAATTTGTTTGCTAAAAGATTCTCTCTACCTGTAAAACTCCTAAATAATGATATCTATTTTTCAAGAGCTTAATGAATGAAGTTACTTCTCAGAGATATTCTGCTAGTCTCTTTGTAAGCTCACAAATATAATACTGGGTTCATTCATAATTAAAGCATGATTTTTTATGACTAGAAATACTGTAAGGCTTTTTGTGTTTGTTTCCAGATATCACTTTCCTACCAGTAATTTATTAGTCCATATGAAGCTAGTGAATCTTCTGCCTCAGATAGGGTTTGGTTAGTTATCTCAAGACCAAGGTTTATTGGTCTAGTTTTGGTATTTCCAAATGAAAACTTAACCGATTTATCGATATCACCCCTTCACACAGCATAATATCTATTGATATACTAACACAGTCACACGAATCTACGTTAAGGAAATAAAATTCTTCTGATTTTACAGATTATCTCCATGCTTTGTTTTCTCTCAATACTAGACAGAAATCAGCTCAAAACCCACTTTTTTCATTTTTCATGAAGAATTTCTACAAACCCTGTAACATAATTGGAGAAAAATCATGTTACAGCATACACTTCAGGATGTTTAATTCTATTACATATTGATAAAAATGTTTAGGTTTCATCTTCACTTAGTATTCATACTGTTTTAATATAACTAATTTTGCGGCTTCACTAGCTTCAGACTTTACGGATGATACTTAAACCAGCAAATCCTACCCAGTTGGTTGAATGAGCTCTTTGAAACAAGATGCTTTTCTACTTCTTTAGTGTTTCTCCTGCCATTGTACAACTTGCATTCCTTAACTCTTCAGGCAATTTTTGTCTCCTCTTCAGGAAATAATACCTAGTTGTCATCAATGTGGAACCTCATTTGACACCTCAAGAATGAAAACCATGCAATTATGGTTTCAGTTAAAAGTTTTAAATTTATTAGCTGAAAAGAGACAAGCCAGAAGTGCATTATACTTCCTAAATTAACTGCATGTCACAGAGCATGAACAGTAATTATTGGCTGAGGCATAGATATGGATGAGACAATGTCCTAGGAGAAACCACTTACAGCACATCACAAGTATCGAATGCATAAAAAGTAATCATACCATACTGGCTAAATAATATCCTCCCTTAGGCTAGAAGCACAAGATAAGATGAGTCTTTTTTCTTGATAAGAGTAAAACTTACTGAAAACTAACACATTTCCTTAGCAAACCTATTCAGAAAACAAATAAATCTAGCTTACAAAAGCAAAATTTGTGTTGCAACCCATCTAAATTCTCTTTGTTTCCAAAGTCTTCGCAAGTTCTCAAAAATGCCAAGCAGTTCTAAACAGAAATTATTTAAATCTCTCATTTCCATTCTGAGAGGTTTGTGAACTCTCAAATGTTTACGATGCAGGACAAAGAGAGAGCAGATCTACATCCCCTGGATGCATTTTTGGCCTTCAATTACTAACTTTAACACAATATAGCTATTTTGCAGATTATTAAGCACTCTGTGCAACTGGCAGTAGACCAATTCTGATTGACTAAGAAGGGATAAGCTACCCAGAAACCGACAAGATTTCAACTCACCACAAAACTTAACAGCCACGTGCCCTATAAAACCAGCTCTCTCAGTTACAATACACTGGGGAGCAGCTAAAATTCTTCTAGGGCCTAACTGCATCATCTACAAACCTACTCAACGTTTCAGCATCAGAAAGACACACCACAGGAAAACTGATTTTGAAGGGCATTTGTCATGGTCATAAAGTGGCATACAAACCTACCTACCCTTAACACCAGCCTTGATCTGGCCATGAACCACCATGCTCTAAATCACAAAGAAGAGAAGTGCCCATCCCAGTAGAGATGAAATTGTATTGCTATGTAACAGTACAAGGAGAATGGAAAATCAGTGAGACCTGAACCCATGTCAGAAGTACCTTTTTGTCTACCTCTGGAGTGGGACAACTGTGAAAACCCACTGAAGCTCTTGCACCACGGAAGATAGGTGAATGTCAATACAGGTGTTGTGGCTCACGTGGAAATGCACATGCTTGAATTTAAGTCCATCACTCAATGGCTTCTTAATATAAAAGTGAAAAATATTAACTCAACTCAAGTCTGTGTTTTCTAGGTGGGTGCATTTTGGTACAAATCCAAAGATAGATTTTTTTTCCAGTACTCCATATAGCCTATTCATTTAAACATATAACACATTTTTTCCCCTAAGATGATAACAGTTTGTCAAAAGAAATGGCAACTTTATCATAAAAGACTCATACACATAAAAACATCAGGCTGTCTCTGACTGTATATATTATTTCTACCATATCATTAGGATTCAATGATCTTTTTACCACCTGCAGAAAAATATACTAAACAAAGGTAAGTTGACTACAAGATTTTTAAAAGGGTTTTATTGCAAACACCTTGAAATTTAAAGTTTATTTTCAAAGATGTATTAGCTGAATTACAGCACCAAATAAAAATGTGGACTACTTTAAAAGCAGTCCACAACAGGTAAAGAAGACAACAGGACTTACTGAAGAAAGTAAAAATATTAGCACAGAGACTTTGAGAAATCTAACAGGATGAAGAGCCAAAGGCTCAATATGCCTAACAGTACTATGTGTGATGGTTCAGCTCAAAAGAATAAACTACTTTCTATTAAAGACCCTGAAGGTTGTGTCCCCAGTTGAAAATGTACGAATAAACAAAAATAGAAATTTGCATGCATTTTACAGTAAGGTAAAACAGAAATTAAAGTTAAAGAAAAGAAGTCTAAACAAAGAGAGGGTTGCATTAAAAGGAATCTATGAGATGCTCAGCATGAAAAGAAACCAAATATAAACCTTTTCCAAGATTTCAAAAAAGGACATATACGTGCTTATTACATAATCTAGAAGGATTGCACATTTGAACACGCTGTAGGAAAGAAATACAATATAGTCACTGCAATAGTAAAAGCAACAACAGTGTCTACAAACATACCAAGAACAGATTTACAGGAATGTTACTGGATCCTGAAATACAGCAGCATAAGGAATGGCTAGGACTTAAGAGAGTTACTGTATTATTTTACATGCTCATCAAGCAGTTAAAATACTTATGATTTGTATCATTAACCACAGAATCATAGAATGTCCCAAGCTGGAAGGGACCCACAAGGATCATCAAGTCCACCTCCCACTCCTGCACAGGACAACCCCAACATTTACACCATGTGTCTGAGAGCATTGTCCAAACAATTCTTGAATGTTGTCAAGCTTGGCGCCATGACTGCTTCCCTGGGGAGATGTTCCAGTGCCCCACCACCCACTGGGTGAAGAACTCCTAATATCCAAACCAAACCTCCTCTGCCGTTCCCTCTGGTCCTATCATTAGTTGCCAGAGAGAAGAGATCAGTGCCTGCTCTTCCTCCTTTCCTTGTGATGAAGCAATAATCTGAGATGAGGTCCCCCCTGAGTCTCCTCCAGGCTGAACAGACCAAGTCACTTCAGCCACTCCTCATATAGCTTCCCCTCTAAATCCTTCACCAGCTTTGTGGCCTCCTGTGGACACTCGCCAGTAGTTTCATGTCCTTTATATACTTTGTCACCCAAAACTGCATCCAGTACTCGAGGTGGGGCTGCACCAGAGCAGAGCAGAGCGGGACAATCATCTCCCTCAACCGGCTGGCAACGTCGTGTTTGATGCACCCCACAACACGGTTGGCCCTCTTGGCTGCCAGGGCACACTGTTGGCTCCTGTTCAACATGCTGTTGACCAGAACCCCTAGATGCCTCTCCACAGGGCCGTTCTCCAGCCTCTCACTCCTGAGTCTGTACGTGTACCCAGGGCTCCCTGTCCCAGGTGCAAAACCCAGCACTTGTCCTTGTTAAACTCCATGCAGTTGATGATTGCCCAGCTGTCCAATCAGTCAAAAGAAAAACATTCCCAAAGTGCAAATGATTTTATATATCAACATTTACAAAGACTGGTGTTAAGAAATTTGTACCTCTTTTTGAAAAGGAATAGTTAGTTACGTTCTCCTGACAGTTTCCAGTGGTTAACCTCTGAACTCTCCAGTAACATTTGTGAGAAGTATTTGCCACAATACCTAAGGAAAGCAGTAATCACTGGTGCAGTTTATGAAACTGACCTCCACTTGCCACTGTGTGAGACACCAGGTGGACAGAGAGAAGCTGTCCAAAATGGAATTTCCCATCCCTCCCTTGGTACATCTACCAAGTGTCAGGTTTTTTTGAGTTTCAAGAGAAATATAACAGCTTAGTTCCTTCATCCTGTATTTCCTTCCAAGGGAAAAGGGCCACTAAAATGCCGTCTTTCCTCTTAAACTCAACTGCTTTAAAGTTGGAAAGAAAATAGAGAATCTGGGAGCTCAAAAGTATGTTCTTCAGAAAGACAGATCAAGTTCCTCTGTGCATAACACAAACTGGCTCTGTGTAGGTCACCAGTGCATGAAAGTGTTTCTTTTTTCCCTTAGACTCATTAGGCAGTGCATAAATAATTTCATGTTTAATTTAGCTAAGGTCAACATAGGTCCATGATAGAGACATGCGCACAGTAATCTTTGGCCTGAGTAAGCACTTGTAGGGGCACTCATTAATATGATGGCAGAATACCCCTTGGCTAAATCTGTTTCGTTCAGGATTCCAAACATGATGCGACAAAAAAAAGTTTTGACAACAGCAATTGATATAATGTGGTGGCACTTCATCTAACCTTTACTGAGTTTCAGATGACAGCTCATAGTGGTAATAATGTGAAGACTCAGGAAAGGCTAGCATCTTTAATCCAAGTATTTTTATCTACAGGAGAACAGTATTTGGCTCCAGCATACCCCGGTCCACCTTCACATGCTGAGACATTTTCTACTACATTTTCTGGTATTTAACTTCAATATAAACCCTCCAGTGATAAAATGGTAATATTATGATCAACTAAAGGAAGCAGCGATGTCAGGCCAAATACATGCTGCTGTTTCCTCTGCCAGCAATTCAGGGTGTATTCATATACATCTCCCCTTGGATCAGAAATCCATGCATCAAGTTTGATTAAACATGAAGCTGTACTAGAAACCAGTAAAAAACACGCCAAAATGCTGAGCCATATTTACACCCTGTAATCTTCTAACTAAATGACAATTAGAAGATCAGATAATTGAACTTTCACTGCGAAATAATTTCAGTAATTTGGATTTTCTGAGAATACGGATTACATGTATAAAACTATGGCTTTAATAGTACATATTGCACAGGAAAATCAATTGAGTCAACCTATGAATGGATAACTGCCAATCAGGAAAGGTTGTTTTGGTGGTAGGAGGGTTTAGATTTTTTTCCACCTATGACCAAGTGTCACTTTTTTATGGGCTGTAAGAGTTTACATCCCGAGGGCAGATAGTTATAGAACTGATCTATGTTGTCAAAATATTCTAAGAGATTAACTAAGGAATACATTACCAGAATGATTAAGAGGGGAAATCTTCTATCTAAAAGATGCTTTGTAGGGAAAACACTGATTCAACGGGAGCTACTGCTGAAAGTTTTCAGCTAGAAGTACTAAAAAACATTACTGTAAATATACTGTCTCTAATACTTGCAATTTATGATTCCAAGCCTAATTATCCAGTATATCCATTATAAGGATATCAATCCACAATGGCAACAAATGTAATAAAGGCACATCTCAGTTATATTACTAGAAATTCAGATTCTCCAAATTAAAATACTATAGCAATTTATCAGACATACACATTTGCACATTTCACAATGTAATCATTAGTTTCAAATTTGTATCATAGCTTTCTCAAACACAAGAAATTTCTGTTTAGATATATGAACTATGCAATTTGGAGTCAAGGGAGATTTTAAAATCATAAAATATTAGAAAACTGCTCTCTTCCTCCTTCTTTGAAAATATTTAATTCCCAAAACAACCATGAGAGCAAGAAGGAAAAACTGGAAGCCAACACAAAATACAGTACAAGTTTGGTAGCTGAATAAGTATTACATTAAATAAGAACTTCTAACAAATTAGCGGATTTCCATGTTCAAAATTTTTCATGTGTTGGAAAAATTAATTCGAAATATATCACTCAAAACTTTTATTTTTCCTGATGTATAGAATTAACAGTGATACTGTTGCTCTTTTGTCTGACTTGAGCACTTCAATCTGATCATCATATCACTTCTTTACCAAAGCGTAAGGAAAAATCAGAACACGAAGACGGAAGGAAAATATGTGGACTGTTACTCTAGGTAGGACAGAAAAACTGTGCTTAAAACAATATGAAATACCTGCACAGGGAAAACCTGTAAACATTTATTTCAAGCTTTAGGACATATCCCATGTCTTCTGGGACTAGCCCACCAGTAACGTTTGAAATTACATCAGCCCCTTTCCAGTCTGTTAGTGAGAGTCCAACAATACAGTGAAATTAATTTCTCAAACCCTAATCTATCCCCAGCTCTAAGTATTTCATCAAGTGTAGCAATAGTTCCCTTCTTTCCATCTGTAAGTTGACACATGCAGAGTGTAAAGGCACCATGGCCAAGGGGCACTTACGTCACTTTACCAATCTTGCAGAAAATAGCAATACAGACCTAGTTTTAAATACAGCTAAAAAGAACATTAGCAGCATTATCGACATATTCACCACAAAACAAAAGTTTTCTGAACTTTGTAAGATGCTAATCATACTGGCATTTATTTACCAGACAACACACACACACCATCTGAAGTACAACACCAAGCATTTGTGTATGAGATTAAAAAGGTAATTTTCCAGGGGCTTTTCGTTTGCAGATATTTGCATATAAAATTCACATGGATGATAAAGAAGTGAGGTTTCTCAAGGAAGATCAGTTTGCTTATTTACAAAGATTGGAGACTCAAATTATAAGAAATTATCAGCCTGGAGCTAATGTGCCTCCATGATTGCTTATGTTTTGTAATTCAGTATTAAGTACCATCAGGAAATGTTTTGTTTGAATGTTGTGGATCTATTTGAAACTTTACAAGGAATTCAATTTCTAAATAAACTTAAGAGACCTTGGTGGCTCCAGGACAGCAAAAAGCTATCTATCTGGTGCACTTCCAATGAAGTTTAAGACTCACTTTATTGAAATAGTTTCTCAGGTTCCTTGATTTAGTCTTCACAGCTAGGCTAGACAGCACCCCTTCAGCAGCCAGAGGGCTTGAACAAAATTCATTCACTGTAAATACTGCATACTGATTTTAATTCAGGCAGTTAATTATGTCTTCAGTTTTTTTAAAAAAAACAACTGAAATACTGGTGGTTTGTTTGTTTTAGAATGCTTATTATCACCGCAATGAATATCCTAAAGGTCTACCTCTATGCTACAAGCATATAGTACGTGGGCAGATTAATTTTTACAGCTCTTCAGCCCACTTTTGAATTATTAGTCTTCAATATTCTGCACTCAACGGTCCTTCACACATGTCAAACCCATCCATTTTTTACGTTTCCTGCTTCAAAATCTGTTACTGAAAGGCTAATTGATTTCAGGATGTCCTACTACATGCTTTTCACACAGTTTTAACTAATCCTGTATCTCAAAACACAAGATTCAGGAAAAAAAACCAAAACATTTCTTTGGTGAGCATGCATCTCTTCTTCAACAGACTTCCCACAAAATACTAATTCTGTTATCTGATATTGACTTCAAATGAAGACAAATTCTACATTTCCCTCAGACTTGTATACCATGGGACTACATCATTTCTTCTACAAAATGAAAAGTGAATTCAGCAAGACGTAAACATAGTCATATAAGTATGGTCAGATAACAGATTACATTTCAGAGTGCTTAGAACAAAGTATGAGACAAAACAGTTAAACTAATGAATTTAACAGGTCTGTCATTGACCTGTAAATTGCCTGAGAGCTGAGTTGGGAAATACAAACAGTACGCTTTCCATTTACTACAAATCTTTATTTAAAACAAAATGAAAAAAATTCCTTCATTTGGAGGATTATGTGATTTTTTTAAAAAGCTATATGAAAATAAAAAGGAAAACGTGTTTAGAGGCTGTCAGAATTAAGTGTTTCTATAATTTAAGATTATGAATGATACATTTAATTTGAACTTAACTAGTGTTGAGGGGAGTCAGGGGTCAAAATGTCAGGCACAATACTAATAATGTAACAGAAATTCAGCTACAAATCTTAATATATTGTGTCTACTGTCACCTGGTAACATACATAAATACATACATCAAAAATTAGATGATCTTAGAATTCATCCCTTCAAGGCATGTTATAATTTACAGAAAATTCTGATCAAAATAAGAAAACAAAAGATATCACCACATAAACAGAATTTTGTCTTGTGGTGTTGTGCTATATTTGAAAGTTTTATACTCTTGTAGGTATACTTTTCTCATTTGCAACCTACAGGAGTGTCCTCCAGAATAAAACAATTCAAGGTAGGCTTACATACAGAAATGGAAACTTTCTCATGAGGGTGTCATTTGCTGGGGCTGGTGGCAGATTTGTCCATATGTGTATGAATCTACATCAGAAAATCTAGCACATAACTTTCACAATATCACCACTAGCTGCTACGGAAACAGCTGTTATACAGAAAACAAAATTACCTTGGTTTTCAAAGTAATCATTACACTGGACACCAAAAAAGATCAAAAAGAAAACCTCTAAAAAAATTTAGTACCCCAAACTTGTTTTTCTTTCAGCATAGAGAAGTTCTCTTTCACTGCACAACTTTTTGTCTGGTTATCAATCAGCATGTTACCCAAAATCTTAGCTAATAACACAATACCTGATTGGGCAGCTTCTCTTCTAAAGATGATTCTGCCAGACTGCCGCAGAATAAACCATCACATTAATATTTTACAGTCGACAGTAGCCAGAGAGATGGGTCTCATCCTTTGTAAGATCTCATTGCCTCTTTTGCAGACAGTTCTTCTGCTATAATAAAGCATGTTAACTTGGTTTGTCTTTCTCCCACTGACATCACTGTCTATACTAAATTACAGCAAGACTTTGAGAAACTCTAGTAGGAGTCGGAAAAGTCTTCTGCCTTCATTGTCCAGGCATGTCAATTGACACTGGCATCCCAGCAATTTTCTTTGAAATTTTAACAAGTTTAAAAAATGTTTTTACAAAATCCTGTATTCTAATTTTATGGATAAAATGAGCAGAAGACACAGGGACAATATATTCAAATACTGAGGGAGTGACACATATCCATATACATGCTACATTTCAAATGCACTCACTTGCTTTCAAAATTGCACCAACTTACAGAGAATTTCTAACACCCCAAGATATTTCAGTAGTTATCTATGGAATAATTTTTTCGAAACATCGTGGGAATTCATTTATCTGCGTAAATGGACTGTAGACCTGCTTAACCAGACTTATGCTTTTTACTACTTTATTTAGATGTGTTTAAAGGGAATAACAAACATATCTAAATAGAATGTCAACTATATCCACTACATGTTAAAACATATCTCTAGCTGTCTAAGAAGAAGAAAGAGGAGGAAAAACAGCATAAGGAATGAAAAGGCAAGATGGCTAAATGTTTGCACTTATACACTTGTGGAGGTTGCTTCTCAGACAATAGTAGGGAAGCTGGTGGGTACAAATGTCAATCAAAGGCACAAAGGAGGTATAAAATAGCATTATCAAGAGACAGCAAGGGTTTTAGGAACTTCTGACTCATAGCAGGAAGAGGCAGAGAAACAAAAAGTGGATATTTAATCATACTCATAAAAATTAGATAGGGAAACAGATCTGTGAGTGAGCCACAAGGAAGTGGATCTGCTGAGCTTCTTGTTCGCCTACCTAACAGCTGACAAGCCTGAAAGACTGGCAGAATGGGCAGGACAGAGATACCATAAAGCTGGACAAGGAGAGTAGGTAGTAGGAAGGGGCAGGGCTATAAATGTTACTTACTTTGAAAACTTCTGACTCCAAAAGCCATTGACTGTGCACAGGAGTGGGAGAAAAGAAGGTCAGAAAGAGGTACAAGATAGGAAAGCAAAGAAAAAGACAACAAAATTAAAATGAGATTTAGACAGGCTTGAAAGTTGGGCAGAGAGACACCAAATGATGCTCAACAAATGCAAATTTCTACCTAAAAATCCACATTGAACTCCATGCTTTTAATTCCTTACATCACGCAAATCACAAAAGATGAGAAAGGTAGAATATGTAAGTATTGAAACATATGAAACAACCAACACTTTTTTAAAACCTTAAGAGGCATTCCTAAGACAAATACATGTCTTGGGAGAGACAGAAATGGTTCTTGCCAAGTAGTACGAGCTACAAGGCAGAGTCAGGCCATGGCACCTCTCAGAAGAGCTGAGTGACAATCAGAAGATATCAGTGCCATAACTATGACCACCATTTTCACGTTTGTTTTCTGCAGTTTTATGCTTTCATTGGGAAGCCACACTTCCTCCTTTTCCTGCACAGCCCTTTAATTCCCCTGGATTGCCACAATCATTTCTTGTTCATGCCAGCTTTTTATTACACATACCAAGAAATGCACATGAAGTTCCAAGCATGTCCTGCAATACCATTCCTACTCTATCAGCTGCACTGAGAAAACTTACAGGCAATTCAAGATGCTTAGTTATTAGAAGTCTCAAACAATGACTACTTTATTATAAAAACTTGCTTTTACCATCACTAAGCACGTGGCACCTCACACGTCTATTAGTCTGAATCAAATTTATATATGCTTACAGGTGTTAAACAGGTTTTTCAAGTTGCATGCTTTAGAATAAAGTTCAACTCCTTTGTACAAGGAGAGTCTGCAAGTTAGGAAATAAAGATTTCTTAAGTCCATATTTGTGACATCTCTCCCAGAAAAAGCTAAGTATCTAAGTTTGGAGGTTGTTTTTTTTAGTTTCTGCTAAGAAAAATAATACTATGATTGAAGCATTACCAATACTCCTTCTCAGCTCTTGTTTTCATCAAAATTCTTATAACGTATATAATATTATGACACTATCTTCAAAAATCAGACTATTGAAATGCAATTTTATATATTCCTTCACTAAAAAAAAGTATTTTCATCAATTCTGCTTGCAATGTAGAAAAAACAAAGGTACTTCTATGCCTTTCTAAAAAACCTTTTAATATGCTGTATACAGTAGTTTTTAGTATACAACTGTATTCAATCGTGGGCTCAGTGCCCTAAGATCAGTTCTCATTTGCTGGAGCTCCATGCTGATGAAGACATACAGGAAGACATTTAAAGACCAAGCAAAGAGCATTTTGTTAAACTCTGCATAAAAATAAAATATAAGGTACCTTCAAACGTTTATCATTCTTCAGTAAGGAAGAGGCACTATAGTTAAAAAAGATTGCATCTGGCTGTAGAATCATGATGGGCCAAGCCTCCTATGAGGACACAGAATTAGAAAAAAAATTACACACCTCTAGTAAGTCTAGGGTTCATGGTTAGCACTAGACTTTTTAAAAAATTACAGTCAGGTGTGACTGAATGATCTAAGAAAATGGCACATAGACATACTTTGCCACACAGAAGGTTTAGCTCTTCTAATTTGGGCTTTTTGATCTGCTGCCATTACAAACTTCTTTTTCTGTCTCCCTGACCAGAATGACACAGTAATCTTTCCAGAAGTCCTCATACACACAGAAAGGAGAACAAAACTCAAGTTCTCCACAGAAGAGAGGATGGGAGCCAACCTTTGCTAGTAGAATTTGTCAAATGTATTCAGTACTTACTGCCATTGTTTCAGTATGAATATTCAACTAAGTTGTCAAACGTATCAGAAATGACAGTGTCTGCCTTTACAAAAATCTAGTATTTTATGTAATAGCACTGTTTATTCAAGCCAAATATATGCCAGGTTTCAAGACTTTTCAAAATTATAACTTGTTTTAGTGGATGCAGAATACTTAAGAGAAAAGATACATGTATGTGGGAGTCTGTAGACACTTTAATGCAAATGGCTATCAAAAGACTGCCAGGAGAACATAAATGCCACACCACATTCTTGTTTTGGTTTCCCTGGTGCTTTTCTTCATTTAAGTTACACTTCTTATCCACTTAAGTGCTGGAGCTGTTAGCTGTTAGTGTATTAGTCCACACATTTGTTTTCTTGAGCCTCCCAGGCCTCCCCAGCTACTTCTACAGTGATTACCAATACACTGAAGGAAGGGTCATAACGTAATACTTAACGTAATCAGGAAGCAGATAGAGCAATGCAGAAGAAATCTTCGATGAATGTCAGTCCTGTGTTGTTTTCAGGGAAGGTCACTGGGCCGACAAGCATGAGGGCATAAATAGCCATCAGGATGAAAGCTAGTCTCTTTTGATTTCATATTTGAAATGTGGAACTTAAATTTCAACAAGGAAAGGGGCAATATTAGTCTCAAAAGTTAAAAAAACAAACAAACAAACAAAACCAAAAAAAGTCCCCAGAAAAATATAACCACATTGCTCAAAATTTTTGTTCTCACAGGAACTAAAATCAAGTCAGCAACATTACTATTAATACTTTCGTAAAACTACAGTTCTTGTCTCTTATGAGTCAACAATGGAATTAATTGAGCGGTTTTCCACATTAAACAAGGTCTCAGCAGCTGATCTCCACTAAAGGGCTGCTAAAAGACTCTAATAGTAACAGCTACTCACTTAAATTAAGCTTCCAAACAGGCCAAAACTTGCTCATGCAAAGGAGCCCCAGACCTAAGCTGAATCGCATGGCATCAGTTAAAATGAAAGGCTATGGATCTGCTAAAGCTTAATTGCAGAGTTATATGTGAACGGGAAATGGGTTTTCTAATCTACCTGGAGATTGTTACTGGATGCATTCAAGATCAATGAGAAGCCTGGATTGCATTTCTCTCACACTTTTGTGCACCAGCCTTCATTCTCCTGGGATATCGAGAACAGCTCCATGCATTCAATGATACACACGCCTAACATGACACCAGGGTTAGCATATGCAATGTCAGACACACACAAAACAAATAATGAGACGAACCCTACAGCTTTGGAACCAAGAGTGCGAGGAGAGAGACAAAGAGGTAGCAACATAACATGTTCTAACTTGTCACAGAGAGACAAGGCTCAGCTCAATCACTTCACTCGGTACCAGTGGATGTGTGTTCAAATAGACGTTTTCTTACCCTTGGTCAGAAAATATCAGTGTGCAACGCTTTTTCTGCAAAGCAGTTTTTAGCTAATAACTACTTCTTCCCAAAGATCACGTCGGTGCTCAAATGAACCCATTTTTTATCAGCAGAAGATGTGGAAGCAAAAATTATACAGATCCACAACAGCCTTTTGGAAAATGGTCTGTGGAATTGCTTTGAATGTTGGCGGCATCACGCACAGCTGTGTGTCAATTCAGAAGGGAACTGTTTTGAAAGAGTTTATAGCTGATTTTATGAATTTGTTAAATAAAAGGGTTACAGGCACATCTCTCTTTTTGTTTCAGACCTTGTATGACAGGCAAGTTTCATAAAATTGTAGACTCTATAGTCACACACTATAACTATATTAGCACATAAAGTATAGCCGATTGCAGAAATGACAAGTTATTTTTGGATATTTGTCTTCTGAGTGTTAGGTCCCTTGAAACCTGGAAAACTAACACCAGACCATCTTCACCATCTCTGAGGACGCTGTTCAAGGGTTACTCACAAGGCAGGAGTTGCTCTCCAACAAGGCTGAAACAAAACAATTTACTACTACAGCCTGTAATCTAACCTTGTATGTCTATGCTTGTTAATCAGTTCTCAAGTGATACTGTTAAATGGAGTTACATTTAAATGGAAATTTCCATGTGATATATATAAAAGTCATAAGATAGACACTTTTGCACTGCACGCGCTCAAGTAAAATTCATTCTAACATATAGAAATCTGATTCGGAAATGAAAAATCTAAATATTTCATTGAGCTTTTTATTATAAAGTTTTCATTTCTAAGCCCATTTGCTGCAATAGGTAGACTGTAGCCTGTACATATTTATACATGTCTAAATCATGTATTTCTCTACAATAGTAATAAAATTTTTCAATATTTTATTGCTAATGTTCTGCAGACACATCCCACAATAACTCCGGCAAGAGGATGACTGTTAAATGAAAACCTCAGTCCTCTTTGTTCACAGAAAAGAATGGCGATGAGATGTGCCCTTCAAAAAAGATTAATTTTTTATGTTTCTTTTCTCTCCCAAAAGCTACAGTACTTTTTTTTAAAGGGCAGACCTAATTACATGTTGAGAACAGATTTATTGGATTTTTTTCTTTTTGTTGCAGTTTTTTGCTGCATTTTTTTGCTGGTTTTGAATTTGATGGAGAATTCTATAATAAATATTTTTAAGGCTACAAATGAAATACTAGCATCATTACATACCAAGAGTGACTATTTATTTAAGCACATCTAATGCCGTCCAGTATGCTTCTGTAACATCTACACACTTCAAATATGTGACTGACATTTCTTAAACAATATTGACTGCTTAAGAAGTCTACAAAAATTCTCTTTGGATTTTTATGTTTTAAAATATATTCCAATGAATATTTCTTTTCCCAATTTCATCTTACCTGTGTGGAGGTAAAAATTTATCAATTCAATTCTGACCTTTCTTGCACTGAGACAAGGCAAATGATTAAGTCAGGATTTCTGACATCTAACATTCCTGGTACCGTGCTGAAGCAGACAAAGAAAAAGCAAATGGTCATCTGCACAAAAACATTCCTAAAAGACACTAAGAAATAGTAAATGGCTTGTCCTGATATTCAATAAGACCTGAAATTAAGACTATAACACTTATCCCTCAGAGCAAGTCTTAAGAAATCAAGAGAACTGGCTCAGGTTATCTACATTATAGCAACAGACCCTCAAAAAACCTGTGTAATTTGAATGAGATTTTTAAAATGTCCTATTTCTTCCATATCACTGTCAGCCCTCCAGAAGTTTTAGAGTAAACAATAGGATGTATTTCACAATATACCAAGTCACTGCTCAAAATTCAGTTTGGGAAGGAAAGTAAGGTTCCTTCTTCAGTGAGGACTACGCATTTCCAGACTTCAGCACTGTTTATCCTTTAATTTAATCAGTAATGAGAGGTTTCTTAGTGGCATATTCTGATATAAACAATGTTGAATTTGAAAGACTTGGTGTGATAAAATAATTTCTTACTTCCAGGACACAATTTCACTCTCCATATATTTTTTAACTATTGCAAATTGGTGCTGTGACAGGTTATTTAGCATATAATCTTAAAACTGTTTAAAACATATACATTTGTAGCATTGCCATTTATCTATACTTCCCGCATCTTGAATACTTCTCTAGTAGCTTGGGAAGTGTATGAACTTTGTTCTGTCTATGTAAGAAGATGGACAACAACACTCTCTAAAAGAATGCTGATAACTGCACAAAGATTTTACTTACATCTGAGAAGCAAGGTGTGAGGTGAAAAGAATCAAGCAGCAAACACAACTTAAGCTTTTCAAAGTTTAGATTTTTCTTCCTTTTTGCTTTGAATTCAACATAAATATACTACTATCTTGTTCCAAATATGCTTTAACATTCACTAGGTCCCCTACTGCACCTGTGAAAACATTGTACTTCATTGCTTGCATATATGCAAAGTCATAGAAACATTCTCTTCAACTGTGCAATACTCATATTTTATCAAATGCAGAGGTCTTTACAGTAATCTAAAATAAAATTTTAAAAGTAATTGTATTTATACACCACAAGTTCATCCCAAAATTAAATCTTTTTCTTTTATCTCTGAAGTTTCTTTTGAAGAACATTCCATCCATACTGACAAGTAACTCTGGAAAACCTATAAACACCATATTCCATTCCTTAAAAAAGTAAGGCTTTGCCAATGTCACACCTCGATAAAAGAGTCTTCTTTAAAACCATACTAATATCAGTGACTGTGTTTAGGACAAAGTCTTCTATTTAGAAACCAGGGAATTCTCTAGGTGGATTGGTTCATTAATGAATTAATTAAAACAGCTCAGCCTTTGTGGCAAAGTCCTGTCCTTGACTGTGAGTTTTAAGAATAAAACAATCGATGTGTACAAGCCTAGAGCAATTCAAGTGCATCAGATGCTAGACATACCACATGTGCACAAGCCAGCTTTGCAAACTCTTCTTTTCTAAACACAGCAGATCTACTGTGGACGTGCCAGATTTCTGGTCTGCACGCATACACCAGATATAGCTGGATTTCTGAACACTCAACAGGATATTTGGAACTATAGCTGAGGGATATCTAGAAAATACCAGAAAAATAACAAAGCCCATTGAACAAGGGCAGGTGGAGGCAAGTAGAGGTCTTATTTACAATGCCCAGACACATTAGCTACATTTTCTGTATCAGCAGTGTATTTATTACCCGCCTTTACTAGCCAAGTTGAGTCTTGTGTGCATGGATACACATATATGACACCAGCAAAACAGTCAATTCCAGCAGAAACAGCTGATTTTCATAAAATTTGAGATTTGATCACCTTCTTCCCTTTCTGACAGCAAAGCAGTGATTTCTAGTTAAGAGAAACATTTCAACAGCTGAAGTTCTGACATTAATAAACTAAATTAAGAAAACACCGATTTTCACACAATGAATGTGAGAACCTATTCCCAGTGTACTGGATTTGACTATAAAGGTATAAGCATTTCACCTAGACAGATTACTGGAACAACGAAATATCCTCAACTTTCTTAATTTTAATTGAAAGCTCCACTTTGAATCAAAGTTCCATTAGAATATATTCTGCAATCAGATATGTAGCTGTTAGCAAAACACATCCCCAAGCTGCTAACAATAAACTGTGATCTCCCTGGTGGTCTACGATGACAACATCATACTCACAAGGTCATTAGCACAGGGGATACAATTAGCTAAAGCTTTCTAGTATTATATTATTGGGCAAAGAAAAACACTCTTATCAGACTGCATGATTTAATTTATTTAGAAACACTGCCTCCTGGAAATTAAAAATATTTTAACCTTCATGCAAATGAAATACACCTGATATTTTCATCATACTCTCAAAACCACATCATTAAAAAAATGGACTATGAGACTAATTATATCAAAGACTATCTCAGTCTCTATCTAGGTATCAGAATCCCTTCCCTCTCCTATTACAATGCTAAATGAACAGCTGGAATGGTCTAGGAAATGTCCTCGTATAGATTTTTCATGATACTCTTTTAACCTTTGACACAAGTTTAAATAGAAAAGAAAAAGCCAAACAGATAAACATATTTAGACAAGCACTTTGTTAAGTCTTGCCTCTAGTTTCAACAATAAATGGTTTGGTTTATGTCACAAGACCTCTGACTATCTAGAGAAGTGCCAGAGATTCTCACTAGCCCTTTCAATTCTAGCAAGCTGGGTGTGAGACAGCTCTAAGCTCCAGAACATGCTCCTATTCATCTGACTCAGAAAGATCCAGGTGACAGTCTGGACATCATAATATTAACTACACCACTATTTCTACCAAGATGAAACAAAGGAGGAAAAGCTGTGGGAATGAAAAAAAAAAACTAGGTGGGAGATATGGAATAACTGTCATGATGAACCATTGTTTCAAGAATCCTGTACTTGTATATAGATCTAAAACCCTTTGAAAAGGTGGGATAAGCCCTTCAGCGCTTTTCTGTATAATAATACTTCAATTCCTTCTCCAAAAATAGTGCAATATAAACATATCCTTATGACAGCTTTCAAAAAGACATTACATATATTTATACATGTACATATATATAAATGGAGTGGGAAGAGAAAAATATGCACAGAGATTGTAGCCTCAGTGTTGCAGAAAGTCTCTGTTTGAGGGAAATCATAAAACAGTTAACACATGCAAAGAGGACAGGGAAGACACACACACACAGATGAACCACTGACTACCAAGAAAAATCTGGCATTTTTAGATACGATTAACTCCTAAAACCAGAGACTGTACTGGGGAAGATTCAGACAATTCCACAGCTGATGAAACTGGAAAAGTGAGACAAAGATGTGTTCATGATGGGCAAAGAGAAGCACAAGGATATTCTGGTGAATGCGAAGAGCAATTTTCACAAGTCGGGTGAATTGCATTTTCTCTTTAAGCAAAATTCAGTCACAGTACATAGGGACCTTAAAGGATTCCAAGTTTCTCTTCAAATGAGAAACGCCTCCAAAAGTATGTGCCAGTAAGGATGTTGGTTGTTATCCTCTCCACCTTTTAAAAAACTTTGCTACCACTTTCCCATGGAGGTACCACAACTAAATTGCAACGTAGCACTCAGTTGATTAGAGATGGAAGTAGTGACTTACGTTTCACAGCCGTTGTTTCTTTGGTATGCAGTGATGAACTTGTGTCTGTACTGAAACAAAATCCAAACTAACATCTGTGTAGCCTAAAAGCATCTTGTTTGTAACAATGAGGAAAACATTTAGAATAATGGAATCGTAGAATTGTTTGGTTGAAAAAGACCTTTGAAATCAAGTCCAATCACACCTGCCCACTACTAAATCATATCCCTGAGTACCTTGTCTCTCTGTCTTTTAAATACTTCAAGGATGGTGACTTAACCACCTCTCTGGGCAGCTGTGCCAGTGCCTGACCACCCTTTCAGTGAAGAAATTTTTCATGTTGTCTAATCTGAACCTCCCCTGGTGCAACTTGAGACCACTTCCTCTCGTCCTATCACTTGTTACTTGGGAAAAGAGATCAACACTCACCTTGCTACAACCTCTTTTCAGGTAGTTGAAGACAGTGATGAAGTCTCCTTCGGCATCCTCTTCTCTAGGCTGAACAATCCCAGTTCCCTCAGCCTCTCATTAGACTTGTTCTCCAGTCCCTTCACCAGCCTTGTTGCCCTTCTCTGGACACACTTCAGTGCCTCACTGTCTTTCTTGTGCTGAGGGGCCTAAATTTAACACAGTATTCAAGGTGCAGCCTAACCAATGCTGAGTACAGGGGAAGGACAACTTCCCTATTCCTGCTGGCCACGCTGTTTCTGGTGAGGATGCCACTGGCCTTCCTGACCACCTGGGCACACTGCTGGCTCATACTCAGCCAGCTGTCAACCAACAGCCCCAGGTCCTTCTCTGCCAGGCAGCTTTCCAGCCACTCTTCTCCAAGCCCGTAGGACTGTATGGGGTTGTTGTGTTCCAGGTGCAGGACCCAGCACTTAGCCTTGCTGAACCTCATACCGTTGTTTGCAAGCCCGTTGATCCAGCCTGTTCAGATCTCTCCATAAAGCCTCCTTACCCCCAAGCACACCAACACTTCTGCCCAGCTTAGTGTTAACCGCAAACTTACTGAGGGTACACTCAATCCCCTCATCCAGGTCATTGATAAAAGATACTGAACAGAACTGGAACCAGCACTGAGCCCTTGGGAACATCACTTGTGACCAGCCTCCAACTGAATTTAACTGCATTTGCCACCACTCTTCGGGCCCAGCCATCCAGCCACTTTTTTACCCAGCAGAGGGTGTGCCTGTCCAGACCAACGGCAGCCAGTTTCCCAAGCAGAATACTGTGAGAAAGGCTTTACTGAAGTCCAGGTACACTACACTCATGGGACCTGCCTTTCATAAATGTATGTTGACTGGACCTGATCACCCAATGAACAAAAATGAGTGCGTTTCTTTACTGACTCAAACTTCATCCCTTTTTTGAGAAACTATTAACAGAAGGCTATTCAGTGAGCAGGTTTTGAATAATATCCTTCTGGGAATAGTTACGGTATTTTATTAGTTATACCCTCTGTTAACTACTGCAGAAAAATCTTGTGATAACAGCACTGCATCTCAGTTAACAAAACCGCTGCTTCTTCTGCACCATCATTTAAGAATGTTATGCATTACAACCATCTGCTCTAGTCTGCATTTTCTTAAGTACTCAGATTTTCACCAACTGATTCTGCAGTCTGAGTAACGCTACCCTACTTGGAATGTGAACTGGCATCTATACAGTAACACTCCAGCACTGAGATACAGACAAATCATTACTGCTCTACTTGCATCAAAACTCAAGTGTGAAACAGGACATCTCTGAAGTTCTCTCTGTACCTCAGAGTAGTAACTATCAGAGAGTTTTAGTAAGGTTGTCAAATCTACTGATAGAGAACAACCACAACTAAGTTTGCCTTCTTAATGGCTTGCACCGATTAATTTTAAGACTGTGATCTTTCAAAAGCTTACTGGTATCCCTAGACTTCTAAGTTCTTATATTTAAAAGTTTTATATGCCCAGCATACAAGCACATTCCCCCAACTTCAAATGCATTGCGTTAGGGATGAATCTGAGCCTTTGTAGTCCTGGTCCATACAGGCTGAAAGCTTCAATTGTTATTAAATTGTATTTTCATAGAACACAGTATCTGTGCTCTTCCGTTGTCCTTATAAATGACTGACAGCCATCTTTTAATATTAGCTTTTAAAATAGTTTTAATACCTAAATATTAGAGAATTATTTTCTTCAAACCAAAAGGTACATCTAAAATCAAAAGGTCATCATCTCTACAACAGTTATAGTCAATCATATTCAGCCCTGTCACAATTTTGATAATTGAATGGGAGAACAAATAACCATTTCTGTCACACGGACCTCACTGCATCTACCTACATTGCTAAGTGCATTAAGATCTGTCTTTCTTGCCTGCCTTGTTCCCTTAATAACTTTCCACTTGTCCTCAGCTTCACTCACAACTTCTGATTATACTACAGCCTTACTTATTTCCCATGACAACTTTTTGAGACCCAAAATTTTTCACCAGGTCCTTTGGAAATTCTAAGTCATCCAGTTACCTGCAGTGTCCACGTTTCTTTTTCTGTTTCATTCCCTTTTTTTGCATCCCCTTCTGCTGAGGGATCAGTAATGCAATTCCCCTTGCCACATCTCTCCATGAAGAACTTCTGATGCCTGGGAATCCTTTTAACCACGGCTGACTTATGTTGAAGAACCAGAGAAAACTGAAGAAGCAAAGTTACTGCAGATTTGGGTTTTCCATAATAACTGTCTTCAAGATTAAAAGGAAAAAGTTAGAGCAAATAGTAATAAAACATATAAGCTGTTTCAGCTTTTAGAACAGGACAGCATTTTCAACATTCCAGGTTAGATTCTCATTACTGCTACTTTTAAAACAGAGAGAAGATCCCAGTATCCTCTTCAGCACATCAACTAGTCCAGTGAAGAAGGCATCAGGGTGGGTATGAGGACCCATCTTCACCTTCTCAAATTACATTTACTCAAAAGAATAAAGGCTGAACATGAAGGTAAGAGCCCTGTGCCAGAATATCCTGTAGGTCAGTGTAAGAGCACATTGTGGAGGAGAAAGGAATAACAGAGGCTTGTGCTTGGAATCAGAGAACAGAAATATTAGGCTATTAGGTCCACAGAATTATTACAGTCACCTTTGCTAATTATGAAGAAGGCCCATATTTGCTCTTTGGCTCTGATGGCTTTGAAAGCAACCTGAAAGAGCGTGAAGTTCACAGACTTTGTTTTTCCATAGCTAACATTTTCTGAGCATGTACATGGATACATAAGACCTGTTAGTCCATGCAAACTGAGTCTTACATTTTTTAAAACATGCAGATGATAACTGCAAAGAAGGAGCTTGTGCCATTCAGTTCTTATTTAATTCTGTTAATGCAAACTCTATAGACAGAACAATATTCCAACATTAATGCCATCGGCAACTTGAGAAAGGGTACCATTTGTAAAGACAAACATAAGCTTCTGCTCCTAGGAACTTGTTCTGCCTTTCTTGGTTTCAGATTTTGAAGTAATTTTCCATTAAGTTGAGAAATAGATATACACATATAAATATATACATACATATTTAACCATTCATTTATTCTTGATCTTAATTGTGTAATAGGATTAACCATGAATACTCTGATGTCACTGAAACTTTACCTTTTTTCATAAGATCTAAATTTTCCCTGAGCTGGTCAATAGACCAGCTTAGCCCAGCTACTAAAAATAAAAGCTAGCTATCTAATGTATGTTCATAAAAAGATAACAAAATATGTAAGTAAAATGTGGAAAAAGCAGTCACAGTAAATAAGTTGTTATTAACAGAAAACAATGAGAAATAAAGACAAAATAAAAAGCAATAACAAATTAGCTTATTACTATGAGATACTTGTTCTCATTACGCTTTATTTCCAAAAAAGCAAGCACTTATAGTCTGGTAATAAGTAACAAAAGGTTTTCATGCATTTTTTTTAATTAAGACATGATCTTTTATTTTGTTCTCCTTGCACCTCTGCAGTCACTGTGATTCATAGGGTTTTATAAGAAGACAGTTTCTCTGCAATTCAGAGCAAATTTCAAAAACTGCAACAAGAGATCATCTACTTCGTACATTCTTTACACAACACTTGCATTATATCATTAAAACAAATATGTTATCTAAAAGCAAAAAGAAAATCAGAACAGAAAAAAGCCCTGCCTGTACCAGAAAAAAGATTTTGGTTTTCATTTTTAAAAGTAACAAGATTGCTGAAGTGTTGCTTCAGCAGAATATGTCTCTAACAAGTTGCTTTCAGCTAAAAACACAGCAAATAGGTTATAATAGGATACTTGTATCACGTTCCAGCCAGTGTTAGACTAAAAATTGCAAATTTTGTCTAAAAAATACTTGGCCGTATTATGCTATGATAAATAAAAGAACATTCCCTAACTCCCAGGTAAATTCCAAAAGCCTACATGCATGTCTCACAGTAGCTACTTTCCATGGTGAAAAAAATAGTAAAAAAAATATATGACACAAAAAGACCACAGAGATCTTGCTTGCAAAAGATATGTTGGAAAGTAAAAATATCTCTTGATGTAGATACAGTTTTCATGGTCCTAGACATGTCTACAGATTTCTCAGCTTCCCAACCACGTGGTTTCCTTTTTCTTTACTCCTAAATTATTGTTTGTAATTTATTTTTTTCTCTTTTTAATGAAATCCAGTACTTTCAGGCAAGACGTGCAAGTGTACAGAATAGATTATAGATAAAAGGTCCTATAGGAAAGTGAGTCCTCAGGGCCCTGTTTTGATTTTCGTAAGGTGGTCAGGGTCAACAGTACCTCTACATCATCAAGTCACAGACCACCAGTTCATTCACAGCATACAATTAGAAGTGCTCAGGACTTTAAAAGTTGTCTGTTGTTCTGGATGTTCAGTTCAAAATCAATCTTGTTCTTGGCTTTGTTATTAAACCATCCAAATGAGCAATCAGAAGAAAAGTGTTGTTCATACACAGCACATAGAAACAAACTAAAAAATCACTCCACTATATATTTTAAAAATCCATTTATAGATGCCAAAATGAAGAAAAAAACAGCAGTTACCTAAACAAAAGCTAAAGTGTCCAATTTTTCACAAAGCATTCGTGCAAAGAATTTTATGCTCTCTTCAGCTACCAAGGCCCTCCAAAAAATCATGATAAAAATAGGTATTTTCTTCAACCATGATAAAATCAGATCAAAAATAAAATTCGTTACATCTCATCTGATGATGTGAGTCTCACAGCAGCACATCTGACCTGCAACCTGCACAAGCACCTCTTGCAGGCTTCACCCACTCAAACTGTCACCTCATCTCCCAGTCACACCACTGACAGAGGTTTCCGGTTTCCATTTTTATTGAACCTTTTATTGCTATGCTTCCTGGACAATAAAATAATCAGAAAAATCCTACATTCAAATTTAATTGACTTCTGCTTTTAGCTAGCTCCTATGAGATCCTGCTGGAGGAGGCAATCCTCCTGCTGGAGGAGGCAATGAGGAGCTGGGGCTGGGCGAGGGGACTGTAAAAGTAATGTGCAAGTGCAGGAAGAACTGCCAGGTAAAGTGTTACTTTCCATTTTACAATATTTTCAGATTGTTTTACTAGTCTCTGCCCTGGGCTAGAGATACTATTTTTGCTTAAGATTTTTTTTTTCCACTTCTGATAACCACTGTTGGTATGCTTCTAAGTTTTTCAAGAATTTATTAATATTATGGACAAGAGTTACTAGACATGTTAGCGTTCATCTTGTAAATTATATCCCAGAGGACTTTTAAATGTTGATTTACACAATCCCAGGGTAACTCATGCTGGTAGGGTCCTGGGGAAGTTTCCAGACTCAGGCCCTGCCCAGAGCAGATTCAGCTGGGGAACCAGACTGTGCTGCTCAGGACTTCATACTGTTGGATGAAGGACTGAGACAGCTCACCCTCCCCAGGCTCCATCTCCACTGCTGGGCTGTCCCTTCTAGGTAAAAGACTTCTCCTTATCTCCAGAATGAGTCTCCCATATTTCAGGTTGTACTGCTTCCTCTCATCTTCCCATCACACACTACTGTGAAGAGTCCACCTGCATCTCCTCCATCCTCTCCTACTAGTACCAAGTGTGCCGTTGTGTGTCCGCAAAGCCATCGCTTACCCCAGCTCAACCAGCCTGTTCCTGCAGCTTCTCTTGGCAGGGCAAGGTTTCCAGCCCCATTACCTCAATGGCCTTCCCTCATCTCCTACCAGTTTACCAATGTTGTTCCTGTGTAGGTGACCCAAACTAGCAGAAGGGACATTCCCCGCCCTCTCCTGGCTCTTGGGCCATTGCCTAATCACACTACCACAAGCACCACTGGCCCTCATGGCTGCCTGGGCACATGGATAGCTCCAGCTCAGCTTGCTACCCAGCAGCACCCAGCATCATGGCCCAGAGGTGTCCCCTCCCCAGGGCTGCATTTTCCTTCCATTCCCTCCCCTAGGTTGCTGGTGAAGACGCTGATCAGGATAGGCCTCACACAAGACCTTGCAGGATCCCATGTGATACCAGCCTCCAGGAAGTGTACACCATAACGATCATGCTGTGAGCCCACCACCTAACCAAGTCCTCATCCACCCATGAGTCCTCCCTCCCCGACCATAATGTTCCAGTCCAGGTACAATATTGGTAGAGATAGTACTGAAAACTTGGTTAGAGCACGAGTAGGCAGCACCCGCTGCTCTCCTCTCATACCCATGAGTCTGTCACAGAATGCAGTTAGGATTTAGACTTGGAAAATCCTTGCTGACTGCTCCCCATCACTGTCTTCTCCTTGCTGTGCCCAGGCACAGGCTCTAAGAGGTCTCACTCCTTGATTCACCTGTGACTGAAAGAAGGCCAGTTGGCCTGTGGTTCCTCAGGTTGGCTTTTGCCCTTTTTTGAAGGCAGGTGAGACAGTTGCCTTTCTCCAGTTACTGGGGTCTCCGAGACCTTTGAAAACAGATGAGGAGCAGCTGCACAAGGGCATCAGCCACCTTCCTCCTCACCTTGGGGTGTAGCCTGACAGGTCCCAGTGGTTTATGCTGGTCAAGTACTCCTGAGCAATCTCTGACTCGACCATCTTCCACTTGAGCCCCATCATTAAGCACAGAGGCGTTGCAGACCTGGTGACAACAAAGTAAATGGAGAAGACATGCCTTCTGTCTTATCTGTGTCTGCTGTGACTGTGTCACCTTCTCCACCTGTAGTGATCCTGACCAGGAGGACATTGCACATCAAGGTGTCAGTTCAACTTAATCCTAGCCCATGTTGCGCTGTACTGCACATATGATTCGGCCTTCAGGTTGTGTTTGTGTTGCGCCCACTAGTCACAAGAAATTACACCATTTGCACTGCCTTGCCTTCATCTAAAAGTGCAGCAAGAAGTTCTCACAAGAACATTGTTTCTGCTTGCCAGAAGAACAGACAAATAAGAGTTGTTTCCTTGGAAGAAAATCCTCTAATAGCTTGAATGAGCAAAATGGGTCAGCCTTTCTATGGGCAAGGTTGGCACGGTGTGCTGCACAAGGACAAGACCATTTGATAACAAGAAATTATCCTTGGGTGCCATGGATATCTCCTGGATGGCTGGTGTCCTGATACACTAAAGTGCCCAATAAGGATGGGTGTCTGTGACACAGACTTCTTCAGGTTTTCCAGAGAATGGTTCATCTGCTTCATTATGCTGGTCAGAGGTCTGTAACATCCAACCAGAGCATCATACTTAGCAAGCTCTCCTATGACTGTGACCCACAAGCTGTTACCCATAGCTGAGCCCCACATGTTCATGCTGCTCCTTCACATGGATGGCAGCCTCTTCCTCCTTTTCCCTACCCATGTCTCCTGAAAGGCTCACCTCCAGCTGTTGCAGCCCTCCAGCCACATGTGCTATCCCACCATGTTACAGGTATCCCAGTGATGCTGCAGCTTTATGACCACCTGCTCAGCTCCCATCAATCTTGCTCACTCTTATGGTGTGCGTGGATGTGCACACACCCTGGACAAGGGTATTCTTTTGCCCAATTTTAAAATGTCCGAGCTCTGCCTTGTTCTCCCCCCCTAGCACTTTTGCTTTCTGCCCCTGCTTCACCCTTTTCTCACTTAACCAGAGTTAAGCTGTAATCTCTCTTGCATATCACTCCTAGTTTAACAATCTCATCAACCTGCCAGCCTCTTGGCAAAGATGCTTTTGCCATAATAAATGAGAAAGACAGCTCATTTCTTAAATTCAGAAATGAGGAACTCGGAGGAGAAACTAACTTTTGTTCAAGGCCCCCTAATTTGCTTCACAACACAACACACTGAAATCCAGTTTTAACTCACTGGGTGACAGCTACTGTACATATACTGATCCCCAACCACATACACATTTTATTATAGCTCAGCTCTGCCACGAGGTAGTTGATTTCTTCCTGCTAATCTTTTGTACTTAACTGATCTGATTTTCATTCTCCAGGACGGGACCAATGACCTGGTTTACAGCTGTGATTTCACTGATGCCAAAGCAAAATAAAAGATAAAAATTATATTTTATGTGTTCGTATATTTTTTCCCTTCTCATTTTGTTTCTGAGCTACTGTAAATACCCCATGGGAAAATCCAGCTCAAAAACAATAAGAAAATCCTATTATCTTTGAACAATAAAGAAAAAAGTTGTTGTAATCAGAAACCATACAGAATAACCATTTATCTCCTTTTTTACTACACTAGAACACCATATTGTGCAGCCGCTGGTCAAAATAAGTTGAAAAACCCATAATTCAGAGGCCTTAAGTACAAATGACACTCAAGAAGCTGACAGAAAGAAGCCAGACATTCCTCTTTATGGGTAGAAATTTAGCATTATCCAAAATATGATCTGTTGTTTTGAATCACAAAACTTTCACCAATTTGAGCAGAGGGACTCCACTCAGCTTTCTGTTACCAGTTACACAAACAGATGGAGTACTGAAAGCAGCATAAAAAGCTTCACTTCTAAAGCAACAACCATATCTGAGTCCCCCAATATGTAACCCCTTTACTCAAAACATAACTGGGGTCAGTACATTATAAACAACAATTTTAAAGTTAGAGATTGTTTAGAAGACAGCCACATGTGTGATTTAGCCAATGTCAGCTCTTGCAAACCTTTTCTTCCTCAAATATCCCTTCCTTCCTCAGCTCTTGACAATAAAACAACTCTCTATCACTCAAGGACTAATATCAAAGCAAGCTAAATAAAATTTTTTAAACAAACTGTTTTGGTAAAGAAATAAGACTACAAATTATTGTTCAGGAACCAACAACTGAAGAAATAAACCAAAAGACAACTTTTAGGATTATTATTTATTACTTTTTCATTGAATAAGCACGAAACATCAGGATCACCCATTTCTACAATCATGTGAAGAAAAATAAAGTTGGAAAATTCAGATCTTAGAAGACAGTACCTGATAAGAAGGACGCAGAAAAATACCATAACTACTCTCACTACTAACCAAAAAGTGCAATTACTAATTTAAAACTTCTGCATTTGACAGAAAACCTAACACAAGCCTCAACAGGGAGGAAACTATTTCCTCAATAGGCAGAATTTTCCTTTTCTTGCACAACAGCAATATCTACTTAAAGAGGTTTACAAGCCATTCAAATGCAACCCTTTATGCAAAAAACACACGCACCAGGTTACACTGTATTTTCTTTTGAATAAATCTCAAAGAAGTTTGGCACATAGGTTAAACCCAAGAAATTGCTCTAAAGAAAAAATATTCTATTTTTTCAAGTAGATGCATAAGGATTACCCATATTATCTTTCACCTATCCAAAACTGCACACAGGAGTGCCCTGAGGCACATTAAAAAAGGGTGTTAATGCTAGCCTGGTTAAGGAGTAAAAGAAAGTAAGTCCATACATCCTGGTCACTTTACAGATGACTAACACCACCAATCAGAACTAGCCTTTCTTAATTAAAAAGGCACAGAAATCACCTGGCACCCTAGAACAGTATTAAGACAAGATTAGCGAGTAACCATGAAAAAAAAAAGGTGCACAACATCATTTATGCCAGCGTTCTACTTCATCACTGATCCCCAGAAGTCCTCCTAAGACCAATGACAACCTTTAAAAACTAAACTGTGACACACAAATAAAAGTTACTATAAGAAAAACACAATCATTGAGGTAAGGTTGTCAGGGGCCATATTAATTAATATTAATATTAACATTAATATTAATATTAAAAAGATTTAATTCTTACATGTTTAGGTGCAAGGGGGAAGGAAAAGAAGAGGGGTGGTGGTAAATACCTTAACGATTAGTATGTTCTGGTATTGTCTTGGAAAATGATCCTAGAATTATTCTTAGTGAAATGTGACTCCAGAAATCATATAATGTCTTATAAAAAAAAGTGCATAAATGAAGAAAACACAGATACCCAATCACACACACACAAAATTTATTTAAAAAACTAACACAAAATTTAACAATAAACAAACAAAACACGTTCACAATCAACCATTCCCATATGTCCTGCCATTTATGGAATTTAGTAGTTTAAGGGTACTGCAAATCCACTAGTACAAATGCACCGCTTTAGTACTGCTTTAGAGAAAATAACAGGAAGAAGTTATTCTTCCATTCAGAAAGATTCTGGAAATTTAAAGATTAATCAAATATTAATACAGACTTCCAATTCCGGCCAAATACGTGCAACTTGAATCTCATTCAGGGGTCTGTATGGAATAAGAATTCATCTCTGCTGTAAACCACTTTAGAACAACAAAAACTCAGCAAGCTCTACAAAAAAAACCCAGTCCTCAACCACATCGTGCATTTTTCTTATGCGTTCTGGTCATGGAACCCTTACCTAGGAATTACATTGAAGACAGCTACTGAAGAAAGAATTAGTGTATTCTGAGAAAAAAAAAACAACAGCCTAAATGATAGTATTTTCATCAGCATGGTACAGATGAATACAATGCTCCTCCTCTTCCCTCTCCATAAGAGAATAGTTACTTTCTCTGATGCTTTCTTGTTGCCATGGCACCGTTTCTGCCGTAGGTCTCTTCACCCTTATGTTATCTCCCCAACTGGAATTCAACCTGTAGGCATCTTCCCCTCAGCTCAAAAGCTTATAAATCTATGTTTCTTTTTGAAATAACACAATTGATCTGTTGAATAAGGCGTATCACTCCAGACCTCAGAGTCATCTTTCAGTATGGTCACATAACATTGTTTCTAAACACACGACGACTCAGGTTGTACTTGGACCAAAAGCAGTTAATCCAAAATCTTTCTTTGTATGCGTTTGTTCAGCACCTAGCACTACGGTTCTGAATACTCAATTTGTTCTCTCAGTTTCCCCATGTACCTTGCTAAGATGCTCATTCTCCTTACACGTAAACTACGTGCTGTGGCATCTGTCCCCAATAAGATGTCTGTCCATCCACCTCTGAGACTCTTGACACATCGCACCGTGATGACTGAAGGCAGACACACTACCACGGAGAACACCTCTGGTTCCCAACATGCGCACGTTTTTATCCCAGCTGCCTTTAAGTCCTTCCTTACGACAGCTGCCACTTTGCTCCCAGCTGCACAACGCAAGAACAACTCTCAAGCCGATACTTCCCAGCCCCGTCGCTCCGCTTCCCGCGCCGGGAGCCGCGCTGATGCTCCCCAAGGAGCTTCGCGCAGCGCTGCCGCTACACAAACACGCACAACACCCCGAAACCGCAACGGGAAGACCTGCACCTCTTTGTAACACCGACAAAGTCAGACTCGGCGTATGGGAAGGTGGGTTCATTCTTCCTCGCCAAGTGCAACAGGCTTTTCACGCCACCCCCACCTGCAGCCCGGTGCCCGGTCCCGGTGCGGGGCACTCACCGGCGGCGCGGCCGCGGAGGGGCCAGAGCGCTTGGCGGAGCCGCGCCGGGAGCTGAGCCGCCGCCAGGACTCCGCCAGCCGCCCGCGGCCGCCGCCCGCAGTCCCCTCGGCGGCGCAGCCCCGCTCCAGCGCCCCGGGGCTCCGTCTCCTCTGCCCCATGGTCCCGCGGAGGCGCCACAGGACGCCGCCGGTTCTTGCTCCTTGCTTTCTGTGCTCCGCCCGCCCTTAGTTTTTACGATGCTGCGGAGAAGCCACGAGGGGGGTAGCGGAGGCGGGCTGGGGCGGGGCGGTGCCGCCCGCCATACGCGGCCGCGGTGCTGCCCGGGGGTAGTCCTGGTGGCGCGGTGCTGGGCCGTGTGTCTAGCGGGGACTGTGAAGAGCCGAGGGGAGCAGTGGCAGGAGGAGTGAGTAGTTAGGGACACCCGCTTGGGGGGTTCATCGGGAAAGCGTGCTGTGTCTTGTGGATGTTAAAGCTCGTCATACTCCATTGAGAGTTTTATTCTAGGTGCCTAGCGTGAATTGGGAAACGCGGTGAGAGATAGGGGCAGGTAGCTCTGCTGTGCTTAAACCTGTTTGCTACAGTGTCTAGATCTTGTCAAAATCTTTCCAGGAGGCTTCTTCTACTTGAACTGCATTACTAGTTTCACAGAACTAAATTAGTAGTTTGTCCATAATAAAACATTTTCCTTCTTAAAAGTCCAACAGCACTAACAGGTGCACAGCTTCCACTCCAAGTGCAGGGTTTTTCACTCCTGTTTACACGTAAGAGCAAGGAAAAAGCAAGTCAGAAGCAACAGATGGCATGGTACCTGTTGGTAGGGCATACCTATGAGGGGCCTGCTTTTCCGTCTTAAATTCAACAAGGAGCATTTCTGGAATTAACAGTCTCTCTACTAAATCTGGAAGGTTCTCCTGTGCTTCTGGTCAGGGTCGTGAATTCAATATGCCCTACCAGGTGCTCTAGGAACCTGCATATGGAATTCATCAGTTCTGCATGCTGAGCGCAGGGAATTGGTGCAGTGCCACAGAGGAAAGCTGCCTCTCCTCCACCCACCGAGCTCCCTCTCATGTTTCTTCATAAGGTGAGAAGATGCTCAGGTTCCCACGGTCGAACTAACAAGATGGATAGTCAGCATGTTAGCACACAAGCTCGGACATGAGCGTTACAAGGTAAATATTTCATCTTGTTATTTACAGCCATATTAAAAAAACCAATAGACACTGTTTTTCAGGAATCGTTAAAAACAGTGTTTTATAGGCATTAAACCGTTGACCTGTACTTATGATTTAACCCTTATTACAAAGATTTTGAAGATCATTTTACTGAAGTCAGATATATGTTGCTCTCTTGAGTAGCTGAACTTTCGATTTTAAAAATATTATATATTATATTATAATGAATAATGTTATTTTAGTCATAGCCACAGTGTTTAAAATCATTAATGGAAGAATGTATTTTCCTCACAGTGTGTCTAATGGTATAATATAGAAAGATAGGTTGAGTTTCCTTAGAAAATTTTGAATTCTCTATTATATATAGGTAGGGAGCTAATAAGTAAGGATTTTGTTATGACATAAGGTAGTCTAATTGCCCTCCACACCCCTAATCAGAGTTCCGACTGATTAAGTAGCTTAATTCAGTGGAGATAGACATTATCTGCAGGGTCTTTTCCTTCCAACACCTGTAACTATAGCAAGTTACTTCATTCAGTTGAACTGCACTCATGAGTGCTTTTAGCTTCATTTATGCCTCACTAAGGCGCATCAGCATTTGGTCAGCTTTGCTGATTAAGTCAATTAGCTTTAACATTCTTAATGACATGTACTGATCAACTTCTCTGATGTATCTTCTATCTGCTAGTCATAGCTATGAGATTTCCTATCACCAATGGTTTTCTTTAATTATGCATTAGAGAAATCTAATGATTTTGAAATCCCACAAAAACTTGTAAGCAAGTTAGTTTTTAAAAACTTGAATTACATAAAATCCAGAAAACATGCTCTTAATGAGTCTCTTTGGGAGGCTGGGGAATAAGAATCCCTAAAGGAATTCATGGTCAGGATACAAAAATATTTGTGTTACTGCTTTGTTAGTAGTTTTTAATTGGTAGCTGAGATATCAAGTTTTGTGCCTTCACCTCCTTAGTTACGCAGACAGTGCTATGCTACTTATTCAGCTCACGATACAAAGTAAGATACAACGGAAAAGCAATCAGTGCAAACATCAGACTAAAATAGATGAAAATCATAGCCAAGAGCAATTTAATCTTCAGTAATTCTAGTATACAACTCGGGTCGTTTGAGGAAAATCAGAGGGTCCAATTTTGCGAAAAGCAATTCACATGTCAATAGACATGAAAACATTGTTTCTTTTCAGCTGTGAAGGCTGAAGTTTCTGTGCAGAAAACAGCTTCCTTCTCACTTCAGGCCATAATTCATCTGAACTTGACAGTCTAAGTGCCAGTCACCGTCTGTGCAAACCATCATAACAGTAAGTTTCAACTTCTTACATGGTCTGACAGAATTTAATGCAACATAGATAATAACCACCTACAGAGGATTGGTTTCTAAAATTTATATTATACACACCATATGTTTATTCCTCATATGCTTGTAAATGTTTCTATTATGGCTTTAATCAGGCATACTGTGTGCCTGGCAAGATATTACTTTCATCCTGAGCAGAGAAAGACCAAACTGCATGTTTTGTGCACAGTAGCCTGATATCCTTATTTCAGCTTTTCTCATTTCACCAATATGTTTCTTCTTCAGACATTTATAAGTATGTTTTCATTATAAATAGTTTTCATTAAATAGAAGAATATGTGTCAGTAGGTGCTAACGGGGCTTCATTTGCCTGGTCTAAGTCTTCTAGTGTAGCGGAGTCCAAGATTCAGTGAACTGCTTGGGACAAGTTGCAACTACTTTGAGACTTGGAAGTAGTCATTCACTTTTCACTTTGTGTCAGCAAGATAGAAGCTATAAAGTAATTTATGTCCAAAGAGGCCACTGGAGATCATCTGTTACAACTCTCTGCCTAAAGTAGGTCAAATTAGATCAGCTTGCTTAGGGCTATGTCCAGTCAGATCTTGGGAAAAAACAAAACAGGAGATTTCATAGTTCTCTGGACAACATTTCAGTGCTTAAGTATGGTCTGAGTGAAAAAATTTTTCCTTTTAGATAACTGAAATTTCTCATATTCCCTCCTGTGTTTGTTTCTGCTTCTCGCTTCACTGTACATCTTCAAGGACAGTCAGGCTCCATTTTCTCTACATCTTCCCATTCCGCAGTTGGAGGCAACCATTAAAACTCCTTGTGGACTTTGTCCTTAATGCTGAACAAACCTATTCTCCTAGTCTTTTCCCATCAGTCATGTATGTTCTACAGACAGCTGAAAGTAGCCTCACATTTACAGGCACTGGTCTTCACAGGGAAGCTTCAACCACCGCAGTATGTGCTGGAGGAGCACTAGAGCCAGGTGCAAGCAGACCTTGGGCTCCTCATGGATCTGCTTGAGAGAGTCCTATGGGATAAGGAGTTGAAGCAAAGAGGGGTACAAGAGAGCTGGTTGAAGTTCAAGGATCACCTCTTCCAAGCTCAAGAGCAGTCTATCCTGGTGAGCAAGAAAGCCAGGCAAAAGACCAGGAAGCCTGCATGGTTGAACAAGGAGATCCGGGCAAAACTGAAACATAAAAGTGAGTATACAAAAAGTGGAAGCAGGGACGGGTAGCCTAAGAGGAATTTAGAGAAACTGTCCTGGCACAATGAGATGACATTAGGAAAACCAATGCTCAATTGGCATTGAAACTGACAAGGATATAATTATCAAAGGCCAGAGACTAAGACCCTGTACATCAAACATAGGATGTACTTATGTAAGAAATCACAAAGAAAATAAACTATAAGCACTGTGTAATTATCTACTGTTCCTTGCTGTGTTTCTGAGAACAGTTTTTGGCATCCTGTTCCTGTTAGTGAAGAATGGATTTGTGTTTGTTTGTATATTTATCTGCTTTAGGCAGTTAGATGGCTATCGTAGCAGTATGGTGTTGCCAGACTTACAGTGAGTCTTCCTTGGGACTGTCATCTTTGCAAGTCCATCATTGCTATGATGCTATAGGGCAAAGGCAACTGACTTTTGGGACAGGTGGCCTGAAAGTAGTTCTGCTTTTGCCTCAAGCTCGTTAAAGGAAGCATCATGCTGTTGCTTCTGGTGAATGCTTATAGGTCTGATGAAGGACAGAGGACTGCAGCTTGCCTGACTGTTATCCTGGGAGCTATGTGTGTGGGAGTTCCTCATCTGATTGTACCTGCTCTGAGGCAGTCTTGCCTACCTCCTGTAAGCAGCTAAGGAGCAAGAGGCTCTAAAGAGCAAGCCACACCATGCTCATCTCTAATGGAAAATGAAACCAGGAGGCAGCAGTGAGCAGTGCTAAGATAACTTTACTGTTACATAGATGCAGGCTATGATGCCATTACTGAAATAGGAACCTAGGTCCATGGTGAGTTACGTAGAAACTGGAAAGAAACTACGACTGGAAGAGTGGAGAGGTAGGCTTTTCCCAGTGGATGGCAAGTGCTTTGTCTGGTCTTTGATGTTAATGGGAAAAAAGTATGGTATGAGTTTACTCCCTTCATTTATGCTCAGCATCTTGGAAAACACTTGTAAGAAATTATTCTGTGTACGTGTATGAAATGTAAAAGCAACTGTGAAAAGGCACTCACTTTTGAAGATATGAGAGGATTCTAATCTTTCAGTGGAGAAATATTCCAAAACACAGCATTTGTATACTTTGTTACCTCTGTAAATCAGCTCTCTATGACATAGACTCTTAGAATGGTTTGGGTGGGAAGGGACTACAAAGGAGATCTAATCCAACCTCTCTACAATGAGCAGGATCATCTTCAACTAGATCAGGTTGCTCAGAGCCCCATCCAGTTGGGCCTTGAATGTTTCCAGGGATGAGGCATCTGCCACCTCTTTGGGCAGTCTGTTCAGTATTTTGCCACCTCAGCTTAAAAAACGTCTTCCTAATACCTGGTCTAAACTTCTCTCTCTTAGTTTAAAACTGTTACTCTTTGTCCTATTGCCACTGGCTCTGCTAAAAATTTTTTCCTCATTTTTCTTGTAAGGTTCCTTTAAATACTGAAAGGCTACAATAAGGTCTCCTCGGAGTCTTCTCCTCTCCAAGCTGAACAACTCCAAATATCTCAGTCTCTCTTCACAGGGGAGGTGTTCCAGGCCTTGTGGCTCTCCCCTGGACCCGTTCCAACAGGTTCATGTCTTTTCTGTGCTGTGGACTCCAGAGCTGAGTGCAATACTCCAAGTGTGGTCTCACCAGAGCAGAGCAGAGGAACAGAATCTCCTCAATTGACCTGCTGGACACGCTTCTTTTGATGTGGCCCAGGACACAATTGGCCTTTTGCACTACAAGCGTACTTTGCCAACTCATGTCCAGCTTCTCATCTACCAGGACTCCAAGTTCCTTCTCTGCAGGGCTGCTCTCAATGTCTTCAGCCCCCGGCCTATATTCATACTGAGGGTTGCCCTGACCCAGGTGCAGGATCTTGCACTTCACCTTGTTAAACCTCATGAGGTTTTCACAAGCCCACTTCTCCAGTTTGTCAAGGTGCTTCTGGATGGCATCATATCCCTCAGGGTTGTCAACCTCACCATTCAGTTTGGTGTCATCTGTAAACTTGCTGAGGGTGCACTCAATCCCATCACCTATGTCATGAATGAAGATATTAAGCAACTCTGGTCCTGGAACAAGACCCCTGAGGGACACCACTTGTCACTGATCTCCATTGGACATTGAGCAGTTCACCACTACCCTCTGCATGTGACCATCCTACCAATTTCTTATCTACTCAGTTGTCCATGTATCAAATCCTTATATCTCCAATTTAAGGAGAAGGATGTTATGGGGGACCATGTCAAAGGCCGTTCAGAAGTTCAGAGAGATTGTATGGGCCATTGCTGAAGAATTACGAGGAGACTAGGCACTACACATTTTTCAGACTTTCCACAGTCTTGTACCAAAACATGCTGCAAAATTAGCTTTATTTTTGCTCTAGACAGCAACTAGAATGTAAACAATATCATGCACCTGGCTTCACTGTTCACCAATCATACGAATACACAAATAGTAGTTAGACCAATCCACCACTTACATGTGCCAATCACGCACCCACTCAACACATGAAAGCTAAGAGATGCTGGACCCTGTGCTCCTTGACATGGGTCAAATCTTGGTGGTGCCATGAACATCTCCCATTTGCTGTGAACCTCCACTTGGTCATGGTTGAGGAGCCATGGGCATATTGCGAGGTAAAAAAGTTGTATTTTCTGACCTTATACTAATTGTCTCTGCATATTCTGACCTACTTCTGGGGATACTAAGCCCCCTGTCCCTTACATAAATGACATCCATAGCTCTTCTGTTGTCCACTGATGTAATCAGTCCCTTATAGAAAGCTATTAAGTTGGTGAGGCAGGACTTGCCCTTGGTGAAGTCCTGCTGGCTATCTTGAATCACCTTTCTGTCCTGTGTATGCCTTAGCGTAGCTTCTGGGAGGATCTGTTCCATGATCTTCCCAAGTACTGCTATGACTTTTCAAATACCATGGATCATGGCTTGGTGAATACATCAGCCAGTTCCCTTGGAACTCTTAGATGTATTTCATAAAGTCCCATGGGCTTATGTATATCCAGGTTCCTCAGGTCATTGCAAACATGATCTTCTCTTACAGCAGGAGGGACTTTGCTCTCCCAGTCCACGTCTTGCAGGCCATCCCCTCAAGAGGTGCTGCTGAAGACTGAGGCAAAAAAGTTGTGAGTACTTCAGCCTGCTCCTCGTCTGTTGTTGCCAGCTTGGCAGTCTTGCTCATCAGGGCAGGTACGCTCTCTTTGACCTTTCTTTTCTGTCTTACATACCTGTAGAAGCCCTTCTTGTTATCCTCTACATCCCTCACCAATTTCAGCTCCAGCTGTGCCTTGGTCTTCCTGACCTCATCCCTACACAACCTTTCCGAGGTTACCTGACCCTACTTCCACCGCCTGTGCATTTCCTTCTTGACCTTTGGTTTTGAGCCACAGGTCATGACTTAACCCTGCCAGTCTCTTGCCTTTCCTACCAGATTTCATGCACTTAGGAATGGTGAGCTCTTGTGCTCTATGGAAAACATCCTTATAGATCTGCCAGCTTTACTTTACTCCTTTGTCCCTGAGGGCAGTTTACCGGGGGTCCCATCGATTAACTCCTTGCATAGCTGGAATTTTGCTTTCCTAAAATTCAGGGTCCTGACTTTACTCTTTGCTTGACCCATATCCCTCAGGATCACAAATCCACCAGTGTGTACCCTACGATGTATGTAATGTTTATTTTTCAGCCACTTTAGCAGCTTCACAAATAAGCTTGGAAGTTTCTGCCAGTCATCATCAGACATAATGGGCCTGTTACCTGTGCATTACAACCAAGCAATCAGAGGTTTGAGCAGGTCAAAGGTTAGCACAAGCTACCAGAAAAATATGAAGTCCATATGGAAAATGGTGCAGACAGTTTAGGGCAGAAGTCTATAGAATGTTTAATTTTGTTCTTGGAGCATTGGGAAGGAACAAATCTCTTGGTATCTGTTGAGTTATTCTATGTTCAGGTGAAGTAGCAAACCTATTATTAGCTATTCTAATGATGACTGTGTCAGTCTACTTGCCAACGAGCAATACGTGAAAAACACAGCTCATGATGGCTCATAAGCAGCCAGCTGACCAGTATAAAACCTCTGATTTATTATCATTTATTTCTATCTCTACGTAGCATAGGAACAATTTTATTTTGTTTTGGTAAATTTATGGGAATTTAAATAACTGTAAAACTTTTGCCATTTTATTTCTGATTGAGTAAAACTAGACAATAGATTCAAAAGCTAGGTGATGAAACCAGAAGGACAGGCATACTTCACAGTAATTTCCTCAGTTGTGCTTTCCTTCTACAAACTAACTAAAACCAAGATTAATATTATAAATATTTAAATAAAAAGTTATTGTCAGAGACATTTGGAAAATAACTTAGGTGAAATTGTTTGGTTGAACTAAAAATGCCCTAGGGGTTAGTAAAGAATGTGTGGTGACATGCATATTTTTGGAAGTGGAGAAAACTCTTTACTTCATTGTTCTTGTTTTGTGTCTTTCATTCCAAAACCACAGAAGTTAAGATGCATCTATAGTGGAGTTTGTAAGAGTGAAAAGGGCCTACAGTAAAGGCACTGGAAACATGCTAATCCAAGGGACCTCATGGCACGCATTCAGGGGTGCTAGGAGAGCTGACTGATGTCAGTGTGTGAGGCCACTCTCAATCATCTTTGAAGGGTGATGGCAATTAGGGAAGGCTTCTAATGACTAGGGAAAAAAAAAGGCACATCACACCCATATTCAAGAGAGGCAAAGAAGACCCAAGGTACTGCCGAATACTCAATCTAACCTCGATCCCTGGGAAAGTGTGAGACAAATACTCCTGAAAGCCATTTCTAAGATAATGAAGAAGAAGATTGATGGTTAGGGATAGCTATCATACTTTAACCATAGGCGACTCAAGCCTTACTGACCTGATTGCCTTTTGTGATGATATAACTGACTCTGGAATCAAGAGGAGAGCAGTGAGTGTTGCATAGCTTGACTATAGCAAAGCCTTTTATATGGTTTCTTGTAGTACCCTTCTAGACACACTACTGGGATATGGACTTAATGGATATTAAGATGGATAGGAAACTGCTGAACCATTAGGCTCAAAGAATTATGATCGGCATAAAGTACAAAGTCCAACTGGTGGCTGGTTACTAGTAGTATCCTTCCAGGATCAATACTGTTAATATTGTTTAATCTCTTTAGTGACATAGATGGAGTCTGCTTTCAGCGAGTTTATAAATGATACCACACTGGGAGAAAGCAGTAGATACCTGAGGAGAAGGCAATGCTGCTATTCAGAAGAACCTGGACAGGTTTGAGAAGTAATCTGGTAGAAACCTCATGAAGTTCAAGAAAGGAAAATTATTTCTTTAGTTTTCAGTGTGAACATTACATCCCAAGTAGACAACCAGTATGAAATAGCTGCAGGACTTCAATTCCGAGGCCTTTGATCATGCTTTCATATCTACCTCAAGCACCATAAAATTAACATCTATTTCATAAACTCTACCAACTCCATGAAAAGACATAAACAATATTATAATACATGTTTTCTTTGCTTAGCTTTTAATGCAAGTAGTTTCTTCGAGAATATGACACAGTTGCAGAGAGGCAGAAAAGGTGTGAATCCTTTTCAAAGCATGGGTCGTGATATAAAAATACAGGTTTTCAAAGGCAAAGTTCTCTGCCAAACTTTTTTTCTTTTTCTTTGCTGCATATTGTTTGTATTGCTTAACTAATACAGGGGTTTTTTTCTAATACCTTCTGATTTTGTAGAGAGACAGATAAAGCAAAGCTTATACCAATATTCTTTGGTGGATACCTGTAAAATGCTTGTTTAGTTCAATCATAACGCCTTCTGAGAATTGCAGGACTCCTAATACAATGCAACTTTGATTTTGAAGGAAAAAGTGTGACCAATCTTGACTGTTTAAAAAAGTAATCATTCACTTTTCCATAAGACAGGCAACAAAACCAACCCTAAAATTTACTAAGAATTCATACTCTGACCAGACCACCAAAATGTCTGAGCTACTAGATTTTAGATAACAAATATATCTCTAAATTCTAGGTAATTACAGCAGTAAAATTTATTTTCTAAAGCACAAAGTCTCTGGGTTTTGAAGGTTACAGATGTAACATTTTATGTTAAATACTGCTTCTGGCATTGGCAGAGGAAGAACCCCTGTAACCTAAATAGGAATAGGCTTCTTGTTTCAAAACCACCTAAACTCTGGATTAAAACAGGGTTGTTTTTTTTCTTCTATACAATGTAGAAGATACAAAGGTAGATCTCTATTATCAGAAAATAAACTTTATATCCTTATGTTTACCTAAGTCATTAGTGTGGTGTAGTGGACTAAAGAGAAAAGCACTGTTGACAATTTATGTCTGAAAAACAGAGTTAAAGCTATCTATCTCCTATGTGTCACAACGACTTTAAAGCTGAAACAGGTGGTGTTAACCTACGTCCTCTTAGTTCTGTCTCTTGCCCTAGCCACCTGACCATTCTTGCCTTGGAGTGTTTAGGCAGGGGAACATTAGAAAGAGATAGTTTGCTTTCTGGCTCACTACTGGAAGAAGCAGTGTAGAAAAATACTGGCAATTAATAACATCTCTTTCTAAAACATGCCTGTACACCTCATTAAGTATGACAGGACAAACTAAAGCACCATTTTTATGATTTCTTAAAAGTGCTTAGTATAGTGTTTATTCAAGTTGAACTCCCACTACAGAGGGAAGTCATTCTGAGCACTGACTGCAGGATCAACCTTTCAAGATTTTAAGTTTTAATTGCACTCAATTTTCATTCCTCTCGTCTGTTCACATCAAAAGGTCACAGTCTCTACTCAAACATTGTCAGAAACATTTCTAATACCTTAGAGAGCAGACAGCATGAACAAATACTGGTACAGTATTTTTGCTAAGGCTGTTTCTCTTATGCAAAAGAGCAAATTCAGAACAAAACAAAGAATTGCTCAATTTGTAATTTAGGCTCATTTTACAGAAATGTTAAATTGAATATTCATTTTAAGAGACATTTAGCACTGGTAATACAGCATAAATTGTACATTTAATGACACAGTCTATTTGTGCTTAGACCGTGAAACTTCATGAAACTTGTCTGTAATGCAAGAAGTGAACAATGTTCTGTAAAGTTACTCTACAGAGAAGGTACAGATGCTCATTCTACCTTGACCCATGCTGTTAAATATCAAGTGCTTAAGAAACACTATCACATTCTTAAAATATTTATGCTTTTGTTAAAATGCAACTGGCAGTTAATGGAGGCAAATCAAGAAGTCAATATAACAAGTGCTGAAACAGAAAAGACGTTGATAAAAGCATTCCAATAGCAATTATAAAGGCTTGGTTTTGAATATCTGCTAAGTACCATGGTCTGCATCACAGGTTAGGCCATATTGTTGGTTACAGCTGTCAAGGGCTTTTCTTCTCTCACATAAAACTCAAAGAGAATAAACGGAGCTATATTTCAAAAACTATACTTATTTTGAGAATTACAGTTTATCTTTACATAGTCATTTTATTAAATCACACTTCCACAAATGAGCAGGAATGACAGTCCTAGCCTTAAGCAACTATTTTGTGCTAAAACAAGTCCACAGTTATTTAATCCTTCTCATCAAAAAAGGCACAATGGAAAGGCACAATGGTATAGGTAGATTAATCTCAGTACTATTACATAGCTTTAAAAACCTAGGTCAGTATTTAAAAATAAAGTGTTTTTCTTCAGCATGTAAATTAATGTCTTCTTTTTGTTCACTAAAACCCAGGTATACTAGTTTGCCATATGCCCAACATAAAAGATGGGAAAAATGAGCTTCTGCATCTGTCAGGAGTAGTTTTCATCCTACTGCTACATACTATCTTTCAATTAATTCCTCTCAATTAAAAAATTATAGCAAACTAAGGTGTTCCTGTGCAAGTTTATCTCTTTTGCTTTTACACACCACTGTATTAATTATATATTAGTGAATGTATGCAGAGTTTTGTGATAGTCCTTATTAGTCTTAAACAAGCGGACTCCATCCTGTGACAGTTTTGGATTGCTGAAGTATTTGTGACTTAAAAAACAAGTAAGGGTTCTTCACTGACTGTATGGTTGGCTCTCAAGGATATAACAGTGAAGCACTGAGGTAAACAGAAAGGGTGCTAAGGTTAATCTATTCAGATCAGAGAAAATTCAGTAATTGCCCTCATTTGTCATCTGCATTTCACTCTTAGACTTTTGATGCTCAAAATCATAACTATTTCACTAGTGTGTTCTCTCTACAGGAATCTGTCATACAAATGCTTGAATAGAAGGGGATTAAACCCACACAACCCAGAAAACAATCTGTAAGTAAGGAAGAGAGAAACACTATATTTTTCAATTAATTTATCAGATTTTCCTGTACAGCAGACAGCAGTTCTCTGGCCCCTGCAGTGCCTTTTTTATTTGTTTAAGGAAAGAGTAGAGGCATTCCGTGCAAAAGTTCTGAAAGGTCTGCTAAACTGAAAAGATTTTTTTCCTCACTTTTCTTTATTTCTAAAAGACAGTTCCTTGTGAGAGCCAACATATTGCCCTTTTCACTAGAAGACCTCACAACAGATTGACAGATCCCCAGCTTAAATTAGCTCTGTATTTATCTGATAGATATAACTGGTCTGTCTCACCCACAGCAGTTATTAATTCTTCTTTCTTGATAAAATAATCACAGTCTTTCTCTGTCACTTTCAGTTTGCCTTCATTCTTCTTCAGTCTTCATTGCCTTTCTGTTAGATTTAAGGCCAAACTGGGGTGGCAGTGACTCTGGAACTGCTTCATCTGGCTGCAATGCATCAATCCTTGAAAAAGAGAGGCCCTGAAGAGGACCAATATATAAATGATCCAGCTAGTATTAGCCATTAGATTTATACAAGAGGAATTCTCTGATCTTTTAGTCTGCTTCTTACTTCTGACACCTCATAGATGGGAACTTAATAATTTATGTATTACTCACATACATGAATAACTGTTATTGAGATAAACACCGTAACATTTTCTTTCAAATAAAATTAAGATCTTAGCTCAGCAGGGCACTTGGACCCACATTGAACATCAAAGTCAATAGAACTACCAGTGATTTTTATTTTAAATGCGTCTGCTACGTTAAGTACTGCTGAATACATAATTACTGCTACATGAAGTATCTAAGTTTCAGCTATTAAAGGTTTGATTTTCACATCACCAACATTTTAGATCAGAAAGGAGGTCCTATACATTGCTTTCTGCAATAGTCTTCTTAGATACAATCCCAGAATACCAAAATTACTTGCTGGGCATGAATGAGTTTACCTCTGGAGCTATGTAAATAGATTAACAATTTAATCTTTACAAATATTTGCAAAATAGAGTCACCAACAATACTGCATTGTATTCATGCCTCTTCTTAGAGTGATTTAAGGGAATTTAAAAAGTAGAAGAAATCAGTATTTTATACACACTTCAAGGTGGGTAAAAGACCTATAGGGGCCATTATCAATTAATGTTTTGTATGTAAGCCTTAAACTATTAAGTATTGCACTGCAGTCAAAAGTTGTTAGTCTTTCAGCACAGTTACAAGTAAAAATATTTTTCTTAGTCTTAAATATATAGACATAAGATTTTCTCAGGACTGGGGTGAAAAATAAAGTAATGGACTTCTTGTGCTTCATCTCATTATCCTATACAAGATATTTTCCATAAATAGTGATAGACATCTTTTTAACTCGAACTGCAACCTGTGAATTCTGGAAATAATAGTTACCATGGTACCCCAGGTTCTTTTAGCAGATTAATTCTTTCCCAGATTTGGTACTGCTCTGTTAATTAATGTGATCATATATTCAAAATTACTTATGATTTATATCAACAAGAGAATGCTAGCTATCACGTAACCTTTTCTACTGAATAGACAGTTGCTTTTATTTTATAGCAGATATATTTGTTACTTTGAAATACATGTGAATTATTTTTTTACTTGTTTTTAAGACTTAAACTCTACAGTAGAAAGACAGTTAAATGAAGTATCCGTAATTTTTTCCAAATTCTTCACCTTTGATGCTGTAGAGGTTTTTAATAGAAATATTAAATTTGATGCTTGAATGCAATAGGTATGAATGTAAACACCTGCACATCCACTTGGACGTATCTTGGTGCATGCAAGTGTGTGCATGTGTGAGTGAAAGTGAATGCATAAAGACCACGAGAGAACAAGTGTGAATGTGTAAAACCAACTTGGTTAAGGTTTTCATAAACAAGTATCACATTTTCATTCCGAAATATTTCATGCTGAGTTACACTGCACTACTTTTCACGGAACATGCATACATGAATCTTAAAGATCAGTTGACAATGAGAAAGTAGAGCTCGGTCCAAAACTTCCTGGAACTAGCTGGAAATTTGAATTTGAAACAAAAGAATAGAGAACACGTAATCTGTGCCACAGTCCACCACTTTCAACACTGACAAAAGGAGTCATTTTTATTATAGTATCATAGAATTCCCTAATTGGAAAAGACCTTTGAGATCATCGAGTCCAATCACACCTGTCGACTACTAAACCGTATCCCTAAGAAGCTCATCAACCCATCTTTTAAACTCCTCCAGGGATGGCGACTCAATCACCTCCCCAGGCATTCAAGAAATTTTTCATATTGTCAAATCTGAACATCCCCTGGTGCAACTTGAAGCCATTTCCTCTCATCCTATCACCTTTAACTTGGGAGAAGAGACCAACACCCACCTTGTTACAACCTCTTTTCAGGCAGTTGTAGACAGTGATGAGGTCTTCCCTCAGCTTCCTCTTCTCTAGGCTAAACAACCCCATTTCCCTCAGCCGCTCCTCATAGGACTTGTTCTCCAGCCCTTTCACCAGTCTTGTTGCTCTTCTCTGGACGTGCTCCAACACCTCAATGTCCTTCTTGTAGTGAGGGGCCAAGAACTGCACACAGTACTCGAGGTGTGGCCTCACTGATGCTGAGTATGGGGTACAATCACCTCCCTCTTCCTGCTGGCCATGCTGTTTCTGATACAGGCCAAGATGCCATTGGCCCTCTTGGCCACCTGGGCACACTGCTGGCTCATATTCAGCCAGTTGTCAACCAACACACCCAGGTCCTTCTCCTCCAGGCAGCTTTCCAGTCATTCTTCCCCAAGTCTGTAATGCTGCATGGGGTTGTTTTGCCCCAAGTGCAGGACCTGGACCTTGGCTTTGTTGAACCTCACCCCGTTGGTCTCAGCCCATCAATCCAACCTGTCCAGATCTCTCTGCAGAGCCTCCCTTTCTTCAAGCAGATCAACAGTGCCGTCCACAAACTTACTAAGGATACACTCAATCCCCTCATTCAGACCATTGAAAAAGGTATTGAACAGAACTGGAACCAACATGGAGGCCTGGGAACACCACTACTGCTAAAACATAGCTCATTCAGCCAAGGAATTTCAGTATAGGGACTGGTTCAATGTACATACAATGCAGCTGGGAAAAGAGCGTCTGGTAGAAGGTGGAATAAAGGAAGCATGGTCAAACTTCATAGCAAGTCATTGCTTTTATAGCTGTGCTGCTATAGATATATGGAATGAGGGATTTCTTCCAGAGAATATCAGAGTAAAAAATACAGCAAATAAAATTCATTAGTTAGGTTGCTCTTTTTCAAAGAAGATCCAAGAACTAGTTACACCTCAGAAGTTATTTTAAATACTCAGATATTATAAACAAGAAACGATCATTTAAAGGGATTACACTTAGGCCAAGTTTTTGTAGGTCTGATTTTGCATTAAATCTACTGTAACAGGAAGGGCGGTAGGGAGGTTGCATGTGGGTGTGTGACAGAATTCAGGAAGACAATATTATTTTTTCTTATTTTTTTGAGAAAGTAGCTTGGGGGGAATGAAGAGAAGATAGGGAGATCGAAGTAAGAAAGGAAGATAAACTGAAGGAAGAAGACAAACCCAAAGAATCTTGTGTGAGTCAAGGAGAAAAATGATACACCACAGAAAATTTGTCATAAAGACTGGATGTGTAGGGGTGAGGAAATTGATCTTTTTTAGACTTTAAGAGTTTTTCTATTTCCCAGAATTCCCATCATAAAAAAAGGGAAGTGAAATGGATATTTGTTCTGAAAGGGATATCGGAGGTTTCTGACATTATTCATAACCACAAAGATTGTGTACATATGCATAAGTGAAAATTGATTAGAAGTGTTGCTGGTTACTATGGTATTGCTGGTAGTGTGATAGCCTTATACATCCAATGCATGCACAGTATATCACTCCATTGTAATTATGGAGATTGTGGGGAAATACAGGACCTAATTCCTGCAATCTCATGCCAAAACAAGGAGGAAAAGTTATGGTTAGGCCATGCCAGCTTGCACTGATATTGAAATACGTATAGTAGATGTTATTTTTTAAAATGTCTCCTTGAAGTGTCCTGAGCCCGATTATAATTTTACTGAATGATCCTGCTAAAGACAAATGAAGATTTACCTATTAAAAGTGAACATTAATTTGACACCAGACAAAAAATATTCTTAATATTGCATCAATTTTCATAGCTCCCTAACACCTTCTACAATATTTTTTTAATTAGCTACCTGACCTTATTATGCCTAATATCTATTTATGATTCTGCAGATCAGCAATTCTAGGAAGTGATGGTAACCTGAAAAGCAAGTAGCTTAGTTTGACCTCTTTTGATGTCCATCAGTCCCCATGTGACAAATTATTATGATGATCTCAGAGCCTGCTGAAGCCCTCAAAAGGTAAAAAAACTTCACAGAAACCCAAGTTATTTTCTGTGCACATATTTTTTATGTATAATTAAGCAAAATACAGTCAAACATTATTTTTCTGCATACTGGTTGTGCTGCTGCAGCAGACTCAGTATCCAGAAATGTTAAGCTATTTAAAGAGCATGCATAAAATAGATTTTGTTTATAACTTTTAGAAATACTAATTTAAAAATGTAATTCAGACATATTCAGTAATAAATCAAAAACTTTTGATATGCTTCTAGACTGAAGTTCAGGAGACATTTTCCTAGACACATTTGAAACCCTACCACCTAAATGTTCTGTCAATGTGTCAAGCACTACATAATTCATTTACTGTCATTTACTGTAAAGACCACAATCTAGCAATATTTTCTTAACTAACATTTCCTACTATGTTTTGGAAGTTAAAGAAAAAAGTTCTCAGTTGCTTGCACCAAAATTCTCATTTGTCTTGAACATGAGTCTGTACCATTTTTCTTTTGAAGACAGAAGGAGTTTTGAAGAAGTTTCCATAAACGTTTCCAAACCAAGAAACCTCTGAAGAGTTAAACTGGAAAAAGAGAAGAAGAGGGGGAAAATTAAAAGTAAAAAGGAGAGTAGTATATTCTGCATCCTTAGATGTTTTAAACTGAAAGGGACAAGTAAACTGAAGCAGGGACAGAGTCACCGTGCCTCAAACGGGGAATGAAGAAGTCTGCACCAAGAAGATTTGAACATCTTTTTTCACAAGAATAACTTTTCTAAGAGTCAAGGCCTAACCACAGGAGCAAAAAATGTTTTTTCACTGCAGAGAAGCCTGAGACTTCAGGTGAAAAACAGTAGAGTGAAAATACTGAGAATAAGACTGCTGTTTCACAAAAAGTGACATGGATGATGTTGGTATGCTGGGCCCACAGGAGACACCGTTCATACAGACTGCAATGATTCCTTGTGTCATCTTTAAGTATACTGAAGGAGTAATGCAAAAAACTTTGTACTTTATATGTTTATTGGTTAAGGGTAGCTTACAAATACATGGTATATTTGAAAAGTATGGAAACCTGGTGGGAATTGCAAAACATGCAAAATGTATAAGAAATAGGGAACCTTTTATGAGTAAAAGTGTTATGGGAGGTCTCTGTTTTGTAGAAAGTACTGCAGATCTTCATATATACCAGAGTATATCTAAGCCAAAGTTTGTTGTGCAGGCAAAGATACTTCAAAACTAACAGATCTTCAGATGTCTTCCACAGCTGTTCAATGTGCAGAAAGTATGCACGGATGAAGTACCAGTCACTCTCAGAAATGTTAAGATTGAATTTATGAGCTTTATAAGCCATTTCAAGACTGTTGCATTCTACCTTGTATTGCAACAAATACAATCTTTTTATTTTTATTAGTTAATTCAGAGAAAAAATAAATTTGACCATTATAGCATGAAGACAGTTAACTGACTTCAGTTCAAAAGGAAAGAAAAACAGAAGATACACAAAAAGAAATTATGAGATAAGTACTCAAGAAGTTCTGTGTAAAATAACCATCCATGCAAAGACTCACATCACTGTTATGTACAGCTAACACCTTTTACAGAGAATAAAGACACCACAGAAATGCATTTGTCCTTTGTGTTTGCACAGAAATTGCATATGTATTGGCATCTTTAGACTCACATCTGAAAACCAACCAGTGAAAAAAATCCCACCCTGATAACCTGTGCTATGTTTCTTCTGCACAGCCTGTTTAATGGTGTCAAGTGAAGCACTGTAGCTAAGATTGACAACTAGCTCTGGTAGATGTGAAAAGTTCCCACAACATTACTAAAGCTACTTTGGAGGTCGAACGCCACAGGAAGAGGCATCATATTGTGACTTCTGGTCAGATTAACTTCAGGCTTCTGTTTTCAGTAAGTTTAATAAAAAGGATATGATTCCTGCTGTCTCATGCTGAAGTGAAGAGGGGTTGTGGCTAAGACATCCCACACACAGATTTGCTTGTCTAGAAAGCAATTTATTTGCATAGAGATATTTTATTGCTTAAACTCTCTGGAAGCTATTCTGAATTTACATGAAGTTACATGTCTAAATTGAAGAAAAACTCATTTGATGGACCATTCAGCGGATAAGGAATTGACTGGATGGTCACATTCAGAGTCGTGGTCAACATCTCAATGTCCAAGTGGGGATTTTGCAGTGGTCGGTGTTGAGACAAGTGTTGTTTAACATCTTTGTCAGAGACACAGACTGTCAGATTGAGTGCACCCTCAGAAAGTTTGCTGACAACACCAACCTGTGTGATGTGGTCAACATGCTATCCAGATGGACCTTGACAGGCTTGGGAGGTGGGCCTGCGTGAGCCTCGTGAAGTTCAACAAGGCCAAGTGCAACATCCTTTGCCTGATTTGGAGTACTCCCAAGCACATGTATGGGCTGGGCATACGGATAGATAGTAGCCCCAAAAAGAAGGTTGGAACTAGATGATCCTTTCCATCCTATGATTCTATGAAGCTGCAATAACAAATTATGAGATGTTATGGTCAAGATCTCTTCTAGTCTCATGCTCCTGTGACTACAAGAATTTTGGTGCAGGGCCTTCATTTCTGCATCGGGGGCTGGTTGAAATGAAAGCCTCTAGTGGGAGCAGAGAGTCCGACCAACATCAGCCAGAGGCGTTTACTAGGTGATTTTGCAATGACTGAGCTATTCTAATTTAAGACATGTGTATTTACTCCTTCTGATTTAGAAATCTTCAGCACAGATCCAGTCAGTTGTTTTGACCATAACTCAAATTTATTTTTTTAGACACATGAAACACAAAATCTCAATCTCATATTTAAATCACCCAAGTTTTTGCTTACTTAATGTCTTGCTTTTGTAAGATACCTTCTCTCATTTGCAAGGATTTAAACAAGAAAGAGGGTGAAATAATTCTTGTCTATTCTTTATTAAAAGCAGAAAGTGACATCTATGTTATCTGTGTTCTCTGTTCCTATCATCCAGGGCTAGGATCTGGAGGACAGCAATCCTTGTTGGAAGGAACTAAGAGCCTTTACCCACTGAGAAACACAGAGGCAAGAGGGAATCTTAGTTTGACAAAGATTACCTAAGAAACTCCCTTAGCTTCCTCAGGAAAATGCAGTATGAGAGTGCCAGTTACCAAAGAGCTGAACACAGGAAAAAATCCTCTGTGTCCACTTTGGTACCTCCCATTTGAGAGAAAAGTTTCTCACAGGATTGCATCAAGTGTTGCCTGCCTCCCTTGGGTCATATTCCGTTAGGTACACTTACACCTGGATCTGTGGCCAGGGGAATGAAGCCATTTCAGGCTGGTCTCTTTCCAAATTGGTTGCTTTTAAAAAGTATCTTTCCATATTGCAGATCTTGAATATGTAATGATCTTCTGTTGAACTGTTTTCCCCTTGTTGGTGCCTAAGACATGAAAAGCTACATCCCATCTCTCTTACTAATGAGTATCTTTCTTTCAGAAAAAAAAAAAAGTCTGGAAATGGGGACACTGAGCAGCAGCCGTACGGAGTTTACTAAGACAATTCTCCCACCACTAATATGAAAACAAGGATGTTGAAAAATGTAGGTAAGATATATTCGCTAGCATTGAATGTACATATTCACTTGTCCCATGATATTAAAATTGATTTACCATATAAAAAAATCCAAATAATTTAAATAGCCAAGCAACTTGTGATCAGAAGAATCCATTCACCCTAGAAGATTCAACCCTGGAAAAATCACAGTTGTTATAACCCCTTCCCCCCAACTTTTCATTAATAATAGCTTTACCATAGCAACTATGCATAATTACATTTTCTAGACCTCCAGCACCGATTATTCTCATGCATACAGTAATTCAGGCCCAATCTTATAACTGTTGAAAGATTAAAAAGAAAATTATGTGGCTGATCACATAACCTTTTGTGCAAATTAAAATGTGCATATTACAGTAATTAGGGCAGGAGCAATAGAATGATGCAAAGAGTCTAAAAGGGTTGCATTGTAACAAGGTAACTTACAGTTTTAGGTGGAAGCAACCATGTGTAATACCTAGCTTAAAAGAGTATCTGGAAGATGAGAATTAAATGGTAGGAAAAGTAACTCTTGTACATCATGACAAAGGCTCAGGGCCTGTGATTTCTTTGCACTGAGTACACAGAGAGGAAGAATAATTCAACTGGCAAATTAACAGTGGTATGCTGCATTGAAAAGGGGAATCACAGCTAGTGCCATTGGACAAAAGGGCCAAATTAATATTTTCATATTCCTTTAATAAAAATCAGTTAGAGATCTGTTTGAATAGGAGAAGTGAACAATGTTTTAATGTTAGGTTTACACAAGGGAGCCCAGAGCTCCAGGGCTTGGAAGAGATCTTGGCTACTTCAGCGAACAATAAAAACTTTATTCATAAGGCCATTCAAGTGAGAGAGTAGAAAGATGCAATACACCAACGTCTTTATGTAGGAAAAGTTCTGGGCTTTTTTTAAAGCATGATTTTAGCAATTCTGTATCTTTTAAAAGAACTGCAGCAGCAGGAACCAAAATTCACTGTGGAAAGCAATTAAGAAAATAAGTCCCAATTTACCTCCTTGGGCACCTTCTCAGGCTGAACTTCAGCACGTGATATATTTGCTATAGTTAATTAAGCTGGCTTGCAGGAAGTGCCTGTGTGCTCAGCTGCAGGTATGACAAATTTAAGAGTATTTTATCTATCTTTAAGCTCTTTCAGTGTGGGCCAGGCTAAGCCCACAAAGAAACTAGAACATGTTAAATTGCCTACAAGCACATGCTGGCTGACAGTAACTACAACTCAAACACCTTACAGCAGTGTTTATGGAGGCACGAATGCCAGGATCAAATATTTGGTTTAAAGAACTGAGAGCCATCATGTATGGCAAATGTAGACAGGTATTTTAAGCTTCAATGCTGTGTTACAATGACAGCCAGAACAGGTTTTTCTAGAGAACCATAACAGCATCTCAGGGCTTAGTCAGGCCATTTACATTATAGCAGTGATTTTTTTCTCTGTGATTCCTAAAGCATGTGACAGTAAATGAAAAATTCTGTCAACCACATATCTGCCAGCCTGTCACAGAGGTGACAAGTTCTTCTTTTTCATGCCAGAGGATGCTCCTTCCACATCTCCTCACTACTTCCAGGAAAAGACAAGGGAACTCAGGTTATTCACTGTTTTGACGAAAGAGCAAGGTCTTTGCTAAGCAGAAAGTTAACAGAAATATTGAATCTCAGAAAGACTAGAACATATAACACACCCATGATGTTTCTTCCTAAGCAAGGGCACCTGGAAAGTAAACAGTGAGTCAGAAATAAAACTGTTGCTAGCAAAGAGGATAGTGATCCAGGAAATATGTATCAGTGGAAAATGCAAATCTCCAATCAGCAGCAAATGGACAGCACTAGGAAAAAGAATAGAAGCAGAAAAGGAGCTACATTAGTGACATACTATTCTAACAAGTACAGGAATGGGGAGCCTACATATAGTAAACATCTATGGGACAAATGGGTGACCTGACATGTATTCGGCAAAAGGAACACTTTGGCTATTGGGCACTTTTTATGTGGGGTTTCTTTTCCTGGCCTTTTAAGAATATGATTTGATTCTGGGCAGAAAATCACATATGAGCAAAATCCTTTCCTGTGATAGAACTTTGCCTACGTGAACCTCTGATTATAGCCAACTCATTTCATATAGATTTTTCTTCAGCAATAGGTCTCTGAGAAGTACGCAGAGTAAGAGTTGACTGAAAAACCTGGCAACTATTTCATCAATTGCTTGCTGTTCCCTAATTCTTTCCTTACTTCATCCTTATGTACAATTACTTGGCTCTAAAGAGCAATGAAATAAGTTGAGGAAAGGTGTGCAATGGGGCAGGCAGACTCCTTACAGCTCTTTTTCCTTCTCAGTTCCATTCTGAGTGTATGAAATTGCAGCAAGGCAAAGCCAATCTGCAACTTGTAAGCACTTGGAAGCTTTGTCTCCCCCAAGTAGGAAGGTATAAAGTCAGCTCTGCCATCTGGAAGTCCAGTTGTCTGTTATGGCTTCTTTGCTGAGCCGTTGCCTGCTTTCCACCAGTTGGAGGGTGACTAAGTGATGTTCTGCTGCCCCAGTGCTTCTACGTTGCAGATAAGGCAGCTCTTCCTCAAGGTTTGGAATGGTTACTTTCAGCCTGAAAATGTTCCCCATAACAGCATACAGCTCTGTTAGGAAAGTACAGTTTGACTTCATTTCTACCTCTGCCTCAGTGCTAGCATTAGTATAGAGTCATTCAAAAAATATATAAGCATGTATATATATATTAAAAAATACTTTTGTTTGTTTCTCTATGAAATTAATGAGAAGGTGTGACCCAAGAGATTCTAAGCATTCAAGGACACATACGAAAGGAAGGGCAGGAGATGTGTTGACTGATACATGCCATGTGAGTCTGCTGGAGGGTAAGGAGCTGGTGAAAGGCTCCAGACACAGGTTTCCTAACCACATCAGCAGAATAACTCTATAACAAAGTGGAGAAAACTGGGAAGAAATCAACCTATTAGGCAAAATGACATTCTTGTGTTCTCTTCTTCTGGATTTTGCATGTATGTGTTATTCTAGGAGACAATTCCTTTTTTTTTTTGTAATGTACCTAATCGTTGTTAATATATATATTTAACACTCCTTTTATCATTTCAAAATAAGTTGTAGCTCTGTAATTTTAAATTGGTACCAATTATCACAATGGTTAATGAAACCAATGCCTCTGTATAAACCCGTACTTGCATTAAGACCTATAGATGGATACATTTGTAGATGGATCTGCTGGTGCTTTGACTTCTCTCCTGTCCCTGGACTACTGCTGTTTCCTTGACACCCACATAATCTCCATTCCTAGGAATCACTCGATGAGCCAGCCACGTTAATGCATTAACCCTGACCCAGTAACTGATCTAAAACACGACATGCTTTGGGGTGGGGGCTGGGAGTGGGAGAGAAGACCTTTCCCCTTTACATCTGTTTCTACTATTTCAATCATAAAATCAAGGCAAATTTTACACCTTTTGGTTCTCCCTTTCTGATGTGAAAATGTTCCCCACAGTTCCCTATTGCTTGTAGGATATCAGAAAGAGAAAAATGTGACGGCTGGAGCAACTGGCAGGGTTGTTGGGTCTCACCTGGCCTCTGCAAAAGCAGCAGTAACGTTGCTCTATTCACCACCATTGACAAACTTACTGCTTCGTGTTGGGAGATGAAAAGGAGGAAAGGTGAGAAAAAAAAACCACTCAAACCCAAAAGTTCCAGACAAGTTTAACAGATATCATTAAGGTATGTAAATATTTTCCAAAGCCAAGTTTATTTGATAGAATCATAGAATCATAGAATTATCTGGGTTGGAAGAGACCTCCGAGATCATCAAGTCCAACCCTTAATCCAACACTATCATGATCATGACACTAAGTGCCACATCCAGTCTTATTTTAAAAACCTCCAGGGATGGTGAATTCACCACCTCTCTGGGCAGGCCATTCCAATGCCTGATTACTTGCTCTGTGAAGAACTTTTTTCTGATATCCAGCTAAACCTTCCCTGGCAGAGTCTAAGCTCGTGCCCTCTTGTTCTGTTGCTGGTTGCCTGGGAGAAGAGTCCGACCCCCACCTGTCTACAACCTCCTTTCAGATACTTGTAAAGAGCGATGAGGTCACCCCTGAGCCTCCTCTTCTCCAGGCTAAACAACCCCAGCTCCCTCAGCCTCTCTTCATAGGACTTGTGCTCAAGTCCCTTCACCAGTTTTGTTGCTCTTCTCTGGACCCTCTCCAGCACCTCAATATTTTTCTTGAACTGAGGGGCCCAGAACTGAACACAATACTCAAGGTGTGGCCTCACCAACGCCGAGTACAGGGGAAGGATCACTTCCCTTGTCCTGCTGGCCACACTATCCCTGATACAGGCCAGGATGCCATTGGCCTTCTTGGCCACCTGGGCACACTGCTGGCTCATGTTTAGCCTCCTGTCAATCAGTACCCCCAGGTCCCTTTCCACCTGACTGCTCTCCAGCCACTCTGTCCCCAGCCTGTAGCGCTGCATGGGGTTGTTGTGGCCAAAGTGCAGGACCCGGCACTTGGCCTTGTTGAACTTCATCCCGTTGGACTCAGCCCATCTCTCCAGACTATCAAGGTCCCTCTGCAGAGCCCTCCTGCCTTCCGGCAGGTCAACACTCCCTCCCACCTTGGTGTCATCCACAAATTTACTTATGATGGACTCAATCCCCTGATCTAAATCATTGATGAAGGTGTTAAAACAGAACTGGACCCAGCACTGATCCCTGAGGGACACGACTGGTGACCGGCCGCCAGCTGGATGCAGCCCCATTCACCAGCATGTTAAAAGAAACTGAATCTCTCATCTACATTCTATTTGTTATTCACCAGCAAGAGAAGAGAATCCTGGAATATGCATTACGTGTCCAGTGCCAATTTACAAGAAAATTCTTTATCCCAAAATGCTCAGTTTTGAAAATGTCTAAATTTCTGGATTGGAAAAAAAAGCCGTATCAGAGAAGATGCAAGTACTTTTTCGTTTTATGCAACACAACTTGAGCTTAGGTCCAAACTCTTCTAACCAGACTTCTTTTGGTAACACAACTTGGAAAACAATTTGCCTGCAAGAGGGTTCTTCAGTAGGAAGACTGAACACCTATGACTAAAATTTTTTAAATCTTGTTGAAATGCTACAGTAGATTATATGAAGGACTGAATTCTTTCCCTCTTAAACTTAAAGCACAGAGTTAAATAAACCCTCTTCCTATTCTTTACAATTGCACTTGCTATAGGAGTTATGAAGGGAAAATCCCAATCTGTACAGGAAAAAGTTTCTCTTAACAGCATTTCACTGTATTTTATTGTGCCTTACTTAACCACAAGTTACTGAATTTACGGTTTAAATCTGGATTTACAGTTACTGAATTTGCAGTTTAAAGTTACAGTTTAAATCACTGAGCTTGTTGCCATAGGGATTAGGAAGTTTAATACGTCTAGGTTTGTTATTATTATGATGTAGGTTTATGACACCACAGCTTAAATTTTCCACTTTGGATAGCTGGCTCTAATTAAAGCATACAGTAGAAGATAATGTGTTGCCTAGCCATATGTTTATTTTTCATCTTCTGTTTTGATTACTAGATGTTAGTCCATCCCAAAGGGGATTTATGTATTCTGTAATCTACATACTTTGTAGACCCACAGCTGTTCTCACATGATGATAACATATTAATGTCATGTCACAATTCAATGTAGAATCCTTGACATTAACAAAGAAAATTGTCTATTCCCCAAATTCACAAACACAAAAATATATGATTTTTAGATCTTGATTGTGTCTGAAAAGGAAATAGCTTACATTGGTTTAAAACTACTCTATTGCAGCTGGGATTTGTCTAACAGGTTAATGAATCCCGAAAGGCTTAATGCTCTAAAAGCCATTTAAGTCTGTTTCAGAATGTATGCCAGAGCCTTTCACAGTATCACAGTATCACAAGGTTGGAAAGGACCTCTGAGATCATCAAGTCCAACCTATAACCCAACACTAACACCAACCATCATCTAGACCATGGCACTCAGTGCCACATCCAATCTCTCCTTAAACACCTCCAGGGTCGGCGACTCCACCATCTCCCTGGGCAGCGCATTCCAATGTCCAATCACCCTTTCAGTAAAGAACTTCTTCCTCACATCAAGCCTAAACTTTCTCTGACGAAGCTTGAGTCCATGCCCTCTAGTTCTGTCACTGGTCACCTGAGAGAAGAGACCAACCCCTGCCCGACTACAACCTCCTTTTAGGTAGTTGTAGAGAGCAATGAGGTCTCCCCTGAGCCTCCTCTTCTTTAGACTAAACAGCCCCAACTCCCTCAGTCGCTCCTCATAGGGCTTATGCTCCAGCCCCTTTACCATCTTCGTTGCCCTCCTCTGAACACATTCCAGTATCCTGACATCTTTCCCAAACTGGGGGGCCCAGAACTGTACACAGTATTCCAGATGAGGCCTGACTAGTGCCGAGTACAGGGGGACGATAACTTCTCTGGTTCTGCTGACTACACTATTCCTGATGCAGGCCAGAATGCCATTGGCCTTCTTGGCCACCTGGGCACACTGCTGGCTCATGTTGAGCTTTCTGTCAACCAGCACTCCCAGGTCCTTTTCTGCCTGACTACTCTCCAGCCACTCTGTCCCCAATCTGTAGCTCTGCATGGGATTGTTGTGTCCAAAATGAAGTACCCGACATTTGGACTTATTAAACATCATCCCATTGGAATCGGCCCATCTCTCCAATCTGTCCAGGTCCCTCTGCAGGGCCATCCTACCTTCTAACAGATCAACCCTTCTTCCCAGTTTGGTATCATCTGCAAACTTGCTGATGATGGACTCAATCCCCTCATCCAGATCATCAATAAAGATATTAAACAGGACCGGACCCAACACCGATCCCTGGGGGACACCACTGGTGACCGGCCGCCAACTGGATGAGACACCATTCACCACCACTCTCTGGGCTCGGCCATCCAGCCAATTCCTAACCCAGCACAGAGTGCTCCCATCTAAGCCACGGGCTGACAGCTTCTTTAGGAGTCTACTGTGGGGGACAGTGTCAAAGGCCTTACTAAAGTCCAGGTATACCACATCCACAGCCTTCCTCTCATCCACCAGGCGAGTCACATGGTCATAAAAGGAGATCAGGTTGGTCAGGCAGGACCTACCCCTCCTAAACCCATGCTGGCTGGGCCTGATCTCTTGACCATTCTGCAGGTGCCGCATGATTTCACCCAGGATTATCTGCTCCATGATTTTACCTGGGACCGAGGTCAGGCTGACAGGTCTGTAATTACCTTTGTGACAACGGTTTTATGAAGCTAGTAGTATTGTGTCTTCTAGGGTTTGGGGTTATTACAAGTTTGATGAAGACATCTCACAGCGTATGGATTTGGTATGGATTTGAAAAAACAGTTTGTTTTTTTTTTATTAACACATTCTGCTTGAAGACAGAGTCTGTTTGCTGATCTTAAAACAGTTTCTACCGGCATATTAAAGAGAAAACATGGGAAAAAAATAGTGAATCTCTATATAGAGGCAGAGAACTGTGGAATTTTGGATAAAACGTCATCTAAGAGAGGACAGGGATTTCTTAAGGTAGGCACTCAGGTAGGAGCGAAAACCCACATAAGGGTACCTTGAATCCTATGAACCCAGCCCTTTACTCTGCACAGCTCAAAAGAAGGTGTGGGGCTTGTCCCTGGTCAAAGCAGCTTTCAGATCATGGAGCAGGGCATTTCCAGGGGTTACAGGAGATGCTCAAGCCTGGACAGAGCAAATACTCCAGATATGACTGTGGTGCTGAGCAGAGAAACCCCTTCTCTGGTGGTCACTGTTGATAAGAAATTTTGGTCAGGAAGAAGTCTGTTTGAGAACTATTATGAGAGCTAAAGAGCTAATTGAGTGAGATCTGTCTGGTCCTTGGGCAGCTCTAATACAATTCTTGACTACTTTTGGTAGGAAAGTGGTCTTGGGGGAAACCAGGTCTGCACAGACTTAGGAGCAGCTTGCCAATGTAGCCAAACCAGTCAGTCGTGCAGGTTCAGACACCTCTTAAAGCTAGTTATCCACTTGATGGAGTATTCCTCAGTTACAATTTTGTCCCTACTCCAAAGTCACTAAATATAAAAATTTAGGCTCTTCTACTGCTCTTTGGTTTCAAACTGAAAGAAGGTGCTGGCATTTGCAGCAGAAGGGAGAGAATGAACTTGGCAGCGGAAGGCTGCCTTGTGTTTCTTTGCCTAGGTCTTGCAGGTCTCACTGTCAGGCTCAATTTTCTCTCCTTACCGCTGTTTTACCCACACCTGCTCAAGTACCTGTCAAAGCCATTTTCCTTACTTGCAATTTTCACCATATTTTAATTCTTGAACCCTTCCAAAAATTCAGGCATCGAAATGTGAACATCTTATTACTAACATCAAATTCAGTTCTTTATTCCATCTTTCCTTATTTTCTATGTATTCTGTTTTGTCTTATTTACCCATTTGTCAGCTTTTTCACAAGTATTTCAATGAGATTTTAGATGCTTCCCATGTCTCACTAGACATGGAAAGTCTTTCTTGTCAATGTCCACAAAGCTGTTCACTGTTAATACTGGTTTTAAAGACACCTATTGAGAAAACTGAAGTGATACTGGAGAGTAATTAGAGCTAACTTATTCGTTTATTTTATGGTGAGTTTCATAAACACTAATAAAGCTATTGCTTTATTCTAATTGCTGCTCAGCACCTGATTTACATCTCAACCTTAATCTCAGACAAGAATTTATCTACCTTATAGGCCAGTGACGTCAAACTCATGGCCCATGGACTGAATTCACATTGTTTTATCTGGCCCAGAACCTTGTTTCTATCTGGCGGCAGCGCTGAGCTCCTTTCCCCTGCACTCCTGCCAGCACTGGTCACGTGTGCAGTGAGTGACGCGCGTTACACTGCAGGAGCAGAATGGTGGGAGACTTGAGTTTGACACCCCTGTTACAGACTATAAATAGCTGATAGGTTTTTTTTTTCAAGAGGAGAGGTAGGAGTTTTATTCCCACAAATATAGGACTGCCAGCACATAAACTACAGAGGTGATAAAAATGGAACAATTACCTCGCCTCAAACTGCCTCTGCCTATTAAATGAAAGGCCAGCCACAGTTCATGAAAGCCCCCTATTGTTACTGGCAGCTTTCTGAAGGCCAGTGAGAGGATGTCTCTGATTAAAATTAGTTCCCCAAAGTTCTCACTATTACTGAGATACAGAAGAGTCTTTTTGGGGTATGTCCTCATAACCAAGTTAAGGAACCAAGCTTTAATAAAACAGTATTTTTGGTTTTAGTTATAAGCATTGTCATGTCTCCTTCTTGTTAGGCTTGCATTAATAGAGGAGCACTGAACCTTCCTGTCTTCCTCAGTGTCTTCCTTGGGCTCCACAGTCGTCATACCTGCAAGATCTTCCCTTCTTTCAATCTTTACTATTACATTCATCACACAAGCCTGCTATTTCCTCAGGCTTTTTCAGCCTCTGAAGCCTTTTCTCTCTCTAGCTCAGAGAATTTTTCAAGAGGGGACCACCAGAGGGCAAAGCCAGATCATGAACATCTGAGCTTGCTGTGGCTCTATCCTTCAGCTCAAACTGTGGTGGGTTTTAGGATAAGCCTTTCAGATCCCTGGATGATCGCAGTTCAAAAGATACCTTTCACAATTGTAACTATTTGCAAGCACCAGCCAAAAAATCTCTGCTTCAGGCAAGCCTCAGCATCTCTGATATCAGGAATCAGAGACCTGGCAGCATAATTAGACAACAGCCTCATTACCCTGATAACCTCTATCAGCACTTGTGGAAACTTAAACATTTTGCTCTAAGAAATTAAGGAGAACAACACAAGAAAGATTAAAGAAATTATTCGTATGTTAGGTACTTCAGCTCTTATTTTGAACTCATAAAGAGTTACTGCAATGTAGAAATCTCATTTATTTAGAGAGGGAAAAGCTTTGCAACTTCATCTCTAGAACAATTTGCTTTAATTCTGAGGGACTCTCAAACCTGGATGCAGTCTCCCATTCAGAAGACCATCACTGTGTACATGTAGCACATCTGAAATCATGGTAGAGTAACCAGCTGTTGCAAGAGAACCCATCCTATTTAAAATGACAGCTAGAGGATGACTTTCATTTGAAGTTTATCACAAAAACTTGGCAAATATGCATTACTTCCATAGAAAGTATCCAGCCCTCAAAATATATTTCAAGCCATTCACATATGTGGTCTTATAAAAGAAGGTATCATTTAAGGCAAACCACCATTCATCTGCGTCTGCCTAAACTTCAACAAACACACCTGTCCCTGGCCTCTGAAAAGACTGCATCCCTTCTCTCTGTCAGATCAGTGTCTTCCAAAGTGTTTACATTCTCCCCTGTGACTCTTTTGTGATATTCATGCTGAAGATAATTAATGATCATGCAAAAGCAAAGTTATGATCAGCCCATCAAAGTAATTCTAGCACTAATTCTGTGAGCACAGTATTTCTAGAGCAGTAATGCCATCAGCAAACAGCCATTCATGGCAAAAGTGAGGAGATTTGTTGCATGCCATGAAGACTTTACACCTGCTTCTCAAGACAACAACAAAAACCCCATGCCACACACATGTACCCATCACCATAGCTGGTCTTCAGTTGCAATAAACTTCTGCTGACCCAGACACCAGCATATTACCTCTTAAGATCCATGCAGTCCACCTCATCCACAACAGCACTGACCAGTGGACCACTCCAAATGCAGGGAGGCAGTCTTTCAGCCAGCAGAGCTCAGTATTGGACAGTAAAGCAGATTGATACCCAGATGCATGGAAGGTTTCAGTATTTAATCACTGCAAGAAAATGGACTGCTTTGTCCAGTCTACAAAATTACATATCTGGTAGTGATTCAGGAAGGCACCCATCCATTGTGAATGGAAAGTGTTTTGATGTCTACTTCAGACATGGATTTTGGCCTGACTGTACTGAAAACCTTGCTCCTTGAAGTATTGTGCTGGGTGTTCTCCTGAAGCAGACCTGACACCTGCTGATGTGAGCTGATGAGCCTGAAACTGGGATGAAGCTGGAAGACACCAACAGATCCAGGCTTTAAGAAGCAAAAACTTTTCATTTACTCAGTGGAAAGCTATGTCAGAGATGTATGATGCTGAAAACCCTGTACTACTTTACTCTTTTGTGCTAGTCACAGGAAGGCCTTTACCAGAGTCACCCTGGGAAACCTCCCTGGCCAACCTTGACATTTCAGCTTCCTGGAGAAGAAATGTCATGCAACAACCGGAGTCCTTAAATCATATTTTCAGACAATATTGTTGGAGCACAAGTAGAAGAGCTTTTTTCCAAGACATGCACTTTAAACAACAGTAATATTTTTCAATATGTTCTATAGTGTGCATGAAAATTGGGTTGCTACTGTTTAGACTAATATTCCATTGTACTAATGATCTCCAAATATATAGCAGTACAGGTAGAAACTACATCTGCTCTTTTTGCAATAAAAAATTTAACATGGTGAGCATGCCATTGCATAGCTGAGATATCATTTTCAATGTTTAGAAGCAAAATATGCAAACAAATAATCCTTTAATCTTTATTATAAATTAAATTCTTTAAATTACGTACCTAGCCATTTTAAAAGTACTGATGCCTTTCTGAAAGGAACTTCACCCTTCAGAGGAATTCCTGGTATTAGACAACATTGTTTTGTAATTTTTTCCTCCTTTTTAGTATTATTTTGTTCTCATGTGAACTTAACGTTTGTTGTTTTAATGATACTCTCCTGTTGATTATTATTCCCCTCACCATTTGTGACATAATGGTATCACTGTGGAGAACAACATGACACTCAGATCAGCAGGAATAGGACCTTGAAAATCACCAGATACTTATGTTTCTGCAGTTATTTGCATGAAAAAAGGAAAATGCAAAAATATACAAGAAGGATATCAGAAGATCTCCACAAGACAACTATATGAAAAGCCAGCAATGGTATGTAATGATATTTGCATGTTTATAATCACATGGAGGGAGTGGGATTAGAAAAATAGTTCTCTTCTATTATTGAACTATAAAAAGTAAGATCCTTAAAGTAGTATTTGTATATAATTTTAAGCTACTAAAAAAGTAGGTTTGGGATCCAGAGTCTACAAACCGTTGTCCAGTCCTGAGTTCCCCCCAAGCCCTCTTACCCATGTGCATTTCAAGAAGCCTTACAGCTAACAATATAAATAAAACATACTTCTAAGAATACTTTAGAAACAGTAACTAAGCTCTTACGCTTTTCCATTGCTGAGGAAATATTCCTGGATGTCTTCAGAGCATTCTTTACAATGTCAGAGTATTCTTTACATTGTGAGACCTTCTACATCTCTTCCTCTGACACTGCATACAAACAAGACACACCTGGCATTCCTCTCATTTACTCTCAAAACATTTTTGCTCTAACATCTGAGACAGAAGTGGAAAAGACCCAGAGAATCCATTTTACATTTCATCTTTCCTTTCTCTCAATAATGACAATGTTACCATTTCCAGACATCTATAGACAGTTCTTAATGGTGTCAATAAAACAACTTGAATGTTTACAGCAAGCCATAAACATCAAATGTAGGTGCTCGCTTTCCTATACCAGAGGGCTGTGACAGGATTTTCATATAACAAGTTTGGTTTTTTTTTTTCTTCTCTGGTGCCTGCTCTGCCTAAAGACGGCTCCTTCTGCCCCCACCCATAACACCACTGTCTGGCAACAACTCTCAGCACTTACCTCACTGAGCAGTGCCTCTAAACCAAGAGTTCTGATAAAGTTGTAGTATGGAAAGCACAAGAAGTAAGACAAATCACATCACAGTTTATTTTTTAGAAGTAGCAAGCTGACTTACCATAGTCGGAGACACTTTCCAAATTAGCCTTCTGTAGGAAAAGTCCTTTTATTTTTATAGTTTTAGTCATACATTAATCTGTTCCATTTAAAATACATTTCACAGAGCAAGAAAAGTTCTATGTTGTTATCACCTAAATTACATAAAAATAATTATTGCACATTAAACAAATCAATTTTTTTAGACTACTAAACTGTGAGATCAAAAGCAATAACAAAGCAAAACCCCAGATGAAAACATCTCACTCATATCCAAAACCAATATCCCTTGTTCAAAGTTCTCAACAGAGTAAAGCATCAGCTCTTGAAACACGATCATTTATTGCTTTTAGAATTGTACAGTGCATACTTCTTATCATATACAACAAATGTTACTGAAAAAGTATAAAAATTCTACAAATAACAAAGACCAAAAGAGTTTTTACTCTGTGTATACACTGTGTATATGAATTAAACAACCAGAATACAGAAGGCAAGATACTGATTTTCTTTCATAGCTTAAAAATGTAACTTGTGTTTATTTTGTGTTTATTACTTAAATGTTATGAATTCAGTAACAAATTTATATTACATCTTTTCACTTCCATGGACAGTGTCAATTTATTTGAGAGATTTGAAACCTTTTTGTATTCATTATTTTGTTTGCTTTTCCTGGAACAACAAATTTAGGAACAGCTTGTTGCTGTATGATACATATCTGGTACCCTGGCGCTGCATCAGCCAGGAAGACTGATCTTTTCAGGCATTTGTGGCTTTGCAGTCGTTTAACTCCACAGTACATCTAAGAGGGAACTACTAAAGTAAATTTCCTTTCTAGAATTTCCCAGCCATGACGGTCTCTAGAGTCTTAGGAAAGAGCAGTCCAAATATCTGAAATTAACTTTCTAAAAAACAAAACCAACCACAACAAAACTCTTACTTAATATCAATACATTTAAATAGAATGGGAAACTCACCAAATTCACCTGTTTATTCTTCATTTGGGCAGCCAACTTTCCACAGATGAACTGCTACGAATCCAGCTGCCTTTCCCTCATTCTGGGAGATGCATAAGATGCGACACTTTCAGGTCTATCGGCAGAGTGCAACACTGGTGCATTTCTACAGCAGGAAGGCAGAAAAAACAGGGGTGGAGGAAGAAGAGTCAGCCCTCACAGCAGTTTAAGAGTTCTTGTGTGTTGTTATTGCCACAGGATCCCGTGACTGACTTTAGCTGATCTCCTCTCCTCTGATATTGCTGCCTGTTGAGGTGGGGAGTGCAAGACAGACAAATTACTGTACACCTCGAGCTGTCTCCTGCAGTAAGCCCTTATGTTTTATCAGGTGTGGAAAGAATTGATACCTGGGGAGGAAACGGGTTTTGCCGCTAGTCACCTGAAATAAAATGAACAGCTCTCGAAAGAATCTATGAATGCAACTGTGATTATTAAAACTAATGTGAATGGCATTTTGGCACATGAATTCATTGGGTCTATTTATAGATTAATTTTCTTCTGTTTGTAGAGTCACGTTGAATTCACGAAAGGAGTTTCCCCTTGTGAGAAGAGCTTCCCTTTTTCCTAGTAGGTATCATTACTTGCTAGATGCATTAATTGGCAAACCTTTCACACTAATGGCAAATTAAAATAAAACAGTTGGTGGTTACTTAACAATTCACTTTATTTATTTATGGCTGAATAAATAAATAAAGGCTGTAGTGAATCAGCTTTGCCAGTGTCACATGGAGAGTGAGAAGATGTGCTTTCTGTCATCATGAGGGTGATGGGCTGATAGACAAAGCACCCCTACAGACTGAGCTTTGCTTTCAAGCATTGCTTATTGCCCTCAATAAACCATGCTTCTCAGTTCATTTTACCTCTTTGTAAGCAGGTGGAGGAGCTTTAAGAAATTTCAAGTCACTGTTAGCAGAAGAACAAAATCATGTTGTGTTACTAAAGCTTTCCTCAGTGTGAATTTGGACAGATCTCATAATACTGAACAACTCGCTAGTGAAGTAAAACATAGCACTTTGAGCACAAAAATAATAAGGAAGACCTTTTTTTACCATAAATTGTAAGTAACTTTAAATAATTTTAGTTTATCAAATATGGAAAATTTCAGTGACTTAGTAAACTGAGACCTGTGTTTCTTTTATCTGCCACTTTCTAAAACTTGACAAAGTTCCTTAAGTGCCTCCATTTTTATTATATTTTAGACCGAAAGTCTTCTAGATAATAGGAAGCTACAAGAACCTTATGTCAGTTTTTGTACATACATGTCTGCAACATTTAGCCAGAAGGATTCCTGTCTCAGCTTCCTTACCAATGCTCTCTGTTAGGCCAGCTATACCTCAGACTCTATAAAGATACCTTCTAGAAAGACCTGTCTGTTCAGAACACACTGGCAAAGACTGCTCTCATTTTAAAACGGTCACCGAGGGCTGTCAAGGAGGAAACAAGCTCTAGCAGTTTACAGGTTCACCTGTTACGTGACAAAGCCAAATTCAATTCCTTTACCTGTGCCAGAGGATCTAAAACTTTTCTCTCATCTCACAGCAGTCACTCTGCAATATATGAGTCAAGATTCATATGGGAACGAGAGAAATGGTACTGCAACGGAGCAGGGAGCTCAGCTGTCCTGGAGGAGGTGCAGGTTTTGATTCCTATGTGAAGTCTTGTTCCATGTGCTATAACATGCATTTGTTGTTCAATCCCTACTTAATGACCAAAAATGCTAGGAGTTCTAAAAATGAAGAAATTCCCTTCTTGCAGGAGACAGCCTTCTCACATGCTCCCAGTGTAACGCTTGTCCTTGCAAACTATTCCCTTGTCCCAGCAGACCTTGCATATCCAGTGGGTTGCAAGGCTGTCAGCTCCTCTTGCTCGTCCTTGGGTTCCCACAGACATCTACTACTGGTCTGCACTTCCCAGCTGGGAGCATCTATTCATACATGCATGAATTTCCACTTGTGAATGTCCACAGCAAAAAAAGATGCAGAACCAGTGCTCTCTCTTTTTATGGAAATTCTAGATCCTGTTACCTACAATGAGACCCAAACACCACTTCCTGCATCTGTAAGTTATTTTTCTTTTTTTTTTTTTTTCTTGAAAAAGTAGGGCAACAGGAGCAGGTCCATTCAAGAATTTCTGGAGCATGTGTAGACATCTCTCTGCAGCCTTGAATGTGACATTCAGAAGCTCTAATGATAATGTCTGTCTTCATACAGTATTTTCTTATGACCAGCTTTAGGCAGTGCTGTTTTGGGGCAGTTTGCTGTTTAATGTGTAGAGAGCTTTGAACTGAGGTCTGAGGTGCACTATGCATAGAGATTTTTTTCATTTTGAGCTGTATTTCAGGTATGAAAAAAAAATATTCCTGGTACCAAATATTCAGATACTTTCTGCATTCCAAATACATTTTGGTCTTTTTTACCCAAATGTTTAAGAAAGTAGAATGCTTCATTTTTTGTCTATTTCCGAAGACTTTCACTTTTTTTTTACAGTAAAAAGTAAAAATTTCTAAATCACAATATTATTGAACAAAAAAAGGAAAGGAAAGAAAAGAAATACATTATCTTGGAGAGTTAGGAATGTCTTTTCAACTCATTATTTGCTTCCAATGAAGGTTTTGACAGCTAAGATAACATGTTGATAAAACAGCAGGTATGAGTCAGACCTTTCTCCAGATTTCACCCTGGAGAGAAGAACAATTACAACCTTGTTTATTCTAAAACAAAAATTAGGAGGATTGGCAAGAAAAACTAAATAACGAAGATTATTAATTGAAATGTATAGCTACACTACAAGCATAAAAGCTTTCCATGTAAAAACATAGATTACCCCTACCACGTTAAATATGTCTAAAATCAATGAATGCTAAGAATTTAATTGTCCTAGCAAAAGATGACAATGGAAAAAATTAATTGTATTATTTATTATGATCTTCTATTTCACTTATGCACAATTGGCTGGGTTTCAAACATTTTGTGAACATGTTACTATTTAAGAAATAGTTTTCACTTGTATGTATTTATGGAGTGCAGTTAAAAAATTTAAAACATTTTAGGGTTTTTAAAAAGTTGAGTTTACACTTCAGTTTTTTGGTATGCTTACTTTTAAATAAGTTGTTTGTTTTGGAGTATAAAGCACAAAATAATAATGAAAATGGCCAAACTGTAGGCATTGAAATTTAAAGTGAAAGGAAGTGACATGGTAAACTCCAGAAACAAAACATAGACTACCATTAGCTGTTTTCTGAATTTAGATTATAGGAATAGAATGCAATGAATTGTTACTATTGCGTAGAAGTAAAAATTATTTTTGCTTTTAGCAAGAGTATCTCTTTCCCTACAAGCAGCAGGGTAACCCCACCAGAACTTCATAAAGCTTGCTAAAGTCTTTTGCTGCTGCTGTCTTAAGAGTAACATGTAGTGGCAGCATAACACAAGAGAGTAACATATGACAAGGAGATCGCGTGTAGTGTGTCTCACTCCCCATTTTTTTAAAATTACATTACTATTCATGACCCTTTTCAAGTAGCCATAGAGATGTACAATATGTCTCTGTGGACTTCATTACTATTCCCAAGCTGGCTAAAATGATACAAAGCTTGGGCACATAGGAGTAAATTACAAGCTTACTTAAAATAACATCTTTAAAAACCTGTGCTGTGCTTGTGTTGTACAGTATTGTTCTCTTAAAACTCTGCTTGGTATGTGAATGTGCACACATGCATTCAAGTCTGCTACAACGTTTTCTTTTGAGAGCTTCACCAGCTAAAAAGCCTTGGAGCTACAACTGCAATGAGAGTAAAACCTTGAAATAATCTTATTAAATACTCAACTACAGTCAGAACCATTCAATTTATCATCAGCATGTTAAGAAAGTTTTTTAAAAAATCATAAATTTTTAGATCCTCTGGCATAGGTAAAGGAACTGATTTTGGCTTTGTCGTGTAATAGGTGAGCCTGTTTCCAAAATCATACTTGGATCTCTAAACACATGGCTTTCTTAATCCTCATTTGTTCAAAGAATCATTCATCCTAAACACATATCTAAATGTACATGAGAATAGGCTGAGTAGCTGACTTGGAATTAAAAAAGCCAAAAAATCATAAACCTGAGCCTTCCTTGTCACAGCTTATATAATTATTGCCAATGCAAAGTATCTTTAAAAAGGTTTGTTAGAATTTGTTTGATTTTTGAACACTGAAAACTGCATTGGTACATCTCACCTGAAGTAAGAGGTTGAAAGTAAAAGATACTAATTATTTTTTAAATTATTTATATATTTATCTTACCATTTGTTACCAGGTATCTAGTGACTATTGATTCTTTAATTTTGAAATTTTTTTTCTTTTTTTTCAGGAGCAAAACCAGCAATAAGATCAACTGGAGGAGATTAGTATCTCCAGCCAAAAACCTTTTCTATTGTATTGAATTCTTTTGCTGAAGCAATAGATCTGAGAGTTTGAGACCAGTTGCTATAGTAATACAGTTTGAGAGAGCCCCGTGTTGATGATGTGCATATGGGGTAGAAACGCTGAGAGGAAATGAGCCAGTTTGTTTTTTCCATGCACAGCAGACCCAACCTGCGCCACTGTAACAAATGAGCAAAAAATGTCACAGATTTTTAGACAGCTGGAGGTGGGTGGAGGGGGAGGTGAGTGGAGAAGAAACAGGTCAGATCTGTACTGCAAAGTTGGGGAATGGTGTAAGTAACAGCTATTTATATTCTAAATATCTTGTCAGATAACAGAAAAGATACCAAGAAGAGAATGGCATTTTAGAAATGCGTTTCAGCTCTTAAATTGGACCAATGCCTCTTGCTTGCTCCTCTCACCTCCTCAAACCAGCTCTGGCAGTCACCTGGCCTTAGTTGCCAAGCTTCACTAACTTCAGAGATTTTTTTCCTTGACATTAGAAACTGCCAAGCAGGTTAAGTTTCCTTGGTTAGCATGAGTGGTTGTCTCTCTTCTCTTCATTTTTTCTACTTACCTTTGAAAACATATGCAGTGTTCATTGCCCTTAGTGACCAACAAATTGTGCTACTGTCATTTTCCTGATAGTGAAGGAAAAAGAATAAAGCTTGTAGTGGCATTAAGGATCTCTTGCTGGACTGCTAAGAACTTCTATTTGATAAGGTAGGTCCTTAAACTTGTTTCAGTCAGAACACAAACTTCTCAACTTTAACTTCTCCTACACGATGACATTCATGTATGCAGTGACTATGCAGACTCACACTTTTGAAAGTTTCCCACTGAGATGAAGCACAGGAAAACAGAACAGATGGAAATTCAAGAAAAACTGGCATCCCAAATAATGATTTTTTTTAAATGGTATTAGTATCAATCTTATAAGCTAGGAAGTGATAATGAAGTGAGGAAGAAAGGTGCTTTTCTAGTACAGAGTTCTTGTTTATTTGTGTCACTGATTGCAAAAGAAAAATTATTGGAAAGTGGAGAGGGGCAGAGACAGAAACTGAGACTCCGCACCTTGATGAAGAGACCCCTTGTAGGACTGGAGATCTTCGATTCTATAGGAAGTTCTGATGTATGTCCAAGAGTTGTGTAAAACCTCAGATAAGCAAAATGCTTGTAGGGAAATACGCTGTTTTGCAATATATTTGAATTTGTTATCATACTCAAAGTGTGTTTACTATTTATGTTTCAGTCTAGTCACAGTCCATGCATCTTCATCTGCCTGAAGAATTAACCATAAACAAACAACATTTGCAAGCTTAGGGTTTAAAAAAGGAGTGCCATGATAGATATAGGGAGTTCTTATGGGATCAAAACTGGCTCTATGATCTTAACTCCTGGGGAATTCATTCCTAACTGGCTGTAGTTTATGCTATGATGGATTAAGGTAGAAGCAGTGAAACTACTTCTGGCTTGTTAAATATGTTGTGCTGTGAACTTTAGAGGATTAGAAATGACTTCTCAAACAGTTAAGTGTTCCTTGATAGAGGTTGGAGGATTATCAACCTTGTCAACCTTTCGCGTTTAACCTGCTGATGTCTGAACCAAGAGGCACTGAAATCCTTCTGGTCCCCACTATAGGGACAATTTAGAGTGTGTTGAGCTGGGAGAGGCTGACCATGGCTGTGACAGGCACAGGAGGATGATACGGTGCCAGAAGATCATATACTGACAGCTGGGGCAGTCGCAGCAGTGTCTCCTAATTAAAATGGACAGACAAGGATCTGATTTTAAATTTAACCATCTTGGTCTGCGAGGTGTATCAGAAGCAAACCCCTGGGCTGTGGAGAAGGCTGTGTTTGCTTATGCAGCTCTGGTTTCCAGCCATGGCTGAGAGATTGCCACTGTGTTTTACTCTGCTATCAGTTCTCAGTACTCAGCTGCTCACTGGCCAGGACCATTTCCTTCTCTCTCTTTTCTTCTCCTGTACTACACTTTTGAGCACTGAATGGTGTTAGTCTAAAGATTTCTGTCATGGGATCACTTTCGTGCTTAGGGAAGAGGCTGACGAGAAGCATTGGTGACTTTGCTTCATCAGTTCAGAGGCACCAGTATGAAGTGTCCTAAGAGGCAGCTCTGAAGCAGGCTGCAGTATTCAGCAGTGGAGATCAAACAAGTGAAATACCTTCACAGATTAACTTTTCTAAAACTTATAAAACAATTGCTTCTTTTTACCCTTAGTTTGACTCACTCATTACAGTTCTATCACAGTTTATCAATGTGTCTTGAATGAGCTTCCTGCTACAAACAGCACACCCAGTATATAAGTTACTGAGAAGATGGTAATTAATTGTGCAAATCAGTGTTCAGGGCTAAAAGTCCAACTTATAAGCAGCATTATCTTCTTGTACTACTCTTATCTGTGAGTCCAAAGTCATTTTAGCAATACAAATAATTGCAAATGAGAATTATATTAAGCCTGTTTTACTGTCTGTTGCTTAGTTCAGTGCTATTAAGCTCGATCTGTTTTCATCAGATAATGTGAAGGATAAGTTAAGGAACACTAAGAACATGAAGAATTAATTAACACTTACCAGAATCAGTTTTTTAAGAATTACCAAGTGATAATGCAGTGAAGGTAAATACACCTTTTTATGCAAAATTATGAATTTTGGCAAAGAAGCATTCAAGAGGGGATTAGGTACACACTGCACTTTTCCAGCCTACCCTTAGTGAAGATGCTGCATAAATGAGTGACTGTGTTTGGTGTCTTAGAAACCAGTTTTGTTATTTCTGCACATTCAAGTTACTTCAAAATGATTTAAAGAAAAGATAGCATTCTAGAGGAAGCTATGAGCTTGATACATACAAAATAATTAAAACATGAATACCCTTAATTAAACATTTATTTTTTGACTCTTTGCGATTTAGTAGTTACTATAGAACCATAGAGTCACGGGAACAGTCTCGTCGGAAATGACCTCAAAATATCATCTGGTTCAGCCTTTTGTGGGAAATGCATCCTGGATAAGCTTATCTAGTACCCTGTCCAATCACATTTTGAAAACCTTCAGTGATAGTAACGCCACCAGGTCTCTGGTGAGGTTGTACCAGTGATTGTTCTCATTGTGAAAAATTTCTTTCTTATGTCAAGATGAAAGCTCTCCCAGTGCAACTTGTACCCATTGACCCTTGCCTTCTCCATGTTTCTCCCTGTGAAGAGAGGGCCTCCATCCTCTTTATATCCACCCTTTGATATCGGAATACTGTGATGTAGTTCCCCTGAGCCTTTTCTTCTCCAGGGAGAAGAGACCTAACACCTTCAGTCTTTCCTCAAGGGCGGGTTCTCCAACTATTTGATTATCTTCATAGCTCTCCTTTGACCCTCTCCAGTCTGTCTTGAACCGTGGGGCCCAGAACTGTACACAGTCTCCAGGCGCATTCTGGCAAGCAGAATGTAGAGTGGGATGATCACATCTCTGAGTTGGCTAGTAATACCTTGCCAAATACATCTCAGGATTTTATTTTCCTTGTTCGCTACAGTGGCACACTGTTCCTATCAGCCGACTCCTAGGCCCAAATAGAGCAAGATTTGAAGCCAGTACTGGCTTGTAGAAGAACCCACATATCTCAGTGTCTTCGGTTAAACACAAATATGAAAAAATCACCCTTCCACTCACATAATGTGTGCACATAAGTTGTTTGTTATAACATGGGAGAAAATAGTTTAGCATTCAAAATTCCATCAGTAAATAGCTAATCTAATTGTGTATTTTGGCTTTCCAGGGGAAAATTAAAAGGCATCAGAAGAGAAGGACCCATGAAATGGATTTGTTTTTGAAAGGAAGCTCTTTCCAGCAGAATGGCTTTTCTTTTCTAGAGTCAACGGAATAAAAATGGGTGCTACTAAGTATTATATGTAGGCAGAAAGTTATCTACCTGTCTCTTGCTAACTTTCAAGCCTTTCAAAAATAGCCTATCCCAAATTCAAATGAGTCTTTGATTTCCAGATGTTAATGGAACGGCTAAACAATTGCCCTGAATGTTTTGTCTAGATTTCAGCTTGTTTTATATAATTATTTGATATTTTCAAGACAAAAAATTCTCTCAGTTCTTGCCAGTGGGATTGTGCTTATTCCAGAACTCTTCTTCTAAGAATTCTTTCAATGCTAAGGAACTTCTTTAAGCCAATTTATTCAGAAATATTTTAGCTTTGACCACTGATCTTTCTCCACAAGTAAGTTTTCATACCTCTCCAAATCACAGCCTCAAGATTACAAATCATGTCATTTACTTGTAAGCGCTCCAAGCATGTAAGGGTATGACATAAATATTGAGATTCAGATAAAAAATATTTGAATATTTCACAGTATTATTGATTCACTAGGACAATATAGGAGGTCTGGATTATTCTCACATTTTTAAGCGCTATTGGTACTGCTAACCTGTCTGATTTCGCTATCTGTAGACAAGGAAATAGGTTATGTAAGGAGGTCTATAATAACAAAAAAAATTATTCTGTTTCTATGACACTTAGACTTTATCAGTTTATTTTGTTGGTTTAATTGTTTGGCTTAGCTAAAGAAAATTGTCTTCCCTCAGGTTTTTCTGCTTGTCTGAAGGAACATAGCATCTTACCCTGTTCCCTGCTCCTCTTCCTTCTTTATTTACACAAAATACAACAAAGAAACTATTTTATGGTGTTGGAAAGATACATGGCCCTTGTGACTCCCATCTTCACTCATTATTTGCCAGGTTTCCTTTCGTTCAACTTACTCTGGGTTTTGTGTCTTTGAATATGAACTGGAGATTTTTTGATGGTATTGAAGCTTAATTTTGTATAATTCTTCTTGTTTCTAAAAAACTTTGCAGTATGTCAGTCTCATTTCATGTGCCCACACACAAACACAAACATCAGCGATCTCTAGGAGGAGGGTGACAGCCAACGTGCTGCATGGCAGTGGAAAAAGAGAATATTGGTCAAGGATGCCACATCAAATACGCCTCTCCAGAGTGGGCAATAGGAATTTCAACAATCATAAGGATCAAATATCTTTGAGTTCCGATCATTGAGGAAGAGGAGCATGCCAAGAATGCATGTTAGTGGAAGGAGGGGTAATGCCAGCTTGTCAACAGTCTGGACTAGCAGTCTTCCAAAAGAGAAACAAGGCAAATAATTAGAGCACAAAAGCCTTCACTTTTGTCCTTGAGGAATATGCTAAGAGGCCCAAAGATATGAGGAAGCCATCACTATAACGTGCAGTGTGAGACAGGCAATTTCTAGCCTTGCTGAGGGTGCTCAAGCAGCAGGATCCCTAAGCCTCAGAATTCTAAAGCTACCTCCAAAAACTAACATTGACACAACCACAGAAAGAACAGATACATGTGACCAATGCTACTGTGCCTCAGGACTTGGTTTCATGCTTCTGCATGACTGACATTAAGCAGCTGGCCTATATGGTACACTCACATGCTGTGAGTGTTCCCAGCAGAGGGTCCAGTCCTCCATGGCAACGCTCTTCAGGGAACTCTGGAAATGCTTTAATTATTAAAATAAATAATTCCTACCAACACATTTAATTGGAAAATATTACATGTTTAAATGGGCACTAATGGAAGGGTTCTGAAAGCTCACAGTATAATAGAGTATGCTGTTTGAAGTGAATTCTAGCAATATTTTTTTCAGCCAATAACATCATGCATTATTTATCCTATCTCTTTTTAATCCTATCTAATAGTTCATATGAAGAAGGAGTCACTGGAACCTCAGAGATAAAATGCAAAACTGTGAATCCCCCCTGCAAGCTTAATCTGCCACCGCTACCTCTTCCACCTCCCTTGCTTCCTGCCCCCTAGTTTCCAAGGAAATTGCTCAATGAAGTTATTGCTGTAGTATAAACTGACCTGTCTGTTCCTTCCTCAGCTCTGAGAGGACTGTACAGACTGACGAATTACAGGAACACTTGTTACCCAGATTTATTACCGCAGCCTGACACAGAGTGGGCACATCGAAAGGCAAGAGAAGGCCTCCCAATTAAGTTCTACCAAGTCCAGAGCCCACAGTGAACATTTCCAAAGGGAAGGACTCACTGGATGTAATACAGCCTCTTAAAGTGATTGAACTGATGGGCTTTGTCTATCTAATCTAAAAAGATTAAGCTAATATCAGTCATCATATTTCTTTGCATATTTTTTTCCTCCTCAGAGGGAAGATGTGATACTTTCTGTATATATGCATGATGGAAAAATCAAGAAGCTACTTTCATCTGAAAACTGCACTCTCTCCCTCAAAGTCTAGTAGGAACATAAAGAGATGCAGGAAAGGAGCATTCGAAAGAGTTTTTATGAGAAACTAGGTCAACAGAAGAGGAAAAGTCGGAGTATATTTTGAAAAAAAAAAAATTTTGCATTGAAAATGACATCTATTATTTTAACTGATGCTGAGCAGCACCTGTAGGTAACAGTCCAAACCCGTTTTTTTCTAATTGGGTTCTGAAATAAGCAACCATAATCCTTTTTGATCTCCTTCTCCTCATCTGAACCAGAGCTGTAGTTTGCCATGTTTTTCTGCTCATAAAACAACATTGTGGAGATTTTCTTATTTACTGCAAATGCAAAATACAATGTTTGTCATGTCTGCCTCTTTTATGTCTTCCCCCGCTCCTCTGTGCATATCATTAGCTGCAGGAAGGCTGAGAGAGTAACAAGTTCTCCTGTGTAGCTACCGAAGATTTCACACTACTGTTTCCTAAAAAAAAGGGAAATTTTGTAGCTGTTTTCTCTGCCCAAAATATCAAATACAGAAAGCCTGGGAGGAGAGACAGCCACCCTTGATGTCCCACAGACATGTTGGGCCTGTTTGGGATTACAGTATTCATTGCTATTACACTATTGGCAACAATTACTGAACAGCCACACTGCTGTGCATGGAAGAAATACAGGCACGCCCAGAGTTCTGGGATAATCACAGCCCCACCTCTTCCCTCAAATTTGATTCTGCTCTAATACCGTATCTTGTCTGCAGTTTGGCTATTCTTATTAACAGCTCACCTTTGTGTATATATATTCTGCCTAACTTGTTTTTTAATGTTTAACATGCCGTGCTTCCTTCAGTAAACTGCTTGTGCTTCAGAATCTCTTGTGACAATTTCTGTTGAGTTGGACATCAAAATTCAGCTCCCCGTAAGGAGTCTACAATACTTACATAAAGCTGTATTTAACACTTCTGTCCCATAGGTCTGAGTAATTTATAAATTATAATCAATCACATCAACTCTCAACACATTTGGAAACAAAAGTAGAACAAAATAAAAACAAAGACAAGGGTATTTTCCAACTAAGAATTATAAACTATAGGGGAAAAAAATGGCTCCTATATGAGAAGAGCAAAGTGGCTGCAGACATTTCATTGTTTGCAGGCTGCTACACTATAGTAGAGCAGAAGCTGGAAACACAGTTATAAGTTACAGGGAGAATTTCTGCAGGACCCTTGACTTGCTGGAAGACACCATGTGAGTAATGAGAGGCAAGTAAAAGCTGTTTTACCCAGTTTGTTCATGTCACGGTTTCCTGCCCACACCGTGGACTGTCTTGGCAATTCTGGAAAGCCAGTTTTTCCTCCAGGCCTCCAGAGATAAAAAAGGCAAGGGCTTTTGGCTTTGCCTGTTCCTCTTAAGATCTTTTACTATGTAAATTTCACTTTATCCACCATACAGCTGGGTTCTGAAGTTCATCACATGTAGTGTGTGACTGAAAGCTGCATGCTGCAATCCTGTTGTGACTTTCTTTTTGAAACCTAAAATTTAGCTGTACTGTCCACATGATAGGCTCTGTTCTGGGAACACTTATAAATGTTAACACAAGAGGCATAAGATTAACCTAATACAGGTAAATGTAATTTGATGCTGTATAAAGTATGATTGCACATAGAAAGATGCTTTTATGAGTGAGAAGTTACAGGGACAGCTGGCAATTCAAATACTATAGAAAATAAAGAAAAAGTTTGAATATATAGGATAAGCAGAATAAATACATATCACTTAAGGTTTTTTTATGATGTGGAGTAGGCTCTTCTATGGAGACAGAAAGCTGAAACAAAAACAGCTTCTGTCCAGAAACATCTGCTTTCATATACAATCTCTGTTTCTAACAGACATCTCTAGCTAAAACTTTGCAACTGGCATGTAGCTTATATCTACAACGGAAACAAAAAAACCAACCCCCTATCACAGGAGAGTACAGTATTTAAATTAACTGTCGGCAGACCATAAATTAATTTAGATGTGATGAATGAACATCCTTCTCTCTTTTATCGGTGCTGTTCAAAAGGCAAATAAGTCTTGAAGGCAAGGCCTATCCAGGCTTTAAGCCAAAAGATACTATCTGTTAACATCTAAATCTTGAAGAAAAAGGTAACAATAAAATAATCAAGTTGAAATCCATTTTATTTCCAAAGTTAAAAATATTATATTATTTCCACTTGCCTGCTCCAGGTAAATGCACAGAGAAAAATGGGGCTGAGTGTTCTGCTGAGGTAATGTAGTTGACACTGAAGACACAGGAAAAAATGAGTCTTCCCTAGTTTAAGAGAAAAGAAAAGTGGCAGCTGGACAGGCTTTTATGAAGAAAAGGCTAATCAGAGAGCTGAGTAGAATTGCAAGTAAGTTTTGGAGAGGTTCAAAATTAAAGAGGAGATATCCGCATGTTTAATCTTGAATTAATATGTTGTTGTTGGGTTTGGGTTTGTTTTTCTTTTTTTTTTTTACAATAACCCAGTCCTGTACAATGTATAACCCCCCAGTCTTCCTGGGGGTTATAAAGGTGTTGGTCCTGTTGTTGACAAAAAAGTAAGAAGGATTTTAAGGTGGGTTTTTTACATTGCATCCCAACTCGACAGTTTAATTTCTCAAGGTCAAAGAAACTCCTATCAATATTTGCATACAATGTGCCTTTCCCTATAGCTGTATCTTTAGCATGTGGCTATCAAGCTACTTCAGTATGCCATCTTACAACCTCTGCCTAGCATTCATTGAACACTTGGAGATGGCACAGAGAAAATACATAACAGATGTACTGAAAAATCAATGCTTTAATATGGTTTTAAAAAACAATACTGCATTCTTGACTTTCAATTGCTTTACCTGCCTTGCTGGCTGACAGCTCAGGAATGCTGATAACTGTGGATCATCTTTACTTTTGACAGTTTTCTTAGCTGTGTAAACAACAAAACTTTAGCATATGTGGCAGCCTGCAAGTTCTTCTTGTGAGTAAAGAACAGAAGCATGGCAAAGAGAAAAGCATTTTTGAGCTTTTTGCTGACCTTCATGGGAGGAACTGATAGACTGATTGAATGCAGAGCCCTTCTTCCACACGTGGCCTTAAACTGCCTTTCCTTCAACACATGCTTGCACCTGTGTTAGTTTCAGTGAAAAACCCAGGCTGTCACCCTGTCGCTTCCTTTCTTTAAGGTTAATGAAAATATTCCAGCTGAGATTTACTTTAAAGGTGTGTCCTTTTTCATAAAAAGTTGCAGCAATCTTAGGCAAACAGAGGAACAGCAGGCAGGAGGAATTCTTTAGCTAGTCAATGTTCCATATTTTATTTTCCAACAGAGAATCTTAACAGTCACCCATCGTGTTAGAAAGCCACATGATGATAAAATAAATTTACTGATGCAAGCCAAACAACTACAAACCTTTCTAAATCAACATAAACATATCCCCAAATCCGTGTGTACACCAGCCGACATGCGTTCCTTTTGTTTTGCTGGGAGCCTTGCCCAAGGCTGGTTGCGCTCAGAGTCACGGGTGAGTGTGAAAGATCAGAGAAGAGCTGGGGTTCACTGCTGCAAGGCACCAACCACACTCCACCACAGGGCCTGGCTTCTTCCTCAGCCACTGTCAGCTAAACTGTTTCTCCAATGATACGTTCATGTAGCCATTTGGGGAAGGGAATGCCATCTGAGTGAGTTATGTGAGCTACAGAGCTTATGGCAGACATTTCAGAAACTGCTAATAATGTTCTCAGAACATTATTCTAGTTTATGAATTTCTATTATTGCAAAAAACCTTGTCTGGAGACACGGAACAGTGTATGCTGCTGAAAAGCACCCCAGGGTCTGCGATTCAGAACTTCCATCTTCAGTCTGTGACATACCTAACTTTGTGTTTTACACAATTCTCTGCTTCCAATTCTCCGTCAGTTAAATACAGGGAAATAATAATTACATGTATAGAAAGGTGAATTAGAAATTAGTTATCTGGGTACCAAATTCTGAATAAGAGATGGAATTTATATGTCCTAAAGATTGTTTGGTTTGATATGTTTGATATGCACAACAGAGTACCTATATTATAGAAACCAAACCACTTGATGTACTTCAACTGCACTTCGTGTATCAAAGGGCACTTATTGCTCAACATGGTCTCCATAGAAATGAGAGCTGAACTGATTGTGTAACATGTATAGCCATCGATTGCATTCAGTATCCCAACATCATACATAAATTCTCCTTCCCTATCACCAAGAGTTGTCTAAATGACAGTTGATTTTGATATTATCAGAATAAGCAAACAAAATAATCAAAGTAATAAATTAGGTAATAAAAAATGATGGACATGGTAGTCTTGTGGATGATGACTTTCAGAAAGAAACTGAAACCTTTTGGGGTCTTGAGCAATTTGATTAGTGAGAAAAACTGGGTGCTTCTGTTTGTACTGGGAATTTTACCATTTGTAAAGGGAACTATGGAATAATAATTTTTAAAATAATTAAAATATATGTATAAAATTGCTTGAGGCAGTTCTGAATTTCACTTACACTAATATTTTTCCTAAAGACAGGAATTCCTTAAATTCTCAGTGCTTTCACCTGGAGAAGAGATGCACAAGACCTAACTACACTAATGCATGTTGTGACTACCGAAATAATTTGTTTTCCCAGCACTAGCATGCAAATAGTGTTTCTTTATAAAATAATTTTAAAATCTTCAAACAAAATGGGTGTATTAAAAGATTAAAATCAAAATAGCTAGTGTTGGCCAACAAAATCTGTTGAGGTGCTCTCTTCTTTTATCCTAGAAAGTTAACTTCTGTTGCCAATTCTGAACAGAGCCAGACCTTTGTATGGCTCACTTTTACTTCATTTTCCCTACTATATAACTGGTAGGCAACACAACTGACTCAAAAGAGTTCACACAGTCAGTCAATTTTGTATATTTATGAACCTTCCCCCCCCACTGCAGAAATATTTTATGGCTATGGAGGACTTGAAAAAGACACTTTCTGATCAAGCAGAAAGTATCCGATTCACTCTGCCTATATCCTAATAAAGGTTATGAATATCACTGACACTTATTTAACATCATGTCAGAATTTGTGGCCTCTGTGAGGCTGATGCCATATTTTTCATGTATTCGCACCCCCTAGTAGTAAAAATCTGAGAATAAACTAGCACAATGAGAGAGCAACTGCATTGTGGCCAATTGTGGCCATATTATGCATATAAATAGTTTCAACATTGCTTTTACATTTGTGAGTTCTTGAGATTAAATGATTAAAGATGACTGAGGTCTAATTACAATTTGGAAATGGTTCAGCCTTCGCCAGAGCCTAGTCACAGACCAGAGGATGCTGCTGGCACTGTAGCTAATGTATTTTAGAATAAAACCAGGGAAGAGAAAACTAGATGATGCTAGTGAAAATACAGATGTTTTGCATCAAAAGTCAGCTGACAGAAGAGGATGAACTGTTTAGTCTGCAATAAGGATCTGACACAGAATATTCTATGTAAAAACACTGTAAATCTGGAAATGTTTTAATGCATAGAGAAGTATACCAGACATTTCTTTTAGGATGTTTCTAATTTATAATCAATTTATTTTCAGACTGCCACTTTTTTCCTCCACAACCATGGTAGATCCTTTCTCCTGCCATCCATAAAATGACTTAAGATGGCTAACGTAACATCAAAGTGACACTAAAACTCTAAACAAGAAAACTCGACAAGCATGCCAAGAGGACAGGCTTAGACAAGGAAGCCAAGCCAAACCTCTGGAGTCACACAGAAAGCAAAGTGTCATTAGGGGGTGCGAGTAAAATGATGGGAAGGAAGTGGTGCAGTGTGAAGAGACGCAAACTGTGCCATAGGGCCTCCCATCCCCTCCAGAGGAGACACGCAGCAGCTGTGCAGAGTCTGGGGCCATGGCCCCAGGCAGGTGCGTGAACAGAGTCCCGATCAGCAGGGATCACAGCGATCTATAGTGGGACTGCTGGGGGCTGCTGCCATAAACAGAAGAAGCACTGCAGGAGCTGAACCAAACAGTGAAGTGGGAAAATGAGGAATCAGATGTGGACAGAGAGATAAGCAGCAAGGAAAACTCCTTGAAGGTGCTGAGTAGGCAAGCCTGCCTTCCTATAGAGGAACTGGACTGCTAATATAATTCTGAATTCCTGTTTGTGCTTCAACCTTGTACCATATTCTGAAAGCCTGGATCCATGTAAGGGTTAATGATACCTACAAACCTCTTTTGATGACTTCTGTTCAGTGAAATGTTCTAAAAGTCATGCACAAGGAAGCAATTCATGCTATTTAAAAACTACTAGAAAAAAAAAATTTCAAAATTTCAGCTTGCAGTTCCATCCTTGATTACGTGCTTCTGCTCTTGCTGAGATGAAATTTTAAACCTGGTTTACAATTAGGCCAAAAGGAGACTGTCATGCAAATGCTGCAATGCTGTCTTCACACAAGATCTCGGATTATATTATGTGTTTGTAAAATATGCATAGGACTGAGCCAGAAGACTGTTGAGCTGTGTAGTTCAAGTATTCTGCAACATAAACGTGTTCAGATTATCTGGAATGATAGTTCAATAATTTTAGCACAATGTGCTAAGTTTTCCTTAGCAGTACCTGCAAAATTTTTCAAGTGTATGTTTGTAACCTTCTGCTCAGTTAGAATATTTTTCTAATATCTAGTGGGAATTTCTACGACTGGGCCACTAAGTGTGTGTAGACAATACGGAAATATTTCCTTACCCTTCTCTTTCTAAAGCTAAGAACACGTCAGCGGAACTTAATAACATATAGAAAGACTAGAATTTCCCCTTTCTCTGAACTTGTCTGTCTTTCTAACATGTCCACATACCGTTGGAGCGAGCGAAAAAAAGCCCTGAAGTCAGGCATAAACTTCTGCTATGAAAACAGTGAAACTTTTGTGCCTATTGGCAAATGTGGTAGGTGCTGCATCAAAACAACACATGCAGGTTTTTTTCATGGGAACATGACCTTTATTAATCAAAACATTTTGCTTTTGTATAGGTCTTCACAAACTGAAAGAGTCACAAAAGAGCCATATCTCCATGCATTTGACATCAAATATTTTTCTTACAAGGGTCTGGCATGAACCATTACAGAACACCTTCAAATTCATTATTTTGTGTTTTTGTAAGGCTGATTTATGCATATGTGATATACCAACTCACAAGAAAACAATTATGCCAAAAGAGGCCTCGAACTGGAGCCAAAATCTTGCAGTGATCAGAGCTTCTTTTTTGAATGTAGTCAGTGGGGAGAGGGAAGAACAGAATATGATCAGTCAAAAATATACCAGAATCTTTAGTGGAAGGCATAAAAGCAAATCTCTGCTTTCCTGTCAGACCATTAATGAAATGTTGTATAATCTCTTTGCTCCATCATAGAAGCACTCTAAGGGGTGGAAAGGAACATGGAGGAGTGGATAAGATAGCTGGTTCCTGGCAGGTCAGAGAGAAGAAACATTACCGTAAGGCTATCCTGTTAAATCTAGCCATGGGTTACAGCAGCCCAACATATCATTTAAAAAAATAATGTGTTTGAATATGATAGCTTTCTAATGCATGAGGCTTATTTTGCTTCAGAAACGTCTGTTTCTTTTCCAGGCTCAGGACTGCCAAGCATGCCTTAAAAATATAGCATATATTAAAATTCTTACACAATTTAAGTAAAGCCTCTTACAAAAATGCTCTTCACAACAATTCACAGCAGTGGGAGAAAGTAGCTGTACAAAATGTTTTGAAACAGATTCCCACATACAAAGTTGTGGCGGCAGCTCTGTAGCTGGTGGCATTTATCAACTCTAATGGTCAAAGTTACTTACAGAGAAAAATTAGACAAAAAAGGAGGGGGCACGGGGAAAGAGAGAGAGAGAGAGAGAAAGTGCTGGTGTGACCTCAGAGAAACATCCTCCCAGATGTAGAAGTCCTTTCTCATGTAGCAGAAGATACACCTCAAAACACTTTCCCATTGCAGATTTTCATCAGGACCTGCTTGAAGTCCCTGCTGTCTTTTTGTACTTATGCTGCTGCTACTGCTGGCAGGAGCGTGCTCTGGCATGACCTCACACCGCATTGCTGGCTGGCTGTTGGTCTTCGTGCAGATGTGTTACTGGGTCTCCAAATGAAAGTCAGAGGGCATGTGCAAGGCCATGAAACCAACAGCATATCAACAGCAGAGCGGGAACAATATGAGAGAAATAATGCACCAGAGGCTGTGGGAAGTGCTATTCCCACATCCTGAGTGGAAGGGTACAGAGAAAGTTAAGAGCACCCAAGGTGCTAAGCAGTAAAGAAGCAAAGAAGGAAAAGGGGGTTGTTATAGGGTCACTGCCATTGAAACCAACAGGGCTATCTGTCTCTGGCATACATAAAAATCAGAGATGAGCAAAGGGTACTCAGCCTATAAACTGCTTCTGGCTTGAGCCGCGTAATTTCCCTTTTCTAATTCAAATATCAAAGCAGTCGCATCCATCAGTTCTGCATTTAAACTAAGTGATTGGCAGAACGCTGGCACATGGATAGCACTCCTTTGCAATACTTAGCTCTTGCAAATATTTGCACAATCTGCAATCCAACACTTCTGTTTAGGGGTAGAACGCACTCTTCTGCACAAAGGTCTTTTGTGTCTAAGTCAATTTTTCAAAGCATGGAGAAAGGAACAACTAGAAAAATAAAAGATAAATACTGCAGAGACAAGAATCAAAACAAAGGAAGAAAAAAGGAAAAATAATTAGTCTTTTAAGTTCCACAGAACTAGATCATCATAATAAAAATTAAATTACTTATGAAGTCCAACATAAACAGGGGAAGTGGAACGTGCATGGTTAACCTGAATAGCTTTAAGATATTTGCTGAAAAAAAAAATTTCTTGTTTCAAAACATGTCCTCCCCCCCAAACCTCCATTCAAAATTTTTTACTTGATGCAGAACTATGTGCCTGAAAATTTTATTTTCAGGAAAGGAAGTTTCATAGAATCATAGAATCATAGATTTATCTGGGTTGGAAGAGACCTCCAAGATCATCAAGTCCAACCCTTAATCCAACACTATCATGATTACTAGATCATGGCACTAAGTGCCACATCCAGTCTTATTTTAAAAACTTCCAGGGATGGTGAATTCACCACCTCTCTGGGCAGGCCATTCCAATGCCTGATTACTCGCTCTGTGAAGAACTTTTTTCTGATATCCAGCCTGAACCTTCCCTGGCAGAATCTAAGCTCGTGCCCTCTTGTTCTGTTGCTGGTTGCCTGGGAGAAGAGTCCAACGCACACCTGTCTGCAGCCTCCTTTCAGATACTTGTAGAGAGCGATGAGGTCACCCCGGAGCCTCTTCTTCTCCAGGCTAAACAACCCCAGTTCCCTCAGCCTCTCTTCACAGGACTTGTGTTCAAGTCCCTTCACCAGTTTTGCTGCTCTTCTCTGGACCCTCTCCAGCACCTCAATATCTTTCTTGAACTGAGGGGCCCAGAACTGAACACAATACTCAAGGTGTGGCCTCACCAACGCCGAGTACAGGGGAAGGATCACTTCCCTTGTCCTGCTGGCCACACTATCCCTGATACAGGCCAGGATGCCATTGGCCTTCTTGGCCACCTGGGCACACTGCTGGCTCATGTTTAGCCTCCTGTCAATCAGTACCCCCAGGTCCCTTTCCACCTGACTGCTCTCCAGCCACTCTGTCCCCAGCCTGTAGCGCTGCATGGGGTTGTTGTGGCCAAAGTGCAGGACCCGGCACTTGGCCTTGTTGAACTTCATCCCGTTGGACTCAGCCCATCTCTCCAGCCTATCAAGGTCCCTCATCAATATGACTTGTGATAAAAGAGGATTGAGCTAAACAGAGAAAAGCCTTCTGCATCAACAAGGGAATTAAATTATAATTTGGATAAAAAAACTTTCATGTAGTTATAGGAAGATAATTTAATGAATCTGATCATACTTCAACTTGAGCAAATGAGGGCCTGAAAGAGCAGCTGTAGTACATACTGCTTGTGAGCACTGACAGCCAAAGTAACAGCCAGGATCCTGCAAGTATGTGTATCTTTAAATATCTATCCATTTCCATTGATCTTTTACTCTGTCTTGTGAACAGTATCTGAACAGTACTTCCTGCCCATGGAAAATGTTTAAAAGTATTTGTATTGTAATAGCTACCTGTCTAACGCTTCTCTCCTGATAAAAGCAACCATCAAAACTCTTGCTGCAATGTAATACCAGCAATCATAGAACAAGAGTGCATAACTGAGAAATAGAATTGTTACAAAGCAGCAGAAGCCAAAATAGATGACTTTCCTGTGGAAAAGCTTTTTCAAAATCCCATCACTTCATCAGATCCTGGTAGTAATAAACAAGGTCACCAGAACAGGCTCCCCAGGGAAGCAGTCACGGCCCCAAGCCTGTCAGAGTTCAAGGAACATCTGAACAATGCTCTTAGTCACATAGTTTAGCTTTAGGTAGTCCTGTGAGGAGCAGGGAGTTGGACTTGATGATCCTTATGGGTCCTTTCCAGTCTGAAGTATTCTATGATTCTGTGTGAATGTGCCTGCAGATCTTCATGCCATCAACATTGCAGGGTAACAAAGCTAGTCTTTGAGGTAAACACAGTCTGCTGCTCTTGGCTCTGAACTGTGTTTGAGACCATTTACAATACAGTGTTTCCTGCTGGGTTAAACATGTGCTTAGGTTGTAAACTGGTGGTTTGAAGGACATACTTTTGTGAGCAGCTGCTCTTGGGCTGACTCATGATTTTACTCTTCTACCACACCACTCTTCAGATCAAAGTTTTCAAGCATCAGCACAGAGTATATTCTTCTCTTTAACCAGTGCCCGTATTAAGCAAATTTTCGTAAAGCCTTGATTGCATTTGTGACCCACTTAGACTAAGAGAAGTAAACCTCTGCTTGGAGAATTAAGTCACATTAATTCCCAATATTTGCCATCATCTCAGCACTCGGAAAACAGGTATGCAATTTTCAGCTAGCTCCCTTTGTATTACACAACGAAATGTATGTGTTGTCATCCAGAAAGTTTCTAATAGCTAGATATGGAGTGTGTACAGAGTGGCAGATGTTACAATATTTTTTTTCAAAAAATACTGCTGAACAAAAGTCTGCCGAGTTGTATTGAAGACTGAGAAGAGGGAGACCAGAAAGAAAGCAGCAAGAACTGGTGGATTTATGCACAAATTATAATGAGAAACCACAACCAATGTTAAATATGAAGGGGAATCAATTTCACAGCTATTAGATCTACATTAGGCAAAAGAAATTACAAAATAAATAATCACAATTTATTAACTCCCTTGCACCACTTTTAAATCAAAGCCTATCCATGATCACAGAGTCTACAATATTTCTAAAGGGAAGAACATTAAGGCCTGAAGAAGCCATTTAAATGATTTGTGAGGAAAGAATCAGATAGGATTGATGGCTTAAATTAATTAGTATATTCAGAGTCATCAGCATAATTAGTGTAATTGGTATGAACACTGGAAGAGATGCTGCCTCTACAGTAGAAACATGTAAGGAAATGCAGAGGAAAGGAGCTGATGAACCAGAAGATCTTTCTTTCTCCTGATATCCCCCCATAGTCTCCACACCCTATCTTCTACACTGTGGGACCTCACTGCGCCTTCATATGCCGATGGCCATGGCAAAAGCGTGCCACAAGTGTGTGGTTGAGGGGAGTATCTGCTGGGACACAGAATGGTCCTGCTTCAAGGGTGCCTGGACAGTCTGCTCTGGCCCTGGGAAAGTGACCTCCACCACCAGTCCTGGTCATCCATGGCTGCTGTGAGCAATGTTGCATTTCCCAGACCTCTGACATGTGGCCCCCCAAACCACTCCTGCAATGGATTGGAGCATCCAAACTCACATATGTGTTTCCTGTGTTTCCAGCACCTGCTCTGCACCACAGAGGCTCATCTTCACTGTTTTTTTCTGCAGCCTGCTGAAATGTGACAGAGCATGGCTTAGCTTTCATGGGTGCAATTTGCAGTTTAACCCACAAGAAATGCAAGGTGATGATCTTACGTGATCAAAATACTATTTATACAGGCAAGCTGGAGTTCTAACTAATTTCTTTTGTAATAGGTTTGCTACAAATGACTAGACCCCAACTGAGAAAATTTTTTTTTGAGAAAACCATAGATATAAAGAACAACTTAGCTACATACATTCTATCTTCACATGAAGTGAAGAGCTTATGACAGTCAATGCCATGGTTTGTTCCCATCACTGTAGTCATTACCTATTTCTTTTCAAGGGAGCACAGATGCACAATATATTTCTTTTTCTCCTTTAAATAATTTAAGACTTTCTTAAAAAGTTAAACACGTAACCTTATTTTCCATGCCTCACATTTACACAGGCCTGGGGGCAGCAAATAAAAGACAGTGTAGTAGGCAAGATTTCTTTGTATATTTCACAAGACAATAAACAATTAAAAGAGTAAGTGGCAGCTGTGTTTTAAGTGCTAAGTGCACAGAAGCAAGAATGCTTTCTTAGGAACTAGGCTCATAGTAAGACACAGCAGAAATGCTTTTAAACATGATCGGAATTGCATCATTTAGAATCATGAACTGATGCTGGGGTCAGAATAATTTTGAAGTTGCTTAATTTTGCCATTCTGGCCAAAGTGGACACAGAGGTTATTGCTCTGGGGAAGCGGAGGTACTGAATCAGGCAAATGGAGCCGCACAGTGAAACCTATCAATCTTCTAAAAGTAGCAAAAGATGGTGAGATGTCAAATAAAAACAGAAGTAAGAAAGAAGCCATTGTTCTCACATTACCATAGTGCATCCCTGTTAAATTTAGCTATCGTATTTACCCCAAAATCAAAGAGTCAGAGAAATTGAACTGCCACAACTCTTTCGGTGAGTGCAGTGGGTGGAATAGGAAGAATAATTATCAAGACATCACTTTTACGTAGCATATGCCTTTTACATGCAGGTAGGTCTGTTATTTAATACATTGCAAAGAAACAATTGTCCCTTTAGAGAGATGTTCCTGGCAGCTTATAGTAGGACAGCCTGTCAACATGGTGGTGGGTAATTTTGCACAAACTGAAATTGTCTACAAGCAATGCACAACTATTGTACTTGTCAGGCGTGTTTCATACCCATGGGGCTAGAAATAACTCTCAGGACATTTGGTTCCAGCATGGTGGGACTACACTGTGCTGCCCACAGGAAAGCCCTATTTATTACCTGTTTCCAGCAATCGCATTAGATGCCTATAACCCACAAGAAGTCTCATGTTCACAGAAGTCTTTTGGTACAAGCAACATATAAATGATTCAGAGTGAATACCAGCTGGTGAGCTATACGGAGGGGGTCACAGGTCACAAAAAATAATAGGTGTCTAGGATCACAGCATCCCTTGGCACTCAAGATTATAATTCTGCAGTCTAAAGCACAAATGTCTGGTGCTCATATTTCTGACTTGCAAACCAAGCATATTTAACCTCAGAGAGGGAGGGAAAGAAGAGTGCCATTATTAGAAAACAAATTGTTTTTCCTTGGACATATGCTTCTATCAAAACCAAATGGAGATACAATATACAAGCTTTCCTAGCTGGGGAACTCAAGCCATCATACCTCCTGCCAAATTATATATGATCTGTGAGGAATTCAAATAACACCTTTGGATAAAATAGCAGCTGAAAGTTTTGGATATAATTGACTCTATGCAGAAAATTTAAAGGATAGATATACCAGCCTAAATTAGTCTCTTTTCTTTATCCTGACCTCATCTTTCCATTGCTAATAGCTATGAATATACACATACACTCCTGAAGGAATAACTGGTTTATCTTTTAGGGAATATTATCAACGATCTAAACTGCCTCACCTGAAAGATCTCTTTCTATTACTACTACCCTTTAATTGACTTTTTATGTGTAGCTGCTGAATAAATTTAATTAGTAAATGCACAACTGGCAGGAAAAAACCTTTGCTTCCTATTCAGACAAGAGTTGTTCAGCTCACACTATTTGACAAAATGTGGACAGCCTCGCAGCCAGCTCTACAATGCCAGAGACACAATGGTTGATAAGCCTTTGGTTAGTACAAGGTATCTACACCTTTGTTTAAAGCAACGGCACACTTCCGGCCTGCAGTGGGTGTTGCTACTGGCCTCACTGCACCAAAGAGTACCATCTTGCACTACCTCTGCTGCTCACTGCTGTGCCTCTTGTTGTAGTTCTGTGATGCTTATCATGAAATGCTCTACAACAGAACAAGCTAGATGTCCCAGCTTTGTGGGGAGAGAGGTAGCAGAGACTGTCTTCCTCCTTTTTTTTCCTCACTTCTTCCTCATTTCAGCAAATTCCTAGTGCCTACCTGCACACTCAGTTGTCGAGATTCAAAACAACCCTAAGAAACCAATGTGCCAAAATGCAAGAGCTCAGCCCAAAAGCAAGCTAGGATGGCTGAGATTCACAGCATGGACTTGGCTCCCAGAGGAAAACAGGGTACCAGTATGATGGCCTCCCCTGCCCTTCCCAGGTTTAATTGCAGTGGAGGTCAGTTTGGTACTTTTGCCCTGTGTGGGTGGTAAAGCACAGAGTAGCAGCTTGTGCTTCAGCGACTTCTACGCATCAGTGAAATCTGGAAGTTTTGAAGGGGGAGGGTTGTCATCCTTTGCTATAGCAACTGTTTTAACATCTTTGTTAAAATGCCTAAACCAGGGGCTGTACAGTGGGAAAACACATTACCCTAGAGGAAGAAAGTCCAAGGCTTTAGTTAGCTAATTTTCCCCTACAGAAAAGTAAGGAGCTGGGTTTGTTGTTGGCTTTTTTTTCATTTGCTTGTTTGTGGGGCTTTTTTTTGTGTTTTTTTTTTGTTTTGTTTTATTGTTTGAGTTTTTTAAAAATATATTAATTCCATGAAAAATTTTTTCCTCACTTGTTTCCATTCATTTAGCCAGGATGATGAGGCAGTGATTAAAATGGAGAGTAAGCATATCCTGTGTATATAATCCTGTGATTTAAAGACTGATGCTGAGGAAAACTGGTGTAATTTTTTTCCATGCTCAAATGGCCCAATTAACAAATTGTGTTCTAAGTAAGGTCATAGTGCCCTCTGCTGAAATAAAAAGCCCTACATGAAAAAATAAAGGTTAAAAAAAAAGGCATAAGAATAACACAATTCCTATTCCCCATATAAATGATAAAAATAGTTTTGAAATATTATTTGGGTCCTCAGACTTACTCTTCACAGTAATGTAGTTAGGAATTATTTTGATTCCAAATTTGTTGCTCTGTTATGTAAACTGTGCAGCATGTCTCATGACAAAAAACTCAGAATGCATTGCTGATATTACTGTACAGATAAATGCTCCTGGAAATATCTTTTTATTACATAGATGGAGGAAAGAAACAGTAAACTGGTGGCAGTCTTTCAAAATAGGCTGTAGAAAGTCCAAAAACTTGATATTTATCAATGTTAAATAGATTATATCTATACTGAGTTTGTGTTTACTCTCGTTTTTCCACTGGAAGAGGAAGGGTTAACAATAAGTGTAATTTTGCTGACTGCCTTTTTTCTTAATGGATGTGGGAAGTGGAGATGAGTAAGAACAGGAGAGAGAAGAACATCTAATGGCTGCTCAAGGCTGAACTAATGTCAACTACTGAGCTTTAGACATTTGATTTCTGGAGAAAAAACTGATTTGGGGGGAAGAGCTCTGGAATAGGCAAGGAAGAAAGAACTCAAATGACAGAGGTGGAAATGGCCCCCTCTGATATACCATGCCATGAAATGTATGGGACCTGAGCCCCTGCACAGTATTTAGAGAAGACACATAGGCACTGGCTTAGGAATAAACACCACCACAGGCTCTGCTATGGCATTTTTTGAGCACGCTGCTGCTGTAATTATCAGCTATCACCAAATACCCTGATGCAGTTATTGTCCTCCATCTCCATCTGTACCTTTCAGACCGGTACTGAAAGAGTGAAGCTATTTTCATTGCCATGCAGGTCTGCTGCTACATTTCACAGACTAATAGCCATTACTTTGATGGAAAGGGATGCCTCCAATTAATTTTTGATGTAATTTATTCATGAGGCAACAGCTTCTGAGGTTCTGTTGTTGTGTTTTTAGTTACAATGTAAAATGGCAAGACAGCTATGGCAGAACGATCTGAGAACATCTTTGCTGGTTGATTAAACCACGATCATCAGTCATACTGAGAAACAGCCTCAGATTTTACTCACAGGGTTTTGTCTGAAGATGAACATCCATTGGAGATTTTCAGTGGGGAACATCTGGAACTTAATGTGCAAGATGGAGTGCGAGCTAAGATGCAAGAAAAATCTCTTATTCAGTAATTTGTGTTGTCTCTTTTAATCCTTTCATTATTTTCCCAGTGCTCCCGCCAAAGATACTCTTTCATCTCTGCTCACAACACCACACACTTTACATTTCTTAATGTGAAGCTCAGCAGATAGCTCCAAGTTAGTTCACACAGAGGTTATTCTAATTCCCTCCATAGATATTTCAATTTAGAAGCTTACATTAACCCATTAATTAAAGTGACCCCCTTTTTATTATAGCAGCTTCACCTTAATCAGTTAATGTGATGACAATTCTTTCTCTGTTGCTTTGCCTCCAGGGAGATCTTGTTAAGAGGATGCAATATTCATTGGACAGGTGCCAAGCAGTAAAGCAATGTGAGATCCGTGCCATTTGACACTGCCCCTTCTGGGTCCAAGCATGCTGGAGATGCAAACACCCCAGCAAGTGGCTGCTCCTCCCTGACTGGCTCCTATCAGCTCACTGTTACAGCCTGCAGCTGAGACACAGCCTTCTGCAAGTGCAGGCCTTCCAGGGTCTGACAAACCCTGTAGCATTTAATGCTCTTAAAACACACAAGAAAAGTGCTTCAAGAAGCCTTCCTGCAAAATGTTTCCCTTCAGAACTATTTGGCTACAGATTTGGCTATTTCTAGGCTGTTCAGCCACATCACTCGCTGACTCCTGGCTCTGGCCAAGCAGATGACTCTTCTGTTTCTCTTGTAGGAGCTCCTGTATGTTTCCTCTAAGTGCAAGACCACAATGTGTGTTTGCAGCCTTTTTCTGCATTTATTGTCAGTGTTTGTAAAATCAGTAGGGATAGGTTTTGGTTTTCACATCATAGAGCCTCTTGCTTCATGAGCATTAGCTAACTGGAGCTACAAAAACGAAACTTCCTTCAGCCAAAGCACTCAATAGCCTCATGCTATTCTCTTTTTGAACAGTTTCCTTCATAAGAGAATTCCGCCTTTTCTGGTAGTATCTCAGGGAAACATTTGATAGAAAGTATATTCAGCTGCCTGCATTTGTTTTTTCCATAGCTGGTACCTTTTGATCTAAGTATCTGTTAGGATGAGAGCATGACTTACTCTGTGTTTAAATCAGAGGTGACAGCTGTGTTGAAAGCTGGAGTAACTGCTTCTCTGCAGCTCTGCAATAAATTGTGCTGTGGCATGACAGAGGAAGGAAATCAGTAGCCGCTGTAGTTGTGTTGTTTGTTCTGCCACTGCCTTGGATGAATACACTCTGTTCCCTGGCCCCTTTTACGGAAGAGCTGTTTCCTGCACAGGAACCCATCCCTGTTTGTGACATATTTATCTGAAAAAGAAAAATCATACCAGCATTTACAGACATTTCTTCCCTAAACTTATGCTCTTCCATGATGAATCATCTCTCTTTTTGGGTGTTCTGTGATCCGTTCACAGTTGCTCTGGAACAACAACATAGCCAATGAGCTTTGGCTACTTGGCTGGAAATGAAACTATTGATATATAATTACTGCCTTGGATTTCAAAACAGTCCTGAAGATCTGGGTACCCCATTCCTAATGCATGTCCACGTGGACTTAATTTTCTTGGTACCAAAAAAATAATGTACAATTGTATCTGTGCAGCATATGTGTCTCACATGAAAAATAAGCCTTATGTATTGATGCTAGGGAAGATGCAGAAAAATCTGTAGAAGGGTTAGTGAACACAAACAAACCCCACGCTCCTCCCCCACCACTGTTAAGATTGGGAAGGAGTTTTGTTTTTCTTTTTTTGTCTCAAAAATCTCACTTATGGCTCCTCTACCTGTACTTTGGTTCAGTAACTGTAACAGATCCAATATAAGAACTTGGTTTGCAAGAAGTAGGAGTTAAGGCAAGAGTTAACCGACTACAAAAAGAAAAGCAGAATTAAACACTCTATTTAGGTGCAAATCAGCAAATTACTTCTACAACAATTCTCATAAACAAAAAACCACACTTGCATTCAAATACTTGTTCCTATGACCTTAAGATCACGTAGCTGATTATTCACAGGTTAAGCATTTATAGGATGACAATTTTAAAAAATTAAAATGATGTCAAGGGTAATGACTGTCTTCAGAGATCAAAGATTTGCTTGCACCTGTATTATCATTTCTCTGCCTCATGAGAAATGTCATCTCTGTACTTTCACTTTACAGGTATACTCTAGCAAATGGCATGTCTTTGTTCAATTTTATTACTTCTGTGTAACATTTCTGAGAATTCTTAATGTTTACAATCAAAACATGGAGCATTTGAATCTTAAGTGCTTGATCAGAATTTGGTTAACTATAGATGTGGGTTCACATATTGGTTTTAGTGTATTTATATCCACCTGTGAGAGGGAAAACATGATTTTGACTCAAATTTACATTGTGCTCTTAACAGAGCGTTTACTTCCTTATTAAGCTCTATGTGGAGACTCAGTATTCCTACAGCAACAAACTTTCTTAATGACTTCAGTATAGACTCCAGGCAATTTGCAATGTCATTTACCCTTTCATTGGTCGTGAACACCTGGCTTTCATAGACAAAGAGGGGAACTCTATGTACATAAAAATATTTTTGTAATTTTAGAATCTACTTCGGGAAATATATTAATACAGTTATTAGAAACTGCAGTTCACTTAAATCCCTGGTTTACTACTTGTATAATCAGTAACTGCAAGTCATACGGTTATTAGTGTGAACTTATTTTGGACACTGGCTTGTACGTCAGTATGAACAATGATGTCATGGAGTTTGTGTAGAACTGCCCAGGGCAGGGGTGGGCAGAGGAAAGACAAGTGCACAATGACTTAAGTGTGAGTAATCAGACTGAAGTATCATAAGAAAAAATGCAGCCAATTATTCCTATGAGGAGAAGGTATCTAAATTTCCAAGCTTCATATTGGTACTCATGCTAACTATACAATCTGGAACATGAAGCGTTTAATCTGGTTCATTCAACATGATATCTATGGAAAAATTCAAATTCACCCCGACTCCCAGATTACAAAAGGCCTGTTCAACACTCAGCAAACAACATTGCACACAAAAACAGGCAATGGAGATGAACATTTTTATGCCAGTTCTTTGCCATGAATTCCTTCAGTTTGGCACAGGCAGTGCCCTCACACCTGATGCATATTTGCAAGATATTCCCGTGCATCTATCTAGCTGATCAAGAAAATGTTGCTACATTGTGAGTCACAAGGACAAGAGAATTTACCTGATGGAGTATATTTTGTGTAATGGCTCTCTTAGAAGTGAGAGATTACATTTTGAAACTCAAGTCAGGCTGTGTAGCCTAAAACGGTGTGAAAAATGGAGAGGTCCAATCCACTCCCCAACATGCTTTGGAAAGAGAATTAACAGACAAGAAGGATGGACAATTACTCAAAAAAATCCACAAGCAGCAAGACACTGGGATTATCAGAAAAGGATAATTCTGTGGGGAACAAGATACTTAACCACAGCCGCATTTCAGCCCCTATTCACTGAGAGGGAAGCACTGAGCATATAAACCAAAAGGAGAAAGGTGTGTACTGCTTGTAAGAAAGGGACAGCAAACAAATTTTTCTTGAACCTTCATTTGTTTCCTTCCATGTCCAACTATCAAAGACTGACATTGGCTCTTATTTCGTGTTTGTCTGCTACCTAGCAAAAGGAACAGAATGGCAATTGTGCATGCTGTAATCATTCATGAATGTAATCATACGTACTCCTATCTTCTAATACTTTACATTTCACTGTTGTAAAGGATATAAACCCTAGATGTTAATATAGGAATATTAAAAGGAAAAATTTGACCTGGAATATGCTGCCATATGAAAATCTATATTACACTATTAAAAACTATTAAAAATCAGAAATGTGCAATATATACTCCTGAGCGATGCCTGTCATACAATCATTTCTCAAAACCAGAAACAATACAAGAACAGAGATAACTGTGGTGTTGTCTGCTGTTACTGAGAACATACACCAATCATTTGCACCAGAGATGGAAGAAAACTATTAGATCATAGTTCACACCCTGCAAATGGAGTAAACTATCTCCTTCTGAAGAATCTCACAGACATTAAAAAGATGATATATCATCATCTGAGATGCATCCCTAAATGCTACACAAAACACACCCTGAGCTGATCCTAATATATTTGCTGAAATGTTGCTGGAAATGCTGCACAGGAAAGAGATAGTTCTATTTCTAACTGTTAATAGCAGTTCTAGTACAGCATTATTACTTACAAACTTGCATACACACAAAAATAATCCTGAAATCAATTATCACTTTATGTTCTGTTTAGAATAAATGATATATAAAGACAGGTCATTGCGTGTTTTAAGAATATTTCCACAGAAAAAAATTACAGATCAGGATATTTAGCTGTCACTCCATTCAACCTGAACAAAATGAGCAAGTATTTGCCTCTGAGGCATGGCAAGTTTGTTTGCTTTATACTTTTAAATACAATAGAAATCAGAAAAGTGAAAAAGTTGGCCCTTAACGTTAAAGTTTATACAGACGGATTACTTTAAAATTGCTCTGTGGTCTGACCAAGCCAGTTTCTTAGTAGTATACCAAACATAACAACCACAAACCCTTTTAAGAAAAGCACAGGTGTCTCATGCATTTTTTTTTCAGTATGGGTTAAGGGAAGGACACAAGAGCAAGCACAAGATCATGTATCAGAAAAAGCTAAGCTAATCTCAGGAGATCCTCAAATTGCTTTCTCTCAAAATTGTTCCTGTTGTATCCAAAACCTACTGATTTTTCAGAGTTTCATCACATATAAAAGGAGAGGTGGACTTCCATGACTTGCCAGTCCCATCATTCCCAGTCATGCAAGTCAATGGCCAGATTTTTTTTTAGCAAGTTACAATTGCTAATACAGTTTAATATGCAAAATTGCAGTACTCTGAAGCCATGTAATTGAAAAGCTCAAATTCTCTCAAGCCAAGGGTGGATTTATATACACTTTAATACTGAGTGCTATTTTAGAATTTTAACTAGTACAAGACATAGGAAAAAAAGAAAGCATTGCAAAAGAAAAATATGATTGTGAACTCCTAGAAAGAATCATAGACTCGTAAGGTTGGAAGAGACCTCTGAGATCATCGAGTCCAACCGTGCCTATTGGACTACTAAGCCATATCTCTAAGAAACTCATCTACCCATCTTTTAAACACCTCCAGGGATGGAGACTCCACCACCTCCTTGGGCAATCTGTACCTGTTCCAATCCCTGACCACTCTCTCAGTGAAGAAATTCTTCCTAATGTCCACTCTAAACCTGCTCTGGCGCAACTTGCAGCCATTCCCTCTCGTCCTGTCACTTGTCACTTTTGAGAAGAGAGCAGCACCCACCCCATCACAACCTCCTTTCAGATAGTTGTAAACAGTGATGAGGTCTCCCCTCAGCCTCCTCTTCTCTAAGCTAAACAACCCCAATTCTCTCAGTCTCTCCTCATAGGGCTTATTCTCCAGCCCCCTCACCAGCCTCGTTGCTCTTCTTTGCACACGCTCCAGCACCTCAATGTCTTTCTTGTAGTGAGGGACCCAAAACTGAACACAGTGTGGCCTCACCAGTGCTGAGTGCAGGGGCACAATCACCTCCCTGGTCCTGCTGGCCATGCTGTTTCTGATACAGCCCAAGATGCCATTGGCTCTCTTGGCCACCTGGGCACACTGCTCACTCATATTCAGCCAGCTGTCAACCAACACCCTCAGGTCCTTCTCCTCCAGGCAGCTCTCCAGCCACTCTTTCCCAAGCCTGTAACACTGCATGGGGTTGTTGTGACCTAAATGGAAGACTCTGTGCTTGGCCTTGTTGAACCTCATTCTGTTGGTCTGAGCCCCCAGCCTGTCCAGATCTCTCTGCCGAGCCTCCCTTCCTTCAAGCAGATCAACACTGCCACCCAGCTTGGTGTCATCTGCAAACTTGCTAAGGGTGCACTCAATGCCTTCATCAAGATCATCGATAAAGATGCTAAACATAGAAACTTTCCAGAAGTGCTTGAATACATATGACCAGGAGAGGTGGAAAAAACAGTTACTGTGAAAAGCTCACATATATGCTTTTTGAAGTTCAGAAGTTACTGCTTTCATTCGTACGTCACAGATGTTTGGACACCAGGATCACCTTAAACAAATAAAGACACAACATTCCCTTTTGATCTTCATCGACCACTGCAACACATCATTCAGCAGCCATCAAACCCAGTGGACTGCACTTCTCAGTCAGAGCTGAGTGACTGTCCTCACACGCACATCCTTCCTACATAATGTGAAAAGGAGTTGACAGGAAGAGAAAAATCACAGGACTTGGCCTGAGAGGGAAAACTTATTTTCATGTCTTGGGTCAGAAGTTATCTGGGGTCTCAGCTATCATTGCAGTCCTACAACATGCAGAATTAAGTCTCTCTTTTCCTAAAGCACGACCTTGTCATCATCTGGTTCTTTAGGGATGGGACTCCAAGCCCTTCATACTGTGGACCTTCAGTGCTGCATTTGACCACCTTATTGATAGTACTCTTAATCTGATCCCAGCTCAAAGTAGTTAATTTATTCTTTTATTGTTTCTTTGTTGTCATTTTTAAAACATTATAACAATTACAAAATAAAATGCAAAAACAACCTTTGGAGCCAGACCATGAGCCCAGATGTGTCCTAAAAAGCCCTAACGCATTACATTAGACCTTTAAACTCCCCTTCCTTTCTCTAGTGCAGTGAGTTTTAACCTCTTTACAGCAGAATGACACTATTGAGTAAGAAATGGAAATCAACCTATTTGTATACAAAGCCTGACCTTGAAGAGGGAATTACAATGACTTTTGGGCAGGCTTTAAGATGTCACTAAGCTTCAGGCATGAGGTGAAAAATGTGTGGCTCAGCCCTTACAAGCCGTGGTCTTTGGTCTGCCTGGGAAAGAGGCTACATATGCTGGTAATTTTAACTGCACAGAACCACAGCAGCACCTTTGGTGATAGCCTAGGACATTACGTGCCTTAAAGCAGCACCAGCTTCAGCTGCTCCTTCAAAGATCAAGACTCCATAGCCTTTTCTGGCAGTCAGTTCCAGTGCTTGACTCAGTAAAAGTTTTTCCTCTGTTTATGGGAAATTCCCAGCATTCCAACATGTGCCCACTGCCTCTTGTCCTCTGCCACCATCAATAGCCAAGTTCCATCTTCTTTACCTCCCCACAAGGTAGTTATAGACATGGATAAGATGCCCCCAAGTACATAACAATATGGCACTGGCCCTCATCAAGCTGAAATGATTCCACACTTCGTGAACAGCTCAGATAACTTTAAGATGACAGAGCTTAGAGACTGGCTCACAACTTCAGCCACCATTGCTGTTTCCTTTCCCAGCATTCCAATTTGTCTCTGAATGAAGAGCAGAATACACTCCATAAACTTCACACATCTATTGGTGTTCGAAGTAAAGTAGTATTCACACAACACGCTACAAAAATACTTGATACAAGAACAGAAGAGACCCAAGATTTTATTCCCTTGACAGATGTAAAAATTTATTTATGCTATTTATCAAGTGTTTAAATTCACATAAAAGACAACATTTCAACTTCAGGTCCAATTGTCTACTAGTAGGCCCAAGATCAGAATACCCTCGACATTTCCAAGTATAATTTTTACAAGATGGCTTGGAGTAGTAGAATCTCATAAATAATGGCCAGCTTCACAATTCTGAAGGTTACTACCTCATTGGTATTTCTCTGCTGAGCATGACCCACAGAACAGCAAAAGTCTCAAAACCATTTTAATCCCCAAAGACTATCACTACTGCACCCAGCATTTAAATCATATTGCCCTGCATTAGTAGCACCACACATTACAGCTACTCAAAGATTTACCACTTCTCCCCGTAACAAAACACCTCTTTTCTTTTTTTTTTAACATTATAAGAGAACTGTGCATCAAATAACTGCAAAATAAACAATCATACATTTGGGTTGGTTTTACAATAAAAATAACATCAGTCATTTATTTGTTAACTTCATCTCGTGTTGTGCTCCTTTCCCCTCCCCTGTCAATTAAGAAACTACACTAGAACAGGCAGTTTAATTGTAGCACTGAGGTAGCATATTAAAATTGAACAGAATAAGTCTGCTATGATGCCCCCTCTCCTTTAAAGCACAAAAAAAATCCCCACAGTTTTTCAGTTTCTTTGGAGAAGACGGGCATATAGTTCATTTCAATCAGTCACATCAATTTGAATTCAAAGCATCTCTGAATCATAGATATATTATACCAACTAGAATGAATGAGAAGATATACAAGAAGCAACTATGTGAGTTTTATTGGAACTATGTTTACATTTCTGTTCTATGGCACCTATTGTTCCCTATTATGAAATGTATCTTTAGCCTCTGAAATTCAATTTCAAAGACAAGGATCCTGAAAAAGAGCATCTGTGTCTCGATTATTCTAAATGATTTTCATGCTATCTGCAGAAAGGGTCAAAAAAATGCATCAAAAAACCAAAAGAAATCAAACAGATCTAAAATGCAATAAATAGGAACTGGCAACATGAGTATATGAAAATAATTTAAGTTAAGGCAAAAGATATAACATGCCTGAATGAACTGAGAGTACTTTCTATTCACTTAAAAAAAAATCTCTGCAAGAGTATCAGCTTCATTTCATAACAAAATGAGGATAAAAATATACAAACTATGGTCTTTTAGCTAACAGATTTGAAAGAAAATGATGAAGTCAAGCTGTACCCAAGACTGCAGCCTTAACAGCAGACTGTTTATTAAAGTAACTCTCACAGACTCTATACATGTGACTAGTAAACCGTGACCACAAAGAATGGTAGTCATTTTCAGCTCTATATGCCATGCTGCTATACATAGCCTTGTTAAAACTGGTTGCACGGTACACAGATCTTTACCCAGCCCTGGGCTAGATCGTTGAATGCCCCCTTTCCATCTTGCATACAGCAAAGCAAAAATTTTACTGCATTTATAACCATTTGAGTTAGCTGCATGCACAAGGGAAAACGGGTTTAACACCTTGGAAAGCAGACTGAGAATGTAACTGAGCTGACTCCTAATGAAGTCCTCAGGAAAACATCTAAACAGCTGAGGGAAATGAATAATTATAATGACCAATTCAAGCTGTTTATGGAGACTCTAATGTTAATCTTTCAAGTAACCCAAGATGCACTCCAACACCTGTTATTAAAAATTTAAGGCTTTTATGAACACCCTCTTACATACAAAAGGAGTATTAAACAGAAAAAACTTGTTTACAGTAAATACAAACATCTGAAAAATCTCTGAAACCTGTTCATACAAATACTAATAAATTCTTTAATATTTTGTACAACTAGAAGGTGCACAGATTGGCATTCAAGCAGTCAATGCTGGCAAACATCTGTCAGACAATAACATGATTTACTTGGATAACAATATAGTTTAAAATGCCATAAATTAAAAATAAGTTAGTTCACATTTTTTCCCCTCAGCTTTTATGTACATCTTAGTCTTAATGAGATCGTGTAGCTTTCTTCAGAAGATCGAGGTCTTTCCGTCGACTTTTAATTGCTCTGGCACAGCCATATTCTTCTAGTTGTAAAGGGATATACTTTTCTATCTGAACAAGCCCATGCCCAGCAGGACCGGTAAACAGCTTAATCCAGGATGGTTTAAAGCTTCCTCTGAAGCCCAGAAAGGCCAAGTTTCCTGTGATAAAAACAGCTCAGTGTTACTGAACCAGCCAAGCCCATGCAAGCACAACACAGGACTGCTTTGGAAGGTAATGGCACACTTCTCTGTAATTTTCCCTGCAGACTGTTCAGGACATTAATCCACTCTCAGCTTCATGTGCATCTTTCAAGCAAATATTGATTTGCAATTTCATTTTTCAATATTCAGTATTAAATACTCTGAAATCTTAATCTGAAAACACAGCTATCAAGACAGTTAGAAAACTTTCTTTTTCAGACAAGACTTATGCCAGGACCCTGAACAGATGACAACTACTCCATGTGGCCTATAGAGTGATCATCCCTCAAAATAACAACAGCTTCTTATCTCCACCTTCAAATATTGCTAGAACAGGAAATACTAGCCTAGTACAGGAGACTGTTTAAAAACAGTTTTGCTGGATGACACAAAATACAGGCTTTGGGAAAAAAGCTAGTGGCTCTTTTTCTGTAATCCACAGACACAAAGAACTGCCTGCCAGTCACTTCTTTGCCTGCAACCAGCTTCATGCAATGCCCTTTGAGGCAATATGAAGGGTTTTTTTCCCCATCTGCTGAAGGGCTGCCCACCCACCCTCTCATCAAGGGCTGAAATGCAGCAGCCCACACCACTGCAAACTGGCAACCATCCTCTGCCAGCTGCACCCTTTTCACATATCCTGTGAGAAACCCACCACGCCAATATAAACACACAGCCCAAGGTGGTGTCAAAGAAACGTGCAGAATTTCCACCAACCGTTGCTCTGAAGATAAGGCGGTTTGGCTGTCCCCAGGGACATTAAGGCTTCCGACAAATTATTAGGAATTGCTACATCACCTCTCGTGCTCAGTAGAACAATAGACCTGCAGCAGAAACAGTGCAGAGACAGCAGCCGATATAAACACAAAGTCTCCTTCATATTCTGCTGCATGCTGCTGGCCTCACAGACCATTTGCCTAAAGTTTTCATGCCATGTCATTTCATGACATGGAAACAGTCAACCCTCTCTGAAAGCATTACCTAGAAAATCACCCACCTAGAATTTTTAAGTGACTTTTAAATTTAACTTCAAAATAATTGAAAAGTGTTATTTAAATATAGTTATTTAAATATAGTATCAAAAAATCAAGTTTAGATATTGTTCCTAAAATAGAACATTAGAATGCTGATTTTTTTGACACTAACATTACTTTTCTTTATTGACAATTTTCTCCCTAGATAGGGAGAGAGAAGAGTATGATACCTTGTCACACACTTCCTGTCGTTGTCCTTAAGTGACCCTACTAAACAAAAATTTATTTTTGTTTTAACCCAAAATGCATTAGGATATGATATTTAGTTAAAATTTAGGTGAAAGACAGGCAACACTGGAGAACTGTAAGTGTTCAAAATATGAGTTGTTTTGTTTTCTCAAATATGGCTAAATTGTCTGTAAAAATACTTCTGTGTTTCTCCTTTCCCCTCAACTTAGACACATGCTTTGCTCACTTTCAGTGCTCCTGTACAGACATCATTATTTAAATACTCATTAGAAAGCAGAGCTACAGCTTATAGGACATACTGGAAATAGATGGTCATTACACATACCTTTGTGGAATTCCAGACTTTAAATATCCATCTACACGCATAACGTCTACTCCAGAAAATAATTTGTTTCCTGACACTGTGCCAATGCAGGCATCAACTACAACAATAAGTATACCATTATCCTTGAAGGAAAACATAGTGTCATTGACCTGAATGGGAGGAAAAAAACAGAAAAGAACTTTTTTTCTTTCTTAAAATTAATACAAATTCAACAGTGATTCTGCTGCACTGTGTTAATCTTCAGCTTGGACACGGGTGCTCTCATTTCCTTACATATACTTGCTTCTTCCTGCATCTCTTCATTTTTCTCCTTGAGGGGAAGCTTTCAGTGGGACTTGCAAATTTGCATAGGAACCGTCAGTCCCTGGCTTCTACAGGGAGATCATACATTTCAGGTGATTTTCTACCTGCCTTGGCCCTTCTTCCTGCTTTGGGAAGCTAAAATTCAGATACTGAACCACCTGGACTTCTTTGCAAATAGAACAGTTAATCTGCCTCTGCAGCAGCCCGGTTCTTCCTACAGAGTATGGTCACTGCTTTGGATACAGCAGACACTTTGCTGTAGAAGTCTGCAACTCCTTAGGCTGCTCATGTGCCATTTGTGTGTCTAGGTAAGAGTTTTAATATTTCAACCAAGCTAAAACATCAACAGAATGTAAGACACAAACAGACTTTATGCTTTGTGGTGTGAGGATGTCTGCAAATGCTACTTCAGCTTCATGTGCAATTCTCCTTCAGTATTCAGAGAAGTTGAAGTAAACTACTTTTTATACAGTATCATATCACTACGCTTCTCAGGACTGCAGCAGAATAAATACAGAAGCCTCTATGGATTCTTTAGTAATTGCCATTTTGAAGGAATTTAGCAAGACTTAATGGCTTTAATGGTTCATCCCATTAACTCACTAATATGCTAACAAAAGACCCAGTTTCAACAACATGGATTTAACTAAGAGGTTGTTTGGGTTTTTGGTTGTTTTGTTTTATTTTGAGGGGCTTTGTTTGTTTTTTGTTTTGTCTTTTTTTTCCCCCAAAGCAGCCCTCAATAAATGTATATCCATCTGCATTTCCACCATGCATCTGAAGATTTAAACTCTCCTGTACTGGTACAATTCTGTCTCCAGCAAGAAAGGATTTTGATATAAACTGGAGCTTTGGAGCCTCGTTTTCTGAGGTTAAACCATCAGTTTTTTTGACTGCATGTTTTTTAAACTACAAAACAACACTCTTCATTCAAGTGAAGAAAAGTAAAGTCAGCACTACCCAGAGCTGTACAACTGTTGCAATAAAAACTGCTAAAAAGAAAGACAGAAGAAAACCATAAGGAATACTTACAGAAATAAATGCTTGATGACCTCTGCTTAACTCTTTTTTACCAGATGAATTAATCTGCACAAGGAGGTAGTTTTTGTGAGGATCACTGGTGTATACCATCTGGATATCAAATGGAACACGTTAAGTACATATATCCATGTGTCTTCAATGCTTTAGCTTGCAAGATAGTTTACAACAGACTGCCCACATTTCAAAGCAAATGCATCCATTTGTAAATTGCATTATTTACGGTAAAAGAAACAGTTCAACCCATTTTATTCCTTACTTCCAGTATTTTTCTCAGCTTACATAGCTGAAATGGATAATGCAACTTCAAGGTCATGCCAATAAGCAAAGATCCAAAAACAAAGAGAGAGAGTTGGCCAATAGCATACAGATCTCTCCTGCAAAGCTATCCCACACGGACCATAGATGATACTGTAGTACAAGACACCAGATTGACCTATGTTCCTTCTCTGCAGCACTCAAGAGTGAGAGGTGAAGCAGAACTTTTTGAAGAACAAAACCTGAAACCTTTGAGATACAAAGCATACAGAGATTAACGTAAACAATCACCACACAGTGGTAGGCGCAGCAGTCTGAGCTGAAAAACTGAAATTCTGCCTTAAAGTGAGTAGACAGCAGCACCAACTATACAGTTCATGGAAGTTTTTGCTTTTTCTGTTTTACCTGAGTTGTGCCACATTTTGCACAAGGTACAGTAGTTTTTACTGGCATCTGCTTTATGACAGTTGGTCCTTGGTAGTACTTTGGGTAAGCTTTTGCCATGCAGTTACTGATCCCTTTTGCCAAATCTTTGGTCACAATCTTGATCCTTTCACATCCCTGAGATGAGCAATAACTGTGACCATCCCTATCATATTTGGCTTGAAGAAACAGAAACAGTAATCTAAACAAAAGGGACAAAAAAGAATATAGATTAATTGCTGGAAAAATAGGTATTTATGTTAAACATTAACAGCTATATTCCAAAATTTTCAGAAGTAGAGAAACTATAGTAGTAACTTCTGCACCAAAGTTCAAACTTTTTCAAAATATTTAGTTTGTTAGAGTTACGAAGTCTCTACTGACACATTCTCTATCTGAAATTCCCAACAATTAAATGAATGATGTGCTTTCAAAAGAACAACCACTCCTCAAATAAGTGGCATGCAGGACAAAACCCAAACTGCTTGCATATATATTTCTTTTACCACAGATCTTTGCAGATACCCAGCAGTAACGGGACATTCAGCTTCAACCACCAGCACTAGATAATGTAATTCCACTGTTGCAAATGCCTGGAAATCCAGTCTAGGTGGTCATTATGTTCACAGTACATAGAGACACACACAGGCAAGTCTACTATATATTTGACTGTTATCACTGAAGCTTTTAGACAAAAGATGTAAACATCTTTGCAAAAGCTACATTCATGTGCATATTCACTACAGACAGAGAAAGTAGCAGACAAGGGAACAGAATAAATAAGAGAACAAATTACAAATTAAAGATCAAAATTTACAAAACACATAAGGACTTAATGTACTCGAAGTCGACCGTATTTCAAACCTCTCAGAAGGATCTCAATGGCCACTGTCAGAAATACTTTTGAAAGAGAGACTAGAACTTTTAACTGTTTTTGAGAAGGCTGAAAATGCATTTACAGAAATACATTCTGAAAATGTTCTTGGACCAGAAAACTCCTTGGAAACCTCTAGAACTTCCAGTTCAATAAAAAGGCATAAATTTTCTTTTAAGACTTAGAAGTTACTTCCTGAAAGAAAAGGCTCTGCAGCACACCATTTTTCACAGGGAAGGGGGAGGAAATATCCTGTGGTGCACTTGGAAAAGTATTTCACTGACAACCACGAAGTCACATAAAGTATTCTTTCAAATTGGCTTTGGGCTCCTTCACAACAGCTTTCCTCGTAGGGAGATGTCTCAATCAGTTGCTTTTAATGCTATGAAACTGGATATCTTAAGGTTAAACAACACTTTCCAACAGGGTAAAGTTATAATGAATTACCCAGTACTGTTGTCAAAGTAAAACTTCTTCTCTGAGCGATTATTTTCCAGCTCCATCATTGAAGATACAGGCATGTAGCGCTCTACTTTGCTTGATAAAGCAGATGACCTCCTTTGAAAGGTTTCCAATACTATAACTAAATCTGCATTTGGTTGATAACAAAGACCAACACGAATCCAGTCATTCCTGAAGACAAAATAAAATGTATGATTCACTGCAGGAAACACTGCAGGAAACACTATACAGCAAACAGAGAACTCATAAAACAAGTACAAGAAACACAAAAAATCTTCCAAACTCTCAACCAGACCTTTCTTCCCTCCTCTACACAAACTGTTTCATTAAACATTATAGTAACTTTGATACTATCAGAGTATATTTGATTTTATACTTTAGATCTTTAATAAGTTTTTTTCAACTCCAATCCTGTTCAACTTCACTATTTGCACATTTTCTTCTCCAAAGAATTTTCTTTGAAGACAGTGTACTGGACAAAAGTCTAACTTTAAGTGCAGGTCTACTACTTAAACTCTTGCTTTTCATACTTCAGTATTTCTAATTATGAAAAAAAAACCTACCCAAGATCCAATCCTACTGATGGCTGTAAACTCTCATACAGGATAATTCTGCAGGACATTAAATTCAGTATTGCCCCAGAGATCAATGACATGAAAGAAAGTAAACGTACTTGTTGAAGTTAATTAGATAAAGATAGGTGACGTTTGGAGCTTTTCCATTCCAATGTATTGTGTAGCCCTTTTGGAGCATCACTACTGGCTGGTATTGTTGAAAGACAGCTCTCTGATTAATACCGCGAAGAACCATGGGATTGGCTGGGTACTCATCTCGTACAATAGTCATGGAAAGATTCTGCCCATTCCAGGTTTGGATATATACCTATAGATATAAAGGAGGATGAAAAATTTGGATACTGTGCAAAAGGAAATGAAATAGTGGAGGATAATCAGTATGTTACTAGCCAAAACACTGCAATCTTATGTTCCGAGTTATGCAATACACTAATATCTCCTGAAAAAGAGCCTTATTTGAAAAACTATTGCAGAGTTCACTCATTTTACAGCCAAAAATGGTGAGGGAGGAAAAAAAAGGAGAATCAGCTATGGTACTTGGCCAGACTCATACAGAGGAGGAACCAGAATGGGGATCAAACCTATGTGAGATTAGTATTCAAAACGACGTATTTAACATCTCCATTAAAAAGAAAGAGAGAGAGCGAAAGAGAGAGGGGGAGATAAATGTCCCTTAAAATCAACTCTAAAAAAATAACAGACAGAACTCCAACAGAAGAAAACACCTCCAATACAAAAATATTTTAGCATATAAAGCTGCAACTTGGCATGCATACACATTTGTTTTTTACCATTCAGCATATAATACTGTACTCACAGTTTGCATGCTGAAGGGAACATGATATACCCAACTGGCTGAGAAGTGTAATATGCATAAAGTACTTTCAAAATGTCAAAGAATTTTTAAATCAAAAGATAGGTAATTTTATAGTTCTTGCATTCCCCCACAAATTGTTCATGTTGCAGATTTGCCCCAAACAGAAAGCTACAAGAGTACTAGCCTGTGCATAGGTCCCACTGCAAACCACTCCACACCATTCTGAAACATTAATGCATTTGGGGTGTTGAATCAAGTAGTTATCCATTCTGCCCACATAGGTATCCTTGTAGTTAGTCACTGAACCATCTAAATCGTGGAATATTGAGTTCTTGTCACCATCCAGATCTCCTTCTTCAAACCAGGGACCAGGTTTTCCAAAGAAGACTTTCAAAGAAACCTGGCAACAACAATTAAAATATTTATTCTTTGCTGCTGTGCAAAGCACAGACTAACACTTGCACAACAAAAATTTCACAAAGTTGATTAAAAACTTTACAGCAAGTACAGTGGAATCTTGCAAAATTTATTTTGATTTTTAGTAACAGGATCAGACTAGCTCTTGCTTCTGAAGAGTGTCAGTATTTGCAATGGAAAATTCATCACTAAATATACACCAAACCTCACAGAACCTCCTTTATGGCTAAAGGTAAAGCTGAAAAGACATCATCATGGTAACATATCCTACATCTCCTTTGGTTTTATTTTTTACTCGGGAGACAAAGGATACACCTTGGGTGACTTCTAACCAAGAGAGAAACTCTGGAGCAGGGACGTATAGAAAACATGACCTAGGGCCCTTGGATGCTTATTTTAAATACAGTAAGAAAAGAAAGCCATTAGCAATAATAAGAGCAAATATGCAATAAACTTACATTTGGACCAAACTTCACAAGAGAAATGTTGTTTTTTGGTGTCATCTGCCACGGATTTTTCATCAAGAATCCAACTGCACTTGTAAATCTGTCTGGAGTTGGCACAAAGTTTTTGAATGTGCACTTGGTAAGGTGAATAGGTCCATCATAAATTTGAAAGCCTCTGATTGGAAATGTCCTGTTAATGCAAGCAAACATTTATAGCATCCAGTAACAAAACCTATGATAAGCCTGAATTTGTGCCATAAATACGCTTCCTCTCAGAGAAATCAAGAAAGCAACAGTAAGACAATGACTGGCAGGTTAGATAGTAAAGAAAATCTTGTTTCTGTACTTATCTAATTAGTCAAAAAATCCCCCACTGTTATGAATTTTCCTGTTAGAAGAGCTATCACTGTCCATTTGCAAATGTGCCCCTTGCCCAATACAGAAAATACAGCAGGAGAATAATAACATCTGCTCTTTGCTTGGTCATGGCAACTGTGAGAAGTGCTCATAGACTGGTGGAAAGCAAATTCCACTTCTAAATTCAAGAAGAAGTACCCAGGGAACTGCAGTTTGGTAAGCCTCAGCTTGATCCCTGGGAAGGTGAAGGAGCAGGTAACTTTGAAAACCATTTCAAGACACACGAAGGACAAGAAAGTCATAAGGAGTAATCAATACAGATTCACCAAGGAACAGTCACGCTTGATCAACTTCATAAACTTCTGTGATGAAAGAACTGGCCTGGCAGCCGAAGAGGGAGCAATGGACATGGTCTACCTAGACTTCAGTAAGGCTTTTAACATTGTATCCCATAAGATCCTCATGAAGTTTTGGCTGGATGAGAGGACAGTGAGGTGGACTGAAAACTAGCTGAATGGCAGGGTCCAGAGGGTGGTGGCATGAAGTCTGCTAGGAGGCCAGTAACTCGTGATGCACCCCAGGGTCAACAGTGGGTCCAATTTTGTTTCACAGCTTTATTACTGATATGGATGACGGGGCTGAATACAGTCTCAGTAAGTTTGCAGAAGGCATAAAACTCTGAGCAGCAACTGATACACCAGAGGGTCGTGCTTCTATCCAGATAGACCTTGACAGGCTAGAGATACGGATAAATGAAACCTCATGAAGTTCCACACTGGTGGAAATCAAGTTGACCATAAGCCCCTAAAGTGTCCCTGCCACCAAGAGGCAAATGGTATCCTGGGCTGCACTGCGAGAAGCATTGCCAGCTTCTTTGATTGAGTGAGGTGATCCTTCCCATCTATTCAGCACTGGTGAAGCTACGGCTAGAGTGTTTTTCTCCAGTAGAAGACATGGAGCTACTGGAGAGATTCCAACAAAGGGCAACAAAGATGATTAAGAGACTGGAGCATCTCCCACAGGACAAAACATTGGGAGATTTCAGGCTGTTCAGCCTGGAGCAGAGAAGGCTCACGCAAGTATCTCATTAATGTATAAGAATCTTTGAAGGCAGGGGGTAAAAAAGACAGAGATACACTCTTTCCAGTGACACCCAGTGAACGGCCACAGGCAATGAACACACGTTGAAAAACACGAGGTTCCTCCTGAACATGAAAAACTTATTTACTAAGATGGTGACTAAGCACTGACACAGGTGGCCCAGAGAGATTCCTATGGAAAAGAGGCCTATGGTACCATCAGATGAAAACTGACTTAGCAAAAAGTGACACAGCTACACACAAAGTGTTAAAAAGAAAAAGAGTGTCAACTTCAATAATCCTAATCCGTTGCAGCTCAAGCAAGAAGAATGTTTACATCTGATACAGAGAACATTTCTTGTATCATCTCTGCTTCTTTCACTCATAGCATACTTACCGATTTCTAGGCAGAGTGCGTGCCTTGTTGTCTATTCCTCCAATTCCCACATATTTATTTTGGCCACCTGGAAATCCGTAATTCTTGCTTTCACCTATGAACAGTGACTCAGATACTTCCTGGCTGGCACCTTCATCATTTGGGAAGCTCCCATCACTATCAATGCAATGTCAGAGACAAGTTTTTAGCCAAGACTGCCCAGCAGATGAACACAATGAGGCATAATTCTACTTTACTTCTGTAACAGTCCTCCTAAAGTAAAGCAGTCTAGACTTCATTTACAACACATAGAAAAATAAATTTAATCATTAACAGTATTACACGCTCCCTTTCTAGTGCAGTACTCCTTCGAAAGCCCACTTTTATAATCTTGTAACCAGTTTGTCATAGCCTAAAAGGCAACAATTTTGGCTTACTACCTAAGTTACTTTATTCTTTTTTAATAGAAAGAGACTCGGTCTCTTCTAAAAGCTCATCTCCTTTCTTGTTCTTTACTCAGTTTTAACTGTTCAGGAAGAAAATCAGAACTGCCTAAGGAATCATACAATTCCAAAAATAAATAGACAAACACAACCATCCTAGTGAAGAGATAACCAGCTGTGGTAAACCAAGCACAGGTTGAATTAATGTGCAAGCTTTGGCAACTGTGTCAGTTCATAGTCCTTATACCCTCGTCTACAGCACTGGAAACAGAATCGGGCTCAAAAATGAAAACTATAGCCTTATTAAAGTGTACCTCTTAATTTTAATAGATGGATGTATATTTTCTAAGATTCTAAGCAAGAAAAAATAGAAGCGAATAAAAAAGTACTCACCTAGCAAAAGTTAAACCTATTCCATTGTCTGCAAACCTAAAAGAAAGTTCAATGCTTCAGTTATGTTTTCTGCATTATCCTACTACAAGTTATGGTAAAAGCAGTGAAGAAAGCCTGAATTTTTCTGTTAATGGAATCACCACACACTTGATAACTTTACAAAAATGTTGCTGTTAAACAAGAAAATCAAGTCATTTTCTATATATTTTAAGTAGGAACATGAGAGCTTCAGGGAAACCACAGATGCCTCAGTATAAATTTACTGTCTCTACCAACTTTTAGACTTCTGTTTATTACATAGTCTTTTTGTCACTTAAGGTAGGTTCTCATCCAGTCACTCATAGACTCGTTTTATTTAAAGTAGTGGGATAGATAACAAGAAGTTCCTCGAGTTAAGTATCAATCTTCTTTCATAACCCTGTCATAACGCACTTTCATAAACAAAGCTTTAGGGAAAACTTCTTAATAACATGCAGCTGTATGCTTTCAGATACCTACCCAGAGTTTTGAATGAGGATATCCCCTCCCCTGACCCAGACTCCATGATCATTGTTTTTGAAAGAGATTAATCTGTCGATCAGAGCAGCAACTCTGGGCTTTTCAGGGTCTGCATCTTGATGAGGTCGAAATCTGGCATTAGATAAAAACAAAAACACTCAATACAAGAATACTGTTTGTTTTACATGTATCATATATATTGGCATGAGAAAGTCTGAAAGATAAACAGTCATGCTCATCTGATGGGCAAATTCCATTCAGTTTCATTTTTTGCAATGACAGAACCCAAATCCAGGTGCATCTCTAGCTCTTTATTTCTAGAAACATGTCTTCAGGGCGTAATGAAGGAGGAATATAAAACTTCTCCTTTCCAGTAACTCTCACAGGCTTTTGCTCAATCTCCCTGAGTTTCTTTAGCTGTATCTCACGTCCTTTTAATTCCTTGCTTTTTGCCCTCCTCAAAGTACACCGCCCCAACTTGTGCTGCTGTGAAAGCTTCATGGAGGGATACATAGGGCTCATATGCGCTATACAAAAAATGGCTCAAAAAATGACTGAAGGTTTGTTCTACCGCTCCTTCAAATCTTTCAGAGGCTCCTGACGTTCAGGACTGCTCCTTCTTTGAGCACACCTGTGAAAAATTTCTATCCCAACCCAGACACTGCATTGCTACCAAGATGATCTTGTATGGTAAGTTACAGCTGGAATCTATCTTAGACATCAGGAAGAAACAGCCTGATTATTAATGACTGGTGGTAGCTTTCACTTGATTATCCCCAAGATGCAAGTTACGCATAAAAAAAATTACAAAAATGCATTTTGAGCAGGTAAATATATATATGCCTCTTACCCTAAACACCCTGTACTCTAATTTGGATCTGCCCTGCTCCCCGCCAGGAAAGAAGTGGGAGAATGCATGAACGCTTCTTTTTGACAGTCCCAGCCTCCTCAGTTCTTTCAACCACTCCAGTTTGCTTCCATGCACAATGACTAATGGCCTCAGAAACCGAGCGCCTTCTTCTTTGGCTGTGATGAAACACGAATTCCATCTCACGCACAAAGTTTCTTGCATTCTCTGTTGATGCCCTGTCAATATACTAGAGGTTCTCATGGGGCTTTTGCCCCTCATATGGTCCTCTTGGCTGCCTGTTATGACTGAGGCATAATCCACAAGGTTTATATGGGTTTTCTGTCAAAACTTTGAACTAGAAAGTTCATTTCCCAATCACAAATTTTATTACCAAAATTGGGAACTTTCCTCTCTGCATCTTCAACTATGACTTAACCCATCCCCATCATAAATACAGGTCAATCAGAAATGAAGATAATCTTATGAACTACATTTTCAATCTTAGTGCTTAGTTGTCACAATAAAATGTTGATGGATACAGTTATCTGATATTGTCATTTGACCACCATTCCAGGTTATTTTAGCTGAAGTTCAAGAGAAGACTAACCAGGGACACTATTTTCGCCATTATTTTCTCTCACTTTGTAAGCTAAAGAAAATGTGATTGATTGTACTATCTCTGCAAACAGCCTTCAGTAAAACTGTATCACAGAGCAAGGATCTCCCAAGTCGAGAAGGTACAGCAGGAAGCATTCAATAGTATGAAAGGCAAGTGGATGTAATACATGGCTCTATTAAGACTTTTTCAAACAATTGCTTAAAAATTAATCACAAATTAGAAGAGCAGATTTTAAATTAAGACTTTACTTTTAGCAGTAATTCCAGAAAATACTTCAAGGATGACAGTAGAGCATGTTTAAACTGATGTCTTCTAAGAGGCTGAATCTTAAGGGATTCTAAAGGGAATCTCAGAATTTATTACTTTTCAGCCACTCGAAAAAGAACATCCTTTACCTTGCACTGTTGTCCAAACAAAGATATTCTCTGGGATCATCAATGCTAGCATTAGTTGTTTTAACGCCCTTATCAATGAACAAACCAGCCTGAAACAACCAAGGAAAGAAAATTTATACAATCCAAAAATAAAGATAGAGTAAACATTACATTTCTAAAATTTAAACTTCACATTGCATTCAACACATGTATTAGAAACTCTTCAGATCTTTCAGTTTGGCCTTAACAGACATATTGTCTAAGGGAAAAACAGCATCTGTCTACACTAATTTGGACAGAGGAAAAGAACTGCCTGGGATTTAAAAAAAATAAAATAATGGAAAATCATTGAAGTTCATTTCAGATTTCCTGATCTGGAAAAAAACTGGAAGCCAACTTTGTGGCGAAATCATAATATTCTCATGAATTTGCACAAGTAATCATCAACTTGAAACTCAATAATTCAGTATGAAATAATTGAGAAAACAGAAGCAAGCATTTCTGTTATTTAACCTGAATTACTTACACAAATACCTGCAGCTATTTTCACCTCTGATCAAAATTATGATTACAACTGAGTGCTCCTACATGAGTAGACCCTGAGATCTACTAGTGGGGCTTGCTCATTTAACATGGAATTTTAGCACACTGTTACCATTGTTTAAACGTAACACGAGCCATCCAGCTGAAACACTTTTTCTTTGCAGCGCACTTTTGTATTCAGCATGTTTTAATTCCAAACTGAAGAAATGTCCTATAGTCCCTAAAACACTGTTAACACAGCTTCTATAAAACAGTGCATCGTTTCTTGGTATCCCAGACACTTGACAGTCAAGTAAAATCAGTTTCACTTAATGCAGCAAGAAGCTATGCACATTCTACAATACATAGATAGAATCACACGGTTCAAGCAAAGCATGAATCCATAAAGAAAATGGCAAGAAGATATGCCAGAGGGTTTTGGTTAGATATTAGGAAAAGGTTCTCCAGTGGGTGGTAGAGCACAGGAACAGCTCCCCAGGGAAGCAGTCACAGTGCCAAGCCTGACAATATTCAAGTTGCATTTGGACAGTGCCCTCAGACACACGGTATGAATGTTGGGATTTTCCTATGCAGGGACAGGAATTGGACTTGATCTTTATGGGTCCCTTCCAAGTCAGGTCGTTCTATGATTCTATGATCTAATCAGCTTAAAATGTAAACAGACAAGCTGTCACATAGAATAGTTCAAACAAAGAACTTCAAAATTTTTTTAATGAGCAAATACATTACCTTAAAATTAGAATGAACCCTGTTGTTATAGAAGATTCCTAAGGGTGTAAGTTCTGACTTGGTTTCAATAGCTAAACCATGAGAATCTCCTGTAGCAAAACGGTGGAATACATACCATATTCCAGCATCCTGCAAGGAGAGAATGACATTACTTATAAATCAATAAGTCTGATACTACTATCAGTGCTGATGCATCTAATAAGAAAATAAGCATACACTAAGTTGAACTTGGATATTTTAAGTAAGAAAGCAAATAAGAACATATCCCAAACCAATTGTGTACAATGGAATAAATTTTTCAAAACAAAATCTCCAAACAACTGCCTAGCGATAAAGTAGATGTTTGGAAATAAAGCTATATTCTCGTGAACAATATGCACTAAAAAAGTATTATGTCTCAGTGACACCACACATATAAGATCCTCTAATATTTCAAACCAGAGAAGTGTAAAAGTTAACATTCATTTTTGTATTTCAGTTATATTTCATCACACTCACTTGATTTTTCTTTGTTTATACCATTTACAGCAAAATTCTCAAAACCACCTCCTCTCCTCCTTACTGTTACAATCTGACTAGAGTTTGTTCGACTCTGCTCACATCGGAATTTCATGACACAGCCAAAAAACTCACAAGAGTTTTCAGAAAGAAAAAAAAAAAAACACATCAAGAAGTATGGCCAGTTCAGGGCAATGTGCCAGTAGCATGCAGTAACAATTTCAGCATCTGTTCATTGTCTCCACTTCTTCAACGTCCCTGTTCTTAAAGAAGCTAAATTTATCAGCAAAATGAGACCCCTAAAAGTTCCCCACTCAACCATGTCTGGGTTCAGAAGAGGTGGCACCGCAATAGCACCTGCACAGCAGATACCTACAAACATGAAAAATTTTTCCTGATCGCATGCTCTGAGCCCTTATAAAATAAAATAAACATTGCACAAAGCACACTAAAGAGTTAAACAGCAGCTAAAGAAACCCTGTGCACTCAGTGCTCCAACTCATGAAAAAGTCATTATCTTCCTGTTCAAGAAATGTGGATAAAGCCAATTCACTCCAGCTTAAAAGATTTCACACGTTTTACTCTGAGAATATACTCATTTTCCAAACAGTCCTGGAAATTCTGCTTCTCAGTAACATATTCCCATCCATAATTATGACACACACTGACATTTCTGTTGTTTAACAATTCCAAAGTGAATGTAGATGTTCCATTAATAAAAATACCAAAATCTTACTTCACATATAATTAAATACAGCCCTGGGCTTGGCAGACTCAAGTAATTTTTATCCAAAACATGCCCTGATGCTTGGAAAAAATTTTAATGAACTTAAAAGCTCCTTAGGCACTTGCAAACACTCAGAAAATGGAAAAGACTTTTTCCCCTTTCTCTCTCTCTTGTATACAGTTCAAACAAAAGAAACACCTACTCCGACACATCCTTACAATAGGCTTCATTGTGTAATGAAGGAGTTGTGGCAGGCAATGGAATTATTTCATTTGCTTGTCAATTGTTACATTTTATACCAGCAAATGCTCTACAGAGCAGAGTTTGTATCAACACATTTGAAGCACTCTTTCTGAAACACAGACAGTAAGCTGTAGTCCAAGAGACGTGCATCAGATTGGCAAAACTTTGTAATGCACACAAATGCTTGCTCTGACCATGCACATTCTGTTAACAAAAGAAGTATAATGCACTGGGATATTACAGGGGCAGTAAAAGACCTTGCAGGTTTTAAGCACCAGATCAGAGAAGCCGTTTCCTTCAATTCAGCCTGCAATGCTAAAACAAGGTAAAGGGATATTACATAAAGCAGGCAAAATGGAAAGATATTGCATTAGGAAGGTAAGATTTGGTCTGATTCAATAAATGTGTCCAGATCTTTTCTAGTGGTAGACAGTCAACTAGAAAAGCATTTTCTAGTTTTATTTTAATATTCTAGCTGTTTCAACTAATTTAAATATTCTAAATCCTGTTTGATTAGTAACAGTTTCTTATGTGCACTGACATGCATATTCTACTTCCAACAGTGGACACTCTGCAACAACAACAACCTTCCTGTCTTCCATTTCCACTGATCCCTTCAGAAAAATCCACCATGCACAGCTCAGCCTCTCATCCAATGTAGAACAGACTCCAGGCTCCTCCTCCACAACACGTACTGAGCAGTCCAGCTTTACCTCACAAGCAGTTGTGACAAGAGATTTGCACTATTATAAGTTTCACAAGTAAAAGCACATCAGCAGTCATTGATGGGAAACAAATGACCAACGACTGATAATAGAAGCTGTTTCTCACACAATGAACATTGTTTTGTAGTAATTTTTAATTCCAATGACCACAACTATGAAGACACATCTTACAGAGAAGTCACACAGTAAATTCATGACAACCTAGAGAAAATACAGAATATGCAATAGTTCTTCAGAAATAAAAGAATTTATTTTAATATACAAACATTGACACTGTTGTCAGGTCTATTAACTAGAAAGAGGAACAGTTCTCCCGTGTTCCAACCAGAACAAAGATTTTCTGGCGTCTCCTAAATATACACCTAGATGCACCCTGCAATAATAATGCAATATGCTGCCAAACGTAAAAATACTATATTTATATTAAAAAAAATTCATCCATTTTCAGCAGCCTAGATGTTACAGGTTTTACAGTAATTTGTGTTGAATTACATCCAGACACCTCACCTGTGAACCTGCTGCTGCGTTACTTATAAGATGATTGTTGGGATGAGAAATCCAGAATGTTGAAACTGCCCTGAAATATTATTCAGAAAGAAGTTATTATTGGAAAAGCTCTAGCTCCTACAGAAGTATCTTCCATTAATAACGAGCACATCAGAAAAAGCTAAACTGGTGTCTGAAATCACTTCTTCCCATATGAAAAAAAAAAATCACAGCCTCCCTACTTAGAAGTAAAAAATGCTTTTTTCTTTATTTCAATGAACAGCATTTTATTTAATTTCAATATTCTGTGCAATTATATGCTGTTTTAATAAGTTTCTACAAGAGATTTTGAGAATGTGCATGCCTTTACGCAAATGTAAAGATCCAGACTTAAAAGTCTAGTGAAAAAGCATTGCAAGAAACAATAATATCCCTATAAAAAACCCTTATTTCTTCTCTTTAATAAAAGACTAAAAGCCATTCTTTTTAATACCACTACTGTGTGAACTACATTTAAGGTGCCCATATTCATTAAATTATATATAAAAATGTCCCCATCTGTATATTATCAAAAGATCATCAGCAGTTTAACTGCTGCAGCTGACTTGGTTTTAACTTTTCACCAAGAAATACTCACATGCAGTCTGTGGTTGGCACTGGGACATAACTTCCATACACTTTATCCCTAATACCAACACACATGCTGCTGTTTCTATCTGTAGGAAGAAGAGTGCCTGGTTTTGTGAGTAGCCCAAGGTTGTGGAAGAAAGTATTCCTCTGCTCAATGCCATCTTCTGTGAAGAAACAGTGACCTAGTGTGTCATAGCCAATGGTGTCCTTTATCTGCAGAAATACAAGTTCATTATGTCAATAGCAAGAGCATTTACTGAGTTTTATTTGACAAGTACCATTTAGTTTTACTATCTTGGTACAGCTGCAGAGTGAAGCTTCAGTATCTACAGTTCAGATGATTCACGCATACAGTTTTATTTATCCCTTACAAACACACTACTATGTCTTGAGAGCTTAGCTGACTGGAAGAATCTAAAAAACAGAACGGTGAGATCCTTTAAAAATAAGTTACTGTTTGCACTTTTTCATTTATTCATTGCAATAAAAAAAATTGCTGAGCATCAAACTCGAAGAAGGGAGGGGACTACTTCTGCTCTAAACGCTCTTTATAAAACTTACTTCAACACAGTATGTTTTACTCTCCTTGCACCTACCAGCAAGCCATTAGTTCCGTGAAGAGTCACGCATCTGGAAAAACAGTGATGAATCGAAAGACCTTCCAGATAAGTCTTAGAACTATAACCTCCTTTTTCATCCACATCCCCACAAAGGTGAAAGTGAACAGGGTAACTTCCAATCTGCTGCTGGCCCATTTGCTTCAATTCCAAATATGAGAGATGAACAGATGTAAAATTTTTCAAAATCTAAAAATGTAATGAGAAAAACAGAATGAATAACTACTTGCTTTTTAACCAATGGAAACTAAAGTTAATAGATGATCTATACAAGACATACAGAAGTCAGATGTACACAGTTAGTACAGCCCAACACAATAAATGTTCGAACAATTGCTACTGTTTTGCTCTATACCCTGCCTTACAAAACAATAGCCTTCATAAATAACTGTAAAAGCTAAATCTCCACGTGGCTAAACTAGAGCAACTTTCACTAGACATGTTGCCACTTTTTATCATTTGGTCTTTACCAGCTGACATGTTAAATATTCTTTATGTATAATTACATACTCTCCAAATAAACAGCAGACATCCACATTAGGGTCTGTCTATAGTGAAGCTGTACCAACATAGCCCACCTGGTACAGACTTAGCTGAATAAAATCAAAGAAACCTCTTGAGATACCTCAGCATAGGGTCAGCTTAAAGACAGCTGGCCAGGATATTGCCTAAGGAATACCTCCAGCCACAAAGATGCTCATATGATGTCAGTTTGGTTTTCGCTTTCACTTTCCTGTTATCTAAGCAGAATTTGCTTTGTTTAAGCTTGGTCCCACTCCTTTTTGTCCTATCACGAAGCCCCTCCATGAACTGCTCTGGCCTCCCTGAAGGGAGGGAACTGCCTGAACACAGCAATCACTCCTCTCCACCTTTCCACGCCAAACAAAATTTCTTTTCTCAGCCCCTCGTGACTCATCGCCACCTTCACCGAACACACCCCAATACATCTACATCTTCTTTGCAATGGAAACCCAATGCTAGACACAGCACTCTAGAGGAACTTCTTTATTAAGGAAGATATGGAAGATATGAAATTGCCTTCAGAATCATACAACTTCACAGTGACACCACCTAATACAAAGTGAGAACATAATGACACTGTACTAGTAATACAGGAAAGCAAAACTATTTTCTACCACCTAACCTGCTATGAAAACAGAAACCAAGTGCGACAGCTAAACTGCAGGGAGCTGAGCAAAAAAAAAATTTGTTATTTCATTAACTTACCTATACTAGGTGCTATCAAAAATAACCACTTTATGTACTTTGTCCTCTAGGTAAATCTGTAACATGGACTTTTTGCCCGGCTTCTCTAATTGCACTCCTAAGGCCTGCATGCCTAAAATACAGAGGGATGGTCAAAACCAGCCATCCCTGAGATCTCTGACTCTAAACATTTAAAAGCACTAATGCATTCTTAAAACTACAAACTAATGCCTCTCTTCACCGCCACTAAGCCTTCTTTATTCTGCTGTTTCATTGACCAGCAGAAAATCCAGGACGAACAAAGCCCATAAGGCCATTAACATTTGCTAGTGCTTAGGCTTCCTGCAAGATTAACATAAGCAGAAAATGCTTTCAGTTCTGAAGTCTAGGTTTGGCAGCAGATGCTCAGCTACTCTGAACAGTCTCCTGGGAACAGTTTAACAGCTTTGATGACTCAAAATGTTTGTTTTCTGTTGTATCTTCCAGATATCTGAGGGGTCTACTGTATTTGTGCTATTGTGACAATCAAGATCAGCTTTGTAAAATTCACAGCTTGTCATTAACTTCATTCATTACATTACCTTAAACACAAAAGAGTACCTTAGCCCACCTACTTCTCTTCCACAAAACAAAAGCTGCCATACAGAAGGGAAAGCTGTATTTTCTTTCCCACCATTATGTCCACCACTATAAAATCAAAATCTGCATCCAAATATAGGAGAAAGAGATTTAAACTGTGATGAGTACTAATGAACATAAATAGATTTGCATTTGAAATACAAAGTCTTAAACTTCTCCAGCATCAGTGAAGAGCTGATACACTGCTGCTCAATGTTTTCATTTAAAACATAAGTAAATAAGAATTTAAGTATTAGTTTCAACAACATTACTTTCGGTCAGATTTCTTTATGTTTATGGCAATACAAGAAACTAGTCCTTTACATAACCGTAGTACTGTCAATTTAAAAAAACATTAAAATTTTAAAATTTTTTTTAAAAAATCATGGTCCAATTCAGTTTCTTTCCTCTCCACGCCTCTCTAAATGCCAATTTCAGACATGTCAGATCTCTAGGATTCAATACTCATCACCTGGGGAAGAAGCAAGGCAGTGAAAGGAAGGAAGACAGAGAAAAGGGAAATCAAACTTTATTCTATAATATTACAGGATGTACATACATGAATATCACTGGCAAAGTTTAATCCCTGTCATACAATATTACAATATACCCTGGATACTTCTACATTTCATGCACTTCCTCCAATTCTGCAGACTTAGTGTTGAATTTTGGGAAAGATGAGAGTGAAGTAATTTCTACACAAAGCACAGTACCAATTGATGTTTCCAAATCCCTCCAAGTTTAGCACTAATCTTTTTGTCTTTAACATGCCTTACGTGACAGAAATCTGCTTTAAAATGTTTTTTTCCAGACCTTGATGTGTCCACCATATGTATCATAATTGAAGAACTGACACTCCTTTTCATGATAGCAGATATTTTCTATCTCCCCCTTGATTAAGACATTCCTGGTAAGAACTCCGACTTCCGCCCTCATGTCCACTCCATCAATAACTTCTCCTACGTGAGGAAACTGAGGATTCTCTGCCCAAAAATAGTTTTGAAGGGGGAGAAAAAAAGAAAAAAGAATTATCTTTGATTAAAAACAAAGCAAACTTATTCCATATAAATACGCTAACTGTAGCCACAAACCCCATGCATTTGGATACCTTAACATGCAGTTTTCTTGGCTTATTTTATGCCAAGGCACACAAAAGGTATGTAATCATAAGATGATAAACATTAAAGCAGCTAAAACCAAGCAAACTCCCCCCCCAGACTGCAGCTGACTCAAAGACAGTTAAGCATCTTGCAGGATGATAAATCCAGTATGCTACTCCATGTTTCCTTCCAAAACAAAGTGCTGTCCATGTATCTCTCAGTTTAGTAAGGCAACTAATCCTAAACAGAAACCGACATTTTATTCCAAAGTGCATCTAAATTACAGTCCAACAGTTTGCGAACAAAATAGATAAAAAACAAGGAAAAGTTTAAATGAATCCAAAGTATCTGGAAAACTTTTAGTGAAACATACATGCAGATTTGCTTTTTAAGAAAAAAAAGATGTTGTCTGCTTGATCTCTTCTGAAGAAAAGTTAAGAACTGAAAATGAGGCCAAAATGTGTTTGGAAAATACTGTCTTGTTCTGCCTCTGAAAGAAAAAATGATTTTCCTTCCTAATTAAATCTGCTTTTTCCTACATAGAAATTCTGAGGATGCATAAACTAATATTAAGGAAAACAAGATACTCTGTTTTTCACTCTTCTTCCAAAGAAACAATATTTTTTTAATTTGTCTATACAAACTGAGAAAATGATCTGGCCTTATAAACGTCAAAAATTCTATCTATGTCTTTATTTTTTAAGAATTTTCTTTTCCGCTTGGGTTTTTCTTTTCCTTTATTGATTCCCTCGATACAGACTGTTACCATCCCCTCAAAGCTTACAAAAGGACAAACCTACATTTGTCATTACCACAATATGAAGCAGAGCCAAAAGTGGTATTAATTCTGCTGTTGAGGATTTAAAATGACAGTAGACATTTGTAAATTGTACTGCACTGCTGTCCTTGAAGGCTTACCTATTGTTTTTCCCTATATCTGACTAGCATGCATAAATCAAGAGAAGAAAAAACAAGCAGGTCTCCTAAAAACCAATATTTCTTAGTCTTCATACTACAAAGGGGCCAAAACAGCTAAAAACTTAGCAAAAAATACAAGAAAATTTCAAAAGATGGTAAGCTCTCCAGCATACCCAGTCTGTCCTTCAACAGAAAATTCACTCTGAGGAAAAAATACATAGGGTGGTTTGAGGACTTTTTGAGAAGCATCTCTTACTATGGAAAAGTAAACTTGAAAAATCCTTTTAAAGATTTATATATTTTTCAGATAGCATTTATTTTCAAAAACCCCAAGATTTTGTACTTCAGGCCACATTGTAGATCTCGCAAAAAAAAAAAACAACTTTAAAATCCTAAAGGATGCTTTTTCACAGTGCATGACTTCCAAATGAAACAAGAGTTTGCACATACACTCTTCAGTGGTGACGAAAACTTTCCTAAACTTCATACTGCAATCTTCAAGCTAAGCTTGCTCTTTAGAATACTGTGCTTAATAACACACACAGCGTGAGATACTTAGAACAAAGCCCAAGAAGTGTCATGCTTAATTGATGGCACTAAGTCAGCTTTACAACTTCAAGCACTTTAGTATTCTCTGATGAATAAACAGTAAGATGAACTTAAACACATCTTTTCCATATCTGAGACTTCACAATGCAGTAAAACATATTTGACCCATGCTAACAAATGCTGTGGGATGCAAACTGCACTGCAAAGTGGATATACAAACTGGCAGTTCCTTAAGACATGGTGGAACAGGAAAGTTTGAGAGCGTTCACAGAAGACTTCTGAGACCGGGGGAAGAGAAGAGTGGTTTGAAGAAGAGGAAGTCACACCATAAAAAGGCAAATGGGACAAAACCATATTTTGAAGAGCACTGATTGGCTGCTGCAAACTAATATTGTGAAATAGCACTAGTTAGTTTGTGCTGCAAGCTAGCACCGCAGCCCACTAGTGGGGAATGAGAGGGAATGTGCATGACTTGAGGCCTGGAAGGAGGGTGCTGACCCAGAGTGGTAGAAGGAAAACACAGACACTTGCAGAGCTGGGGAGCCAGTCCCATGGGAGGCTCTTGTGAAGTCAAGCAGAATGACTCAGATAATAAAAAGGAAACAGTCAACAACATTCATGACCATTTTACGCACATCACACCCAAAGGAAAAACAGACTGCAAATACTCAGGGATATCCTGTGTCACTAGAGGCATAAGTGCCACTTATTTCATAACATTCTTGCTGGTGAGGAGTGGAGGGGGAACTGAGGGATAAAAAGAGTCAGGTTCAAAGATTGTAATTTTCTCTTTTCTTCCCTTTTTTTTCTTTCTCCTTTTTTAATAAGAGAAAAAATAATAATAACAATCCAAAAGATGGGAAGGGCACTAAAGGCAAAGGAAATGGTAATGACAACAACAGCCATTCAAACATGTATAAAGAGAACTAGTGAAAATACAGAAAGTAGCCAAGAAAGGGAAACTAGGATAATCCCTTTGCAAGAAAACTAAAGCATTCAACAAGCCTGAGAAGAATGAAGAAAGAAAAGCTAGTATGGTAAGCTGTGAGGCAGACCTCACACTATACAGAGTAATTTTACAGCAAGGAGAAATACAGAGGGATAGGTGAGCACGCTGTTCTTTACTGCTCCCTCTGAAAGGGACTGTCTGGAGTGTACTACTGTCAATACGTATTTCAAACAAATATCAAAGTGGTGACTGCTCCCATACCTTTGATTTTGACCTGATGCTTAGTACACTCTGGGCAGGGAAGGAGGGTGAATTCCTCTGTCTGATACATTGAATAGTCCGTGCTTGCAACCACAATCCGGTCTCCAGGCTCCCAACTACTAATATCATCCAGAAGATTCAGTATCACTCCACCTACAGCTTCTACCTGGAAGCCTGAAACTGGGACACCTAATAAAAAGTAAAAAGAAAGCAAAACAATGTGACATTATATTTACCTTTATATGAAACCCTCTCCAAGAAGACACTAATAAGAAACATGAGATTTCGCAAGTTCAAAAGCCCTCAGGTACAATTCTGCTCTGAAATGCACCAGTGTGAGATACTATTACAGCCTGTTTATTTGGTGAATCTCAAATAAAACAAATAGAAAAGATGGAACTAACAGTGACAGAAAAAAATTCTATGATTTCTTTTTAAAACAGCTTTAATATCACGTGGCAACAATTTGCAGGTCCAGCTATCTCTGCTTGTTTCCAGTGACATTTTTCTGTCATTTAAAACTCTACAGATGTAATCAAGGACTTGGCAAGACGAAGTAGGGAGACTTTCCTTTTCATTCACAACAAATAAAAGAGTTCAGCAGGCTAAATTACACACACACTATTTCACTGCCTTGTGATGGATTTGATAAGTTCAGCAACTCTTACTTATTGTTGACCCTAACTCTACAGTCCCAGCAAGTAAAAGATGTATTTTGTTGGAATTTTTTATTATACATTTTCACACAGTTGCAATGAACAGTAAAGAAGCAGTATCAAATAACTCAATTATTTAACAAACAAATATCACACTACCTTAGAAAAGATCCTTCTGAGGCAAATACAGTACTGTTTAGTAACTTTACAAACAAAAAAAGATGGCTGCCCATAAAAAGTAAACTCAGACCAAAGGTATCTTAAATGCAAAAACTAATAAAGGATAAAAGCAAATCAGTGGCAGGCCTTCCTGGCTCTTTATACCACAGATTCCACTTGGTATGAGAAAAGCTATCTAAAGTTCAGCATCAAACAGCAACAGAAGATTGTAACAAAAATAAAACACTTCTCTTGGCTTCTTTTTAGGAACATAATTACCATGTCAGAAGCTTTTGATTTAAAATATACATGACTAACAAATTACTAAAAGAAAATTAAAAAAAAGCCCGTTTCAGCCTTTTATAAGACTCTTATCTCTACCTAAATTTATTAAAAATGAAGGCTCTTACTGTTATGCTGTTCATACAATGTATATAAATAGATTAAGAAAATATTGAGATGAACTGTGTCCTCATAGTTCATCCACAGCAAGGAAAAAAAATCCAAAACTTAGAGCAGCACTAAGAAATTTAAATTACAACCAACAGCTCTACTGAAATAAACAAATACAATATTCTTTACTTCTTCCCCAACTGCAGGATTTAAAAAAATGCTTTCCTACCATCGTTCCATTCACTGTAAGCTCTCACAACAAACTTCTGACCATCCACTGTGAAAAATTCTTTCTGAGCAAGAGCTTTCCCACCAGTGCTATGATTTTCATAGTTTCTCACTGATTCATTACAGGAAGAATTTCCACCACCTATGACACCAACAAAAGCCCAGGCTTGCCTGTGAAAAGCAGAAGTAAAAGTTTAAACAGAATGGTCCTTTGTACATTCTTCACAAACAGGTAAAGGACAAAACAAGGAGCACAGAAGTAATAAATAATCCTTTTGGTTGTTCTTTGAAATTAATTATAAAATGCAACTTCAAAATGCAGAAGAAACATGGCAAACCTCATTGAAAAGAAACAGTTTATAATGACTGGAGATCCTACAAAAAAACTGGCAAATATAAGAGCTCTTGAAGAAGAAGACTTTCTGATACGTTTTTAGTACAACATTCAATAAGATTTTTCTTTTTTTTTCCAAAAGCAAATCAGAAGAGACAAGCTACAGAAGCGATACAGGATCCTGCTCCCAAACAGCTTTACCGGGTCACCAGAAGACTAGGAGCCAGTGCTGACATTTCTGCTGCAGCTTGCTACTGTCCCGGCTCTGCAACAAGTGGTGGTCTGGAGCAGTGGCCAGGAGTTGCAGGTGACTGCATTTGCTTCAGACTATGAGGGATGGACACAGCCAGCAGTGCCTGCTGGCAATCACTGTAGTGTATGGGCAACACCTTTTGAACCTTTCAAGATGCTCAGACCCAGAAAATGAACCACATTCTGTTATACAACCTTTGCACGTGGCATCACCGATACTTCTGAAGGCCAGGACCAAGAATTTTTGCTTCTTCCCCCTCAGTGGCCCATCAGGTAGTAAACTATCTGGGTGAGCACCTGTATGGAGCAGGGAACTGTCCTGGATATAATTCCCCTTCCTACATCTCTGCTCAATGCATTAAAGTTTTTGGAAATTAAAAACAAATTGCATGCCACAGAAAGCTGCCACCAAATTTAAAAAATAAGACTATTTTGCTACCCTTTACTGCTCTGTAATGCCATAATTATGTGTATAGAGAAAGCAGCTGAGATCATCTATTTAAAAAACCAAACAACTTTTCATCATGAAAGTTGAATCATAGACCTCAAATGAAAACAGTGTTAGCTAGCAGGACTGTAGTCTGTTGCCAACGGTGCTGAAGTTAGATATTAAACCATCTTCAATCCAGTTGCATTTTTTTCAGTTCTCTCATGATACTCTTATTGATTGGGATTATAATGCCAAATGAAACTGTTCAGTGCTAACCTGTTCACAGTAATAGTACATGCTGGGCCAGCTTTTCACAAGCAGCAGCAAACAAGCTGAACACTTCACATACCAACATTTAAAATAAATAGCAAGATATTTAATGCATGCTATGTTGCAGGAAGAGACAGAAGGGGAGAAGACGGATGCAATTAGTCATCTTCACGTTGAAACCTCCTGCACTAATTTTACAGGTATAACAAAATGACCCTACTTTTCCTCAGTGAGTGTCCACGGAAAGCGCCTTGTCTGTCTTCCACAGCAGAACAAGAGAATTTTATGTGCTTACAGAGCCTCTACCGATTAATGAACATACACAAGAATCAGTTCAGCAAATAAAGAAGAAAGGTTGCTTCTTTCCAGCTGCAGGCTGAAGAAGTTACTCATTTCAGAGAAACTTGCCTAGAGGTCACGCAGTGATTAATGTCAGAAACCCACACCTCCATGTCAGGTTGGGGCTGGCTGCTACCTGAACAACCACCACGTGGGCTTCACTGCTTTCAGGAGGTGGTGCTTATTACAGGTCCCAGTACCTCTTACCAAACTGCTTTAGAGACAGCACTGCAAGCACTTTGCATGCCATGACCACAAGCTTACGCAGCCATTGACATAAATGTGCTCCTGATGGGAACTGAGGTCAGAATATGTCATCCTGACTGATGCCTCAGTCCGCCTCTGCCAAAGCAGGGAAACTGACCGGAAAACAGATGTTGCTGGATAGAGAGGGTAAGAATAGAATGGAAAAACTAAATGACCAATTTCCTGGAAAAGAGAAACAGGTTATACAAGACCATCTTAATTGGAATCTGATGGACTGAATGGACTAAGAGTTAGTGAGAAGACTGGGAGCCCCTTTCACTTGTATTCCTAACTCTGTGCAGCAAAGCCAACTTCAGAACATGCACTGCAAAAAGTCATTTGCAACAACTAAATAAATGGCACAGCAGCTTAATTTTCCCACTTTAATAATTCTATGTCTCTTCTGCCCCATCACCTAAACCCTGACCAATTGAAAAGAATGGTAAGAATATACAGAAACACCTTAAAAGTGTACTTCAGTAACGAAACATTTTTACAGATTAGCTCCATTGTAGAATCAGAGGGGGGGTAATGTACTTCCATTTCAACAGTGCATAGGTATGAATAAGATGCTGTTTGATATAAAGGATTAGCATCCCTTTCCTATATTTAGTTTCTAGCTTGGCATTCCTTGCTCTGCTAAAAAAAGCTATACGCATTAAAAGCTTCACCTAGCAACTGTTTTCTATCTCTGCATTTGAATGAGAAGAAAATGTGTTGCTGCACCCAGTTTTCATTTCTTAAAAGAACAGTAAAAGACGGCAATTACAAGTAAGTAATAAGTCTATTACACAGATACCTGTAACAGTCTCTGCACTATCAAAATACTGCACAAGGAATACTACTACTGCATTACTACATTCAGCAATGAAAGACTTGAGGAACATGCACTGTCAAAGTTTAGTGAATCCCCCAAAGATGGCAGAATCTGTATCTAATCTGTACTCAACACAAAATGGAAAATAAATTCTTTACCTGTAACTCAGTCCTCTGACAAACTTACTTCCCAGAAGATTCTGAATAGTCACTCTGGTTTCTTCCAGTAGATTTTTAGCAGCTGAATCTCCTACAGCAATAGCAACAATGCGACCAGGACTTCCATTTTTCAGTAAGTTCTGGAGCTTCAAGCTGTCTTCTGAAAATTCATGAGTATCAAACTTCAGTACTTCTAAAATCTCTGCTGTGTCCTGATTGATCACTCTCACGTTTAGTCCTCTGGAAAAATTCTTTTTAAATGTATAATGACCATAAGCCAGTCCTGAGAAATAAACAGTCTTTGATAGAAGAGTCCATGATAACTTCTGGTGCCCGTGCAACTCCAGTGTTCCTCCAGGGCCCACACCAATAAATTTTTTGCCAAATTCTGGCATATCAGCACCTTCGTTTGATTTCCCATACAAAATAATAGTTGCTTTGGATTTATAGCGGCATTTCTCTGCTCCAACATGAAGCATTCCACCATCCTTTATCAGGATAAATCGAGTTCTCAAGGTAATATTTTTAGAACCTTCTTTATCATCACCAAAGACAAGTAACCCTAAAGAAACAAAAAAAAATCTGTAGGTCAAAGCAAAATTCAGATAGACTCAAAGAACCAAGTTCTGCAACAAGAACAGAAAAATTACATATTTATTTTCCACACCCAAGAATTAAGCTTGTTATGTTCTTATATATGTTAAACAACAGTTGGGAAAGTAACTCCTACAAATTGTGATTAACCTTTCTAAGACTTTGATCAGTTTGTTCCTAATTTTTTTCTGTCATTTTAGTAGAATTGCTAACATACCACAGTCACCATTAGAAGATAATCAGATCTTGAACAAGGAAGGCTACTGCACAAGTTGTGTGTTACTATATCCTACAGAAAAGCATGTCGATGTTCCACTGAAAAGATTCTACAGTGTTCATTCATCATTTTAATTATATTCCTGGCCTGGTAGCATGATGAAAAGTAAAGGCAGGGGAACTGTTCAATAAGCGGCAATATAAAATTCCAACATATTTTTCACATAATCACAGAAGTAAAAAGTAGGTAGTAAACTGAAGCATGATGTTCATTTTGCCATTTCATACCTCCATCCTGTATAACTATAGAGTGTACTGTAGCATCTGAGTTCAGACGAAACAAATCCCCTTTTTTGATAAAGACTCTCTTTTCAGGATCTTTTCCAGGGCTCCAGTTTTTCAGAAGAGGATTCTGATCAGGACAATTCTCTGCAATATAACATGAAATTCAGCTCTGAAAAGCATCATCACATCAATCAAGGCAGTATTAGGATGAACATAAGGAGCGCAGAGTCAGTCACCCACAAAGGACTCTCACCCCCTTCTGTGGTTACAATACTGCAGCCACTGACACTGTTGTTTGTATTCAAGCTGCCAGAAAGATACCTGAAAGGTGGCTAAACTCTCAAAGTTGGGAAGACACTCTTATACTGAATTAAACTACTTATAGCCACACATTGAACTGTCAACATGTAATGCTGACAACAGATACTTCTGAACCTCACCTAACATTTTGAGATTTTCTACATTATTTACAGTAGCTGCAAAGAGTACATGGGAAGTACTCAGATCAGAGACTACATGGGAAGTACTCAGATCCATAGCAGTCACAACAGTGAGAACTAGATGTCCTAGACCAGCTACACAGGCCAATTAACATGGTTGTTAAAGCATTTAAATGTCTCACCTCCCTCAAAACCTTTCCCTGTGCCAGAAAGGCTGACCCTTTCTTGCTTTCAGGCATTCAAATCACTTTTTTATGTGTAGGTTAGCAGGTAAGAGATAAAGGGTATAAGACATCCTTAGCACATTTAGCAAAATACTGCACTTGTTCGATCAGTTTCCTGGGAGACAAGACACTTGGGTTTAAACTCAAAGTTTGTACTCCTCAGGAAATCAGCTTAAATACTAGGCTACCCACCATGCAACAGCAGGGACACATGCTATCCTTGCTGAAACCCTGCTGAAGGTCTGCCACTACAGAGGAACTAATACCATACTACAAGGTCAGAAAAGGAGAAGCAGCAGCAAGAAGTGACAAGGTTGTGTGATTTCAGATGAAGTTACAACAGTGTAGTATTTACAACACCACATCTCTAGCATATTAAGCAGCCGAGTAATGCAGCAGCATAAATGTACTACAAAATATGAGAAGTGTATTCATTGGATTTTCTTACCAAAAGAAAAGTCAGTCTGAAAATATACTTCTTAAGCAAAGGACAATCAAAAAGAGGCCAAAATAAACAGGTTAGCAGCCCAACTGAGAGCAAAAGTCAAAAAAGCCTTTTCACTTTTCAGAAAAAAAAGCACTCACACATCTGCAATGCAACTTTGGGGGCAAAAAGCAATTAAGCAACAGCCCGTTCTTGCAAAATCTAAAGAAAGCGAAACCTATCCACAAATTTAACACAAGCCAGCTTTAGTTTTGCTGACAGAAATGTCTTCCCTTTGATGTTCTCTCCACATTTCAAATCCTTTCCAACACTGGAAATCCAGATAAACCAAGATGTAACTACCAGTGGGGAAAAAAAAATAGCAGAACTGCAGAAGGGCATAAGGCATCTAAGAAGTAATATAAAAATAAATCAAAAGAAAATCTTTTGAGGGGATCCTAAGAAGACAGCATTTAAAAAATGAAATTCAACATGAGGGAAGGCCAAAAATCAAGAAGCACCATGATCAGTAAGACTGCTGAGCACTCACTGGATAAAAGCAAGTCTATTGCTTGACTCATGCAGTCACTAAACCCCTTCCTCCCATACACAACGCACACAAGTGCTGTGAACAAATATGTATTTCCTGGCTGGCAGCAACGGCAATGTGAGCAAACCATGAGTCAGCAACCTGATGATTTCTGCTTAGCGTGATTCACAGAAGATCCAGTAACTGCAAATTTTTCTGTTGAGTCAAAAAGAAGAGGTATAGCACAATAACACACAAAAAAATTAAATCCGTTGTACATTACAGTCCAGCAAGAAAGCTATCAGCATCAGAAACAGGCACTGCTGTAACACAAGCATTCTTCTGAAGCACAGTAGATCAACTTTTTGGCAAGTAGATAAGATGTGCACAGCAAAATTATTTTGAAATTCTCCTTTAGCAATTGCAGTGGGGTGCAGGGTAACATCTAATATTTAGTAATTCACCACATGTTACCTCCAAAATTACTTACTAGATTTTATAGACCTCAGTTAATGTCTCTCCAGTCAGGACTAAATGAAAACAGAAGCATAGACCAGAAGATGTTTGGTGGTTACGGCCTTGCCAAATTTAACCACACACGTCGAAAATTTTTCCAGTCAAGCCTCTGCTTCAGAGCATTTTTGTAAAAATGGATCAGTTCTCCTTAAAATTTAGTTGCTTCTAATGGGGGGGGAGGAAGGAAGTGATAATTTTGCTAATGGTGGAAAAAAAAACCCAGCCCAACGCCCTCCAGAAAAACAACCCTGGTAAAAAAAATATTCTAGAACCTTTCACATGCTGGAGTAAGGATATGAAATCTGGCCGGAGAAAAGGCATGAAACAGTTCTCAAGATTTAGTTAAACAGTTCTTTCTACCTGCTTAGCCACCAAGTCTGTAGTTTTTAAAGCCTCTGGGAAAAAGTTACCAGTGTTATATTATGCTCAGCAGAAGTTTATCATGGTCTGGCAGCTAAACTTTCTGAGAATCCTGTTTACTCTGGGCAAGCTCCAGCTGAGAGCTGCAAGGCCAAGTGGAACTTTTCTCTGAGAACCTCCCCAGCTTGTCATCCTGTCTCTGTAGCACAAGGCCCTGGAAATGGGGAAGGAAATTGCTTTTCCAGTGCTCTCCCTGATCTCTTCCAGTGTTCAGGACTCCTTAGGAAAAAAAAAAAAGATGATGACAGGAAGATAAAAGCCAGGAGGTAAAAAGAAAGCAGCTGACAGGCAAGAACAGAAATGCAGACAAGTATCATTTTTCCTTTGGGGAAACGCATGTCGGAGGCTTAGGATTTACACACAATTACTACTAAGTCTCACATTCCCTCCATTACCTTTTAAACAACCTTTAAAATGACTGACAATATGGATTTCCAATTAGCTCAGCCCTTAAAATCACCACACCTAGCTGGAACTGGTGTCATTGGCTGCAGCACCACACGTGCTAGGTTGGAGATGAGTGTACTGACACTTAACCTGTTGGGAAACTCTTTGGAAGTTGCAGACTCATCCAGATTTTTCTTGGTCCTTGTAGAAGTTTCTCTTTTGCCAAGGTTTCAAAAGGATTCTATGGGTGCATGTTGTTTTTTTTTTAAAGCACAATGAAGGGAAACTTCAGAAAGACCTAATGCACCAATCAATGCTGAAAACTGGCCTGGATTTTCACTGAGCAGCAGTGGGACTTTAAAGGAAAGCAGTCATGACTCTGGGTCACTCCTTAGTTCTTACATAAGTCATTTCTGTAGACAAAAGAAAAGCTTGCCTACTAAATCACAGCAATTCTTCCTGCAGTATCCTCAGTATCCCCAGCTATCCATCAACCACGTGCTAAACCATTTAAGTTTTAAAAAAGGCAAGCCATTCCTTCACATTATCAGCTTCTAAAGCATACAGGCAGTATTATTTTACATATACCGTTGCACACAATAACACTCTAAATCTACACAATAACACTCTAAATCTCGTAAAGCCATCATCAAAATCTACAACTTTTAGTTACTTAAAATTGGTATCAAAGCAGAGTGTGTTTTTCCCCTGCAAAGTATTTCTCAGAGTCAACTGGCTAAGTAACCCATCAGCCTCGTTTTGAACTTGAATATAACTGAACAACTTCTTGCAGGTAGGTACTCCTGACACCAAGTGATCTGGATCACAACATAGCAATAACTTACCATTTACTATTGCCTCGGGCTTCTTTTTTCCTTCATAATTATTAAGAAATATCAGTAACTTCATCCAAGATGGGATCTCCGCAAGACACCACTAAGAACACTTGGGTTAAATGTGTATTTTGCACTGAAGACTGAAATCTTCAATTGATTATCTAATTTGTTCAGTTTGTGTTGCATTGACTTTTGAAACTGAATCTTTAGAGTTACTATACCAAAAGTCACTGAGAAGTCTAACTCTGTTGCGCTACAACAGCCAACAATTCAAAATCCTGTTTAGCTTTCAGAAATCTGATATCTGGCTTAAACAAAAAAAAAACCCTAAAACCAAACACCAAAACTCCTCTTCCAAACTATACAACCAACTTTTAACAACTGCACCTCATAATAACTCTTAGTAGTATTTGGCCAGATGGATGTATGCTTAGTGATCAGCAGTTAATCACATCACCTGTTCATGGTTTACAACCACTGACACATTTCGAAGGTTTTCCAAATTCCATGAAAGTTGCCCAGTTTTCTAAGATAAGCTGAAAAAAACCAGGGCTAACAGATCAAAAAGATCCCTGCCCAATTTGTGTTTAAAAAAAAAGCAAACATATACGGTTGGTACAAATTCTTGTAGATTTTTAAATGGGTTTTTTTTGAACACTCTTTTATGATGTTCCTTAGTTACTGCTTAAACAGACAGGATTTCATTTTGCCAGCAACTCGCCAGCAAACAAATCAGACAGATTCTTCTGCAGATAAAAATAACCACATTTATACAACATTCATGCATCTTTTCCCCTTATGAGCAGTCTTTATTTACTGCTATGTCTTTTTGCTTCATGTAAGTAAATCAAATCATGTACAGAAAAAACATATAAAAATGACATTGATAACAGAAAAAGGAGCTGATTTTAGCCCACCGCCTCCCTCAATGTTAAAATTGTAGTAAGCATTCTACTTTTGCACTTAACTTTTAATACTAATCCTGATGCTGGAATCACGTTCACAGCGATAGTAATTTCTAGGATGATTTTGTTTGCAAAAGAACTTACCATCTGGAGCATATTTTGAAGCTATTCCCAAAAAAATCCCCAGTGCAAAGAAAAGTGAAAGACTAGAAACAGCAAAGCAGATGAGAGTATTTTTATGTCTATTGGCTTCTGCCTGGTGGTGGTGCTGATCCACTGGTAAGGACGGGAGTCTTGTTCGTGCTTCTTGTCTTGCAGAGGTAAATTCGGCTGCAGCATGGCTCTGCAAAGGTGGTGGAGGACGGAGAGGGGCAATTCTCCCTGGGACATACCCTGAAGACCTGTGACTGTTCCCATTCTGAGGCCGGAGGAAAGCAGGGGAGCGCCCCCTGGCATCAGTGTCTTGCATGTTATAGAGTCACTGGAACACGCACACACACAGAGGAAAAAAATAAGAGACATGCTTTTAGAATTCAGAGTACAATACATAAAAAAAAGAACAAACAAAACCCAATTTTTAAGCTACATGGCTTCTGTAGAAGAACAGCCACTGAAACTATTGCTCTTTACAATGTATCAGTTGCTATTGGTCATTGCCCCTTATATAACAGATTGAAACAACAGTATATGTATATTCAACAAAATTGAACTCAAAAGCATCTAACATGGAAACAGTACAGCACAGACCATTTCTTCATAGTTCCACTAGGCACTTTTCACAAAGCATTCTCACAGTTAGCTTGTAATATGTGATTAAGAAACAAACAGAACAATGAGAAAGCTAGCAAGCCCTTCTTCCCCAGTTATGTAAAGAATGCCTTCATGTATTTCGTCTGCACACAGAAGCTGAACAAATTCTTCACTGGTTTCCTGTATGGAAAAGAAGCTGAGGCAAGCCCTCCTTTGACACCAGAAGCAGTAAAAAGCATTCAAATTTAATACGTAAAACAACAAACATGATTTTATTTATACTCATGCTGATGCAACTTAGACAACACTTTTAATTAGCTGAGGCATATAAAGCCCACAGATTTGGTTGCTAGTAAAGACACATCAGGAACAGTCTGTAAAAAGTCATCTGCATCTTGTTCAGCAAACCTCATGTGTTTTTCTCTTGTTGCTGAGGTGCCTGGGTTTGGTCACAAAGCCTGGAAGCAACACGACTGCTCCAAATCTATTGTAACTATCACCCAGAAGTGAGCAGTACTTTAAGTTACCAGCATTGTTTCTAGCTTTTTCCAAAGTAGCCATGAGGAAAGTCTACCAAAACCATCTGCCTGGCCTATTCTCACCATTCTAACCTATCGTGTTTTTCTGGTTTGATTTAGGAGACTCAAAATTGTATTTGGCTGTTTTCTCATGGTTTCTGGCCAACTGTGTTGTATTGCCATGGATTATTCACATAGCTCCCATGATTACTACTTTTTTTTAATTAACATTTCTTAGGGAAGGGATTTTTTGAGAAGGCTGCTCAAGTTTCAGTTAAATAAAACCTAACTTTCTAAACTCAACCCTGAATGGAATTTAGGCATAAATTCTGTATATTAAATAGCAAAATACAAACTACCAAATAAGGAAAAGCATAAAGATCCTCTTTTACTTCTATTAACAAAGGGAAGTCTAAGCTATACTCAGAAGTGCCAGGCACGCTGATGAAGGAGAAACGTGACAACTGTAATCTTATTCTGAGAAGCAGCAAAGCAGTCTTTTGTCTCACATGTTGCAAAATCTGATACTTCACTGTTTCAAGGCAAAAGAGTTGCTATTATTGAACAGGCTGGATTATCCTTTCATTGGAGACAATGCATATCCAGCTGTACACACAATGACAATAAAAGCACTGAAATATTAACTGGAGTATCCATCTCGGAGTGCAAACACTATGTCAAGTCCTCCAGGAGTATTCCTCCCACCTGTTCATTGTAGCAAATTGATTTTCAGCATTCTCCTTTCTGTTCTTTAAGAAACTATGTCCCAAATCTAATCCTCTCCTTTAAAACTTAACTGCTCCAAGTGTTATGAGCACTGTGGAACAGCCTGCTTTCACCACATATGCTTTTACATTCAACTAATCATCTTTCAGCAGTGAAAACTCCATCATATCTATGTTTTAGAAGTGATGTTAAAAGCTGAGTAGAGAAAGAGCTTTTCAACTAATTCAAGGGCAGTATTTATGTCTAGGTGAAACTATGTTTTTAACTAAAACTTTAAAGAAAATGGATCAAGCTTTGAGATTTTTTTCCAGTTCAGACCCCCAACTCCTTAAACTTGAGTAAGAAGTTTTCAGAAATGGTTTTTATCTATCACAGATACAAAATGTCTACAGAGTGTTCACTGTAACGTGATCCAAAGATTTAATAAGTTTGTTAATCACTCAGCATTAACTAAATCCACAATGGTTATGCAAAACTTAAATTAATTTTACAAAATAAATGTACCACAATTTTGCCTAAAGGCCTCTTGAAGTACTGCTAGTCCTTTAAAGAAAAAAGTCATTCATGACAAAAAATATCAAAAACATTTCTGTCATATTTCAAGCATATTTTGTTCTGCACAAAGCATTCTGCCCTGCTTGCAAGCCTCATTTTGCAAACTGTAAAAGTTTTCCAACTATCCCACTCAAGTGCTAACACAGGTCACCCCAAGGACGTATAGAAAAGAGATTACATTAAAGAATCATAGAATCACAGAATCATAGAATGGTTTGGGTTGAAAGGGACCTTAAATATCATTCTGTTCCAATCCCCGTGCCATAAGCAAAGACAAAAGAGACCTATCAAAAAATAAAAACAATGAAACAAAGCTATAAGCAGATACTTAGTTTTCTGTTACAAAAGGAGTAATCATTTCAACATTTCCTTCCCTCTTCCTGTGTTATTTGAAATTCTCTAGCTGAAAGAAGAATCGTTTCTAAACTGTAAAGGGGTTACTGGATTTTCTTTAAAATTAAGATAACCTGATTCAAATTATTAACTTTTCATTTCTATTCTGTGGAAGTCTTCAGATAACACCACACAAACGCAAGTGCAACTACTGGCGATACAGCTACTCCATGCAATCCACATTTCTGCTTATGCACTCCTTACCAAAACATAAACAAGCACACAAGTACTTCTGATACTCATCACATCAGCCAACTCAATTTAAACCACTTTGAGAAAAAAAAAGTTTATTTTGAATCATGCCTGAGTAAAAATTATCTGGTTCTCCAACAGAGCATCTGAGCTGCATGGACAGCACATCCCAGCAGGCAGACAGCAATAAACCACTGAACAGGCTGCAACATCTCCAGTCTCCTCAAATACTCCTTCACTACTTACAACTTGTGCCACTACTACACACTCATACAAGACCACATTGTTCCACACTGGCAGAAACTAGAAACATATACACAGTGCAACCAAGGGGTAACATCAGAACCTCCAGAGATGTGAGAGTGCACTCAGAAGCATGCATCATGCTTACCTTTAATTCAGTTTGGGGCTGGTTTCCTGGAAAGGAATTGGAAAATTTCACAAGGTAATTCAGACCACTACCTGACACCTCTCAGAACGTGATAAATATATGAAACAGTTCACACTTTTCTCTTGTCAAATGCTTAGAGTAAAAAACCATGTCAAATGTGCTAGAAAACTCTCAACACTTGTTGCACCTTTTCAAAACTTTGTGAATTAAATATACTTACTTTCATACAGTGCAAAGAAATTAATGTATCCCTTAAAGCACATTTTAAGGACCCATAGTTCACATAGTTTTAAGGACACACAGGTCTTAAAAATAACACAAAAGAGAAGGTAGAAGAAACCCCACTTCTGTTGCTCTGGGCTATCAAACACCACCAGCTGTAGTGCTCACCTATTACCACACTGTTTAATCTTAGAGTATATAATTGCCATTAAGGAAGAGACTGAGGAAGCGTGGGGGAAAACCTCACACACGAAGAAAAATATTTCCCCATGCAATATAGTGCCACGTTGGTTGCCGCTGCTTTCCTGGAAGAAGCTTGGTATGAGATCAAAGCATGATGAGAAACCCATGAGAAGAGAAAGGGACAAGAAGTCAGTATTAAAAGCTTCTAAGGAGCTACAACTACAAAACAGAAAGTGGTGTAAAGCAAACTCCTAAAGTATGACATGTACACCTTTAGAAACCTCCAAGCTGATCAACTACAATCAAGACACTAATTTCAGGACAATGTTTCAAGTGCCTTAGATCTCCCTAGTTCAACAAATCCTAACCTCACCTCTAAGAAAATGAATGGTTCCCACTAGACACAGTGGGTGCCCACATGCTTTCCTATCTTCTTGCATATCTTCTGCTGCCTTGTTTTGAAATTACACCTATTCATTAGGACAACAGATAGCACGTTTGCAGAAACCTACTTTTCCACCCGTGTGTGCAAAAGCTGGAAAGAATATGTGCACAATAAAATACATTAATACAGTTAAGTAACTGTTGGAAATCAAAACAATGTTTACAATAGCCTGAGAAAAAACAGCTGACACAAAAACACTAGACATCTATCACATACATACACCGTCTGCTGCATGCTACCACTGAGTCCCCTCCCTTGCCCAGCAGTTTCTGAAGAAAATCAGAGGACAAACAGCAACAGTCAATGAGAAACAGAGATACAAACATGGTAAGAATTACAAAACTTTGTCCAAAACAAGTTATATTGCATGACATTCTGAATTTCCAGTGTAGCAAATATTGATTTTTCTGATTTTTTTGGCATACAGAAAACACACAATCTTGTGTTATATGCAGCCACTGGAAACTACTTGATCTGAGGATGACATTTCTTAAAACAAGTCTTTCCAAAATACCGCAGATCAATATGCATAATATTTACCATACGCATTGATCTATAGGCTTTATAATCTTCATCAGCTGGTCTAATGGAATGACAAGCGGTGCCCCTCAGGGGTCTGTTCTGGGACTCCCGTTGTTTAATATCTTCATCCATGACATAGGTGATGGGATTGAGTGCACCCTCAGAAAATTTGCAGATAACACCAAGCTGAGTGGTGAGGCTGACAACCCTGAGGGATGGGATGACATCCAGAGGTTCTTTGACAAACTGGAGAAGTGGGCTTGTGAAAACCTCATGACGTTTAACATGGCGAAGTGCAAGGTCCTGCACCTGCGTCAGGGCAATCCTCAGAATCAGTACAGGCTGGGGGATGAAGACACTGAGAGCAGCCAACTGTATCCTGGGCTGCATCAAAAGAAGTGTGTCCAGCAGGTCAATGGAGGTGATTCTCTTCCTCTGCTCTGCCCTGGTGAGACCACACCTGGAATATTGCATCCAGTTCTAGAGCTCTCTGCATAGCAAGCAGGTTGTAGCAGATCAAGAGGAGGGCCACAAAATGATCAAAGGCCTGGAACACCTACCCTATGAAGACAGACTGAGAGAATTGGGGTTATTCAGCTTGGAGAGGAGATGACTCTGAGGAGACCTTGTTGTGGCCTTTCAGTACTTAAAGGAGGCTTATGAGAAAGATGAAAAAAATTTTATCAGGGTCTGTAGCAATAGGGCAAGGGGTAATGGTTTTAAACTAAAAGAATAGACATTTACACTGGATATTAGGAAGAATTTTTTTACGATGAAGGTGGCAAAATACTGAACAGGTTGCCTGGAGAGGTGGTCAATGTCCCACCCCTGGAAACATTCAAGGCCAGATTGGGTAGGACTCTGAGCAACCTGATCTACTTGAAGATGTCCCTGCTTACTATTAGGGAGTCTGTACTAGATGACCTTCATGGTCCCTTCCAATCCAAACCATTCCATGATTCTATGAAATCTTTCAAGCACACAAGTCTCTCTTTAGATCAGAAGCAAATTTCAAACCTATGTAATTAAACTTTCCCTACGTTTTGTAAATATGATTAGGTGATATGCAAAATTATTTACTCATTATCTATGGATCAGAAAGGATGCTGGGGTGGGGAATGGTGAGAACACTGCTTCCCAAGGGAAGGAGACAGGAAATTTGTAGCCTGTGGAATATATGTTTGTCTGTGGGAACAAGTATGAAATTACAGCATGTCAAGCAAAACCACTCTCGGGTTAATGGCTTACACCATACAGGAGAGCCACAAATTTAGTTCCCAGCCACTTCTGAAGGCACTTGGTAGATGTCCACTAAGGACGAAGCTGAAAGATGAGAGACAAAGTGGGGGTTTGTACAAGAAAAATGGTTTCCCACTCCATTAACAACTAGGCTTTTGCTCTTCACCCACAGTTCATGTGAATGAGCTCTGCAGCAGTTGCTTGGTTTCACTTATGTAATTGTCAGGAAAGCATTTAATGCAGCAGAAGAAATACCAAAGTTTTCAGAAAGTTCATGAACAGAATTTAGGGATTTTCATAGTTCTTCCACAGAGATGTGTTTTACTACAGAAACTTCAGAAACATGTTGGTCTTTTCCAATTCCCAAACAACAGACATCATCCTTTAAGAATTAAAGTGTTCTTAACTGACCTCAAGACTGCTGTTTTCAGTCTGCTGATACATTAGTAATACCTGTAGATCTTGACACAACGACACATAAGCCAGACACCACTTCATGGAACTGTGCTCTGTGTATCTAAAATGACGACTGACACTTTCAGTGACTTCAGTTTCTTTCCCCTTTCTTTCTTTCCGACACAGTTATTCTTTATAAATCTCTTGCAAATTGGGGAACTCTATTCTGTTTTTCATTCATCATTAAAACAGTAGCACATTCTGCAAAAGGAAATAATTCAGAAACCATTTGTTTCTTTGTGTACAAGTGAATTGACCCATGCCTTAAATACAGAGGATCCAAAAGAGCACACTAGGAAATACAGCACGTGTGCTGAGACAGGCAACAAGAATGCAATAATTTCTAGTTTCTCTCATTTTCAGAAATGAAGGATTTAATAACGTGCATAAGAGATCAAGTGGAAACTTGCATTTTAAGCATGTATCTGCCATTCGCTTGCTGTGTGAGTCACAGTCTATTTGGGCCCTCAGCCTGTAACGTGAGAAAAATAAGCAGTCACTAGCTTACAGTTTACAGAACACTTTGGCTCAGTGATGCATCTAAGAACAAGCCTACTTTTAAACAAATAAATAGCTCTGTTTAGGCCAACAGCTTCCACGTGAAAGTAATAGATTTGCAGTATTCACCTTAGAGAACCTGAAGATGAAGATGATGGTAGGGAAATAAAAAATTTCTCACATTCACAATAACAACTGGAATCTATTGACATCTGCAGTCTCTACAAGAACAGAAATCCCATCCAAAACAGCTACAGCTTAGGACTTCACTGCAGAAAATTTTTCTATACAATGGTAATACACTTCAGAGTAGTTAAATCCAGTTCTAGCACTATTTCGAATCGCTGATGAAACAGAGTTCTGGCCTGCAATCCATTCAGGAGGAGGGAGATATCTATTTTCTTCTTATTAAATTAGAAAAGCCTCCATAAACAGATTATAATCATATATAACAGTATAGAATGCAGTGGGAAAAAGAGTCAGATCCCGTGTTTAGCTTTGGTCAACTGGCATAAGCACAAATGCTCCAAGAAAATCTTAAGTCCATCAACAGAATCACTGAATAATCATTGGGTTGTCAATGTTTAAATTCAATGAACCAGTAGCATACCATGCTCTCTTCCCTATCAGTACATGCATTTCCTTCTTCTTCATCCTGGTTCTTTGTAGATATTCTTGTTTTCTTCTCAAGTAAAGCTCTCTCTTTTCTTCAGTCCATCTGAAATGTCAATAAATGATATGCCATCCCTTTTCTGCTTACACGAAGGATTGTCTTTGCAGTTTTAATTGGGCATTGGCCACAAAGAAAACAATATTGCTTGAGAAGCTGAATTGCTGTAGCTGCACACCCACATTCTTTTAGAGTTGTCTTACAATTGCATGAGCAAAGTTAAATGAGTTTGCCATAAAAGATAATTAAGCTAAGAGCTCCAAACCACATCCATTGAGCAAACCCTATGATATCAGCACTTCTTAGCTGCTGGAACTCCCAAAGGATTCCTCATCCTGGTGAAGGATGACTAGGAGAGAGCATATATGACATAGGTCCATACAGTCAGAAGCAGTGCTCAGAATGCAAATAACTCTTCATGTCTCTTCCAGAGGGAAAAAAAAAAACCACTAAAAAAACCTGCAGACATAAAGAGGTTTCTAAACTTGAGTCAGTACTGGATATTATGGACTTCAAGAGTTTATGTACATTCAAAGAGCAACGAGGTACCAGAAGAGAAGTCAGTCAAGGACTGTTGCATAAATAATACTGCCTCGAGTTTAGGAAGTCCTTGAACTGTGACCTGTTGGGAGTCTGGAACCAGTAGTATCACTACGCAGTATCTTTACCAAACAGCTATTACTCATCACTGCCAGACATCAGGTAATTGTCTGGATAGACTCTTTTTGTCAGACATGATGTGGCCATTCTACTATGATTTCATTTAGCTGTCATCTTCTGCCCCCACTTTTCCAAAATCACCTCCTCCTGTGAGCGCCAAAACCTCCCTCAGCTCAGCCACTGCAATTGTCTGTTGACACTATCAGCACAAAATACACTTTTACCTGATGGCTTAAATGAATTTGCTAGACTGACTTACAGTAGATGAAAACACAGAAACAGTTTTCATTCTGCTGCAGGAATGGTGGCCTCCAGCAGAAGGGCAGGGCACACAGGCGCCAAATCCGTGACAGCACAAAGCCTTAAAAGTAACAGTCCTGTCAAAACAGTTTCTACAGCTACACTACGAATGGCGAAATCCTCTGTGGCTCTAAGGTATAACAGGAGTCACATAACTACCACGTCAAGAGCCTGGTGAATAACGTGGAGTGATTCAATTGACACAGCACAGAACTCTTGTACAACTTTAGAAAAGAAAAAAACATTTTCCATCATTTCCCTTTTATAAAAATTGCAAAGACTATATTCAGGCTATCTCAAAACAGAAGCAAATCTTCAAAAGGCAAAACAAAGCCTTCTAACCCGCTGCTAGTTATGCATTCTGCTGAGCTGGTAGATGCATTCATATTTTGTATTACTGTGGTAAATTCTTTTCTAGGAAACACCAAGAACTTTTCCCCCAACAGCCAAGTCCTGTAATATCCTACTAGGTATAGCTAATCATTTTGCAAGAACGTTGCACTACTCTTTTTTCTTCTCCCCCCCCCTCCCCGCTTCTTAATCCCATGTGCCAAAAAGGCAGAAGAGCTACTAATACATTCCCTTATGTTAACCTTCTTCACAACAAAGGAATAAAAGCAGTTACAAGTTCTAAAGTATGCATTCTTTAATGTTTACAGTATTTCCTTTTCATATTGGCAAATGCACCACTTTCCTCCCTTCTTTCGTCAAAGTATATAGTTTTCTACTGCATTTCCTTTCTCAGTATTACTATTTCAAGAAAATATTTCTGTGGATTTCTACACCCATACCTCCAAACAATTCATTTCCATGTGTCTTGCCAAAAACATCTCCATTAAATCAGTGGTGAAATCCTTTTTAGTAAAAATAAGCTAAGAATGGATCAAGCCTAATCATGATTCAATTCCAAACAAGAAACTGTTCTGTACAACACAGATTTTAATCAAGTTTTGATGTATGCTTCAGGTGATTTTATAGAACTGTTTTACTAATGCAAAGGATAAACTTTACTGATATCCTTCAGACTATGCTCCTATTATATAACTTTTCAACATACAGAGAGTGAGATTTACTAGATTATAATTTTCCCACTAATTTCTGACAGCAGATTTTAAGACATTGGTGCAAGCACGCAGAACGTGAAGAATCAAGTCACTGAAAGCACAGTGGGACAAGCTTCCTTGCAGGCAGGGATGATGTGGTCTGTCAGCTGAGGAAATCCTTTAGTTGGGGCAGGGGTAGCAGGTGTGTAGCTCTACAGTTGTGGAGGCTGTAGTATCAGCCCCCAGCAAATACCAGAGAACAGGAGGCTCCTTCTCCTCCCCAGCTGCCCTCCCAGCAACCCTGGAAGGCAGAACAAAGGAGGAGGTGGAGCTCTGATCCCAACATAAGAGGGTGATTTGTGCCCTCCCGAGGTTAAGAATCAAAGGGCTACCTCATACTCCAAATCACTGAACAACATCCTTGACATTTCTAATACCCATCGTTATTTCCTCATGTGGAGGAAAAACTATAATAACTTGTTTGCAGAAAACTGCTCATTTTCTGCAAACAAGACTTCCACATCTAGAAACTGAACCTACTTCAAAATGCATAAAAACAATATGCTAAAACTATTTATTAAAGATTTTTCTGCAATGTGCTGGACACATGACAAAAGAAGGTAATGACTTGGCTTGGTATTAAAAGCAAATTAATAAGTTATGTATAATTAAAGAACGCTTCTTGTACAGATTGTCCAAGGTATACAGGCATCTATTTGCATTTTTGATAAGAATGTTGCTTTCAAGTATTTAAATCAGACTGAAAAGCACCTGTCCCACTGCACCCTATCATTACATGGAAATAAAACCTCCTAACTTCCTTTAAAGTACAAGTTATTAAAAAACACATCGTCTGAAATTTAAAAAAAAAGTAAGTCCCACCATTTGTTCTTCAAGCTCCTAGGATTAGTAGATTTCCTTGTGCTGTACTTATTTTTATTTTCGTGCATTAAAGGGAAAACTTCTGCTCCTCTGCCCCATTGCCTGGTTTGTCAATTTCGAAGAAACATGAACTCCGCCACCAAATGGTAACTCTTCCACTCATGGGACCAGTTACGTCTGGGAAACCTTTAGTGGATTTTACCGGGCCTGCTGAAAACAACAGTTTTTCCACACAAATGTCACCATCCTCTGCTCCTTAGTGTCTCCACCAATTAGCAACAAGTCTGATGAACAGGTTAAAAGTGTCCAGCCAACCCTCACCACCACTTTTCCCACAAGATACTGTGGGGCTGAAGTGTGGATGTTCATAATTAAAACACTGTATAGCCCAACACTGAAAAAATAACCATTCACATTTCAAACCACCATATGAAACAGCTACTGTTCAGACCAGATGCTAAATGCCTGCAATCTCACTTTAGCAAGGGTCTCACAACAGTCCTCTTAATTTGTCTCCCCTCCCTTCTTTCCCTCTTTTTCTCCCTAACCTTTTCACAGCTGGGGCATTACTCATGCTTTACATAAAACTGTTATTTTTCTGGACACTTTGCCCAGCTTGAGTCCCTGGCATACACTCTGCTGGAAGCTGTATTAGTAGGAAGATAGCAAGTGGAACAGGGCCAACAAACCTGACATGACAGAAGCTGTCACATTTGTGTAGGCAGTGCAGTGCGCAGGATCCATGTAGACAAAGCACATCCGAGAGCTACAGATCAGACCCCTTAAGAACAAAAATGAATATCCCTTCCTCCCTACTGCTACCCGTGAGCCATTTCACAACAGTATTACAGATAAAAAGATTTGTATTGGCTTATGTGAGTCATCAAAAGTTGACCAATGCCATCCAAAAATCAAAGTATTACTTTGTTATTTATTGCATTGTCTTTGTCAAGCCCCAGGCACTTTTTTATTTTCACAACTATTCAGGAATATAAAATCTTTCTCTTTTAACAAATCTGTGGCACTAATACATTTTCAAAATATAAACAAGGAGTAGTATCTTCAGCACAACCGCCTAAACTAAGCTGTGATGTAGTACAAATGCAGCACATTCTTCACAGCAACTACTCTTTTATTAGAAGGGTTGAGACTCAGAGCTCCAGCTCTGTTGTTTCCATGCCTATGGGCAAGGAACACAGGCTGCTGGTTATCAGGCACAGGAAAAGCAAACCATAGCAACCCAGGTACTCGGGGATGCTTACCAGGGCTGGACCTGGAGAGGGGACAGCTTTAAACTGGAAGGGGGAAGATTTTGATTAGACATCAAGAAGAAATTCTCCGTGACAAGGACAGTGAGGCACTGGAACAGGTTGCCCAGGAAAGCTGGAAGTGTTCAAGGTCAGGTTGGATGGGGCCTTGAGTGGCTTGGTCTGGCGGGAGGTGTCCCAGCCCATAGCAGGGGGGTTGAAACTGGATGATTTTTAAGGTCCCTTCCAACCCAAACTAATCCATGATTCTATGAAAAGGTCTCATCCCAGCATGATTACGGTCAGGGTCACTCACAAAGCACGGGACCGGTGCCAGCGCGCCCCACCGCAACACCTGCCGCCGGACCCCGCCGAGGGGCGCAGAGTCCTCACCTGCCGGACAAGGCTCCAGAAGCAGCGCCGGGGGCGGGGGTGCAGGGCCGCCCCCGCGCCCCGGACGCGGTCGGACAGCCCCGGGCGGAGCAGGCGGCTCCCTCGGGCGGCTGTGCCCGTCGCCGCCTCCTCTCCCTCCTCGCCTCTCCCCTCCCTTTTTCTCCCCTAATCCCGCCGGCCCCGCGAACAAAAGAGGCCGGTGCCGCAGCGGCCGTCCTGGCGGGCCAGCCCGCGCCCCGGCCACTCGACCGCGCGGCGACCCCGTCCCTTCCCTGCCCATCCAGCCCCGGCACCCCTCTGGCGCGCTCTCACCTGGGCCCGCGGCGGCGCGGCGGCGCGCTCAGGGCGGCGGCATGGCGCTCCACGCCCCGGACACGGCGGGAGGCCTCCCAGCTCCGCGCCACCTCCTGTCGCTCCCCTCCCCGGCTCCCGCCTTTACGCAATTGGCAGCGGCCGCAGCCCCGCCGGGGCGATGCTTCTCAGACCCGAAAGGAGGCGGCTTGCGCCTCCCGCCGCCGCGGCACCGCCTCCCGCCGCCGGGGAGGAGCGGGGCCGCCCCGAGCCGCACCGCCCGCCCCTCGCTCCGGGCCGCGACTGCTGGCATCGGTTCGCGCTCCGCACTGCGCGGCGCTGTCCGGCGCGGCCCGGCCTGTCCCGGCGCGGCCCGGCCCAACGGGGCTGCGGCCGCCCCGGCCCTCCTGGTCGTTGGGAAGGGGCCGCTGACGGCTCCTGGAGCACCTGGGGCAGCGGCGCTTTGTATCCACAGAGTCACAGAATACCCTGAGTTGGAAGGGACCCACAAGAATCATCGAGTCCAACTCTTGTACCGACATAGAACAACGCCAACACTCACACCGTGTGTCTGAAGGCACTGTCCAAATGCAGCTTGAGTATTGTCAGGCTTGGTGCTGTGACTGCTTCCTTGGGAAGCTGTTCCCGTGCTCCACCACCTGCTGGGTGAAGAACCTTTTCCAGATACCGAACCTAAACCTCCCCTGGCACATCTTCCTACCATTCTCTCAGGTCCTATCATCGGTCACAAGAGAGAAGAGATCAGCGCCTGCTCCTCCTTCCCTTGTGAAGAAGCAACAAACTGCTATGAGTTCTCACCTCAGTCTCCTCCAGGCTGAACAGACCAAATAACTTCAGCCTCTCCTCATACGACTTCCCCTCTAGACCCTTCACCAGCTTTGTGGCCTCCTCTGGACACTCTCGAGTAGCGTGAGATCCTTTTTATACTTGTGGCGCCCAAAACTGCATACAGTGCTCGAGGTGGGGCAGCACCCTGCCCTGACCAACGGCGCTCCTCTGGGCGGCGTGGAAAAAAATGCTAAATTATAGCTAAAATACCAAACAGCGTGAGATTCCTGTGGGCAACAACAAAAAAAACACTAAAAAAAATCCACAACATAAGCGCACAGGGAAAGTATAAGAGGTCCCCGTTCTAGGAGAGCAGCTAAAGGAGCAGGGAGACAGTGAGGGGAGGAAGACACAATGTGCTGTCTCCGAAGGACAACAAGGAGGGACACGCAAACCAGATCAGAGGCAATGCGGGAGAAGAGCAGAAAGGTGCAAGGCAGTTATGGTTACATGTAGGCTTAGTGGGCTGAAAGGGAATAGAGAAGAAAGTTACTTATAGAAGTCATAATCTGGGCAGCCTGACCTGGGAAAAGAGCAGGCTGGAAAATCTGATTCTGCTTTCCGGAAATTTATTTTATTTGGAGTAAAATCAAACCAAACCCAAAAATGTTCTGAATTTCAAGGAGCCAGTGCCTGCAGCTGTTCTACAGGAAAAAGAACATCAATCTGGTTTAGAAACTCAAGAGGGACTGTGAAGTTTCAGGGCTTACCTTTGCTGGGTCACAGAGCTTCAGGGCACCTCAGCCATCCAGGCTGTTACCTTTGATATAGATCTAACAACGGGTTTCTCTTAAGTTTGGGACCTCCCACCGTTTCCAGTACATTGAGGCTGGGCCAAACTCATTACAAATGCAAAAAAAAAAAGTGTCCTGATCACTTTTGAGATGCTTTCAATTAAATAGTTTGGGAAATACAGTCAGCATTTTCCAATATAATTATTTCCTTGGGAAAATTCCAGACAGCTGGAAACCAAGTGATAACTCATTTATATTCCTATAAATACTACCCCACTTAACTTTACTTCTAGTGATTTCTTCTTTACCAGTAAGCATAGCCTGTGTTTTGTTACAGGATGCAGAGACATCTAGTGACTAAGTAATAGACTGCAAATCAACTTCAATTAGTCTGAAATCTTATGATTGTACTATGATCCCTCACTTGCAGTATTCCACTTGGACAGTAGCACTCAGGGTGGTACAACTGCAAACCACTGCACTACAAAATAGCAGTTGCTGTATGCTAGGACCATGATGGAATTGAGCAGTTTCAGGAACTCAAGCGGTGACTGTGCCTGCACAGTTTGAACTTCAGGCTATAGCTTTCAGGACTGACATTCAGACCATTACTTCACTCAGGACAGAGGTTTGTCAGTTTAGACACAAAATGGGTTGGGACAGTTCCTAACTTGCCCATCTCACTAAACTACAGTGAAGGAAGGCCTTAGGTGTATAAATTATGCAGTTGCATCTTCACTTTGATCATGTCTCTGTGTTTCTATTCCTTCAGAATATGCAGTGATTGTGGTCTGATGATTTCAAAATAAGGATGAAGGAAGTCGACTCTTGTCCTTCTGACCAAAAAGAGATACTAGGAGATACTAGGGGCACACTGTTAAGTATATCCAGTTATTATTAAAAATTACGTCTTTTTCTCTGAATTCCAATCCAGATTGTTCTGATTTAGAAAATCTTACTGTTGGTATATTGAGATAAGATAGGAAACATACGTATTTCTTTCCTTATGTAAACCTTTCTGGCATATGTCCCAGGTACTTTGTGGTAATACCTTTTCCACATAGTAGCTGTGTTTTAAATTATTATACTAAACACATGGATTTTTAGTTACCTCTCTGGGAGTCTTAATATATCGCATGGCAAAAAAAAGTTAAATTCCTGAAATAATACAAAGGTGGCCTAGGCTGAGGGGAGGTCTGCTCTTGGTAAAAGCCTGTTCCTATTTTAACACACTATCCTTCAACCAAAGTTAACAGCAGTTAACAAAATATAACAAGTTTAGGGGAGATGACGAGTTTAAAATGTATACTTGGGGGATGGAGAGAGAACTTGTAGATAGGTTTTAGCATATGGTCTTCCCTTGCCCATTGAAGGATCGTGCCTTTTTCTTCAGGTATGTCAAACCAAACCCATACAACTAATTTGCTTTTTACAGATCCATGAAAAAGTGTAGAGAAAGTTATTAGCTAATTCATTTATTATTACTGCAATTAATAAAATTAAAAGGAAACAACAAAACCTGTGTTGTGTGGCTAATACATTCACTCAGGAAGAATGGGTTCAGTCTTTACCCATCTTACACAAAACCCTTTTAAATCAGTGACAGTGACTCTCCTCCCCGGTAGTGGTGGTGACAGGGGACTTGACCTCAAGACTGCAGTATCTGCTTTGGGTGGTTCAAGAATTTCACCAACTTCTATAAAGCTTCTCCTAATGACCCATTACCGAGTTCTGCCTAAATTCTATCTTTTGTTCTCCCCTTCCACTTTGTCTATTAAAAATTTTACAGTGGAGGAACATTTCAGAATGTCAAGTTTGAGGTCATATAAAGGCAAGAAATGAAACCCAGCAACAAAAACTGATACATTTTTAGTGTCTTTTAGATTTTCTTCTCTGTAATCAGACACTGACAGTGAAGCAGAAAAAAATTTCAAAATTCCTGTTGATGAAGGGCATATAGGCTGCATTGAAGGGGGATTCACAAATTGGGTTTTTAAAAGAATGGTTGAAAATAAATGTAAAGAGCAAATGAGAATGGTGTAACTGTGAAGAGGCAGATATTCACAGATGGAAAAAATGAAGGGGGCAAATAATTGAGACAAATGGAAAGAAAAAAAAGAAAAAATCCACAATACAGTAAAAGGAAGCTGTATTTTGCCTTTTATATTTCTTTTAAATTGCAGTCTAATGAAAGACAAAATGCCACAAATTCATATTGCATTAACTTTTAATGTAATCTGAATAAAAGTCATAATTCTGTGTCAAACTAATCCATCCATTCATGTTAAGAAACACAGATATTATTTTCTCATTGTGTTTAGATTTTAGTTCAATGTTATTAAAAGTACGTGACTATAATGCTTTCTGTATTTAAACATTTTTTCCTTTAGAAGGCTCTCTTTGAAAGATGTCCACCTTCCAAGTCAATTCAACATTAAATTTGGTGTGAATTGGGTTGACAATTTTACTAGCAAACTGTAATAGTAAATTTGTGTTGCATTTAATGGAAATATTGATGGAAGCTGATTGCTAAATGAGTTACCAGAAACATAACCATAAGGACTAATGGTCCTGTTTGCTCGTTTGGTAAAGAAACAGAAACAATATATAATACAAACTGTTAGGCTACTCAATCCCATGAGAGTTTGGAGTGCTCTGCTTTTAAGTGAAAAGCCACAGTCTACAGACTGTTACACATCTGTCAGAAATTTCTGATATACAACAGATTATGATACATTCCACACTCCATAAAGCAGACTAAAAATTGTTAAATACCTAATTTCCTACAAATTACTTGGCAGACTTTAGTGAGACTGTTTGGAATATCTATGATCATTTGTGTTCCACCTCATGTGCTCAGTGTACTTGCCTTAAAACTACGCACATAATATTTCTATGCAGTAAATTTATGTCCTGAATTTTTTGGTCTTTATTTTTATCTTAACATACAATGATTTTGGTTAAGACTCTGTGAAGTTTACAAGAAGAGCAGAACTTAAACCACAGATTTCTGATCTGCATGCACATTAGGAGATATATAAGTAAGTCAGACACATGATAAAATTGTGTTGGTTTAATCTTGGAGAAAGACGGAGAGTCTGTCCTCTACTGTAGAGAAATGCGTTTTAAGTCCTTTGCTTTTATGGTTAATCATTACATATCTGATTGAAAAGACAATATGAATATTTTCAGTAGCAATGCTCAGGAATATTACATAATTAAAAAGTATTAGCAAATACCTCTGGAAAATGAACAAAGTTATAATGCTTCTAGATTGTTGCCAAAAACAGATGGAAAAAGTGCTGAAAACTTGTATTTGCTGGTAATTCACTTCCTCCAAGAAGAAACATATTCAGATAGAAATACTTATGTCTTTGAAAATGTATGGGTAAATTGCAACCTCAGGACTCCATGGTAAAAATAATTTCAGTGGCATTAAATCAAAGTTTGAAACAGAACTTTCCATCAAGCACTTGAGGACACATCTCTTGCACATGATAATTTGCTAATGCAAGTCTTTACAAAGATTTGAACTCAACTCCAATAAGAATTCAGACTACAATCCTCCAAATTATACTCTTTTAAAACCTTCTCTAAAATTCAGTGAAAACACACTTAATTCACTTTCAAGAAATGGTGTAGAATAAGGCAGTTATGTAGCTTACCTTGTTTTGTACCAAAGCAATCATATGCATATGTAAAACTGAAAGGGTTTGTTTCCAGTAAATTTTCATTTTTCTGTCAACACAGCATGCCACCAAATGACTGACTGAACCTTTTTCCTTTTGGGAAAGAACAAATAAAAAGGCTAATCACTGCTACAGGAAGAAGTTATCTGTTGTGTTCCCTGCATAGGATATCATCCTGACCTTTTGTTTTTTGAAAAAATAACAGGAATTGAAGTGTAACATATGAATGACAGCCAAATGTAAAAACAAGAAATATTTGTTTGCCCATCAGAAATGTATCCTTTTATTTTCAGAGCTGCATTTGCAGCACTGCATAACATGTACCACCTTGAACAACAGGAAATTCAGTTTGATATATTCAATAATCCTAAAATTCATATGTTGCAAAGTCAGCTCCTAAAACAAGAGCTTGAGGTGAAAGCACAATGGCCATTACAGGCTTTGCATATCTGTTTCTTTAAAAAAGCATAAACTGATATTAAAATAGGAGTCCCTTATACCAGAGCAGTAGTTAGTCTAGCAAAGAAGCCTGTTTCCAACAGTAGCTGATGAGAAGAGATGATAAGAGTATATAAAAAAAGTTAATAAACGTACATCAACACTTAGTACACTACTTCCCTATCTTCCAATGATCTGAATCTCTGTGACATCTCTGTGATATACTTCATTTTATCAAATTCTGTTAAAAAAATCTGTTCCTTTCTCAATTTACATAAGTTCCTAGCATACATGATGTCCTGTGACAAGAAGTTCTGCAGCATAATTACTTCCTGTAAGAAGTAATACCTCTTTTTGTTGGGTTTGGAGTTCCATTTACGTGTTTCATATTGCACCCCATAGTTCTTATGCAGAAAAACCCAGTAATTTCTTATTCACTTTCTCCATGCGACTCCATCACATTCTCCCATAGCCATCTCTTTTCCAATCTAAGCATATTAACAAAATATATTTCTTTGTTTCTTATATGTTAGCAGTTTCATATCTCACCATTCTTATTATTCTTTTGCCAATTTTGCTGCACCTTTTTTTAAAGATAACAGAACCAGAATTGCAGTAGGCTCCAAAGTATGGGCACCTTGGATTAAAAAAATCTATTTTCTTCTTATTCTCCTCTCTCCCCAAACCATCTGTAAAGTTTTCTTGCTTTGTTGGTGACCACTGAATACTGAGCTGATGTTTGCTTAACAGAATTCATTGTAAAATGCCAACATCTTATTTCTGAACAGTAACTGTTTAGAGACCATAGATGCGTACATAAACTTTACTTAACATTTCCCAACAATTTTTAAGTATCATATGCTATCACAATCAGATCAGTAAGTTTTTAAGAAGGAACTGTCTTTCAGCTTAATTGCATATTCCTGTTCTGTATCATTTACAAAATAGGAACAATACAAAAATGATAACCTTTGCAACGCACCAACTCTTTTAAGAAAACAGAACATCATTTCCCTGTTGTCTCCTCAAACACGGTCATTTAATTTTAGACAAACAATGAAGGAAAAACAAAACAGGAAAAATACCTAATAAAGTGTTAAACGTGCTCAAGGCAAGAAATTTCTCAGTGCAAGCTTGTCATTCTTTATACACTTAAGGCTTGATACTACTATTTTCTGCTGACTCCTTAATTTTCCTTCAGGTTCTCTTGCTGCCAACCTATTGTCTCTCTCTTGCTTTTTGGTTCCACCCCCTTACCCCATTGCCTATTATATTATTGCAGCAGAAGCACAATTAATAAGTAAGCCAGATGTACATGTTGGACTGACACCAACATTTTATAGTGAAGTCCTACATACACAAAACTCCCTGCAGCTTGCAGAAGGACTGGGAAAAAAAGAAGAAAAAGGAAAAACAAGACTAAGAAGGACTACTACTGGGAACATACTACATAATGTGTCCAAAACTCAGACATCAAAGATTCCTTAGACAATGCCTGAAATGCTGAAACTTCAAGCTGAGCATATACATATCATAATACCTGTCAGAGTGGTTTTATCCATATCTGAATTAGACAGAGCACAGATGTTATGGCAATGAAAACCTTAGTTGTAATTTAAGCCAAGCCCTGGGAAAAACAATTTACAGTTGGAGGTCTACAAAAAACCCAGCCTTTAGAGATTTAGAGGTAATCACTCCACAGAAACAGACATGGAACAGAAAAGGTTCAGCTGGCTTTACATACCACAGGGTCTGTCTACAAGACTCGTTTGGCCAATGATTTCCACTAAACAAGATGTTTCCTACCATACATTTACATTGTTTACAATCATAAGGAATTGCCAATTGTGTCAAGTTAATACAATAACTAGACATTTCCATGGGCTCAGACTAAAACTCAGGCAAGGCCTAAGCAATGCAGCAGTCTCCCATTGGCCTCTGCTACAGGGATGAGCTTCGTACAGGCTTTGAACTAAACATCCACCTGTATGTGAACCAGATTCACACTCTAATCCTAAGAATTAAGTACAAAGGAGTCAAGAGTTGAACTTGGCAAACAAATACTTAAATGTATATGATGAGAGCTACTCACACTTTCAGAAATGAAGATGTTCTTGAGCAGGACTGGTCAGAACAAGAAGCTGTTTGAGACTGGGAAAATTTGTGTCCTCTTCTTGAAGTGCTCAGCAAGTGGAACACAAACCCTTAGACTTTAGCAGTTCAGCTAACCAAAAAGGCAAAGAGTGGGATACTGTTGTTTCCAAAACCTATGAATGCTTATAGGCCAATTCTCTTGTTTTGCACAAATTATTACAGAATTATAGAGATATTTGTTATTTTACTTGTTATCTAATGTCTAACACTGCTAACATTACTGTTTCAACTCGTACACCTTTCAGGAGATAAAAAATAAATCCTACAAGTAAATTATTTTTGCACGGCAAGGTTGTGTTAGTGGGCGCAGCAGGGTGGCTTCTGTGAGAAGATATCAGAAACTTCCCCTACGTCTGCCAGCCAGCTCCGAGATGTACCTGCCTGTGGCCAAAGCTGAGCCAATCAGTGAATGTGGTAGCATCTCTGCAATAACATATTTAAGAAAGGGGGGAAAAAAAACCCTGTGCCACTGCAACAGCAGCTGGAGAGAGGAGTGAAAATACGTGAGAGAAACAACTCTGCAGACACCAAGGTCAGAGAAGAAGGGGAAGGAGACTCCAGGTGCCAGAACAGACATTCCCCTGCAGCCCTTGGTAAAGCCCATGGTGAAGACCACAGCAAAGCAGCTTATCCCCCTGCAACCCGTGGAGGTCCACGGTGGAGCAGATATTCATCCTGTAGCCATGACCCCATACCAGAGCAGGTAGATGAGCCCTGAAGGAAGCTGTGACTCTATGGAGAGCCCACACTGGAGCGGGTTTTCTGGGAGGACCTCTGAGTCTGGGGGGGGGACCCACACTGCACACACTGCACTCTGTGGAAAGGACCTATGCTGGAGAAGTCCATGAACAACAGCCTGTGGGAAAGCTCATAGAATCACAGAATTGTTTGGGTTGGAAGCGACCTCAAATATCACCCAGTTCTAAACCCCTTGCTATGGGCAGGGATATTTTCCACTAGACCATGTTACTCTAAACCCCATCCAATCTGGCCTTGAACACTTCCAGAGCTGGGGCTTCTCTGGGCAACCTGTTCCAGTGCCTCACCACCCTCATAGTAAAGAATTTTTTCTTGGTATCTAACATAAATCTTCAGTTTAAATCCATTACCCCTTGTCCTATTACTAGATGCCCTTGCAAAAAGTCCCTCTCCAGATTTCTTGTAGGGCCCCTTCAGGTACTGGAAGGCTGCTATAAGATCTCCCTGGAGCCTTCTTTTCTCAAGGCTGAACAACCCCAACTCTTTCAGCCTGCTTTCATAGAGGAGGCATTCCATCCCTTTAGTCATACTCACAGCCCTCCTCTGGACTCACTCAACAGGTCCATGTCTTTCCTGTGCTGAGGATTCCAGAACTGGACACAGTACTCTAGGTGGGGTTTCATAAGAGTGGAGTAGAGGGGGAGAATTGATACAGTTGGCCTTCTGGGCAGTGAGCGCACATTGCCAGCTCATGTCCAGGTTTTCATCCACCATTGATCCAAATCCTTCTTGGCAGGGTTGCTCTCAACTCCTTCATACCCTTGCCCTGTGTTGATACTGGGGGTTGCCCCTACCCATGTTCTGGACCTTGCACTTAGCCTTGTTGAATTCATGAGGTTTTCATTGGCCTGCTTCTCAAGCTTGTCCAGATCCTTCTGACAACATCCCTTTCCTCCAGAGTGGCAACTGCACCGCTCAGCTTGGTGTCATTGGCAAACTTGCTGAGGGTGCACTGGACTGACGCTGGAGGAGTTCATGGAAAACTCTCTCTCATGGGAGGGCCCCCACAGTAGAGCAGAGGAAGAGTGTGAGAAGCCTTCCCACTGAGGAGGAAGGATTGGCAGAAACAACATGTGATGAACTGACTGCAGCCGCCATTCCCTGTCTCCCTGCGCTGCTGTGAGGGAGGAGGTAGAAAATTTGGGAATGCAGTTAAGCCCAGGAAGAAGGGAGATGTGGGGGAAATGTGTTTTAAGATTTAGTTTTTATTTGCTCATTATCCTACCATGATATGATTGGCAATAAATTAAACTAATATACCCAAGTCAAGTCTGTTTTGCCTGTGACAGTAACTGGTGAATGATTTTTCACTGTCCTTACCTCAACCCGTAAGCCTTTTGTTGTATTTTCTCTCCTAGTCCTCTTAAGGAGGGGAGTGAGAGAAGGGCTGTGTAGGCACCTGCTGACCAGCCAAGGTCAATCTACCACAATTATATAGTAGCTTCATGTTTGTGGCATGTCATTTTAATTGAAAAAAAAAGTAAAAAGGCTTTCCCATGTTTATTTTCCATTTTTAGTATCAGCTTACCTCTAATCAGCTTCACGATTTGTATTGTCTGTCACAAGTAACTAGGGAAAGAAAACAGTTTTCAGAATCAGAGAAATGTGATAACAAATCACAAATTGCTTGAAGCCAGACAGTGCATAAATAACTTTCACTTTTAAAACATCCTACTCAATGCAAAATGTTGACTTGATGTACAAACAAATGAATTAAAATCAGATAATGGACACAAATTTCTTTGCATACTGTTATTTTAGATCCTTTCTCATAGAATATCATTCAATTTGAAGCAATACTACCTGATCCATCTATCCTATATAGCAATTATTCAGTGACATGTTGCTAGATACAAGTCTAAAGGATTATTTGCTAGTAATGACCTTTTTTTTTTTTTTTCAAAATGTATGGGTTTATTTGGTCTCCAAAGTTTAAGTTTTGGTTTACCACTCCCTCATTCCCCAAAGAGGGATCCTATTTTAGTTGACGTATTTACAATGCAGTGTCTTCAAGTTTCTTATGAGATACTATATAAATATATTCAGGCAGTCTTAATATCTGCCTTGGAATGCCTGCAACTCTACAATTAAGTTTCAAAATACAGACTGCATATCGACTTAATGACAGAGATCACTGATTGATACAACAAAAGGCATGAGATATGACTCATGGGTGCTAATACTGAAGATCAGTAATCGCATTTTAAAGGGAAATATATACACTTTACTCCTGATTGGGAAAAAAAAGATAAGGATGAAAACTCCCCATCATTGCTGGTTAGTAACATATTCCAATCCAAATCTGGAGTAAAAAAGATACTTGCTATCTGGAATTGCTTGCCTGGAGAGTAAGATTTCTTCCTCCTTTCAAAAGAGTTTTTCTTCCATCCTGGTACACCTGATGTCCCTTTCACTAACCAAATTTTCAAATATTTTCTCAATGAGGAAGGCAGACAGCTACAAGCTTTCCTTTTATTAGTCACTAAAATTCTGACTTTTTCATATGCAGTTGACAACACCTGAAAGTTCACCAAAGGCCTGTTTCCTTATTTGGACTACTGTTGAGCTAGTATTACAATTTGAACAGAACTGTCAGATGAAGACCATTTTCTGTTTCCCTTGGACTTGAACAGGGCCAAAGAATAAGAGAGCCCAGGAAAAGATGATGATGATTCCTAGACTTTGTACACAAACTGGAAGGAATAGAAGCTTAGGAGGAACTTCCTCACAGCTTAAGGCTCTTCTAAATATTCAGATAATGCTAGCAATGGAAAAGCTGCATTTTACTATGGACTGAGCAAATCTAAAGTATGAGACTACTACATTTGACGTCTGGCTGACATTTGGCAACATATTTAATCCGTTTGCAGCACTGAAATTTTCTTTGGATTACAAATGGCCTAAACTCAGAGAAGTCATGGAATTACAGAGGCAAAAATTGTGATACATATGTCAGGGTACCCATCACTTAGAACCTCAGGCATCTACCCGTGACCTCTGAAGCCCCAGCATGCTGGATCTCAGAACTCATTGTGCTAGTAGCAACATACAAGGAAAAGTGCAAACTCAAGCACATTTAGTGTTGTAGCTTCAATATTTCTTTCATTAGCTTGAAGTTGAATTGTTTCCCTTACAGATTCTAGACAGACTCTCTAGAATGCTATGAATACATCAGAATATAAGCTTTCTTTTAAAAATAAAGTATTTTTATCTTCTGTTTTTGAAGATGGGGAGTGCGGCAATACAACTTGTGTCTCCTTTGGAGGTTCGAAACACAGGATGTAGATCAAAAGGATCAGGGTTGGGTTGGTTTGTCTTGGGGGAGAGGGATAAACTCAGGAATTTTTGTGGTCCAACATATGTTTTTAATATACCGGATTGGGCTGGGCTTGAGTTCATTAGTTCTTCTGTGTTGAAAAGACTCATAAACATCCTTGGGGAAACAGATCTCTTAAAAAACTTTACAGAATGCATTCTCTTTTGAACTGAATTCCAAACACACTATCTATACACAGCTCTATAGGAAACTTTTTTAAAAAGTTATCTCATTGATAGTATCATTTCTATTTCACAATGCAGTATTGTCTTCCTATGATTCCACCAATATTGTCTCACAAACATTACAGTCATTAAATAGTATTTTAAAGGACAGCAGACAGCTAACAGACTCTTTTATCTTTGAGTCAACTTCAACCAGTACTCCAACAGTTGAAAAGAATGATGGATTTGTGTTTATAAAGTGAATTAAAAACAAAGAGCATAAGGAATGCCTGATGCCACTGTGAGGAAGCATACTGCAGACATACAATCGTCTCAATCTAATTTTATGCAAACCAATGCCTATTTTGTAACAATTACTATCTTAGTTGATATTTTCAGCAGAAAGGTCAAGCCCAGGAAGATTAAACACATCTTTTTGGGATCTACCAGTTCTGGTCCTTAAGTCATTAACTTAAGGACAGTCAATAGCATTGATGGACTCCTCAAGAAAACATTTAAAATGACAAGGAAGCAATAAGAAAACACTAAACTGCAAGTACATATTTGAAACATAAGTATAATTTCATCTAAAGAGGGCAATATTGTTTGCCAGTTTTACTGCTGGCATAAATAGATGTTTCTATATTCCTAGAACACTCAGATACAGAGCCTGTCTGTAAAACTAAAGACTCTATCAGCGAATCTGTCTGTAACAAAGATTCTTCAGCCTAGAATGTTAGTTGTATTAATGTCTGGTAATTCAGGTATATGTCAGTAGAGGACATAAAGAAAGCAAGCTTTCAGTTGTAATCTGATCTAAAAATACTTTTAAATAATCCATTGTTTTAACATGCTTTTGTTTCACTATCAACAATTGCCTTTTGTTACTGCTTGAATTTTAGTGTTTGATCTTTGTCTCATATTTTTTATTGTTAAAAACAATTCTATTTTATAATACCAAAAGATCTTAGCTCCCTTATGTCTTTTTCTCCTCATTTTTCTTTTTTCTCATTTTGCCTAATCCTGTCACATCATCTCCTCACTCCTAGCATCTCCCCTTTTTCTGTCTCATTCTACATTTTCTGCCCTCCTTTACCTAACCACAAGCCTCTTCTCCCTTATCTGATTTGCAGACCCATCTTTGGGCTTTCCTATTGCCTACTTCCTCCCACTCCATCCCGACCTTAACCTTTTTTATGTTTTTCCCCAGTGGAATTTTTTATTTTTCACATCTTCTCTTTCCTGTTATGTTTTTCCTCCATAAAAGATTGAAGAGAAATTCTTGAGAATAGAGACATGCCTTAGTGGTGTTCTGTTTCCTCTAGCCTTCCGGCTACCCTTTCCCTTGGCAGCAAATCTCCTCTTATGAAAGCAGGAATAGCTGACAATTTGCTGCAAAAAGTCCCTTCCTGTCTGAGGTCCTCTGCGCCACTGAAATGCAAAATACAGCCTGCAGCCAGTGGAGCCTCATCCACTTCTGGAAGATTTCTGGGAGGATGTACTGGCTTGGCTAGTGAAGCACTATGACTAACACTGGTGAAAAAGGGGAGCAGATAAGAATCTGGGGCAAGAAACGGGATGAGTGTGGATCTGAGAGCTGTAGCTAAAGAGCAAGATAATCTAAACTCAGGGAAGGGTTTCCTATATTCGCAGGTGGCAATTACATGCCAGAGCACGTTTTTAATCTTGAGTATTTTTACAGCCGCAATCATCTCAATAAACAGTCTGGCAATGTGCAACTGAGTAGTCAAAAGCCTTTTAACTCTTGAGATAATTTATTTAGTTGTTGCCCTGCTGCTGCAATTTTCAAAAAGTCATTACCCTAGGTGTTTCAACATACAAAGTGGTATAAGAAATTGTCAGTTACAGTGAAGTGTAAGGGAAAAAATCCATTATTATAGATACTAAGGCACTTTCTTTTCCTTAGAAAAACTCCTGGAGTTAAACGAAAGGGTCACTATAGGAATTATCAATGTATATGCACGCTTTTTGTCAAAAATATCACATCAAAGTATTATAGTACATATCAGATAACTTTACTAGCAAGTTAAAGATGAATATTTAAATTACATTTAAATTATATTTTATGCTTTAATTGTTAAAAAAACTAAGTGATTCGGAGAGAATGTTCTCCTTTCTTGACACACTTCCTTCTAACAATGATGATTCTATTGCAGAAATAATATCACCACACACATTCCATAAATGTCATCTCCTTTTGTATGCTAATGGTCTCAAAAGACAGTAAAATATGTCTATAGAAGTTCCATAATGTACAACAAATACTAAATTCTTTATTTATTTACACTTCAGACCTTCTTTGATAATCAGATTATTTGAAAGCACGTGCACATATATTCAGTAATGCAGTTCCTTTGTGCATGCTAATTACTGCTCCTCAAATAGGAAAAAGGACATCTGAAATGATAAAAGAGATAGAACACTTGCTTTACAAAGAAAAATACAGTTAAATCTGCTAGAGGTAAGATAAGTAAGATGATAGCAGAACTGTTCACCAAAACATGAAATGGAGAACACTCATTTAGGAGTGAAATTTTTAGGAGATGGATTTAATATAGAGAAAATAAAGTACTCCTTTTAGAGTGAGTAATGGATTCATAGCCATGGAACAACAGTATCAAGTTCAAACGGGGGATAAACAAATTTGCACACAAAAGGTAAATAGATATTAAAGGGCATAGGTTTATATGTACCCTTCAACATTTCTGTAATTTAGGATGCCAGTGGAATATGAGAAGATCTGACAACAGAGAGTACCCAGGTCTTCCTAAATAATATCTCCAAGTATTACTGTTACATACAAGACTACTGGGACAGATGGACAACTTATCTGACACACTAGGGCGATTTTAAGAAAATTTACTGCAAGGAAGGCATTTATTGTGCATTAGTTGCTAATCTGTTTGTATATGCTGACCCATGTGATACAATTATAGGAAAGAAGCATAAGCAATCCTGCATTTATTATTGTAAGGTCATGGGGCTATTGCAGAAAAACTGACATATAAGAAATTCACGTTTGCTTAAGGTAAAATCTTTATTGTGCACCCATATCGTGTTGCTCTACAGACAGTCTACACAGTGCAGAAAGCTGCAATAATATAAAATTTACATGTGGAAACAGATGTCTGTATATCTCACAGAAGCCTAACAAGAGTGGATCAGCTCCCATCATCATAACCGAAGTGCTTCTTTAATTAGACATAAGTAACAGAAAAAAACCCTTTGAACCATAAAAGGGAAACACAGAAAAGCACTGCAGCCGGTTAAGTAATGCACTGAGAATAACAAACAAATCCTTGGCTATCATAAAATGATTACGATTGACTCCAATGAAACTATACAGTTATACAACAGCTGTATATCTAAGAGTTTTCTGTGTACTGACAGTGCTATTTTGAAATATGTATATTTAAAAGTATTTATCAAATACTTAAACACACACCTATAACTTAGTGATTCCTTGTTACTTATAGAATCCAGTTGTTCACTGAAGCCACACAGTACTAGTTACAATTAAGAACAAGTGATAAAATTTAAATAAAAGAACAATAAAATTACTATTAAACAGACACATTCTCATGAGTGGTCAAATCCTCACATATACACAGAAAGAGAAACACAACTCAGCCCAGAAGAGCTGTTAGACACTGACGAAGCAAAAATCAGAAATAAGTCATAATACTTTGTTCATGCATGAACAGTTATGTTCATATATGATTATTTTTTAGAGTACCTGTTCCCCAAATATCCATGTAAACAATCCTGTTTATAAATATTTCTGGAGAAAGCAAGCATAAATGTCACAGATCAGAGTCATAGACAAACACCACGTGATTTTGTTACTTGTGAACAATGCCTTACATAAAATGCATCTCCTTACCATTACTGTTTGAAAATCTAACATGACTATAAAGCATTGTAACAGCACAATCTGAAATCATCATGGCTTAAATTTAACCTTTACTTAAACTGCATTATTCTGGAGATGCCTCCAGGACCTCATATTCAGATTTGACAGTCATGGTTTTGTGATGCCTTATGCTATCTCTTATGATGTCTCGAAAGAGCTCTAGGTATTGATGAAAAGTGAATTCCAAATTTTCCTTAAAATAGAATCCTCTAGGCTGTGAGTACAGAGCAACATATAAAATACAGCTTATGTATCATCCAAGCTTTTTAAGCTCATACTCCTTTTGCTTAGGAAACATAAATGACAGAATGGCCAACGAACTATTTGTCTTACACACCTGCTATGATGGAACAACTGAAGAGTCCTGAGTTCTACGAGTACAGCAGAATAGACTCATACACTTTCTCAGGACTGCATGTTCTTTTTCTGCCTTCCTGTCTGTCTCACAGTATCACAGTATCACAAGGTTGGAAAGGACCTCTGAGATCATCAAGTCCAACCTATGACCCAACACTAACACCAACACTAACACCAACCATCATCTAAACCATGGCACGCAGTGCCTCATCCAATCTCTCCTTAAACACCTCCAGGGTCGGCGATTCCACCACCTCCCCGGGCAACGCATTCCAATGGCCGATCACCCTTTCAGTGAAGAACTTCTTCCTCACATCAAGCCTAAACTTTCTCTGACGAAGCTAGCAGATTTTATTCAAGCTAATTGCCAACTATAAATGATACTACAACACAAACAGAATTCTGATAACTACATCATACAAATACTTTGCCCTTCACTGTACAGCATACTGCAAAATGGTTGGCTAAATACTATAAAAAGAACTATATATTTAGCACCATCATATGCCATCTTGGGTAGCAGAAAGGTCTGAAAACCACAATGCCTCTTGTCGGCACTTAGGTTTTACTATCCAAATCTTCTATGAATGTGCTTCTAATGAATTAAAACTTCACTATTAACATAACAAAATGGGAGGCCATTTCGAACCAGTGACCAGCACAGTTCTGTTCCTGTTCTGAATAGTGTGCAGCATATACCAAATGGATATTGCAAGCTTACTTTATTGGGGCAAAATCACAATGCATCATATGAGTCTCCAAATCAGTAATGCTCTGAGAAATCTGCTCTCCTTGGGATCCTTACAACTCTTTCAGGTTTAGTGTGCTTAGGCTATGTGACACTTAAAAGTGAATGAGTTGCCCAATCAAGGACTTCTGCACTGCTTAAGATGCTTGAGAAAATCTTGCTCTGCTATTACATGTCTTTGAGGTACTAGATGAGTTACTGATCAAATGACTTAAAATGCTGTTCTATCTTGAAAATTATTTGGATCTTTGGTATAATTCTGTCTTAGAACAGTAGAGTAAATCTAGTATTTACCTGACTCCAAAAGAAAACTTAGGGCAAAAATGTTTGTGGCTTTATGGTTTTGAAAGAAAAAGTGTCCACAGCTTGATTCCATTCATACGGATATACCCTATGCTCTAGGAGGAGACAGGGCACAGAACTTGAGATGCAAAGTGTCTAGCATAATTAGGAAGGAAGGCAAACTGACTATCTAATCTTCAATAACCTCACTTTTATGTCTTCTCTTCAGTGTTGAAGGTCAGAAAACTATTTGCCCACTGTAAGCAAAAAAAATTTGAAAGTGAAACATTGAATTGCAACCATTTGTAAAAGGCTTCATTATCAACCACAAAACCTCTTCTAGGTAACACAACCCTTTTGAGGTCTTCTCATTATTTTGAAGAAGACTATTAGACTAAGATACCTTACTAACACCTCAAGGGAAAAGCTGGTGCTGAGATAATTTTTTAAAGGTCGGCCCCTTCCTTGCTGGCAGAATATTCAGTTTTTAAGAACATTCCTTGCACGCTATCCTCTTCCTTAAAGCATTTTCCTTCACATTTTACCAGAAATATGTTAGAATTTTACTTCTTTTCACAGAAAGAGCGAGCCGTAGATCTTACCTGAGAAATAAAATAAAACAAGGAAGAGGGTATAGTGTAAAATTTATTGTCATCATCATACAATGGAATTTCTTCACAGGGAAACATTTTTCTTCTCTATGGCTGTTCTACTATTAATATTTGCTCAATGCAAACTGGTTAAGGAGTTCCATATGTTAAGAGTTCTAAGGCTACTCATGCTGAAATTTCAATCTTGAGCTCAATGAGCTTTCACACTAATTTTTAATGACTGAATGAGTCAAATGTTATCTAAACTGTTTAAGTGAAGGGGAGCAAGCTTGATATACAGTTACTAGCTCACAAAAAGCGTTTCTACCCCCAAAGAGAATGCAATCAGCTTTTTGGTTTTATTTTATAAACACTAAGTGAAGTAGAACAAGCTTTATTAACTGATTTTATTAAACGACCCAAACCAACCCTATTTCCATTCAGTCTCTTCTGCTGCTTGCCAAGCACACAGGATATCAGTAGTGGTGAATAAAACATTCCTACCATCGAGAATGTTTAAGACCTGTTTCAAGCACTTTTTCTCCTCTCAGGATAGCATACCTATACTTTACATCTAGCTTTCCAGTCTTGTCAATCTTTTCGTAGTAGGGTAGCAATGTTATCTCTGATGACACTATCTTGGTGTAAATTTTGGTATTAGAGTCAGTATCAGCAACAGCACATCAAACAATGATGGTTTCAGGATTAAGAGTTAAAGGGCCTTTTTTTCTCTGTAGCTTTTTTTGTTGCTTTCTGTTGAAAAATAAACAAATGTAGGGAGCACTAAATGAAGATAATGCTTGTAACGCAACAGCTTCCTCTTCTGAGCTGCTGTATGGTGATGGCACACAAATATGTATAATGCCAACCAATCTAAAGGTTGGTATTTCACAAAACCACAGACTGGGTGAAGCTGAAAGGGACCCCTTGAGATCATCTACTCCAACTCCTGTGCTCAGAGCAAGGTCAGCTACAGCAGCTCTCCCAGCATTGCGCTCAGCTGAGTTCTGAATATCTGTAAAGATGGGACCTCCACAGTTGGTTCCAATGTATGACCACCCTCACATAAGGAAAAAAAAATATTTTTTTCAGGTATTCAGATCAGATTTCCTATTTATCAGTGCATGCTAATTACCTATTGTCCTCTCAGGAGCCAGTACTAGGGAAAGTCTAGTTTTCTTCCCTCCCTCCATCTACTCACATAAACAGTTATTATCCTCCCAAACTTTCTTCTCCAGGCTGAACAGACGCAGCGCTGTCAGCCTCTCTTCCTATGACAGATGCTCCAGTCCTTCAACCATGGTTGTAGTGCTTGAGCTGGACTTGCTCCAGTACATCCAATATCTTCTTTATACTGGAGAGCTAGGAGAACTGGACTCAACTTCAGATGCGTCTCCACTTAGAATGCTCAGTAGAGGGGAAGGATCACCTCCCTTGACCTGCTGGCAAGACTCTTCCTAATGCAGCCCAGGATACTGTTAGCCTTCTTTGCTGTAAGAGTGCATTTTAGGCTCATGACCAGCCTGTTGTCCGCCAGGGTCCACAGCTTCTTTTCTGCAAAGCTCCTTTCTGGTGATCAGCCTCCTATTTACACAGGATGCTCCTTCTTCTGGTTCTCAAACACTATTTTCCTTACTTTTGTCTTTAAGATATTAACAATGCTTACAGTACAGCAAGAAAAAATTGTATCTGTAGAGTACAATATTCAGTAGTGAGAGGTACCAAGTAGCTAAGTTACATAACGTCACCCAACAGAAAAAGTCCAAAAGTAAAAATGAAACTTTTTTCCAATAAAATAAACCTCAAAAAGGAAAGCAAGTCTGAAATCAGCCAACAGAAGCAGCAAATTGAACATACAATTCTTTGCTTTAATGTGCTGCTGGCAATGTGAGACAGCAAAACGCATACTGTAAGACCCCAAATTTAGAAGGTAATGTCGTACTTTACATAAATGAAGTTGGTTTTAAAGTTGATTTGCCAAAGTTTTCAGAACTAAAGAGAGTTTACTGTCAAATATTTGTCTCTTCAAGGAAAAAAATGAGTAAGACCAAGAAGTTCACAAAATGCTCTTTTCTTTTTCCCTAAAATAGAGACATTGTCTTGTTAATGAATGCTGAGTCAACTCTTATTTATCATGAGACAATTGCATTTGTAACATAACAAGAGCCCATTGTCAATTTCACAGAAAGGATATTTAAGGGCAAGACAACCACCATGTCAAATGTTTTCCTCCTAGTAGGTTTATGTCAGTAACAAGTTGTTGCCATAATACTAAAAGAAATTTCAACTACTTCAGTAAGCAACTTGTCTGAATAATCTAGGTATAAATTGCAAATCAGAACAAATTAAAAATAACTTGCAAACATTAAGTGGTCCAAAACAGGTCAGAATATTTACTCCCCCAGTGTAATCCAGCACAGCTGCATCTACTGAAGACAAAAAACTGGCAGGCCCTTTGTTGTTCTTCAACAAGACAAAGAAACAAAAGCAGCAAAGCCACTATGCTACCTTTTCTGTCTTTTCAATTACAGAATGCCATAATATTTCCCAGCTTAATCAGATAGTTCTTGTGATGACACTCACTCACTTGCCTGCAATTTGCAATCAGCCAATTTGTATCACTTATCATTGCAGTTCTATGTATTTGTGAATTTCTGAAGAGGACCCTCCAAATGGAATTCATTCATCACAAAGAATGCACTTAAACACTTAATGGTAATGATTTCCATCTAGATCAGAGATAGTGGCTGGAAGGTAGTAAAAAAATGAAATCAAATTGTGTGCAGAGTATGATGTAATAAAGTTGTGCTACATATCTACTTAAGCACACTTCCAATACCAAAAATCTTGGATTAGGATGACAATATTTAAGTCTCATATTACTGTGTCTGAATACTAATCTGACATTCAGACCCAAGAGGCGTACTTGATCAAAAGGATAAACAAGAACCAATTGCTTGCAAACAAATTCAAATTTCTTTCCATTCTACTAACAAATCAAAAAGCACAAGACAAGAAGCTGACGATGATTTTAAAGAAAGCTAAATGTGAATTCCTTACAGAATAATGTTTACAAGCAGTTGTGCAGCAAAAAACCTGTATGCTGAATAGTAAAGAAACAAGATGGGGCATAGGCGTGGGAGGGTGATCAGAACAGTAGCTGCTGGTAAAGAAATGTGCTGATAATTCATAACATTGGGTTACTGTTTTAGTTCTCTTAAAGTGGGGAGTTGCTTATTATTTTGGTACCACAAGCAACTGTTGCTATTTCTTTTTTAGAAAAGAAAAGAACAACAAGAAGTGTGTGGAATATTGTTTACTATTAATCAACACATCTTAATTAAAGTTCTCACAATACTTTAAGCTACATTTAGGTATACAATAGTCTCAATCACGAAAACCAAGTAGAACAGTTACACTACATAAGGCTTTAAAATTAGAAGCACAGTGTGTATTGTTGGAATATTACTTTGCTTACAAATAGGCTACGTATAATTATTTTTCATAGTTTTATTCAAGCAAAATGCATTCAAGAGAAAGGCAACTAAACAAAGTTTACTTTACTATGAGTTAATAGAAAAATGTCAATATTCTCTTCTTGCCTCCCCCTGCACCCCATCCAAGTGCAATTACTATAATTTCCAAACAATACTCAAAAACCAGTAAGCTTTTACACTAAACATCCAAAAGTAAGCCTGGTCAGACAACTGCAAACTTCCAAATTGTTTATCAAAAGTTGGATAAACTTCCAGGTTCTTTCTAATGAAATAGGGCATTTCTACACAATCAATGTTTAAAACTACATTGTTCACAAAGTCTTCTAGGTTCTAAAAGTCTTATGGTTTCAAAGTAGTACTTAGTGGCTTCAGTATCATATGAATGACATTTACTTCACAATTGATAACTTGTGACATTATTTTGGCATGATTAGGGCTGCTAAGAAGATGAGTGGGTAAATTCGTTTAACCTGAATGTTAAGGGACAACACAAGAACAAAATAACTAAAGTAAGACTAAGCACAAAAAATAAGAAAAATATGGAAAGAGATCTACTTTGACCCACTCCCCCTATAACAGGGTATGGGTCATTCCCAATGACTGTCTATTCTTATTACATACATTAGCATTTGCTCAAGTTTCATGGCTGTTACATTTTTACAGAACAACTGCTTAGAGTCTGGGTTTTAATTTACACCTGTGCAACACAGTAAGTCACAGTACATTTTGAGATGTTTAAAAAATATTTATAAACTTGTTTTTGATATGCTAAAGCATTTGGCAACACTTTTACAACATTTGATTTTACATAATTAAAATTTCATACAGTACTCATTTTGTACATAAGAAAATATCCCCACAAAGTAATATGAACTGCCAAGCTTGAATGCATGACCATGTAATTCCAGTTTATGATATCGCATTAAAACCTTCATTAATTATGTTGACAAATCATTACCTGAACATTTAATGAAGGCAACCAAGATGATTTGAAAACACAACCTTCAGGTTTTATGTTATGTATTTATCAAGGCATTCTGCAGTGAAATGAAAAAGCATGTAAATAAACAAAGAAAATTACAAGTTCACCAGTTCATGTGACACAAACTGTTTTAATCTTTCAAGGTACTGTCCATAGAGTTCCACATCATTATGGCCTGCTCCTTCTACCCACAGCGGTTCTACAGGTCTCTGGCAACGCTCAAATAACGCTAGGCCATGTGAAAAGTCAATTACTTCATCTTCAGTCCCATGGATTATTAACACAGGAGATGTTATTTTAGAAATTTTGTCAATGCTGTAGGAAAAAAATTATATATATGAACACAGTGAGCTTTATTTAATCTTTTGAAGGACAACACTGTTAATTTCACTTTTCGATTACATATTGTAGTTGTTTAAATCATTAGAAAATAAGATCTTATCAACGCCCTGGAAGCTACTACAGTAGCACATATAAAGCCTCACAGAAAGGAAAAAAAGTACTGAAAACTATTAGGTTCGAATAACAGAACAATTCATCTAAAAGTAGTATTCATTACCATGTTCATGCAAAAAAAAAATCAAAGCCACTGGACTGATGAAAATATTACTTTAGAGTTTTTCAGTAAAAAAATGCTTGTCAGAAATGAAAGAATTTTAGCACTTAAAGTTTGAACATATATGGGGAAAAGAGTCTTTGAAGTTAGATGCTCAAAATACAAGTAATTTTTTGAGACAAATCTACCAGTCCGTGATGGCCAACTAGTGGCATAGTTCCAAACCACATGACAGGAATTTTCTTCAGTTATGCTCTACTTAGTTTTCCTGTCTTTGCTACTTACAGAAACATCCAAAGACTTGGTTCACAGCTACCCAGATTAACAATTCACTGGACTTGTTAGAATTAGTGATATTACAGGTAACATACAGGAAAACTAATCACTTTAACATATACCCACTCAAGAGGTGAAAAACCTAGAAGACTTAAAGTTTTGTAAACTCTTTCGACCCCCGTTGTTATCCACCCTGACTTTTCTCCAACTGTTTTTTAAACGTTTCTAAGAAATGTCAAAGAATTTGCCCTACTACTTGGTAACCTAGTCTAAAACCTCTGTAACAGAGAAAAATGCATGCAGAATAAAAAAATCCTACAACTTACTTTGGGAATGCATCGAAGCAATAGGTCTTCTTTGTATCAGGAAAAGCTACTCGCATTCCCGAGGTCAGCGGAGAATGAAGAATTACAGCAGCACTTTCATATCTAGCAGCAAGATCCACAGATGGTACTGTTCCTATACTCTGACCATATATAATCACATTTTCAGGGCGGATTCCATACCTAGAAAATTAGAAGTGTTAACAAAAGTGACATATAAAGTGAAACAGACAAAACTGTAACTATACAACAAGGCAAAAAATCCCCCCACATTTCTGAAAATGAACATTTGCTGAAGAGGATAAACTATGAAACAGGAACTGGCAGAAGAGCAAGCAAGTATATTCTATAACATTCCTGACTTAAAAGGACAATTATTTACTCTGTATGTGGAGTAATTCTCTTCTGCCTTCTGCCTGAAAGATACTGAAATATATGTTCATTTTTTTAAATATGAATTTGTGAATATAGTTGTAACTTCTGCACTAGATTAAAGACCTAACTGGTAACTCTAGTGGAACTACAACAGAAAACTGATTAAAGCCTTGCTAGTTCTGTGGTTATCATCAAGTGGAACATAATCAAGTCTGCAAAAACCTGTTCGAATTCACTCTTCTGTTAAATGATAAAAACTGCAAAACAGTAACATTGCTCAGCAATTTAGCAGGACATAAAGCAAGCCCTTATAGACAGTGGTCAGAATATTATGCATAAGCTGAGATGCCTCTTATCACAGTTAACTTGATATGCAAGCTAGCAAGAGTAATACCCTAACTAACCTACAATTAAGACAGCCCAAGAAGCACTACAAAATTAAATTCCAAGCATCCTCCTAGTAAGACAAAAACACTCAGTTTTTCTATAATTAACTGAAATAAACAAAAATCATGAAACAGCTTGTTAACACTTATACAAGTCAGATTTAATCTGGTTTTCTGCATTAGTGTGGATACAACGACCACCTCATTCCTACCTGATACTGGAAAATCCTCTAAGCAGAATGGTATGCTATTGAGAACAGTGCCCACAGAAGTGAGCTGCGGACATATTGATTTATACTAACAAAGTACTCAGTACGGGTTCAGACTGCAAAAGCACGAGCTAAGTTTAATGTCTGCCAACTGTCTATAACTGTAAAAGGACTGACAACCAACTGCTTTCAGTTGAAATGAAAGAAAGGGCAAACACTACCTCTTCTACAATAAACGCATGCATCTTTCCTGTCAAAGCTAGGTAACACCACCCATACCCACACAGGAGTTCTCAAAATGGTACATTTTGCATACCTTCATCAAAGCTAGGGAAACAGAGGTAATTAAAAATTGTCCAGTATCTTATGGATATGGCTAAATAACTGCATGGTAACTGTATATGGTACCAAACACTAAAATCACTAAAGTCTAAAAGCCTCAAAATCAGGAACATTAGGAAAAAAGATGTTTCACGTGTACCAAGACATTCAAATTACCAACCAGCAAAACCCCAAAATCCATAAGTACTTTCTCAATGAGCCATAAAACATGTCCTATGTGTTATATCAGTATGTAATTTATTAATTAAAAAGCAATTAAATTAATTGCAATTAATTAAAAGCAATTAAATCTAGGAAGACTAAGAAAAACAAAATCACGTTTAAGTATCACTAAAATGTAAGTACCCCTACTAGAAGTCACTAAGCACCCCAATAAGCTTTCCAAATAGGGGCTAAAATCCACTGTTCACAGTTAACACTGTGTATTTAACTATTCACCTATTTATTTAAATTGTGTTCTGCTAGAGTTAAACACAAAAGCTGTAAAAGTATTAGCACAGATAGATTCTATGAATGTATCTGGAGTTCCAAAACACTAACACTCAATCATCAGCCTCGAACTACAGGCAAGTCCTCCACCTCACATTCCCAGAGGAAAAAAAAACCCAAAAATTCTGATTATTAACAAAGGTCTTCTCACAGGTCCAACATATGATAATACCATAGATTAAAGCTCTGAAGCCAAAACAGGTGCAAGGTCTTCGCATCTCCTCTGAAACACCTGCGAGCAGCCTAGCACTTAACATTTTCCAACTGATCTTCCAATTCAAAATAATTCAAATCACATTTGTCCATTCTGAAATTACTGTATGGTCTTCTGTTCCTTTCACATGATCAGAACGAAACTCACTTTAATACCTGATACTTTGCATCATTAGTATAACATGGAGTTTATACAGCATGTTATAACATAACACAGTTCTTAAATAAAAAAAAAAAATTGTAGACCACCACATTCACATTTCGTCAGAGAATGTAAGACATTGCACAAAATTATAAAGCAAAACTTAGAAGTACATTCTGAACATATATTCTCTTCTTTCTAATCATTCTTCTTCCTATTTTTGGATCCAAATCCCTCAGCACAGTCAAAAAATCCCAAAAACATTTACTGTATCTAGACTAAAGTAATCTTTCTTTTATCAAGCCAAATTGACTTCACGGCGCCTACCAGAAACTCTTTGTTTTGCACTCTGGAAACTGAAATGGTGAGGCCAATGATCAGAAGTCTGGCTTGGAGAAATCCAAACTCCACCAAAAGAAGCCGCTTGGAAACCACAGAACAACATCTGCTGTGTCTGCCTCCCGTCTTCCCTTTTCTCTTGAACAGGCTTTTGAAAAGCTGATGAAAAAGGAAAAGCCCAACTGTCCCTCAGTTCCTCTCTCTCAAAAGTATCACTGTCCAGTCTAAAATGGAAAAAAATCTTGAAAAGAGAACTGTTGGTGAATCACCTAGTCACAACATTTGTCTGCTACTCCTTTTGACAGTCCTGAAGAAACTCCAAGAAGTCTGGCAGAAAATTATTAGTCCTTTACATACCTAGTCTCTCAGATGAGGAAGTGTCAGATTGATAGAAAAAGTGGCAGTAATATTAATCTCTTAACTAGTGCCTTAGAATTGCAGGCATCTTGAGCAAAGGGAACGTGACAGTTACAGAGCCGCCTGCTCTAGGTAGCTGTTTTGGTGACGAGAGCTCAAAGACATGCTGTAAAAACAGTTGATATCTTTGAAAGCTCATTATGTTGTTCATAGAGGTAATTGTAAACACTATCGTCTACTCAAGTAATTTAGATAACTTCTGTCAAAATAGACAGGCCTCCAGTTTTTTGTCCCTGGTAACGGCAGAGTCCAGGCAAGAAATGACATGCCACTGGTGGCTTAAAATAAGGAGCAAGGCAATAAATCATTCTATCTGTACCATCAGACCACTTGCCGTTATCAGGGCCCAAGGTAACACGGGGTGACTAACAAAGCCAAGTATCCCCTTCTGTGAGCCTACATATGCTGATCAGAGCTAGACAGTTTCTCACAGAAGAGACTCTCAACACTCCTGCGTGGTCTTTTCAGCTTCTGTTAGGAAAAGAACAACTGCTAAGTAGCAATGAAATAGTCTTTTTTTCCCTGTTGTGATGGAATTTCACAATGAGCTGTAGCACAGACTCTTTCACCATTTGCTTTACATTTCTGTCTCTGTAATAAGACCTTTTCTGGGCTTTACTAAACACTTGTCTTAGTGGCTGCCCACCTCTTTCCCACCCTTTCTTCTTCCTTTTTTTTCTCTTAACAAAATCATAGAAGAGTTTGGGTTGGATGATTTTAGTTCAGTCTCCCTCCATAGGTAGAGATATCTTTCACTGAAGCTGTTCAAAGCCCCACTCAAGCTTAATTTGAACACTTTGTATCACTTAAATCCAATATTCATCATATCCTGTAATTTCATGCAAAATACATGCCTGGCTGTAACAAGTGCTTGTTGTGGGGTTTGGCTTTTTTTTGTTTGTTTTTTTTTTACAAAAAACAAATTCAAGTTACCTTTAATAACAATATACCAGCAGCAGCTACCACACTATACTTGCAGGCTCTTAGAGTACCTGCCATTTTGCCCTTGATATACCTGAGGAAGACACAAAACAACTTATCTTTTTACTTCTGAACTACTGATGTTAATCCAGAAGACTTGCTTACTTTACAATAATAAAGTATCAGTAATATCAATCTTAGAAGGATACATTTTAAATTGTACCTCAGACTCACGCTAATGAAGAGGTACAAGAGAGGCTCTAGAAAGACTATTGTTTGTGAAGCTATTCCAACATGTGCATTTAACAAACTGACAGCAGTGCTTGGGGCACAAGGAGCAAGGGGCAACATCCTGAGGGAATTTTCAATGCATGTTTCAGAAACTTTTGTCATCATGCAAATAACACACAAAAGTACAGCTGTAAATTGCAGAACATGAAGTGAATGAACATCCTCCACACCTTTAACTATGAATGTTCCAGGCCACAAATTAATTTCATGAGTGCACAGCTCCTCCTAAACTCAGATGCACATTTTCCTTCTTGTGCATACAACATCTAACATTACCAGAAGAAAAAGGGAACTATGTTCTGTGAGAGGCAAGCCCATTGACCATGCATGTAGCAATCAACAACGGCACTTCCTCTGCCTCTCTCATGATGGTTTGACCTTTTTTAAACATTATAGTGGTACTGGCACATTTGTTTTATTGGCAAGGTTTCTCTTTACGACAAATTGAGCTACCTTCCCCTACCACTAAAAGCTTAAATTCTCTCCAAATATTCAATGTTAAGGCATCTCATCTTCTAGCAACACCCTCCCTGTACTTCTGAATGAAAAGAAAAAAATTAACTTTTGAATTCTGAAAAAAGGATCAATTTCAGCCAACACTGAAATAGATTTGATATTAGTCCCACATTTGGCTGTTCAAATTACGGATGTTATGTCCATTTTGACAAATGAGTCTGATGGTGAGATTTACCCTTCAATTTTTCAATTATTATACAGTCCATGATAAGCAACAATTAAAAGGCTGTTTGGCTTCTTAAATGTAAATCTCATCATGAGGCAACTCATGCAAATCTTGAGGTTTCTGAATGAGCGTGGCTTGCCTTGTAATTGCCTGGGGCTGGTTAAACCTTTTCACGTTTGCTAGGGTGCCATCAAAGGCCTTCAGAAACCAGGACAGCAGAAAACAGGCGTATCCCAAAATGACTCCTGGCATTTCAACACATCATAGCTATGACAGTCAGAAAAAGAATGTCCTCACTTGCAGATTCTATATAGTCCATGCACATGAATATGCAGTAATGTGCAACTTTCCCAAATATGATGGCAATGAATCACCTTGCTTTCCTCTACAGTCAGCATCCACATGGATAGCTACTTCTTCCTGTTAAAATACTCAAACTCAGTAAAGAATAGGGACACAACTCAGGATCTGCATCTGCTGTTTACCTCTTCTGATGTGCTGCCAAATTATCTTTCTATTTTCATTTACACAAATGATAATTTTCACTCACCCTTACACCAACCACTTTAAAGAAAATGGTGTTGGACCAACCTCACCATCGACTAGTTTCAGACTGTTTCACCTTAGGTGTTCCCACTGGACAGTTTTGCCATTTTACAAGATGACCATCTGGACTGTCCTTCCATGATATAAAACTTAAAGTAGTAACACATCTCCTCCACAAGCTGCTGTGTTGACTGTTGAATGAAGCCCACACCAGCATTCCAATTACTCCAGAAACACCTTTTAATGCTGGGTTCTACGGTCCCATTTCTCAAAGCAGAGAATGCAGTGGGTGGCTGTGATCAACCTCCAACAAAGGTAATGTCTTCATTCTTTTCTTTGGCCCACAACAATCTGTAAGGCACAGTTTAAAAGCCTAGGATCCCTTTCTTCTCTCATGCCATCAACACGAATTTCAAGTTACAGCTATACTGCAAACAATATCCTGAATTTGTTTTTGCAGAACACTTACATTACAAAGCATTAAAGACTGTGCCAGTGTAACACTGACAGAACAGGCTATGCTACAGAAGTAAATCAACGCTGCAGCAAACACTCAAAGGCTCAATTCTGGTCCAGATATTCATCAAATATTTAAACAAAGCTGAGCACTGTCTCAGGCCTCAAGAGAATACCTTGGACTGGTAACTAAACTGTGTGAACCAGTATATCCAGTGTCACATGCTGACCTTCTCCTGCTACATTCAGCATTCATACACAAGGATAAGACCAGCTCTATCAATTGCAAAGTTGTTGTGAGGAGCACAATCACTTTTTAAGCAATGGAGAAAGTTCACATTTGCGAAATCCAGAATTTGGGCAGATGGTTCAAGCCCTATATATACACTCTACAGAATTATGTCTTTCTAAAGGCGGTTTTGACACAAAAAATAAATGCAGACAGCAAATGGGATTGAGGTGAGGTCATTCCTGAAAGGAAGAAAGGAAGAGGGAAAAACAGAGAGATGGATTATGTACTTAAGAGATTCCCCAACAACATATTTTCAGCAAAGAACATGTTCAAATGGGATTTTATAATGAACAATCTTAATTTGATTAGGTAAGATACACTATGCATTGTGCAAGAACGGAGGCCAAAATTCAAGTTGCTATCACATTTCTTTCTATGTTTTCAATCAGAAATTCATCAAGGGAAGGAAGAGACAAAAGTTACAAATTAGTTCATAAAACAGAGCCTGTAAACTGACATAAACAATTAAGCTCCAACATCTACTTCTCTTCTGTTCTCTGGTACATTTAAACAATCCTGGCTGTCTTCAATGTTGTTCACAAACCATACTATGTTTTTGGTCAGTGTTACTGGGTATGTCACCAAGTGGCTATCTTCCAGTTCACCTGTCAACTAGAAACCACGGTCACCAGTGCACCTGTTACAGCTCTTGGCTTACAGAACAGATGTCTAATTATATGTCTGCTTTTTGCTATAATTAAAAGAAATGCCAAAACCTAATCTAACAATACAGTATGCATGTTTCTGAATATACGAGGCTGAATACCTGTTTGTCCCCTGTGGTTGTACAAGATTTATGATGTGTTTCCCCCTCCTTCATATATGAATAAAATATGCTTCTTTAAAAAGAAGTATCACACCTTTGTTACAGTGTAAAAGAAATGCAAGACAGTATGTGTATTTGAAACACTGAAGGGAGATAACCCAAAGTAAAAGGAAAATAATACTATATTCATCGAGTTCTAAATTCACTGCAACAGCTACTAGGTGTCAGGTTTTAAAGAGTCTTTACACATGCCCTTACACGAAGACACATCCCTGATACTCTATTATTAAACAGTATGCTCAGATTACAATAATTGAATCATAACATGCTGCTCTGTATTAAACACAGGTTTTCACAGCTTTATGGTGCAAAACACACAATACGATGATAGGTTTTTTTAGTGAACATCTATTCTTATGACTGTATCGTATATTAAAAAAATCCTCTTGTACTTTTGGTACTTGTAACACAAGAAGAATATTTTGTTAAATGGAATAAACCATGGTGAAAAGAAGCTCTCAAATTTTAAAGGGTACTCCATGCTGCATTTATATTGCACCTGGGATTCTTACCAATACAAGAGAATACGTCCAGAGTGTTTCATCTTACTGTTTTATCACCATAAAACTTTAGAATATAGAAATTGCTGAAATAACATCCTTCCAATTTGCATTTTTTTTTTTTCATGTCCAGTCTTAACCTATTTGAGCTAACATCATTGATGCAAATTCCCATTTTTTTATTTCCACCATAATGTAGTTACGGAGAGGAATTACAACCTCTGCCACACATCATATTTTGCTAAGATAAAAACATCTTTTGTCTTATGTAGAAAGCAATTTCTGGAAAAGCTGTAGGTGCTAGTTTGAATTCTGAAAGAAAGGTAGTCTGAACACCATACAGAAATCCATCTTAGAACAGCTCTTCCACTGCTTGTCCCTACAAAAAAACCTAGGTGATGGAATTATCTGAAAAAAACAACCTGCATTTTCTGTCATCCACATCGCACCAGTGGCTCAGTTACTGGGGAATCAATTATTACAGGTTTTTCGTATCTTCTGAAATCTCCAACTAAGAATATCTCAAACTGTGACAATAAGGATTATCTTCTAATAATTCAAGCCTGAAACATATCTTATTAAATTTCATCTCATTTCAATTTTTCTAGTATATCAGTATTATATACTAATCTCCCTCAAAACTGACAATGCCTTCAGTATAAGGCACTACCAATCAGCTTGAATATGAATCCATTAATCCTAAACCACAGCATTTCTGTTTAAACAAACAATGCAGATTAAGTACAACTTGAAAAGCATAGTGTGAGAGAAAAATGGTGACTAATGTCTTACCTTGTCCTAAGAGCCACCCAAGCAGCATCAATGTCAGCATACAAATTCTTCTCTGTTGGCTTCCCAGAACTTGCACCATATCCAGAATAATCATATGAGAATATGTTGCAATTAATCCGTGAACCCAGTCCTATGTAAAAGCTGCTCATCTGACCTAGGTCAACAGCATTTCCGTGTGAGAAGAGCAAAGTATACTTGGCGTTAGGTGAGCAACGCACAAACATACAGGCAATCCTGTTACCTTTACTTGTTCTAGTCATGAAGCATTCAATGGCATCTTTTTCTCTAGAAGAATATTGCCAGTCTGCTCGCTCCGAGAGATGTAAAGTCCAGCGACTACCACTCTCATCACACATCAGTGTGTACGTGGGATCAGGAGGTAAGAATGCCAATTTGGAGGCAATTTTCCCTGGGCATGGTGGACAACAGAACAAGCAGCAGAGTTCGCTAAAGGAAAGGTTATTCATCTTCTAGTCTGAAACAGGAAAAGAGAATGGTATCAGTTTTTAGTTACAATCCTATATATAAAAAGAAAAACGAAAATCTCATGGGAAATGTAAACTTAACCTCTAGAAAATAACATAGCATTTTAGTGGAAACCTTTAAGAAAACATATTCAAATATATATGTAAATTTCTATATATTATCTTATTTGATATTACTAGCTACTTTAGAATACACATGTTATTAAAAAAAACCTCGAAAGCCCTGCCAGATACTAAAAGTAAAATATGATTACCCAGGTAAAGAACAGGTATGAGTTCTTGAGTTTCTCTGGAGGAAATGAAGTCCCCCATCTTTAGCCATTGTTCATACCATTAACACACACATATGTTATAAAGAACAATTAAAATATGTTGCAGCATTCGCAGGATACTAAGGATGTGCAGACCTCTGCAGCCAAAAATCACTACAGTGTTTTTTAAATTCAGAGAATATGTATTGCAATCATGAGTTATGAGCTCTGGCAAGCAGCATCAGCAGTGTGAAAGGTTCATGAAGGTCAAAACTTAGAAGGCAAAACCAAGATGCTTCTGCTGGCTTAGCAAACACTACAGACCTTTAGTATACTAAAATCCTCTCCCTTGCTCTGTATACTGGCTGACACAAATGCTTCCAAACCCTTCAAAGAAATGATTAGCTAAGGTTTCCTGTATATCGCACATCGGAATTGGGATTGTATTAATGATATGACCTTTTTTATTCCGTGCTTTAACAAAAGAATCCCAAACCACATGCTTTATCACAGACAGCTGGCAAATCAATAGAATACATATTACCTATTCAAAGCTTTAGGTAGCAGAATGAAGGAGGGAAAAAAGTAAACACACATATACACCTAAAGCAAGCTAGGTAAAGGCACTGTTGCCCTGAAAAGCAGGCACTGTGTCCTCTTAATCTATTTACAGAAGGAAAAAGGGGGAGAATCCTTTGTTGTGACAATACTTCTTCTCAAGAGGTAAAAAGTGATGAAATCCGCCAAGATCCATGCTGGAAACCAGCACGCCTAAGATTTATACTACCTTCCTTGCATTAAGCATCTGAAATTTCATACCCACCTAAACAACTTCTCCATCCCAATCTGTCTATGGGTCTTAGGCTGAGTTCCTGCTAGGTCACTGCAAACAGAAACACTCTTATATCTTCACGTACCAGCTTTACAAATGGGAACAAAACAATCTGATTTCTGATGTCCACGGGCCCATGTTTTTTCAGAAACAGCTGGGTAATACAATAAAATCTTACTGCGAACTGTAATACTTGGTGATACTTAGAGCCTATTTAAAAGTTTACCCTCTATCTTACATACAAGCACAGTTTCAAACTGCTCTTCAGAAAAGCTTCAAGGACACTACAGTAAGAACTGCTGAATATATGTCATAGAACAACTATCCATACTTTGCATGCGTGAATGGCCTCTTCTGTGTGGTATAATATTGTATACTGCATACAATATTATAGAGAGTGTACTTGTAGAGTAGTAAACACAGACACAGTTAGATACTCTGATAAACAGCATGAGCATTCTTGGCCTACTACTCATCTTTGCAGAGCACAAACCCCTAGTTTTTTGCCAAGGCTGCTACAGCCAAGTGCTTTCTTCAACACAGAGGGAAAACACAGATTCTTAGATATGAGCAATTAACACTCCTAGGAGATGGCAGGAAGGGTGTTCTAATCACCTCCCATAAAAAAGACAGATTGACTTTCAAATTAAGATCCTGAATAAGTGACCATATTTCTGCCAGGTAAAGAAAAAATTGCCTCATGTATTTATGTAATCCACACAAGGAGTCACTCAAATTTGAAACACATCCACAGTTCCCTGACAGATGAGTTTATCTGGACATTAAGTTTAACTTTAGCCTGCAAGTCAGGACAAGAAGCATCAGAGGTCTAAGGACAAGGTCTAGGGATTGGTAAAAGGCTTGGGCTGTCTTATGCACAAGAAAAGCAATACTTTTTTCCTTCTTTACTCCTCTTACAACTGTGAGCACCAAAGAACCCACTTGTTTCACCTCTACTAAGAAAGTTCACATTCACAGCCCAGAGAAAATGCTGTGATGTCTCAAGAGGCTTTTTCTGCAAGAAGTACTAATGACCCAGTATTCAACCACACTTCTTTTTCTACCAGAAAGTACTAAACCGATCTGTTCTGAGTAAGTTTTCCCACCTTTTCAAAAAAGCTGAAGGCCAAAGCTAGATACTACAATTTATTCGGGGGCCGGGGGTTGAGCGGGGGGGGGGGTGGGGGGTGGGGGGGGGGGTGGGGTGGGGTGGGGTGTTAAATATGTGGAAAATGTAGCAGCACCTCCAAAAATGAGGTGTGAGTAGCCCATTCTGCCCAGGAGCAGCAGATTGCTTTATATACCAACATATGACAGCTACAGGATTTCTTACTTACTTCCCAATCCACTTGTCTCAAAGAATTAAAACAGGATTTTACATATTTATAACTATAAACATCCCAGAAACACTATAAATATGATCTCACTCAGAAAATATATGTTATTTGTTGAAGTAATTTCAGAAAATTGGAATTCACAGACAGGGCAGTACTGCAGTAAGCATAGTTAATCAGCTGAGGTGGTATTGTGCCCCAAGATAGCTTAAATGTGCTAAAAATGGGCTGCTGCCACAAATGGCAAATGACTTATGCGGAAGACCATGGCTAAGGTATTTTTTTTTACCCTATACTAGATTGTAGTGTAGCTTTTATATAACGTCCATTTAATCCAACAGAAACTCTGTCTACTGAAACTACAGAGATGTTCTCCATGTAAATCATGGCTACCAATAACTATTTTCTTTAAAATAAATACTTGCTACTTTCTTCACTGAAAAGATACAAGAAAAACAGCAGATCCCTAGCATCACTAACTGAACAAATCTGACACAAAACCACACCTACTCAACTTCCTCAGGAGGTTTACCTTTACCTACATGCAAACAATGTTTCCATTGTACTGGAACTGGTTTGTCATTCATTGTATTCACATGAGTGTGTTCTTAACCTCCCAATCTGGAATGGAACCAGGATGTGAGCGAATCCCCTGGGTGTATAGAGTAATTCTGATATCACAGTTTAAAAGTTCAACAGAATCAGCATTTCAGCCTAGTAGTTATCCACCAGTTACCATAATTTAAGTTCGACTAAAGAAGTATTATTTTTCCTTAAAAAGGTATACTGTTCACATACTTTAATGAGGAATTAAACTTAATGTCAGCCTCGCCCCACCAGTATTTTTAAAATGTTCTTAATGTTAGAAAACATGTAACACAATTTCCTAATAATGCATCCAGCCAGAAATTACTGTAATAAAAATTAAAGGATAAGTCACGAAATTGTCTTCATTTAGCATCACCCAACCTTGGTAAAAGTTTTGCAGATATTCTTCAGAGACCAATTATTTTACTAGGTCTAAAATATAATTTACAGAAGGTGAACAAAGTATCACAAGTGAAGTTGCAAGAAAAATCACTCTAATAACAACAGTATGCTTTAACTGGGCTTACTGAAACTGGGGCAAACCCAATGCTGACCACAAATTACCTTAAACATACAGTTTCACAAATATAGACAAATAACTTTAATGGGACTCATTTGCCTAAGATATGTTGTGAATACCTAAGTTATAGCCCAACACCTCTGAGCATGTATGATGTAAATCTCTGTGCTCATTACAGTAGCCTCATCAGACAGAGACCAATACATCCCAACAACCTTCAACTTGTCATTTCAGTATTAATAAAGAAGCCAGTGCTGTTCTGCAAACACAATTCCTAATGCGGGTAAAAACAGTAAAACCAAAAAGATTATTATAATAAGAAATACAGACATCCTTTAAAATAATACTGCATTTTTATGTAAATTAAGTAGGAAAATTCTGTGGAAAACTGATAAGCTTCTATTATTGCATCAAGAAAGGCTAAGAAATAAAACAGACCCAAGTGGCATCACCCATACCCTCTGGGATAGTTTTTAAAACACAAGACCATTTTATCAAATTTAGGTCTTTTAACTCTCTTATGAATAAAGAAGTAACACAGAATGTGACAAATGTAGAAATGTACACAGGCAGTAACTTCAATCCCTTCTGTGGCAATGAACCTTTTCGTTAAGGCTGACAGAAGAGAGGGGGAAAGTTCCTTTAATCTGAAGGAACACCTCAAATATTTATCTTACGATTTCTGGGATAACACAAATATAGTTTTTTTGATATAAGCAGTTATTCCTGTTCTCTTCCCTCTGCAAATCATACAAGAGTGGCTCCTATTATTCACATCTTCGAGTATTTTACTATGCATTAGCCTCCAAAACCCAACTCTTGCAAACATTTATTTCTAAGTCTTACACTTATGTCAAATACAAATTATTCTAACTGTATTATTTAAATTAAATTACCTATTTCATAGGAATCATTCACAAGAACAAAGTCAAACCTGTAAATTCAGCTGCTGGTTTGTAAAATTTGGTGGTGTTCTAACTGTAACAAGCAAAACACTAGAGTTGTAAGGTTTCGGGGTTTGTTTGTTGGTTGGTTTTAAAATATTTTTCATTATATACTGCTGAAATAATACACTCTAATGTAGTTTCCATCATACTTTCAGTGAGCACAATGCAACCAAAAGTTGAGATCAAGCCTCTACTGAAGCACCCATATTTATTTCAACATCTATATTATATTAAAAATTGAACGGAATGGTACTAACATACTCCAACTACTTAAACAGTTAAAACAACAAAATTTTTAGTAAAAACAAAAAAATCGGTGGCCAATTAAGTATTACAGAAAAGAATTAAACTAATAAAATTAGTAAGAAAGAATACACAATAAGGCCGGAAAAGAACACAGAGGAAACCTATTTAATAATGAAAAAGTCATACTAAGAAATACGATGAAGTAACTCTCTTGAGTAGTTTTTAAAAGAGCAAAACAACCTACAAAACAACAGAAAAACCTCATATCACCAAAACTTCGTTTTGATTAGTTTTATTTTAAGCAAATAAACAGCTTTACTATTGTCACAAATTCTAGCAACATTATAAAGCTTGTCCGTATATAGAGACATTCTTCTCCTGCTGGTTACTCAAAACCTAATGGCACGTTTGAAAGAACAAAGGGAATACAGGAAACTCTTAAAAGAAAAACTTAGCCATTCCTTCTCACCTAAAACAAACCAACTCCCTAGGGATCCCAGACAGACATCTGTGGTATTAAACTGGATTACATGATCTTTTGTATGCTTCAAGCAAGACTGTGCACCAGAGCAAGACTGCTCTGCTAAAGCCACCCGCACACTGACAGGCCTCATCAGTCCAGTGCTTCACTGCATCAGTCCACCAGACACCAATAAGAAGTGACACTTTTAAAACTGGTCTAGCTTCAGACGGTACTAGTTTGTTTTCTGCAGTCACGTATCCTTCTAACTACCTTCTGACCCAAAACTTTAATCTTTTAAATTAATAATACCTGAGAGCAATTTTAAGGCCAGCATCACTCACATCATCAACAGCAGAAGTTGAAGAACATAACAAAAAAAAAAGCTCTTCATGATGAGGGTGGTGAGACACTGGCACAGGTTGCTCAGAGAAGCCGTGGATGCCCTCTCCCGGAAGTGTTCCAGGACAGGCTGGATGGCGCCTTGAGCAGCCTGGTGTGGTGGGAGGTGTCCCTGTCCAAGGCAGGAAGGGTAGAACTGGGCCCCTTCCAACCCAAACCATTCTATGATTCATGAAACACATTAAACGAGGCTCGCGAGAATTAAGGGAACCCTTCAGGTGTCTGTCTACAAAAGGGTCTGCGCAGGAGTCAACAGCACTGGCCCCACGGCGTTACCCAGACCCAGAATCCCACCACCGTTTGGAGAGCCAGCGCGCCCGCTCCCCGAACAAAGGCGGAGACGCGCGGGGCCCACAGGCCCTCGCAGAGGGTGACAACCCGCCCGCAGGGGGAGGAGAAGGCGACGAGAGGGGAGAAGTGAAGCGGCTTCTCCAGCCGCAGCCCCGCCGCCCCGGCAGCTCCCGCTGCCCCCTCGCCGCACCGCCCCTACCTGCGCCCGGCGCGGTGCCCCACGCTTTCGGCTCGGCCGCCGCGGGGAGGGGTGCTGGTTGTGCTGAGTAACGGCGCGGCACCGCAAGTCACGGCGCGGGCAGCACCCCGGGCCCGGCCAGCGCTCGCAGATCCGCCACACACAACGCGCGACTCTCAAGGAGCTACTTCGCGCGCAGCCTACAACAGCAGCGCCGTCCTCACCTCGCCCAGCGACTGCATCTGGCCGAGGAGGTCAGCGGGGCAGGGCCGGCCGCCGGCTCCAGCAGCGCGCCAATAGGGACACGGCCCATTCCAACCAATGAGATTCCGTCTGAGCGCTGGTGGGCGGGAGGTGGCGAGGAGGTAGCGAATCGGTAGCGAATCGCCACGGGCAAAAGGGTTAGACGAACGTGTGCTGGGGACCAGTGGCGAGGCGGCGGGGCGGGGCCTCGGCGCGGAGCGATTCCGGGGCAGTTCAGGCTGCCGCGGGGGCGGCGGGGGGCAATGAGCACGGAGAAGGGGAACGTGTCGCGCACGCGGCCGCAGCGCTACCAGAACACGCACGCTTTCAGGAACGACAAGTACGATAGCAGTGTCCGGCGCAAGGTGGGCGGCGGGGCGGCCGCCGGCGGGCCCTCCTCATCCCCCGGCGAGCAGGAGGGCGGGGAGGCGCCGCGAGGTCGGATCGGCGGGAGGAAGGGTTCGGTGGCGCGAGCGGCCCTGCTGGGTGCAAGGGTGGCTTTGGGGCGGTGGTCTGTTGCTGCCTGCTGCAGGAAGGTCTTAAGAGAGCTGCGGGATAGCAAAGGAGGTCGTGCAGCAGTGGAAGATTTGTTTTAGCGCCGGGGAAACCTTTGGGTCTGTCCCAAAGATTCACTAAGGGGGCAATCGGTAACCAGCCGACTGGGTCAGCTGTCGCCTGGCCCCGCATCTTAGGGTCTTTCCTAAGAAAAGACGTTGTGCGGTACTTAAATTATAATGTGAAAGGCCCTTGTTAAGTTGGAGAATTATGAAAAGGAGGACTGAAATGAAACATTTACTTACTGCAGTAAGTAAGCGTTCCCGGTGATGTTATCCATGTGACTTCCGGAAAGGTGTTTGGTCTTAGAATCACAGAATGGTTTGGGTTGGAAGGGACCTTAAAGATCATCTGGTTTCAGCCCCCCTGCCGTGGGCTTACTTCAGACATCTTAATGTTTTGAGAACATATTTTCAAGAACTCCCCCTATTATCCATATAAATGTCAAGTTTCACCTTGCATACTTTTGGGACAAATTAAAAAGACTCGTCTTTGCTTTAAAGGCTTTTCCAAGTAGTCACATAGAAACGTGTCTTTAGCTGTTTTATCAGTGCTTTTGCTACACACGTTATCATGGTTTGATACTTTCACACTATTGCTACAGAAGACTATTGTTGTCTCTTTTTTGTTTCTAGGCAAGGAAAAGGTAGTGGTTTGCCATATATTCTTGGAACAATGCTTGAACTTGGGTAACATAGTAGCAGTGCGGGAGAGGATGAAGAATAAGCAGTGCACCTGAGCAGTAACAACAAGGAAGTGCCAAACTGAAAGAGATGAATAAAACAAATCACAAGATGAGCATTCTAGAAGAGGCTTATCTGATGCTATTGCTGTTATGTCATTATTCCTTTAAATGACAGGGTTAACCTGACAGAGTTGTCAAAAGAACTGAGAGAAGAGGAGGAAAGTAAGTTAAAGCAATGACACCAAAGAGGGGGTGGGTGGCTTTTTTTGTGGTTTGTTTTGTTTTGGTTTTTTTTTCTCCCCCCTGATCTTGTAGGACTGGTTCTGCAAGTTGAACAGGATGCTTTCCTGGGGCTCTAAGCAGCACCAGTGTTGCTTACTGTGTGAGTCACTGTGTCATCCCTGAGAGGAGAGTATTTTCTTCTCTGGCCTCTATGCACATACACAAAAATACCCTAGAGAGTTAGTTTTTCAGAAAAGTCTTTGACTAGAAACTGAGTTATGACATCAGTTTTGTAACTGAAGAATCACTTCAATACCCACATGGCTGGGCTGGTTTTCTTCCCTTTTTAAATATTTTATATCATATAAAACTGGCTACACAGTACCATGCACTAAAATAAAAGCTTTTTTTTTTAAAAGCTTTTGAATGTAGCCAAGATTCATTGTAGTCATTAACTGTGGTATGGGACTGTGTCTTTTCCCCTCCATTTCAAGCAAACAATTTTCTTTTTCTCTGTGTTTGCCAGTTTGTGGAGATGGCTGAACACAGGGAAGAAGCCTCTTGAAGAAGGTGCTTCCTATTACGGGGTTAGATAGAGTCTGGTAAGATGGATGCGTTTTTATTTGGGCATTGTGTCATGTACAAGTTTTAGCGCTAAGGGATGCAGGAGATCTTTATAATGATGTCTTGGCATAGTTCTGCTATTTCAGAAACTTGAAAATTAAGTGGTCATTAATGTCAGTTTTGATATGGACTGTGCTGAATGGTGACAGTTTTGCATCTCTGTCTCATGTAATCCTGAGTGATCAGATGTACCGCAGGCTTTCAAGGGAAGAAAGGGAAGGGAAGAAAGAGTAGCAGTTTGATAGTTTGATCACAGGGATTGATACAGGAGTGAGGCATTCTTCCTTTCTACCTCTTAGTAGCTCAATAGAGCTGAAGAATACTCAGAGCTGCTGAAAAAGGGTGGATCTCTTGTAAATGACTGCTAATTTTTTTTTTGTTTGTCCTATCTGACTACTGCTATAGTCTGTCCAATGCTATCCTGTCTCAAAAAGCTGCAGAGTGCTTTTTGGCTTAAAAGTTTTATCGTGCTGCATTTGTGCACTGCATTAACAATATTGAATGTTAAATACAGTAGCTTCAGGTGGAGTTGAGGTAGTTACTTGCAGGTTTATTGCTACTTCTCTCACTAAAGCAGTATCTGAAGAGGCACTGAGTTGAGGAATATGGAGTATACTTGATGTTATATGAATATACATTTTATGTAAAGTATATTACATAATTCAGCATGGAAGCTGGAGTGGTTCTAGAGATGAAATCAAATAGCATTCTATGAGAATGTACAGAACTCCATTATAACGAGATGGTAAACCACAAAGTGTTTTGTATTTACACCCAAATGAATGATATCTTTCTCCATTGCTTTCCTCTCATTAAGTATGCTCCAGATGGTAATCTGCATTTTCCCTACAATTCAGAAGTTATTAACTCTGAACCTCAATTTTACTCTCCAGTCAACTACTTCTTCCACTGTTTGTATGGATAAATAACTTGTTTCAGTGGATACACTGCTCGACTGTGGGAAGGCAGTAGGAACAGAACAGGTGAACAGAGCTTAAATACTGAATCAGTGGTGGTGACTTCAGGCTGAGAAGGGAGACAGAGATAACTCAATATGAGTGCTGAAATTGTCAGATAACAGTATTGGAGTTTGGTTAGTTTCCATTCTTGCTGCAACATAGGATAGCTTAGTAGGCTAAAGTCTGTTCTCTAGCCAGCCCTGTTGTTTATTCTGAGTTCAGAGGTGCATTAAGGCCTGGGTTGTAGCCTTTGATGTAGGGAGAAGAGGAGCATAACATCTGTTCTGGACTCTAACCTAGGAAGAAGAAGAGAGCATGCGTGCGTGTGTGTGTGTGTGTGTGTGTTCAGTTCTTTGTGGGGAAGAGGATGGGAATTGACCATCATCCTCCCAGGTGTGTACATATGCTTGCTGGTTACTTGCATGTTTTCAGATCCATGGTCACTGATCTGAAAAAAGTTAACCATCTCTAAACTCTTAAGACTGCTATTTGGAATTTGGCTGTGAGTAAGCTTTTTATTTCATGTATTTTAAAGTCTATAGCAATGAAACACAGGAGGGCCTTAAATGCTAGCTGTATAGTGATCCATCTATAACTAGTACGGATATAAGTAAGGCTTGAAGGCTTTGGTTAAAATGTTAAATATACTTCTCTTTAGAAAGGTATGACAAAGTATCTGTGTAGGAGACTGAATTTAAACTGATACTAAAACAGTATTTGAGCATGTAAAATTCTTTGGGGGACTTGATTTCAGCCTGTGAAATGTGTATTTGACCCTGAAAAGCTGGTGTCTCCTGTCACAGTTTCAAGTTAGTTAGTCTTCAGTGATATACCTTAACTGCATTGTAGCCATGGCTGGAGGTCCTGTGGCATTTCGTTTTTCTGAGAAGTGTAGATATTCAGAAATGCTACATTTAGACTTGTTGATTGCAGTATCATTTCTGCTTCTGAAAAGGAAGTTTATGGATGACATTGATATTGCATTCATTTACAGCAGAATAGACCACTGATGTGTGCTCAGCAGCAGGAGTCTGCTTTCAATAGAGTAAATCAAAATACCCAGATTCACACATAATTAGAAACTTCCAAACAGTCAGTGAGGCGTCTGTGAAACCCCATCATTACATCTTGCTTGTGAGTGATTTAATGCTAGCTTAAGCTAAGAATTATTTTATGTGCCAAGTTAGTAGGTGCATGTGTTTAATACATTCTGAACTGCTTTTGGCAAGTTGTTAAATGATTTAATATTGGGTTACGTGAATATGCAGTGGATGTTGTTTCGTTAATGCAGTTAACTTGACAGTATGTATGCCTATGCATATGAAGTATTTTCTGACTATATACTTTATGTGTATTTGTATTGCATAACTGCAATTTCTTTGGAGACTATATAGACATACTTTAAGTAATGAATGAGGTGCACTTGTCCTTGGAGGAAAGTATGGCAAGAAAACCTGGGAAAGAGACTGAAAAGGGAACTGAGTGTTAAAAAATATAGAGAAACTACTGTAATAAAAACAGAATCTAACCTGTCTGAGTAGTTCTAGTTCTCAAAGGAAGAAGTCCATTTTAGACAATAAGCACTATCACCTCTTTGTGAGAGCTTGCTACCTGCATAAATCCTGTTGTAGAAAAGTTGAAAGGGAATAATGAAGTTGACAAACTTCGCTCAGGTTTCTCCAGTTCATTAGCAAAACTTACTCTCACATGTTTTTTAGTGATTTCAAAAATCTGTAAAAATAGCTTATCCAAATCTGTAATTAGAGACAGCTTTCTTTGCTTCTTCAAGTCTGTGTTGTTTTTGAAGGTGATATTATGCTTTTTTGTGGTTACAGGAAATGTTGTATTTAGTGTAGAAAATCACAGTAAGTTATTGACTTGTTTTAGTAATAGTAACATTTAAATATCAGACTCTTTCTGAGGAAAATAAGCTCTAAGGCAAACACAAGTCAAGATTAAACTCTAAATTGCCCTAGTTGCTTGCTTTACATCAATCCAGCGTTCTCTGTTGACTTTCTAAATCAACAGCCTGGTAGAAGGGTTGTAGAGTCATTGTCTTTTTCATATTCAGACTCTGAGCAAATGATTAACTAAACCACCTCATACCTGAAGTGTCAACATGGAGTGAAAAATTCCTGAAGGGGAGAGTCAGCTTTATGTGTGCGTGTTAAAAGGGGGAAATTAGACTGTAAAAGCTGTCATCTCTCATCGCTTTGTTACCTTCTGAGCAGATATACCATGTGGTTTCTTTGAGTTGCTGTGTAAGATTTGTGGTCCTACAGGTGACGAGGTTGAAAAGTCAGGCATCTTTATGCCTGGATCAGGATTTTAAGTTGCACTTAAATGTGATCCTCATAATTACAATCTAATTTGGTGTCAGAAGACTCTTAAGCAGCGTTTTGGTGATGTTCTTAACCTTCATCTTTGCACTGGATATTTGAAGTACTGATTGTCTTGGTTTATAGAAAGACGAAGATGTCTATTGGGACAATCTCCCACAAGAAAATCACAACTCTTTTGCAATAAATAGACTTTAATGGGGGGGGGAGAAAACTGTATAGCAAAAGATAACAGTTCTCAACTGCAAATATATATATAACCAAACACAAACCCGAACAAACAGCAAGGCTGTAATCAGACCCTTCAAACGAATGCTGTCCTTGCTCCTACGGTGCAGTTATATCTCAAGGACAGCAGGGGTCGCTGCCGCTCCCGGGGGAGGGGTGGGAGAAAGAAAAAAAGTAAAAAAATGGCGTTTAAGAAAAAAGATGATGATCCCGAGGGAAAACAAAACTTATGTGGGGGAAGGACAGTCGCAAGGGACGGGGTGGAAATCTTCTCCTGGCCACTGCGGAGACCTTCCTCGTCTTTCTATCTGATAAGGGCGCCGGAGGCGGGGGGGGGGGGGGGGAAGTCCAGAAAGTCTGCAAAAAAATCCAGCTGGCGCTGACCGCACTCCTCCTCCCTCTGTCCCTCTGAGCGAAAAAGGCACAGTGTACGTGGAGCGGGGGTGACGATCCGTAGGCAGCTCTCCTCAACTACTGCACGCGGAACCAGGTCCTTCTCCTTCCCGCCGCCGCGTGACCGGAGGAGTGCGCCCCGGCAGCAACCCCGCTTCGCAGGTGTCCCCAGTAATGCTGCCCCCCGGAACTCGCGGCCCCCCGGTTCCCGTCCCCCGCCAGTCCCGGTGTTGGCAACGGGAGAAAAAAATCTCAGAAAATTCTGATCATACCTAATAAGCATAATCTAAATACACAGACCAGTTCCAGTATTCACTGCGTTTATATGGGTAATGTAATTGTTGCTGTATGATTGAATTACTTTATTTTTCTTTACTTTGGAGCTTCGTGTGTGTTGTTTATCTTCTAAAGACCTTTTCCAGTGGTGAAATAATGTGTTAATAAAGAGGGAGAACTAATATTGGGGATGAAGGCATCAAATAAGATGCGGGGTTTTATTATTTGAAGCAAAAGTGAGGAAGTTCCTGTAATGTAGTCTTTATGCCACATAACTAGTCTCTTGGCCTTGCTGTGAGATGGAGTTTCGTGCAAAGATCTATATATGTGAGTAACCTGAAAAGACATCTTTGGAATGGCCTGCATTTGAGTTTGATAATAATCTCACAAAAATTAAAAAGAAATCCAAGACTGTATGATTGTTGTGTATTCTGAAGCCAGATGATAAGCATATTGGGAGGGAGAAGAGCTTTATAAACCTCCATTAATAAAAATTATGCATATTTCCTTGTTCCACGACAAACGTTTAGCAGAATTTTTAATAGGATGCTTGTTTGGCAGACTTTGGGTTTCCTTCAGATGAAAGGTGAAAGTAGTTTGTGGCTTATTCTTCTGCACTATTTATGCTGCATGCAGTCCAGAGTGTAGCCTTTTGCATTCCAAGTGTATTACGCATTACTAAGCCTGTCCCTGCATCACTTGGTAACAGCGTTGTTGACCTCAACTGTGATCTCAGAATGTTTTGTTGGAAATGAGGTAGTTACAAACAAGGAAGCTAACTTCCTTTGGAAAGACAGCCAGCTGTCTTCAGCTTAAACTATTGCAATCTTTTGATATTTATCGGGTTCTGCTTAGCAATACTAAAAATAGTTGATCACAATAAAAAACACCTGGAAATACAAATTACAGTGTTTGTATTTTTTCTCCTGTCCTGCAAATTAATGCAGATCAGGAGATTGAGAGGGAAAACTAGGAAGTTTAGGTGAATTTACAGGTTATTAGAAGCTTATTCAGGCTGTGTCACTAAGAGCCTTACTTTGTACTAGTCAAGCACTGAAAAGAAGGCTTATCTCCAGATTACATGAATTTTGAAAGCATGAACACAGTCAGTGCTGACAGCAGTTTGAATTGCTGGCAGATACGTGCTGAGAACTTACCAATGATTTTCTTCTCAGAAAGTTTCCACATTAGCCAAATGTTTGTCTTTCTTGGAAAATTTAACTCATAATAGATGGCTGATTTCAGAACTATGGCTTTCTGTATTCAATATTCAAGCATTCTACAAAACCTACCTTATTTTTTCCTTTTTTAATAGAAGATATTAAGTGTGTATTTGATCATTTGGGAAAAAGTTTGCGGTCTTTTAACTGAATCAGCCAGAAAGGTCCACACCTTCATTTAACTGCACCATGGGAAAACTTATGCTGAATGGTTGAAGTTTAGTAAAAATAGAAACAATGGAAAAGAAGTCCCTTCCTATAGTCTCACTGATAAGAAGCATTTCTTCTCCAACACACATCTTTCAGGATAGAATAGAGTAAGTTACCGTATTTTTAAAGCTAGACTTCTTCTTTTGTCTAGTGTATTGAACTAGAACTTTGTGGAGTAGTAAGAAGCTCTTGTGGGTCATAAAATAAAAAAATTACTTCAGAAGATACTGTATGCATAGAATAAATTTTCTGTTAATTTGTAGAAGAATAACGTGAACTCTAATCCCAGTTAATGCAGAACTTATTCCAGTGAACCTTTAGGTATTCTAAAATATAGATGTGTTTCAGGCCATGTTGGTAATGTAATTTTGGTACAATAGCCGTTTTTAAGCTGTCTTTATAAAGGCACAATAGAATTTTTTTGCTGTATGCATTTTTTTTAATTGTGAAATTTCTAGTTTTAAATTTCCAAATGAATACACACAACTGAATGATAGATCAAGTTGCTGCTGAAATTTTTAGATAGAGAAAAAATAAAAGTAAGTCAAATGTACAAGTATATGTTCCGCATTATGTAAGGTAACTATGTGGTTTGGTACTACTTCCCATCTCAGAATAACTTCTCTTGTACAAATAGTACTGGCCAGTTGGCATCTTGTATTCCAGAGCAAACTGAAGACAAAAGGTAGATGATCTTAGGGTAAACTTTGCATTGTCTTGAAAATACACCATAGTTTAAATGACTATTGTGAGGATTGTATGTTAGATATTTGAGAGAAAAATGAACAACTTTCTCATAAAGGAAGTTTATGATGAAAGAGACTTTAAATAATTTGATTGCAAATAATGTACAGATTCTATTTTATTGTGATCTGACAAAAATTCCTTAGACTACTTACTTAAACTATGCTGTATAATGGTAGCTTGAGCGATAATTAGTGAAGTGTTAAGTCTTATATGTTGTCTTCTTTGGATAAAAACTGCGCATTTCAGGGCTCATTTCTACTTAAATCTGTTTTGTAAAATCCGTAGAGATTAAAAAAAACCTATAATGCCCTATTATCAACAATATAATAGCATAAAAAGTATTACTATTGTAATTATGTTAATAATAATGAAGACTACCTTGAGCGTAAAGACTACCTCAGCACTTTTTCCACTGGAGAAAATTATTTGGAATAAATGTATATGAAATGCTTATTAATATGAAACAAACAAACATGTTTCTGAATGCTGTATTAATTATATGATGGGTAGAAACACTTTCTCAGTTAGATTATACTCATAAATATAGGAACTGTTCAGTGTATCCTTACTGTAATTTTTATTTATTTATTCAGAAAATAAATGCTAAGCTTCATGATGGAGTGTGTCAGCATTGCAAAGGTATCTTGGAGTGGCGGGTGAAATTCAGCAAGTACAAACTACTATCAAAACCTAAAAAATGGTGAGTTAAGATGCTTTATGTTACCCACTGATAGTGATGTTTGTGAACTTTTTGGAAACTCACAAGTAGCAGTTCCTACTACATGACATTCTTCAAATGTGGAGTCTGCAATGACAATATATATGCAATGTTAATTTTCTAATTCATTAGTCTATTGTCTTAAACTTCTGGAAAAAACCCACAGTGGAATAAAAACTGCTTTGCTCTCTTCTGTTAAAATGCTTGAACTGTGGACCTGTAAGTTTCCAAACTGTCAGTGTTTCCTCCTGAACAAAATGTCAAACCTGAGTTAGTTGGAACATGATTTTCCAAGGCCTTGTTACAAGTCAGTACTACAGGAATCTGCAACTTTTGTATTCACAAAGACAATATAGTAGAGAAGTGAGGGGAGGAAGACTTCGATTTTGTCATATCAAGACTCATCACCACTGTTCTCATCATTACTGAGGCCTCAATTCCTTCAAAATGTTTGCAATATATGCATTTCATTATTTCTTATCTCTTTTTGTATATGAATTTATAATTGTAAATGTTTAGCATTGCTTATGTGCAGTTCTGTTTAATGTGTTTTTGGATAAGTACATAAAAAAAGATGAAAAATACCGTAACGTAGTTTACAGGTTTGTGATAGGTTAATTTTCTGAAGTGGATACTCTCTGCTTTTTTTTCCTTGTTCAGCTGCAGATGTTCTTCCCTCTGTGGCTGCAGACACAGCCAGTGTTCTAACAGGGAAATGTTTAAGAAACTTCATCTGGGCTGTGGTGTGTGATACAGCTAGCTTTGTCACAATAGTTCACTTTGTGTTTGTATGGTGATATCAGCTATAGCCTTCTGAAATACTTAGGAACTTCTTGAAGAGGTTCTGTAAATATATGTGTGCAGTTCTCTGAATGTCAGTGTATTTTATTTTGATTTTCAAGTGGGTTAAAAAGGGTGGAATGTTTGTTCATGCTGTATCCCCCACTTATGAGAAATTTTACTTTTACTATGAATCTAGATGCAACAAATATTTTGGTTTTAGTAATCATTTTCATTTCATCCTTTGATGTAAAAAAGAGTAGGTAGAAGTCTTACTGGTTCTCAAAGTAAACATTCTGGGTTCTGTTCACCGCAGATAAAGTTGGGATTTCTCTTTTTTAAAATATTTCTTAAATGACTATATGCATTCTCTTTAAAAGTAATGAGCTGTAGTATATCATGTAGTGATGATTAGGTTCTTTTGCCTCTTTCTCTGCCTACACTCAAAGGATAAAAATCAGGCAAAAAAGCACATACATCAGAGAAGCAGGAAATAGATAAAATTGTTGTGGTGGGACAGCTCCTTATGTGGTATTTTCCGTCATGTTTTTGAACATGTGAATTGGGCTGCAAACTGTTCTAGCACTACAGGTGGTGGTTTTTAGCCCAGACTACAACAATACAAAGACTGAGTGGGTGCCTATTCAGAAAGGATGAGACTTTGAAGATTTTCAGTGGGTGAAGCTTCTAGGTGAAATAAGCACATTATAGACCTTAAAAATGTGTCTATATGGAGAAAATTATTTCTTCATGTCGAAAGTAATGGAAATGGAGGACTTCTCTGTACCTTAATGTATTTTTATTTTTTTAACATCAACATTATGATTGTTACTAGAAACACAAATTCTCTCTACTTTAGTTTTATTTCAAGTATTTAATAATTATAAATCAAATGATTTTTAAAAAAAAGTCTATCCACCTTGCACTGATAGTACCCCTGTTTGATTTGACATAACCTGTAGACATATTTTTAATACTGATGGAACTGATAGAGGAAACAAAACAACAACAAAAAACCCCGAACATCTATGTAGGTGATATCTGGACATCTAGGGTTTTCCTGGGGGAGAATGAAAACCAGAAACACCAGACAGTTCAAGCTTTACTTTTGTCAGATGTGTCCCGTAGCAATTCTTGTAATTTTACATCTTTCTAAGGAATTGAATATGCACATCTTAATAATGAAAGCTTAGCAGAGGCTAGATGAAGGTAGTAGGGAGAAGGTGGGAGGGCTTGAGAATGGGATTTGAGAAAGCAAGTAAAAATTCTGTTTTACTAGATGCTAGTTAGTGCATCTCTTCTTATAAAGGCATGTGAAAACACTTGATATTTTTCTTCAAATCCGCTGTTCAGAACCATGTGCTAAATCTTTCCTGACAGACCTTTAGGTGCCTGAGCAACCAAGAAAGAGTGACTTTTAGCTCAACTGCATTACATGGGATATATAGTTTCAGTTTCTGTTGTTCAAAAATACAAATATTTAGAATTGTCAGCTTACTATTAAGCCATAACATTTCTAAAATCACTTAATCTCTGCAGTTTTATTATCTCTCAAAAAAGAATAGCCCAAATCCTTTACACAGTTAGGTTAGGTTTGTTCAGAATACTGTTCTATGGAGACTTGTATTCATAGAAAACAAAGTCCAGCACTGGCTTTGTTTATGCACTGAGAAGTGCCAGAGGAGAACATGGTAGTGTTTGAATTGAAAGTTTTTTGTTTGCAAAATGTGTACACCTTTTTATACCATATTCTTATTTTCTTTTATAGTTAAACCAAAAGAAGTTACGTATATTTTAAAGTAAAACTTAAGTGAATGGGAAGGTTTCTTTTGTTATTTTAAACATAAAAATTCTTGATTTTGTATTTCTTCCATCTCCAATCAATAATTCTTCCTGAAAAAAGTTAAAGAGAAGGGAAGACAGGCAATGATTTTGATTGTGCTGCTTGTTAAAACACCAATTGTTTCATACAAAACTGGCCTATAACATGGTTCCTCATCTGAAGAGTATGTCGTGTTGTCTTTGAACATGAAATGAAATCAAATCAAATGTTTTCATTTTTCACAGTGTAAAGTGCCTCCAGAAGACTGTGAAAGATTCTTACCATATTATTTGTCGACCATGTGCCACTAGACTAGAACTTTGTGCTAAATGTGGAAAAAAAGAAGAAATAGTAATTCTGTAAGTAGCTCATAGGTTATGTAGTTCCAATACTGCACTGTTTCTTCGCCTTTTAGTAAAGCTTGTTTGGAAACTGCCAAGAAGCTGTTGTACTTTATGCCATATCCTGAATAATCCTGACACCAGTCCGTGGGAGTCATTACTCTCACTTTCTTCTGTTGAAACTAGGGCTATTGATGTTAGTGGGGCTGAACCAAAAGAGTCTGACTTGGATAGGACACTTTATTTTAATATGGAAGTATACATTGCATATCTTCCTTAGGAACAAAGTACTTCAGAATGGATTTCAGTAAAGCACCATAAAACATGTATAAACATGTATAAGCCAATTTACTGTTTGTGTTTTGTCTGTTGTTTGATGATTCCATTACTACTGAACCGAAAAACTCAGCAAGGGCTGATGTTCAGCATAGTTACAGCAAGATGTTTAGCTGCCTTTTGGGCTTTTTATTCTCTTACTAGAGTTTTATCTTTTTAAGCATACTTTATTAGTTTAGTTTGTGACAGTTGGCCAGGAGTTGCTTTGTTGGTCAAACTGTTCATATGTATGGGTTTTTTTCTTCACAGAGTTTCTTTCTGTTACTGTTTTCTATATCCTTACTCTTTAATGTGAAAGTAACTTCTGGTTATTGTCCCTCTCCTCTTCCTCTTCCTCCCACCTCTTCCGCCACCTCCCACCCCCTTCTGTCCCTGGTAGAATATTCTATCCTCCATCCCGTTCTTGCTTAAAAGAGAAATGAATTCCAAAGTGGGTGGTGATAATGTTGTCTTGCTTTCTGCAGGGTTGATAAAGGACAAGACAGAACTGACAGTGTGACTACTAAAAATAGCCAAGAGAACAGTGAATTGGAGGTTGAGCTGGATGTTGGTACAAATTTAAGTAGTACAGACAGTGATGAAGATTCTGGTGTGCTTGAAGAACGATTTAAAATTATGAATTTTGGAAGGACCAATATCTAAATGGTTGAATTTATATGAGAGACTGTGTGCAACCAAAAGTGGTAAACCAATGTTTGCCTTAAACTGCTTTGGCATCTAAGGTCCTTGCAGATAAATGTTGACACTGTGTATTGTGATGCTTATTGGATATTTTGTGTAAATACTTTTTTGTTGTTTTGTATTAAAAGCAGAATTTCTTGTGAAAAGATTCAGAAATTATATCTGCATACATGTAACAACTTCCCATTTCCCTGGAATAAAGCTTTTCTGTATAATTGTTCTAAATTGAGCATTACTCAACGGTTATATTGCACTTGGAAAGCTATATGAAGGTCTAGAATAAATACTGAGTCTTAGCATAAAAAAGGAAGAGTTAAACCAGCTATAATAGTTTGCTGAAGGAAGAACTTGTGACTTCTGTCAATGAGTTTCTGAACTGAGTCAAAATAGCAAGTGGTCATTATCCTTACACCTGTTGTTTCTTTTCTGTGCAAAGAAGGAGGGCCTAAATACCATCACCAGTACAGTTCATGAGCGCATAAGTATGCATTAACAAATTTTTGATCTGGTTGCTACCAATATTTTGAAAAGAAAAAAGTAGAGACTTTTTAGAATTTCTTGTAACAGCTCTCGCACTTTTGCTTTGATGGCAAATCTAATGCAGTTTGCTCTACTATGAGAACACTTGTGCAGTATAGTGACGCTTTTGTAGTTTCTCTGTTCCTGTTTTTCAGTTCTTCCTAGGGGTTATTTCAATGTAGTTTAAGCTCTAGAAAGAACTTAACTGAATTTGCCATAACTATCTATTATAGGATTCAGGATAGAGTCATAGAAATGTAGAAGGGTTTGGATCAGAAAGGATCTTAAAAGTCATCTGGTTCCAACCCCCCTGCCATGGGCAGGGACAACTCCCACTGGATCAGGTTGCTCAAGGCTTATCCAATCTGGCCCTGAACACCTCCAGGGATGAGGCATCCACAACTTCTCTGGGCAGCCTCTCCCCATGCCTCACCACCCTCACAGTGAAAAATTTCTTGCTAGTATATAATATAAATCTCACATCTTTCAGCTTAGAACTATTGCCTCTCATTCTATGACTGCACTGCCTGATAAAGAGCCTCTCCCTAGCTTTCTTGTAGGCCACCTTTCAGTACTGGAAGGTTTGATTTCTTCTGTATTGTCTGCTACCTCTATAAATAAAGCTGAAGAAATGCTTCTTAGTAATTAAGTTGTTTAACCTATGACAATGTACTGTGTTGTTTTTTACTAACTGCATAATAGCTACACATCTGCCTTGGTGTTTTGTCTGATTTGCAGTAGTGGGCATAGAAGAATCTGATTCACAAACTACCTTGTTCAAGTGAATTGTGATGGATTTCAGTTCTGATATTATTCCCCCCACCCCAATGGAATGGAGTACTAAGATGTTCATCACTCAGTAGCCTAAGAACTTCTGATTTAAAGGACAACTTTAGTATAGGCAATAACAGGCGACAGCAACATTTTTGTAATCAGTCGTGGAAGAGTGAGATTTTACTGTTTAACTGTATAAATGTTTGTCCTACAAATAATCCCCTGAGAATCACCTTTTCCTTTTATTATCTTGTATTTATTCAGATTTGTCTTTCACTTTTGTATTGTACATTTAAACACCCTTTTACCTTTTCTAGACTGTTTGTAAGTTTGCATATTAATATCTAAACCATGGGTTTTGTAGTGATCTGTAAGGAATAGCAGTCTGCTTGGTTTCTTTTTTTTTTCCTTTTTTGTGCTGCCCCTCTTATGTTGAAGAATTTGATTCCCATAGATTATTTTAATATTTCTTCCCATGTAGGTCTTTTGCAGAGGTAGATTTCTGCTGTTTTGTGATAACTGCTAGAGGTAAGCTATTGGAAAACATCCTACTGGCCATCTTTGTTCCTGTGATGCATCATGAAGCCACTAAGACAAAGTCTAAAGATTAGTAAGTGTTCAGGCAGTATTCTGTTTCCTTCTGGGATTGCTTATGACATAGTTGTTTGCAGTCATAAAGGACCAGAATGACCCAATCAACCCATCTCCTTTCTCCACCTACTCTATAAACATGTTCATAAGCTAAACCACTGGTTTTGTGATTAAATGTACTGGTTCTTTCACTTAGCTGCAACTAGTAAAAAATTTAAGTAGTTAGGAAGTTTAGGACTTGTAGAAGGGCAATAGTTTGTCTTGGAAGAGTCAGTTGAAGCTGCAGAACACCAAGAGGTGCTTAATGGCAGAAAAGGAGGTTGGAAGTGACTGGAAGTTGGTCCAAAGGTCATGTTGCATTGAAAGGTAAGTCCTCCCAACAGGATAACAGTGATGTCTGATCTAGTATGACATTGCCTGTTGTCCTGTCAGTTGGTGTTGATAAAGGCAGAGTGAACAAGGAATATCCATGCCCCTCCCTCCGCCCCCCCCCCACCCCAAACTGCAAATGAATTGATGGGGGTTTAAGGGGAGTTGAAATTACCTTCAGAAAGGGTCTCTCTGAAGGGGAAACTATAAGTATGATCAAAAGTGAACTTGACTTTTCAAAGTGATATACATATGGGAAATGTTCTTCCCCTTGAAAAATTAGATGGTGGCCTAGCCCTTTGCTCAAAGGTGAGAGGAAATCCTGAAGCCTTAAGAAAACATGTCATGGAACTGGCAGGAGCTGTATAATGAGAAATAAGGGGAAGGGCTCTCTTCTGAAAGTGATGACGCAACCTGTCAGTACTGGAGAAGATCAGTGCCACACACATGACCCAACATGTAGCCACAAAACACAAACGTTACAGAAAGTCCTCTGAAGTTAGCATCTTCGTGTCAAACAACTGATGCTCTGTTTGGAGGCTGGGTCGGCAATTGACACTACAGTTGATGAACCTTTGTTGTGAGTGTGCACAGCTGCAGTGGAGGCTGGCTGGTGTTAGTCCAGCCTGCCTGAATACAGCTTTTGATTCTGTTAAGGGTTAGAAGATATACTGCTGGAAATCATTGCTGCAACTAACACCATGTACAATGGCTGTTGCGAGTCACCTTACAAAACTGCTAACTTGGAGCTGGGACACCTTTGCTGTTACAAGAAAAAGGACTTTGTATTTCATTGAAGACACCTCTAACAGGAATAAAAAGAACAATTTTAATTTTCTTGTTTAATTTTGACTGAAGTTAGAAAATACTTGGAAATTACAGTAAGTTATTTTCTAAGTCTTTTAAATAATAGTTCTGAATTTGAAGGTCTTTTTTTCTGAAGAACTTGAACAGAATTTTGCAGGAGCAGAACTCCTTTGAAGTCTGATTTTTAGTAATATATATAGATCCCAAAATAAAAAAAAATCAAAAGTCATCAAAGAGATATCTGAGATAATCTTTAGGATAGTTACATATTTAGAGTTTTTAATTAAGATTTTTGAAAGATTCCTGCTTCTTTCACGAAGAATAATGAACTTGTGTTTGTAAATTTCAAAAGAGAGAAAATAGTACCACCGTTCCTCTAGCATATTAAGATGCAATTGAAATGATCTACCAAGGATGACTGCTTGGGGGTTTCAGGAATTTAACTGAACATTACAGTATCACAATATCACAAGGTTGGAAAAAACCTCTGAGATCATCCAGTCCAACCTATGACCCAACACCAACCATTTAAACCATGGCACTAAGCCCCTCTTCCAATCTGTTTTTAAACACCTCCAGGGATGATGACTCCACCACCTCCCTGGGCAACGCATTCCAATGGCCAATCACCCTTTCAGTGAAAAATTTTTTCCTAATATCAAGCCTAAATATTGTGGGTCTTTAAGAATACATTACTGAAGAAGAAGATGATAGCTGTTAATAATTAGTCAACTGAAGAACAAAGGAGATGCAGTGATGCTGCTGACACAGTTGGATTCCTGTTAACTGACTGTCCTTAGGAAGTGTTACTGATTCTTATTTACTGTGACTCAACATGACAGTAATTAATTAGATAATAGACTGTCAGCATGTGTAAGGCAGGCAAGCAAGATCATTCTGGTCTTACATATTCTTATCATAGGCTTGAGCTGTCAGAACTTGTCATTATTGAGTTGCATGAGTTTCTGGAAAATGAAATTCCTGTATATAAGGATTTCTTAGGACAATCTGGATTCATTTGCAGTATGAGGAGAGTCCAGTATGGACACGGTACTGCCTCCTAGCATAATTTCTTAACAATCTTCTTGGTCAACATTCACACATATCTCTGAGACATCCTGTCATCAAATATTTTGAAGTACCAGATGATACAAAAAGCATTGCCCAATGATTTGCTTATAGTTTTGCATGGGCTGGGCTTTTCTGTTCTTGTCTTGGCTACTGATAAATCTGTATTGCTCTAAAATAAAACCAGCTTTTGAAAGTTTATAGGACTACTGGTTAATCAGGATAAGGATGACTTTTTTTTCTCTCTCCCTATAATGGTCAACTACTTCGATGCTGAGATGCAAATCGTAGCATTAGCAAGGAAAATAGGAAAATACAGCAGATAATCAAATGTGAGCCACTAGCCTTACAATTATGTATTTTCCTTGTTCAGGAATTCTCATAAATAAACGGATGCTGGCAGAAAATGCAAAATGACCTCTGCTTATAGGAAGCATCAGGCTGACACAGAGTTCATGAGGAAGGGTTTGTAAGTAGCGTGGAGAGCAGTTCTTAATAATCAGGTGTTTAGGGAGCTGGTCGTGCACACTGACAGCGTCTGTTTCACTTAATTTTTCTGCCTACCTTTCACCTGAGAGCTGTTCGAAGATATAACTGTATATGAAAAAGAAAGTATGTTCTTTGTCATAACGTGTAGTGATTTTGTAAAGCAGAGTTCCTAACCCCCAAAACAGTTGAAAATACACTAGTATTTGAAGTGAGGCAGATCTGTCTAGGGATTGGTAATATATTCTGGGACAAAACACCTGTAACAAATTAGAAATTAAATACTTGGCTTATTTTGGGTAGCAGGTGTTCCTATTGAAACCTCTAAGGTTAAGATGATATCCCGCAGGAGTTATCCTTTTTTCCTACTGAAGTCAGTGAGAAAAACATTTGTAATGACAGGGACAGAACTTTTAATTCAGTCATCAATAAGAAGCTTGAATTTGAGGATCTGAAAACAGGGACTGAAGACCGCATCCAACACATTAAGATTTGATCAAAATTTCACATCTGTGTAGCACCTGTGTTTTCATTTGCCTTTGATATAGCTTTGGAAACCCAGGTTAAAAGGTCTGGTGAGGTCTCATAACTAAAAGTGTTTTGAAAGCAGGATGAAATATTTTAATATTTTTCTTAAAAATGCAACACATAAGACCACATATTTGGTACAAAAAATAGATGGATTATGCATGTTCCTAAATGGCAGCAGTACACTTGAAATCTCTCTTTTTAGGGTAGCGTGCTTTTCTGAGTCTTAAGGTTGTCATAGCTATGCTCACTTGGCTTGCTGTTTCCTAAATGCTGTGAGAGCAAGTGTGGCATAGTGTGTAAAAAGAATCTGTAAAGCGTATGCATTGTTTACATGGATGCATAGCAGCAGTGAAACAGTTTTAATCTGCTTTGCTTTGTCTCCTCACTATTTTGTTCCATTTACGATTATTTTCTACTTTGTCCTACAGTGTGGTTCTGTGCTGTAGAAGTAGAAGTTGCTAGTTTGAATAAGAGCTGATACTGACTGACTGACAGCAATAATAGATTACTCCGGGTTATTCCCAGCAGCAGCAATAGAGTTAATGCCAGAACCATAGAACAAACTGCTTGCTTTGAAGCGGTGATGTTTGTGAGATATATGTGAAGTGAAGGCACAGGTCTTGGAGAAAAGGACAAAAATGCCTAACAATATTTTTTTGTTCTAATAGAGAAATGCAGAATAACCCCAAAGCTTCCATTTCCAAGGAAAAAACAAAACCCATGAAATCAGACTACATCTGTTTTTTTAGCAACAGCAGATTTACTATTGCTTGCATGACAAAGGTTTAAAGAAGTCTTTCTCTGGGAACGGCTAAAATATCTCATGCTCAAAGGATAATAACTCTTCAATAGTGGTTCTGTCTTTCTTATAGGAAGGTAGTGATGGAACCTCCCAGAACACACCAAACTTATACCTGTATTATTTGGAGAAAAGGTATGCTATATTCTTTGTGTTATAAAACAGTAGTCCTATGCTCTGAAAAAGACGTAAGGAATTTGGTGTAAATAGCAAGACTGATGATGGTATGCAAAAATGTTCCTATTTTAGGAAAGTGTCACAGTATCACAGTATGACAAGGTTGGAAAGGACCTCTGAGATCATCAAGTCCAACCTATAACCCAACACTAACACCAACACTAACACCAACCATCATCTAAACCATGGCACGCAGTGCCTCATCCAGTCTCCCCTTAAACACCTCCAGGGTCGGCGACTCCACCACCTCCCTGGGCAGCGCATTCCAATGGCCGATCACCCTTTCAGTGAAGAAATTCTTCCTCACATCAAGCCTAAACTTTCCCTGACGAAGCTTGAGTCCATGCCCTCTAGTTCTGTCACTGGTCACCTGTGAGAAGAGACCAACCCCTGCCCAACTACAACCTCCTTTTGGGTAGTTGTAGAGAGCAATGAGGTCTCCCCTGAGCCTCCTCTTCTTTAGACTAAACAGCCCCAACTCCCTCAGTTGCTCCTTATAGGACTTGTGCTCCAGCCCCTTCACCATCTTTGTTGCCCTCCTCTGAACACATTCCAGTATCCTAACATCTTTCCCAAACTGGGGGGCCCAGAACTGTACACAATATTCAAGATGAGGCCTGACCAGTGCCGAGTACATGAAGTGTTACATGAAGGATTAAGCCAACTCAAAACTATGCAATAACTCCAGAGCTATTGTTTTTTCTGTCCACATCAATAAAGAATTTTGTATCTCCACATTCAGCTAGTTGCTCCTGTCACATCCTCATGTCTGAGCTTTTCTCTAGGGTCTATGGAGACAAAATAAAGATGGTGACTGTGTACATTACTTCAAAAATCACATTAGTAGCTGACTGGGAGGTCAAAAAAAGGACTGTAGTGCTCACCTAGGCACTTCAGAAATGTGTCCCTTTGGGCAGTCTTGCATGTGGCAGTCGTTTTGGGCAGCATGTGGCAGTCCACACCTCTCTACTATAGAGGCTGGAATTAAAAGGGTGTGTTGTTCCCCCACTGAGCAGATATGTTTTGCTCGCCATTAATGAGAACACAGTGTGTGACTCAAAAAGAAAGATAAATGTAAATGCCTCTCATCTTCAAATGGAGAGAAGGATTTCTACCAAATATCTTAGAGTGTTCAGGCAGGGTGGCCAAGCCAGTTCTGTCCAATATGTCATTTAAAGATGGGTTAAAAAAAAGAAAAAAAAAAGAGAGAGAGAAGAAAAAGCTTCAAACCAAAACAACACAACACTGAGCTTGTGAGTATGGAAATACAGAGGTTCACATAGCCTGCAACAACCTCTTCACAGTTTGCAGCTGTCACCATGATGTACCTGGAAATTAATCCAAATAATAAACCTGTCACAACTTAGTGTTTATTGCCCCCTAGCATGTTAAATGAGATTTGCAAGCAGGCTCCAAGCAGTAAAATACCTTGTTGCTGTTAGAGTTCTCTCTATTTTCGGTGAAAGTGGAAGCAACTTAAGTGAAACGTCATAATGGACGGTAACTATTATTGAATAAATTATATTGGTGGTTAAACATATCTTCCCTAACTAATTTGACATCAAAGTAGTCCACTGGGCTTCATGTTTGACTTCTTTCAGTGGAGAGTTGGTGGTTTATTTGTGTGTGTGTTTTTATTTACAAGCATGCTTTGCCAAACTTTACAGAGATATGGATGCCCAATCTGTGTGGTAGTTGCTGTTCCAGAGTATGCTGCATAAATTAGGACAGATGGATGAGATCACAGGAGCTATGTGGCCATCAAGAGACTAGCAGCAGAACCCAAACTCTTACATCCTACTAAAATACCTTACCCATTTGATTTTGCTGCCCATCATGTACGCACAATACACAAATGAGAGGTATGAACTTGAAACTAAACTGAGAATCTTAAGAAAAAGCACTATTTCTTTTTTTTTTTCACTTAATAAATGTGGAAGAAAGAAAACCACGCTGAAAAAAACCCTTGTGTTCATTAATCAGCACATTTGTTTGCCAGTGACACACGGCAACTGGTGAAAAAACATGCAGGCAGTTCTGGTGCCGCTTTTACTGACAGCCTCGTTTCTCTTTTTAAAAAGCTCCCTTATAACACCAGGTGTCACTGTAACAAAGTGAAAACGATGGCTTGAAAGTTGGCGATACCCTGTGTGGTGATAATGGATTTAAAACCCATCAGCGGCCTCAGGGCTCCAGGTTGGTTATCTGGAAGGTGCTTTGTTATCATACCCCTGAAATGCTGGCCAGTTTCTATCTCACACAAATGCAACTGATCTGTGCAGGAAGCTGCAGCCCAAATGATCTGCACTTCAATCGCAGACACCTGAGCTGGGAATTCTGCTTTTAGGGAAAGCTTAAAAGGCTGTGCTTCCCAGTCTAGCCTCCACACCTGCAGCTGCAATACCACAAGTATGCAAAGTCAGTGCTAACATGCTCATTCAGTACTCTGGCCCCCTATCATGGGAATTAATAAAAACCAAACCACATATCAATCCCACCAAAGAAAGGATTACACATTGATATATTAAGCTCAGCTCACAAATATCCTCAACAGTCCTGGAAACCTGTTTATGAGAGAAAGAAGCCTGAAAATAAAAAACATTGCCACCAAATGACATTTCACCCAGATCACCTTTTTCAGCAGCAGCTTCTCAGGAGCACCCCTGAGCCGCTAGTTGGAAGAGCCTCAAAGTAGGTGTGTATCAGGGCCAAAAAAATTTTTACTCTTCAGTTAGCTGAGAACAAGAGCAGATTTGAAAATTAGTTTGGCTTCCTGTGTTTTTCCCCACCTTAATCAGTTTAGACATAGCAAACAGCTGAATGCCCACACAGCTACTTGCTCTCTTCTCTCTCCCACAACACAGGAGAAAGTAAAAGGAAGGTGAGGAGACTTGTGGATTGTGGATTGAGATGACAGCTTAATAGAGACAGCAAAAGCTGCACATACAAGCAAAGCAAAAAGAGGAATTCACTCACGACTTCCTGAGGACAAGTAGATGTTTGGTGGCTCCTTAGAGACCAAGGCTTTATCATGCATAACATTTACTTGAGAAGACAGACACCATTAAACATCCCCCTCTCCTTCTCCTTTCCCTCAGCTTTTATTGCTGAGCACAACGTCATATGGTATTGGGTATCCATTTGGCCGATTCAGGTCAACTGTCCTGGCTGTGTCCCACCCCCCCTCCTAGCCTCCTGCCCACTCTTGGCAAGGGCAGAGAGTGAAAGAGAGAGAGCCCTGACTCTGCGAGCACTGTCCAGCAACAGCCAAAACATGGGAGTGCTATCAACATTCTTTTGATGCAAAGCTTGGCACCATATGCGCTGCTGTGGAGAAAGTCAACCCTATCCCAGCCAGACCCAGTGAGCACTGCTTTCTGAATTGTCTCAGTGTTTAAGCAATCTCATGTCTGAGTGCCAAAAATAAAAAATGTAAAATTGTTGATACAGGCCTTTCTAGGCACAGATTGAACAAATTTGTAAGAAATACACATAAGTATACACATAGGGATACATATGCATCAATCTGATGAAATGTTTGCCTCTCACTAAAAGTTAGTTGCTGTATTTACTAAAGGGTAAAATGCATGATAATCAACTATTTTCTTGGAAAAAAGACCCAAACCTGTATTTTTAAAAAAATCAATATCTTTTTCATTAGTAAGGCATTTGAAAACTTTGGAAAAAAATGCCTATGAGGTGCTGGATATTCAGAATTTATGTATTTGGAATGAAAGAGGGACATTTGAGTTTGTGGAGAGCTGGTAGTTTGTCTTTTCCTCTTTGGGAGGTTCCTGGATCACTTCACTTTACAGATGTTTGTGTTCTGGAGAAGTTTTAACATGAGGATGGTCATGAGCAAAGCAAGTTATAATCATAAGTGCTTGGAAATAGAAATGTAGAAACTACTTATCGGCCACTGCTGAGAACATAAGACTTCTTTTATTCCTTTCACAATTCATTTCATACTCTGATATTCATAACTGGCAGTTAACAATGTGCATAAAAGCATTCAGATCCACATCAGCATGTTGTTGTAAAGGCTTGTATTAAAGGCTTGTATAGTACTTCATAGAGCAGCACTGCATAAGATTTTTGTTCTAGGACCTCTGTAGGGTTTTCTGAGAATTATGGAATTGCTCGTTTGTCTTGGTTCAAACCTAGACTGTATAAAAATAGATGGCAGTTTTGCCACTGAATCTAATGGTCTCTGGAGCTGTCATTATTAAATTTATACTGTGCTAATGATGATTTTGGCTATGAAGCCTGCAGTTGCAGGCACTTAGAATAAAACTTTTTTCTGCTGTGAAGGCCTCCTGTGATGATTCACAAGTGTCATTGCTTACAAACAGTAATGACCTTGTTTTTCCAAACTGGTCACACAGAAACTTCTTTGAAAAGCATATCAGTATCTATTTCTAAAGTGAAGTTTTCTTGTTGGAGAGACTATTGTTCCAGAGGGTGTCTCAACTCAGGTTGATTTGGGGGTAAAAGTCTTGCCAACCCAATAAACTGATGTAACCTCTTTTCATCCTTGAAGTGAATTCTTTAACCCGAATCTCAGGAAACTTGATCTGAAGGATCCATCTTCTAATGGTGTAAGACTTGGGGGCAGAGAGGAATTAGATAAGATGGCTAGAAGCCATGCTTCTGTTTTTCTAGACCTTTCCTGAGGAGTGGGAGCACGAAATATTTCGAACAGGGAGAACATCCCCCATGTTGCTGTCCAGACTGCCCCAACATCCCCATGTGCTACCCAGTGGCCACAATGTACACAGCTTTACATAGTCACAACAATCCCTCAGTCTCCAGTTAGAGCACTTTCAATGACAAGATACTTGACTGCTTTTTGCTTTTGAGGGTATTTTGTGCACTGAAAGCAAACCAGATCAAATTTAACAGGATCAGTTAAATTGTCCCTAAATTCCTCTTCTTTTTTTTTTCTTGTGATCTTACACCATTTCTATGGTTACAGCAGAACAGTCTATATTTAAAACATAACACTGGGGGTGGGCATCAGAAAAGTATTTGTAATTGAACCATTATAGGTAAAGTCTAAGAGTTACTCAAAATAAACAATACATTTTTTGTTGTTTGACTATTTAAGGGAGATAGCACAGACAAAAAGTTCATTTTTATTCTCAATTTATGCAATGAATCACCTGCCTTGACTGCAGTAAATGTGGTGACTGGATTAGCTATACCAGCAGTGTTCAGCGGTCAAGAACTCTTCCTTTATGTAATTGAAATAATAAAGTCTCAAAATCAAATATCAGGTCACAATCATAACTAGTGATGTCACCAGATTTGTACCATGAATTACAATGCACACATTAATTAAAGACCAAATCAAAATCATGAAATGAAAACACACAGTAAAGTTACAGCTTTCACAATGCAGTCTTTATTTAATGCTAGTAACAATTGAATGTACAAACAAAATTATTATTAAAATGGTTCAAAATTAGTATGTGTTTTCACAGAAAAAAAATATTGGATAATCTAAGTAGGTATATGCCTAGTGCTTTTTAAAATGGATGAAGCAGTGCCTAGGTCTCTATTAAATGCTGAAAGCAGGTTCTTCTCAAGGAGTATTTGAATTTGATCCACAGTGCTTCCTGTGTTGCAAATGGCATTACAGTAAAGGATACAGGTCATCACATAAGTAAACTGTACATGTCACAAAACATTGTTATCTTAAGTGCATGAAGATGGAGCGAGTTATGTTTTGAAAGTGGTGTAATATAACTTTCTAGGAACTGGATGTAACAGGAAGATAATGTCTCTCTGCAAGTTCTACTGGTTAACATAAAATAACGTGTAACAAGGACTTCTGCTTTTTATCTAAGAAAAGATAATATATCTCTCTACAGATCTTGACTTAACATTTTTAGCCTTGCAACCTGACCCTGCCTATTGCTTGTCTAACATTTCTGATCAGCTGGGAAATAGTAAAAGAAAACAATGCTCTCTTCTCTGGATTTTGCTTACCTAAGAAAAAAAATATACAACACAGTGACAACATTGTTTAGTAGTAAGTGCCATATTTATAATGGCAAGGTACCCAAATGACATGTTAATAGGTTGGTGATGCAACAACAATACGGAGTTATTACTGCTTGCATGAGTTGACTGAAGTTCAGTGAAGATTTAATTTTTAGATACTATTTCCCAATTAATTAAGCAGCTATTGAGGAATTAGAATTGAAGAATTTCCTAAGTTCTGCTTTATTCAAACAGAATAAAGGTGAAAGGTAAAACGTCTTCCAGAACCATCAGCTCTTTTCTTTTCTGATTAGGAGTCAGTTGATGAGAAGTTGAGCAAGTAGAGAAGAAGAGAGAAAGATAGTCCTTCCTTTGGCTCGTAGACAGAAAATAAAAAGAATTACTCTTTTCATTAATATTCTCCTAATCATAATTTTCAGACACAAACTTCCTTACTAGCAATTTTTTTTCCTGATATGAAAGACAGCTACAAGAACAAACATATCAATGCAGAAGGCTTAGAAAACTTTCTGTGCACCACAAATAACTTGCTTAAAAACCCTGAATTTTCTCTTGATCTTGTGCACACGATTATCTGGAGTCTAATTTCACCTTTTGAAAAAAGCAAATCTATTTTTGGGCCACCTTAAAAAAAAAAAGCCTTGACTTGGTTGGTTCATTTTCTTTTGCATCCATTATCAGTTCCTCTCTTTTATGATAGCTGTTTGCAGAGTGAAGGAACACTCAGCTTAATGCCTATAGTGTTTCATGTCTAACATAGGCTCATTCCTTTGAACAGTTTTACTGAAGTGGGGCCAACCCAGAAGGCAATATCGTTTCAATGGGCCGGGCAAGTTTCAAGAAATAAATTGTATGTTCTCTCTCTGTTTCTGTCTTAGGAGTAACCATGGTTACTGCAAAAGCTTAATATCTGCACAGACACTGAGACTGTCATCTCTCACAGCTTTACTCGCTCCTTAACCCCCTGAAAAGAATTATTTGCCAAAATAACTTGACTATTCCGTATTGTGATGCAAATAGCAAAGCTCTTATAGAATCAAAGAATCACAGTATCATGAAGCAGATTATCTTTAATCTCCCATCTACATGACAAACTGGAAAAAAGCTGACCGAACAAGTCCAAAGGATATTCTCCACCTGCAAGATAAGACTTCCAAAAGCATATGACTGGGGATCCTGGGGTGTTCCTGGCTTCTCAACACACAATGCTCACTGGTACGTCTGTCCAGCTCACTTCTGAAGCAGGAGGTTGGCCTGTGCTCAGGAGGTTTGTACCTGATTGGAGAAGTGTCTTCAGGATCACCAGTGTGCTGGGAAGTCCAGCTTGGGAAGGCCAGGAGAGAGGCAATGCCTAGGGGCAGGCAGGATGTGGGCAGCAGGAGCAACAGGAGCCCACCACCCTACAGCCCAGTTGAGCCATAGCACTGCCACAAACACCACCTACCCCCAGCAGCCTCTCACCAGCTCTTTTCATTTGGAGATACATACGAGGTTTTTTTTGTCTAGTAAGGAATCATTGCTAGCACTGACAATTAAACCCCCAAGGGTTGTTTTTCTGCACTTCAATGTTTACAGTATGTATTTCAGCAGGGACTGTGCATGTTCACTGTGCAGATCACGAATTGATCTCCATCTCTCTTGCCCTATTATAAAAGCATAAGGAGTAGGATATCTCATGAATACAGGACTTTTATTACCTTTAGTACACATATTCATAATGGGCCAATCTCTCTTATTTCAAAGGCCTCGTCAGAAAGAAGAAAATGAATTATCAAGATAACTATGACAACATTTTCCAAAATAATTTTCCAAAAAAGCCTCCACTATTCTGAAAGATAAGAAAAAAATGTTGAAAATTAGGTTAACAGAGGTCTATAGTGATTTTGTCATATATCAAGCAGTTTCAGTAAAGCATCTTTTTAAAAAGGACAAAAATTCATTTGAATATACTTCATTGAGTAAAATCTCAGTGAAGGAAGAAGCTTGAAATTAAATATATACTGGACCATGACTGCAAAATGGAAATTTTGCTGCCTGTTGCTGTAATCCATATTTGATTTTAAAACTAAAACAATTTGTTTCCAGGGATGTGACTGGATTAACACCAGAGGAGGACAGTCTTTCTGGTGGAGAATGAGAAACAGAGGAAAGGTGATGCAAGCTACAAGATCTTTTGCTGATGGAGCAGTAAACCCCACACAAAGTTGTCAAAATTACACAACTTATCTGGATTTTGTTGTTCTAAGAGAGGAACACAATAAATTACCCTCCTTTAACTGTTGGCCAATGTAAACTGAATTTTGTAGCAGTGGAAGAAAGGATGGTGGGGAGGTCGATGTGGTTTTGGGGGCCCAAAAAACCTCCCTTTGACCCCAAACACAACTGTAATAATACCTTTTTCCAAGTAGAAACTTTATGTTTGACCACACTCCCTAACATACAAGAGGAAAATTGATATTGAAAAAAATCCAAATATTACACCAGTCCTTGAATTAACAAGGACATTTTTTCTCTACTAAGCATGCATAACTGGCTAAGGAAAAGAGACTTAAAGGGATGAGTCAGAGAAAAGAAGTGTGAATATAGGAAATATGTACTAGATTCTGAGCACACTCTTCACATTTCTGTTCTACCTAATATTTCATCAAACTCTTGTGTTATAGATGTGAGAGATTTGGGGGGTATTTTGGTGGGACAGAGGTCTTTTATTCTTTCCCCTTCTGTGGAATCTCTTGACTATCAAATAAGCTCCAAATTAGAAAGAGCTGTATTTTTTCTGGGGTTGGATTTGGACTCTTTTGAAATTCTAAGTCAAAGCCTTACTGCAGTGAAAACCTATGCATTGCTTAATATGTTTTATGAATGAAATGAAAATGCTACCCTCTCTTTATAGCAGCAAGACCTCTTAGTAACTTTATTTTGTTTACCTTGCAGCCAGGCATGTCAAAAGACTGATGCAGGGCAAGAAGTTATATATTTCATAATTTTTGTTTGATACAGTTGCATAAAACCAGTAAAACTAAGGAAATTACATCCAGTGCTCAACTATTAGAAGGAATGAGATAATGACCCCCTGACAAGTAACACAGTTCTGCAAACTGATAACAAGTTCCTGGAAGAGCCAGAATGGAGTGGTTTTGTTCTATAAAAAAGAGGAAATAATTCTTTGAGCCAAACCAGGCAACTTTATTTCCCTTTTCTTTCATCAAAGAGGTCTTGAGCCTGGTCCTCTTAGCCTCAGAGACCTAAAGCCAACCAAGACTGTGAACATGAGAGCCAGGAAGGTAACATCAGACATGTCCTACGGTATACATGAGGCCTGACTAATATATTTGATTAGTGTTTGAATTTTACCTGCTAACTGATTGCCTAGGCATTGAACATAAATAAAAGCATGTTGCAACTTTTGAGGTTTGCCTGCTCTGAGCACTTCAATCCACAAACACGTAACGATAACAGTTGCAACATCAAAATACAAATTACACACCAGGTGGTTAGTTGCTGTATGAGGGTGCTGTTTATTTCCTACAACATACTTTATGCTTTAAGACACCAGGGACCCGAGATAAACATTACTACCGGGCCTATCTGAGGAAAAAGGCATCCTCATGCAAGTGATGACATTTATGGCATGTTTTAGCTTCTCTTTCATATTTACTTTCCAGTGTCAAGCATGCTAATATTCAGATTCTTCACAGAACTAACAGAAGATAAACACTATCATGATTATCATGCTTAATCTTGCAGATGGCTTTCAAAAATGCTGGTACTGAAAGTGCTGGTAATCAGTCCAAATGGTCTAACTGTAGCTTTTTCTGAATAAGGCCATGCCTACAACTCAATCTTGCACAGCAGACATTCTGAACTAACTTTCCCTGACTGCGCTTCTGAGAATTGAAAAAGGCCAAAAAGTTGCCTTATGACTGGCTGGATGCTGCTGATGTGTGGTGGCTCGACACTCTGCTCCCTGCTGGAGACCTTGTCATGGACTCCATTACCACTATTACAGTGGAGCCTTCCATAAAGGCCCCAGGCCCTCCTTCATCCTTCCTGCAGCCAGCACCATGCTCCTTTGAGATATCTTCATCCTCTGTGCCCTGGGAGCTGGTGCAGCATTATAAAAGCACATTACATAAAAGTAAAGTCAGAAATTTCTTGTTGGAATGTTGGAAATCTTAATTCCAGAATCTTTAGTGATCTAGATCTAATTATTACACAAAATGAAAGAATAATATTGCAGTTGATTAGTTCTGTATGGAAAAATCTCCATAACAATAAAACTAAAACTGAAACACATATATTCTGTAGTTTCTACCCCTTTTTTTCTGGTGTTACGCTCCACTGCTCTCCCGCACCTTAAAGTCAACAGCTTTGGACTTCTAGACAGGACAATACTAGAAGCTGTCAGATGCCCTGAGTCCTTTGTGAGGAAAATATGTTGATGTTGATGGTTTCTTCTTTCTCTTCCCAGGATCCACTTGAGGTCATTTGTGTATATATTGTCTAACATACTTTTTTTTACATCTTTCTCTTTCTTCAGTGGTCTGTAACACCATGCAACATCCAAATTTACTATACATGGTGCCCTCTGCATACGTTAGGGGCCGTTTATTTTTTCTTTTCATCATCTCTAAAATCAGTTTTGGCCAGCTGTGAGTCCCCAATCCTTAACTGATCACAGCAGAGCTGTTTACAGCTGCAAGTCTCTCTCCAATGCCAGGCCTCTGCCCCATCTTTTGTCACTCCATGCCTGTGCTTCTCTGTCATATTGTGTGGCTCTGCTTCTCAAGGCCTCTGCTGTTACTCTAGACTTGGGCTTCTCTTCATTGTGTTGTTGTGTCAGAGGTGTACATATCTCATTCAACAGAGAATAACTGCTTGTATACTGCTATTTGTATACAAATATGGCTACACTACACACAAGTAAAACAGATATATCATTGGTACCTGATCAGTTGGAGAAATTAGTTTCACAGCTAAGACAAATAAAACAAATCTGCAGGTCAAAAAATGTTCAGACAGCACAAATCTGACAAGTCTTAGACCTGAGGCCTTGCAAATGCAGTGCAAAGCGTAAGGCCTCTAACTAGCAATGGAGATTCAGTGTTGTAGGGCTACACGGCATGATAGCTCTGCAACTCTGCTAGCTGCTCTGAACCACTGCAGAAAGACAACATTTCTGCCATCTAAACAAGAAAAATGCCAATTTCTTGTTGGCAATTGCCAATTGTAAGATTATGCTCACTCCAAAACTCTGGAATTGGTAAAAAAAAAAAAAGCTTTTCTTTGCTCTCAAAGAAGGATTGGCTATCTGGATATGCCAGGTGTGGATCAAGGAAGAAAACCAGAATCTGAGATGATGGGATGGATGGAGGGATGGACAGATGGATGGATGGATGGATGAATGGATGAACATATCTCTGGCATGTATGGCTTCATGATTTACAGGTATAAAACACACATTATGAATGGATATACAGCACTGTACATTTAAAAAAAATAACAACAAAATAAAACCAAACCCCAAAATTCAAAATGTATATTACTTGAATTCTCAGCCTAACCCTGTGCAAAATTTTCATTACAATTCCAAAGTAAGTTTATACAAAGCTCATGAGGTGAAAGTGATTTACCTTAAGTCACACTCATTAGATGGATAAATGTTCTAGGAAAACACTTCTTTCCAGATATTATCTTTTGCAACTATAATAAATCTGTGGTGAGAAATTCCTATGATGTACATGTAAATGAAGAATAAAAATACAAAGTGGCTCAATGATTATGTTTTACATCTGTATGTTCAGTAGTAAAGCAGGAAATGCAACCCTCTTGTGTTAAAATAAAATTAAGGCGAAATGTCAGCAACGTTAACCTCACAAACTATTTATATTCAATGTGTATTATTCAGTTCTGAGAAATTACTATTATCTAAGCAACTGCTATATCACTTCAAACCCTTCAGAAAGTCTGAAGCACAGATTTATTTCCAAGACAAACTTAGCCAAAATAATAATGGGAAATTAGTTTGTTGGTTTGTAGAAATTTCTTGGTGGAGGACAGATGCTTGCACCTCTATTTTCCAGTTTGAGTTTAGATAATGATTATGCTTAGTGTTCTGCATAGCTGTTCCCCTTCCTCATGCTTGTCATTGAAAATTGGAGTGATTTTATAGGAAAAAAAAAGAACAAACAAAAAATAATTTTCTAGAAATAGAACGTGTTCTTTCCCTGCAGGAACAGAAATATTCACAGCTAATTTTTTTGACGATGACATTCTTTTGGAGTTACAGTCACTGGTACAGCCTTTAAAAAGGGTTAAAACATGCATCTAAGATGAGTACTGCATTTTTCCCATGTAAGGGAAGGTGAACAACAGAACACAGACCCTTCAGTTCCAGGACAAAAACTTTGCTTTAATCAGAGGACGTGTAGGTTGAATCCCAAAGACAGCTCCAAATAGCAAAGGAACCCTGTAAAACTGGTGAGCATTAAGGACAATATTCTCCAAGTGCAAGAACACCAAGTTCATCAGCCTTTCCCACAGGAGCAAAAGTACCCAATCCTGCAAGTAAGAGTTGCTTATTTGTTCACCATTCTTCCATGCGTCCTCTTTTATCATCTTTAGTTTCAAATAACCAATACAGCAGTTAAAAATACATGAGAAGAAATCCAGGCATCCATGTGCAGCTTCTAACTGGCAAAAGACTGGTTGAAGCTTGGATTAAAAAGACCAGGGGCACAGGTCAGCCAAAGCAAACAGCATTGCTAAAGGCATCATCCTATGTCTGAGGGGAGCAGGCATAATAAATTCAAGGCTGATGCAGTAGACTGAGTTGCTTATTTTACAAAAAGCAAGACTACTTGCTGAGTATTTCTAAAGCTGGGCTACCATTGCAAACACAGCTAGAAATTTTGACATCGGGCTTATGTTGCAGGTGACTGTGCACAACTGTTCCTCAGGAGTTACAAGTCTTACGCTGCACTGGAGATCCTGGTAGTTGGAGTAGTATGGAAGTCTAGCCAGCTAAAGCATTGTGGGAGGAAACTCTCTCTACTGATTAACATGGACACAAGTATTATATTTATAAAGAACAGTTCAACTCTGTTCTGTCCATTATCTCCTTTCGCATTCAAGGATCCAGTTAATGTGCTGCATAAATAAGAAGAATAAACTTTGAAAGAATTTGTTATGGACACATAATGATTGCTAGGCATAGACAGAAGGGCATTGCTGCCATGAACCTGAAAGTTATAAACTGCAAAACCAAAGCCCTGAATGGATCTTCAGACCACAACCTGGCTTGAACTGCCTGAATCCAAAATGGTGGATTTGTAGGTATCTAGACAATTGAAATCTTTTGGGAACATTGGTAACTTTTCCTTAGGGGATTATATAGGTGTGCCCATGTGAGAATTATTTATTGAAATCTGACTAGTTAATTTTAGCTTTTTTTAGCCATGATTTACTGAAACACACTAAAATTCCTTTATGTCCACTCTGATTCTATGTTTTTTTATTATATTAACAGCTGTAACTATTTGTCCTTCTGGCTGCTAAATAAACATCTGGTGATGTGAATAAACCAGAGGGACGAAACTTATGGAAAGCCCATTTTACTTCTGCAGCGTCAGCACTGTGCCTCTGAGGGCAACAACGTATAACAGAGTCTGCTGTTTCCAAAAGTGCTCTCTGAAAGTAAGTCCTTTTTATGCTTACAAAACTTATCTTTCCTCTAGACTCTTAGAGTGCTTTAGTGAATAACAAACTTAGGAAAAAAAGTGAAATATTTTTTCTTCCAGCACGTAGAAGTCATTTACTTAATAAAGGTTCAAGAAAATATGTACTCCCTACGAACAAAAACTATGATGAATAACTATACCATGCACATAGGCAGTGTTGCGATTTTATTTTACAATTAACAAATCTATTTCTTGACCACAGGACCAGCAGCAATGAAAACCCCTTTACTCTGCCCTTTACTGTTGCCTCTCAAGTGTTGACAGCATATGGCATCCATAATCATGTGGACTGAAGCCAAAACTCTCCCTTTCTATCCTACACTATGCTTCCTTCAAGAAGTATTACATGTTATTAAGAGTCTAGAGTTACAGAAACTCTGTATACTGATAACATGTTATTGCTCCCTTTGTAAAAATCAAAGCTAATAAAAATATGTGAGTTTTGACAGGAACGTTTAAATTTGGAGACCTGCAGAAAGCGAGCAGTAATAACAGCTGTGACTTGTATGTACAGTTTTAGTGTTGCATGAATAGAAAAAAAAAGAAATTATGATTGATTGTTAACAGGAATCTATCTGATTTAAAACCTGCTGTTGCATGGAAAGAATATAGCTGTATCAGAAGAATTTTACTTTGTCCATCTATGAGATGTCCATGAATATGTTTAGGCTAGAAATCAGAAGAGAAATTCTTTCCATTACTAAAATTAGGACCTGGACTGGCTGCTGCTTCACAGGAGTCAGGACAGAAATCCTAACTGGATTGCATGGATCCTAACTATATTGCATGGATTTCTGTGACTACATGAGGTGGTATCAGTTGGCTGATCTCAGTGACTGAGAAGGTCCTTCCTGCTGCTCTATTACCATGAATATAATAAATCTTCAAATGATTATAGAATTCATTTTGGGATTACAATAACTGTATATGTATTAGGAAGAAGCTTACTGTTTCTAGTTCAAAATAACTACAAAACTACTCTAGGATGTAACAGAAAATGGGAAGTCTTTAAAGCACTGAACTGAGATATTTCTTTGTGCAGTGTGACAAGGCTCCTAACTTTATGAGTAAATCCTTCTGTCTGTTAATAATAATGACATGATTTGTGTTTCTTCAAACACAATGCAATAATTGAAATGTGCCTTGTTGGGAGCAATGATTGAAAGAGCCATAATGTTCACACATGAAGTTCTACTGGCTTAAGCAGTTGCCAACATATGCCTAAGCCAGTCCTGAAACACACAGCAGTCAGCTCAGCTTTTCAAAGTAATTCAGTAGCTGAATAGTTCAAAAACGGCAGTGAAGAACAATCACATGGACTCTGATGCAAGAAGAGAATTCCTTCATTTGATGAAATACCAGACCTCACCCCTCTTTTGTGCCTTCTTTGTAGCAAGGGTCTTGGAGCTCCTCTGTGTGCAAGTCCCACTGTGGCTGACAGTAATGAAAGGAGTAGGTTCTGGAGCAGTCTTTCTTGAAGTCATGTTCTTTGATTGAAGCAAGCAATACTATTAAAAATGAGAAGGAGAAAGGAGTAAGCCTTTGGTATTAACTAGTCATGGCTCCACTGAAATGCCCACTGCCTGAAGCACCAGAGAATACTGCCCAAACCTGATTTCATGTCAGCACCAAATGATTTTATTGCCTTATAGCATTTGTCTTAGATTGTATTTGTTGCTGCAGGAGAAAGATTCTCAGTAAAACTCTTAATCCAAGGAATATACTTTGAGCAGAAATAAATGAGACCTTCTACTGAGGTAAACTCATATTGAGCTATATACTCTTTACTTCTGCTGTGGAAGTCTTTCTCTTTTGTCAGAGGTTAGGTGGTTGGAATGAATGAGCCAATGCTAGCTTCGTGTAAACCCTGAGACTAGATGGATGATCACCTGACTCTTTTTATTAAACACAAATGTTCTTGTGCTGCTTTTCATTATTTTGTATGCAGGCCATGCGTGGTAGGCTGCTGAAATACTTGCGTAATGTATGAATGCTTAGGGTTCATATTATGCAGGATATCTCTTTTGCTAGTTTCTACAGTGTTTCCCTGGATACAATGAATGATAATTCCATGAAATAGTCAATATGTACCATCCTAGCAGTAGCAGCAGTAGCCACTCTCATTTTTTTATAGCTACAGACAGTAAAAGGCAAAGTACTTTCCCATTATTTCTTTATATGGAATAAGAGCTGCAAAGTCATACTTAAAAAAACCCACATTGGTTTGTTAAGGAAGACAAAGATCCAAAAGGAAAAAAACACCTGTAATAATATTTTAGATTCTTAATTATTTGTACATCCTTTAGTGTTTAGTGCGTCTTCAGGACATGGATTGGAAATACAAAGCCTCATTTTCAACTAATGGGAGTCAGCTCAGCTCTACTAAGCACTGATTTATGATGCAAGGTGGCCTAAGAGTGTGAGTGTAGTAGATATAAAATCTATACATTGTTAAAAAGGAAATTCAGTATAGCCATGAAAATGTCTCTTTTTATGAGCTGACATAAGAGACATAATAGAAGGACTAACCTCCCCCATTATTAAGAACTGAAATTAAAATTTAATCATATTTCCCAAATTAGAAAAATAAAAAACATACTGAAAATGATGTTACTGTGAAGTAGAAGAATGGTATGGAAACACATAGTAATTCTAGGGAGATTGCTCATTGCAAAAAGAAGTCCCTAATCTTTCAAGTACTGTCTTTCAAATATAAAATCAATCAGTTGCTCAAATATCTACTTATCCACCTGCAGAACTGAGATGTGGAAGAACAAAGAAGCAGTTTTATCCAGCATCTGAAGAGAGAGAAAATGGATGTTGGGCTGATTTTTCCAGAAACAAACACAGCCAGTTTGTGTATTTGGTCCTTTTCATTACGATACTCAGTGTACTGGTCACAAACCTTATAAACCTAGTCTTAATCAAACAACCCTTTCTATTGCAGCTGCAGAGATATATGATTCAGGTGCATAGCAGGTCAGAGTTGCATTATAACTTTTGCCTACGAACTTCTAATGGGAAATAAGATATTTAGTTTGCATGTGAAAGATGTGAATAGATTTTTCTCTTTCCCTCTCTTCCCCCTTCTCTTCTTGTCCTCAAGCTACTGAAAGCCCAGAGTCATAATCTAAAGTTCATTCCACCAGAGTCTGTTATAATTAGGGTCTTGAAATGGCTTATGAAGCAGGCATATGATCTGAAGCCAGATCATAACATGGTAGAAGTTGAGGTAGCTTTCGAGTCCAAGCAAACAGTGAGAACAAAAGAACAACTTACTAGCTGAAAGAACAAGATGTAGCTCCACAATAAGGGGCAGGGTGGCCTCAGTTTTGTCTCTCTAAACAGTCCTTGAACTCCCTTGCTAAGGTAAAACTAAACTTTCACGTTCTTAAGTAGAAACCTCACAAGACCTTTAACAAAACACTTGCGTGGCAGGAGTCACAGGGCTAGTATAGTAAACTGTTTCACATCCTCCACATCAAAATCTCTGCAACTTTTTATAACTCAGTTTGCAATCTGTTAAGCAGAAAGCTATTAAAACTCTTTCTTTTTTTGGAGGTAAAAGCAAGCACCCAGTGGAGATTTGACAGAGACAATAAAAAGAACTGCTGCTAAATGAAACATGTAATTTCAGAAGTTTAAAACAGAAAATTAAATAAACCGAACAGGTGCAAAAGCACTAATTAGACTTGCCTGTGCAAGCTTAGTTACACCCCATGTGAAATTAGATGTTTTATTAGCAGATAGACTTTCACTGTGAAAGTACATAATGCATTATCACTCTTAAAAACCTCAAAAATGTATTTAATCTGGTGCATCTGAGTATGATTTAAAGTAATAAGTTATGATCAGAGTGGGTGGCTGCATGTGGGAGGTGAATGAAAGCATCTGGTGGTGAGGAGTTAATGAATACTTGTGGGTTCTGCTATTTTTATTTAAGGCACGTGAACTGAGGTTACTGTTAGTTAGTACAATCTTCAACGGATTAGTTGCTTAATCTCTAACCATTAGAGTTTAGAGCAATGTAGCCTGCTTTTTTAGTTCAAACTTTTTTCTTTTCAGTTCAGCTGTCCAGTGAATGATGCAAATTATGCTACCTGTACAGGTCAGCCTTCTAATAAGTTGCTACTTTTTTAAAAACCAACTTTACAGTTGCATAGTTGAGGTAAAATCAGGAGGTATAACAATAACAATTTCAAAATCTCTGCCCAGTATTTTAGTTCAGCCAGCTCCATCATGCTTTGGGATTCTCAAATATAAATAGGACCTAACTTTTGCTTTAAAGTCAAAGACTGGAGAAATCACACTCATAACAACTGATTTGTGAACAGAGATGGTCTTGTGAACGTAAAAGGTCTTTTGTGAACAGAGGTCTTGTGGGAGAGGTGACATTTGGAGGACACCTGGGGCATAGGATCATGAGATGACAGAATGCTTAGTTTTTGGAGGAGTAGGAAGGGGGTCAGCAGAACTGTCACCTTGGACTTTGGAGGGCAGACTTTGAACTGTTTAGAAGGCTCCTTGATAAAGTTCATTGGGAGGCAGTTCTAAATGACAAAGGAGCACAAGAGGGCCAGATGCTCCTCAAGAAGGAAATCCTCTTGGCACAAGAACAGGTCATTCCCATGTGCCATGAAGTGAGTCAGTGGGGAAGAAAACCAGCTTGGCTGTATAGAGAATCTTGTATTGATCTCAGGAAGAAAAGGAAAGCTTATGAGCTTCGGAAGAGCAGGCAGGTGTCCCAGAAGGACTACAAGGGTGAGATGAGATCATGTAGAGAGAAAATTAGAACAGTTAAAGCCCAACTGGAACTCCAACTGGCTAGTTAGGCGAAAGACAAAAAAAAAAATATTTCTTCAAGTATATTAACCATAACAGGAGGGCCAAGGAGAATCTCCCTCCTTTACTGGATTCAGGAGGGACAGTAGTGATCAGGGATGAGGACAAGGCAGAGGTATTTAATGCCTTTTTAGCCTCGGTCTTTAATAGTAAGGTGAGATGTTCTCAGGATACTTAGTCCTGTGAGCTAAGTGAGAAGACAGTGAGAGTGAAGCTCCAACGATCCAGGAGGATTTGTTAGAGACCTGCTTGGCCATTTAGACATACACAAGTCTATGGGGCTGTGTGGGATCCATCCAAAGGTATTAAGGATGCTGGCAAAGGGCCTCTTCAAACACCTTTCCCTCAGCTACCAGCAGTCCTGGCTGACTGGGGAAGTGCCACTTAACTGGAAACTGCCAAATGTGACACCCATTTACAAGAAGGGTTGGAAAGAGGATCCGGGGAACTACAGGCCTGTCAGTCTGACCTTGGTACCAGGGAAGGTCATGGAGCAGATCATCTTGAGTGAGGTGATCAGGCCCAGTCAACATGGGTTTATGAAAGGCAGGTCCTGCCAGACCAATCTGATCTCCTTCTATGACAAGGTTACCTGTTTAGTGGACGAGGGGAAGGCTGTGGGTGTGTTGTAATGTGGACTTTGCTAAAGCCTTTGACACCGATTCTCACAGTATTCTGATTGAGAAACTGGCTGCCATTGGCCTGGACAGGCACACCCTCTGCTGGGTAAAAAACTTGCTGGATAGCCGGGCCCAAATGGTTGTGGTAAATGGAGTTAAATCCAGTTGGAAACTGGTCAAAAGCGGTGTTTCCCAGAGTTCAGCGCTGGGTCCAGTCCTGTTCAATATCTTTATCAATGATCTGGATGAAGGGATTGAGTGCACCCTTAGCAAGTCTGCAGATGACACCAAGCTGGGTGGAAGTGTTGATCTGCTTGAAGAAAGGGAAGCTCTGCAGAGGGATCTGGACAGGCTGGATCGATGGGCTCAGACCAATGGGATGAGGTCCAACAAGACGAAGTGCTGAGTCCTGCATCTGGGACACAACTCAACCCCATACAGCGTTACAGGCTTGGGGAAGAGTGGCTGGAGATCTGCCTGACAGAGAAGGACCTGGGGTGTTGGTTGGCAGCCGGCTGAACATGAGCCAGCAGTGTGCCCAGGTGGTCGAGAAGGCCAAAGGCATCTTGGTCTGTATCAGAAACAGCGTGGCCAGCAGGACAAGGGAGGTGATTGTGCCTCTGTACTCAGCACTGTTGAGGCCACACCTCGAGTACTATGTTCAGTTCTGGGCCCCTCACTACAAGAAGGACATTGAGGTGCTGGACACATTCAGAGAAGGGCGACGAGGCTGGTGAAGGGATTGGAGAACAAGTCCTACGAGGAGAGACTGAGGGAATTGGGGTTATTTAGCTTAGAGATGAGGAGGCTGAGGGGAGACCTCATCACTGTCTACAACTACAGGAAAGGAGGTTGTGATGGGGTGGGTGCTGGTCTCTTCTCTCAAGTGACAGGTGATAGAACAAGGGGAAATGGCCACAAGTTGCACCAGGGGAGGTTCAGACTAGGCATCAGGAAAAATTTCTTCACTGAAAGGGTGGTCAGGCATTGGAACATCTGCTCAGAGAGGTGGTCGAGTTGCCATCCCTGAAGGTGTTTAGAAGGCGGGTCAATGTGTTTCTTAGGGACATGGTTTAGTAAGGTGACAGGTACAGTTGGACTTGAAGATCTCAGAGGTCTTTTCCAACCAGATGATTCTATGATTCTACAAACAGGGATAGCTGAGAGGTTCGTGAAACTCTCCAGTCAGAAACTTGCTTGGATATTTCATGTTTCTGCACAATTCCTTCAGTAGTGTGAAGCATGTCTTCTATTTTGAGAAAAAACCTAGAAATTAGTTCTGGTACTGTGGGAGTTACAGAACTTCTTCTGGGCAAGTGTGTGAGTCTCTCTCGTCCCTCAGCACAGCAGGTCTTTCTGCTAGTGTCTGCCTTGGAAGACATGGGGTAGTGACACAGCAAAACTACTGTGGTTGTAGAGTCAAAGGATGGTAGTTCTCTGTCTCAAATGACACAGTCTGAACAGGAACAATTCTTTTGGCTGGTACTTGCCTGTTATTCCAGACATACATTTCTCTCATACTGCCAAAGCAGTAGTATAAAACTACACTTCCCCCAGATGGTGAAGCACACACTGAAAATCCATAGTAGGTGTCTTGGTTGTTCTTCTGTAACTCTGACTGTGTGGAGGACTGAGAAATAGGAGCCCATTTGATTTGCATAAACTAATTGTCTTTTACAAAGGCTTGGATTTTTTCTTTCAGTTGTGTCTAATCCAAGAAAACTACAAAACCAGAGAAGTTTAAGAACGTGTTGAATGAGTGTAACTTACCAGGGACCAAGATTATTGAAGGAGACAAGCCACTTTGCCTACTCGGTCTTGCTGTTACAGTGTATTATTTAAAGTATTGTACTTGCATATCAAAAGGGCTTGTGAGTCATGACAGTATTTCTGAATCACAAAACCAATCTTGTTTGTGCCATGGATTAAAAAAACTTAGTTGTGAAAACTAGTAGGCAGATAATTAGATGCAAATATGTATGTGAGTAGATGTCTGAAATTGAACTTTTACATGCTGAAAAAGCAGCATACTAGTTTCTAATTGCAACTGGTTTGGTGGACAGTTGTAAATGTTGAAAACACCTAGTCTAAACATATATGGCACATGCTGAATCTTCTAATTGATGAAGTGACATTATGCACTATTTAAGGGGCTGATAACATATGCTGCGTCTGCACACAGGGTATTCAGGTTGGGAAAACTGAGGCCTTGAAAGGAGCAGGTGAAGGTCCTGGCTGAAAGAAACATCTTGGCAATGGAGGAAGATCCTGGAGATCACAGTACTCAATGTGAGGCTGCGCTGATGCTGAACATAGCAGGATAATCACCTCTTTTGACCAGATGGTTATGCTGTGTTTGATGCACCCCAGTTTGTCCTCTTGGCTGCCAGGACACACTACTGATTCACACTGAGTCTGCCCCTAGACCCCTTTCTACAGGGCTGTTCTCCAGCCACTTCTCTCCCAGTTTATACTTGTGCCCAGCATTCCTTTGCCCTAAGCACAGAATCTGACATTTCAACTTGTTACATTTCATCCCATCAATCACAGCCCAACATTCCAATCTAGCCAGATCCCTCTGCGAGGCAACTTGTCCCTCAAGAGAGTTAGCAGCACCTTCCAGTCTGGTACTATCTGCAAACTCACTAACGTTTCATTCAACTCCTGCATCCAAACTGTTGATAAATATATTGGCACTAGAACTGAAGCCTGCTGATGACAAGTTGCCAGCCAAAAGTAGAATTGTTCACTACAATTCTTTGTGTCCTGCTGTTCAATCAGTTCTTCACTCAGGATACTGTGAAGCCGCTCATCCCAGTTAGACAACTTGTCCAGAAGGATGCTGTAAGGGACAGTGTCAAAAGTCTTACCATAGTCCAGAAAAACTACACTCATCACCTTTCTTGTTATTTGAAACAATACCGGCCAGTTTCAACTCTAACTGAGCTTGTCTTTTGTGTCTTCTCTCTGCATACATAAACCACAGCTCTATACTCTTCCTTTGAAGCCTGACTTCATTTACAGAGATCATACAATTTCTTTTTCCTCTTGAGCTCCGTGAAGAGTTCCTGATTCAGCCAAGCTGGTATTCTGCCCCCCTTGCTTGTGCTTATTACACAGTGGTATTACCTGCTCCTGTGCTTCTAAAATGCAGTTCTTAAAGACTCATGAGCACCTGTGGACCCCTTAACTCTCAAAAACAGATTCCCAGGGTACTCTGCTAAATAGCACCCTGAACAGCTTAAAGTTTACTGTACTGAGGTCCAGGGCAGCAACTCTGCTGTCTCTTTTTCTCATTACACTGAAAATTTTAAACTCAACCAATTCATGCTCACTGTGGCCAAGACAGCCACCTACCATCTCATCACAGATGAGTCCTTTTTTACTCACAAGTAGCAAATCTAGGAGGGTATCTTTCTTAGTTGGCTCACGGGGTACCTGTAACAAGACGTTATCTCCAACAAACTTCAAGAATTTCCATGGCAGAAGCACCAGTCCTTGAGCCAGGTATTTATATCCTTGGTTTGCCCATTTCTTCCAAAGTCTCCTCCCATTACTGGGAAGACTGAAGAAAAACAAATATTCATCATGTAATGTATTTCCACAAAATTTTCTCAGGGGAAGTGCTCAGGCTAACCATCAGCCAATCTGTGCTTCAGGTAATTATGTATCAGTGAATAAGTAAGACATACTATCTATGAATTATAATGATGGGATACTTTATGACAGTACTATGCCCTTTTTGAAGTGGAAAAGATAAGATGCTCACTTGGAGGTTTCTGAGTCTTCCCTTCACAAGCCTTTGTAGACTCAGGAATCAAAGGCTTAAAGGTGTGTCCAGGACCTGCAGACTGAATACTCATGGCAGTAAAAGAAATGCAGCTTGTATATATGGTCATTGCTTCTTTCCCTTTTGGGGTGGAGTAATTTTCAGTTTTAGATAGAGATGGAAAACTAAAGTAGTGGAAACTACTGATGATGATGTAAATATTTCAGGGAAAATGAGGTGCTTGAACTAGTCTATGCTGGACTGACTCTAGCTCCAAACTTAATTTCACATTTGAGAATAGATACTTATCATTCTTCACTGTCTTTATTTCTCTGAATAATCCCAGTATATGCTGCATACTCAGTTCATTCTTTTATGGACAAAAATCACTCAATAACAGATATATCAACTACATTTTGTCTCTACATTGACTTAATTGCTATGTTACAAGTTATATAAAAGGTACATTTTGACCATAAAATGCGATAAGAACATTCATTTCTATATCAGAACAGTAATTATTGTACCCTGATGCTCAAGCCCTGCAGGTTCTTACCTCAACAGAGTCCTTATAGTAGGAGCTTCTGTTCGGCAAGATGTACCCCATCAACTATAATTTGAAAGTGGGTGGGGAGGAAAGAAGTTCCTTTTTCTTATATTACTCAGATGTTGCAGGATCAGCTTAAGTGATCTGAAACTTTGAAACAAGGCATTGATTTTATATTGTACCAAATGAAAAAAAAAATCAGAAAGTCAAAGTGTTAATGGGAATGAAGACACATGAATCCTGCCAAAATCTGTCCCTGTGCTCTTGGAAGTACATTGACGGATTATTCTTCTAGTCCTGGAGTTGTCTTCAGGACACAGACTAAAGACACATTTCTGTAGTTAACTAGAAGACAATGATTCAGAAAACAAAGAGAGTCTTAAAGCTACTGAATGACAAGACAGACTCCAGACCCTCAACTATTCTGGAAAAAAAAAAAAGCAAGTTATTTCAAACACTTTTGAAGTTAATTAGAATATAACAATCACAACAGAACATTACACTTCTATCCAAGGAGGTAAAGTACCAGTGCAGTGTACCCCAGCAAAACCAAATATACATCAGCATAATTCTCTTATATTTTGGAAGAATGACTCAGTTTTTAACAGCTGGTTGAGACCTCATCCTAAGCCATGTCAATATCTAGGACATGCATGTGTACTTTGCAAACTAATAACAAAAAAAATCTGGGAGGAGGGAAGTGTGTAACAGTTTTTCCACCTACCCTCTTCAGGGAATCCCATGCTCTCCCACACAGATTAAAAATGCAGAAGAAACCACTAGTCTTCAGAGCATTTGGAAACCACTTAGGGCAATACATTTATCAGTAACAATGTTTGTTATTGGCATGTCAGTAAAAGTTCTAAAGGAAGAACTATCAGTGTTTTTGGTTTTCTTCTTGTGCATAAATACTGACTGGATTATGTAAGGTAGCTGGAGGAAATTACTGAGATTTTTAATGGAAAACCAGGTTTGAAGTAGTCTCAGGTTCAGGAGCAGCCCCAGAGTCCACCAAAAGCAACCAAAGCATTTCTCAGAAACAGCTCTGCTGAATACTACCTTGGAGCGCTGTGAATGTGTGTCCGGGTAGCAGACAGCACAAGAGCCCAGGATTTGAAATCAAAAGCCACATGTAGCCTAATATGAGTTAAGTAAAGCACACAGGCACCTAGGGCAGCATACTGGAGAGGACAGAACACAGTGGGACTCAGCTAACTTGAAAAATTGGCCTAGGTGCTGCCACAAAGGGAGAGGTAAGTTGTGTAAAGCAGTAGCTACTGCTGGTGAAAGTTGTTTTCACTATTCACAGCAAGAGCAAGCGAATTTACCTCTGCAGGACTTGATCTCTGTTCACTCTTTCTCATCTCTACTTCCTGTAACTTTTGTTATTCATTGGCAAAACCAGCCTATCTCTCACTCTTTATCCTTGCATAGCAAAAGATAATTTTCTTCACCTGGGATAACAGTTTGGAATACAGCTCATTTCAGCTGCAGCCTTAATGAACATAGAGTATCATCTTCAGAAACATCTTTGTAAGGCGACTTTTGCAAGTCCTAATTTACAAGTCCTTTGATGCTTTTTTTTTAAAAAAATTATCACCCTACTGTTAAAGGAAGGAGGAAGTATTACAGTATTGTAAACAAACTGAATTGCCTAAAAGATTCTTGTGCCACTTTCTCCAAACTAAATTAACTTGCAAGACCAATTTGTGTTTAGTTCAATTTGCTAGCTTCTTACGTCAAAGAGATCAGAAATACAATGAAAAAACCCACCTAGTGTCTTAAAAAAATCCATTTCATCTCACTGGGAGTCTTCTTAAAATATGAGACCTCTCACAGGAAATTATCAATACCAGCATGTTAAGAGTCACTTTCACACGTCCATTTTATTTTGGACACTTTATTGCCTGACTAAGCTGATAGCATAGTCAAGGTAATATCTTTCAGCTGGAGTCAGTAAGTCTACTATTTTTTAAACAGTATTTTTTTCACAGTAACTTAAAGCATTTTTATTCAAAGAAGGCAAGATGAAGGCTGATGATATGCTCATAGCAGACCAAAATTAAATTAATTCCATGAGTTTCCTACCATGCCTTTCTCTCCTCCCACCATTGACCTGGAGATCTTGTAGGAAAGACGGTCTCTTATGCACTTGTAAAGTAAAAGCAGAGTGGCAAGAACAAAGGTCTTTTAATGATAAACTACATAATGACAAACTCTGCAATCCAGTTATAACAGTGTCAGTGCCCTTAGTGCAAAGTTCATTCATCACTTGACAACTTGATGAAAAAAGGTGTCTTCAAACAGAAACCCAGAGGGCACCTGGGGTGTTGTTCTTAGTGCAAGCTTTCAAACTCAAACTTTTGTAAACAAAACTTCTGAAAGCAGTTATAGCCTTCGGTTGGTTACAAAAGGTAGTGGCCGGGCACTTGTGAAATACTGCCAGACACGTTGAGGGATTTCTAACCACTTCCCAGGAAGTAACTAGAACCCCCAAACCCCAGCGGGCAGTGCTGCAGGCTGTTCTGCCTCAAGGCAGAGTCAAGTACTCATCCCTGCAGCAGGGGGGATCGGCGCTGGGCATGGCTGACGGCTCGGGACCATCCCGGTGGCGTGGGGGTAACGGGAATGGGGCGGCCCGGCCTCTCGCCCTCCCTCTACCGAAACCACTCCCCGAAGAGATAAGTCACCAGGGGGTGGGGAAATGGTGACAGCTCCAGGAAGCAGCCGTGGGCACCCGGAGACACCGAGGGGCGGTAGCCCGCTGGGTGGCAGCTCCCACGGCGAAGCGAGCCCCGTCGGCCACCGCCAGCCCACCCGCCGTGGCCGCCATGGGCTCCCCGCAGCGCCCGCCGCTCGCCCACGTCTTCAGGGGCACCTTCGTTCACTCAAGTGCCTCTGCGCCCATGGAGATCCTCCACGGACACCTGCTGGGGGTGGACGATAGCGGGACGGTGAGCGCGGGGCAGCGGGAAGAGTTGCTGCTGGAGCGGCTGCTTCGGGCGCGGGAGGTGGCGGGGCGGTGGTCCCCAGGTGTCCCGCTTGCCACCAGCGTGCTCCTGGCTCGGGGGCAGAACGACCCTTTCGGTCCCTAGTCCCGGTCTGGGGGAGGTGAGGGTCAGGGCTCTGTAGGGAGAAAGTGGAAAATTTTCGCACTCGAAGTACTCGGCAGGAGAAAAAGAGCTGCAGAGAAGGGATTCCGTGCTTCCTAGGGCTGGAGATAACTGGGATGGCACGCTGTCTCCTTGGCATGAGTTTGCAGGTAGCCTAGATCTGTTTGAAGTGTAGTGTGCTGAATGTTTCCAGACAAGCTGGGTGCCTGGACCACGCATTCTTTCGGTTTCTTTCACTTTCACAAGCGTTTTTTCATTCTCTAGTTATGAAAATAGTGATTGTGAGTAATTGCAGTGACCCCCCTGTACTCATGCACAGCCTTCTGAAGTGGGGCTTTTTATCTTTTGTCACAAGAAAAACAATGGCATATACCCATAAAGGGTTATGAAGATGTCGGGCATGTTTGTGGCTTAAAACAAGTGTTGCGTGATTGATTCTGGCTTGGAAGCTGTATCATTCCCTTGAAAATATCGCTCAGTTTCACAGTGCACGTTGTGTAGGTAGATTTCTGTAGACTCAGTAACATATAGATACCCTATATTTAATAAAGAAAGATAATTTTCTTTCTTGCAGCTAAATAACAGGGTTCAGTAGCATTTGAAATCTGTGCACAGCATGGTTCAAGCCCTTACAGTATTTATTTTCTATATTCATATGTCTGTGAGGTCTTGTTTCAAGACAGCCCTCGGACCTCTTGAGAAATCTGGTGCAAGGCACAGCAAAGCCTATGAGAAGCTGTATTTTGACGTATGGGAGGGGAATAAAAACTTACGTAACTGTATATTGGCTGGTGTCAACTATTAACAGGAACAGTAGACCTGAATTAAAAAAGGGTTGTTTTTTGTGAGAAGCAGAAACTCATACCCTGTTCTGCTCTCTCTAATGGCAATTTCCAGAAAAGGATCCCTACTCAGCATCCTTAGGCAATCAAGACCTTTTAAGTGATTTTCTTGAACAGTGAGTACCTTTGTAAGATATACCTAGGGATTTGTGCTCTCAGTTGCTCTTTTCTGTTCTCCTAGTGAACAAAGATTCACTAGATATTGTTTTCCTTGCATAAACTGGCACATTCCCATGCAGTTGTTTTAAATAAAATATTTTCCAGTAGATCAAAGATGTTAAAAAATAAAATTCTGAACAGAGTAGAGTAACAAAGACTTTCATTTTCTTCTCTTTTTAATACAAACTCTTGACATTTAACTATTCCAGGATCTGTTACAGTAAGTTTTAGTACCCTTTAGCCTATTACTCAGTTTAATGTCATGCAGAACTTCCACTGAAATCACAGAAGAGCTGGCTTTTCAAGAAGGACATGATGGTTAAAAAATTGGTTGCCTTTATTGTCCAAATACCGAAATATTTCAGAATTACTCCCAGTAAGTTTAACTAACTATGTATTTTTCTTTTTCCTCACGTTGCTGACTCCATCATGGAAAAATTTTGCACAGTCTCTGAAGGGGTGAACAGATCAGATTTTGTGAACAGCCAGGTTCTGTTTTCCAGTGTGAGTCCCTGCCTGTCCTCCAAGGAACAGAAGCATACAACCAGTGCCATAGAAACACTGCCCAGAGCCTCGCTGTGTGCAGGGATACTTGGCTGGTAAAGGCCACAGATGAAATGCAAGCTCCCTAAGCTTTGCCTGTAGATGAAAAGGAAGCTTTAGCAAGGAAAACAGTACTGTCAGGTATGAAGATTCGAATAATTGTTAAGTTAGCAAAATAAGGACTGTGTTTAACTGGGTGGTTTGCAGAGCAGTGCAGTGCTGCCCTTGAAGAAAAGCAAATAGAAATAGTATTCCTCAGGGTAAAGAAAATAGTAACAGGTGCAAAAGATGAGTTATCGTTGAAATGTTGGTGTAATTAACTCAGTAGAATATTAAGTAAATAGAGCAAGTATTAAGCTAAAAGCTCCTGTGGAAGACAGGAAGAGTTGTCGTGGAGTAAGAGTTAATATTCTTAAGTACTCCCAAACATAAGCATTTGATTTAAGCCAGCTGGGATAGCAAGTGACATGTGTTAGCTGTACAAGGAGGAAGGTACCAAGGCACCAACATCCATCTGGAGTTCGTTGCTTAGCCTTTCCCAGCAGGTTGGGCTGTTCATTCAGGACCTAGTTCTAATAAGGGCTCCTGTTTCTCATCCAACCAGACATTCCAGTTTTGGGAGCTAGGCAAGAAATAGGCATCATGTCTCTCAGCTAACCGTTGTGACAACAGGGAGGGAAGAGAAGCATGTTCAAAGAGAAAGAAGGATGGAGCCCTTACTCAGGTTAATCTATGAATATTATAGCCAGAAACAAAGTAACATAGACACTGCTGGATCAAAAAAATGCCTGTGTTCCTTCAAGTAGTAACATTCACTTTTCATTCTTTTTGTAGTAAAGTTATTTACACTGTGGTGCTTGGAGGCAGTCAAGGGTTTACCACATCACGGTTGATGTGTGGTTTATTGGACCAACTGTGTGTTGACAGAGGAGCTTTGGGCATCTCTTGGAATAAAAAAGCCCTGAGCTGGGCTCCAGGGTAGGAAGGTCTGACCTCCTCATCTTTGTATCCTTTAGCCCTGTATCACAGGTGACACATCAGAACTGTTTGGGCACTACTGTTGGCAGCTGTTGATCCTGGTTTTTGTGATACACCTTTCCTAAAGTACTGGTTGTTGTCCTTGACTTGCTTCTTTACAATCTGAAGGTCATAGTCTTGCTTGTATATTTCTCTTTGTTGTGTAGTGACTCTGCTGTAGAGTTTTTTCATGCTTTTACAGTGTTAAGGTCCAGAACCAATTTAAAGAACCAGTGCACCAGGTGATTACCTTCAATGTACAAGCAGATATTCAAACAAATGCAAGCCTGAAACCTCAAAGACCTTAAAAGTATTCAATGTTATAATGCTAACCAGGGCAAATGCATCATAAAGCAATGGGGAACAGCTTTTTAGTGACCAAAGAATTTTGTTTGGAATTTTATTTGAAAACTAGAGATGTCTTACTGATTAATCTATAGCCATGTTCGACAATAATGGACTCTCAGGTTTAGAGCCGATTTTGTATCTCCAGCTCCCTTGAAATGTATTTTCTTCATTCTTCCATGATTTTAATGTTTTATTTATCTGCACCCTAGGAGTATATAATAGCCACTTCTTTCCCATGGCAACGCCTATTTCTAGTATTTGCCATCTGGTGTTTCATGCTTCTCACTCCCTCTCTCTTTTTTTGTTTTTTTCCCCCTCTTCCCTCAGCACCTCTTACATTACTCATTCTGCATCCATTTTGATTTCAGCATGAGTGACATTTTCTTTATTGCTCATCAGAAGTTTCAGTAGGTCTGTATTCAAAGCTCTCTGCAGATATACAGCTAATTATGCTGGCGATATTCCTTTTTAGAAGGGCAGAGATACTGCTTTATGTGATACATTAATGGACTAAAATATTCTTGCGATTTTTGCTAGTGTAATGTTTATTTATATTGTATGATTTTAATAGGTCTTTTTCTGACTAAAAATTTAAAACATCTGCTCTTTAGACAGTGTCAGTCATCTAAGCCATATATGCATTTAAAAGACTAGGCAGCCAACAAACAGCCTATCTACAGTTTAGCCATCTTTTCTTATTTTTCTCTATAGAAAAAGTAGAAAATGCTAAAGCTTATACACATAAAAAACCCAGATAACTGCTAAACAATGCTCTTTTGGTCTTCTTGATCTTCCTCCTAGGTTCCTTCCTATTGTCTTTTTACAGCTATTTGATTTTTGCTTTCGGTGTTTTTTAATTGCTGCCTTAGAAACTGATATGGTGAGGGTGATATAGGCCCTCAGTCTGGGAATCTTCATAGGAGCAGAGGAATGCTGGTAACAGTAAGATTACTCTCTTGAACTTAAAGGAATGAGCTCTTATACCATGGGAGTTAGAAGACTATGAATTGGTTTCTGGCAGAAACTATGGTGGTTAGGCAAGAATTCCCGTGAGTCAGCGATTGCCTTTGGCCAGGGAGGTTGTGTGGGCTGATACTCTGTGAAGTGTGGGGCCTCCTGGGTCTGTGAAGGGCATTGTACTACCTAGACTCCCCGCTTTTTGTTTCTTCGGGAGATGTCGTGCCCATTATTTCTAGATTAGAAAATTGAAGAGTTGAGAATTCAGCTGCCAAGAGTTGTATTTTCGATTAAAATACCATGGAACTTAAAATTAAACAGAAAATATGCTAGAATTCTGACTAGGAAATAGAAACTCAGCAGCAGTAGAGTCAGTGTCCCCTAGGAGTCAAATGGGGATGAGTTAGGCTCCAGACTTCAGGCCTTTTTGAAACAAGTGAAGATCTTAGGCATCTTTTTAGTCTGTTCTGGAAAATGAAAAGATTATCCACTTTTTCCCTCAATTTATTTTGTCTTCCCGGGTAGTTAATAAACAAAAAACATCCAACATTAATGACATAATCATAAAATTAGAAAATACTTAGCTTGGTGCCAGTCAGTCCTAGGCAGAGCAATTAGTTTGACCCCTCTTGTTTTGAACACTGTAAATGCATTCCTGTAAGGCTGTTGCACACCTTCACAACAAATGACTCTGCTGCTGGTATGGTGGTACATTATAGAAATGCCAGTCTGTGTGGTTCTGCCTGCCTATTGCTTGAGAAAGCATTAATTGTTTTCTTAAAAGTTACAAAGTGGGTGCAGTTATTCACTAGATAGTGAATAGGTGTTTCAAAGTCACGTTTGTTAGTCAGGAAGAGCAAGTGTTTCAATGAAAACTTATCACCTTTGTAGAAAGTATGCAAAATCTGGTTTAAGAAATGACTTACTGTGCCTTCCTGTGAAGCTGATGTGGGGTGCAGGGTTAAAGTATCTAACTGTGTTTTCTTTCTTCTAGATTGTGTTTTTGGAACAAACTGATCAACAAGAACAACTTGCTAAGAAGTGGGGGTTCAAAACATCTGACATAAGAGAACTGAGTAACCAGTATGTGTTTTGTTTAGATCAATTTCAGCAAATGCAGTTTATTCTCTGAGTGAAATAATGTCTCTGAACAAAGTAATGTGAGTCTCTGTGAATACATTTTGGCAGGGAGCACATTAAATCCAATCTTATGGACAAAACTGTTTCAGCTTTGTTGAGAGCTCTTAACTCAAGAGTTCTAATAGAATTAGAAGATTTAAACCTTCTAAACAAAGAGTCCTAGGTTTCTAACCATATTGCAGCTAAAGTATTTCTTTTTTCTTCAGCCTGTGAAATCTACATTTCTGGTGGAGTAAAATAGTTTTGGATTGTACCTGGTATGCTTTATGCTTTGCATGTAGTATCCCAACTGTAAATGGCTTGTAACTTAGAATCTAGCACTGTAGGACCATTTTAATGTTCAATTGTTAAAAAATCTGTATGTTTTTTGGAAGGTTAATCATACAGAATATATGAGTCATCAGGTGTTTTCTGTGCTTGAAATAGCCTGAGGAAAATGGAAGGTGCTGGGAATATGGATCAGATTGAGAAAGATCTTTCACCATTTCTAGCATGCAGGAAAACAGGAAGAAGGGATTATACGAGCAGACAAAATCACTGTTCTTTCAGTAGTCATGGAAAAGGGAAGAGGAATGAGAGAGATTTTATACTGTGTGGAATTCCAGCACAAACCAGAATAATTATAGCAGCCTCCTGGTAATGTTCATATAGTCATCTCTGTTCTTGCATGAACACTGCACAACAAACGATATTACAATTCCATTTTAAGTATCTTTGTGTTGAGATATAGAGGAAGGATTTTTTTTAACCTGTATCTGTGTCTGCAGTTGTAGACACCGTGTGACTGTTCCTCCGTTAAGCCTTGAAATTCATTGACTTGAGTATATATAGAGGCACATATATAATGTAGAGGAGAACTTGGATATAGAAAGTTATAGTTCTGAAATATAATGGTCTGGCAGCTAGAGGCATTCCAAATATATCCATACTAGGAAGCAAAACTGTGCTCAGATCTCTTTTTCAGGTGGATTCTACAGTGGAGTAATTTTAATTACTGTGGAGTCAGTTTGGCTTTATTTGTTGATATTTAGTCAAGGTAAATATTAAAGATAATTGGATTCATCATGCTCTTGTGTCGTTTTTCTCTCAGCTATATGTAAGTCTGTGTAATAGATCATTCGGCTGCTTCATACTGTAAAAGGAGGATGGGTAGAGGTACACTAGGAGCTGATAGACTGATACTGAAAGAGGAAGTTTAATCTGTACTTACCATATACTCTGGTGGATTTTGTTCAACTGTTCTATTTAAAGCAAAAGTGCTTAACCATGGAAAATTTTGTGCCATTTTGGACTGCAATAATTTTCTTTTCTTTTCCTAGTGAATTCTTCATGCCAGGAATGGTTGATACACACATTCATGCTCCTCAGTATTCATTTACTGGTACAAGAGTAGATCTACCTCTTTTGCAGTGGTTGACTACCTACACATTCCCAACAGAAGCCAAATACAAAGACAGTGATTTTGCAGAGGAGGTCTACACCAGAGTTGTTGTAAGTACTGCAAATGTAATTTACCTACTTGACAACATTCATATTTGTGAAATACATTTATGTTTTCGGAAAGTCAGCAGAAATAGTAGGGCTTGTTTTAATGTCATGAAAACCATATAAAACCAACACTGTTCTAATTGCCAGGCAAGAGTGTCCCCTGCTAGTTGGTACTGATAAGACATGGTTAACAGTGAGCTTGTTTATCCTCTTTTGTGATATCTGAGTACAATGGCCAATGTTTAAGGGTACTCTGAGAGCTAGTATAATGAGCAGGTGCTGACAACCTCAATGCAGCTATAATCAAGCACAGTGAAAAAAAAAAAGTTTTTTTCTGCCCTCCCCCCTCTCCTTATGAAACAATCTTCTGCAAAGACTATACGAAAGAGAAGATGCAAACCAAATCTGTGCGGGTTTGGAATAATTGAGGAAGATTATTCTACAGCTGAAGTCCTTGTAGCAGGAATATCTTTCACTGCAGGGGCTTTAGATGAATTCTGTCAATGGTACTGTGGCAAAAAGAGAGAGATTGTGTTTGGGTTAGAATTTTTTTGTGCAATATAAAGGGTTCAAGGTCAAATTCCACTTGATGATCAATAAGCAGCTAGGTCACGTTGCATAGTACTGATTCAGTCCTATAAATGAAATGTGTCCTTTAATGTGTTGACTGAAATACCATCAACAGATTAAATGATTTGGGCAGCATAAGTTGCCTTGCATATGTCTAATACTACGACAACAAGTGTTGTCAAAATAATAGCATAGTGAGTCTGAAATATGTACATATACTGTTCTTGACACAGAAATTTAAAAAAATACTTTCTGCTATCTGCCGTAGTAGAGACATGTAGGAACATCTTGGTTACAAGCCCTTGTGCCTTTAGCTGCTTACAACATAGAGGTAGTCTCACTTTCCAGCTGTGTGCCTCAACAAGCAGTTACTGTCTCTATTAGTTCAGGTCAAGTGACATCAGCACAGCTAAAGTCCTCGCTGTGCAAGTTGTTTAATAGCATCACCTGAAAAAAACTTGCCAATGAGAGATGGAAGTTAGTTGTAGGAGCTTCAACAGCATGTTTAAGCTCTCCCCATGTTTATCAAGTAGGACAAGGTCAGGGGAATGTCTTAAACAGCCAGTGCTGCGGAATATCAGTTGGTCTGCAATGTTTGTTGGGACGGTTAATAACCTTCAACTGTTAGAAACAGGACTAAACCTGCACGGAGCAGATATTGTTTTGTATGTTTCTTTGTACTTTTGGATTTGTAATGAAAACAGCGTTTGTTTTTTTTTTAAATCAAAATTCTTTTTCCAATAACCACTTTCTGTACTTGGTAAAAGAAAAAAATAGGTGAAATTTGCAAGATTTTAGCTGGAACCTCCTCTGGTTCCTCAAATTTAGGAAAGCCAGTTCTTTATTATGAGGTTTTAGAAACAGAATGATTTTAGATTTCATTTAACAGTTAGAAATCCAGAAGTAGAGAACTCTGGGTTTTAAAAGCTAAGAAAAACAAAGTTGGTGTGTCTCAGTAAAGACATCATTATTATTTTTGAGACCCATTTTAGGAACTCTTAAAGACATATTTTTAATTATTCAATATTGTATTGAAAAGAGAGAGCTTGGCTTCATGTCTGTCAAATAATTAGCACTAGTCATTCTCAAAAGTTGTGTTGGATGTCCCACCTTTTCTCTGTCATTAAAAAATTAAAATTAAATTAAATTAAACTCCCAAATTACATTGTAGCCAGACTCTAAAAATGTAATTTAAAGCTGTATTCTCTTGTGTGGTCAATATAGTATGCATTATTCCCAATATCAAGTGAAATTATAAATTTCTTTGTGACTTAATGTAATTTTAAATGTCTCTTTGTTCACTGTTACATCCTCCAAATGTCATATGAACCGGTACCTACCACCCTCTCCTTTCAAATGCTATAATTAAATAAATAATTAAATGGCACTCTGAGCAGTTGTTCTCAGTTTATTTTTACCTTGAAGTTTGTTACTTAGTATTCAGGAGTTTTACACCTGAAAGTTTGGCTATTTTCTCAGCCACTTCGAGTGGCCAAATGAAAACCACTAGTTTTCCCCAAAAGTCTTGCTTTGCTAATGTGAGGTTAACAGTGCTTCACTGAAAAATGGAGAACCAGAGAAGTTATCGTCCCCCTGTACTCGGCACTAGTCAGACCTCATCTGGAATACTGTGTACAGTTCTGGGCCCCCCAGTTTGGGAAAGATGTCAGGATACTGGAATATGTTCAGAGGAGGGCAACGAAGATGGTAAAGGGGCTGGAGCACAAGCCCTATGAGGAGCGACTGAGCGAGTTGGGGCTGTTTAGTCTAAAGAAGAGGAGGCTCAGGGGAGACCTCATTGCTCTCTACAGCTACCTGAAAGGAGGTTGTAGTCGGTCAGGGGTTGGTCTCTTCTCTCAGGTGACCAGTGACAGAACTAGAGGGCATGGACTCAAGCTTCGTCAGGGAAAGTTTAGGCTTGATGTGAGGAAGAAGTTCTTTACTGAAAGGGTGATCGACCATTGGAATGCGCTGCCCAGGGAGGTGGTGGAGTCGCCGACCCTGGAGGTGTTTAAGGGGAGATTGGATGTGGCACTGAGTGCCATGGTCTAGATGATGGTTGGTGTTAGTGTTGGGTTATAGGTTGGACTTGATGATCTCAGAGGTCCTTTCCAACCTTGTCATACTGTGATACTGTGATACTGTGTGAAAACTAGGAAACAACATAAATCACTGGTTGATTGTATTTCTAAATGTAAGTCAGAATTCTTTTTCCAGTTTAAGTGAAGGAAATACAGACTGATTTCTATGGGTTTAGCCATTGTTAAAATCCTTCATGTATTTGGAAAAGGAATTTTTGTATTTATTAACACTCAGACTTAAAAAAGCCATTATGAAATTAAAAATCTTTATTTTACCTTACCACTTTACTGCACAATTTTACAATAATTAAGTATTCTCACAGTTTGAAATCAGACTGCCTCTTCTGCATTTGGGCAGCTTGACCACTTTTTTTTTTCAGAAGGTTGAAACTGATTTCTTTTTATAGAGACGAACTCTAAAGAACGGCACAACTACAGCTTGCTACTTTGCAACAATTTACACAGATACTTCTCTTCTTCTTGCTGAAATTATAGGTAAGACTGATAGTGAGTTTTGAAGTATATTGCACAGACTGTATTATTTAAAGGAAACACAGCTTAGAATTTTTAGGCTAGCTAGGGTCTGTCTTTCTACTAATTTGCTTTTTGTTCGTTGTGTCTATCACACAGTGTCCCCAAACTTCATCCTAGTTACCCTTGCTCACCTAACCGCCTCTTTCCTACTGTTGTTTCTGCTAGTGTCTTCATTCACAAATCAGCTCCTGGCTGAGCTTGAACTAGGTCTGCTGGAGTTACTCCTAAGCTGCAGTTCTCTGCTCTTTCTAGTCTTTTGCTTATTTAAGGATTAAAGGGTTGAATGACAAGAAGTGCAGTAGGTGCATTGATTTCCTGATACTCTGAAGTTGCAGTTGAATATTGACATGAAAAAATCTCCATGCACCCTCCAAACCCAGAGTTTTGTCAGGATCACATCCCTCCCTTCTATTTACTGTTGTAAATGTCTGCTGTTTGAAAGTGTTGTGATTCTTGCAGGATTTCTCAAGGCTCAGCCAGCTCCCAAAGCAGAATAATTTATTAAGAATCTCGGTTTCCATGAAAAATTCCCTAATCTTTCTGATTTTGTAGGGAAGCCTAAAACTTTGAAGCCCTTGTATTCAACAACTTGGATAGTATAAATGGAAAAAAACTAAGATCGGATTTAGAAACATGTTTAAAAACTTAGGATTTACTATTACATGCATTCCTTTTAATTTTTATGCATAAGTTCTGAGTCCTGGAATGGATACATCTCAAGAGAGAGGCTTGTGGTAATTTTCTCCATCCAGCTACATGTAGGAGTCATGTTTGGAATGCCATTCCTTTCTCTCAAGGAGAAATGGTTTGCTGAGATTTTTGTGCCTTTTCTCTGCTCAGGGTCATCTTCTGCTACAGCTACAGTACTTTGATGCCTGTGTTTCTCATCCTCTACTTCACACGAGTCTTATTCATATACTACTGTTATGAATTCTGGTTGTGATTAAACTACCGTAATCTAATCCTCAATTATAACATCTATAAAGTTGGATACTATGGTGGAAGGGAAAATCTCCTATTTAAATGTGGTTGTCTTGTTTATTTGTTTTCTCTTTCCTTTTTAGCCTTAGAAGTCACATGGATGGTCCCAAATTAAAGATAAGAATTAAGACATAAATGAAGTTGACTCGGGTGGAATTTGCTATTTTGATTTCTGTGCAGGCTTTGATAGCATTTTCAAGAACTGCTGATTAAGAATTTTATATTCTTATGCATCTCAACAGATAAATTCGGTCAACGAGCATTTGTTGGAAAAGTATGCATGGATATGAATGACAGTGTGCCACAATACAAAGAGACTACTGCTGACTCTATCCAAGAGACAGAAAGGTAAGGTGATTGAAGTGATGGCACAGCCTTTAGAAATAAGACTTCTTCATACATATGAAAAGTGAATGTGAAGCTGAGTAAGAACTTACAGGTGTAAATTTATTAGGAACAGTTTTTTTTCCCTCTGACAGTATTGTTTCCTATCGTCCAGGCAATGCCTGCATACCCAGTTGCTACATAGCCCATGCATTTTCTCTCTGGCTCTTCCAAAGAAAGGGAGAAGCTCACAGCTTTGTGTGTGGAGGTGATGTGGCATGACATGAGGTGGTGGGGTAGCAATCAGTTCCTTTGCCTCCATTAAGTTCTGATCTGTTTCCTTCTCCCATTTAGGACAAACCTTTATTTGAGTTGTAGGAGTCAGCTTTCATATACCCCATTTTAAACCTGCTGTGTGTCTCCTCTCTTCTGGTATAGCACCAGTGAAATTACTCTAACTCGAAACTGAGAGAATGAAGAAGAATCAGATGAAGGCAATTTATGTGGCAGAGGGGACCTTAAACTGAACTATGGCAGTCTGATGCCTTAGGTTTCCCTTGTGTTTTGTATCCATACTCAGAAAATGCTTAAAAACAGACACACAGATTTCCTTACGGGATTGTTTATTTACTTGTATAAATGCTTGTCTGACTGCTAGGTATTTGCTCTTTCAGCATAATATTTGAAAGCTCTTGTGGCACTTGTGTGAAGTCACTTGCTTATTTTTGCAAATCATGCTACAAGAGTGCCTGTAGAAGTTAGAAATTGTCACAGATTTCTAATATATTTTATATTTAAAGAAATTTTTAAAATGTAGTATTAGTCGTTGGCACTCTGCTAATATTTATATTCCTTCACGTAAATCCTTTCATAATACAGTGTAAGTCCCACTGAGTGGGCCTCAAAAATGGCAGAACTTCCATTTCTGATATTTTTTAAAGTTTCAGAATGATCTAAATAGTTTTTTTGAAAAATATCTTGTGCTTCCAACTCCGTTATCATGTAATTGTGTTATAACTAATGGTTCTCAGCTATGGATGAGAGTGTGCCACAAGTACTCCAGAACTGTCCAGAAAAGAGTGCTGTGTGCTTATTAGCATGAACCAGGAGTACTTGCCTCATCAGGCCTGAATTACAGCAACAAAATCACAGGAGGATGAAAAAGGTCTTCCGTTAAGAGGGCAAGCTTAACAGGGCAAACTGTTGGTTTTTTTTTTTAAAAGACCGGAAGAAATGGAACCTGTCACACTGTCAGAAAATGTGTTACTGATTTCAGTTCTTTACAGTTAACCTCTGGAAATATTTATATTGTATGCGTGGAAGTAATATACAGTTCCAAGTGCTTCATATAGTAGATCGAAATTCAAGTCAAGAATTTGAATCTAACTTTCTCCTGCGAAGGCGGTTGAATGAAATGTCAAGAAACTGATACTACAACTAATAGTTGTAGTCATCTGAAAAGAGAAGGACCCCGATCAGATCTGTTTTTTCTGCTACAGAAAAAACTTGTTTGAACCTGAATTTCTTAACTCATAGAGAAGTACATGAAATGCCAACAAAGTGTAGGGTATTTTGAGAAAGGTATTTAGTTTTGAAATAATGTGGACACTTTTCAAATAATGTGAAAAAGAATGAAAACAACCACCTGGAGGTCTTGGATTATCACCAGAAAGTTATATTTGTGTTACAGTTTCCACTCCAGTGAATATGTAATTATTATCGATTATTATTAATTGTTATTATCAGATGACTCTGTAAGAAGAGAAACAAACAGATGATACCCAATTTGCATTGCATTTTGGCTCTCACAGTTAGACAATGGTGGGCTCAAACTCCTTTGGTTCTTGCAGAAGTTTGGCTTAGGTCTCTTGCTTACAGCTGGTTATTTAGCACCAGCTTCAGTGTTGTGAATCTAGCCTCCAGCATTGTTTTCTGCTCCATATGAAGGTTTCTGAAAAATTTGATTCAATTCAAAATTACATGTTTTTCTGAATAGAAGCTATGACATAAAAATTCACAGAGATTCTGTCCAGAATCCATCTCAGACTTGCTTTTGGAAGTTATTTGCATACACTGTGCATATGAGTTTTCAAAGAATTTCTTCCTTGTAAAGTCAGAGGAAGTTTTATTTTTATCATCTGCATCATCTGCATATTGACTGCTTGGGGTTTTTTGTAGAGGTTGCTGAGGCAGCTTCTTTTGTTTACGAAACTAAGTAAATTTATACTGTATTTTCCATAAGGTAGGTAATTTAAATGCTAACAATGATATAAGCATTTCCAGAAAATCAATGGTTGTTTAAGTAAGTGAATGAGGACATACGCAACTACTGTAAGTGAGGTATGAAATATTGCACCATCTCTTAAAAATAGGGTTATAAATAGTAGGCTATATTTGCTGTAATTTAAGTCTGTGGCCAGATAAATTTGATTTTTTTCTAATGTTGTAGCTGTAGCTTATAATTATGTTTTCAATTAGTTTAATTTAGCATGTATTTGGTTTTTATTGAGTAATTACCACCTGCTAATGTTAATTATTGCAAAGGAAATAAAATCTGAACATTCAGGATCAAATTCACAAAAAGAATAATTTGGTGTAACTGTCCTGACTTCATTGTGTTGCCTCTTTTTATTTAATCTGAGAATCTGGCCCAGCTTTCTTAATATATGTCTGAAATGCTTACTAGAAGCCAAGTAAATATTTTCTTTATTTTTCATAATTTATAACACAGTTGACAAAAATCTATTACAAAGATTTTTTCCTACTCTTTTTCAGATTTGTTAAAGAACTACTGGAAAAGAAAGTAAGTAGATTTATTCTTTGTATTTCCTTCTGTATTCAGAAGGTGCTGCATGAATATATGAAATCCCACTGACAAACTCTGCTGGCTTAGTGAGAAATGGACTTGTAGTGTAAATTCAGTTTCATGTAGTCAGAGCACAACACACTGATGTTCTGTGCATGTTCTCTATTGACTTTAAAATACTCAGCTTCCTAGAAAGGACAATTTTCTGTTAAAGAAAGGTGGAAGTCAGTCAGCCACTCTGTGGTGTATAAATAGACTAACCACATTCTAACCACTAGAAATCAGTGGTTTTGCAGTACAGTTTCTAATCCATTACCAAACTAGTATTTTGGGTCAGTATTTGGCTACCAGTGTGTTTCTAAAGAAATTCAGGTTTACAATCCTGAGGTTTACACTCCAATTATTACAAGCAGGAATAGTTTTCTTACCATCCTTTTTTTTTCAATGGCTTAATTTGTTGACAAATCTCAAAATATTTAAGAACAGATGCCTAGAGTTTAATGCCTAAATCAAATGTATTAGTAGAGTAAGTCAGCTAATCTGCAGAAGTTCTGAGTTCCTTATTTCTGGGAGATGGTATAAGAAACTGCAAACCAAGTTATATAACTGTCTTCTAGTGGTGCCACATGCACAACTATTGCCTGTGACAGAAAGCAGAGTTGTAGAGCCGTTGTCGGTTTTTTAGGAAAATTTTAACCCAGAAGTGCAAGGTGTAAAGTAAACATCTGTAGCTCTAGTCTTGACATCTTCTCTGCTGTTTTCTAGTGCGTAGCATATCTGATGCTACCACTAATCTACTACTAAGGGAATTTAGAGGCAGTTTCTTGATATCATAAGTGGAGAAGAAAGAAAAAGCTTTAGTTTTATAGAACTCTGCATTTTTGCATCATTACATCTTTGATATTCACAGAAGCAGAACTCAGAAAAACATCTGGTTATTATTTCTCATAATGCATACTGGACTGTCAGCAAATATGAGAAAGCATGCACTGCTTCTCCTGAGGTCTGGTAAAATCTCAGTGGCTCAATAAAAGGGTTCTAATGCAAATTACTTCTTTAAGGTTCATTAAAACTGTTTGAAGAAAAAAATTTTGATTCCCTATTTTCCATGGTGAAATTTCTAATAAAAGTTAGGAAATGACTATGCAGCTTAATTTGAGTTGGCAAGAAAGCAGTAAGCAATAAGCCCAGGAGAAAAAATGTAATTGTTGTGTAAAAGCTTGTCTTAGTTATGTATATTGACATATAGATGTAATTTCCCAAGAGTGTCTTTTTAATATTTTTAGTATCCAAGGGTACAGCCTGTAATAACCCCTCGCTTTGGCCCTTCCTGCACAGAGGATTTGATGTGCACACTTGGTGATTTAGCACAGTCTCGTGACCTCCATGTGCAGGTAAGCTCTGAGGGCTCTGTATACAATTTAAATTGTTTGGATAGATAACATATAGACCAGGGACTTTTCATAGTTTCAGCAAAGCACTTAAACTACGTTCTTACCTTGAAGCCTGTCTATTAAATTCCTCTGAAATTATTAGTGATATTCTGGAAGAACACTGTGATCTACACAGAAAATGAGAAGGCTCATAGCTGGAAGGATGCACAATTCAGGAAGCACTAGCACATGGTCATTAAGAGACAGGCATCCAGTATCGTAGGTAAGAGCAGTCCTTCAGTTACTAAAGATTGCTCTCCCTAGTCCAAGGTTGTTATGTCTGTCTCTATGCCTTCTGCTGTTTCTGTACAGAGCAGATTTCAGTAGATAAAAGGGTTACTCTTCTTTGTCTTTTATTTAACATTGTTAACATCAGTATGATGAAGTTTCTGTGTTGCAAAAGACACGTTTTAAAGCTTACAGGTCTGTGAAACTTCAGGATTATTTGGTTTTTTTTGGTTACACAGTTTTAAGCATATATGATTTTAAAGCTATTAGCATTTTTTGTCATTACAAAATGTGGGAAAATATGTGCTTCAGTGGGATTACAGGTGGATCAGCTTTTTGTCTGAGACCAGACATTAATCAACCCCTCTGAAGATATATGGAACAGCTATCTATATGTTGCCAGAGTCCACTCTGTGGTAGGGAGGTTCTCTTTTTTACCTCACAGTCATTTGTATTATTTTATTCGTTATATCACCAAATGATTGAGGTGGCCTACCCAGGCATAACATCTCATATCACTTGTAAAGGAAGAAATGGATCTTCTCTTTTGGTTTCACAAGGACCTCTCTGATGAAAAGAGAAACTCAAGGACTAGATCTAATGATAGACTTTACAAATACTTGTTTCTATCATTATATGGCTAGCACCAGTAGGTTGTTCAGGAAGGTTGTAATGTAAGGTTTGATTCTATTTAAATCACTCATTGCTATATATTTTCTTATTGCAGAGTCATATAAGTGAGAATGAAGAAGAACTCAGACTTGTGGAGAACATGTTTCCTGCATACCAGAATTACACTGAATTGTATGATAAAAATAAGCTGCTTACCAGCAAGGTAGCTGCATAAAAACTTCCAAAGCATAGCTTAGATTTATCCATGTGGAGAATATGATAGGTAACTGTAGTTACCTGGAAAGTTTGTATTGTTTTGTCAAGGTCTGTGACATTTGGGGGAAAGCAAATTAGTTTTATGTCCATCGAGGTATTGGAACTTTAGTTAAGCCCACACTTTTCATAAGCATTTTAGAGGAGTTGAACAATAAAGGTATTTCATGTTCCCTGATCCATTTACCAAGGGCTCCAAAGAGACTGAGGCAGTAGAATCAGGAGACTTGTAAAGGTTTTGTAGGTAAAGCTGGTGTTGTGGGAGCTCGTAATTGGCAGTGTCAAGTTCTACATACTTTACAATGTTCTTGCACACTGGTTCCACCCGAAGAATATTTCTGTTGTAGGGCCAACTTTATTTTTTGACAGTTTCCCACAGAAAACCAGCTTGTTCTGTTGTGTTCTGTGTGTAAACCTCAAACAGAAACACATATGCTTTACTGTTCCAACTCTCCAAAAGCACTCTCATCTCATTAGCTGATTTTACAAAGTATTGAGAGGCACAGTGGTCTGAAGAGTTAAAATTCGTTAAAGCTTTATGCTGGTGGGATAAGTGCATGCAGATCTGATACCAGATCTGATACAGGTTGGAGTGCTGGGGCACACCTTATTGGATAGTGGAAAGCCCATGCAAGTGTGAATATGAACAACCTAACTACTGTCAGAGTGCTTTAACATCAGTAAAATTGATACAAAATTTTAGGAGAGAATTTTCAGAGGTACAAAAGGCAGCTGCAAACTCCTTGGGAATTAGCTATTGAACTCCTATTTCTATATTTGAAAATGTACCCCAGTAAATTACATATTTACAGTCCTTTTTACCTGAGAAATCAGTATGGACTACTTACTTAAGTATATACACAGTATTAACTTTTGTTGTCTTGTGCAGTCCTATACATACTGATTTGTTGTGTCAGGGTATTAAAGAGAATATTAGCAAAAATTAATTCTGTCAGACTTTTATACGTGCAGCACTGAAAATAGTCACTGAAAATCAAGGTTGCAAGCATAACAAAACCAAAGACATTCTCTCCCATCCCCAGCTACAAAAACTAAGACCCCAAATTATTTTTTTAACATTTTAGAAGTATGTTTTTCAGAGCTGTGGCTGAAATATTTCCTTCTTTTTAAAGAAGTACAGATAAGCAGAGATATGGTTCAGGAGCTACCATAAGTATGTTCTTAACTTAAGATGTGGCTATTCTCATTGCATTTTCAGTTACATTTGAGCTTGATTAATAGTGTTGGCAAGGGTAGAGTGCTATTTTGAGATGCTCAGTGGAAAAAGTCACTGTGCTGTTCTAATTTTCATCATCAGACTGCAAGACTTAACGGAGCTCTTGTTTTTCTCTTTGACTGGGCATTTGGTGTATGAAGTAATTCCAAGCAGATTTTTTCTGGACTATTTGGCTTATGTCCTGTTAAATTATACTATCCTATCCCTCTATGCTTTGTGTATATGCTTGTGAGCCTAATTTTAAAGTCAACTATGTAAGCCAAGAAGGAAAAATCATTAATCAATTGCATAAAAAAGAGATTATTTTAGTATTTTAATATTCTTTAATATTCTATATGTACATATGTATATATACCTGGTACAAACCTTTAGCGAGACAATGGGAAACATGCTGAGTGTACATACTTCTTCCCTTTTATCTTATATACTTCTAGCCACAGTACTTCATCTCTCTGTTAGCTACAAAATACATGTCATAAGTTACTACAATACTAGAGCAATGGGAGAATCCTTACTTTTGTTCCTTGAAGCTCTTAGTTCACTATGGTCACTGCAAAAGCTGGCACCCTGTCTTCTTATGTTAATAAATGAAAAGAAGTGGGGTAGTGGTGCGTCAGGAGTACTGAAGTTAATGAGAGTTTGTGCCCTGTTGATTTCAACAGCTTCGTTCAAGAAGTTACTCTTGATGGTAAAAGGTGTCCTTTTGGCTATTAAAAGCCATGCAGCAAAAATCATAGGTATAGTAAATGCAGTATTGAGTAAACTGGTGATCCTGTTTTTCTTTAGACAGTGATGGCTCATGCCTGTTATCTTTCTGAAGAAGAGCTGGAACTTTTTAGTCTTCGTGGAGCTGCGATTTCACATTGCCCCAATTCTAACTTTTCGTAAGTTATGAAAACAAAAGGACCCCCCCCCCCCCCCCCGAATATTTTACAATTAAATAAAGCTTTTGTTCACATAGTACACTAAGTCCAACCTATCATTACAAGGCTGTATGTATGATACATTATTGTACCAGAAATTATATATTGGACATAGTGGACCATTCATGCTCCAGTTCATCATCTTATACTCTGGACTGACTTGTGATCTTTCAGTATAGACATATATTTATATTTATATTTATATTATTTATATTTATAAATGTATGTCTTTTTTTGAACTTTCTTTCACTGTTCTATCAATGGCAGATTCTGGCCATCTCCCTTCCTCTCAAAGTATACACATATATATATATGTATATTTGGGGAAATGGGAATGGGTTATGTAACTCTCTTTCTGTTAAGAAGAAGTGAGATACTGCATGGAATCCTGCCAGAATACTACACTATTCTGACAGAATACTACACTAAATGTTAACATAATCAATATCTTTGTTTGTCATGACTTACTGGAGTTCATGAAATAACCCCCCCATCTCCTGGAATATAATTTACCTCATACGTGAATTTTTTTCCCCAGGTGCATTGAGAGCTAATTTTAAGCAGGTAACTGTAAAACTGTGGGAGTTCTTAATTGATTAAACCTCATCATTCAGATGTAGGAACACAAATGCTCTATCCCAGTTAAATAAATCCAATCTGTTGCGCACATTTTGAGACCCTTGTCATGAAACTGCTCTGCAAGCTCTACTCTCCATGTATCATACAAAACATGTTTCTTCTTCCCATTCAGGTTGCGCAGTGGCGTCTTAAATGTGCAAAATGTCTTGAAGCACAATGTGAAGCTTGGCCTTGGCACAGGTTAGTAGTTTGCTGTAAAAACAATTTCCTTTAAAAAACATTGGGAGATATAAAACAACGCTTACTTGTTTGTATTTAAAAGTCTGCAAGTTATGGACCACTGCATCTAAAGTAGTGAAGTCGAGGGTACTAGAATCTAGAGCTAGTCCAGAAGTGTTTAAAAAGAAAAACAACAGTGAACAAAAATAGATTTGTTCCTGTGATGAGAGCAAACAGGGTTTGAACAACGAATTTTCAGGTTTCTATTATTCTGTGTTGTGTTTGAGTCACCTGACTTTGAATGTGAGCACCTCTGTTTGGAATTATGCATTCAGAGACAGGGCTTTGCAGTAAAATTTTTGTGTTTACCACATTTGCCACTTTGTAACGTTTAATTAAAACTCACAGAAATTTTAACACAGAGGCTTATTCCTGAACATTTTTCCTAAGAGTCTGATCCCTTCTAGATGTTGCTGGTGGATATTCAGCTTCTATGCTTGATGCTATCAGGAAAACAATGATGGCATCTAATAGCCTTCAGATCAATAAAGTGAATGAAACAGGACTAACTCTTGAAGAAGCTTTTCAGCTAGCCACTCTAGGAGGAAGCCAAGGTAAGAAGAAATTTCCTAACAATGTACACAGAGAACCACAGCACTTTTTGATATATGTCTCCCTAACTTTAAGAGGTGACTGAATTAACAGATTTTCAGGTGTCAGAGTGAAGTCTAGAATGGTATCTGCTGGGCAGAGATATCCTTCAGTCTCTCATATCCATACTAGGTTCATTACAGAAAAGCATTTGTTTTGATGCTGAGAGCTTAACAATAGAATCTTAATGATTTCGGGGTTGTATATTTTCATTGCAAAGATTCTCAGACTTCTTAATCATTAGTGCTTGCATGTCTATCATACCAATTGGAAAGACACTGTTTTCTCAGCAGCCGACACTTAGAGGGAGAACTATGGAATTACTATAGAGTCTTGCGTACTGTTTGTCCTCGGTTTCTAATTTTGTTTGCTTTTTGAGCTCTCAGTGAAGCTGTTTTGTCACTGTCTTTCCAGCAAATCAAAACATCATGCAAATTGCTCCTCAGTCAGAGGAAAGCGTAAAGTTTATATATGCAGTATAGTTATTTAAGACACAGTAGCACATAGAGAATATATCACATAGTGTAACAGTTATTCAGGCTCACTGTTATGCTTTGTCATGATCAGTGTGCACAAACTGATTTGTACAATTAGCAGAGTTTTATCAGAAGTTGTGTGATTCAGCAAAGAGAAAATCCACATATAAGTAAAAAATTACTACTTTCAGTTAGCAGAAGTGAGCTCATGACCTGCTAAAGAACTGGTCCCCAGTCCTTTCAGTGTAACATTATTTTAGTTGTCAGAAAACACCATTGAGAACTATTAATGGAAGTTTGAAAGATGTAATAAAAATCTCAGAAAACCTGACTTCTCAGGACTTTATTTGAGTTTCTGGAGGGTGTAATGGGGAAAGAGAGAAGAGAGGAAACGGGCAGGTATAGAAAAGGAGAAATATTTTCCCATAGTCTTGGTTATTCGCCTGTTCTCATAACAGGTGAGAATAACTTAAATAAAATAGGGAAGGGAAAACATAAAAATCCCAAACTCATATGTGGTTTCCTTTCCCACCTACTCTTGTGTTTGTTTTATCTGGGTTGTTAGGTTTACTTAGTAATGTGTTTATTTCATATGTTGATTTTGAGCTGTTTATCCTGGATCGCTTTGAAGGGTAGAATATAAATTACTCCTAGAACCTTCCAGTAGCCTGGACAGGTATGGTTCGCAGAAATCTAGAGGAGTGATTCCTTCTTTCAATAATTTGCTTTGCTGAGACTCCCAAAGCCTTGTCACCCTCTTGTGTTTAATCTAAAAATTGCAATCTGCTCACAAACTTGAAGGAATATGAGAACATTTTGTTTGAAACTGGTAGATAGCCAAAACATTTCACCATTTGGAGGAGTTTAAACATCTTTAAGGCATTGTGACTGTGCCGCCATGCGCAAAATTCAATGAAGGCTGAAGGTCCTTTGTTGGACAGAAGCAATCTGAAAATAAGTGAACAAATGGTTTACAGATAAACTTAGTTTAACTCCAGAGTATTAGCAAAGTTGATGTAAAACATGGATGCTTTGTACAACTTTTAACTATCCTAAATAATTTCCAGAGAGACACAAGGTCTGTCTTTAGATATTCTAAGAACTTGCAAGTACCCAGTCACTGAAGATGAAACTAGGTTATCAGTGCTTGCAAAGCTAAGATCCAGGAGTTAAAATGAAGCTTTGCAGTGACAAAGTTAAATAATAGATCACAAGACGAGCCTTGCAGGTAGATATGAAACCTTTGGATATGGCTATGATTTTTTTTCCACACCATGTTATTGTTTGTTTTTGCTAATTACTCTTAGTTATCCCCTCAGCACACCTCTTTCATTATCACCTTATAATTAATAGTATGTGCTACTATTGTAATATGTCTATACTATCTGTCAATGTTGCTTAAACTGTTTAAACAATTAAATCTAATACTGCTTTTGCAAGGTAAGTATTATTGTATACTTTACTGTTTTCTCTGACTTAATTTCATTGTCTCTTTTGAAGCTTTAATGTTTTTGCAATGTAAACGATTGTTATTCTGCTTTAAACATTTAGCAGCCTATACATCAGATATACAGTGACACAAAATCAATGGAGAACATTTGAAGAACAAAAAACAAAATAGAGGTTCAAATTGTTTTTCAGATTTATCTTCCTTTAACAGATGCCCTTCTGAAATTCACCAAAATATGCGTTTTTACTGAGAAGTTGTTTAAGAGCTCAGATGCTGATCTATGCACTGTTGAATTTGCATTCATATTTTTCCGTGTAATTGTCTAAATTCTTGTCATTTTTCCTATGAACATCTCAAATGAGTTTCCAGGTGCTTCCACAAGGTGGAAAGAGGCTTGCATTGAAGATCTGTTTGTGAGTTTATTTTCTTCTGCAGCTCTAGGTCTAGATGACGTGATTGGAAACTTTGAGGTCGGCAAAGAATTTGATGCACTGCTGATCAACACAAAGGCTTCAGACAGCCCTTTTGACTTGTTCTCTGCTGATAATTTTGAGGTAATTGGAATAGGATTAATAATAAAAAAAACCGACTGGAAATGATGTGGGGAAGGTCCGTGATACAGCCAGAATGAGACTCTTGAGAGTTATTCCAGTAACAGGAATCAGGTTCACTGCACCATTCCTGTCTGTATTTCAACCCAGTGGGGCCCAGCGATTAGCATTTTTTTAGAATCCTGCTGTCCTCAGTGGTGTGAACAGTGACAGTCCCATATCCTCATGAGCAAAATTGCATGTAACATTTTTTAATATATATATCAGACCAAGCTGACAGTTAGACTTAGTTATTTGCAGTGACAAATAGCAACCAAGAAATTTAAGCAAGAAAAGAAAATGGCTAATTTGAGGTGAAAACACAGTTTTTATGCAAACATAAAAGCAGTATTGGCATTAAGCAATGGGCACACTGTTATACAAAAACCTTTTATAAATAAAAAAGGTAATAAACAAAAGTTAGTTGAATTACTGATGTGGCTACACTGTACATCGCTGTCACTATTCTGAATATCGTCATTTACTTAGAAATATGGGCATAAGTGGCAAAATAATTGTTAATTAATCTCTTTTGGACACAGTAATCTGGATTAGATTAAATTATTTAAATTGTAAATGTTCTTCCTAATTAAAAATTCTGAAAAATAAAATATTTTCCACTTAAAGTCTAAACCTTTTTACCTAAGTTAGCAGTTCTCAAGACTTGAAAAATACTTACACTTTTGTCTCATTTTTCAAGAAGTAAGTGTATTTGAGAATTCTAAAAAAGAGGAAGGGGAAATACTTTAGTTCAGATGTGTATTTGTTTATACTGTCAAACTTGTGCTGTGTTTTCTTCATAAGACATACAGCCTCCTTACTGAAGAAAACATGCAAATTAAGTTTTGATTTTACTATCAAAAGTTAGTAGGACTATTTAGGAAACCTAATTTTATCAATTATTTCAAGCTTCAAATAACCGTGATCTGGGATAGCAGATTAAGCTTTCTGAATTTTGTTTTTTTCCCCCCTTTTTATAGGATGCTCTCCAGAAGTTCCTTTACCTAGGTATGTTCTGATTCTAAGCCTACATAAAATTCTCATTTCATACATCAAAAAATATCTAAATGCGAGAGTTAATAATGGATATATTTATACATAATTAAATATATATTTGTCTAAAATAATTAAATATATTTGTTTAAATTGTAGATCAACATTAATAGACCACTATAGATTTCAATATTTATCTACATTTATTAAATATGCATTAATGTATATTTGTTTATAAATGCTGAGTAAGAATTAAATGGCTTAACTTTTGTTCTTTGGGACATAGTTAAATAGTCAGTTTAACATGATCAAATGCACGATTTGTCAGATTTATTACCACATTTATCTTTAGTTACAGTACGGGCTAAATCATATTTCACAGTAAATTAACACTGATATGCTGATCACCAGGACCTTAGAAAGACTTCTGCAGAACAGTTGCAATTGTGTTTTCTTTACTACCTAGCAAAAAGATGGCCTTTAAACCAAACAAAACCCAACCCAAACAATCTCACCCTCTTAGAGAACAGGTATTCTTTATAGGACATTGTCTGGACCAGAAGATGCACTGCTTGTTATGTTTTATATAGAGGTAACTGGTGTTAACACTGGCCATGTTTGTGTTGTTTTCTAATTAGGCATTTTTCTTTTTGAGAAGCTGGCTGAGGCAAACCTGCTTGACTGCTGCCTGGTAACTGAGATAGTTGAGATACTGTGCAACATTGTGTTTTCTGCACAGATATATAATGTTTTCGTGATTTGAATCTACTAAATACATAGAAACCCGATGACACCATTGCAGCAGTTAAAATGTAAGGCTTGTTTATTCAAAAACGTATAAGTAGTTTAAACATCCATTGGTTTTTGTGGTAGCCCTGAGTAATTCTCTCGTAGTTTTCTCATTCCTAGGAAAAGGTCACTGCAAATTATGTATTCCAGACTAAATTTGTGGATTGCATAGTTTTCATTAATTAAATTAGTGCATATATTTATGTGCAAATTTCTGTTTTGACTATATTATTTCAGGTGACGATCGGAATATTTCTGAAGTGTATGTGGCTGGAAAGCAAGTGGTTCCTTTTTCAAGTTCAGTATAAATGCATTTCCCTTTTGCAAAATACTCTGCTGAACATTCTGCATCTGATTTGGGAAACACAGTGCCTGATGATCAGGAATGACACCTCATTTTAGTTCAATGTTTTAAAAATTTTGTTAAACCTTTCAAGAAGTACTTTACTAGACTTGTCACAGTTCTAGAGGAAGTGGATATTTAAAAATAGCATATGTGCATTAAAAAGCAATTTGCTAAATACCTTAATTAAAGAGGACAGCTGCTGTTCCTTTTAATGATAGTGTAAGAAGCATTACAAAGAGCAATGAGACTCTCATTGTCTGTAATGGATCTGAATTTTAAAAAAGCCAGTGCTAGTAAGTTGATTTGGAGGAATGCAATTTTAATAATATTATCAGCAAGTATGGAAATAACCAGTGACATTTTGGGGCATTTAGAACATTTTTCAGTTTTCGTTAGGAGTTTATTTTTTAGAAGCAATTATTTCATTTAAAACATTATTTTTTTAAGAGAAATTAGATAAGAAGTGTGTATTTATAAATAAATAAGGATCCTTATTATGAAAGAGTTCAGATTTGTCACTCATAGTCAGAAGAGAGCTGGTGGAAGAACCAAATAAGAAATGGGACATTAGTCGCAGTGAGACAGACTGGGACAGGGGAAGAGCTGCATTGTTCTGTGGTGCTGTCAACTGAAACCACATTTCTGCAGATTTTGTTCCTAAATCTAGAAGTGGTCCACCTGATTTTCCATCTATTGCATTGAGTTACCTCCAGATGAGTGAAAGCTGAATTAAACTTGTATTAAATTAGAAGCAGGCACTAAGATATCTGTGTATAAGATATGAACAGGCTACGCAATGGCAAATGCATGAAGAGGTATTTTGGGGCTAGATGGAGTGCTTCATCCATTTAAGCCTTTTGAAGAACCTTCTCAAGCTTATTTGCTCCTCACTGTTCAGACAGGATGATACAGCAGCCCTTCTCCTTTCTGTAAGGGAAGTGAGTGTGTTTAAAAATTCCAAGACAAGTGGGCTATTTCTGGCTGTTACCACTTTTTACTTGAGATGGAAATTGTCCTGGTATAATCAGCTCAGCTTTATATTTTCTCTTTTGAGAATATTAACGTGGCAACCATAATTCTAGCCCTATACAATTCCAGGTAAAAAATATGTCCTTTTTGTTTTGAAAATCTATGCGGCTTCTTGTCTTAAAAAGTTTATTTCCCTACTTATTGTCAGAGCCTTTTTTTTTTTTTTTGAGATTAGATTAAGGAGGGGATTACTTTTTGTTTCTTTATTGCGTTTTAGCAAAACAAAGGCTGCAGCTTTAATTTCAGTGTCAATAGAGACAATATTGTATGAGTTACTATAAACATGTGTTGAATATGGTTTTAAGGTCTGCTTCAAACTCCTTTGATTTCAACAAGCTTTGTTTTACATTATCTCAGTGCCTGGTCATACAAAGGCAAAGGACTTCCCTCTGTTCACAAAACAAGGTCACTGCACTGAAGTCTCACTTCATGTCTACTTCTGAGAGAGTTCTTGGCCCAATGTCACTGGTAGCTTTCTGGCTTTAAAAGCATTTTCAGAGCTTACATACCATTATTGTTACACCTACATGAAACAGTATGGTGTGAAGTGGAAGTGTAAAACCTAGCCTGGACACTTAAAACAGCACAGGTGTTTCAGTGTGTTTGTTTGTTTGTTTGTTTGTTTTTGCCAAAGCCAAGTAGCCCCACTGAACAGAAGGGGATATTCACTTGCAAACACCGCCCAAGTGGGGCTACGTGGCCTGTTCACTGAGATCTAGCTCAGGTGTCTTAACAGAGCACTGCACTGTGTTGTGTTCTTGTGAAGGTACCACCTTCATATCCAGTGTGTTCAATGATTACTAAGGCTTTAGGAGTCAAGGTTTAAGGATTAGGATTTCCACATTCCATCAGGATATTTTCTTAACCATTTTGTTTTTCCTGGTCCCAGTCACCTACACAGTAGCACACTTGCTTGGTAAATACAATCTTCAGCTCTTTAATTTGGTTTCCTAATTCAGGGAGCATTTTTCCTCATGAATTTTGACATGAATTTAATTGACCAAATTTCACATTCCAAAACCAAAGATCTGTGAGACACATATTTTAATCCACCCAGTTTCTGTTTCAAACTGTTTTTAGGGAGTTGCATGGTTTTTGGCTTTAGCTTTCCCACAAGAATGTATTCTGGGGCAAAGGAGGATTATACAGCTTTGTGTATCATATATGTTTGTACCCCTACTTCTTCCATTCCAGAGTCATGAATTTAACCAACACTTTTATTTTAGTGTAGTCTTAACCGTCTCTGACTTAATTGTTTTCCCATTATTTTGTAGTGTTGTTAAGAACGGGATTCAGCATTTCCTCTTAAAGGATTTGTGGGGGAGGAGCAGTTGCTTATTTGCGAACTGGGAATACACCACCATACTACTGGTTCAGTTACAAAAGGACTCCCTAGGATAACTGCTGCCAATGAGCTTTGTATCTGAATATTGTCTGCGTCATGAGCAGTTTGTTTCTTGTTAAATTCAGACGCAAAGTAGGAACTCAGCCTTTTAGTTATAGCTTTACCAGTGTCTAGTAGCTAGACACCGCCCAGACTTAGAAACGTACAATCAGCTTTTTAAGCATCTCAGCTGGAGGAGGAGCTCTGCCTGCAAGTAGTGTTGTGGGCTGACTGCACAACCATGCAATTCCCAGTGCCAGGAGGATTAAGGATCAAGATGGATAGCATTACACTAAATGCTGAGGTGCTTAAGAGGGAAAGAAGGTAAAGGAAAGAAGCCTGAATTTGATGTGAGAGGAAGTCAGTGGAGGAATTAATATAACAAATAAACTGGGAGATACTTTCAACAGCAGAACCTTAAAAAGAATTGAATGGAGGGAAACCATAGTGCCAGAAGAAAAAAGTTGAGGTGGAGTCCTCTGGGATAGTTCCAAAATCTTGTTCAGTGGAAGATGGGTTACACAGAAATTTTAAGGTTTTAGGGGATACAAAGTATGTGGTAACCAAACTTCTATGAATCAATTTCAGGAAAGTCAACGAGGATCCCACTGCGACATTATGGTCCTTGGGACTCTCAGGCCGTGTGTGAATTGCCAAAATACTTGGTGCAGTAGGGGAGGATCAGTAGATGAACGTAGTTACTGCTGAGACTCGTACATCTATACTATATGCAGTTTAAGACTACATATGATCTGTTTCCTGGAATAAGTATCTCCACTGCATAGGTTGTTTGAAGCAGGCCAAATAGTTGGTTCAGGCACTTAATGTATCTTTTAAAGGCTGAAATATATTTGGCATGCAGCTGAGCCTCCAGTGTAGTTTCCTCCAAAATAAACTTAATCCTTGTATACACAAAACCGCCTGCAAACTGAACCAAGGTTCAGTAAGGGAGGGTGGTTGAGAATTCACTTCAGAACAGCACTGCTTTCTCAAAGTGAAATGCTAGTGGAGACTAGGTCTTGGGCTATTCTCCTCCATCCTCCTTGTTCCAGAACTTAGTAGCTGAATACAAATTAAGCTATCTCTTTCACTCTTCCTCTCTTTCTCAAAAAAACCCAGACAAATGAAGAAAGTAAAAATTAGGCAGCCAAACACTAAAGGAAGATGAGGAAGAAAAAAGAGGAATAGTTTTCAATTAGTATAAACTGACTATTGACAAGATAAAACCTCTGGAAAAATGTACACAATGCAACTGTTTCCGTATGTCACTCTCCAACTCTTGCCAGATTGTGGATGGGATCTTTTGTTTCTTAATGTGTCTTTCTGTTCAATGTTAGTACACCATTCAGACAAAATTTAAAAAAGGGATAGTTTGTGGAAAATGCTTGTTGGGACAATATGCTTAATGTGTTCTATATTCAGATGAGCACTTGTTATTTATAAATGGAATGTATTTGAATTACTGTGATATGTGTTGATCTCATTGTGTCACTGTAAGTTTTGATTATTAATGAAATGCTAGTAAATATCGCCTATGCATTACACAGTTATTTGAATTATTCATTTGTGGCAAGTGGAGCTCTGCACTTTAAACTGTTGCCTTGGCTTAATGTTTGTATTTATTTTGTGCTTTTTGTGCAATTAGAAATCTTTTAAGCAACAAAAAAGTGCATTTGTTTACTGTACTGAAAATTTTCGGTATTGTAAGTGGATTTCCTATTAAAAAAAAGAAGCATTAATATCACCCTCTTCAAAAGTCCATGCCTAATTATACACTCATGAAAGAAAAAAATTTTAAGTTTTATGAAAGCTGACATGAATGGTAATATTTTAATTTTAAAATATCTACAGATAAATAGATTTTTAAAAAAAATAATAATGATTATGCAGTGTAGATTAGCAAAATGTGATATTTTTTGCTAAGTATCTACTGTTCTACTGAGCAAAGAATAATGTATTCTTGAGTATACATTTTAAAAGAATGCATAAGTCTCGAAAACTACAAAGCCCAAGTTCTTTTGAGCAATATCCCAGTTTAAAATGAGAATATATTAATGACATTTCTCAGACAGGCTGTTTAAAAATAGTGTTTTAAGCATTTCAAGGAATAAGCCATAACAAATGATAATGCAAAAAGCTTTTTACTTGATTTACATGAATAAACTCTGCTGCCTTATCTGAAGCCCTGTGTGTAACAGTGATCAATTCATCTCTAAAATGCTAATGTGAAAATATTTTAAAAAGTATTTTAAAAAAAGCCAAGGGATTTAAAAGGTTTTAGAAAGGATTGGGAAAAAAAGAATTTGAGAAGAGATTTGAAAATGGTGGCAGCAAAATAGAAAATAATGCAAAGTAGAAAGCTAAATCAAAGGAACTCATAAAAGCAAGATGACATGTGAATGAACTTTCAGGTGGGAAACATTCAGAAATGAAGATATGTTTTCAGGCAATGTTCTGTTAAATCATAGACCTCATTCCTTCTGAAAGTTACCACTGAGGCCCAACAACTGAGCAGATTTCCTAAGTAGTTAATTACATGCTTAATAAGAAAACCCCAAATAATTGTAGTTAATCATAGAATAATTATGTAACACTTCTCAACTCCTCAACTTCTGCTTCAAGAGTAAAATAAAAATTATCTGCAACAGTTTCTAGTCTAATGCGAGACCATATCTTGCTTTAACTCCACATGTCTTGTGAAACATTTAGGATTGGTCAGGTCAGAGTCTGAGGCAGTCTGATCCTGGGGAAGAATCTCTGTTCTTGAATGCTGTAAACGTCATCCCCTGTTGTGTGCTTGGTGTCGCAGTGAAGACTGAGTCTGACACAGGAAGACAAGCATGCGGTGTGACTAAAGTAACTGAAAATAAGATGATTTAAAAATCATATTAGCACACTGTAGAGAGCACAGGACGTTTCAAATTTCACAAGCATATATTATACCTAATCGTGAACTCCTGGGTACTAGGAACTTCGGCTTAAAGTTGGGGGGTTTTAAGCCCTCATACTTTATGTGCAACAGCTTGTGCTTCACTCAACAGAGAAGCCAGCAAATGATACCTTCATGGCTCTCTGTACAAAAAATAGTAACAACAGCAACAAAAACAAGTCTTGGGAAGCCAACAGGACATCAGCAAAATCAAAAGCAATCTGTTGAGCAAGGTTAATAGAACTGTTAGTTTTTCTCAAGAGGCTGAAAAATGTTTTTGGAGGGCAGTTTCCTGGAAATTTCAGTTGAAATCCTTTCTTGGAAAATGTTCTGAATCAGAGTGTGCCACAAATGCAGTCCCCTGTAGCATCTGCAAAAGCAGTCACTTCTGTAGAAGTGAATGCAATAGTCATACCTAGACTCACACTTCCTCCCTCAGTCAGGACTCAGACCTGTGTATTCTCTTTAACTCTGGCTTTGGTTTGTAGTTTCTCATACACTTGATTTTAGTTTGAAAATAACTATGCTGAATGAGTAGAGTTTGGATAAGGATAAGGATAAAAGGCACTCTTAACACCCACCCACCTAATACTATATCTCAAATGATTTGTCCCATCAGATAGATGCTATTATGTTTGCACAGCTCTTAGATTCAGTGATTTGGCTTAATGACTTGAGCTGGGAATGATTAAACCCAGCCAAGAATAGGACATAAACTCTGAGTAGCTGATAAAAACATAAAAAATGTTTTACCTTGATCTGCATTTATGTCATCAAAGGCTTTGCTTGGCCAAGTGTTCCTAGGCACATTTAGGTAAAAAAAAAGTCTCCCTGGAGACAGCCTTCAGTAGAAGGGACCAGGAACAGTGATGACTGAAGACTTCCCCCTTCTCTTTCTCCGTGTCCTATCTGACCTTATGGCTTTGGATCTGGGTTCTGTATTCCTTTAACAGCTTTTGCACATGTTCCTTAGCTGAGGAAGGTTGCACCCTTGCTTCAAAACAAGCCTTCTTTACCCAAAGGGACTTCTCACCGCACAGGAGTAAGCTTTTCTGCTTCTGATTCTTGGTTTTGTCTGCTAATTGCCTATTGTGCATAGGCTCTAGTTCATTGGTGAAAATGGCTAACTGGAGTTAATATTGTGAATTTATGCTTCCTGTTTTACTCGTGTAGTTTCAAGGAATAGCAATGTATTAAGAAGAATGGTTTTGCAATTTCCACTGTTTTGCTTGGTTTTGATTATGCTGAATGGGAACCCATGTACTGTTGAAACAAAATAAAGAGGCCTTGAGTTTACACTAACCCTCATCTCTTTCTGTGTTTGACTTTGAAGGGGAGAGAAAAAGGTAGTAAGCTGAATAACGAAGATTTACAGTGACACAGCAAAGTGTTGGAAATGCACAGATTTTCCTGTTCTCTGGGGAACCATAGGGGTCTGCAAACTCTGCTCATGCATAATGCTGTTTTAGGAGTTCTTTTTCCAGATTCAAAACACTTACGGCTTTTAATGCATCTTTATTACCAGATTTTCTGGTTTGATAAATCAAAGCCAATGCTTCAGTAACCTTTTTATTATTTTGAGCCTAAGTAGACTATTCTGAAAAGCTTTGTTTTTGTACTTGGCAGCAAGCACAGGCTCATGTATCCTTTAATGTGTTTTTCTTTACTTTCTTACTGGTAAAATCTTAGGCATATAAATGTCCTCAGTCCAAGCAGCTTCACGAGAAATGTATTTCCTTAAAAAACCCAAAACATTCCCATAGGAGAACCACTAATTACACACTGAAAAATTGTATGCTGAAGTTTTGAGAATTACGTGCAAGTTTTTACCAAACTATGTAAAATTATATGCACAAGAAGTAAAGCTATTCCATATTTTCATCCACCAACTTATCAGCAAAAGTCATGCAAACTGCAGAGAAAAGGCAAATGAAAGAAAACTTCTTTAAAGACTACTGTTCTTAATAGAAGGGACCGTTTAGGCTTTCACCACAGTAATCCTGCTACTTAACATTTTATTTTGGAAAACAGCATTGAGAAATGCTTTTGTGGCCTTTTGCTAGAGTACTATATTGAGAATTAGTTATTTAAAACCATATAAACCCCAGGTGTGAGCTTAGTTGTTATGGTATATAGCATTTGTGAGCCAGTTCGAAAATTTGAGAGCCTTTGAGTATTTTGTCAATACCACTCATCCTACAATTACCTGTTTTACTACAGTGAGTTGGTGCAGACACGGTGTGCACAAGTGAACACAGAATCTGCAAGACTAAGAAAATGCTATTGAATAATCAAGAGCATATTACTAGTGTAATTTTTATTAGTCTCCTCCCATGGCTATTAAGAAGAATAAAAAGACTTTTCTGGGTTTAGTATCAGGTAGTGAATCTTTTATAACTAAGCTTAACAGTAAACTAAGTTTACAGTTCATGAGTTAAGAGCGTAGTTAAAATGCAAAATGAAGATTGTTTGCCATGTGTTTGTACCATGCCATTAGCTGTCTTCATTGCAAAGTAATGAGTTTGTGACTGTATTCCAATTAAAATGGCCCTTTAGGAATTAACCTGAAAATATGCTCAGATATGCTGTGAAATCCAGATGAAATTTGAGTGGTGCCTCTTCCTTTCACATTTTGTCCTAGAGGTATCATTTCAAAATATAAACTGTATTTTTCTTCTTGGAATGTGGAAATATTAAAATGGTAACTAAATGTAGCTCAGACCCTGCCTAAATAAATATCAATGTCTCAGCACACTGGTGAAAGTTCATAGCTGTGAGAAACCAATTCCTCTCATAATTCATACAGAATATTAATTCCAGCTAGCGCTAATGCTCATTGTATTAACTTTGGTGTTGCAAAGTATTGTTCCCTGAGCTTTTATTTTTGAGGAGGAGTAACCAGTGTTGTGTTTTTATGCCCTGCTTGTAACATTCAGCATAAAGCTGATTGTGAAATTGGATGTGAAACATATTCTTTTTGCAGGAAAAAAAGCCTTTTGACAATAGTGTTTTTTTCAATATTTCATCAGTGTCAGTGGAATTTAACCATCACCTAGGTAAAAACATCTTCAGTAGGAATTTTCTCAACTACCAAGATGTATCCAGCATCAAGGGCTTCAAGCAAAATAGTTCATAACTCTGAACAATCAAACAAGGCAATTGTTCAGCTGAAAGATCATGGGAGCAGTGATTTTCTGTATCCCTGTGTCAGTCTGGAATAATGTTTCTAGGATGCTGAAAAACAGCTGCTCCTGTGATTAGATCATAAATTGTCACTTATAGGGTATCCAATAAATCTGGTTTAGGCTGTCAGCAGCAGAAAGTTGTTATAAGCTAATGGTTGTTCAGTGGCCTCTGTTAACCAAGCTACAACTGAAAAAAAAGGAAAAAAAAAGAAATAAAGGAAAATTGATTTTTCTCCTGACAAATGTAATCTGCAAATCCTACTGGGAATATTAGGCTGTTGTAGGACTAGCTAGGCAGCAAGGTGGCTTGAACAACTCTTGTTCTTACACAGTACCTCTCCTTTTAATCCACAGAGGACTTCAGCCACTCTGCTGATGGCCCTGGCCTGTCCATCTTCAGACGAAAAAAATCCCATCCATTTCTCATTTATTAAAAATAATGAATTTGGAAAAAAATGATAGCAAAGCAAGGTAAGGTCAGGAACCCCAGAGCTATTGACAATGTTATGATCTTCATATGGAGAGCAGGCCTATACTCAATGGCACACCAGCCACTGTTTGCCACATTCATCTTCCAGCAGGGATAACTGTGCTTTTCCTTATTCAAGGATGTAAAAGGGATTGAGCTGGGTCAGATCAAAGGTTTATCTAGCACAACTCTCCTATTTCTGGTAGGGTTGATAAACATGGACCTGCAGGAAGACAGCAGGACACAACCTGAGCCTTCCCTTGAAGACCCCACCCTCTTTTCAGCCAACAAATCAAAAATGTTTAAAACCAACATTGCGGTAAGGAAGTTTGGTTTAGCTCCTTAGTTTGTCTAATCTCTTTCTGAAACTTTCACATTTTTGCTCTCTGCACCATCCACTGACTGTGAGTTGTACCAGTTTATTATGCATTGTGTAGCACAAGCATTTCTGCTTCTATCGAATTGACTGCTTAGATACATTCCTGCTTCTTGGACAGCAAAGTGCAGTGAATCATATAGTGTCACCCTTTCCATTAGCATCGCTGTCCTTAAAATCAATTTCAAGGAAAAGATGGAAAGTTTGGTGCTTCTTATCATTTTGGCTTCGGTTCGTCAAAAGGCATATTTTTCATGTATTTATTTTGCAATTTGGTTCAACAGAGAAAGCTTAGGACTGGACAAGCAAATTACACACGAAGTAGACTGAGCTGGTTACACAGAAAGCATGGAGTAACAGCTGCTCCTACCTATCCTCTTCACACAACAGACATTTCATAGACCTGGAAGCAGTACAACATTTTGTACAGGTTGTGCAAGGTCCAAACAGCTTGAGATTTGCCTGTCACCATGGAAATATCTAGTATCTTTGTGCCAAGGCTGGTAGACATGTTGAGTTGGACATTGCTGAAGGACCATATCAGATGCAGGATTGGCCAGACTTTAGAAAAAATATTGTACTGCTAACATCCTTATCTTGATCCAAGACTGATTACAGTATCAAGTGGCCATGGTTTCTTCCTCTCTGTATAAATATGTGGAATGAAAAATGCTATGAAGAAGAGAGCAGTAACTGTATGCCAGAGCATAGAAAGAGAGAAGTAAGAGGATATTTCCTTTCTCTCCACTGGACCTCACTTACATAAAACCTAGTCTTAGAAGAAATACTTTTTGATAGAAAAGGAGTACAATACAAACATGATTATTTTACCCTTGTAAAGTACACAAGAGGAACAGGCACCAGAGCTTACAACAAGCGTCACCCTTCGCATCTCCTTCCAGAGATGTTTTACGAGTTCCTGCTGATGTGTAGTCTGTGAGGACTACCACAATTTTATTTTCTGTGACAAGTGTAAAAATCTTCATCAAACTACAGACACATGTCAGCTCCAACCACAGCAAATTCAAAGTTAAAATAGCCTGACTGCAAACAGATGCATCAAGTGCAAAATATCACTTTGAAATACTATTTGTACTCCTAGAATCGTAGAATCTTCCAGTTGAAAAAGGCCTTTGAGATCATCGAGTCCAACTATACCCATCTTCTGCTAAACCATGTCCTTCAAAAACTCATCTGCCTGATTTTTAAACACCTCCAAGGATGGTGACTCAGCCACCTCCCCCGGGCAGCTGTTCCAGTGCCTGACTACCCTTTCGGTAAAGAAGTTCTTCCTAATGTCCAGTCTGAACCTCCCCTGGCACGACTTATGTCCATTTCCCCTTGTTCTATCACCTGTCACTTGTGAGAAGAGATCAACACTTGCTCTCCTACATCCTCCTTTCAGGCAGTTGTAGACAGTGATGAGGTCTCCCCTCAGCCTCCTTTTCTTTAGGCTAAACAACCCCAGTTCCCTCAGCCACTCCTCGTAGGACTTGTTCTCCAGCCCCTTCGCCAGCCTTGTTACCCTTCTCTGGACACGCTCCAACACCTCACTTCAGTTATTTACATGAGGACTCAGAACAATTACATTTTGTTTTCTAAATTGTCCCCCAAGTACAATTAAGTAGATATTCAGATATCGCGGTGACATATGTGGGACAGATGGATGAACTACATGCTATTAGTATATAGCAAGGACAAGTGTTGGTAACTTGTTCTCTAAATCTATGATTACCATGCAGCTCCAACATTCTCATAGATGCAAAGACCATGAAAATTTCATCTGGCCTTCCCTTGTGGAAAAAAAGTTATGAACCCCAAATCCTAGACATTACCAAGAATTACTTTGCAATAATCACGACAGTCCTTTAAAAAGAATTATTCATCCTTTTACACCAGAGGGCAAGAAAATCAGCATGGCCCTATTGTTTTTTTCTGTCTTTGGCAGAACCCAGGAAAGACCAACTAGACTGGTCTTATACTGCTTCTACTGCTTCCCTATGAAGAGAGGGATGTACATCTCCCCTAGCCTCGAGGATTCACCTGCCAGGTCTTTCCCGCTCTGGAGAAAAGAAAGCCAATGCTGACTGCTTGCAAAGGTCTAAGCTACCTCCTCCGATAATCAGAGAAATTCTGCATCATTTTGCTCCCCTCTGTAATGCTTGCTCATGCTGCTTTGGTAGAGTTAAGCCTTTCTGCAGACAAAATTTTGCCAACTACTTCTAATTTAACAGCATGGGAAGATGCTTATAAAGGGAACTCTTGCCTGTTCAGCAAAGAATGCTACACCCTAGTTACTAATATCGCTTAAATAATTGCTTTGAGTTGTTCTGCTATTTAGCTCAGTTTCTGAAGTGATAATTGTATATGTGATATTAGTGCTAAATGCACTGAACTGTCTTTTATATTTACTGAGAAGTTGACTCACAGAGTTCGTTAAACCTCTACATATTTAAATCAAAAATATGGGGCCTGAGAAATGGATTTCAAAGAGGTATTTACTAAGCAGATTTGTCCACTGCCCCCACAAATGCGTGCTAATAATCAGACAAAATTAAGTATGAGCATGAATTTTGTGGTGCCTCCCACTGGCATAAATAGCTCCTACACTCCACTCAGCATTTCCCTTGGTCCACTTACTGTGCAGAGGATGATTACCTTTAGGGAACCTAAATGGCCTTTTCCATTCTAGAGTAACAGTTTAACATGACACTAGAGGTTAAAATAGTTGTCACTAGACCTTGAAACTCCTATTTAAACATTTTTTTTTAGCATCATAAAAATAGACAAATGCTCTTATACACTGCTGCTTGCATGTCAGATCTCCTAAACCTGACATAGAGTTCCTGGTTGTGAACATCTCTAAAATCACAAAACACGTCGGTAAGAAGTACTCCTCCTTTCCTTTGCCAAGAAATTATTTCCTTTGCATTATCCCTTATGTTTTTGTGGTGTTCCCCTTGCAGTTTGCATGGGCAGCAAGGAAAATCTTTGCTGTAAAAATCTCACAAGTCAAGTCAGATATGGGTGAAATTCATATGGAGGCCCTATAAAGGATGATAATGTATTGCAGAAATTCTATCTTTGAGAGACAACATGACCTTGCTGGAGGGATCTATATGGCAGCTTACAAGGCTTTGGTGGCACTTTTGTGCCTTGCGTTTGAAGACAGGCAAAAGTGAGGCCAGTATTCCTTGAAGAATTTCAGTCTTCCCTGGCACTGGCAGTGAGTGTCAGGGTATAAGACTGCTTGTGTTGGAGCAATGCTGGTGGAGGGGAAGCTGACCTGCTTCTCCACAGCCTCAGCTCCACCTGGCCAACTTCAAACATTTTCTCTAATCTTTTAGTCACTTGCCCCGGTAGCTTGGGGACCAGCAGAAGCAGTCTGATGGGTGTAAATACTTGAACCTTGGCAGCACAGCTTACAGTGGCTGGGCTGGTGTAGGCAGCACCTGGCAGCAGACAGCATCCACACACTACCGGAACTCCACCTCTAGCATCACAGTGGTGGTGTGGCATATACAGCCCATTGGGGCACTGTGAATTACCCTGCACTTTGGACAGGCTTTTGGACTATGCGGAGGTCTTCTGAGCTCTGGTGCGCAGCAGGATACAGTTCAAGTGGCCAGATTTCATGGTGCTGGACCTTGGTATTATCAGTGCAGATAAAATAAACATGCCTGCCTAAAATATTTACTTGGCTCTGAAACCTCGTTCAGGGACTAGCTTATGTGCCTGATGATTTTTTTTAACTAAACAAATATGGTAGCTTTGTCCTTAGCTTGTACTGCTGGGAACAAACTTAAGCTTCTAGTTAGTTTCTTTTATTTTACTTTCTTTCTAAATGCAATTCTTTATATTGAAACTCCTTGTAAACACACAGAGAAGAGGAAAAAAAAAGGCTGTGTTTGAGATGCTGAGTCACTGAACAGAAAGTCTGGCTGTGGCTGTAGGAGGCTTTGCCAGGACAGGCTGGAGGTCTCGCCTGAACAGGAATGGCTGGGACTGCCACAGCCCCATAAGCTTTGGCATCTCTATAGCGTTGGAGAGGCACAGGGAGCCTGAAAAGGTGGTTGAGGAGGATGACAGCTGAGACGACAATGTCAGCATTCAACCCAGTAGTTTTTGTGAAGAGGTGGGACTTACCTGGCAGTCACTTTTGGACAAGTGGAGAGCCAAGGCACAGGGAAGACTGTGGTTAGCCACAGGTTACTTTAGGCTGAATCAGACTCCGAGCTGGTTGCGTTACTACTTTTGTGGGTCAAGAACAGCTATTTCCTTGAACTAGGAAACAAAAAAGCTATATGCAATGCTGTGGCTGTAACCCTAAATACACAAAAAGTTTTGAAAAAGCAAAAGCGCACATCTGGTCTCTGAAAACCACAAGGCTTAACTTCTTCACAGAGAGCTCAGGTGGGAAAGAAAGAGACAGGGATTTTCAGATCCATCTCTCATCTAGAACAGAGCTGTGCACCCATGAGGTGTGTTTGAACCACAGACTTTTAGAAAAACAATGACCAGTTGTGGGAAAACACAACAATTTCATATAATCCTTATGTCTGTACTCCACCTAAATAAATTGTATTTGGTTAAAGAAATAAACAGAAGTCAGCAACTTAACTGATGCTGGAAAAACATGCCCTAAAAAAGCATAGTCAGCAGAAAAAAAAGTAGAAGTTATCCTGACTGCTTAGGACTTGCAGTCAATAGTGACATTCTTGTATCAGCTATTTTAAAAATAGCCCTGTATTTGTAGCACGAACCAGCCTACTACTACTACTCAGAAGCAGGCTGTGCATACCTTAATTTCCTTTCTCCAGTACTAGTAAGATCTGCAAAGATATGTTCTTGGCATAAACTGTTACCATGCTTCATGAAAAATTATTCCCTTCCTTCTCCCCAGCTTTTCAAATTATGGGAACTGCTTTAAGAAAATCACAGATAGGTTTGATTCAGTCTGTTTAAGTGGTACAAGGAAGAGAAGGGTCAGGAGATAAAAGAGGAAAGCAAGGCCAGTTGAAGATGCTGCAAGAGTTAGTTATCGAGTAAGGGTTCTTCTGAGTTCTGGAAGCAGAAGTATAAAGGTATTTTTGCCTGTTGCTGCTTTTATTGTTTGGTGTGGATGTGACACAGCTATTTCCTGAGATGAAATGCCAGCTATTTGGTTGACAGCTGGCTGACTATAAGCCAGCAGTGTGCCCAAGTGGCTAAGAAAGCCAATGGCCTGTATCAAAACCAGCATGGCCAGCAAGAATTGATTGTGGCCCTCTATTTGGCCTTGGCGAGGCCACACCTCAAATTCTGTGTTCAGTTTTGGGCCCCTCTCTATACAAAAGACATTGAGGTGCTGGGGCATGTCCAGAGAAGGGCAACGAAGCTGGTGAAGAGCCTGGAAAACAAGTCTTATCAGGAGCAGCTGAGGGAACTGGGGTTGTTTAGCCTTATGGAAAAGTAGGCTGAGGGAAGACCTCATTACTGTCAACAACTACCTGTAAGGAGGTTGTAGTGAAGTGGGTGTTGGTCTCTTCTCCCAAGTAACAAGTGACATGATGAGAGGAAATGTTCTCAAGTTGCACCAGGGGAAGTTCAGATTGGACATCAGGAAAAATTTCTTCACCAAAAGGGTTGTCAGGCATTGGCACAACCACCCAGTTTTGGTGCTTTAAAACAGTTCCATGATTAAGTCACAAAATTAACTCTGGAAAATGAAGACCCAGATCATGTCTGTGTTCCCTAACTAGAGGTAACAGTGGCTGTAGTGCTAACTTACCACAAGAGTATCAGCTGACTGCTGGGATGTGTATTACCCATTTCTGATTTAAGCAATTTCATGCAACGAAGATTTCTTCCTCCAAGAAAACATGTGCTGCGTACTTTGTCCTTCTTCTCAATGGAAAGGATAAATCTGGCAATTTCACCATCTGTAGTTGGATGCTGACTCTGACAACAACCCTGCCCAGGTCTGCTAGTGAAGATGTGCACAGAATGGTGTAGTCAGTGCACTGGGTCTATTAAGCTCTACTATAACAGATACACCGAAAAGACATTTTGGGGACAAATGAAAGAAACCTTTAAAGCTTTCTTTTGCTTCCTTGAGCACACTGTTGTTTGCTGCCATTTCTGTTAGACCATCAAGTAGTTAACCTGCATGAGCAACTGGACTACACATATCATGAAAGAAGTTGGTATATTCAAATAAGGACACAGCATGACAATGCAAAATACATAAATACGAACTATCTTTACATATTTGAATATCTAAACTCAGAAAAAAGTTAAAAGCAAAAGTCTGAACTTTAACAATGAAGAAAAAACTAAGACTGAACAAGGCAATGAAAATTAGAAATTCAGGAGCAGTGCCTGGTGTACATACATAGCTATTTAAAGGTGAGAAGAGGCATTACCACAACACTAGTCTAAACTGTACTTGTTTATATAAAAATTGCAGGTTTTATACATCACAAAATCCCCTTCCATTATAACACAGAAGTGATATCACCAGACAAGTATCAGTACATTATACTGATTTTTCCAGAGCTGTTATTGTACAATGCTGTAGATAATTCAGCCCATGCAATACACCCAAGAACATTACAGTCCTACAACCAAGTAAAAAAACCAATAAAGCAGCCTTCTATGAGTGGTTCCAGCTACCAATTAAGTCTACAGCAGCCATGTTTGGTATGGTTTTCCATGCAGAATGCTGTAACCATTACATTTAAAACAATAAAAATTAACTTCTAATTGTGTTGATTGACAGAACTTCTGTGGTATGTCTAAAAACAAATGCAACTTTTTTTTGAAAACTAACCTTACAATACTGTGCTATGCAACATTTTTAGTTATGTGAGGAAAAGCAGACTACTCTGTTGCAGGCCAGTTCATAAGTTCTAGCAAGACGTTTCCTCTCGTAATCTATTTTCATTATTCTAAAGTTAATATAGTAGTTTCCAAAATAGTTTTTTTCTTATACATATTTTTTTTTCATTTTTCTCATTGCAATTGGGTGATTTTCTTAAATATGACACCAATACTCATCTTACTTGGATATCTTACTTGGATGGCAGATTTCTCTATATGGCTTACATTCTGCTGGAAAACAATGCAGTGTAGAAACTAAAATTAGAATGGTATTTTAAATGACAGACTGCCAACTTTATTCATGTATCCTTCTCCAAAACAGACACACAACACTAGCCAGAGATTATATACCACAAACACATCTCAAAAGGCAGATCTCCTGCAAACATGCAGATAGTATACATCTATACACATGTAAACTAGAGTCTGTCCTTTGTGCATGTGTATTCCTGTGCCTATTTGACCATCCAGTTAAATTCTGGGGAGGGCACACATTTTTAAGGCCTGTATCCATCCAATTCTGCCTGTAACAAACACCAAAACATTCTGGAAAATCATTAAACCGGATGAGACTAAAAGTAAAACTTCTGAGAACAAAGGAAATTGGCCGTGAACCTGCTTGTTCATGTTTTCCTAGAATGTATCAGAAACAAACCAAAAGTCAGTCAGAAAGTTAGTCAGTCTTTTCACAAGCAGGTTTATTTATATTCTGTGGATTTTTTCAGCCACCACAGCTGGATTCTCTTTCCTAATTTTTTCTGCGGCTTCTGCTTTGTAATCATATGGGCAATTATGTCTGTCAGAATAACGGTGAAATCCACAAAATAAGTTTCCACAACGGCAGTCAAATCCTGTAAGAGAAAAAACAACATCACTAGGAAGCTTCATATTTATTTAAGCTGTAAATTAAAGATTCAGTCACTACAAAGGGGTTATGTTCTTCCACTCTGACATACAGAGTAAGAAAAACGAACAGCTACTAAGTTGTTTGGATTCTGAACTGGTACGGGTATTTAATCAGGTCTAATATAGCAAGTGACAACTAATCATACAATTCTGTTTAGAATTGACAAGGTGTTCTCGTACCTAAAAGACCAAGTTTCTTTCTGCATGTGAAACATCTGTTCTTCTTTGGTTTTGGCAGTTCAAGAGCTTTCTCTTCACTCTGCGAAGTACTAGGTTGAGAAACTGATGGGCTTGGTTGAGTGACAACTGTTAAAACAAGCAAAAGAAATATTCTTTTTCTTGACTTCACTAGCTATTGAGTAGCACACATATTCCTTAAGGATTAACTGCCCCTATTACAACCCTGATGTTTTTTATCTAAAATACTACATAAACTAGTCTATGAAAGTGTTAAAACAGCAATATGGATTTATAGGTACTCTGTTCTTCCCTTTTGGCTCTACCCAAGCCAAACAGACTTCCCCCTACAATTCCAGCAGCTAGAAAAGAAAATATAAGGCACTTCTTTGTTACACCTATACAGGTGTGTACAGGTGTTAAGAGCTTGGAAAACACTCCAGAAATATACACACTTAATAACCAATAACAATAACAATACCGGCCCAGCCAAATTTACTGAACTGAGGGAAATACCTGTAGAGAATAAAATTAATAGAAATGTATTTTAGAAACAAAAGAAATTCAGTAATGTGTTACTGTCACAGTATGGGATTACTCTGCTGCTATACTTGTGAAATTAGGTGCCTAAACCATTTCACCAGCAGATCGCAAGTGACTGATACTGTGACAGATCCAGAACACAGCTATAAACCACAGTGTTCAAGAGCCCTCACATTTTCAGTACTTTCAATATTTTAAAGAACAAAGTGCAGATTGAATAGCTGTATTTCTGTAGTTTACTCAGCTTCTGTGTTCAAGCAGGTACAGTCGAATTGAGTAATTTTTCAAGTGTCTGTCACGAACACCTTCCGAAAAACCTGAGTCGCCTTTTAATTAAGTTCTCCGAAGGAAAAAAATTTGTCCTTTTGTCAACTTTTGTGAATATTTTCAGTTTATTTAAAAAGTATAGTTTTCAATAAAAGCTTTTTTTAATATACTCTTTATATCTAAGCAGGAACAGGAAAGCTGAGAGGTGTGTTGGAACACAACTTTAACACCTGCTCCTAGTACAGTTTTCCTGAATACACCCAGCTGTATGAAGACATCTATTGTTTTAAAATACAACAAACTAAAAAATGCATTCCAGAATAAATGCAGTATATATGCTTTAAGGACTTAATTGTAAGCAACGTCATGCACACAAATATGATGTTAGTTGAGATTCTTTTGGGTCAGCAAGAGTTGTATCCTGTGGAAGGTGGATTTTTTTTTTTTTGCAGACACAAAGCAACCGTTTTCCTAACTTTTCCTAACTTTACTCTTAATGCTTGAGTTTTTTTTTTAAATTGTGTTTGCATTACCACATTCATGGATATTCTGAAACCAGCTTGCTGTTACCACTAACACTGAGAAAGCCTCACAACTCACTGTACAACAAGACAGTCCCTCCAGTCAGGATTTCATAATCCAAACAAGATTTAAAAGTAACAAGCTCTTAGAGGTAATAAGGAATCTTCAGTGCTCATCACTCAAAAATTTCATGCAGTAAAACAACTGTTGCAAATATTTTCTTATACATTATAGCAACAGTCCTAACAACCAACCAAGGCCATTTATTACCTGTACTATTTTGCCAAGTCTTAGGGATAAGAAAACTATTACAGCACTAGTATTACAATTACTAATGCTACTGGTATTTTTTAGAGTAATTGTTGCTGATGATTTGGAGTTTTTTTGGGAAACAAGTTATTCTTTTTCTGGATGATTAGTATTTTCTAGATGAACAGATACAATCCTCCCAACTTGTCTTTAAATCCCAAGGAATGATACTTTTGGTATCAGTTAACCTATTTGAGAGCCTGTGACCAAAAAGCTCCCCAAAAACATAGTTAAACTCCCTTTAGATTTGTTACATTACCAATTTGTTTAAAAATGGAGTGGTAATTGTAAACCATGACAGATGAAAGAGAGGAACCAGAAACGCTCACACACTTTGCAATTTGGTGTATCTATATACACAGGGGAAGCTTCGTAAGAGCATGCATGCGGCTTCACTATGGTGTAAAAGAATGCAGAAGGCGCAAATCAGTGACCTGAATGAAGTCATTCACAACATCTACTAAGAAAAAATGAAAACAAGAAGAGAAGCAACATTTATGACCGTCTATCACGCTAACAAGGAAGCAAGAGTGGAAACAGCAGCTTACCAAGAATCACCAAAGCAAAGAGACAGCCTAGTAAGTAAAGTAAAGTCATTGAGAATAAATCGATCTAAGGGAAAAGTGTTAGGAACTACTACAGGTATTCTTCATCCCTTTCATGAAGAAACTGTGGAATCAGCAGCACTGGAACTGAAAAGTGAGGAAAATAATACTACAGAACCGTAGAAGGCACATATCCTGAAAAGGCTGCTGAACAAGATCCTTCCCCCACAACTAAAACACATTCCAAGAAGGAAAAGCAGTACACAACATGCAGCAGCAGACACTAAAAGGTCCCAAGATGAGACATAGCCCCCTAAATCCAAATGAAAAATGTTAAATTCATTATTCTCCATGAAAAAAGGATTCTCCTATTCTTTTATGCCAGAGTCAAGTCTGATGAGTTTTTATCATGCTAAACCTCCAGAAATGTGCTTCTCAATAATGGCTAGGACAGAGGCAAAGCTGACTACCCTGCCCCTTACTTAAAGGTAAGAACAAAAAAAAAAAAAAAATCTTTTCTGATCAAGCTGTGGCTCAAAGGAAAAGTACTGCAAATTATGGTTGTCTTGCCATGATATAAGAAGCCAATATAAATTAATCAGATACTACCCTGACAACTGCTTATTTGCACAAGAAGCCAAATCTAAGTGGCCACGTAAAATTCCAGTACTCAAAACATTAAATTAATATCATGCCAGAAATCATACAGTGTTAGCTACCAGGCAAAGTGCTCTACAAGATCACCATGGAATGAATAACTGAACAAATACTGAAAGCTGGAAAGTAGTTATTACTAACACCTGTAGACCTGCTTCCTCAGTAACACTGTTCAGAAGAAACAATCCTCTCACCACTATAATAGGTTTTATCACTTAAACTGAGTTCCTGTTGTCATGTAGCCCTCTCCACCACCTTGGTCACTTCCCTTCCCAACCTTAAGCTCAACCTGATCAGGTTTACTTCCCTTGAATTTTACCAGACCAGTCCTCCTATTACAAGGCAAAGAACCTCAGGAGTACAGACTTTCACTTATAGGTAGGCCTTTATTAACTACTGGTTTGTTCTGTAGGCACTTTAAGATGCATTACTATCACAGACAAGGAAGACTGTTGCTGATCTACTAGGACAAAAAAGACTAATATAATCTAAATAATCAAGAGGTGCATGAGAAAAAACAGGCAGGCCTTGTGCCATGAATTCTGGAAAATTTCCTTCACCTGAAATCTGGCATGTGGGAATAGCAAGGCCACTGATGAAAGAAGGTAGGCACATGTCACAGCATGACAGCTAATCAACCTATATGCAAAAAGGTTCTACAAACTGGAGAACAAAGCTCTCCTCCCAGGGCATTAACTCACAGTGCCTATGTGAGACTACCACTCAAAATTAAAAACCAGGTCTCCTAAGCTAGCTGTCTATTCAGCATCTTACTGACGACATTACCTGAAACAGACCGTGCACATCACAGGTTAAACACACTAGTTCTGTCTACAATATAAGTGAGGGTAATCCATAACAAGTGTCTCAACCTGAATGCAAGACAGCTGTAAAATAACTCTTAATTATACTGGCTTGATAGAAAGCCAAGAAACAAATAAGAAAATCACCACTGCTTGCTGTCTTCTGAAGGTGATTAACTCAGGAACAAAAAGAGTAAGCTACAACATGGATGGAATAACACAGTAAGGTAACAGCATTTGGATATTTTTTTAATATGTAATTTAAACAAGACTATAAAGTGTTCAATTTCTGGTTCACCTTCCTTATAAGTAGTGCTAGTCTATAGCTGTGGCATCACAAAATCACAGCTAACAACACTACCCCCTAAACCAGAGTTATTACTGCATTTAAACCAAATAAAACCCCCTCAAGCCTCCCTCCCACCCACCAAGGTTTGGGTACACATGCTGACATGAATTATGTCTGGAAACACACAGACCTGACTGTAGTCTCATCATTCAGCAAGGTAATGACCTACAAAAGCACAAGGAAATGCTAAAAATACACTGTAACTTGAAACAATATGATTGTTTAAACATACTTGTTTTCAAAACAGTTTATTTTTAGTGGCTGTAAACAAATCAATTATCTTCATTCTACAGATTTTTATTTTCATTTGAATACCTCCTAAAAACCCCGCAGCTTCTTAAGGACAGGTTTCACTATGCCTCACCAACTTGGTAAATACACTGCTCTGATAGGTTAACACAGGAAAAGAGTTTGATAGGTTTTATGTTTAATTCCTGCAACTTATCATAGAAAAAAAGCAACTGTAAATCACATTTCTAAAATGTTTTAGGTATAGTCTGATTTTCTTCAAGACTGTATTTAGAATTCAATCCTTTAAAATGGTAAAAGCTTATCAAAATCCTATAATTTTTTTTTGTAAATACTGCCCATTTATGAATTTGAGTTTGGACATAAAGGCCTTTAGATTTCTTACTTACAAGCAGTTCAGACACACAACTGCAAAGAACACATGCCATTCAATTACAAAATTGGAAATAAACAATTAAGCTGAACTAAGAAATCACAACTTACAAGAAAATAGATGTGAATTACAACCAACTTGGTCAGTTACATCTATCTTGCCTTTTTTCCTTCAAATGTCAAGATACAATTATTTGCCTTAGTGCCAGATTTGTTCTGAATGAGAATCAAGATGTGCAAAGGAAAACCACAGCAAAACAACATCACCAAAAATCAAGAAAAATAAGCCTGTTAGGCTTCATTGTTCTCAAATTTGCTACCCTCAAGTCAGTTACTTCAATTACACCAGCACACAAATGATATACTCCAGTCTGCTGAAAAACCCAACAGCTGACCAGAAGTAATTCCATTTTTAAATTTCTGGCTTGTAAGGAAGATATCCAAAATTTCACCTGCTAATGAACATCTGGCAGGAGAGAATGTGACTTCATACTGAAGGAGAGCAAGCTTCTTTGCTTCAAGGCTACACTGTTCAGGATCTGTTAGTACCTGATAAGACTACTATGAAATTCAGTTGCTGGGGTCAGACTGTGCTTACAACTGAACTGTGTTTTCATTAGCAGCTCCATGACTGTGTTGTTATATCTGAGAATTACACCTCACAAAAAGCATTAGCTTTGTTCTCATGAAGTGATGTGAATTATTTACCATTGTTTCCATTCCTCTTTGAGAGGAGAAACCAACACATATTGGATGCTGATGGAAAAAGGAAGAGAAGAAAAATGCAACTAGGGCAAATGAAATCTAGGGCAGTTTCTCTTGCCTACAAGACAGATCAATGCACCACTAAACACAGCCAACACTTTGTGTCTTGTAGGTGTCCAATAAACCCCCAAGAAGAGCATTTAGGGATATCATCATATGTTGTCTATGATTAGTGCTGAACTGTAACACTTAAAAGGGAACTTGGGCATTACAGCAGTTGATGTTGTCTCATGAATTTACAGGTACGTACTCAGAAAGGAAGTTTCAACAATTTTTTTCCAGACGCATTTAAGTTCTCCGCTGTTTTTTTCAGTGATCTCTACAAAAACTTGTTACAGCTTTTACTGGTTTCAACCCGCAAGATTATTTACATCTAAGTATCTAAGTATCTTGAGGTGCTTTTGGAATTTTTTCCCCTATTCTCACCACCAGAGTGCTGTGTAACACTGTCATACAGCTGACCCACAGTACCTGAAAAACAGGTAAAACGTCAACAGTAGCTGAAGATTGTCCTTCCCTACTGGCATTCTAATGAGAGTAAAATAAAAGATGACTTAATCACTGGTACCATTTTATGTATTCCTCTTTCCTGCTTGCCACATTTCAGGTAGAAATTCATAACAAGGCAAAATGCTTTTATAAATATTGCAAAGACTAGATTATTTCTCAGTTACATACAAAAGGGCTCTTCAGATGATTAGTTACAGGAAGTTAACACTTGCAAAAAATCTCCTCTCAGTCTTCACATAACAAAACCTCCAATATATCATGTAACCATACTCTAGTTCACGTCACAGAATCTTGACTCAGCATGACTTACTGCAATGGTAAAACCCTCTGTACAAATACCGAGCAATTAAATATCACATGCCAGAGCACTCCTAGCTGTTAAACATATACCTAGATAAAAATCACTTTCATGTAGTGCTGAGTAGTTATCTTCTGCAATTTTCATCTCGCTGACTTCAAAACTGGTAAAATTTATCATCTTCAGCTTGAGTGGACAGACTTCGTACTAAACATCAGCTTTTAGTGCTTTAACCCTGTTTTAGAACTGTTAAATTACATAAAGTGGATATGAAGTACATGACAATTGTGTTACATTATCCACTTAAATGAACAGATATTAATCACTCACTAGTTACAGGCAAGAAAGCTGCCCCTCCTTGACCCCCTCCAAGAAACAGTTTATATTTTAAAGCTTAACTACTACAGCTACAACCTTCCAGCACAAGAATAAAACACTTTTAAATTGACAGTGCACATCCAGCAATTAAGGCTGCTAGGACCCTACATCTAAGGAAGAATGCTTTGGTTATTATAGCTACTGATTACTCAATTAGTTCAAGAACCCTAAACAGCTTTTCTTGGTATTTTAAACCACTATTTGTTTCCCTCATTGCCACATTCCTCTGTAAAATTGAATTTGTTAACAACTCCATTCTCCAAATGCAACAAGCCATTTTGACTGCTATGAGTCAGCAGTAATTGTACTGCTAGGTAATAGAAATCTCAACATTTTGACTTCAAAATGGAATACCTTGCCTAAAAGCAATTTTTGAGTCCTGACTTTTAAAAATGATGGTATAGGAGCCAAAACTATCCTCACAGGTGTCTTTTTTTTCATAACATACATTATGCTTCTTAAAGTTCTATCATGGCACCTGTTCTTTTTCTTGATTCTTATGAGAGAGCACTCAAAAAAACCTCCTTAATAATCACCTTAACAGTTGCTCAAGACCATCACCACAACAGGATATGCCTACTTAGAAAGTGAACAAGCTGTCAGATTCCACTAAGTCACCAGTTGCATCCAGTGTTACTCTGCAAACATACCTGGCTTAGTCTCTGTTTCTGGTGTTACTTTTTCCTCTCTTGCAATGTTCATTTCTGTCATTTGCTGCATTACAGGCAAAGTAGGAACAGGCACATTTCTGTTTAGGTACAGTGAAACACGTTAGTTTCGCATTCATGACAAAAGCATAAACTGTCCAGACCAATTAATAAGCTACCTCTTCAACTGCTACTGATAAACTTTCCTGACCTCTGCTTCTACCATTTTGAACATGTTTTTTCCTCTGTTTGAGTTTCTCCAGAGAAAACAGGCAAACCTGTTGCAAATGTGTCTTCGGATCAATCAACTTCATTCTTCTACATGTAGCAGTCCAAATATAATAATTAGTTCTCATATACACAGATTCATAAAGCATTGTTGGGTCAACTGTCCCTTCTTCTGCTATAGAAACTCACTGCAATAGTGCAGGACTGATGCAGGCCTTAAGCTTGCTGCACACTCACAGTTCACTCAAACCTCAAAGTAATACCTTCATCTTACCTTGGTTTTCCAGATGTGCCACCAGCAGCACCTTCACAGTTCAAGCTAGTGTCTGTTCTCTGTATAGATGCAGAGTCTGAGGTAAGGCTGTTAGACCCACTGGCTGTTCCTATATCAAGAATTTGACACGTTAGTTGTGAACAAACTGCAGAATACATTTTAGTTAAATAATCCCGTATACAGCTATGAACTGCCTGCATACAATCTTCACTGCTACTGCATATTAGTTCTTATTTAAAAATAGGCTATACTGTTAACAACTGAAATACAATATATTGCATAACAAGGTTAACAGAGGAGGTCAAGTGGGGAAGCAAGTCACGGCTGAATGCCTAGCAACCCAGAACACATTACACAGAAACGTATTTTTATGTCTACTGTGATTTAAAGTAGTATTCTCTGATATTCATTGTTTTAGAACACATCTTTCAGAAGTTTGTCTGAAAAATGTTCTGGCATCATCTTCTATATGTTTTATTTTAAAAGAAGTGAAAAAAAGCCGCAACCCCTTACCCATGGGACTGATTCTACCACTATTCTGCTGCCGCTGAAGATGCTCTTTGTAGCAAACAGAACACATCCCATTTGTCCTAGGATTTCCATAAAATCCACATCCGGTACTACATAGCATAGGCCCTGGGGTCTGATTTGTCTCCTGAGTCATCTTGATGCTGTAAATAAAACAAAGAACTCCATTAGGAGCTGGCACGCCATCAAAATCAATTACAGGGTTATACAACTAAAGTTTATCTGCTCACCCTGGCCCCCAAAAGTGATTTCAGCATTCTTAAAGACAGTTATATGGATTTTAATATACTATCCAAGACTGCAATTGTACTTCTAAGTAATGTAGTTATAAACCTTTCAAGAGAAGAAAAAGCATCATCATACTATGAAATATGATGTACTGATCTGTATGTGCAAGTTATGACCAAATTCAATTCAACAGCCACAAAAATCCATCATTTCCAACCTTTAACAGGGATATGCAGAACAAGTAAAAACAAGTTCATATCTACCGAACAGTTCTGGCAAATAACATGGCTGATTTTCTCCCCTAACTGCAGCAGAAGAGCCCCACTTTTTCAGTCATGCTGATCTTGCATAATGATGCTAATTCCACTATTAATAGTACCTGCTTTCACAGTACTTTTGTCAAATAGAACAATAAAAATCCCTGAAGCACTGGAAGCAGCCATTTAAAGTCTGTACTCTTATCTTTAGAAGGACTTTCCAAAACAAGGTCATAAACACTGCTCGAACTGTTTATGGAAATGGATACTGAGTATAAACTGGCAACAACATGTGTACAATGGACCTCTCAAGTGCATTTCTAAAATAAGATTAGACCGGCTCTCACGCTTCCAAGAGAAATAAAATTAACAACTTCAAACAGTTCAATATGTTCTATTACACAGCCTAGACTTTTTTTTTTTAAAAAAAAACAGTCAATTCCTTTGTCTAAATAAAATTATAGCAAGATTTGTAAGCCTTCCACAGGCAGACAATGCTAATTCTCTACCATGAACTGCAGAAGTCAGTTATAAAAATACTTACCTTCACTGCTGGTTAACCTCTGCAAAGCAAGGTTAGTAGAAAAACTGTGCAGCAACCAAAGCCTTGATTCACAAAGGCAACAAAACTGGCACACAGTAATCAAGCAATGTGCCGCAAATTAAGGACACAAAGAATATTGCACTTGCCCTCCCGAAATTTAAGTTTAGTAGAAGCACCATACATGGCACCTGGAGATATTTTAGTGTAATCTCTGGATTGCTGTCTTGCTATTCAGGAACAGTCACAGTAAGAGATATCTGACTGCTGATGCTTGTGAGAAGTCAAAACTACTGAAAAGGAATTTAGTGCAGTGTATAAAGAAATAGTTAATTTAATTAAAAAAATCCACGCTGCAAGTAGTCAACTTATGTTCCACTAATATGACAACTGTAACTGACAGCTGCTTTTGTCTAGTTCAACTAAATTTCTAAATTAAACTAGGAGCAGGAGAAAGCCAGCTTGCCTGCTCACAGGACCTCATTTTCCAGGTACAGACTGTTGTATTATTTTATGTCTTTACAACACCCTTCAGGCATATTTTTCTTTCAGGACTACAAAACAGCTTCACACTTACTCTGATACAGTTTCACAGTCATAGTCACCAGTCAAGGGACTTGGAAGAAACCATGACCCACACAGAGAAATCTAAGGAGTTTTGTCTTCTGTATTGCAGGTCTATGTCTACATAATATGACTACAGACTGTACCTCTGCCCTCTCATGAAGCAGGTAAGCCCAAAGTGCTGTCAAACACACTGCCACGACCAGCCTCAGCTGACTTGGTCCACTTCCAAACCCACGCACTGTGAACACGCCTCACCACTTAATCTAGCTTGAGGTGCTAATGATAGTTTTAAACCCACTACAAACCAGAGTTTCCGCAGATCCTTTGTCAACACTACTCGGAATGCAAGCCCCTAATTGAAAGGTCAAGTCCATGTTATCCAATGCTGAAGAAGCTGTGCTTTTCCAGGCTCTGAAGTCGCTCCCGGGTGTCACTCGTGTTTCTCCCAAAAGCGCCTACTGTCAACGGGAACCCCACATCCATGCACTCGCGACTGCAGCCTTCCACCCCGTGGGTGGTTCAACCTCCCATTACCTGTGCCCGCACCTGTCAGAGCACCGCAATATCAAGGGCGCGCGGAGGTCCCCTCTGACACAAGCTCCGCTTCGCATGGAGCCCTGGGCGGGAGGCGCCGGCCAACTCCGACCACCCTCGTCCTTCCAAGGAGGTGGGGGTTCGGAGATGCCGAAATCCAAGCTGGGAAATGCCGCATCGCTAGCCTATCACCTCCAACAGCCGTTGTCACCGCCAGCTCGCAGTGAGATTGCAGGGGCCACCTTTTCACAGTTGCACCCTGCAGCCATGGGGGTGGGTAGTTCAACCAAGCCATTCCCCTTTTAGGGGAGGAAAAAAGAGTTAATAAAAATGTCTCTTGTTCTCGTAAACAAAAAAGTGGTCACGTTCCACCACAGCAGGAGCACCCCCCTCAGGAATGCTCCTGCTTAGTACTGGAACCTCCTGACACAAAGAGGAATCCCTTTACTCAACATCTTTAATTCCAATGGGAACTGTGTCCATCAGCTGCCTAGGAGGAAAGGGGGACTGCCTGCTGAGAGGCGATTTCTTTCTACTGGTTGACAGAATCGGAATAATAGAATCATTTAGTTTGGAAAAGACGTTTAAGATTGTTGAGTAAACCTAACACTGCCAAGTCCACTGCTAAACCATGTCCCTAAGCACCACACCTACAAGTCTTTTAAATGCCTCCAGGGATGGCGACTCTACCACTTCCCCAGGCACCCTGTTCCAATGACAAACTTTTCTGTGAAGTAACAGTCCCTAAAAGCTAGTTTAAACCATCCCTGGCACAACTTGATGCCATTTGCTGTTATCCTGTTTCTTGCTATTCGGGAGAAGAGACCAACAATCATCCATCTGCACCTCTGCAGCCTTCCTGGGTAAAAGGATGGAGTGCACCCTTAGCAAGTTTGCAGATGGCACCAAGCTGGGTGGCAGTGTTGATCTGCTTGAAGGAATGGAGGCTCTGCAAAGAGATCTGGACAGGCTGGATCGATGGGCTGAGACCAACGGGATGAGGTTTAACAAGACCAAATGCTGAGTCCTGCACTTGGACCATAACAACTCCACGCAGCATTACAGGTTTGGGGAAGAATGGTTGGAAAGCTGCCTGGAGGAGAAGGACCTGGGGGTGCTGGTTGTCAGCCGGCTGAATATGAGCGAGCAGTGTGTCCAAGTGGCCAAGAAGGCCAATAGCATCTTGGCCTATATCAAAAACAGCGCAGCCAGAAGGACAAGGGAGGTTATTGTACCCCTGTACTCAGCACTGGTGAGGCCACACCTCGAGTACTGTGTGCAGTTCTGGGCCGCTCACTACAAGAAGGACACTGAGGTGTTAGAGTGCATCCAGAGAAGGGTGACAAGGCTGGTGAAGGGGCTGGAAAACAAGACCTACAAGGAACAGCTGAGGGAACTGGGGTTGTTTAGTTTGGAGAACAGGAGATGTCAGCTCGCTTGACAGTTGGCCCTCTGAAGTGGTTGATGGGGGCAGGGTGAAATATGGCCCTCCTGCAATCCATGAGAAGGAAGTTAGAGACCTGCTGAGCCACTTGGACCCTCATAAGTCTATGGGGCCGGATGGGATCCATCCTAGGGTGTTGAGAGAGCTGGTGGATGAGCTTGCTAAGCCGCTCTCCATCATCTTTCAGCAGTCCTGGCTCACTGGAGAGGTCCCGGAAGACTGGAAGTTGGCCAATGTGACGCCCATCCACAAGAAGGGCCGTAAGGATGATCCAGGTAATTACAGACCTGTCAGCCTGACCTCGGTCCCAGGTAAAATCATGGAGCAGATAATCCTGGGTGAAATCATGCGGCACCTGCAGAACGGCCAAGAGATCAGGCCCAGCCAGCATGGGTTTAGGAGGGGTAGGTCCTGCCTGACCAACCTGATCTCCTTTTATGACCATGTGACTCACCTGGTGGATGAGAGGAAGGCTGTGGATGTGGTATACCTGGACTTTAGCAAGGCCTTTGACACTGTCCCCCACAGTAGACTCCTAGAGAAGCTGGCAGTCCGTGGCTTAGATGGGAGCACTCTGTGCTGGGTTAGGAATTGGCTGGAGGGCCAAGCCCAGAGAGTGGTGGTGAACGGTGTCTCATCCAGTTGGCGGCCGGTCACCAGTGGTGTCCCCCAGGGATCGGTGTTGGGTCCGGTCCTGTTTAATATCTTTATTGATGATCTGGATGAGGGGATTGAGTCCATCATCAGCAAGTTTGCAGATGATACCAAGCTGGGAAGAAGGGTTGATCTGTTAGAGGGTAGGATGGCCCTACAGAGGGACCTGGACAGATTGGAGAGATGGGCTGATTCTAATGGGATGATGCTTACTAAGTCCAAATGTCGGGTACTTCATTTTGGACACAACAATCACATGCAGAGCTACAGACTGGGGACGGAGTGGCTGGAGAGTAGTCAGGCAGAAAAGGACCTGGGAGTGCTGGTTGACAGGAAGCTCAACATGAGCCAGCAGTGTGCCCAGGTGGCCAAGAAGGCCAATGGCATTCTGGCCTGCATCAGGAATAGTGTAGTCAGCAGAACCAGAGAAGTTATCGTCCCCCTGTACTCAGCACTAGTCAGGCCTCATCTGGAATACTGTGTACAGTTCTGGGCCCCCCAGTTTGGGAAAGATGTTAGGATACTGGAATGTGTTCAGAGGAGGGCAAAGAAGATGGTGAAGGGGCTGGAGCATAAGCCCTATGAGGAGCGACTGAGGGAGTTGGGGCTGTTTAGTCTAAAGAAGAGGAGGCTCAGGGGAGACCTCATTGCTCTCTACAACTACCTAAAAGGAGGTTGTAGTCGGTCAGGGGTTGGTCTCTTCTCTCAGGTGACCAGTGACAGAACTAGAGGGCATGGACTCAAGCTTCGTCAGGGAAAGTTTAGGCTTGATGTGAGGAAGAAGTTCTTCACTGAAAGGGTGATCGGCCATTGGAATGCGCTGCCCAGGGAGGTGGTGGAATCGCAGACCCTGGAAGTGTTTAAGGGGAGATTAGATGAGGCACTGCGTGCCATGGTTTAGATGATGGTTGGTGTTAGTGTTGGTGTTAGTGTTGGGTTATAGGTTGGACTTGATGATCTCAGAGGTCCTTTCCAACCTTGTGATACTGTGATACTGTGTGAGATTGAGGGGAGACCTCATCACTGTCTACGGCTGTCTGAAAGGAGGCTGTTGGAGAGCGAGTGTTTATCTCTTCTCTCAAGTGACAGGTGATAGAACAAGGGGAAATGGCCGTAAGTCGCGCCAGGGGAGGTTCAGACTAAATATTAGGAAGAATTTCTTTACCGCCAAGGGTGGTCAGGCACTGGAACAGCTGCCCAGGGAGGTGGATGAGTCACCATCCCTGGAGGTGTTTAAAAAAAAAAAGGATAGATGAGTTTTCAAGGGACATGGTTTAGCGGATAATGGGAGCAGTTGGACTCGATGATCTCAAATGTCTTTTCCTTCTATGATTCCTTTGAGGTAGTTGTAGAGAGCAATAAGGTCGCCCCCTCAGCCTCCTCTTCTCCAGACTAAACAGCCCCATTTCCTGCAGCCACACCCCAGTGTTCCAGGACCCCTCACCAGCTGCGCATCCCTTTTCCGAACATGCTCCAACCATGGGCATAATAGCAGGAACAGAGACCTCAGAGTGCACCAAAACCGACTATTTTCCTCAATGCCCTCCTCTCAAAGAGAGGCCAGGATTAAACAACAGAAACACAAAACCACAGCAAAAGTGAGTGTGTGGTGGTGACGGACATGTCACCGCGGGTGCCTGGGGTGTCTGAGGGAAGCAGAGAAGGGTGACCGACACCGGGCGCTTCTAGAGGAGATTGAAGCTCAACTGAGTGAGGCAGACTAATGGGGGAGTCGCTGCCGAGCACCCACAGCGCAGCCCGCTTTAATTATGCCTCTGCCCCCCCTCGGCCTCCTCCACTGAAGACAGCTTAACACAAAAGACCCACTGGCTGCCGGGCCGAGCCGCAGCTACGACAAGGCGGGGGGCGCAGCGTGCCCAGGCTGAGATGCGGATGCCCGGCCGCTCATCGCAACCCCCTGAGTCACGCTCAGTCCAGCCACCGCCAGGTCCCGCCGCCACCGACCAGGAAAACCTCATTCACTGTCTGCGCTGCACCAGCCTGGCCCACAACCTTCCCCGTGCCGGCACAGCCCTCGGGGAAGCCTGGCCAAGAGTACCCTGGGGAGTCCAGTGCGGCGCCCTCCACCTACCTGTACTGGGCTGGGGCCAGAAACCCCACGGCGAGAGTCGGAGGTGTCGTCCGACGCGGTGCCGCCGGAGAAACCTCCGCGACCGGCTCCGGGCGGCTGCCGCAGGAGCGGAGTGCGGCACAGCACCGAGCTCTGAGCTGGCGGCGGTAGTACCGCCGCCGCCACCACCACAGGCTCCCTACCGCGTTCCCGTAGCAGAAAAAGCTGCCGTGCCGGCGGCGGACAGAGCAGAAGCGTGCAGTGAGCCGACGGCTAACGGTCAAGAACAGCGGGACTGACGGAGGTAGAGAAGAAGTGGAGGAGGGAGCAGACACGCCCTCCTGACTGCAGCTCTCGCCCCGCCTCCTCTTCCTCCCAGTAGCCCCTGGACGCCGGAGCATGCGCGCTATCACACAGGGGCCGGGATCAGCCCGGAAGGGCGGAGTAAGGTGCGGTCAGGTCTTGGAAAAGGTGCGTTTAAGGTGCGGGAGAGGAGCGGCGTCGCGTCTTGCTTGCAGGCGGTGCAGCTGCCAGCTGGTGATCAGTTGCGCTTTGGAGTTGCCGTTTGAGAGTTCGAATTCGAACGGCTCTCTGTGCTGCGTCAGAGGGCTTGGCGAGCCCTGGTTGGAGCGGAGTGGCGCGACGCGCGTTCGAGCCGCGTGCAGTAGCTTCTCGCCGGTTTAGCGACTTCGGAGAGCCGGGGCTTTTGACCTTTGAACAGTGGCGCTTATAAAGCTGGTGAAGGGGATGGAAACGAAATCTAAGGAGGAGCAGCTGAAGGAACTAGGATTGGTTTCCCTTACAGAAATGGATGCTGAGGGGTCACCTTATCACTGTCTACAACTACCTGAAAGGAGGTTGTAGCCTGGTGTGGGTTGGTCTCTTCTCCCAAACAAGAAGAGATGAGATAAGAGGAATTGGTCTCAACTATCCTTCTGGGGAAAGGTTTAATATCTAATATCTAGTTTAAACCTTCCCTGGTACAATTTGAGCCATTTCCTCTTGTCCTTTCACTTCCTACTTGGGAGAAGAGTCCAACACCGCTCAGGCCTCCCCTCAGCTTCCTCTTCTCCAGACTGAACAATCTCAGCGTGTTCAGGCACTACTCAGTGCTCCAGACCGTTCACCAACTTCATAGCCCTTCTCTGGACACGCTCCAGCCCCTCAATGTCTTTTTTGTAGTGAGGAGCCCGAAACTGAGCACAGGATTAGAGATGCGGAGTTACCAACACCGAGTTCAGGAGGATGATCACTTCCCTAGTCCTGCTGGCCACACTATTGCTGTCAGTCCTCCTTGTGAGATGTGCAGATTTAAAATTTTCTGTGTTTGTAAAATGTGCTGTGCTAAGAGCAAAATAGTTTCTGCAGTATGCAGGTATGTCAGCTTGAAACACGTTTCAGGCTACTGTGACAGGCCACGGCCCGTATTCAACTGGTCTGTTCCCCCTCGTGCTCTGTTCTGCCTGGAGTTTTGCTTGCTTCTCACAGGCCCAAGTATCTTCTAACTGAACACTCATATTTTGAGGGCTTGGTACTAGCTTTTGGCTGTCACCACGTGGAAGCATAGGGAAGAACTGAAGACCACACCTTGATTTGCATTCAATTTATTAGTCATTGAACCCCAAGACTAAATGTTTTTCTACTTCTGTATGCCCAAACTGCGTTCCAAGGATGGTATAGGTATGATGAATAGACTTCGTATCTGTTGGATGTTGATGGAGCTACTATATATTCAAAGGATGGGGTGCTGGTTTAGGTGGGTAAGAGAGAAGGAAAGGTTGCGTCACCATGGAGAGAGGGCATTAGAAGGTCATGCAAGCCTGGGTAGTGTGAGAAGAGAAAGAAATCAAAGGAAAAAAAGCTAAAGCTTGTTATTGTAGACATACTGCTCACTCTGAGAACAATGTAAGGTACCAGATGGCTTCAAAACACTGTTAGTAGTTACAGGACAATAACTACTTGCTTTGTAATAGTAAAATATGGGCAATATTTCTTTTAAGGCAGTGTTCCTGTGAAGTGGAAAATACATGGATTCATACTAACATGATAGGTTTTTCTTAAGGATAGAACATTTTCAGCTCTAAAATTCAAAGTTGTTTCAGGTAGGTGTTCTGAGTAATTCAACTATTCTGAAATGCAGTTTCTGCCGTGTTCTAGTGATATTCTAAGACACTGTTATATGGGGGTATATATTTATGGACCTCAAAACCTCTTAATCTGAAGAAAACAACTAGTATTGGAATGTATGGCTCTGGAAATACATCACAGAAATCATTCGAAACTTTTTTTTTTGCTTGATAGATCTTCTAGAACTCATCTTTTTCCTTGTTTTTCAGAGAGGTGTTTCCTGAGACCCAAAAGCTTCAGGTAAATGGAATTGCACAGTGCTGCAGTAGAGCACACTCTGCACAAGTATAGGATGCTGAACTTGCTGCAGATAGCTGCTGTTATGCTTCGGAACAACAACTACTCTCTAACCCTTGGTTGGAATGATGCCCTTGTTATCTGCTGTGTTTGGGCTTGGTAGTGCAAAATAATTTCAACTATTACAATAACGGATTTAAGCAAAGCTTCCATGTTTATGGTGTAGAAGTCTTCTGAGATCATTGCTGTCAGAACTGTCCTTAGGAGTTGGATAACTTTATCACTTTGGGGGGAAGACTGGAAAAAGAAGTTGAAATGTGTATTGGTTTCCCCTTGGAGAGATTTTTATGACTGGAACGAATATTGAGGATGACAGTAAGTCTTATCGTAAAGGTAAAAGTTGGTCTACTAGTGATACAAGAAGTAGTCACTACTGCAAAAAGTGGAATATTCTGATTTAAGCTAAAGTAGAATGAATTTTCTAACTTAAGTTAGATCTCATTTAAGTAAGGGTATTTTTTGAAACTTACAAACAGAATGTCCTTCTGATAGCATGTTTTTTCAAACAGTGTTTTTCCAGACACTGTTCCTTTGAGGAATGATAATGTCTTGTATTAAGTATGATATGTTAACAAATGTGTCGTCTTCTGTAATCATCTTTGTTTATAGTCTCTCTATCAAAGTATTCAAGGTTCCAATTAGTGCAGATTTGGCTGTTGGGAAGTTCATAATAACATTAAGTTTCGTCCTTGAAAAGTAATAGAATATGCATAGATTTCTATTTGAAATAGATTTCTGGGGAATGTTATACTTATGCATGGAGGTGGGAAAAATATTCTGTAACTAACTCTTGTCTCATTACACAGGATTGATCGACTTATTCCTCCATGCATCCAGCACTGTAATAAAGGATGGTTGCTTTCTAAAATTCCAAACCAAGTAGTAGATAGTTTATTTGCCAGTGTTTTCAGTATCACTAATAGCCCCAGAGCGAGATTTCGACCTCTCTTACAGTGAAAGGATAGAGGATGAGGGCAGAACAGTTTCAGATGAAAGCCATTAACTTCTCTGGCTTCTTCCAAAGTAAAACTTGAACGACAGAATGATTTTTCTCAAGAAGTATGTCAATAGACAAAGTTCGTCTCAAAGATAAGGAGCCCCAGAGGAACAGGAAATGGACAGAATTCCCCACTAAGGTCCTTTGCCTACCTCTAGTCTTGTGGTTATTAACTTTCACTATACGTTGTCTTATAAAGACTATATTTTTCCTGCAAGTTACAGGCTGAGAAACCAGGAGGTGCATGAGTAAGTGTCACTTTTTTTTTTTGTGGGGTTTTGCAGAGCTGGGAGGCCCCCCAGTTTCCCCAACCACAGAAAAATTACCTCTCTAACCCTATGCATATTTACCAGATATCTATCTTCAGGGCACAGGACTGGCTGTTTGCTTTGGAATCATTGGGACACACTCCCCACTACACAATATCTTAGAAAAAATAGAGGACCCTTAAAATATAATTTTTTTTTTGTTTTGACTCAAATTTGCCTATAAGATCTACGTGTTTTGTGAGATCAAAATCAAAAATGCAACAGCATTGCCCCAAAACATAAGAGGATTTTCAATTTGAATTGCTGATTATGAATTTTATTGCCAGTTGGCTGATCAAACTCTCGTTCACCTGCAGAGCAAACACTCAATTAAAAAAAAAGAAGGAATAAAGATATGTCCACACATTTTATTTAATTCCGTGCTAAATAGCTAATTCTGCTTCCTATTTTGGATATTAAATTATTCTTTAAGAGCTTGGTACCTTCAAGAATACTGTGAGGTTCATGCAAGCTATGTGTCTAAGTGAGGTCAGTGACCGCTGATCCAAATGATGCCAGTCAATTTCATCCACCAAACCTAGTTGCTATGAGAAAAGAATTTCACAGTGTTCACGGAATCAGCACTGTGTTGTGCACCAGGAAATGCCTCAGATTTCATATGTATTTAGTTGTTTAAAAAAATACGTGTAATTACTTTATGAAATAATTATAAAGGTTTTTAGCCTAGACTCAAATGTATTGCAAACATCGATCATGGTGTATTAAACATTGATTTTTCAGCTTTAAGCACATCAAATTGAAGACCTTCATTTTCCTTTCTGAATCTTTTTGCTGAACCTTCTGCTGCCAGTCCATGGGGACTGGGAATGTGCTGAGATATGAATATACAGTATGAGTTGGGGATATGGTGTTTTTATCTTAATCTGTCTAAAATCTGTTGTGTAGACTAAACCTTGGCTTTATGAACATAGTTATGTTTTACATATGTAGAGTATGCAATTTGTAGAATGTAGTATGAGTAGACATAGATAGGCATTTTCATAAAAAATACTACTTTCCAAATTATTAATCAGAAGCTATTACCTGACAAAAAATGAAGTTTTCATAATTTCTCTAACAACATTATCAGACGTGTCCTGAAATGGATATGTGCATTGTTCATTTGCTGAAATCTTTGTAAATGAGTTTTACAGTATTTTTAATAATGAATATTAATAATAAATTAATTTCAAATCTTGTAAACAACTTATTTTTTCATGATCTTCAAAAACTTTTCTGCTATTGATTTGTTTAATGCCTTTGAGATCTCTTTTTAGTATTCCCTAGTTGCTTCATATTTTGCATCAGGTTCATTGCTGAGTTTCAGTTTTCACTGCCTATGAGTTCTTTGAAAAAGGACCGGGTTACAGTTAAATATGTTCATCAATAAAATAAAAATGAAAAGCTCTCATGTTGTATTGAATGTGTATTTGGGAAATAAATCATATTCTCGGTAAATTTCTTTATATCTGAGGTTTGGGTGATTTTTTTTTTGTAACAGACCTTCATTTCAATTTGGTTAAAAATTACATAGGTAAATACACAAATCTTAAAGAAGACTTTTTCCATTTTTCATTCTTGGACCTAGTTCTGGTTTTAGTTATGTCAATGGAGATTTGGAATAGCTGCGTGATGACTGGCAAAAACTGCTGAAGAAACACATTCGAAATGTATAAAATCTCTGCATGGTTTTAATCTAAGTTGCTTCACAGTCAAAAGTACAAATTCTAGTGATTTTTGTGTACTCTTATTGTAAACGAGACTGAGAGCAGAATTATGGCAATGCTAAGCATTGTTGAGGTCATTCTGAAGTGTTAGAAAATTATATCAACGCATCTGTTAGCTGCTGGGGATTTTTGGAGGTTATTTTTAAATTTAATTAAGAAAGAATTTTTAAGAAAGTTTTTTTTTTAAGAAAGATTTTTTTTATTTAATTAAGAAAGATAATTTCTTCAGGGCACAGCAATTCAGATTTCTGTGTGACATGAAAAGATTCTTGTGGTAAGAGAAGGACTTCCTTCGGAGCAGGTCACCTTTCTCTACCTCTTTTCAGAGTGGTATTCTTTTGAAGTAATTTGGCTGATGGCTTATAATTTGCCTACCTCAGAGACTTAACTATTTGGCAGGACCACCACTAGCAATGGGCTATGACTGTGCTCATTTAAGGAAGGAAAAGAAAACCACAAAGAAGAAAACTTTAATTCTTTTCTCACAGGAGTATTCAGGACAATACGATTTTTGTCTTCTCTGATGCTGAGAAGAGCTCAAGGATAATTCATCGGTTAGCTCAGAGAATAACTGCTAATCTCTATTCGCTATACTCTGATACTTTCATGTGCTGCTCTGTGGAAACTCCATGAGTACCATAGTATTGGGTCAGAACCAACCCGTGGTAAATTTCTTCAGAGAATGAAAATTGTGAGTATGAATTGGTGGAACCATAAAAGAAATGTACCCTTTTAAGCTGCTTAGATCCTTCACACAAAAGAATCCCAGGAATTCTTATGCCTTGGAGCTAGGACTGGATCAATGAAATAGAAAGGGAAAAGCTTTACATCTGCTGCCATATGGAGACTCATGCAGTACTAGCAAAGCTCTAATGAACAGGTTTCTGGGCTGTTGGGTATATAGAAGCCCAATTTATTTTATTACTAATATGGAGCATTTGCAAGGCTGGCACATTAAAGGCAGAGCTCAGACTTGCATATCAGGGGAAAAAAATGTTCACCTGTAACAGGAATAAGACAGAATCCTGCTAACTCCAGAAGATCATGCGAAGCATTACTCAGAGTCTTTGAAAAATTGCTTCCTGCCTAAGTTTTCAACAGAGCTTAACTGGACGGTAAGAACTATGCTAAGTTTTCACTGAGAATGGAAGTTACCTTTTGTGTGATAAGCACTTCGTAGAGCTTCGTGGGTTATGTTATGTTCTTCTACAGCATTACTTACATTTTGTATGGTATATTATTGACAGTTTTATTTGCATCTCAGAGCTAGATAACAATCCATGTAATTTGTAGACCAAAGAATATAGTAACTGTTACACTAAGTAAACCACTAAATACAATTTGACTTTAAAGGAAAGTAAATAGTTTAAAAGGTGATATTTATGTGCTTTTAAAGTAAACTAAAAAAATAAACACCAGAAATGTTCAGACACTTCAGAAGGGTATACATTTGAATAGAAACAGTACATGTTTTGACAGAAGTAACAAGATGGGAGGCTAATATTCTCTTCTGATACACCCTTGCTCTTATTCACATATTTTCACTGAGGAGGGTCTACTTCAGTATGTAAAACTTAAAAGCAATTTGTTTGACCTTCGGTTCAATTCTGAGGAGTCTAAAAATAATGTCCACAATTACATGCACGCCTGCAAAACTGGATGAAAAATGATAATTACACACATAATATCTCTCAGCAAATCTAGGAGTTTTTATGTTAAAATGCTCTTATAGGACAGCAAGGACAAACTAAAAATTTGGTCTATATTGTATATAGCATATCACCTTCAGAAAGCGCTGTTATAAAAATTTATTGGTGAAACTGAAAGCGTGTACCCTTTTTAACTAAAATGCTAATACTGTTCTGTTATCTTATTATTCTGAATTTTTTAAATGTTCTGTGCATGTGGAAGATAACGTTTATAATACTTAAATGTGTTGACGTGTATGTGTGTGTGTGTGTGAGATGGCGTGGTAGCATGTACGCAGTTTTAAGGTGACGTAATAGGCACTTCTCTGTTACTTATTAGTAGAGTTTCATTAACTGATAACATCGAATTTATGGGTAACTCTAGATTTGCAAGCACTCCACAAAGCTAAAATGAGTCTGTTGTATCCCTTAGTATTTCTGCTGTAACTCACACAGCGGTCAAAACACTACTTCAGAGAAGCGAGCACTCTGGTGCGTATCCAGACTGAAGTATCCTTTAAATTGTCTGGCAAACTTCCTGTAGGCCACACCTTGAACACAAGCCTAATATATCCTTAAAGGTATCCAAGGCTTGATACCTAGAGGTCCATCTAGCCAAAGTTCATGAAAGCTTTTGAAAATCTTAAATGACTTTTAAGAGGTATGTAGCAACTGTGGAAAACCAAGATAGTATTAGTCTAATTTCCACAGCTGATAGTTTCATGTAGTAACCAGTTTGGGCTTCTGCAAGTGAATTCTTTGTATGCCAGTCCAGTGTTCTTCTGTGGATCAATAGAAAATGTTTACTGAAGTTCTGAATTTAAAAAAGTCCATGAAGATCTTTTTCTCAGAAGCCATTTGCCTCAGACTCTCTTCATAAGTAGATGTCTGCTCGTTTTGGCAAATCTTTAAAACCATCTGTAACTTAGTCCACTTCAAAAGCATTGTAAGTGTAAACAAATGCATGTATTTTCATTAAGATGTTAGTTTGTCACTCATGTTTCATTTCCAGAAGTAAGATACTTTTTGAAAAAGCATGTAACTGCTGCTTTTGTTTTTCAAAAAAAAGCATTCCAGCAATAAAATAATATAATAATAGTGATGATGATGATAATAATAATAATAATGGTGGTGGTAGTAGTACTAGTAGTAGCAGAAGTGGTAGTAGTAATACCAACAACTATATCACAAAGGTTTATCCATACAGAAAAATATGTAAATTACCAGAACTCCAAGAAAACATTCATTCTTCAGACTATAATTGTCTTTTCTTGCTTCTTTTTGCAGTGTGTCTGTGGCAGGTACACCTGTCCCAAGAGGGAGCAGGCCTGAGGAGTGGTGCAGGGAATATGTTACTTGGGTTACAGACTCTACCCTGGTGCTGCCTTGGAGACCACTGCAGCCAGTAAGTATCACCATGACCATATATGACCACAAGCCCTAGTCCTACTTGGGTATAAATGGAACCCCCACCAGAGGCCATTTTCCTGCTGAAACAGCTAGCCTGTGATGTGAGGTCCTCCCTGTGGTAGGGATGCCAATCACAGTCTTCTTGAGGTTGGTGTCCTCTCTTCAGTGGGTGAGTGTATGCTCACTAAAGCCCTAAGAGACTCTGGTTATCCTTGTAGTATTGTCCCCTTTCAACAATTGTTACTAGCATGTACCTGAGTGTAGACCAACTCCTGTGATATACCTATCTTGGAACGGTACAGACTCCCTGGTTTGAAATAAATTGCAATTGCTTGTTGTTTCATCCTTAATAGTCAGTGATTCTGGGTTCTCTAACGGTGTCTAAGCATCCTATATATCTTTTTAACCTGTTAGGTTTTCAGCATCGGGGCTTGATTTACTTGGTTTATGCACTTTTTTTTAGCAATGTTCCTTCTGTTGGGTTTCCACTGTTGATAGTTTTCCTATTACTTTCTGGTTTTAGCATCACATCTTATTTTTAAGACTCACAGTTTATAACTAAGACAGATTTTAAAGCTAGATGGCCACTGAGGATGTTACTGAAAATTTGTCAGATTGCAGTGACTTCTTGGGCTTGGTATTCTCAGTTCTCTGGAAACTGAGATCCTTGCTTGCCTATTCAATCCTGTGTCTACAAGTTCAGGGTGATGGCATGCCCAGAGCATTCACAGTGCTTTGTCACCCTCTGTCTATGATCAGTATAACGTCAGAAAGGAGCTGTGCAAGGCCTTTTGTGTGCACTGCAGAAAGTAATTTTTTGGTGTGTTCCAACTAAGCTCAGATAAGATAAACTAATTTATTTTGTTTTCCTGGGAAGAGATATAGTACCTTTCTCAAGTGGTCAGTTTTCAACAAGTAATTGCGTATCATCTTCTTAGCCTGATCCCTTCCCATCTTTCCTGCTAGTCAGGAGAAGGAGTTGGGTTATCTCACTGACATCTTTCCACTTCACTTGATTTATCCCTTCAACATTTGAAAAGCACAGTAGAGCATAATTACACCCAAAAGTGTCCTTTGCAAGACAAAGGCAATAGACCTATGAACAGTGTTTTGAAGAAAATTATTACTACAGCTCATAAAATCTGAAACAAAGATAGAGTATGGAGGAGTTCCTTGAAGTCTGATTTCACTAGCAAAAAAGAAAGTTACATCTGAAGTATAACTAATAATCTAAAATAATATTTGTGTCATTTTTCGTTTTTTAATGTGATAGGTGTATACTTGGGAATTTTTCACTGCCCCAGTCCACTGGGTGGTGGGTATTTAAGTAGACACCCTGTAGATAAGGTCTGCAGGTATAATGCTAATGTTGAGATCCTCTTTTTTTTTGGCTACCTCCTCGCCTAGTTAGGAATTAGATAACTGTGGTGCAAGTTTATGCTATGGATGTGTCTTGGTGATGTTGTCTCAGACTGGCTCTATGTTAGACTTTCCTGGTGCCAGCAGTTTTATAATGACGAAACTGTTCTCATCCGTGTGGTTTCTTTCAACAATAAGAGGAATAGGGGAGAGGTTTTATTAGACTAGTGCCAGAGGTACTTTGCTGGAATAGGAGCAGTTTGTCAGTATAATTTAGCAAACCTTGTGTAAGGGAAACCTTTCTCTGGCAAAGACAGAGATACCTGCATTGTAACCTGTATGCAAACTTAACGTTAACACTGGCACCTTGTATTTGTTTTGATTCACTTAGCAATGTTAGCCTTCTTCCATGTCCTTTGAAAATTAAGAAACCATTTGAGGTCAAAAGTGTTTTCCTTATGTCAGTGGAAAAGCATAATCTTCGTTGAAAGAGAGCGTTAAGACTGAAAGTGCTGCCACATGGGATGGGTTAACTAGGGGGGAAGGGTGATTGGACATGGAATTTGGGCAACCTCTGTGCTATGAAGCAGTGTGGGCAGTGGAGACTGGGAGTCTGCCAGTAAATCCACTAACTAAACATCTTTACTTGCCTAAATGTCAACTAACAGGTCATATCTGCCTCATTTCTTCCCCAGGGCTACTCATCAGGTACAAACTGGGAGGATACACTGAGATCCAGGGTTTAGTTTGGGTGCCCACTTCACTTTAGGCATCAGGGCATCTAAACCATGAAGAGATTTGAATCTCCTTTTTATCATTCACTGTTATGTTTGCGGCACCCCAGGAAAAATACCAATCTTTTGTTATTAAAGGAAACAGTAGGTTTATCCTCTACACTTGAGACTGTTTCTACATACAGATTTTCCTGGTGTAACTCTTTCTTATAATTTCAGCCCCTCAGAGCAATTCCCATGGAAAACAACACTGACACAAACTTTGTGGTCAAAATATCTCACCTTACCTCCCAAGAGACACAGAGAAAGTTTTGTGGCTGGGTATTGGACATCAATCACTTCCCTTTGTCCAGCAAAATTAACCCATGTGGTGGAGCTGCACTGGTTTCTTCTGCTATAAATTTGGGTTCTAGCAAAAAATCAGGAGAGAGCAGTCAGACTTCCTTGGATGTAGGTAAGCACTGCTGCTACCCAAGGCACAAGCAGGAGATTTTGCATGGCTAGTGAGGCAGTGAGTGAGTCATTTTGGGGCAGCCTTTTGGTGACAGCCTGGTAAAAATTTGATCTACCGTACTGACAAGAGAGTATTATCAGAGAAAGAGGGAAGGTCCTGCCTCAGCAGCTCTTCCTCTGTGCTCACTCAACAACACAGTGGGAAAATACTCGTGATGTTTCATAACCCACAGTCTAACAAGATTAGTTGGATTTATTTTAGTTTAGCATTCTGTCAAAGGTGCTAAGCTGAATTGGGTGAGCCACACTGTGTGGAAAGAATCCTTTTTTTGGGTTTCTAACCTGGGCCTAGATTTGATGAGTCTAGAACAGGTGAAATACAGATGGGGTGAGTTGGGAAGGGTTTCATATATAATACTAGTGATCTTTCTGTGGAGATCCTGAGAATAGCCCAAATGACTTGAGAGCTCTTTCTGTTTGGGAGTGTTGCAGAAGCTTTTTGTTGATATGGAGATTTTGTAAGATGTTTCTCATGTAAAATATTACTGATAATTACAGACACACTGCAAATACTGATAATTACTGATAATTGTGGAAAGGCAATGGCAAGATAAAGCATGCCTCTGTCGTGTGCCTTCTCATACTGATCTTGGCCACGCCATGATTTCTGCCCCACTTACATGTGGTGGCCTGAGCATTACCTCCCCATCTGCTTCTTTTCTCATCTCACAGTGATGCAATCATTCATAGTGGAAGGTCGCGATGAAACTGTCCATTTTCTTGTCCTGTTACAGAGAAATCACAACAATCCTGCCATTTAACCCACAAGTTCAATGTATTTGCCTTCATTCATACTTGTGTGGAGGCTCTCTGTTATGGATTTAGAGCCACCCTGCAAACACTAGCTGAAATACTGTAAATTCAAAAACCAGCCGCACCAAATGAAAATGTTGTATCTTATGACTTAGAAACTCAGCTTGGCCCATCAACTGTTTAATTGGTTTGTTTTACCGTTCCCTTTATAAAGAGGGAGCCAGCACACACTCAAGCCCACCACTGATTTTTGGTTATCTCTGATTGCCTTGGTGCTGCTAGTAAATAGCCAGGAATTAGTGAGCACTTCTGGCCTGACTCCTAGCCAAGGAGATGAATGTGAATGCACTGAGTCCCTTTCCAGCTTGCAGCTGCTTTGTAGTGGTGCTGGTGTGTGTTCTGGGAACAAAAACAAAGAGTTGGCTTGTTTGCAAACTGCTGCCTTTTCTTGACCCCAGATTTGGGCAGGAACGTGATGGAAGGTTCTCCACACTTCTGGCTACTGTCTCCCTGTTGTGCTAGTAAATTGTAAATTAGTCGTGCTTGTACGTGCTTGTGCCAAGTCAGTGGGTTAGTGAGTTTTGGGAGATTACAGTCATGAACCGTGGCTTTTGTTAATGGAAATTAATGGACTGCCAGCTGGTTGCAGACTTGAAACTGCAGAGAAAAGATATGCAGAGCACACTGGGCTGTGTTTGTTTGCTTTTGGGTGGAATTTTCCTGGTTCCAGTGTCTGGACACTCTGTGTGCTCTTCTCCCCTTAATCAAAATTTCATATGAATTCTTACAGTGTAGGCAGTAGATTCAATATAACATACTGCTTAATTTCTCCTCCCTACCTTTTACCTGCTACTATATTTTGGAGAAAAGATACAACTCTTTATTACTTTCACATCTGAAATGCCTTTTGGGGAAGTTTATCATGCTACCTTCTTTTCTTGCCTTTTTGTGGTCAGATTAGTGTTAAATTACATCACACTAACAGGGTATCAGGGTGTGTAGGTGGAGCGCAGGGGAAGCCAGTCTATTGCATGGTAATGCAAGGATGTCAAGATGACACTATGCGGATCTGGTAACATCCTGGCAATTGAATGAGTTATGTGGCAGCTCATAGGTGTTGGTGAACCATCTTTCTAGAAATCACAGTATTATTAAACTGTACATTTAGCTGAGTCCCCAAAGAGTAAAATGATAGGAACAAAACAGCCGCAAAGGTTTATCTTTGATGCGCAGCGCATTTGCAGATAGTCTCTGTTTCTGTCTACGTTTCTGTGATTGCTGTGAGTCACTGTGTGTCTGATAAGCAATGCAAATTATTAGGCCAGATTAAATATTAGGCCAGATTATTAGGCCAGATTAAACTGCAGATTTTAATATTTTGATCTTCACCTACATCAAAAGATGACAATTTTAAAATAAAGAACAAAACCAACAAACATGACTTTCAGTATATGGTGCTGCTTCTATTATTAAAATGAAAAACTTACAGCATATTCTAACTTGGAGTATAATGACATGATTAGTGTCTGATCTAAGATGAACTCTTAATGGTTGTGGGAATGAACAGGAGCAGTATGTTAGTGTTTATTGTCCACTGAAGGATCTTAGCATCTGCTAATAAGAATTTCAATTTTTCTGAAGATCATCTGTGCACCTTCTTCATCAATTTCCCTTGGTTGAGGAGTTCCAGTGTTTCACTTAAGCCTTTTTCGTCGACTTTTCCCAAGGTTACATAAGCATTTTCTAATTTTCATGTTTTTTCAATTCCCACTGACCTGACACTACATTTTTTCTAACTAGGAAATTTGTGTTTGAGATTGTATTTGAAAACAGAATAGATATGTCCTGCATTTATTTTTTGGAATTTTGCTATCATTAAAACAACACAAAAGTCTTCTGTATAAACCTAGCTTTTTGGAGGAAACAGTTGTCACTGATTAGAGAAGCTTACGTCTTGATCTACTTTTCAGTTTTATTTAAGGTACTTTATACTGCAAGGAATCAAGCTCATGGAATTAAAAGGTTATCCTGCAAAAGTCATGTTGCGTGCCTGAAATGATCCAACTTTTACAACAAGCCTTTCCAAACCAGTGTCAAATGACAAAATACTGTAGTAACGCTCAGGCATGCTGATCTTGTGACCTTTGGTCTTGCACTTTGTTTAGAAGCTTTCGACTTAAGTTTCCTGAAATGCCAAACAGCAAAACCAGAGATAGGTCAAGCCTGGGCTAACAGTCTTTCTTCCTGGGTGACATACAGTGCTCTCCCATTTCTTCTCCTTTTCCAGTCTGGGAGACTGAATGCAGATGTGAAGATGCTCCAAGAAGAATCAAAGTTCTCGGCCTATAATGCTGGATTAGTTTCAGTTTGTTCTGCTAGAAAAGGCAGCCTTTGTTCTCATAGCAGTTATTAATATACTTTTCAGTTGGATGGGAATTGCATTCAGCCCTTTACGAGTTCCCTTTCAGTGCTCTCTGAAGGATGCTTTCTTGAGCCTTCCCTTTCCGGAGCTATGCACTCACACTTCGCAGGAACTGCTGAACTTCTTAGAGGACCCATACCATTTCTAATGAATAAGCTGGAGGAGAAAAATTAATATTTAAACAAAGCCCATGAGACAGCCTAAGACACTGTTGTTAAAGGAAAGCAGATGTTTGAAAAGACTCAGAGGAGCAATTAGAATGCATTTTTAAAATCAAAACCTCATGAAAAAAGACCTTTGGTGTCAAGAGGATGGAACATAGATCTAAAGCTCCACCAGCTGTAATTAAAACCATAGGCTTCTGTTGGGATCCTATTAAAAAAAATCCAGGAATCCTTACGGAAATCATTATTTGGCCTTTTGATGCACCACTGAAAGAGAAAAGAGAGCTCCAGTGTCACAAGTTTCTCCACATGGAGAAATTCCTTTACTTACCATGAGCTCCACTGATACTACCAATTATTGCAGCAGTGTCATATAAGGAGATAACCAACAGCTTCGAGAAACCTCAGTGCTTGGCTTGGTCTCTGCTTCATAGTTTTAGCAACAAAGACTTCCATTGGCTGGGGATGTTTTATGATGGTGGCAACGGCACTAAAGCAAGTCTGGCAAGCCAGGCAAATGAACTATGTGATAGGAGAAGCTCTGCCCAGCCCTGTGCCTGCACTGTGCTGATTGGTGCATCACTCTACTAAACATGTAAGCTGTGTGATAGCGCTACAGTGGCTTTCGCAGATGTACACAGAGGTGATAAGTGCTGGTTCCACTCCCAAAACTCAGCTCCAGCACAGTAGAGTCCTGTGTCTGCATCAGCCCATCTGCAGTCCGTACTGGGGGAATATGTGACCATCCTGCTGCAGCGACTTTCATCACAGGAGCACTGTAGCTTACAAGAGGAGATGCTGTCAAACCGTGATTGCCTGCAGAGATCCTCCAGTATTTTCAAGCAGTTGGCTGCTTATAACTGATAAGGATCTAGCTATTTGAATGCTGTAACTGTATAGGTAAGAGATGTCCTGTGAACAGGGTGTTCTCTTTGACTGCTTAACTTTAATAATCTCTTCTATACCCTTCTCTTTTTTTTGCAGAATGCTTAGACAGCCATTGTCTCAGTATAATATAGAGACCAAGAAAAAAGTTTGTCCAGGAAAACGGGTTTTATTTTGTTGTCTTTCTTGTCATGAAAGAACTTTTTGTTCAGCCTCCATAGTTTGCTTCTGGCTGTGGATAAAGGAGCAAATTGCTGAGTGCAGGCAGAGGAGAAAAATGGTGTCGAACCGAGATGAAGAGGGGTTTTCATCTCAACAAGAATTGGCCAGATAAGAAATCAGTTGATTTGTGTTAGATGGGTAATGTTATATTTTAATGTTCCAGTAGTGACCATGCTATCTCTGATGCCTTTTGTAACTGTTTGTACTTTGATTTGATCTCGAGTTAGAACTTCCAGACAGATTCAACAAGCCCCCCTGAGGGAACAGTTACTTGTCATCTGTGATTACATTTAATTAGTGCAAATGGGAAGTTTTCCATTTTCCCTTTAATCATAGCCTATTGAGCTTTATTGGATCTTTCTTGGGATCTGTGTTGCCCTTTGATTCTCTGAGTTCTGAGTTACATTATACTACCATATGCTTGTTATGCAATTTTATAGCAATTAGCATTGACACGGAAAAGGATACAATACCAGACAACTTAAAAAAATTCTCCCTTCTACATTATATAGTGAATTAATTTATTTTCCTTTCTCTAAATATGAAAATAACGGTGAAGAAATGTTGCTGAACCAATGAAGGCAAATTAGTATTGTTTTTCTAGTAATTTTGACAACAATTTCTAGATAGGTTTTTTTTACCAGTAAAACTATATTTATCTAATCATACTGCTATAGTTATGCTGGGTAAATTCCCATGTGAGCAATATTAGGAAGGGGAGTGTTCATGCAAGGATTTATGCTGATGTAGCCCTAGTGAGATAATTATACTAACAGTGTCTGACCCATAAATTTCTCCATGGAGATAAAATGCTTGGCATGGATGCCTGGCTCAGAAACACCCAATACGTGGCAGGGCTTGGTGTTGTCTGCAGTGGGGTTCTGGAGAGTGGCTTAACTAACTGCCCTTTTCTTCCACATATCTATCAATTTGCCTGCTGAGCCATTAAATCTTCTCATTATCATCAGGGAAGGCTTTCTATCAGTGAAACAGTATAGATACTTTATGTTATGTTGTCCAATACAGTATATTTTCCCCTCACAATATATGGCATTCACTATGCAAAAAAAAATTGTAAGACATCTTCAGCTAATTCTAGTTTGGAAGAGAGGATTGGAATTTTCTGGGATCTCTGTAGGCCAGGGACATTAACAGTGACACAGGCAATGTGCATTTAATATGTATTGGTTAAAAATCTGTGGGTAGTGCTGCTGTAGGCTAGAAATTTACTATGACAGTATGCACTAATAGCATGATGGCTGATTTATATGCAAATTCATGACTAGTTTCAGGTGGCTTTGTAGGTCTACATTTTTTTTACCTCCTTTTCTGTTCGATTTTGTGACAGAATTTGGTATTCATTAATTCTTAATAAATACTTCTGGATGATTTCATTTGTAATTTCCTAGCCACATATGCAGCACAACAAGGGAAGATGAACTTTGTGGATCAATACTGATTATACCTAGGGACTTCTGTTCACCTTGAATTTACATAGTGGTATTGATATAAAGAGATATGCATATAAGCAGCATATTCCCGTAGTTCAACATAAGTGCCAGTGGCTATGCTGGTTTTTGTACTTGGCTCTGCTATGATAAAATCTGAATGATGATCATCAGAAACTTTATATTAGAACTACATCAGAGCTTTCCTGCTAAATGCTACACAACATCATGAAAAAAATATTTGGTAACCTATGTAAGCACAATGAAGAAAAAGGAGAGAGGCTTGGGTTTGTAGGGATTACATATGGAGAACAATCAAAAAGGCTGCAGGGCAGGAGGCAAAGCCTAAGAAGGACAATTGCTATCATCAGGGAACAGGAAAGGCATTGCTGAAGGAGATCTTGTAGATAAATGAACTAAGGAAGCATGCTTTCTTGTTGCTTTTATACTTCTTTCTCTTTGGTGTCTGACTGCTTTTACATGAACCTGAAGTGCCATTAGCAGCGAGCTCTGAAAGCCTTGTGCATGAGGAACAGTTCCCTTTAAGAACCTGTAACTCTCAAACTCCAGTAATAGCTACGAAAAAGAAGACACATTTTCAAGCAAAGCAACTGGTTTCTCTCATCTATATTAATAATATATTATGTGTGGTCACTTCAGGCAGCTGATGCATATAAGCTCAGTGGTAAGTGTAAGAGATGTCTCACCTAGCCGTAGAGACTGAGAAGTGAACAGTCTGGATATAAGGGGCACTGTTCTGAGTTGATCACACTACACAGGAGGCAGTGTAATGGAGGTTATGTTTACCCTGCAAAGCAAATGTCCTTTGGGGTCTCCCACCCACATTCTGACCCTGTGATCACCTAGATCAGTGGAGTGCTTGGACAGCACTGTGATTTCATTTTGGTATCTGTCCTTGTGTTTCCCTTGTGTGGAAAGCAGGATGCAGGCTGTATTTCATCCTGACATAGCATTGCCAGGCAACTGGGTATTTACCTAGGCTTCTGCAAAGGATCCAGGGCCCCAGGATACATTCATAACATATACAAACTCTGCTATGACATCTGGGCCTGGCTGATACATTATAGGCAAAGAGTACTGAAGCAGCTAAGAAATACCTGTATTGCTAAATATGCATCAGGTTTGCATTTACATTTTCTTTAATTAGAAATTTATCTTGTACATTTACATTGTTACACTAAATGACCTTTCCTTCTTTATACCGTGGAAAGTGAGGGAGTGGAAGCAATGAGAGAGTGGAAAAGCTAAGTGAATTAGGGTGAAACTATGTGGTGCAGTGCTTCAAAGAAAATACCAAATCAGAGGTGTATACAGGCAGTCTTCACCGACCTGAGCAGTGAAGTGTTCAGCAAATTTAGGTGCTGGTGAGAGGTTTCCTGCTGCTCTGCAAACTATCAGTACAAGAGCTGGTGCTTCAAGGCAATGAGTTCTGGTGAGGATTTCCCTTTGACCGACATGAATGACTGCCTCCTGTAAGAAGCATAGGTTGAAGCGTCGTTACACTTCAGCCAGTGGTTCCTTCTGTAATAAAAACAGAGACCCATGGAAGTTCAGTTGTATTGATTCCTCTGGAGGTGAGGCTGGTGCTTATGAACTCCTTTAGTCTCTGGAGTTTCTTGAGGAAGCTCCAAGAGGTAACACGGACCTCTCTGATTCTACAGTTCAAGCCCCCACTGTTTGCACAGCATGTAAGCAGTTACAGTTTAAGGAAGACAGAGACATTGTTCGTTCAAATGTGATTTGATTTTCCTTTTCTTTTTCCCTATTAAACCAAATGCTCTTGACCAAATAGAGCTTTTCTTCCATTCTTTGAGGAAAATACCATTTCACAAAACATTTGAGGAGGTATTCCACAGAGAGTACCCAGTATTTCTTTGAGCCAATAGGCCAAAATGCTTAAATAGATGACATAGAAAAAGTATGCTTGTCACCTTCTTGTCAGAAAATTTATCTTGTACCACTGTACGCTCAATAAGGCACACTGCAGGTGCAGCAAAAGCATAGGCCCAGGAGGCTGTGGGCCTTGGCTAGTGTTGTCACACCCAACGAGCTAGGACAAGTAACCCAACATGTTAGTCAAAACCTCTTTTGCCAAATGAATGTTTATGTGTCTATGTGAGACATCCCAGATACAGTATCCCCATCAATTCTCTCTTAAGAAGTGGCATTTATTAGTGTTTGGGCTGCTTGGAAAATTGGTGTCTTTCTCTCTCTGCAATGCTTCATATACTACTCCAGACAGTATTGCCCCCAACACATCAGCATGGATTCTGAGGTTGATACTGCGCACCAGGAATCACTGTTTCCCAAAGGTGCAAAGGTACCACTGCTTTGGTAATTGTTCTGTCCTTCATCACTGCAGTTCCACTTGCCAGGCTGTCAGCACTGTGTTGGTTAGCACCTGCAGGTAGCAATGGAGCATCATGAACTTTCAGGTGCTCTAGGTGCTTGGGGGATGTCTCCTTTGTGTATGTTTCTGTTGTTGAAGTGCATGGATCTTTGTCTTCTCTAGCTGCGCCTTACTCTGGGTCTGCAGCACCAATTGCTGCTCCCTGACAATGCCTCTTTATTGCTTCCAGAATAACAATGTAGTAAAGAAAGCTATTCTCTGTTGTCCTTGCAGAAGCAGTTACCCAGGCTTTTTCTCTTTTCCTAACCTCATTCTTGTGCTCTTTCCTGGGCAGCTGCAGATGAGATAGAGAAACCTGTGATTGTGGCTACTAAAGCCACCATCACAGCTGTTGACTAGCACAGTGCTTGGCTACCAGCCAGCTCACAGTGATCAGCATCATGTCAAATGTACATACGCTGTGTGTGTAGGACATCTGGCTGACTACCAGACTGAAGCACAAGTTGCCTCTCTGATGGTTGTGACTGTTCAGTGGCACTTGCTGTTCAAGAGTCAGATCACAAGAGGGCAGGAGAACTTCCCAGGGTTTTTCGTGTGTGATCCAGAAGTGGGGCACAGCAGGTTTTAGTTGTTTCGTGGCCTACATCTAATGTAAATTGTCACCGTGAGTGGAAGTCAGCATTGTTATGAACAAGTGAGGCCATCAGAGGAAACCTTCCTTGTCTGAAAGCACTAACTCACTGTAAGTGAAAGCTATTAGGATACCACCACCGTATGCCTGCTCAGATGTTATGCTTAAAATGAAGTACATCATCTTGATGTAAGCTGAGGAAAGCAGACAAGCTCTAGATCTTTTTCTGTAATAGGCTGGCTTGGGTTGATCTCACTGAAATAAATGGGCTTCCACAAGTGAGCTATATTTATTCATCACAGCAGCTCTAGACTGCTTTTTAGAGAGTTGTTGGCTTGTTTGATTTGATCCCAAAGCTAGAATAATTCTGACTATGATATTAGAATTTAGCTTCTCTTTAGCAAATGAAATTAGATAGACATTCAACAATCTGGGATTACTCCTGCCTTTCTGTACCATGACTCCAGCTATAAGATCATGGTGAAATCTAACAACATTATTTCATTGCTTCAATATCTGGGAAAAAAAAACCAACTACCTAGAATTAGGTACCAATCCCAGACTAATTATGCTGAATAAAAGTTGTGCTGTCTTCTGATTTCAGTTCCAAGTTATGGCCTAAATACAGAATGGCAAGATTTGTGTATTGCAACAAAATACAACAAACCAGAATAATGTCAGGATGAAGGCTGAGCTGACAGGCCTGCTGAACACCATTGCAGTACTCAGAGATGCTTCTGGGTCAGGAGGCAGCAAAATTGCCTTAGCACTTATTCAGCAAACATGGCAGCAAATGGCTGGATAATGCAGGGCATTTATCTTACTGCTTCATTACTGCTGCAAAAATGTCACAGTTGTTTTTCCTTGGGAGTTTTGTGAGGAAAATGAAGATTTAATTGCATGAAAATACTCTGAACACTGGTAGAGCCAGTGCTGAGATGGGAGTAACAACGGAGCGAACTCTATTCTTGAGGTCACAATTTTCTTGTGTTCATTTAGTTGTCTGGCTTTCTTTGCTGTGAACACCATAATTTAATAAAAAGACGCCACTTTTGATGAGTTTCACTATTGTGAACTAGAATTACGTTTTGTCTAACAGTTAGCTGATTACCAATTTGCTATACATTACATAAGGTCACAATTTGAGTCCTCTCCCAAACTGCATGAAGGAAGACTATGTGTGTGTGCATATGTTTGTGTGGGTGCTCAGACTGCCTTTTCTCTCTGTGTAGTGAAGTCATGCCAAGCACATTGTCATCATTACCAAAATACAAATGAATAAAAATAACACGGTATGCAATGATCTGTTTTTCATGTTCACAAGATGTTCCCCTTGTAGTGGGAGGGAAAGTAGAAAGGTAATGGATAAAGCACACCGACTAGAGTCTGATCTTTCAAACCAGGCTTCTGGCATACTGAGCAACTGACATGGTCTAAAATGGGGTATTTATTGCAGGACCTGCAATTTCAGCCTGAAGAATAGATAGGAATCATGCTAGAAAATACAGAAGAGCTGCCTCCAGAAGCTACCTTTGTACTTGTAATGAACACATAAGATTACCCATAAGATGACCCATGAACGTCACGTTTGAAGAATGAAGAAGAATTACCCAGTTAGAGAAATCTTTCAGTCTCTATTACAGGCAAGTTTAAACAGCAACAGGAAACCTCAAATTTTGACTTACATTATTTTTTTTGTAGATTCTTCTTAATGTTTCATAAACACTGCGTGAGATGTAGCAACCTTCAGGAAAACCTGTTGTTCGTCAGTAATGGTTCATCCACTATCAGAACTCTCTCCCTGTACTTTTGTGTAATTCTGCCTTTCCTTTTAATGGCTGCTCACCGTCTGCCCCAGCAGCCATGCTGTTCTATGTAGAGCTGTTCTGAAAAATTTGAGGATGCTAAAAACTGCCAGCTTTGTGAATCTGCCCCTTTGCTTTTGTGTTTGACAGGAATGATATGGCAGAGGTGGAAAAATACGGGAAGAGAATTAAACATATAGAGAAGTTGCCAAGAGCATGCCAAGGAGGCAGTGCTGTGAGATTAGGCAAAAGCTACACATTAAGAAAGATTATCTAATTTGGGAGCCATTAGGCTTGTGCATTGCCGGAGAGTTGGTGGAAGTCCTGTGTGCAATTTTTATAAAAGGACTTGAAAGCGGTGCTGAAAATATGGCAGGAATCAAAACTGACCTGGTAGTAGAAGGACAGATGAGCTAATAGATCTTTCCTATCTTTAGTTCTTGTGATTTGTATTCCATCAATCACCACATGGTATAAGGAGAGGAAACTCGGTGCCTGGCAAATTCTACAGTTTTACAGACAGGATTGTTTTCAGCATTTAGTTCATGTCTGCCAAGAATCACTTGCATGAAGTCTAGGTTAAACAATCCCAGGCCCCTCAGCCGCTTCTCACAAGACCTAGACAAGAGGAGTGACCTTATTACTATCTACAACTACCTGAAAGGACGTTTTATCAAGGTGGGTGCTGGTCTATTCTCCCAAGTGACAGGCGATAGGGTGAGAGAAAATGGCTTCAAATTACACCAGGGAAGTTTTCAGCAGGAAATTCAGACCAGCTGTAAAAGTTGCAAAATTATTTTTTTTCCTTCCTTTTCAATAGGGAACGGGCATTTATTTACTTCCAGTGATGTACGTAACTATAAGAGTAAAGGAAAGAGGGCGCTACTGATGCAGTAGGAGAGTTTATGTGAAAAGGTTGTTTTGTGTTGACCTTGCAGTGCACTGAACTCAAAATCTATTCTCACTTCACATAGCAATTAGGTACAGCCTTTGTCTTCCTCCTGTTAAAATTTGGGTCATAGTTTTGCCTCCATGAATAAACATTTCCACTCTCAGTGGAACATGGGTGTCTTGAGATGTTCTGGTTTCAGGACAAAGAGATCTGTCTGCTGTAGCCGAAATGAAATTCATTCGGCTTTTAATTTGAATTGTCTTCTGAGTTCAGTCGTTAAAGTGGGGCAGGCATCAACAGACTGATTCTAGGTGACAGAGGAAAGGCGCCAGGAGGTGCAGCAGCCGGAGCAGGCCATGAAGTGAGACTGGAGCGGTACAGGAGTTTTAAGTAATTTGTTATGTTCACTACAGCTCACTTTTATCAGGTTGTGAGAGGTTTATTAATGCTGGGAAATGATTTTCTGGTTGTGCCCACTTCTAATGTTTCCCTCCTTAAAGTTCATAATGAAGACATGTTAGAAGAGAGATAATATCTGCAGAGGGATTAATCTCACTGATAAAATGTTTGAATCCCCACTACCCAGAAGTCGACTGGCAAAAAAAATGATATAATAATTAGGTCCTACAGTTTTAGAAACTGTTTAAAGCCATCCTTCCAAGAAGTTTTAGGGGGACTTTTTGTTTCTTTTTTTTTTATTCATGCAGGGCAGTTTCACTGGGCACAGTGCTGTTTCTTTCTGCAGTTTTCACTGAAGTACTCATATCCTGCAACAAAGACATCAGTGACAAAGTGACAAAGACACATGGTCAGCAAAAGAAAACAAAAGGAAGAGAGATGCTAGGGGAGATAAGCCATCTTCCAATTCTCCTTATTTATGTCTCCTTCAGTAGCTGTGTATTTGAAGAAAATGAGTAAATAAATGAGAACCTCCAGAAGCCTGTCCCACCCTCCTTTCCTTGTCTTACTTCTGTGCTGTACCAAATGTCTGGTGTGCTGGCTGTTCTCCAGGGCCATTCCCATCTGCCACCTATGTGTTTCTCAGGGGTTAAGGGACAGGTCTCGTTGCTAGGCAGGCCTGGCGCCAGCCCTGGGTGGAAAGGTAGGGGAAGATATGTTTTGATGACAGTAACTAGGGAGTAAATTTTGCCACTTACATCTGCCTCCAGCTCCAAAACTTTTGACCAGTAGAAACTCGTACAGAGTTTGCAGAGTTCAGATAAACAAGTTTCAGCTCATGAATTAAATGTTAGTCAGTTGTCTTGAGGGAAGTTATTTACAACTAGTTCTGCCTGCCTCTTATGCTCTCTAGCCTTCTGCCCCCTCTTTTCCTGAATTCTTGATTGATTTCCAGGGTATAAGTAATGCATTTCTATAAGTGCTTTGGGCTTCAAAACTCAATTCTTTTACTTTGATGATTTGTTTCATCATATTCCTGTTTGATGTTTCAGTCAACAAGAATTGTTTGATGCCTGGGGGGAATGCAGGAGTAAGAATGGCATAAATTACTCCTAATCCAGTTCCAACTCCTACCTGATGGGAAAAATGAGAGATTTATTATTGTTAGTTTAATCCTTGTGAGACATCAGATGCTTTGGTAATAGCTATCAAGATAAGAGCTCAATTACATAAGCAGTGAATGATATTAAAGAATGGTGATATTAGGGATTAAAGTGAAAGATTGTACCCTTCAGCCAGTTAATGCAAATTGGTCACCAGAGCAGTTGCAAACACTTCCTATTGTTTCATTTAGACTTGTCTAGGTCAGCCTTTATCAAGAGACCTATCGTTGTTAACAGATTTACTACAGTGAGACTCAAGCTTTATTGTGTAAAAGAAATGGTGTTATTTAATCAGTCCTACCCGTAGTTTAAAAACCTGTCATGGTTTAGCTGCTGAATCTTGTCTGGTAAACTAGGTGGCAGGCATCACAGGAAAGCTACGCTAAAGAGACACAGAGGAGAAGCTGCAAACACTGGAAAATGGCTAGATGTATGTCTCACATCTGCATCCAACAGAAAGAGCAGATTGGGATCTCTCAGGGGTTAGTAGCTGGTAGGAGGCATCTGGGGAGGTACAAAGGAACCTATGAACTCCCTCTAATCTTTGGAGAGATTCCTATGGGTATGGAGTGATGTGTGATCTAAGCTCGAGTTCAGAAAGGAGTCCATTGGAAAGGTCATTGGGATGCTTTATTTTCTTCCTCTACTCTCTTGTACTTCGCTGAAGTAAGGATCTTTCTCCATCCATCACGTGCAGGAATATTTGTATTCTTTTTGTGGTTTGTCACCCAAAAAGACATTGAATTGTTGCTGAATTTTCACAGAAGCACAATCATTAACAGATTGAATGGAGGTCTACAATATCACGATCAAGATATTGTGCTGACAAAATAGGCAAACCAAAAACTTGTGGAAAAATTAATTAATTTCAACACAGATAAAATGTAGAAAATTGTCTATCCAGCTGAAAAATCAGGTGGGTATAATCTCCTAGCTGGACTTTTGCATTGCTTCTCTTTAATCTGACAGAACAGGGACATGCAGTACTCCAGGGAAGATTCAGTGAACATGGAGAGAAAGCAACTGAGTCTGCAAGCTTAGCTGGGAAGAAAGGGTGCCATTTCCCATACAGAAAGATGCAATAATACTCTCACAGCCTAATGCATGCAGGGTGATGATGACAACATAGACGGTTATCTAGTGATGTCCCACGCCTTCACTGCATTTCAGGCCACAAATTGGTTTTGAGCAAGAGCTGTTCTCACACAGTTTTCTAAGTTCTAACGTGTTTTAAAACTACAGTAATCCATGTAATTAACAAAAAGTACACTTCTGCTCGTGCTGAGAGCCAAAAAAATCAGAAAGCAATTACACCAAGAGTATTTACCTTTCTACCTCCTTTATTGCAGCTGCTGTTTCATCAATTATCGTTTCCAGATATGAGCAGATGAATTCCTTGCAATTTTTACATTGCAATTGACAAGTCCTTATCAGCTAAACTTCTCAGTTGTTGTTTTGCAGACATCATAGAGCTGATAAAGAACACTGCAAGTGATACTTCAGTTTCTTTCTCAAAAAAAATATTGAAAGTCAGTGTTCACAAAAAAGGAATTATACTGAAGTCTTCTCCACGTTTAACTGAGCTTGTACCTCAGATGCTGATAGCATCTTAAAAAAAGTAAACTAGATACTTTGCTTGGTATTAATTAGATGACACATATATTTGAAAGCCACCCCCCCTTGATATTTTCAAACCTGTCTACTGCTTTTGATAGACCTTTGTTTTAGATTAATTTGGAGGCAGTTTGTGTAACATTTCCCTTGACAAGGGAAAGAATTTTGCTTCTTGTTTGTGTGTTTCAGCTGACATTTATAACCTCATCTTTTTTTTTTTAAGACTTCCTCCATTAAATTGCACATGGGTAATAGCAAAGGAAGTACATATTCTGTCATGTGCTAAAGTGAAACTAGTAAATGCTGCAGCTGAAGGCCTGGATAGTACTTGGATAAAGAAAAAATTGTTCAGGGACTTTTTACTTTTTCTATTCCCAACCATTATTTTAAATAAACAAAGAAAAAAGGAAAAAAAAGACAAAAAACCCCTTAATCAGTCATGGTGGCTTTCTAGGCTTTCTAGGTTTGTGGAAAGGATTTGATGGACCTCCCTTGAACTCAGTGAGCTCATCAGTTAAAATCTGTATCCTTATCTGGTATGTTCTTCCTGTGATTAGCACACATTTGCATATGGAAAAGTGGAGTTTTCTTCCTTCAAACAGTTCCCGAATCTCATCAAATATGAGTATGGTTAAATCAGTTGGAGTCATCCATGTGTAACCTTTTGCAGAACTCTTGGGTCAGTCTTCGGCAGTAGGTGTATGGGGAGCAAGTGACCTGCATGGAGACAAGATATTTCCCCAGGTCTCTCACACAATCCTATCAGTATTTTCCAAATAAAGTTAAAATGTGGGAGCTGTTCAGAAAAAAATGGGTTATAAATGATGTGATAGGAGGCACTGGGTGGGCACTGTAGTCTGCTCTGTGCAGCACTTGCCATTTCAGTCCAGCAGGAAATAGCCTGGGGACTGGCAAGAGTAGGGGACGCAGGCAGTAAAAGGACTCCTTTTCTTGTTAGGGAAGGGAAATGCTCAGCTGGTGAGAAGCACTTGCTTGGTTTCTTAGCCAGCTTGGTCTGGTTTTAGAGAATGGCAGAGTGGCCAGAGAGGGCACCTGGATTACAGTCAAAGGTTTCTCAAACTCCAGTCCAGTGACTTTTCCCTGAGTTCTACCCTATGTTCCTGTAAGGTCACTGCCAGTAGGAGTTTACATGAAAAGAGACGAGTGCAGATTTCTTATTGTTTGAGGATTCCCTTTCTCGAAATGTCTTGTATCTCCTGGTTAAACTTCTTCAGCTGTGAAAAACCAGAAGGAATTAACGGCTGGTTGCAAACCCTCAAAGGGAAAAGAACATTGCTCAGATATGCCAACTAAGCAGATATGACCATTAGCCAAACAGAGAAATTCTAAGAGCAGCGTCAGAAACTTTCACATTTCCTGGTGTAGGACAAAGTAGCTCAAACATCTGACAAGATTTACATGTAAAAATGTTGACAGAAGAACAGGTGAGTCTTCAATAATTTTTTTCTAAAAAACATTCCTGTAGGAGAATAATACAGAGCGAGGGAAAGGGGACCTTGCATGTTACTGTCTTATTAGCAGGAGCTGTTCCTACCAAGGAGGACCCAAGTCATTTAATATGGGAAAGCTTTTTGTCCAGGGAAACTGAGGTCCCACAAGACCTTTCTAAACCCAAGCCAAAATTCTTTAGTAAACAGCTCCGGCTCTGGTAGGCACCCACCCTGTTTTCACTAAAGAAACTGTCACTGGTTTTTTGGATCTTATTTGTGAATAAATCTGTGTAAAATTGAAAATGAAAATCAGGGCATGTCCCTATTGAACTATTGATGTTTCTTAGTACTCTTTCTGTTTGGATGCTGTCAAATTAAAAGAGAAGTATTAGAGGGTAGAGTCTTGATGATGCTTACGATGCTAAGATTTTTATTTGGCTGTGACTGAGCTTGTTACACATGTAGTTTGTCCTTTATGTGTGTCCCTGGACATGTGTTAGAGGGTTGACTGGTAAGACTCGGGTGAGCACATGATTGTACAGATTTCAGGAAATAACATGACGTGATATTGCATGGGGATAAATTAAGAAGAATTTTTTTTTCTTGCAACAGTGACAGTGATGTGCTAGGTACTTTCTAAACACAGCAGAAGTGTCTCTAGTGCAAGGCATCATCGTCTAAGAGAAGGACAAAGTGATGAAGAAGAGATTATAGAACTATAGAATTATGTATTGTAGAACAATAGAAGTTAATTGCTATTGAAATAAACAAGATTCTCCCCAACAATACTCCAAACCAAAAAATCCCTAAACCCAAAGGCCCCACAAGTGTGCTTGTGGTTGGGTCTAAGAACTAAAAGTGGAAATGTTTCGCTTGTGGAGAAATTCTTGGTTGGGCTGCGGGAGGGCTATCAAAGAAGGCATAGAAGTGACTGTGTCACAGAAACATGGGCAATTTATTAGTGGATTGGTGTGACATGAAATACAATGAATGTAGAGAGACATGTTTACAGAATCTTGAAAATGATAGAAAAATCCCAATCCAAACAATCCCATAATTCTAGAAAGACGAGAGAAACCAGGCGAGGAAGAGGAAGGCACACTGGAACGATAATAGCAAATAAAATCTGGCATGCAGAGTCTTCATATTCATTTCATCTGTGCCTTGAGACATTTCTATTTTGGCAGTCCTATCCCACTAGTAACAGCAATAGTGATAACCTTATACCACCAAAATTTCCGTCAAATTCTTCATTATTCTGAGAAGCAAATGATCTTCAGATAGGGTACTCAGACATGAGAAGGCATAGATGGACTGGTGAGAGGACTTACAGAGGTCTTGGAATGAAAAAGTGGCAGAAAGTTATAAAGAGAAATAAACGACTCAAAAAGGGGCAAATTTCTGCGCTTCCAAAAATTGTTTTACCTCAATAGAGGAAAACTGGCTAACATCATCTTGGAAGACAGAGAAGCCCTGAAATGTGAGATCCCTACCAGGGAAGTTCACGATGTGTTCAAGTCCAGGTGGGAATCTCCCGGAACATTCAAAAATCTCGGTTCCTTCAGTTCGGCTGGTATGGTGGATAATTCGGTATTCCTTACCATGATAACGGAAAAGGAAGTCTCTAAGAACATCAGAGACATAAATAAAAACGCGGCGCCAGGCCCCGATAGGCTGAAGATAGAAGATCTTGGGCGAAATGATAAGGCTTACAGCCTTATACAATCTGTGGTTGGCAACTGGCACCATACCTGACATGGTAAGGGATTGTCGGACTATTTTAATACCAAAATCAACTGTCCAGAATCGCCTGAGTGACATCAATAATTGGCGACCAATTACCATTGGTTCAACCATTTTAAGGTTGTTTTCAAGAATATTGACAGGTCGATTGACCAAGGCTTGTCCCATTAACAGCAGGCAACACGGCTTCATTAAATCTCCTGGCTGTGCAGAAAATTTAAAGCTGTTACAGCTAATCATGAGGTGTGTGAAGCTAGATCATCTTGCCTTGGGCGTGGTGTTCATTGATCTCGAAAAAGCTTTCGACACTGTGAGTCATGAACATATCCTAATGACTCTGAGACAAAAGGGAGTTGATAAACATATCATTTCCCTAATTAACAACATGTATGAAAATATCTATACTCGGGTCGAATTGAATAATGGGCACTCAGATCCAATTCGGATCTGTAGAGGTGTAAAATAAGATGATCCCATGTCACTGCTCTTATTTAACTTATCTCTAGACCCCCTATTGTGTAAACTGGAGGAAGTTGGATGTGGTTTCTAACATGGGGCGACAAACATAACATCATTAGCCTTTGCTGATGACCTGGTATTGCTGAGTGACTCATGGGAAGGAATGAAGAGGAATACAGAAATCGTAGAGGCCTTTTGTGAATTGACAGGCCTCAAAACACAGGGAATGAAGTGTCATGGCTTCTACATCAAGCCAACCAAGGACTCGTATACAATCAATGATTGTAAACCTTGGGTCATAAATGACTCTCCCCTGAATATGATCAACCCTGGAGATTCAGAGAAATACTTGGGGGTCCAAATCGATCCATGGACCGGTATTGTTAAACCTGAATTGAAAGGGAAGATCAAAGATTGGTTACATCGGGTGGATAAGGCTTCTTTAAAACCAATGCAAAAGGTTGACATCTTGAAAGGGTATATCATTCCTCGAGTGATTTACTTGGCTGACCAGGCAAATGTTAAGGCTACGTACCTCGAATCTCTTGATGCTGAAATAAGATCTGTCGTCAAGGGATGGTTACATCTTCTGCAGTGTACTTGTGATGCCATCTTCTATTCCAGCACTAAAGATGGCGGGCTGGGAATTACGAGACTCTCAAGGCAAATTCCCTGTATACAGGCTAGAAGACTGCATAAAATTGCACAGTCTTCAGATCCTGCGTTGGTTGAGTTTGCGAAGAATGAAAACATCGAGAAAGAATTTGAGAGGTTATGGATAACAGCTGGTGGAGATGAAAATAAAATCCCTTCGATCTGGGATCAGAGTTCTGTAATGTTAATAACCAGTCAAATCGGGGGAGACGAACCAGTCTCGGAATGGGAGGTATCCGCGCCCAGATTTGCTTAGCCAAGGCCGTGTAATTGGAGAAAGAAGGAATTTGAAAATTGGACCAAATTAATGACTCAAGGAAGGGGAATTGCCAACTTTGAGAATGATAACATCAGCAATAACTGGATAATGAGATATAGGGGCATTCCTCACAGAAAAAATATTACCGCACTCCAATTACAAGCTAATGTCTACCCCACTCGTGAGGTTCTACCTAGGGGTAGATCAGAGTCTACAATTAGATCCTGTAGACATTGCTCGGAAGAATGGGAAATCTGTGCCCACATAATCGGTTATTGCGATAAAGTTAAAGATATGAGGATTAAAAGACATAACCGAATATGTGAAATAATATCAAAAGAGGCACTTGTCAAGAATTGGATTGTGTTCCCAGAATTATCTATCAGAAATCAAAATAACGAATTATTTAAACCTGATCTGATTTTAGTTAAAGATAATGCCGCATTGGTAATTGATATAACTGTTAGATAAGAATCCAAGAATACAACTTTGAAAGAAGCGGCAGATGAAAAAGTAAGAAAATATAGACATCTTGAGGAACAAATCTGAGATCTGACGAATGTAACATCTGTTAAATTTCTAGGTTTCCCCTTTGGTGCACGTGGGAAATGGTACGCTGGAAATTTTGGTGTTTTGGAAGATATTAGACTCTCTAAAACCCGAAGTGAACAACTGGCGCACCACCTTTCAAATGTGGCTCTATTTTCTTCTGTTGACATTCTTCATACATTCGCGAGTAAGTCCCACTTAAATACGGAATGAAATATTTATGCATGCACTTTATGTTGTTTGTTCGTTTATTAATTTTTGCATGCTTTTTTTCCCACTATTTATTAATTTGATTCTTTTCACTTTTCATTATTATTATAACTGGTTCTGTTTTTTTATAATTGCATGTTTGTTTGGTTTTATTGTTTTTATCAATTTATAATAAAGTTGTAATTTGCCAAAAATTTAATTTGGCCTAATCTGGACAATTTGGTATACAGTGTGGTCTCTCGTGATGATTACCGCTAATCATGCAAGTGCCAACCATCGCACTTTGTCGCTAATTTGACTTGGCTTTGACTGATGGACGGGCCATCATTAACCCGGAAAAGGGGCACACGCGTGTGTGTTCAGTTCTAGCCCATATTAGCTATTATTAACATAGCTAAGTAGTGCTGCTGTTATCTTACTTTTTACCCCTTCCAGGGCTTAATACCTTATTCTAATGAACTTCTTAAGTAGCTTTGAAACCCTGCCAATAATTCTTCTCTTCCGTTATTTTAGCAGGAATACCATGTTGTGCAGCATTGCATTTAGACTGGATTTATTCAGATTTGATTGTGAGATCATTGTATGTAATAGACACAGGGTACAATTTCTTGAGAAACTATTTTGCTCATTTTGCTGCATGCTGAGAGAGACATAAAAAACTGTATCTGTGTTTTTAATAACTGGGATTGCAAAGTGATTCCAGCCATTATAACCAGAAATCACTCTGAAGACCGGAGAAAGTCCTGAGGAGGTTTGCCAAGGGAAGTTGCCTCAAACTGCCGTCTAAGAGTCATACCACATTGTCGGATAGTGAAACCTCCAAACACAGCAGGAAATAAGGATTTGCTGAGTAAGACCTAGGTTCAAAGGAAAAGCTTCTTATTGTGTTTCCTGTCTGCCTGTGTCTGCTCTACCCACCATGGCAGAGAGGGTTTTGGACATAAGTTATCATCTCTGGAGCTGTTTGGCATATATTTTGAAGGAATTAATGGAGTTCAGTGTCCTATTAAGTTTCACCTTGACTACTGTATAGAAATCACAGGAGGATGTGGAGAAGAGGTGCTGAAGCAGTTTGTAGCTCTGCCTCGCTGTTGCTGGCATTAACAGGGTCGAGAAAGTTGTATTCCTACAAGGCGACAGCAGTCCTTTCTTTCTGAGCAGGCACTTCAGTGAGGGGTACTCACCTCTTCCCTTGCAAATCATAGTATTCAGTTTCTGTTAGAAACATGTGGTACATACTTTGTTGCAACTCTGTATGCAAAGTTATTCGAGACAGATTTCAGTCTGGATTGTGAAGGTCTCTATTCTGTCCACGGCTTGGACTACACTGGGTTTTGGGCAGGATTCATAAAGTGTGGGAACTGGCTATATTAAAACCCCAACCTGATGTCTGAGGATGAGAAAGGAGTATTGGGAACCACTAGTGTTTTTGGCAACAAACCTGAATGAACAAATGAACAGCCTAATGAACAAATGAACAGCCTTTTCAGAGGGTTTTGTTTTGGTGAGGTGTTTATTTTTTTTTTCTGCATAGCTAATAGTCAATACTCAGAAGTTGCAACTTTATCTTGTAATGGGTCATTTGCTTTTATGATTTTCTTCCTATGACCTCTTTAGACAGTATTTAGAAAATAATGTTTATCAAATATTTGTTTTTACTTTAAATTAATTATACTTCACCTCTGAGCAGATATATTTACTTAATGAAAAGAAAATCAGCCAGAAATGTGATGTCTGATGTTTCTAAGCACATAAATGAGAGAACCTTTTGTCAGATTAAAATTTTGAAACATCCAGCCATACAAGGGATACAACTAGTCTGAATCACAGTCTCCTCAATCAGGAAATTGTGAACAGATTCTTAGATTCACAACCATGTAGCAATTCTAAAACCTGTGGAACCAGTAGCTAAAAACCATTTCACTGACTGAATCGATCCTGTTCTTGAAACAAAAGCTTTATAAAGGTATTCTTTCTGGAAACTATATTCACAAAAAGCATTTCAGATGGCGTTTGACAGTGAAAGATGAGAAATTTGCTGGCCTTTCTAATTTACAGGAACAACTTTTGTTTCCAGCTGGTCTCCTCTGCGAGCTTAGAAGAAAAGCTAAGTGTATAGATCTTCATCCAGCGCAACTCTTTGCTAAACAATAGTTATGAGCTGTTCCTTTTTCATTCTGTACAAATTTCATCTTTTAAATCCAATTAGGTGAAAAGCATAGTTTTAGGACCCATTTGATGTAACTGCTTTGGCTATGGGACTATGATAGCAAAGAGGTGAGGTTCCTTGATACTAAATAAGCATACTGTGAGGGTGTGAAAGGTGTTCTTTCTTGTGTTGTACATTTGTGGCGCAACAAGTTGGAGTTGTCACGCAGTATTCCTCAGGTAGGCTGTACAGTAAGATGTGCGCTACTTCCCTATTTTGCTAGTGTCCTCGTGAAATGCACCTTGTGTGGATGCCATTACAAAATGGATAAAACTTTAACAATTGCTATAATTTCAGTGAAATCCATGTTGGAGAAGTTTGACACGTTGTTTGTATGAATATTTTCACATACTGAAGGTTTCTGTGAGTTCAAGCTATAACCTGTTTTAAAACAGGTTTACAATTTTGGGTTAATTTCTTCTGCATTAACTAAGTCTTGGTAAAAACAAGAAAACAAAGATACAGCTATGATCTGTGATATCTGATTTAGTGGGTGGAATGGTTTTGTGTATAGATAGTATATTTTATTTAATTATATGACAAAAAGACAAAGCTTTTTTGACTAATAGGAGCAATGCTTTCCTCAGAAGGCTGATGTGAGTGAAAAAAAGGCAAGCAGAACTGTAACTCTGATTATCAGTGGAAGATGTTTACTAATTTGAAGCTGCAAAGTGGTATAGCATGATAATTTCCATATTTACTTGCTTTTATTGAATGGGAAGGAGGAGGACTGTATGAGGTGAAACTCTTAGTGTATTTTCTTCCAGGTTCAGGAATATCAGTCACTCTTCTCAGTGTTAGCTCTTCCCATACAGCTGATGAGGGACAACTTGAAACTATCTATCTGAAGGATAAGGTGAATCCAGTGCTATACAGGTCTCTAGGTACATATCTGTGTGCTCTTCATGCTTGTGCCTGAGCACCACATGACATTATGGCCCTCCCACCACAACAATATCTCAACAATATGATAAAGGTCTCAGCTTCGCCCCAGTCCCTGCCTTTTTTTTTTTATTTTTTTATCTAGGGCATAGGTTGGGATTTCTTACATATAACACTACAGTGTAGAACCTGAGCACTCAATCTTCTGACAAAGAATTAAGGGATTCATCTCAATGAAAGAAGAAAGTATTTTAAGAACATTATGAGAGGGTTGCTTCAGACAAATTTTTTGCTGAAGTTTTCTGTGCCCTAACATTGGGCATATTACAAACTACTATCCCTCCTTTATCTTAGCAGAGAGAGTGCCTGAATTATACAGATGCAGATCTGCAGATCATGCAATTTCTTCAGACATTATAAAAATAATGCATTTAATGACATCAAGCCTTCAAATAAAAATTACTGGTCTAAAACGGTTGCCCTGAATAAGACATGAAAACCAAAAGATGCATCAGATGATCAGAGGTCTATTAGCCATCTATGCTTAAAAAGGAGTGAACTGAAAATAGGCTTTTCATTGTATAGACGGACACAGCTTTGTTTACATCAAGAGCAAGTGCCTGAGCTCTGATTGCCTGTGGTATCCTGTCCTGTGGGATCAGGCTTAGTGGAATGAGTGACATATAACTGAATACACAGCATCTGAATTTGGCTAAACCCATTTTTCACCTTATCTAAATCATCCTGAGATTATTGGCTTCAGCAGAACCCTCTTCATGTCCTTGTTGTGTATTGCGGCATCTTAGCCCTTTCCCCTTATTTGACCCACTGAAAATAACCTTTTCTGGAGGGAGATTTGCATTCATCATTTAGCTTTGTTTCCTGCCCACCTCCTGATACAAAGTGAGGAGACCTGGCTGGTGTCTTAGCCTTACCCTGTCCAGCAGTGCTGCCTCTTTTCAATGCTCCAAGGTGCCTGCAGCCAGTGTGAGTTGGTGTAGAGGGGGAGGGAAGGATGAGAGCAGTTACCAGACTTTTCCTCAGGTTAACACTGAGCTCAGCTTTTGTAATTTAGAACACATGAAGATGCGTTTTGCTAGGAAGGACTTAATAGGTAATAAAAGACTGCATTGCTCATGATTTTAACAGTATTAATCCAAACTACTGAGCTGGTTTTCTTGTTGAAATGGTGAATCCTCACATTACCTTGTTTGAAATCAGCAGAACTGGTGTAATGGAAAGGGGAATCAGGCCCACTCTTTGGGGCTTTGGGGAGGAGCACTGGCATATTACTTTTGCAATAATGTAAATAGGAATACTTTGGCTGTTAGGCAGTATGCTTAAAGCCATAGTAGCAGCATGGAAAATGGATACTTTGAGTGTGCTCCCCCACCATGTTTACTTAATATGCAGACTAATTGGGAGCAGCATCTGATATCAGCTCCGAGGAAGATGTTTCCCTTGTTTGAAAACAGGTCAGAAGGAAACCTGACATTTCCTTTACTACCTGATTGCTCTACTTGCCAGGCAAGGTGGCCTTATTCAGAATACCTTCTGAGAACAAGAAATAAGAAGAGGGTCAAAGGGACTGAGAGTCTTTACTTTGCTAAATTCATTTACTGTTTTCAGCTTTTTGCTTTTTTTTTTCCCAAGAACAAATGACTCTCAGGCTCTGCAGCCGAGTGTTAAGTGTCTGATTAACTTCTTAGGTAATGCAGAGCAGAGAATGGAAATTACTTGTTGGAGAAGACTGTTTCTTACTGGATTGGGAGATACTGTGAGGGGTGGCTTGATGACAGCTTAAGGAGTCCTGTTGTTGCTGGGTTGAAAATGTTGTTCAAAAGCAGCTGGTGCTTCTCTTTCTGTTTTTGTTCACTTCATCCAACAGTGCCAGTGAAAATCCCTGTAATAAATAATATGAATGATTCATTTCTTATATTGCTCAATATTTGTTTTGAAATTCTGATACAGATTTGAACACCAGGCTATACCTTTTTCCATGATAACTTGTTTTTAAAGATGAATGCAGACTTGTTGAACACTTGGTTTAAGAAGCCACAATGGGCAACAGACCTGATCAAACAGAAATATGCTTCTGTGTATTTCAGAGTAGCGTTAGTCTCAGGGACCACTCAAGTATTGTTGTATGTGGTGCAGCATTCACTGGAGTGATGCTCTGGCTGATGTCTCAATAAGAGCTGCAGCATCCATGCATACAGGGAACTTGTTTTTGTACACCTAAGGGTACCTATTTGTGCACTTGCATCAAGTCCTTTCTTGAAGTAGCTAGACATCAGCAAGTGATTTTGGAAGGCTAGTGAAAGGAACAGAGTTCAACCTACTGTGCACAAAGGCCATAATAAAAATGGAACTCCACCCACTGAAAGATTGTTTGAAAGTCTACAGATTAGGGCCAGCCTTTCTCTCCCTGTCTTTTGAGCTTTCTCTAAAATGACTACTCCATCTCAGATTACTTCCCCTCTCTCTCCCCCCTTTCTGCAATACGAGCAGGTGACAGGAGATGAGGGATATCACAGTATGCTAGAAGCTGACCTGTCCAGCTCAGGACAACCTTGGCAACTGTTTGATATTTGTGTCATGCTTCCCTATATGGACCCGAGGAGTGGGAAGCGGGGACAGCTGCCACCACTCTTTTCAGTGCTCTGCAGCAAGCCCTGGCAGCCTGTGGGAAGGGAATTAGAGGAAAAGCAGATGTCTGTGATCACTAATAACACAATAGGGTTTGTTGTGTTTTTAAATTTGTGGGGCCTACTTCTTCCTGCTGAAGAGTGGCTGTTCAGGGCATCTGAGGCAAACTGGTGTGGTTTTGCTAAGACTGCCCCTGATGGAGGCTTATGTGGTAATACTGTTTTTGCTGGGTTGGTGATATCTGGCTGACTGGACAAGGACAAAGTAGTCACTGTGTGGCTTCACCTGTATTTGTCTTGCAGTGAATTGGTACTTTCTAATTACTCCAATCAGTAGCTACAGCTTCCCTTTGGAAGGTGAACCAAACTGGTGCGTGCTGCAGTATCATGAATCATAGGCTTTGCTGCTCCAGGCTACACATATCATGAATGGGTGAATGTGTTTAAAGGACATAAGGTTTCTGTTTAAAATTGCACTGTTCTGCTTTCTACTTGCAGGTCTGTTTCTTGAAAGGTTTCAAGATTTGCAAACAGAGAGTTTTTACATTTTCTGAAAAATGGCCCTGGACTGAGGAATTCAGTTGTCCCATAGGGGCTGCCTAGTGTAAGTGATCACAGATGTTCCCTGAGTGCACTGAGCAATTCCAGTGTTTCCTGCCTCTTTTCTTGAGTGAACCTGTGACTGCTACACAAAAAACTGGCCAGGTAAGCACTAAAGTGTGCCAAAGACTTGCTGAACATGGAGGAGAGACGGTGCAGATCAGTGCTTTATGATGGAGAAATCGCTTATTGCAAGGTAAGGAAAGGAGAGAGAGTAGGTAAATATTTAGCCATGTGGTAGTACAGGGTAGTTGAAAAAGGGAAACAGTCAAGACCAAGAGGTGGTACAGGGTGAGGCTGTGTTTCAATAACAGCACTTGTGGAAGGACATTAATGTCCATCCCCATGCTGCAACATGTGTAGCATGAGCACCATTATACCATACTCAGGAGTACTGTAATACAACCCTGCAGGGATGGGAGGTGCTCAGCCCCATCCCTATCCGTGAGTCTCAGCTGAGGACATCTGTCCAATTCGTTGGAGGAAGACTACCCAAAGTTGAGAGAGAGGGACAGGAGCAGGAGGGGAACTGCAGACAGAGCCCTGACGGCAGGAGCTTTTCCAGTGTGCATGCTGCGACTCAAGGTGTTAGAAGCGAGCTCTGGAAAATTACATTGCCGGTGCACACGAACATTGCGGTGTGAAACATAGTACTTTAGTAATATTTTTGGCATGTAAAGAACCAAACTCCTCCTTACCCCTTGTATAAGAAAAGAACATTGTTCTTAAGACTCAGTAGATGCTGAATTTTTTTTCCTTCTCTTTTTAACAATCAGTGGAAGAAAATAAGCAGCAGCAAGAGTGAAACAAACAAACAGGAGCCAACTTTTAAATTTGCAGTGGCAATATGTGGGCTTTTGCTCTGGGAATCATGCTTGCCTCTGTACAGAGAACCTGAGTCCTAATCATCTCTGATCCACTTTTCAGTAAGCATCCCTGACTGTAACTCATGGTGACTTACCTAATATGTCCCTACAGGGTCTTGCTGTGAATGCTTCAGGAAAAGCTAGCAGTAGCTCGTTTTGCCTCATACCACACCTCTACATCAATGCTGTCAGTCTCACCAGAGGTTTGGATTCAGAATATTTCTTCTACTGATATTAAGTAATTTTGTTGACTCACTGCCCAGCACACAAAATTAGCTCAATCTGAGTCTTCATAAAATAAAACATTTGAAATTCTTTCACATCTATGCTAATGGCTATTATGTAGCTCTTACTGCCTCTACATGTGAATTAAATAAGCTGCTTAAAAAATAAAAGACTTTTGGAAAACTGATGTTTGCAAAGAGTGCAGAGAACTGCCCTGCTATGCCTGTGTTGCCACTGAGCTCATGGCAACTCGGTGGCGAACCCTCAGATGGCTCATGCATGGCACAGTATGTGGCAGGACCTGGGAGAGGCTGTCCCTGTCTGAAATATCAGGCTGCTGTGACTTGTCCTCAGGGATCTATCAAATCGTGAGTGCAATGCATCAGACAGGGTCATTCATTTGTGGTCTCTTCCAATATGAATGCTGGAGGGAACCAAAGCGAGGCTGGATTTGACACGAGCAGAGGTGCTGGTTCATCAGGGTAATAGGGGTCAGGATGTGGAAGGCTGGAAAAATAATGCCTGGGCTGAGGGACAAATTCATGGAAGAAAAGTTCCCTGGGGACTGGTTAATGCATAGGAGCGGTGTGAGCCTCAGGAGGTCTCTAAACTGAAGAGGGTTAGAGGTTAAAATCAGAACACTAGAGGGAAGAGTCACAGATACGTGTCTTCCATAGGTTGTGCTTATGATCACTGTTACAGGCAAGGTGGACCTTTGATCTGGTCAAGAAAACTGTTCTTATTTATATATAAATATATATATAAAATAATACATTAATCTGATTTTCGTATGAAAATGTATACAACATATTTTGAAATAACAAGCCATTAAAAGAATGAAGTGTTACATTGAAAAATGACCTAGAAATATTTTTGAACATGAGAAAAATTACAGGTGGAATGATTTCCAGAGGTAGTCTCTGCCTTTGCAACAAGCATTCCCAGAACAGGAATTCCACAGGTTTTAGTACCTGTGACACACCAGGCTGATATTGTTATTGCGGCTCAGTGGCTCAGTGTCTGGGTGCTCAAATGAAGATGTCATCAGGAATTTCCTCTAAGTGACGAATTCCCAGTAGCTTCAGTGGGTATTATGTTCCTCAACTACATAAACATCCTTTGTGAATCTCAGTGTACTCTCCTGGGGAGAAAGGCGCCCAGAGGATTTTATTTGCCCTGACACATGTCTTTTCTATGGAAACTCTCCTAAAAAGACCCACATAACTTCTGTTCACCAAAAGCTCATTTAGTAGAGCTCTTTGGGGAGGGCATCGGTAGTCCAGTACAATTTTTTCTTAGTTCATGAGACAGTGAGTAACCTGACTAGACTTTGCATTGTCTGCAAGGGTGGCACAACTCTCACATGACAGTGTGGTTAAAACCAGGAAGGATAACTTCCATTTTTAAATCGCGGGGTGCTGTATAAGCAGTAGCACATGTGAGCTTTTTATAGCTAGCACTGATTAGTGCAGTTAGCTAATGCAACTGTTAAAATGTCACAAGCTGGTAATTAGCCCGAAGTATGTTTTACCATTGTTGTGCTCTTTATATTGACTCATAGTAAATCAGCACAAATAGTGAGGGGCCCAATGAGAGGTATAAAATTAATATTTTTTGTTGTGATGATACAAAACTCATGCTGGATTGTTTGCTCTCTAAATTGTAAGAAATTGGAGGGAGAGCACAAATGATGACTCCTGGATATGAATTTGTTCTATGGCTTTCTACCAATTAGGAAGACATTGCTTATATTTTGAGCATGCTCTCTATAAAAGCAACTGAGAGTTGATATAATGTCATCACTGCTGATATCACACTATCTGTGTGCCCTGCACTGGTTTGACTGACTTACTGACGGTAGTGATTCTAGCAGAAGCCACCCTTGTAGCTACCATGTTACAAAAGCCTTGCCATGCAAACCCAATAGGAATGGTTAGTGTAGAACTAATAATCAATTACCAACAATCATACTAAATCTGACAAATAAAGAGCACACCAATTAGGCTTCTACATGTGCAGGGCCATCTCTGTTCTCTCTCCTTCCAAAAGAACCTAGGGAGATAAACTGATCAGGTTAGTTCATTAATATAGATTATCGAATTTGAACAAAACATGTACCCAGTGTCATCCACAAAAATGGGATTTTGTGTGTTTTTTTTTCTTTTCTGCATTATATAATTATGTGAATGAAATTTTGACTTCTAAAATGAAATCCAATGAAAAAGGAGCATGTTTGTTCAAAACTGGCTTTTGTATTGTTCTGTCTCGGTTTAAAAGTCTAGCTGTGAAAATCATCTGATGTACTAATATTCTTTTTTGGTTATTTATCTGTTCATGTCTATTGTCCTGCCTGAGCAAGTGCTCTAGGCCTTATAAGTAAAACACAGCACTATAATTTTGTACGATTCCCCTCATGCATTTTATGACTGAACAGGCTCTGCTGCGCAACTTCTTCAGATCCTTCAATAATGAAATATGTTGATATTGCATCTTATCAAAAATCAGTCTTTTTAGTTGAAAATATGTGATCCATGCAGTATTTTTAAAAATTAAATTATGAGGGCAATTAAAGAGAGTGAAAACAAGAGGAACAAAGAAAAGACCACTCTCTATTAAGAGAATAAGAAGGTAAGGGAGAAATTTATATTAGGTTCATCATTAATTACAGTGGAGTAAAATGTTAAGGTAAGGGAAAATAATTCCTGTAAAAAAATTGCGATTTGCTTACTTCAGAATTATATCACTTTTATAGGTTCAAAATGGGTTTTCAGTGGAGTTACATGTCCAAAACCAGAATAATGTGCCCTGCCATCTTTGGGATGACTCCCACAAACCTCCACAGTCTGATCTGGGCACTTTTTTTGAGCATATGTTTGGGCTGTTCCCTAGTCAATGATCTTGATTTGGTCTGTTTTTTTACAAGGGGTTTGCCATTAACTTAACTGAGAATCAAACACCTCATGCTTGTGCCATTTGGTAAGTAGGAACAAGATTAATCACTTAATCATCTAGTGGCTAATTGTTTTCCTGGATGAGGCTGCTCACATGCTTGGAGTTAAACATGTGCTTTGACGTTAACTTGAACAAGGTCTCCATTAGTCATCTGGGCAACCTATAGTGCCGTCTGCTGGTGCTGGCTGACAGTGGCTCTTTGTAGCCCATGAGAAGGTGACTATACTTTCTGAAGGTTTAATTTCTTGCTCACAGTGTAAGGAAAAAAAATTATGTCACTATATGCTTCAGTTAATTCCTAAAGAACCACTGTGACATAGAATATACAGAAGTAGAAATAAAAGAAGGAACATGAGGATTGCAATATTTCCTTGCTCACCCTGCACAAGTGAAGGCAGACTGCAGAGTCTCTGCAGGAGGAATACTAACTATAGCTTATGTAATATGACCTAGTTGATACAGAGGTGTTTTTCTATCACGAGATCTCTAGGTGATGAAAAACCCTGTAGCAGATGAGGAATCAAGAACACAGAGAGGTGAGACGGTTCTGCTTAAAGTTACCCAGTCAAGTCTCCCAAACAGCTGCAATCTCTTCTTCATGCAGAAGTTACTCAGAGTCACTGGCAAAATACATTCAGGGATCTGCATAACCAAATGGTTAAACTGGCAGGATTTCTGTCTGGATGAGAAGGAGAAGCAGTGAACATTAGCAAACTGGAAAAAAAAAAAAAGCAGAAGTGATAACTTACATACATCTACAGTTGTTGGAAGCTCAATCTGATGTGCTATCAGCTAGAAATAAGTATCATCTTATTGTGTGCCAGTCGTAACTGTTCTGAAATAAGTCCAAATAGCGGCATACAGGATGTTTACATATACCTTCTAGCACCTGCAGTTTTAAGAATATATTTGTGAACTTATTGTGACAGCTTTTCTTTTGAATAGCTTCATGTGAGTGAAGATCAGTGATTTTGTGAAGAATTATTGAATATTGTGAAACTTCAAAATAAATTACCAGTGTGGCAATGTCATTGCTGACTAGTTAAAAAGCAGGGAAGGAACAAAGAAGAGGAATAAAATAAAAAAAAAATTGTGTCCAAGCTAAAACTGAATCAAACATATGTATCTTCTAAGTTTCAAAATATGTATTAATAAATGCTGTTCAATTTTATTTATGTTCCTTATTTTGCCTAATCAGGATAAAGAAATGCTATTACAGTAAAAGTAAGACTACTTTTTTTCTGGCTTGGTTTGAAGATTTGGAGATTTTATGAATTTATCGGTTCTTATAAAATGTAATAAGATTTCTTTGCTAGTGCAAGGGGCTCATTTAGTTAAAAACCCTTGCCATGAGCATTTTTCTACATCAGCTGTGATCTCTACCATATCCAAGGACAGCTGTGACATATTCTATAAGAAAATGCAGATTTTCTGGTAATTGCATTTTCTGCAGTGTTGCGGGTCTTTAGGTTTGTGTGTGATGGGGAACGTGTAACCTCTTTTACTGTGGCAATTAAAATATGGCAAAGGAAGGGCTCTGGGACATCAAAAACATGACTGAACTTTGGAATAGACTGGATATTTTCATTTAAAGCCATCACTCTCACTCTGTGTGCACTCCTGTGGCAGGCCAGCCTCTGTCTGCTGGGCAGCAGACCCTTTTCACAGATGTGCTCATGAAAGAGGTTGCCTCTGTGGTTTTACCGTCAGCAAGGCAGAGCCTTCCTTCAGCCTGCATTTCTGTTCTGCAGAAGGAGCAAGCAAGATCTGCTTCTTTTTAAATTTTCTAAAGAACTTTTCAGGAACTTGGCCATGACCTGTTAGAAACACAAATATGCTGAAATCCCGCCATGGAAAGATCCTTTATGATTTATGAGCAGAATAGCCTTAAATAGTAGTCAGTAAGAGAACTAGAAGTGTCTACAACTGACTGTGGCTATTGCTTAACCTGGCTGTGAAAATGCTTGCATTTGGCACGCTGACTTGAATCAGCTGCCTCTTGTGGTTATTTGTTGGTGTTATTGTCTATATTAAGGGGCCTGTGAGAATGTAATCTGGGTTAAATTTACAGTACTGAAATTGAAGACTGCTCTGAGTAGGGGTGATAGTGCAGAAAGCCATGTATGAGCCATGGAGATACATGCATGTCCCCAAAGTAGACTTAAATGAAAATCTTGAAATTGAACATCATAAAAATTTTAGTGAGGCTGTGACACAGTAATAAACTTCATGTCTTTTCTTCCTATGACAGAAGTCCAATGTCATTTGCATAGTTTACTAGGTGTGTTCTTTATGGTATGTAGGATTTACACCAGTAAAAATGAATTAAGTTTCCTAGATCTAGTACATTGCCTCTGAAAGATTTTGACCCTGTTTCAAATACATACTCATGTCAATGACTATCTAAGGAGAATTTAACTGTGCTTTACTTGCAGAATGTTTCCAGAAAGCTCCACAAAAACTTTGTCTCCACAACTCAGGTCAGCTGCTCCATCTTAAGTTAACGTATTGTGTTTACTTGAAGGCACTGAAAAATGACCTAGAAATACTTTGAAGATGACAAAAATTACGGAGGATCTTAATTTTATTGATGATTTTTTAAAATATTGTTCTCTTGATCACTTTCCTAAAATTTTTTCTAGAATATTCATATGTGGATTGAGGAATAATGACATTGCTGGGGGAGTCTTTCATGAATAAGGATTGGCCTTTGTTGTGGGGAAAGATTTTAACTTACAATTTTTGTATAGTCTTTTAGCACAGGTCATAAGTTTATAGTTGTACATTTTTTTGTTTGTTTATTTGGGATTTCATGAGTTAGAAGAAAATTACAGTACCAAATGTAAGTGGATTGATTTTCAGAAAGCTCCACAAAAACTTTGTCTCCAGACCACTGGTCAGTTTCTCCATCTTGATGTAATGTATTGTGTTTACATGAAGACAATGAAAAATATTCTTCATAATTAGAACAAGATGAAAATTTAAAGGCAATGAACACCTTCAACAAGACCTTGTTATTTTTTAAAAAATAAAAAGATAAATCATAAAACATTTTATAAAGGAGCTTATGGAGGAACCAGGATACTTGACATAAAAACTGATCCTCTCCCTGTTATTTTTATTTAGCTGCTACCTGAAGCACAAAGTTAAAGAAATACTTGGATTTTATGAGCATTTTAATGTCAATTTCTTCATTAAAGGTATCAGAACTCATTGGAAGGATTCAGTGAAGCCTGGGGCTGTTTCAGTGCTGCTCTCCACCTCAAGGTAGCTATGTGGCCAGACGCTACAGTCTGCATCCTCAGTACATTACTTCTGCCCATTGAGCTGTTTTTGGTATTGCTCAACCAGTATTGCCTCAAGGGAGAAAAAAGCATGATCAGCTGCAATTTTGAGCTTATTGCTTTTATTAAAAGAACACCCTTTAAAGAAGCACTACCAAATGTTGGATCCTCTCAGAAGACAAAAGGGTGTGTGCATTCAAAGCACAGCTATCCTTCGTTGGTTATTTTTATAAAACATTTTCCTCTGTTAATGCCTGCTCTGATTTGCACATTGACTTTAATAACTGACTTTTGCAGATTGTCGGGTTGAATGGTGATTCAGATTCAGGCTAGCAAGGTCTTTCTAGCACCTTGAGGAACATGGAAGCCTCCAGGAACAGACTTGTCTGGACTAGTATGGAGAGATGCGTCTTTCCTGTGCCTGCATTTGCATTTGCAACATCCCTAGGAGATTCAATAGAATGCAGCACACAACAACCTGTACGCATGTAAACCAGACAGATTTATTTGTCCTTGACAGTCCCAAGAAGAGTGCTGCATATTCTCGAGTGCCAGATAATGGTACTTTCCCTACCTCAAACTTTCTTATAAGCATTTTCATATTAGCTCCTGCATAATAGTTTTCAGTGTCAGGTGTGATGGTGGGAGTTACTTTATTCAGGACTGTAGAGTAAGTTCCTCCCCATGCATCCCAAGCAGAACCTCGTATCTCCAACTGCATCCAGGACCCAAATCCCCAGAGACCTGCACCTAGACCTACAAAGTCTTCATGTTGATCCTCAGACAAACACCATACATATCTCAGTATCCTAGTTCTTCACTTGTAATGGTTCTTCCCTCTCTTTATCCTTTCTGCTCCCTTTGAAGGTATATTGCAACAGAAACTCAAGTAATTCTATTGAGGCATATAAACAAGGTACACATAGTTCACTATGCCAGAACAGCTAATCATAGAATTATAGAATGTCTCAAGTTGTCAGAGACTGGTAAGGATCATCGAGTCCCAGGTTCCTGCTCCTCCTAGGACTACCTGTGATGAGCACAGGAAAACCAAATCATATGACTAAGGACATCATCCAGACACTCCTAGAACTCTGGCAGAATTAGTGCTGTGACAACTTTCCTGGGAAGCCTGTTCCAATGACCAACCACTCTCTCAGTGAAGAACCTTTTCCTAATGTCCAATCTGAACTCCCCCTTGACACAGCTTCATTCCATTTCCTCGTGTCCTATTGCTGGTCACCATAGAGAGCAGAGCAGCACCTCCTCCTCTGCTGCCCTCCTTAGGAAGCTGCAAACTGTGGTCAGGTCACTTCTCAACCTTCACTTCTCCAAGCTGAAAAAGCCGGGTGACCTCAACTGTGCCCCTTAAGTTTTTCCCTTGAAGCCTTTCACCATCTTGGTTGCTCTCCTCTGGACACACTCTTAATAGTTTTATGCCCTTATGTCCTTCTATTGAGGCACCCAAAACTGCAGTCAGTAGCCAAGGTGGGGCTGCACCACTGAAGTGTAGAGTGGGTCAGTTGCCTCCCTTGGCTGGCTAGCAATGCTGGGCTTAATGCACCACAGGACACAGTTGGCCCTTTTGGCTGACGGGTCACACTTTTGGCTCCTGTTCAACCTACCACCAATGCAATGGATCTTTTTCTGTGGGGTTACTCTCCAGACTCTAATCCCCTAATTTGTATATATAACCAGGATTGCCTTGTCCCACGTGAAGAATCTTCTAGTTGCTCTTGTTAAACTTCATACCACTGGTGACTGGCCAGCTCTCTAGTCTATCCAGATCTCTCTGTAAGACCTCTTTGTCCCTGAGGGAATCCGTAGCTCCTCCTGGTTTAGTATTGTCAGTAAACTTACTTAATGTATATTCAATTCCTGCATCCAGATCACATATAAAAACATTGGAGAGAACTGGCACTAAAATTGAGCTCTGGGGAACCCCACTGTCCACCAGCCCAATGTAAACCCATTTGCTGTAACTCTTTGAGCCTGACCCATTAGCCAGCTTTTTACCCAACATATTATGAACTTGTCTAGCTGTGTTCTGGACCTTTTGTCCAGAAGGATAATGTGACAGACCATACCAACACCTTTGCTAAAATAATAAAAAAACCCCATCTACTGACTTTTCTTGGTTAACTAGATGGGCGACCTTGTCATAAATGGAAAGTAAGTTGGCTAAGCAGGACTTTTCCCTCCTGAATCCATGCTGGCTATGACCAATGACTCTGTTGTTTCTACAGTCTTTTACAATAACTCCCAGAATAACATCTCCATACTTTTACTGTACACTGGAGTGAGATTTGCCTGTAATTACCAGAATCTTCCTTCTTTCTCTTCTTGTAAATTGGGAAAATTTCCAACTTCTAGGGAGCTGGGACCTCTGCAGACTCCTAAGACCTTTGAAAAGTAATGGAGAGAAGTCCCCCGATGACATTGGCCAGCTCTTTCGGTATCCTAGGATGAATGCCACCAAGCTGCACAGATCTATGTGCTTTCAGCTGGAGCAACAAGTCTTGAACAAGTTCAATGCTGGCTGGAAGTTTATCATCCTCCCAGTCACAGTCTTCAACACAAGACTCCAGGGGTTCCAGGGCCCATCACTTTTGTTGAAGACAGAGACAAAGTATTAAATATCTCCATTTTGTCTGTATCCTTATTTGAGAGTTGACCAAGCTTGTAAATCAATATTATCTCTGATTCTACTTTTGCTATTAACATGTTTAAAAAGCTCTATTTGTTGTCCTTCATAGTGCTGACCAGCTTAAACTCTTACTGGCCTTTGGTTATGTGGAATTTATCCCTGTAGCAGCAAACAACATCTCTGCATTCCATCTGTGTCATCTGTTCTTGCTTCCAATGTCTGTACATCTTCCTTTTTCACCTAAGTTCTAGAAGAAGATTCCTACTCACCCTAGCTGGCCTTCTGCACAGCTTACCTGACTTGTGACACTTCATAACTGCCTGCTTGTCTGCATAAAAGGAGATGCCTCTTAAAATGTGACCAGCATTCATGGACCCCCAGTATCTTCAAAGGCAGATTTGCAGTACTCCTTACTAACTAGCTCTTTCAGTACCCCAGAGTCTGCTCTTCCCATATTCAGGTTGAAGATTTGTTGACATTTTTAATTCTGTTGCAAATTATTTGAAACTCAACTGCATGGTCACTGTGAGCAAGACAGTCATCAGTCACCACTTTGCCCATGAGTCCCTCTCTGTTTACGAACAACAGATCTAAGAGGGCACCTTCACTAGTTGTCTCCCTTAGTATTTGCACCAAGAAAGTATCTTAAACATACTTCAGAAATTTCCCAGACCTGTTTGTGTCTACTGTGTGACTTTCCTTGTTGTTACCTGGGAAGATAAAAATGCCCATCAAGATAAGGGCAGTTGGTCAACACATGTCCCTTAATTCCTTGTAGAATAATTAATTGGTGTTGTCATCATCCTGGCTGGGTGGTAGTTGTAGATTCCCACAACATTTCCTTTATTTGCTTTCCTCTTCATCCTCACTTGGAGGCTGTCAGCCATGTCATCATGAGCTGCAAGCACCATACAATCCAGCCCCACCCTTACATACAGCACCATCCTGCCAGCTTGTCTGGTCTGTGTGCACCCCCTTTTCAGGATGCCTATTAACCATTCATCACAGCACCTCAGTTACAGGACTTATCCTACCAGCTTTTGCTTATGCCAGTGATATCCTAGCTCTGGGACTGGGCTAAAACTTCTAACTCTTCTTGCTTATTCCTTGTATAACTTTATGTACTTGAATAGAAATCTTCAAATGTGTGATAAGAATGAAAATAATAGCCATAGATTTGGAGGGATGATGCAGATAAACAAAATATGTGACTGATTATTAGAGGAAAACTAGACTTTACTTAAGAAGGGGGGACTGGTCAATGGCAGTATTTTTTTTGATATTTGAAAATACTTATTTAATTCTGTCCACTTACCTGTCTCTGTATTTATCTTCTCTGTATCAGATTGTTGTTACATATTGTTTCTGCAAGGACAAGTTCACAAAATTATTTGTAGATGTTTTTCTTACAGCCACATTTTAATTCGTGTTCCTTTTGACTATGTGGAGACAGAATTAAGTTTATAAATTTGCTTTTTCTCCCACTTTTTTTCTAGTTCACATTGTTGAGTAGTGCATTTCTGCATATCAGCATCTGTTTACTTATAGGAACACAGCCAAAGTTTAATACTACAAATGTTTAATACTACAAATGGACTGTCTTCAGAGCCTATATCTCCTGTAGTTAGCTGTGGTTTGGGTGCCATTCTGAGCTTGTTTAACTTAAGCCGTATGAACACACTGAAAAAGAAGCAAACATGGTTTATGTCACTGCCAAATTGACCGTTTTATCTCAGCCATACAAATAGTCGATCAATTTAAATCTAACAGATGGTGGAAAGTAGAGGCATGACTGACGCGGTGAAAGATTAATGTGATTTACTTTTAGACTCTCTTTTCTGCTGTTTCTAAGCAAAACCTTTGTTGGAAGGTCCACTGATTTCTTGAGTAATGAGACCACGGCTTTTCTTTGCTGGTTTTGTTGGAGTCCTTGCTTTAAATTGTGACTGACTCGCATGCATTGCCATCTGCTGATATCAGCTGAAACTGCAGTTTCTCAGGAGAGGTATTCATGGCGTAGTTTCAATGTGAATTGCAATGCGAATAGTTTAACGAAATCTGTCTGTCTGTCTATTGAGATCTGTCTATCTAGAATCTGGAGATATGATTTATCATTCATCAAGACTGCCTATGTTTCTAGCTTTGCATATTTTTACAAAGTGAGTGGTTTGTTTTGAAGATGTATGAAAGCTCTTTCCTGACACTTCTCATCATTGTGATATTCGAAGAATTACAGAAATAATAAACAAATAATTTTTCTCTACTTCTGCAGAAGTTAGCGTTATTAATTAAGTCAATTAATATAATTTGAAATTTATGTGCGTGTGAACATGAGCTGAAATCAATGGGTGGATGTTGCATCACGTAATAAAAACAATTATGTGCTAATAATACTGTCATATTCTTTCACAGAGTTTGGCTCAGTGGCCTTGGCAAGGACTGTGCAACACAGCGTGTTGATCACAGAAAGCAGATACTGAAACCTCCAAAGCATAAACAAACATTAGGAGGAAAAGGAAGAGAAACTTTTCCCATGCTTCATGCTCAGCTGCCTCACCTCCTCTTGGGGATGACTGGAAGCCTGACTCAAGCTGTGGAATACCAGGACAGTCACTGATATCTTTGATTATGGCATCTTATCATGGCAGTGCTGGAGTCATCTCTGCTCAGGAGTGTAGGGCTGTGTTTTTCCCAAGGGTCTTCTGTTGATAAATGATAGCATAATGATGTCGTGTTGAGGAACAAGGAGAAGAATGTTCTGAAAAAGCTTTTGTAAAATTACCTTTGTCTTTCAGCGATTACAAAAGATGATACAAAGAGAACCTCACTGGCAAGTTGTAATCATGTAGTTTTCTGTAATTTGTTCAGTAGCTGATGCTCTGCATTTTGCACAAATCATAGTAATTTTAAGACACGCTTTAGTCTCTGCTACATTTACTGATTTTTTTAAAAGTATCTTTGATGTTGCAAATCGTTCTTTCAAGGGTGCTTAACTTTATTGCTTTGGTTTTAATGAGAATGAGATTTTATTGTTTCAAGTCTGTGTTTCAAGTCTCAGTTTGTGTGTCCAAAGGGAACACACAAGTATTTTTCCAGTCATTGTTGCTTATACCTATTGTGCATTTTTGCAGGCCTTCATGTTTTGTTTTCAGAAAGTTTTATCTTATTTTGCTTGATCCAAACACATTTGTTTCTCTTATCAACTGAATTGCTGAACTTGTGTCTCAAGTGATCTTCAATAGCTGAGGAAACCCTTAGCCTACAGTTAACTTGTGAAAACTTTGACCTATTTTATGAATTTGTCCAGGACTGCCAAATAATAAAATTTATCAGTATTTAGCAGCTGTTCAAGAGGTCAGTAGAGAGTGAGTTAACAGTTTCACAATCTGTCGCAATGAAGGGATATACATGTATCAAAGACTGATATTATCACAGACACTGATTGGCAATCCATTCTGGCACATCAGCTCGCAAAACTAAGACTGAATGTGTATGGGATTTAAAAAATAACTTTTCACTCATGTGTTCATGTTCTCATAACAAACCTGAGATAAATGGGTTTTATGGGAAGGTTGTCATATGAGTAGCTGAAAAGATTCTAAGTAGTACTTTTTTGTCTTCCCCCCCCCCATGAAAACAATTTTCTTTCTATTCTTCTAGTACTATTTTTTCCTAATACTATGTTAAAGACTACTAGAGTGCTTAGATTGTTTGATGTTGTCTATCTAGGATACTTGTTGGCTCCTAGGAAAAAATTTCCTGAAAAAAATCCAAAGCAAACCAACCAGCCAGCCAACCAACCAACCAACGAACCAACCAACCAAACCCTCAAAAAACAAACGCACCCACAATCAAACCAAAAAAGACGAGTCATGGTGGCTTTTATAGCATTTGCAACTTGCCATGATAGCAGAGGCACCAGAGTGGGGTACAGATGCTAGCTAGGGAATATGTGCTGCACCAGCTACACTTACTATACAGTAAGTACTTAAAGACATGTAATAATTAGTGTTTTTTTTAAAAAATAAGCTATAAAGATTTGCACCAAGAAGTAAATCTGGAATCCCTGTATTGAGTGCTAAGCAGCAAATGCATTTATCTGAGCAGCATAGCAGGTGCTGTGAGAAGTCAGACATAGCCAACAGTATGTTGATATTGGATGTTATGAAATAAAGCAGCTGTATTAGTGACTATTCAGTCAGCCACTAATTTTGGATAGCATAAAGACAAGAATATCATTCCCAGTAGATTTACCTAATTCTAAATATCATTATCCTTAGAGGAAATATATACAAACATGTATCCTGAGATGAACATTCCAAATGCTTGTGGCTGCAAATCCTCAGCAGTGGTCTAAAGAACAGAGCTAAATATTTCCCTTTCTCATAAAAATTTAATTTGGCAGAATTTTAATGCATGGTTAGGAGCTTTTATTAAAATGTTCTGTTTAATCAAGGAGCTGGATAGATTCAGTAATCAAGAGCAATTTGAATAGATTCCTCTACATGATATATTGCCCTAATTTCTTGTGATGCACATTAATTTAGTGTAAAATTTAAAAAAATGGCATTTTCATGAGACTTCTGATGTTTTTCCTCTGAACCTGGTGATCGTGTTTACAAGGAGAGCATAAAGAACCTAAGTATAATGAAAAATACATCCCGCTCCACTTCTGGCTTACCTTCCAATTTTTCAGAGAAAATTGAAATACAGAATTTCAGCAATGTCAGAAAAAGCTACAAATGGATTCAGAAACAATAACTACAGAAGTCTGTTGGAATTTTTGACTTAGCTGTTAGATTTCTTTTTCATTAGCTGCTCAGAGACTAAATAAGGTTTTGTCCGCAAGTAGGTTTAAGTTGTAGCTGTTTTCTCTTTGAATACCAGTGTGGCATCAGAATACAGTTGTGTTTCTATTACACAATGTTTCTTAATCAGTGTTCAAGAGCTGAACATGTTGGTTTGGAAGTTAATGTTTGAAAAGGATGTGAGTTGGCTTTTGGAGAGAGTTTCTTGCATGAAATTAATCAATCTAATTTTTCATTTGTCATGTGCCTGCCCACCCTTGCCAGGGTTCCCCCACTGCCACTGTCCACCCTACTTTGCTTGCACTGCTGCAGGATCATGCCCCTTGGAGAGGTGTTGACCCCCATCCTACCTCAGCCCACTCCTGCTGCAGCCTCTCACTGCTCTCAGACATGATTGGCATAATCATCCACTCAGCTGTGAAAAGATGTGGGATAATGAGGACAGTAGGCACAAGCTTACCAGTTAATGCTGTTCAGGCTCATCTGACTCATTTGGATGCAGCAGATTAGGGAACAATCAACATAAAGGATTATATTACATAGAAAAAGTCATTTTCACTTGTACGATTACAGTGCCGTGACTTCAGCTTGTTTCCTATCTACTTCTAGAACTGCCTGATTTTACCACATTCTTGAACAGGGCGGAATATAAATATTGTGTACCTCAAAACAAAATGACAGTTCAAAATCCTATTCTGAAAAGAGTCACCTTAGTAACAAAGTCTGACAGAAAATAATTTATTGCCCTAAGTTTCACCGTATGATTAGAAACCAATGGAAAATGTACCTTGAAACATGGAAACAGGGTGTTTCATTGTGGTAGAAAGGATTCACGGTGGATATGCAGAAGTGGCAGGAAACAAATTATGATGGTTATTTAGATTGTGGCGCTGCAACTTAAATGCTGATTGCAGGCAAAATTTTATGCTTTGAGATTTACTGAGGCACTAATGTTTGCATGAAACATAGTTATGTCACTGTTCTTTGATATTATCTTTTTTTCCTGTGGTTGGATTTATCTGGTTGGCAGATGGCTATCAAAAGGGTTATCAGTCTAGCAGTGTAAGATGGGGTGTATGGACCAATACTTTCCACTTCTTCTTCATTACAGATCTTTCCATGAGTTTCAACTGTGGTAAAAGGATAATTGTGTATTTCCATCTTTGCCTTCTGTATCCCATATTTGATTAGGACTTTGAATATATAGCAAATATCTCTGACAAGGAGGTGCATATTTGAACAAAGAAACAAAAATGTGTGCATATTTGTTAACAACAGAAATGTTTGCAGTGTTCAGCAAACACATTTATGAATGAGTGTAATTCTCTGAACCTATCTGCACTAGGGCCATTTTCATAATTTTTTATATATTAAAACCACTCTGTGCTGTTCTGATTGTATTGCTATTAAATAAAGCTGAATTAAATTAGAGGCCTTTTTTGCAATACTAATGTGCTGTAGAGAGAACCTTGTGTAAATGAAAACTGTCCGTGCTCTTTATGCAGTTTCTGTTAGAGAAGCAGTAGGATGCTATCAAGTTAAATTGGCGCAGTTTGTCCTCAATCTTTGCTCAGTACTTAGTCTCCAAGAATAAAAGGAACATACGATGTAGCTCTATGCTATGTTGTCTCCAATGGAAAATCTGTCTTTATAGGTATGCACCCCTTTTCTGCCTGCTGAGACTGGCTGCCCTTTCCCACATTATGTCACAATTTTACTTCCTCTTCTGTGCTAATACAATTGTTTGCAGGACTGTGCTTGTGGATGGGATCACTGCACTAAACTGTATTAAGAAAATGATTATTTGCTTTGATTAGTGCTCCAGTTTACAGGGCAACGCCATGGACAGTTTTAAGGGTCCACTGGTGAGGGTAGCAAGTGGCAGAACTCATGGAGACAGCTAACTCCAGTAGTCACAAATGTCAGGCTTGTCTATACTGAACAGTTGCACCCTGGTAAAAATATTTAACCAAATCTGTTCACTGTCTGAGTTAGGATTTCTTGAGAAACAAATGAAATGGAGTGTGCTATTCACCTATATCATAGCAAACGTTCACCCAGAGACCACATTCAGACTTTGTATATGACCTTAATTCTTGTATTTATCTACCTTCTTTAATACTGGCTTTGCGTCTTTGATGTTAATGTAAAGTCATTTTTGTTGGTAAGATTAATAAATCAGCCGTTAACATATGTCCCTTTCCTCTTTGTATGTCCAGTAAAATATTTTACTATGTGGCTAATAAATGAAAGTGAGGTATTATTAATACTGGCTTAATTTCTGATGAAAACATGCAGTTTCATCAAGACTATGGTCCTGATTTGACTTAACTGCGAAACGTCTTGTTACAGTGCTTTCACTGCTTCTTTTTGCAAGTACTTGCAGAATCACTAACTCAAATGCCATGCTTTTCATTCCTCCTAAGATGTTATTCTATCTGTTATTAAAAAAGCATGAAATTTTAGAAGCATGAATTTTTAGAACGTGATTATTTTTCTGAGTTCTTCAATCCATGGCTTATTAGAGATGATCTGACTATGGATTGTCAGAGATGAGCTGAATGATTTCTCGCATTTCTTTTTTTGCATTGCAAGTCTTTCTCAAGTATAAAAAGGCACAGAAACTAGGATGCTATATAATGGCTAATATGAGAATGCAGTAAAGGAAATAATAATAGTTCAGAAAACGTTACTGACAAAGGTGTAGGGCCTTTTATAATTGTATATATAGACTTAATCTCTTTGAGGATGTTTGAAGCATAGAATTGTAATATTTTAACAGAAATAGGACTAAACACCTGGATGTGTTTTGTCTATAAGCTGAATTTCAAGTGAGTCCTAACAACACCCACGAACATTTTCAGCATTTAAAAAAAACCCCAGGATGCTAAAATTTGAAAATAAAAAATTAAATTAGCCAGCATTACTGGATAAACTACCAGATAAACTTCCTTCAGGTATCTGAATGACAGCTCCAAGTTAAACCAGATGGCTTTCATAGTCATGTGGATAAGAGGATCCAAGACCCTCTCAGGAGCATCTGAGAATGTAGTGTATTCTGCAGACTTACCCTTTTTTTCAAGGTGGTTCACACTGAAGGAGTACTGAGGAAGATATGATGGAATTATCTAGTTAAATACAGGTTGAGAATTGCATTTTTTGTTGTTTGCTTTGTAACGTGGTTTTATTTGTAGCAAGTGTTTTCAAATCTTTTACTTCCAAGCCTGACCTGTCTTGTTAATTGAATCTTTGCTTTACTTCACCATTAAGCTTGTTGTTGGTAGTTGTAGATACAAGGTGAATCAGGGTAAAACTGGTAAACCTAGGATGTAATACCTGCATAAAGACAGAAGCAAGAAGTCTTAATGGAACTGCAGGGAAATACAAATATAAACTAAGTAGATATATCAACATCCTGTTGCTAAGCAGTTTTAAATCACTGTCAGGTTGTTAAAGTTATGCAATTTAAAAAAGTCTAGAGTAAAAACTATGTTTCATAAGAAAAGAAAAAATCCATATAATGTCCTCCACAGGCTGAAGTGCAAACCTATATATAGCATCAGAGTGCACCCATGTGGACAATGTGCAACATCCTTGCCCGGTAAGGTGCTTCAGCAATTAAGCACTATTAGGCATAAGTAAGTGCATTGCAGGAGAGATATTCTATTTTCAGTAATAATAATAAAGAAGGTGAACAATTTCTTCCTTTTCTGTTCTTTTGTCCCTGGCATGCTAACCCTAAATAGTAAACTAAACATTCATGAAAGATTAATCTCTTAGGAAATTAGTATCTTCTTATATTTCAGTCAGTGAAACTTCACCACTGCCATCTGTTCAGTGACAGATAGGATGATGTTGATGTGGTACACTTCATCTTGAACCACTCAACCTTTAGACAATCTCTTATATAGGTAGCAGCTGGAGCAGCCCTGTGAAATATAGTCACGATGCCTAGACATGAAAAGCCAACTGCCATAGAAGGAATTGGTAATTACAACTATCATTATGCATCTTAAGAACGTATTCACTTTCTGCATGTAGCTTAACAGTGCAAGTTTTGTTTTCTTCTTATTCTTTCTAATGTACAGTCTCCTTTGTCACAATTCATTATCTTTTGTTCAGAAATGCATTTTATTTTGATTTTGAAAGCAGATTTGTGATGTAAGTTGGCTATTTGTAGCATGACAGTGTATATTTCCACTGATTAGTAAATCAGAAGAGTGCAACAACAGCCCTGTTACTTGTCTTACTTTTGTATGTAGTTTACAGGGAAGATTAAGAAGAAAAAGTGTTTTGTGTCATCTGTAAACTGCACAAAGGCAATGCCTTCTTTTCTTATTGGTTTCAGTATTTAGTGTAAAATGTCAAACGTTATTCATTTTAAGATTAGCAATATTTCTGTAGTGATACTGCGCTGTTCTGGATGTAAGAAATGTTTTAGTAGGATGATGATGCCTGATGCCTTTTTCTAACAAAGTGCAGTGCAACTCTTTGATATGGGAGGTGCTCTCAATTCTTATGGGCAATACTACTCTTTCCAAAATAATGGATCTTCTTTTGTATGGAAGAGGCATGACATTTGTGATCTTCAACATGGAAGAAAATTGCCACAGACTTCATTCTAGGCTGATTTCTGTATGTATTTGTTAGATTTTGCTAAGTACCGGGGCTGGTACTACTAAACAGTGCTTTTTGTATTTTCAATGCACACTTGTAATGTGCAATAGTAATAAAATGAGTTCTGCTTCCATAGAAAAGGTCAGAAGGGACTGCTTAGATTTCAGTGGAATATAACACCTAGATAATTTTAGAAGTCCATTCTATATTCTTTTTTTGTTGTTTGACCATCTTCATTGTTCCCCCCCCATTTTTCCTCCAAGTTAATTTACTGAACAATTTAATTTTCAAGCACTACATGCTAGTGGAGCTCATTTTAATATGAGAGAAAAAAAGAAATTACTGCAGCACAGGCAAAACCACTTACCAGCTCCAGCAGAATTTTCATCTGATTAAGAAACAAAATGAGCATGACCATAGAACATACACATATTTTATAAGCATTAATAAACAAATTCTTAGACTATCAAGTTCCTAAGTTTACTGTAAACATCTGCTTTCTGCTTGCAGATATCCAAGTGAATTATCTTCTGATTCAGTGACTTTATTATTCTTTCAAAGTACAGAGGCTAGCATTTCCACGAATGACAAAAACCCACAAGTCTTTTAACAGAAGAGGCTGAGATCTTTAGGTTGAAGAATGATGATCATTCTTTGACACGTTTTCCAGGAAAATTTATCATGTATATAATTGATAATATGATCCAACTACCTTAATGACAGATATGAGTGTATTTGAAGATGAGATCATGAGTAAATTCAAGACTCAGTCTTAATTTAAGAAGACTAAACATGTTGCAGCAAACTATGAGACACTTTCAGAATGTGGGTCTGAATCCACTTTTGACTTAAAATATTCCCAGGGTTGGAGTTAGTCAGCACAGAGCTAATACACTAATCTAGTTGCAATTTTTTTAGAGGACATTTTACTTCATCATTGCTGACTGTTCTGAAAACTATTCTTGCTAAGAATGGACCACCTGAACAGTTGCAAATCTGCAAGCTAGGGCCATAGATTTTTGCTTTTTGGTATTGTTAGCTCTTATGAAGTTCTGGTTTGGCTGTTCTTATAACATGTCTTCTGCAAAACCTGTGATAATGGGTGATGTTTGGTTCATTACACTAGGTTCATGGAAGTGAATGTTCTAGGCTTCTCATGCAGGGAAAGAAGACTTGGGGCACAAATCTTTAGAGTGGTTGTTTCAAAGAGATCAGGTGGAAAGTGCCTGTTATCCTCTATAAATAATAAAGAGAATCTGTAGTGAGCTGGTCAACTGTAGGTGTCAACCTTTAAAGAACTGTCCTCTCGTGAGCTGGTAAAAAATACCAGTGACTTCAGATGCATTAAGAATGCTACATTTGTAACTTGAATATAAACTGTTTTCTCCACATTAAAATGGTCTTCCCATGTTAACGGTACTAAAAAATGAATGAGAATAAGCTAAGTAAATAACACTTCAGAACCTGAAAACATCAGGTTGCTATGATTTTCTGCAGTCTCACACTACCAGAATGAGATGGATGCTTAATATTTGGTTCCTAGTTCTTGTAGTAAAGATTGCAAAGAAAATAGGAAATTGCTGACTGCAAGCCAACTGTGTGATTAAGACACAATATAAACATGGCTTCTCCATATTGTTTTATTACAGTAACCAATTGATACAAAAAATGTTGGGAAATAAACTATCTAAGACTCGTTTTGGAGTTTTAGAAAGCAGCATCCTTTACTACAGTTCTCTGTCTGACCTTGTATTTTTTAGATAAATACTGAAGAAGACACATCTGTTCAGCACATATGGTACTTACTTAACACAAGATATCAGTGTCTGGAAACACCTGCTATCAAAAACTATGCTATCAGAGGGACATTTTGTCTAACTTTCAAAAAATACAGTTACTTAAGAAAACTGAAGTTTGAAAACTAATTATATAGAAAACTAATTCTACAGAAAACTAATTCTATTTTAGCTTAAATCAGAATATTCCTCTTTTTGCAGTAGTAACTACTTGTATCACAGTGAGTCCTACAAGCTTATCACATCTCTAGTCTTGGGAAGGACAAAGCACTAGATGATTAGGTCTTTGTCTAGAATAAATAGGGAAATGTGAGTATATCCAGAGAGAAAAGTGTAAGACACAGAGGCCTGGAAAATTTTATCTATACTTTCCTGAAGAGTGAAATACTGGGAGGTATCTCACTGAATTATCTTCCTTTGCTTTCTGTAGGTTTTATAGTAGCAAAATTGTATTTGGCCTAGAATTCTTGCACTGAAATTATACAATAAACTTATTTATCACTGAAGTGGAACTTTGCCTAAGAAGTCCTGACTTGCAAACTGAGAGACAACACTCAAACCTCATGTTGTGTAAGTACAGCCCAGAAGGAACTGGAAAGAGGAGAGTGTAATCAGATGATTTGCCGTGGTTCCAACTTGATCTATGCAAGCTCATTCTGTCATTTTAGTAAAACATTTTTAATTTTTCCTTACGAATGGAAAACAAATAAGCAATTTATACATGCATATTGAATGGTTTTTGTTTGTTCCTTGTGGTCACCATCTATAATTTTCAGATGTTGACTGGGCTGCAGTTAGTTTGCCAAATGCTCTTTAGTGGCAATCTGCAAAGAAAGAAATCTTACTGCCCGTCAAGCAACTTCTGGAAACTATTTGGGTATTGATGTCTGCAAGCCACAGCATATGCATTAAGACTTATAAGTATTCTGAGACAATAGTGGATTTATGACACTGTGGCATTAATATTCTGCCTACTTAAATGTTTACAATCTTGTCAATTCAGATGCAGAAAATAAGCAATATATTTGCTAGTGTGAGAGTAACTGAATAGGAATTATTATTTTACTTCATACATTGATAGCTAGTCCTGGACTTTGGGGATTGTGATTTTTGTTTTAGTCCATTGGAAGAAAAGTTGCAACACTAATAGGGAAAAACATAGAAGGAAAATCAATCATGATGTCAAATACCAAGTGTTTCTCTTGTTATATATAAATGCAATTTTTATGTGTAATTTCTGTGTTTCAAGACCCCTTCTCCTTGCCCAAGGTGGGCCAAACTGTTTTTCTCAGTGTTTGGAAATACCCTAAGAGGATGGAATCTGTAGTATAAAGGTCTCAAATCTTGGCTCTTGAAGTCTGCCCCAATTGGCTCTTGCCATGGACTTTCTGTGAGTTTCACAGCTGTTACTTCTAGTGATATTTAACCTTACGAAAGTGTTGTGAAGCACTCTCCTATAATCAGAAGGAATAGTATGGGAAGTGTGAAAATACTTAGACTTGAATATTATTTCCATTCTTTTTGACTAATTCTTCACATGCATTTGTTGTCTAACATGATCTTATATTGCTGACATTTCTACACGTTGGGGACCCACTTTATTAGCTAGCTACGCCGATGAGTTTTCAACACTCGAGAAAGTCCAGCACTGTCCAGTTTAGAGGAAGGAACAATGATTCCTTGCAAGGCTTTATGTGTGTATGATTCCTTTCATTTGCTTGACAATTTATTAATAAACAAGAAATTTAGAATATAAACAAAAAGTCTGATAGCATTTTTTGAATTACTTGTTGCTTTGCATACCGCTGAATTTTTTTTATGGCACCAGCACATAAAATTGCTTAGAAGCAGTCAGTTTTACATAGCGGTAATGTGAGCGTAATATTGTAACAGTGGGCCATATTTTATGGGTAATTCCAAGAATAATTATTCCTTTCACAGTGAAAAATTCAAGAGACTTTGTCAGTATGAAACAAGTTTTAAAACTCTTCAAAACATGAAATCTACTACCCACAATTCGGGAAAATAAGGTAAGGATGTAATAGTCCCCACAGTCTGCTAAATGGCCAGCTCATATAGCATAGACTCGTTTTTTACCTTTTTTCTATTCTTAATTTCACCGCCAGCCATTACATGAACATTTTGAGCTCTCTCCCCTGGGCTATCTGATGTTCTGTCTTCATTATAGTCTTTCACCTACAGGTTAGTCTGAGCCCATGTTCAGGATGCCTTCCTTTAGTCTTATTGGCTTATTTGTGACTATAGTCTAAAACGTAAGTAAGACTTCAAGTAAAATGATAGCTTTCTCAGATTACACTTCCCTGTCCTTACTGTAGAAAGATGAGAAAGTTTCCCTTAAACTAAACTAAACCCCAAAAAGTGATTTGGTTTTCCAGAGCATAAGGTGCTATGGACTATAGCTCAAATTATACCTGATGCTATATGTTTCATCAGGGAAGGATAATGTATCTTGAAAGATCTAAGTGCTGAGTAATAGTTTGCTCTGGGTCACATAACCTCAAGTTAGCTGACTCAAAGCCTGATAACCTGATATTAGCCCTATGAATATTAACACCATGAAGAAATGAGGTCCTATCAATTATTTTTCTGGAACAATGAGTAATTCTAGACAGTGCTTTAGTGAGACTTTGTTGATTTTAGTGGAGGATTCACTGAACTTTTGGTAGATAGGATCACATGAAGATCTGTTTGAAAAAGCTGAAGGCATGTATATAGATCTAAAAGGATCCCACATAGTGATCATATTGTGTCTGCATGAAAGACTATACATTTCCATTTTAACAAGCCAGAACATCAAAAATACTCTTCCATTTCCTACAGTATAATACATTGCCTGAGGAATGCACTCTACTGTTTACCTATGTTATGGTTTATAGAACATTTAAGTGCTAACTTGTCATCATGTACTTTGTGTATCATTGAAATAATTCAGCAATATAGAGTTTGCCACAAGCAGCTGACATGCTGAGTTATGAGCTGCCTAGCCTCTTGCTTTCCTTTTTGAAAAGCACTACAATTAATGACCTTTTAAACACTGTAATGATTATTTATCTCTCTTATTGCTCAAATACCCAACCAACTAACAACATTGGACTTCTATGACACGTGCAAAACCTTCAAACTCGAAAGACTATAATTAATACAGATTGTCTAAATTAAAAGGCTCCAGGGACAGTTGTAATATGGGTGCAGTGTAAGGGGGATATATAGCTCACATGAATGTATGCATACGCTGTTCAGGACAGACTGACACAAGTGAATAACTTTTAGATCTACCCTGAGCTTCAGCTTTTGTGCTAGTGACGTAACTCATGAGAACAATCAAAATGCAAGGAAACTGAAGGATCAGAGAGTCCTCCTTGGCTTCCAGCCTCTGTTAAAAATATATTCTAGTACAATGCTTTCTGCATTATACCCTAAGAGCTGGGAGAGAACATGTATTCGGAGGATAAACAAGAATGAGGAGAAACCTCTAACATTCTTCATATCAACACATTTCATCTCTGTACCAGCGTGACACTGTGGAGGCAGGAATGTTCTGAAGTTCAGTTTGGAGCTATAATTTTAAATTTTTTCAGAAATAAATTGAAATTACACTTGTGCTTGTTTGGTATGTCTGTAGTACATGCTGCATTTTTAGCTGCATGATTTCATGTGATCACTTGTCATTTTTTCTAGGCTTGTTTTGTGGCAATATATACTTTGGTTTTATGTTTTTTCTTAATTTCTTTAAAAACTTTTCCTTCATCGCTCATGTGCTTGAACATTTAGATTATAAAAAGACATAAACAGACAGCAGTCACTATTCAGATATGGTCCTCTCTAGAAGTTCCCAGTATTTTCTTCAAGAAGCCTGAAATCTCTAATTAGTTTAACACTTCATTGTACCTGAAAGGTTGGATTCAGACTAGTGCATTTGTTACCCTTACGCTACTAAAATTTATTAAACCCCAATAGTTACCTTCTGCTCTGCTTAAGCCTCTGCATTGCATGGCCCATTGTCACTTTCACTACTATATCAAAACGATGCCAACTTGAGCATGATACATTTTCATTTCTAGTGCATGTTTCAACATATATGATAAACCTCCATCTGTTTGCTTGTTGTATGCAATCCTGAGAATCTCCATTGAGTCCTGTCTTGTACTGTTGAAGTGCTTCGCTGGGAATTTCTGTTTGGCTGGAATGGATCAGTAAAACATTAGTTTCAATAAAAGGCTGTGCCCTATTGTTGCATGCAAAGTATCTCTTTAGAAGTATCTGTCTTTATCTTTGCAAGCTTTCAATAGCAAAGTAAGGTTCTTTGTCAAATGGAGATCATGTTACCGTAAGCAACAGAAGGCATATATCTAAACAGAACAAAGGAGCACTTATTTTCACATTCCTCTGATGACATTGAATGTTAACATTTTTGTATAATCTTAAGAAAACAGATATGAAGATGCTGTGGAAATGATAGAAATAATTTCTATCATTTCACAAATGAAATATTTATGGAGAGAAATTAGACTCCCTATGTATATCACAGTTTTAAAATGCCAGTCAAATTCTGGATAATAACCCTTTGCCCATTATTGCACACAGTTAAACAAGACTCTAAAATCCTTCTCATTTGCAGCCTTTCATATTTTACTACTATTCTTTGATAGTGGATGAAGCTGAGAAGTTGTGCCTGATAGATACAGCAGTCCATAAGTAAATCAATTTATGTATAAATTTTGAAAAAATTACTGGTAGCTTAATAAAATTTGTAAAAGAAACTAGGGAATCATAGAATCATCTGTTTGGAAAAGACTTCTGAGATCATCAAGTCCAACTATACCTGTCCCCTTACTAAACCATGTCCCTAAGAACTAGACAATTGTTGGAAAAAGACAGAATGTATATTAAAATTCAGAGCTATTACAGATGAGTGAGGAAAGGAGACAACTGTAGTATCTTTTTGCTTGAAAAATATAGCTATGATATAATCATGAGATGTCACCTGTCCTAGAATCCTAGAATGGTTTGGGTTGGAAGGATCTTAAAGATCATCTGATTCCAGTCCTCCTGCCATGGGTAGGGACAACTCCCACCAGACCAGGCTGCTCAAGACCCCATCCAACCGGGCCTTGAACACTTCCAGGGAGGCGACATCCACAGCTTCCCTGGGAAACCTGTACCAGTGTCTCACTGCCCTCATTGTGAAGAATTTCATCCTAATATCTAATCTAAATAATTTCCCTTCCAATTTAAAACCCTTCCCCCTTGTCCTGTTACTACAAGTCCTTGTAAAAAGTCCCTCCCTTCAAGTACTGGAAGTGCCCCCAGAGCCTTCTCTTCTCCAGGCTAAATAATCTCAACTCTCTCAGCCTGTCCTCATAGCACAGATGCTCCAGCTCTCACATCATCTTTGTAGCCCTCCTCAGGACCTCTTCCAACACATCCATATCCTTCTTATACTGGGGATGTTTTTATGTCCTGCCTGCATAGAGGGGAAATTAGACAATGTACATGGTGCACAGGAGTGGAATGACAGCTGTTCATGGTAATATTTCTTAGGTTTTCCATTCATCTCCTACTACCATATATTTCTGTATATTTCACTGATGTGTCTCAAGTGCTATTGTGCATATACAAACTCAAAGATTCCTCAAGAGAGCCTATTAGCTCCTGGCTTCTCACATATTAGTTGAATGCTTCTGAAGAAACATTGCTGCGAAATACCACTAGCAGTTTCAAGAGTGACATATTAAATAATATGTTCATAACAATATGTGCATAATTAATTATGACAGTATAATGTGTATGAGAGGAGTATTTTTCTTTCTTCTCTGTATATGATCCAAATTTCAATGTATACATGGCAAATGAATTGGATACTTTTCTAATTATTGATGGGTAGGAGACACAGCATCTCTTATTGAGCTTATTGAGACTGAAAAACTTCAACAAGAGATACAACACAAGCCAAAGATGTTTCTGAGCAGAGCTACTACTTGCTTCTGTAAATAGACTCTCTCTCGAGTTTCTAATGTTTTTATCACATCATGGGTGGTAGAAAAGGACAAAAGTACAGCATATGAGCAAGCTGGGTCAACTTTTATCACTATACTTAGAGATCTGGATGCTGGAACTGAGAGTACATCTCCTCTTTCTTCTGGGACTGCGCTCTTCAGCCATGCTGCAGCACGCTCTTCAGTCATGCTGCAGCTGTGAAGCTTAATGCCCTTCAGTCAGTCAATTGGAAAATGATTCTTCCAGTTTTCTTCAATCTCAGCCAATGCTTATCTTTCACATGTTCAAGAAGATCTTTGAGAATTGTCTGAGAAGCATTTTCATCTTCCCTGAACTTCTCTTTTTGAGTATACTCCTGTCCTACATATTTTTTCCATGACAGAGAGTTCTTCGTGGCATCACTTTGAGACTTACTTATCTAAGTGCTGAAGGAAAGTAACTATTTTTCTGTCTTTGTTTTATTTCTTGAAAAATATTTGCCATATTCCAAAGAGCTGGGTTTGTGAAATGGTGTAAGGGAGTACAGTGCAGTAATTGCCAAGAATGTCTTAAATCCTCTGCATTCCTGTTGGAACATGGCTGTTCCCCACTTCACATGTATTGTTTTCATTCCACAGATGGAAGTGATGTTGACAATGAAGAGGGAAGTGCCGCTGAGAATGAAGAAAATGTCAAAGGGACAGGTCAGTAGTGTGGATTACTGTGAGGTCACACACAGATATTTCCTGATTATCTGTATCAATGAAGCAGGAGGAAGGGTCTCCCACCAACATACTGCCTTGTCTTATGTGGTTTTTTTTCCCCTCTACCACAGGTAAAGAGGAGCAGAGAGCAACACGGAGAACCAGAAGGGGACACGACAGAGGGAGAGCCAGACGTTGTGTTGAGGAGGATGAAGATGGTGAAGATGGGACAAGGAGAGCTGGGCATCGCAGGAACAGAAACCGTAGAGGACGGGGACGAGCAGCTGAAAATGAGGGCAGTGAGTCTGATGGAGACACTCCAAAAGCCAGGAAGAACCAGGCAAATCAGAAATCCAAGGAAGATGATGAAGACGAAGAAGATGAGAAAGGAGGTAAAAGTGGGAAAAGCAAAAATGAGAAGAAACAGGAAAAAAAAAATGATAAGAAAGGAAAAAAAGAGAAGGCCAACAAGAAGAAAAAAGACAAAAAGAAATCAGGATCTGGGTAATTCAGTAAATAATTTTTTTTAACATAAAATCATTGTTATTTTACACACAAACTGCTTTCTTTTATAGCTATGAAATACAAAGAGTCAGTATGACTCCCTCATTTATTACAGCCCAACTAGAACTGGACAGATGTATTTTTTTCCTGCAGAGAAATGCTGGCTGAGTGAAATGGAAACTTTCCACAAAACCATATCCACTTTGGTAGAAGGAAGTCAGGGATTTACCACAAGTCCAGGGTAAAACCCTAGGTTATGACCAGACAGGCACTTCCACACCTGCTGATACTCTTGAGGATTAGATCATATCTTGTCAGATAGACTAGGAACTCAAGCCAGGGTCACCCTTATTGTAGTTAAATTTCTTAAGTTTATGAGTCACTCTCTGGAGAAAGGGAGTGAAAGTGATAGAGGAGGGGAGAAAATCACGGAGAGAGGTGATAATGGGTGAGATGTATCCTGCTTTTTCCTTTCTCCAAAACTAAAGTCCCCCAAACTCTTAAGCTGATAAACCTCCAAAACCCCAAGGACTAGTTTTATTTCCAGTGCAGAACTAAAATCTTGACAATTTTCACAAGATCAAATTCTTGTTTCCCAGCCAGGTTTGAGCCAGTTTTTTATAAAAGATCAGTGCTAAAATTTCAACAACCCAGAACCAAGGACTGAGATAGGATTTTCTGATCTGTCTCCCACTCCCTCCCTCCGAAATATTACCGTTCACTTTTCCAAAGCATTTAATTCCGCCTGGAGTCTTTGAAGTTCTCACAGTGCACTTCAGAAAATTATTTTGTATTTTTCTGCCGTCTTGGCATTGTCTTGTTCTCTTCTGTCCTAGGAATGGCATATAAAGGAGCAAATTGAGCTAGACATGCTTATCAGTGGAGGGGGAGAGAGATTCTACTTCCCCTTTTCAGTAATTTCTGCAGTGGTTTTTGTTCCCAAAGGTATTGCTGAAGGAAACAGCAGGAGTCAAAACCAAAACTGTGTTAAGTCATGATGTTGCAACCCTTTTCAATATACTTCTACTTTATTTACCTTCCCTACCAGAATGCTGAAAAATCTTTCTTTGTGCTGGCTCTTCGCTGTGGTGTCAGTTATACCCCTTTGTACACTTTTCTGTACTATATACAGCAACAGGTCTGAATATCTCAATCCATGTTCCTTTGCTTGTTATTGTCTTCCATTAATTGAGCATTAATTAAAAAAAGACCACAAAATATAAAATTTAATGAGGGCACGATGTTTTGTCTTCCAAAGTTTTTAACATTAAAACATACATTTGGGCTAAGTACCTGGATCAAGACTAGACTTCGTTTTTGAAATACTAAGCATAACACTTAAGGAAAAACTAAAGATGCTCTGGAAGATACCTCAAGAACATTATATTTTTAGACTGTTAGGATAGGAACTGACAAGGTTACAGAGTAATAATATAAGAATATTTTAAAAGATTTTTAAAAGAAAAACAAAATTAATATAAGAACAAAGGAAAATAAGCTGGTGATCAGTTCAATTGTGATTTGGATAAAGAATTTGTGAACATTCAGAACAGAAGATTAGATTAGATTAGATTAGATTAGATTAGATTAGATTAGATTAGATTAGATTAGATTAGGATTGGATATTAGGAAAAATTTCTTTACTGAAAGAGTGGTTAAACATTGAAACAGGCTGCCCAGGGAAGTGGTGGAGCCATTGTCCCTGAAGAAGTTAAAAAATTGTGTAGATGTAGAGCTTTGGGACATGGGTTAGTAAGCATGGTGATATTGGGCTGACCGTTGGACTTCATGATCTTGGAGATCTTTTCCAAACTTAATGATTCCATGATCCTGAGAAGTGTTGCAGCATAAAAGTACTACCTGTCTAGCAAACTCATGAGGATCTATCAGAACAAATGGTATATTGACAAGTACATCTTGCCATGTAATAAATAAAAAAGTAGATTTTATTTACTGAGACAATTCAGTAGGAAAAAGCAAGATAAGGGTAAAATCAGAAAGAAAAATGAAAAAAAAAGCAAAAATAAAAATAAAATTAAATGTTACATTATTGAACAGGGAGATAATATTGCATTTGCTGCTGTCATTGTGGCAAAAAAAAAGGCAGGAGAAAGTGTAACAAGAAACAAATAGATATACATCAAACTGCCTTTACTAAGGCCTCACTAAGTGGTAGTCATCACTGTTAGGTTTTTAGGGTAGAAAAGCAGAGTCTAATTTTTTCCTTATTATAATTTTCCTGTTTACTGGCATAAGAAGATGAAATTCCTGTTGCCAATGACTTACTAGATGCCATTATGCAAGATGTAAGACTGAGCACTGAAAAGGATATCGAAGCAGATTTTAGGAAAGTGGACATTCCCTTAATCAGCAGTGATTTCCAAAGATACTACAAACCAATGCATGGATGAGAAGTCCAGATTGCAAGCACAGCGCATTTGGTGGTGCTATTGCTGCTGCATTTGCTTACTCCAAGTGCCTTACTGCAATGTGGCTTAGAATTTTTCCCACCTCTGAAATGTTACAGCCTTTGTCAGCGGATAGGATGTCATCTGGTGTTTAAACTTGTCTGTACTGTGGCTGTGGTGTCTCTTCTCTCTCCTGGGGCACCGTGAAGTGAGGCAAACAAGTTCATTTTTAAGACAGCTTTTACAGCATACTCAGTTTCTCATTGTGAGTTTGAGTTGGACTCCTAGGAGGCTGGTTAGTCCTGCAGGAGGAATCAGTGGCTGTCAGATACTTTCCCAAGAGTGCTGCCCACTCTCCATGGGATGCTCTGGGTGTAGTGCTGGTTCAGCTGAGCTCTACGCTTTGTGGACAGGCCTTGCCTTTCGTACCAAAATTAATAAAAAATCTAAGGGAACCGTGTCCTCCATTTTGTGCAACATTTATCTAGGTCTAGAATTTAACAAGAATTTATACCAAGTATGTGATTCAGTGAAAACTTCTGACTCTTCTGAGTTGTGGTGATGGTTTTTGTTCCTGCTTTTGTTTGAAGCTCTGATTCCGACACTGAGGAGGAGCCAATTACAGAGGAGGAATTGGCCAAGCTGAAAGAAGAGGTAGAAGAAAAAAAGAAACTAATTGCCACTCTAAGAAACAAGCCATGGAAGATGAAAAAGAAGTTGTCTGTCCTGAAGTATGGTTTGATTTCCATAGTGAATATGTACCATCCTGCTTTATATTTTATACTGTTTTTATGAACAGTCACTTTATTTCTAGACCTATTAACTTCAAACTGTCTTTAATCTCTGTTTCACAGGATGTGCTTTCGCAGAATGTGCTTTTACAGAAAGTAGAGGTAAATGGCATTGCAGATAGGAGTTTTCTTGTCTCTGTGGTCCTGAAATGAAATATGAAAAACTCATATTTTTTTTTAGTTTCCATTACACTCTCCTGCAAACTTTATTCAGTTAGTTAGGTTAATGTTGGTAATTTTTCTGACAAGTTCAATATCTTATTCAAGAAAAATGATGCAGTTTCAGGAATACTGCAAGATTGCTGGGATGGGAAGAAAGAATTTATATTTCTATTTTAACTTTTTGGGAAGAAAACCAGATTTTTTTTAACTTGTGAAAAAGCAAACTGATTAAAAATTGAGCCCACATTTTTATGTATTTTTAGATATGCCATATATAAAACTGTATTTTGGCCTAGCAAACATATCCATAGGTTTTCATTAAGGATAAAAATTAAGTCTTTGTTTACAGTTAAATTTCCACCAAGCACAGGAAACTGGCTAAACACAGAGAATTTTATTCTTCTGCCCAAAATGTTACCTTCCTCTCTTTTGAACAACTCATTCCCTATAGTACTGCCCAACCACCAGCAAAACTTACGGTCTTGTTTCTTTAGATACATATAACATAGAATAGATGGTCTCTCCTGCAGTTTTTGATATGGGAAATCAGGCACAATGGCAGGAGAGAGTCTATGAAATACTGTATGGAAGGTCTACAGATTTTTCCTTCTAGAAGGTAAGGTCACATTGGGAAGAATACAGTTGCAAATAGGAAATGGAAAGTATGTTTTGAAAAATGTGGCATGGAAGAGGATAAAAGAGAACAGAGTACTTAGGAGATGTAAACTGGAAGCATTGTAAAGGTGAGGGAAATTTCAGAAAAAAAAGATGAGTAGATTAAGTAATCAGGTAGAAATTACTTTGGTTTGCATAACCTGTAGTTGAAGAGTCCCCAAGTACATAAAGTTACTTTCTGTGAACAGAGCTTCTGGTTTTATAGTATTCTTCTATCCCAGCATTCCTAGTTATTCGTATTTCCTAGGAAACATCCTAGCCTGGTACAACCGGTATTAATACAGGCTAAACAATGAGAGGATTTGGAGAAGCCCTGCCTACAAAGACTTGTGGGTACTTGGGGGTGTAAAACTGGACATGAGCCAGTAACTGCACTTGCATCCTGGAAAACCAACTGCATCCTGGGCTGCAACAAAAGACGCATGGCCACAGGTCGAAAGATGTGGTTCTGCCCCTCTCCTCCGCTCCAGTGGAGACCCTATCCAGTTCTGGTGTCCTCAATGCAAGAAAGACATGGACTTGTTGGAAAATTTACAGAGGAGAGCAACAAAAATGATTATAGGGATAGAACACCTCCTGTAAAGAAAGGCTGAGAGAGTTAGGGTTGTTCGGCCTGGAGAAGAGAAAGCTCTGGGGGAACCTTTTTGCAGCCTTTCAATAGTTAAAGGGGCTTATAAAAAGATGGGGACAGAACTAGCAGGGCCTACTGTGGCAGGACAAGGTATAATGGTTTTAAAGTAAAGGAAGGTTTGTCTAGACTAGATATAAGGAAGAAATTTTTTGCAGTAAGAGTGGTGAAATATCGAAACAGGTTGCCGAGAAAGGTGGTAGGTGGCCCATTCATGGAAGCATTCAAGGTCAGGTTGAACGGGGCTTTGGGCAGCCATATCCAGTTGAGGATGTCCCTGCTTATTGCAGTAGAGGTGGACTAGATAACCTATAAGAGTCTCTTCCAACCCAAACCATTGTGATTTTATGAATAATATAGCTGGTTCTCTCAGTCTGCTTACATGATGTTGTAAAAAAGAATTTGTTTGAGGACAACTGGCAAACATATTTGCAGTGAAAGTAATTGCTGATTGACTCCAGATAGAAGCCTCTAAATCAGATGTGTAATTTTTTACACAATATATTTTAATTCAGCGGCTGTTTGTGGTTTTGAATCAGGAGAACCCAGTGAAGTTCTGCACCCTTTCCAGGTCAGAGGGAGTCGGGATATTGATCCTTTGTGGCCTTTAAAATCTGTGTTATTGTGAAATGTTTGTAACTGGGTCAGTGTTTCTAGTCACCCTCAGTGAATGTTAAATTACTGCACTTTTATTATTCTTGGTGGTAAGGTTTCTCAATTAAGGCAATAGTGAGTTTTCAAAATACCACCCTTGTTATCTGCCTTTTTATCTTAACAATTTTTTAATTAATATTCAGGGTGAAGTGATCCTTTTAAATTCAACACGGTCAGCAATTCTGTGTAAGAATCCATTAGTTTATCAACTTTTAAACTCTTAATTTTATGAAATCTAGACTTGCCATGCATTCAATTTTATTTGCTGACATCAGAAGGCTTATTTTAGTGAAAAATATGCATCAGTGTTCTGTTATGGCAGTTTCCAGCAGTGTTTTTTTTTCTGTGCTTTGCTACAACCCTCTCTGAAGAAGGCTTCAAAGCATACTGCCCTAGAAAAATGTGTATTCCAAGAGCAAGTGATTAGCTCATTTATTTGGAATCTGCCTTTATTTACTTAAGAATTACACTTATTACTATATTTCTCTATCAAAGAAGATTCCAAAAATAGTCACCTTTTATTCTAGGCAATCCCATTCAAATTGTCATTATACAGTCATGCATAATTCAGTAGACAAAACACATAAATTCAGCAAACATCTGGAATACTACTACTACATCAACAACAACAATAATTATACCGAATATTTGATTGCATTATTAAATGTGTGAGTTGAGAATTAGACATATAAATCTGTGGTTTGCATCTTGGATGAAAATCACAGAATTTTGAAGCACTAAGTACCTTGAAAAATAGACTAAGTTTTCTGCAATGCTGTTGTTATGATTGGCTCTTCAGAGCCTAAATTCATCTGAGTTGCAATGGTGCAATGGAAGAGCTGGTTTTATGCTGCTTAAAATAAGAATTATTACAATATCTTATCAGTGGATACGCTATTATGATTGTAGTTATAACAATACAGAAGTGTTTATTTTTATGGTATCATGGTATCATACATATTTTATGGTATCTATGTATTGGGTTTGTATATTTTGAAGTTATTTAAGATCTACATGAGAATCAGCAGTCTGATAGATTGGCATTATTATTGTATATGTGGAAAACGGACTCACACTGGCTTTAAGTGCCTTAAACTTGTAAATCAATAATAAGTGACTTTTGAATACTCTTGTAGTAGCATCTCATGCTGTTGAAACTTTTTGTCAACAGTCATTATTAGCAAGTATATCCCCATGTCATCTGCTTCTTCCTCTGTTCAAGTTTTAGAGTGTTATGGGATGTATGTAAAAAAAAAAGTCTGTCTTCTCAGAGGTAGAAGAAGGAATTTCCCTATTCTTTTCCTTGTAGCTTCCACAATGATGAGTTACTTCGTTGATGATTTCCTCTCAACATTATGAAAAATATTGTTTTCTGTGAACCAACCCCCCTTCCATGTTTGTTTAGTTTTAGCAACCTTTTATTTTTCTGAGAATGGAAAAAAAATATCCCCAGGAATGCTCAAGGTTTTGTTAAAGTTTGTGACAAAATAAGATCAAGAATACACTTTTTTCATATTTTTTTTAAAACAGTATTATGTTTGTTTAGGAATTTTCATTCTTTTTTTTTTTTTTTTAAGAAGTGTTCATTTGTCGGAACACACTATTTTTGAGGAATTAATGTGCCACGGCTTCAGCTCTTGCAAATTGGAAAATCTCCAGGGAAAGCTATCCCACTTTACCTCTGAGGGTCTGATTTTGGGGATTGCATCCCCAAAATCTGTGCATTCCCCTGGCTGGGTTTTGCAGAGATATGAAGGGAAGGGGAGGATCTGAAATCTGTGCTGCTGAGTTTGACTCTGGCATACTTATCTCATTCTCTTTATTATTGCATGTAACACCTTAGATAGTCAAGGATTTGTGCTATAAAGTAGCAAAGACTATTAACAATCATGTAGTTTATATCCACCAACAAAGCCAAATATGGTAACGTATGATCATAGAATTTAGCACAAGAATCCAGAAATGTGCTATGGTCCAACTTATAAGCTGTACCACAAACCAGTTAGCAAACTATCAAAAAAAGTGAAATGAAAATGTAGAAAACCAAAAGGCAATCAAGTGCCAAGCTTAGGCATTTTAAAGAACTTCCAGTTAAATACATACCATAAAGAGGGGCATAAGTACTTGTTTTTTTCTAAGAAACACAGAACAGAGCCATCTCTTCCTCATCTGCCAGGAACAGAATATAGTGTGACAATTTTTCAGTATTTTTTAGCATCATTTATTTTATTACAGGACTTAATTACTATCAAGATATATGAACTGTAAACAGAATATTTTCTAAGTATAAAATTATAAACTTAAAGATGCAGAAGGTGTATGTAGGGAATGGTGGAAATGTCTCATCTTTGTACTCTGATGAATTAGTATTTCATCTCTCTTACTGTGGACAAACTGGCAGTCCTGAAGGCCAGCCTGGGTATCCTTGAGGACAGCGGGGTGTTAAATAATGCTATAGTTTTCCCATTATTACTGCTGGTCTTCTTTTCAAGTGGGTTGTGCCTGACAGCTTTTGCTTTTTGGTAAGTTTTAACCCAAACTTTTTAAGACTTGGAGAAGGCTTGTGTGATCAGTATCAATATGACATTTCCTTTTATAAAGGGTTTTTATATTTTGGAGACTGAAACCTTCCTGGACTGTTACTGAAAAATGTGAGCAATTCATCTGAATCCTTTCATTAGCAACAACCTCTAACGGCTGTAATTCATCCTTTCTCTGCAACACTGAAGTGCCTGAAGTACTGTACACCTAGCACTTTGCAAGTCGTAACTCCACACGTAGTATTAATAATTAACGCAGTCTTCTCTGGGACAGTAAAGCCCAAACATGCAATATTTATTAGTTGCTTGTGTCTCTAATTCAATTAATAAGGTTTTTCTGCAGCTTCTTTAAATTCACAGTTAGCGAACGGGGCACACTTTGGCCTACCTTGTGATATAGATAATTTACCTATAACACATGATACGAGTGATTACAAAGCTCAGTTTTGTTACCCTGCATTGTTTTTGACACGTCCTCATGTTAGTAAAGTTGCATTACTTCCAAGTAGGTATGCATACATATGTATATGGTTTTAATTCTTGTTTTGGTTTCTAAAAGAGTTCTATGGGTTTAGACCTACTTTTTATTGCTTGATCATTCTTTATATCCTCACATTTTATTATTAGCACAAAAGAAATGGAGGAAAGGACAAAAAGTGGTGAAGTCTGCATCGGTGAGATGGTTTAGACATCAAGGTAGAAACCTGGATGAAGTAGCATATTTGATTATATTTAACAAACAACTGCATGTGTCACAGATGCAGAAAGGACATTGCAAGTCTGTTCCCTGACTTAATGGTGCCAACTCATTGCTGAAATTTTAAAGCTTAAGTAGAAGTCAGGGAAAGGCCTCCTTAACCCACAAATCACAGGGTTCACAAGTAACATAGTTCGACCAACCTGCAGCAAAGCTGATGAGGGAAGAAAAGCTGGGAAAAAAGAAAATAGGTCCTGTTTGATGGCTCCAGCGTTGCCTGGTAGTTATAGTTTCTGTATTACTTTCTTGCAGATAACTGCACATGTGTTTCTGCCTTGTTACCTATAGGCCTTCTTTCAAGCTCTGTTTCTGCACTGAATTTACTTTTCAGATATTTCAGTTAAAGTCTGCTGGAATTTTTCATAGAATCAAGTTGTTATAGAGATTTACATTTAACTACCAGTTAAATAAGATCTTTAAGTCATGCAACTATTCATGGATGCAGCTGACAGATAGGCTGCTTCTCTGTATATTTGCATGTGGTGGAATTCTCTTGTAAGATATAGTCTCTCTAAATGAGTGGTATGAAAAAACTGTTTAGAATGTTATTAGTAAAATCAACCACACATCAAAAGGAAAGGTTGTTGTAGAACAATATAGGTGACTTGATTAAAAAAGAAAAAAATCTTTCAACTGCATAATAATCAAAGACTCATTTAGGTTGGAAAGCATCCTTAAGATCGTAGAGTCCAGCTGCTAGCATAACACCACTAAACCATGTCCCTAAGTACCATATCTACATGTCTTTTAAATACCTCCATGGGTAGAGACGCCACTGTTTCCCTGGGCAAGATTTTCCAATGCTCGACAACTCTTTTATTGAAGAGATTTTTCCTAATATCCAATCCAAACCTCCCCTGGAGTGTCTTGAGGCTGTTTCCTGTTGTCTTATCACTTGCTACTTTGGAGAAGAGACCAACACCCACAACCTCTTTTCAGGCAGTTGCAGAGGGCTCCCTTCAGTCTCCTTTTCTCCAGACTAAACAATTCCTGTTCCCTCAGCTGCTCTTCGTAAGGCTTGTTCTCTAGAACTTCATCAGCTTCTTTGCTCTTCTTTGAACACACGTCAGCACCTCAATGTCCTTCTTGCAGTGAGGGGCCCAAAACAGAACACGGTATTTTAGTTGTGGTCTCAAGTACAGGGGGATGATCACTTCCCTAGTCCTGCTGACAACACCATTTCTTCTAATACAAGCAAGGATTCTGTTCACCTTCTTGGCCACTTGAGCACACTGCTGACTCAAATTCAGCAGGCTATGGTTCAGCACCCCAGGGTGCTTTCTAGCTGGGCAGATTTCCAGCTTCTCTCCACCAAGCCCATAAGGTTGAATGGGGTTCTTATGTCTCAGGTTCTGGACCTGACACTTTGCTTTGTTGAATCTCATACAACTGGGCTCGGCCCATCAATCCACCCTGTCCTGTAAAGCCTTCTTTCTCTCAAGGAGATGAACACTGCTACCCAACTTGATGAAGTCATCAAACTTACCGAGGGTGCACTCAATCCCCTTGCCTTGACCATTGATAAAGGTATTAAGTAGAATGACCCCTGGGGAACACCACTTGTGACCAGTCACCAACTGGATTTAACTCCATTCATCACAATTCTTTGGGCCATATAGCATGTGCTATTTAACTGACTATGCGGTGTTTATTTACTATGCAATGATTTTGGCTATTATTTCACAAGAAAGAGAAATATTATAGCCACAGTTTTTAGTGCACATCTGAAATATGTTCTTGTTATGATCAATGTGAAATATGCATTAATGTCAAAATCTTATTAATCAAAAAAATCGCAGTGTATTGTAACCAGACTGGAAGGCAAATACAGTGTAAAGGCAAAACTAAAACAATACCATAAGTCCTCCATTTGGATTTTTATTTTTTAAACAATGAGTTTGTAAGTACAGGAAAGCGTATAAAAAATGAAAGGAGTTACTTCGTGCTTCTTTCATGAAACGTGAAAGTAACTTCACAAATACTGTGCATCCATAGATCCAACTGGTTTTGTGCTCTGGTCTTGCATGTATAACTCAGTAAGAATTTTAACCAGTATCAGATCATCATCTGTTTTGTTTATTATGAAATGCTGAACTTAGTCCAATGTAGGCCAATGGAGTTGAAAACCGGAGAAAAGTAGATTTTAATGCGCTAGCATTAAAGGGTGGTGTATAACAGTTCTGTAAGCAGCACAAAGTGGAGTGGGGCAGTGTTGGGAAAGAAGGGATGCAGGAATAAAGAAAACATCAGCTACTGGTAAAGTAAAACTCAGGAAAGCATTCGGGAGAGTCAGCAGCATTAAAGTTGGAGATCTGGATTGCCACCTTGAAAAAACAGTTTGGTGTCCTGGAGAAAAAGCTTAAATACTGCTAACACTCTAATTTGAAAGACTGCTTGATGGGGAGTCCAGGAACCAGACAGGGTTAAGAAATACTATTCTCTGTAGGAAACTTTATGAAAAGATATTTCAAACAAGTGAGCTGAAGGCTTGAATTAAAACCATTAAAAAAACCCTTTTTATCATTTTCATTGTGGAAAATTCCTTCTTCTTTTAACTTAGTTTAATTTTATGGCAAAACGTGTTTGTGGAGAAATATGCCAAATATGTTCATAACAACTGTGCAGGATTTTTTATGTGTTAATGGTTGTTTTCATATTATCCCCTTAAATTTCTAACTTACTGCCTCACTGCCCAAACAACTTACAATTTGAAAACTTTATAATCTGTGGTGTAACTGCATGTAATTAGTGACTGAAAGCACAGGTTTTCTGCAACTCTGCAGATTTTGATATCAGTTTTTTTTTCATGAACAAGCTCTAATGCTTGAATTACTTAGTGACAGGAGGGATGGTAATAGGTTTCTCTATTAAGTCCAGAATCTGATATGCTGATTTTGGAGATTAGTACATGTCAAGTTCATTGATTCTAGCTTCTTTTATGGTACTGCTCCAGCACTGTGGAGTTTATGAGGAAGCTGCCATCTACTGTTGGGACTGCCTTATATCTCCTGACAGTGCAACAAGAGTTTAAATCTTGAGGATGTGGATTTAAAAGGGGCTCTTGGACACTGGTTTCCTGAAGCTGAAACAGTGTGTCTTCAGTAACTTATTTAAGAGTATAAAATTTAAAAGTAGAATTTTTTTTTGAGAATCAAAATGAAAGAATGAGATGAGAGTTCGGAGTCAGAAAATCTCTGAAGGACTCAAAACGGCTTGGAAAATAAAGAAGACTCAGTCTGTGTCAATATTAGCTGAAGTACATAAAGATCATACTCCAAAATCCAGAATACAAATGTGATGCAGAATTGAGAATAAGGGACAGAGGCTTAAAATGACACTGACTCGATCCCTGAGTGTGACTGGAGTGGCAGCTGAATATGAGTGTTCTATCTTTTTTATATGCATTTGTGCATGCCTGGTGCCATAAGGAAAAGAAAGAAAAGGAGTGTCTGAATGGAGATTCATGTCATTGTGTATAGCTTTTTTACTTTTGCCAACCTGTGTCTTTCAAGGAGGCAATTGGATCTCAGATGGTGGGGAAAGATATGCTGGATTCTTGAGGAATGACAGTGAACTGTCACTGGTCCTGATGCTTCATCAAATGGGTTTAGGTATGAGCACTTGGAATGTGAAAGTAATCAAAGGGCTTTTGAAGGGCTTTTGAAGAGGGAAAGCTCCGAAAGAGTAAAAGCTAAACACAGTACTCAATGTCTTGGGACGCAAAGAGATGAACAGTTGTTCGGAGCCTTGGTACTGCAAGTTAGAAACAGGTGCAGTCATCATATTACTCCACCATTTTGCCAAAGCCATTGTCAGATTTTTCAGTTTAAGACAATCTTTTGGCTTGCTTACATAAAATATGTGACCAGAAGATATAAGCATGATAATTATTTTCATTCAGTGAACTTACTTGTAGCATTTTTGGAGAGATGTGCAGCATAATTAACATTTTCTCAACAGTCTACCTTTTTCCCAATTGCTTGGTGTAATCCCTAATATAATATACAATGCTTTGCAGTCATCTAGTGCAGTGATCAAATAGTTGTACAGTCTCGTGCACACAGTGACAACTCAGCATTCTTAGTCTATTTTCAAGTGTTTTAGATCAAGATATTCCACTTTTAGAGCACATTTTCTCCATAGAGACACACATAAAACTCATACTTCTAAATGAAGATTAGATGAAATGGAGGAAAAATTAGTATATGATTGATCTCATCTGTTTATTGGTGTAGTCCATGGACGTTAAGCCTTTTTAAAACCATCTAAAAGTCTTCTTTTAATATTTGTATCACCAAGGGGTTTTTTTTTAGCTCCCATATCTGTATAAGCAAAATTTGAGTCTTTTGGGCACTACTGAGGCTACATTTCTAAGAAGTGGTTCTAAGAATGGTACAATTAGAGATGAAATATGCAGAAATTGTGAAAAGCTGAATTAAATCCAGTCTTAAGAAAGTTAGATACAGGGGGATCAGTGCTTTTGTGTATACATATCTCCAAAATAAAATAATGACTGTAAATTTCCCTTAAGTAGCTAGACAACAATTTTTACTAGATGGAACCAGGAGAAATAACAGTTTGAAAGTGGCATAAATGGGCAGCAGCTGAACTGCAAAAGAAAGTCACTGGGACCAAAAATATTTGATAACCTTAACCGGATGTAGGCAGATGTCAGAACTCCAAATGCATCTGGATTAGAGAAAATGACTGCAATTACTTGTTCTCTTTGCACTACATATGATTAGTCTTCTGTGAAATACAATATCTCAGAGCTTTTTTTTCTGAACATTTCTGAGGGAATAAGATTATACAAAACTCTATGAGGAGTTAGAAGACATAAAAATTTACATTGTTACAGTAGAGACAATATTGTGTTTTCTGGAGCAGCATTTATACCTCTCTTTTGCCCTCATTTTCCAGGGAAGCACAGCTTTTTGTGGAAAAGTTTGAAGGTGCTCTTGGAAAAGGAAAAGGAAAAAAATTCTATGCATACAAAGTGATGATGACCAAGGTAAATTTTACTTTCTTCATGTAATACAAACCAGAAGCCTTTTGCAAATTATGGTCGTATATACCTGTCTTCAAAACAGTATTTCTTGCCTTTCTTTGCATTTTAACAGTTTTATTTCTACTGCTGTTGCATGAAAAAGATTTCTAATGCAAGCTCCAGTTTAAGACTTTTCATCAAGGAAAAAATCAACTGTTTTGCAATAGTTTGCATTCTCTTGGTGTAGGTTTTTCTGGGGACATAATCCAAAGCTCAGCCCTTGAGACGGCCCCTTGTAAAAGATCAAAAATTGTCTTACAAAAATACTGGAAACAACTCCACTGGGCTAAGACTTGAGGGCCATGTATGTCCTAGGAAGCAATATGCCTCTGTAGGATTGTGACTGAAAGGCAAAACAATGATTGCTGAGGATCCAGCGTCCGCACGATATGGACATTCTTGCAGATCTTTCTTTGTGATAAGGTTCTTGTGGTCCCAAGGACTAAATACTCTATTTCAGTGGATGCAGATTAGCATGCTCCTCAAGTTCACTCCCCAAATGTATCTTTTGACTTAGTTTTATGTTACTGCTTTACAGTGCAAATGTGAGTGTAGTATGTCAGGATGGTTTGGAAGATTAGCTTCAAAAGCACACTTGCCCTGAACCAAAACACTAATGCAGAATGTTGCTAAGAATATTTGGCAGGACGACTTGCTATGATCAGGCTTACCCTTAGTTAGACTGAATTTTCTGCAAGCAATTATGTAGACACATCTCATAAACATTAATGTTCACAAAAAGTAATTAGGCTTTCAAACTCAACTGGGCACAGGAAGCTCGATTACAGAAATTACACTTACCCAATAGTTAAGCTACTGGGTAGAGTAATTGTGATTAAATGACACAGCTCGAGCTCCAGATCAGAATTTTGAATAGCAAAGAAAATAACAAATTAAATTCTCAGAAACAAAAAAAAGAATGGAATGAAAGGAAGAGCTTATTTAATCATTCTTCTTGTGGAAGAATGGGGACTTCTTGTAAAGCCAATAGGATATATATTTGGAAAAAACAAAAGAAGATGCTTCTTCATAAGCTAGTTCTTCTGTTGCAGTGGGCTCTACCAAAAGACACCGTATCATTGAGGGGTTACATTGGCTCAAGGGCAAACTTAGCATCTTGGCACTGAGATAATATTTTTTTTGTTGGTTTGTTTTTGTTGTGTTTTTTGTTGTTTTTGTTTTGCTTTATCTGTGACCCTTTTCAGAAATGGATGAAATTTCAAAGAGATTTTGAGAATTTTAAGACAGCCTGCATACCCTGGGAAATGAAAATCAAGGAGATTGAAAGTAAGTACTTATGGAAGGTAATAAAGAATATAATCTAGTATATTTCTGACACATGCCACAATAGTAAGAAATACATGTCTGTATTCAATGCATAAATATAAACAAAACAGTGTTGTTAGTGCTATGAATATGTTTGAGAGTAGCTTTTTGGCATAAGTCAGTTTTCTGTTTCAGTTCTAGGTATGAATTTAAACTGTAGTCCTTTCTTTGAAGAAAATTTGTCTTAACTGCATGGTACCTGATTGAGGCTGTGCTGCTGATGAAATGCAGATGAAAGTGTGATGGGAACTGACTTTAGAGAAGTTGCCTTTAGAAGAAGATGTGGGTTGCATTGAAAGGCAATAAACAGAACAGCAGAAGAAATTTGAAATTGTGAATTTTATGGAGCTTTGGACAGCAAAATAACCCTTGAGGAGAATTTATATAATACCCTTAACATACGATCTTCAGACAGCCAAACAGATTATTGACTCACTTGAGGTCAAGTTTAGAAAGAAGCTGCTGCATATGAGTACTTAAAATCAAACTCATCAAGATGCATGTGGCCTCTCACTGGTCTGGACAAATAGCAGACATCTTGAAGATTTTTGAGAGTAAAATTTCTGCAAGTTTCTTTAAGGGGATTGTTCCAGCACAAGGTGTTTTGCTAGTACTAACTCCAACAGGCACAAATGCAAAATAGAACTCAGTAATTTTTCAAGTGCTTCCTTCATATTTGTTTATTTTTCTATTGAAAGAAGTACTACTATTGTTGTCGTCTGGAAGGTCAAAAAATTGCACCTTTTCGTATATATTGTGAAGGTTACTCTTTTTTCTATTATTTTTTGTTCTGTTTAATGTATTGATAAGGCAAGCTGCAGTTGCTTTTACTCACAGAAACAATTCTCTGTCTGAACATTAGTAACTGAAGGAGTACAGTTAGACCACAGTTTGGTTAAAATCACTGTAAACTAGAATAAGGCTTGATTTCAACAGAACAGCTGTGAAATATTGCTGAGCTCTCAGTGTATACCTCATATTAGCTGATTTTTAATACTAAGGTCAGTGTCATCTTAATGATAACACTGAAAAAGTTTCCAAGTCTCAGAAAAGTAAAATGGTGTTAGATATTCAAAAAGGAGAAGAGAGGGAAACCGAAATGATGAAAACTACTCCTTTTCTAAGGGAAAAGCAGACATTAAGGTACACTGAGTCAGAGACCAAAAAACCTGCTGCTTCAATTTTTTTTTCTACAAACCTAATTGTTATCGGAATTTGTATGTAGGTCGGAGGGGTACTACATTGGTCAAATTGTATGAATTTTAGTAACAGGGAAAGAGTTCTTCTCTATTTCTTGACATTTAGCAAACTGTTCAGGTTAGCAGCGTCAGCAAGAGATCATTTGTAAAACCACTTTTTATATCAAACCCTGATCTAAATCTCCAGATTCGATGAGAGATCAAATACAGCACATTTTGGAGAAGCCACCTTTTCAACAGAGTCAGCTTCAAGCTTGTATGCATGAACTTTAGGGAGTAAAATGTTCTAAAAAATTGCTGTCTTTGGATGTGCAGTTGTGTTAAAGAAGCAGCAGAAACAACTCTGCAAGGGGAGGCACGTTTCCAAATGGCTTAAAACGGAACAAGGACTTAATTCCCCTTTGACTCCTGTCACCAATGACTCTCTCTTTTGGGACTCAGTTCAGCCACTTGTAAAATGACAGTAACATTACTGACCTAAACACATGGCATCAGGCAATGAATAGGATGTGCCTGATAATTCTGATAAAGAATGTGGCAGAAAAACATCTTTTGTTGCTTAAGAGTTTACACAAGACTTGCTAAATGCAGCACATTGAACACCTTAGAAAATCTTGTTGGCACAAGTAACCATGTAACCAGTGGATCCTTCAGTCCACACAAAATATTGAGGACAGTTGAAGAAAATGGTTGAATGTTTTGGACATCAGGATCAATGTTTTAAAAGATATGATTGTTGAATGGCATTGTTTGTGGTGAGTCCTTAGTCATGTTAGTTCCCATGGGCTACAGTCTCATGTGGCAAAATATGGTTATGTAAAGGAAATTGGAGGGAGCACTGTCTGCTTAACAGCTGATTTTTGGAGGAGACATTACAGTGAAATGAGCAGGAAATTACATGAGATTGTGACAGGTAAAGCGTACTGTTCTGTTTAGAACACTCTGGGAAATCTGATGATGCAAAATGCCTCGGCTTAGTTCTTCACCACAGAGTTGGATCTGTACAATTGGTTTCCATTTTGCTACATAGTTTAGCTTTTTTAAACTAATGGGGGTTTTTTGTGATAATTTTGCCACCAGGACAAATGAATACACATGGGTAAGTATCTGGTACATTTTATCCACCAGCTAAACATGTTTGAAGATGAAGTGTGCATGGGTAGCTACTGCTTCTTACAACAGATGGGATTATAGTTGAGAAACATCTTAGCCCAAAGAAACTAGAGGTAAAACTTATATACACAATAATCACTATTAATACTATGCTATAAGCTATGAATATTTTCTTTCAAAGGTAGGCACTGAGCACAGAAGTGTAAGTGTTAACACGGTGTAAGAGATCATGTCAATAGCATCTAAAAGGCAATAATTTATGAAATTTCAAATTCTGTTTGAATCTTGCATGACCTCAGCTGAAAGAAAATGTAAGAGCAGAAACATGAATAGAACAAAAGCCTGACACGCGCAGAGTGCTCTATGTAGGAAAACTCTTCATTTGGCTAAATACCTGTGTGCAAGGGAACAGTTCATGCCCAGGAAATCTTTCCAGTTGTTAGCTTCCAAGCAGTTAAATTCTCAGCCAGTCATCTCTGTGCTCTTACATGAAGGTGATTTGCATTTTCTGATCTCAAAGTGAGCTTTTTATTAAAAAACCCCAAACAAGTAAACAAGCCATTAAATGTTTACAGCAGAAAATGGGGGAAGTAAATACTCTTTTCTAACTGCTGAGAAATATCAATATTCGTCAGCCTTTCTAAAAAACTACATCTGAACAACCTAACCTGACTTCTCTGAAAGAAAACAGTTTCAGAGCACTAACTATCTTTGCCCTATAAATTAGCATTTGTGCAGGACTATCTTTGAGATCTAGAGGATCAACAAAGCAAAAAAATCAAGCCCTATATTAATAAAATGGCGAAGATCTGTCTTCTTTGTGATGTAATTCAGGAGTTAACACGTAAGAGAGGCTTTTTTTAATAAAACTTGATGCTTATACTGTAGTGTTGTGGGGTGTTTAGCCATTGTCTAAAGTAGCCAGGATTGTAGACAGATTGCAAATGAAAAGTGTGTTGAAGTCCTATATAGTGGCAAAAGATCAATTAGATGCCACCGAGAAAGATCTCTTTGCCTTAAGAAGAAATACTGTATGGGTAAAACAATGTTAGGCGATATAGAAATTTTCTCTCAAGCAGACTGAAGAGGATAGGTAGTTGTACCATCCTACCTTTACCAGTATCAGAAACTTTATGGGAAAACCACCTTTTAGATAAACATATTTTAAGAGAACAATAGAACTGCTGAGTTCCCATAAAGTCAGTAGAAGTATTACAGCTTTAGGGAAAAAAGAGGTCAAATGAAGAATGTTTGGACTGGGACAAGTGGCAGATGTGACTGACGCTGTAAAGTTCCTTGAGCCATTACTTACACACTAGAAACACCTGGGAAGAAAACTCTTCGTGCCTATTGAATTCTTTGTATCTGGAGTTATGTTGATATGCTTGGGAACTTTGAAAGTGTACGATACAAGTTTTATCAAGCTTTTTTAGTTAAGATAGTTTGATGGGTAAATTTAAACAGATTTCAAGAAGATACTTTAGGATAGGTCAGACTAATCCACACAGAAGACCAGCTAGTGTGATAGGTAAATTTATGCACTCCTATATGGTTTGAAGATACAGTTCTGGTTTTATTTCAAGGTGCCTTGTAGATATACAAGAACCACCTTGACCACATCAAGTCAGATAATTCTACAGGCACATTACTGTGGCCCACATGCTACAGAAGAGAATAGGAAAAATAAATATTATTCATTATTAATAATTATTAATTCACTACTAATATTGGCATAAGACACTCCCCCATTTTAAAGTTTTCACATTGTGCCCTAAACTACAAACTTGCATGAACCTCACATTTAGCCTTTATACCAGGATTGTTTCTGGTGGGCCTATGGCCCTGCAGCAGGGAGATTATTAATGTTTAGATACTAAAATTCTTGAAAGAATTTTCCATTCTGTGATAATTGTATAACCAATAAGTCATTTAAATAATAATAAATGAAAGAATAAAGAAAGTAATAAAAAGAAGAATAAGAAAGTACTAAGTACATTTAAACCCTTGGGAAGAAAACTCTTATCTTTAACCTCTGTTTAGTTTTATAATGTGCCCCACTATAACAAACAGGATCCTTCTTATCACAGCCCTCTTCTATTGTGTCTGACTCTTCCAGGCTGCTGGCTATCTAGAAAGATCAGGCATTAGTATTTACTGCTTGGCTGTTTCAGATAGTCTCTCTGCTACAAGGTGGCAGTCTCTTCTAGCACAGGGAGCCCAGCTTCAGAATAACAGACATCTAGTTCTGCTGTGCTGTATCCTTGTCTCAGAAATACATGAATCTTCTCCTGGACTATTGTTGTTTAAGAGAGATAGAAGTTCATAAGTATATGAAGCATTTATATTTTGAAACGAGACACTTCTTTTAGTTACAGAATAGACAATCATTACTCTCTGTGCAACAAGACTGTATGGGGAACACAGGTTGCTGTGTTGGGACAAGGTGACTCTTCATTCCACTGCTGATATTTCTACTATGTATGCCAATATACACACCAATGCATAGTATAGTGAGGTTGTAGATGTGGAAAAAGATGTGTTGAATTCTACTTTAAAGTATTACTCTTCCATTCATATCTGGAACATGTTGTACCCTAGAGTGAGTTCAAAACACTGCTGAAGTTTGGGCTGGTTTTGTTCACAGCTGGTGCAGACTTTTTGTACCAATTTCTGTGTTCCCTATTACCCCCTGTTTAGACCTGCTCACTCTGGAAATGTAGTTAAGAGCACCTATAGCTAAATTACCTCAGCTAAGCTTTTCACTTATCAGAGGTTGCTGTTCCTGCCTCATTGACGAAAAGGGATGAAGCCTACGTGTAGCCTGGGCATTGTTACTTGCAATAATGATACTTATGCATGTAATTCCAATGCAGTGACTCGTGCAAATGTTCCAGATGGATGCATGGCAGTTATTTCATCAGGATAAGTGATGCAAGAACTATAACTCAATGCAGGAAGAGCAGCCATTCCCAGAAGAATGGGGAGTATTATGTTTTCGGCAAAATGACTAATGTAGAAGGAAAAGGTCTACAGTGTCAAAAGTGTCTTGAAACCAGAAATCATCCTAATTTCCTGCGCTTCATTTTTTGAATCCATACCATCCCCAAAGCTGGGTTGTAATTGATTAATTAGCATATCACAGCCAGATTGACTAACCTAAAGTCTTTTTCTTTATGCCTCCACCCAGACTTCGCAGTATGTGGGCCACTGCTAAGATTTACTGCTTCTACATTCAGAATTTGAGATTTGCAGTTTATTTCTGAACTGTGAATCAATCAGATTTTGAAAGGGTGAAATCCTTGACAAAATGACTTGCTTTACAGCCCTGATAAATGCCTCTTTCTAGTTGGTCTCTCCTTATACTATGGGGTCTGACTGTATTAAACTGTATACAGATTTTATTGTAGTAAAGTGTATATATCTATGCCCCAAATAGATGCCATATTAACTTCATTATACAGACCGAAGAATCTGTTATAAGGCTTCCAAGCCAGTGTGGAAATACAAATATGAACTCCTGAACAGAGATATTTGCATCCCATTATTTGCCATCAGAGTGCTATTGGGCTCCTCAACCAGACTTTGTGTGAATAAACCTATTGAAAGGTCATTTTTTTCCTATGAAGGACAGATAACAGAACTGAAATCTGTTATTTTACTAACTCTGACAGATGGATGGAGATGACTGCCAGCTATCCTATATTCAGCAGAGCGATGCTGCAGCAAGTTGTGGTTGAATTTGAACTGCTGTTTCTGTTTGGTCTGACTTGCAGGATGTTGGCCAAATCAGGTCTTTAGTGCTCACTGCTTCTCCTACAGCCTCTTCTTCACACAGGTCTGGGTCAGGGGTGTAAAGCAGGGTGGAGTCCAATGCTTCGTCTGTGCACCTGGTGACGGGACTGCCTCCACACCTGGGTGCAAGTGGAACACATAAATTAGAGGAAATAGGGGACAGAAAGGGTACAAACACTTGCAGATTTTTTTGTGCTCTGATGAGCCTTTCAATAACAACACTTATTTGTATTTTGTGCTCATGACTTAAAAGGTCAAGAATGGTTAAAAAATGCTTAAAAAATTTTTAAAAGTGTCATTTCCTTTCAATCCTGCTGCTACAGGATTTAATATTAGAAACTATTTCATCTTTTATGTGACCCTAAATACTCTGTATAAAAAAATACGTGTATATTATTTCCGTTTTCTCTGCAAAAAAAGTTATTAAAATTATGATAATATAGAAAATGAAAAGCTTCCTCTGTTTTTATTTCTTTTTTTAAATAATCTTTGAACAACTTCATCTTACAGTAAAATAACAGATTTTCCCTTTTTTTCATATCTTATGTTTTCATAGGTCACTTTGGCTCGTCAGTAGCATCTTATTTCATATTCTTGCGCTGGATGTATGGAATAAACATGATCCTCTTTGGACTGACCTTTGGACTTGTAATGGTGCCTGAGGTGGGAATCTTTTGAACTACTATTGAGAACTGTTATGTGAAATTCTGTCTTTGAAGGGAGATTACTTAATACTAGACCTTTAAATAAATTTCTAGTCTCTTCATGCCCCATTTAAAAATATTAAGGTATACTGAAGCTGAAAGACATACTGTCTTTGTGGACAGTTGTCTCTACATAGAGATGTCTTGAAAAAGGTGTAATGTAAAAATTGTTGCATCCTGGAAGCATTTTTCCCATGGTCTGGGATGGTGCTAAACCTTTTTTTTTCCTAGGGAGAACTAAGGAGAGGAACTGAGACTAAGAAGCAGTCAAGTGGAGTATCTTGACTAAATGTGCATTACAATAGAAAGATACATTCCAGCCCTCTGAGGCACCATGGATCCTTTTCAGTTGCCTTAATAATCACATGCTGATAAGGCCTACCAGGGATGTAAAGCCACAAGACAGTTCCCTTGCTTTTTGTGCTGTGTGCAGCATCACTGTTAATAATGCTTCTCAGAGCAGTTGTAATTCAGGTAGAAAAAAGTTCTGTGAAATGTAATATTTCTCTAGTTTTTTGAGCTAGCATATTGTCTCTATAAAGAGAGGGCTTATATGGAATTGCAAATGTTGTGCCACCTCCCTGGTTTCACTGTACCACATCCTCTTATCTTATCTTCTAGTAAGCAGATGGGAAAGAGTCAGGTAGGAATTTCTAACAGCTTCCTAGTATAGTGTTTCAATAGCATGATCTATCTTCCATTGAATCCAAACCAGAAAATGATCGATAGTTTTCAGGGTAAAGCCTGGAAAAGACCCTGTGAGGTTATATACTGTGGCTGAGCAAGCATCTTGCCAGCAGCAGTGGTACTTTCAGAATCCAAAAACTAAGGCCATGGCATCTTCCCATATATTTTTGTTTAAATCCCAATAAAATCTATAATACAACAAAAATTAAATTTCTGGTCTTGTCTCTAAGACAAATACCTCTCGTTAGAGGAATTATGACTTCTGTGTTGCCTTTCCATGTAAAAGGGACACCCGACAGTCCATTAATACTAGTAGAACATTACTTTAAATTTAGAAAGCATCATTTATGCATATTTTAAGCATAGTTTCAGTCATTAATGTGAGAACCAAAGAAAAGAATTGGAGAAGTAGATCACCCTCACCAAGGAATTTAGGAACATAAAATAATTCTTAAGAAATGACAGAACCGTCCCTTCCCTATGTGTGTATTTTGCTTTGAAATGTAAACTGCTTTTGTTTTTTTGGTTCCAGGCTTTAATGGGGAAGCCATATGGTTCTTTACCGAGAAAAACTGTCCCAAGAGCTGAAGAAGCAACTGCTATGAACTTTGCAACTCTCTGGGATTTTAGTGTAAGTGCATAAACTTGCAATACTGCACTTGGACTTAAGTTGGATTTTTAGGGTCTTTTCTTCATTATTTAATATTCAGAAATTCAATATAAAATATTTCAGAAGAAAATGGCAATAGAATTAATTTAAATATTTTTTTTCCACAAGTTCTTAGTATAGATGTTTGCTTCAGACAAAACATATAATGAAGCTCAATGTTCACATGTGCATTTCAGCATATTTAGCAATCCAAAGACACATGCGAAAAAGTCTCGAAGCTGGATTCACTTCCCTGGGTACTGACTTTCCCTTCCTTATGGGTGAATTTGATCCTATGTTTTTTAAGATTCTGAATTTGAGGGTGCAGTCTGAATTAGAAAAAAAAGAACAAATTCCAATTATATGCTCTTTAGCCTTTTCTAAAACAAATAATGCTCTCTTTGTTTGTTGTTTTTCTCAGTCTTATAGAATATACAGGTATTTTAGCTTAATAGAGAAGCATGCCTTAATTCTTTACCATTGATATGATGCCTGAAGATCTGTACCTAGCGTACTGACAAGATAATGGTGTATTCCTAAATATTTCATACTGCTTTTTCTTACTGGAAGCAAGAGTTTTATCTAATTTTGGATATAGTATACCTCTTTAGGTAATGGTGACACTGCTTTGCATGAAGTCAGATGATGATAAATTCGGTATTGCAATGTGTTGCTTAGAAGGCTGTTAGTTTTATCTATGGCACACAGTAAATGGTATCAAAAGGTACTCTTCACCTGTGAAAAGGTGTGGCCATCTAGTTAAGTTTTTCTTTCAGTCTAGTGGAAGAAACATCCATTGAACTAAGTAATTTCTCCCTTAGCCTGTTGCACTCTTTCCCTTCTCTAAGTAGATCAAGGCTTCTCTAGAATTATGCATATACATTCCTTTAACACTTGAGTTGTTTTAGCAACAGCAAGCGTGAATATGATGTTGGAAGCAGACTCAGGGAGATTTTGCCACCTGTCCCCTTTCTAACAGGAGGCTAATTCTGATCTCTCCTGAAAAAATATAAAAAGGGTACAGTGCCTATGCTTCTCATTTTTTAGAATAGTTAATGTATAGAGAGATCCCTAATGTTGTGACACACAGATCTCAAATAGGATCTCTTAGTTTGTGACTCAATACCTTCATGTGGAGACTCAGATGATTTTGACCCTTCTCTGAGTCTGTTTTAAATCTTCTGCTGTCAGTGGAGAAAGAAGGACGTTGTAAGATGAAAAACACTTGACTGGATATACCAATTTTCTCATTCACAAGGAAATATTTCATGCTTATTAACCATAGATCACTGAATTTAAAGAAAATAAGGTAATAGTAGGTGGAAATCACAATGTGTATCTGTGCTTTGACTATAAAGGTATGTAAAGTGAACGTATTGCTTTTGCTTTATTTTGTCACATAAATTGATGACCCTCTTTGGATACAAAAGTATAGGAAGATCTTTCTAAAAAAACACTTATGTAATATATTGCAATGACTGCTGCATAAAATGTCACTGTATCTGATTCATCAGGAGTTGTATATTTGAAGGACAGGAAGAATAAATCTAGACATGTAGCTGGGAAATTAAATAATAATGACATAAAATGAGATATTAAAACATCAGGAAGATATTGGAGAAAAAGGACTCATAGTATTTTGGAGATTTTGCACAGGAAATAGTACCTTCCATCTGATAGCAGTTCCTGTATGTTACAAATAAGTGAATCCACATCAGCAAACATTATTTCATTCTCAAAAAAACCCCTAAACCCCATTAATCTTTAAGACAATAAAGAAAAGAGGAGCTCAACGTATGTTTTTCTCTTTTCTTCACTTGAAATTGTGCTCATTTACTGACATGGCAAAAAGAAACACTTCAGGATTTTGATATATTTACCTAAAAATGAGTTTTAAAATTGCATATCTTACAATTACTATAATAATACAAACTTTAAAAAATGAGACTTTTAATGTTCATTTCAATAAAGCGTTTGACCAATATTTTTATCTCGCCCATCATTTATGGTATTCTCAGAAAGGACTGAAAGAGGACTTCTGTGCATACCTACCTTTACTCATCTAAGGATATCTCAGGTCTCCTGGTGAAATGCCATGGATGAAGCCCAGGGAACAATATACTGCAAGACATACAGCAGAGAAATTATCTCTAACTTTGCAGAACACAGAAAATTAAAAATCTTTTTACACATTGTAGGATCCAAAAGACTCTCCAGAGCTGGTTTAGACCGTATTGAAACCTGGGTGAAGATGCAGTTACAGGATGCTTTAAAAAAAGTACAGGAGACATACTATTGAATTTTAACATGTCCTCACTGGTATAGATGTTTCACTAGTAGTCAGAGAAGGGCTATTACCTGTCATGTGTAGGCACATCTCTCAAAGCTAGACTGACATGAAGAAAAATGAGATATATTGATTAAGAATTCAAGAAATTTTGATTAATATTTATCATATATTAATATTTTAGAATTGCAAATTGTTTTCTAGATAACATCGTGACTCATTTGATATATTGTAAAATAATATATTGTAAGTTAAATTCTTTTTTTTGCAATAATATGTAAGTGAAATGTTATTTACTTCAAGTAAAATGGGTAGCTGAAAAGCAGAACAGAAGGAAATGGCTTTTTTTAATTCACAAAATCCTCAGCTTACTCTATTAGTATCAAAACAATGCATGGTTTACCTGCCGATTAAATGGTCAAATATCCTGTGTTTAACTTGAAATTATTACATCCTACTGGAGCTTTGCCACTGCTGTGCATGTGCTAAACTGTCCTTGTAAAGGCTCTGGATAGAGTTGTCTTCTTGAGTCCTTGCTCTAACCTGAAGCTTTAGCTATTTGGATTGTTTTAGATCCAAGCAAGTGCTTACAGGTAATCATACACTAGATCTGAAAAACCAGCAATCCAGCCTGTAGAAAAGGGGGTAATTCTCATTAAGACTTTTAGAAAGTGAGGTAGACTTTGAATTTCTGAGAAAGAAGGTACAATTACTTTGGGCTGGATTTGTGGCTGCAGCCCATAATGAATAATTGTCCATAAAATGCAGCTAACTTGGTTAATGTATTTTGAATGACCACCTAATGAACAGCATACAAAATTGCTGGACGGAAAAACTGTATGAGAATTTTGTATCAGATAGGCTACGCAAATGGGTTTTAGAAATGTGAAAATAAAGTTAAAAATCTAGCATATTTTTGCAAGTAAAACAAAGTGGTTTTAAGTTTACTACAAGTAATATATGGATGAAAAGGTTTTGATGGAATGCCCATGAAGAACTTTAAAGACAAAAACTCTGAAAGTTTGCATGAAATATTTTGTCTTTCAAGATGAAAGGAGAGATTTTCCATCCAGTGTGATTTTTTAAATTGATACTTAACAACTGTTTTGAATGCATTCAAAGTAATGTTTCAGTACATTTCTATTGGTTCAATTTCTGATTACTTGCATGTTTAACAGATATGATATTTGCTAACTTTTCAGGGATTTGCACAGTATTCTGTACTTTTTTATGGTTATTACAATAACCAGAGGACAATTGGATGGCTCAAGTTCAGAATGCCTCTTTCGTATTTCCTTGTTGGAGTTGGGACTATTGGCTACAGCTTTATGATTGTCATTCGAACGTAAGTTCTTGGCTCTGAAATAAAGTACACTCAAAAAAGCAGGTAATTCCACTGTTGACCAATGGGACTGTCTTTTTAAAAATAAAATAGTTATAAGGGCAGGAAGATGCAAAATCAAGTGTAAGGCTGAAGTAATCTAAGATTCTTTCAGCCCATATTTGTCTATTGTTTTGCACTAGCAGCTGTGTTGCAGTGTTGTGAAAATGGGAAAAATTTTTACTGAAATAACATACCTCCTGTAACCTCTAAGTGAAACATGAATGCGTGAAGTAAGGAACAGATCTGTCAGCCTGTCTTTACACAATACTCTGCATCTAGCAGAATATCAGCTAACATCGAAAAAATTCAGTTGTTCTACCTTTAATTATACCTTATGTGAGTTAAATTCTTTTAAGAAGGAAGAAGACAAGAAAGAAAGAAAGAAAGAAAGATATGGCAAATAATTCTGTATGTACCTCAGAGTCAGCAGTAAATGATTCTTTGCAAGACCATAGTGGTTAGGTCATGTTTGCAAAGTAGACTTAATGCTGCTACCCTTAGTAAGGGTTTAATGCCCTATGGAAAGCAAAATATTCTTTAGTAGTCTGAAAATTCTGCTTAATATAACATTAAGAACATAATGTTAAAACAGTAGGAAGCACAGGGGTAAGTGAAACAAGGCTTAGATAGTACAGGTTGTGACATGCTAGCCTTTTTGCTCTCAAATTCTGGACAGAAATTTTGTCTTAGAATCAGAATTTAAATGAAATAATTTTTTTAATAGTAAAATTCACTATTGGAATAAACTATGATAATTCTGATAGTTTCCAAGTAAGTAAACTGCTAATGAACATATTCTTTAATACTCTTAATTCAAGCAAGGTGACCACCTACCATAGCAATACATTTAGTTGTAGTGGTGGCTTTAAAAGATGCCTAGGGTGAAAAAAACCCAGAGTATTGCAGGTCAAGATTCAAAGACACTTGTGAATAAAAGAAAACTGCAGTTAATCTATTTCTGCTGGTTTGTGCAGAAGGCAGTATTTTTCACTTGCATGAGCACTAGACTAATTCATATTGTGTTTTTCAGATTTTAAAAGATTTCCTGCATAGGAAATTTAAGAAGCAAAAAAAAAAAAGCGTTCATTTACACATATATGTAGTTGAAGGAGGAACAAAGTGCTACTATTAAAAAACTAGTTTAGCTCAAAAATGTATTTTAAAATATTTTTGATAGTATAGCTTTGAAGATTATAGAAGTCTTAGTCTCAGAAAATTTTATTGCAATAACTATTACACAGAGGAAAAAAATTTCTTCTAGCAGAAGATCTCTGTGGCCCAAACAAAAAATATCCTTGAGGAAAAATTGCATTGTATGTGCTGACTTCCCACCTGACCATACTAATGCTGATCAATATTTAGGGAATCTAATGAGCAGTTCTGGCAATCTTCTGCTTTTTGTAGTTTCTCCAAAAACCAGTGTGCATGGGAACTGAAAGCATTATGAGAGGTGGTGCTACCACTTTTTGTGCTGTTGACTGAGGTCCGGGAAAGAGAATGTCTATCTGGAAGAGGTAGTGAGGATTGTAACACTAATATTCTATGTAGCGGAAACATACAGATTTAGGGGTCCTCTCCACAGCTGTTCCAGTGTACAATATAAAATGGAAACATTTCTGGTCTTCAAGAACTCATATCCCAACCACAAAACTGTTCACTATTTCATTAAGATCTCTTGAGAATGAATAATCTTAGTCTAGAAGAATCTGTCATTATCTCTGGTCCTTCGGTATGTGAGCAGTAAAACAAAAAGAAAAATTAACTCAGGTATTAGTTTATGACAGCTCAGAAGGATTTTCTGTATTATTTACTTAGTATTTTCCTCCTGGGTTTGAGAGTATATGTTTTATTGGACTGCTAAAATGTGGTATATAGTATGTATTGATATTAATCACATAACTGCTACATTAGTGAGCCTTAAAATAGGTATTTAGGCAATAATTTGACATTTGTGGATTATCTTATAAATTTTGTTTGTAAGTGCATAGGAGATGAAAAGGAAGAGAGAAAGCTGTGTTAGTGATACTTTCTGTGTGGTATAACCAGGTTTTGTTCTGGCTTGTTATTTTACAATAGGGTTTTTTGTTGTCTTTGTGAAGTTTCTAATTACATCTGTTGCGGTTCAGCATGTCTACAGCTTTCTTTTTAAGAGATCTTCTTGATGTTTTCCTATTGAATTCTTAACCAGCAGAATTTCTCTGAGATGTTAATGAAATTAACATGTTCTTTCTCACACAAACGTTGAGCTGATGAGCTCATAAATTGTCAGAACAAGAAAATCTCCATTCTTCTCCCTAGTTTCAGACTGAATTACCCAGTCTGTTTAACATGATTGCAAAAATAATATTTTTTTTCCAGAAAAATGTTAGAATTTAGGAACAATTTAAAAATCTTGCTCACATAGCAGAACTAGTTCTAACAAAGTACTTTATGGCTTTTTTAGAATGGCAAGGAATGCAAATGAAGAAGGTGGTGGGGATGATACTAGTTTTAATTTCAGCTGGAAAATGTTCACAAGCTGGGACTACCTGATTGGCAATCCTGAGACAGCAGATAATAAGTTTGCCTCCATCACAACAAGCTTTAAGGTAAAATAGAGCTCGCTAAGGAGACATGGTCTGATTTGTCTTTCACATTGGTGAGGTATTAACTGGGGACTCAGAAGCTTAAAGTAAAATTGGGCAGGTATATACCCTTCTGAGTCTGGGTCTTTGTGCCTTCGGTCTTATTTTTGCCTTTTTATTGTGGAAGAAAAACTTTAATGGCATCTTTTTTGACCTCTGTGACTGCAGTACTAGTTCTAGAAAAATTCTACTGTAAAAATAGTTTTGTTTATTTTTCTCATTTCTGATATTTTCAGTTTCTATGGTGCTATTGTGTCTGAAAATCTTTTATTTTAAATGCTGATGACATTTTGCCAACCTCACATTATCATCTTGTCTTGCTACACTGAAATGATACCATGAGATAAAGCAAGTGGATTGTCTGTAAAAGGGTATACATCGTATACATCATGTCTCATTTTAAGGCTATACTTGCTCTTCAGGAAGAAAAAAGGTTACTTTCCTTGTATAATATAAAGTTTTCATTTTTAAATTAATTATGACATATACCCCAGTTTGCAAGGAAATATAATGTGCTCTTAGGCTTCTTTTCAGTTTACAAGGCACTTTTATTTCAAGAGAAATTGCATGAGGAATCTGATATAGGATGTGAGATGCACCTCTGTGAAGAAGGTGAAGGGTTTATATTCTATCTGGTGAATGTTATAGAAAGTGTTTCTACCCTGGAGTCACAGGAACATGCCAGTGCAGCATGTGAAAGAAAATCTAATTTTCAATGTAATGATGTACAAGGATTTTCTAGTTTTGGCTGGACTAGAGTTAATTTTCTTCGTATTAGCTAGTATGGGGCTGTGTTTTAGATTTGTACTGAAATCTGTGTTGGTAATACAGAGATGTTTCAGTTGTTGCTGAGCAGGGCTTAAACAATGTCAAGACCTTTTCTTCTTCTTGCTCTGCTCCACCAGTAAGTAGACCGGGGGTGCACAAAAAGCTGGGAAGGGACACAGCTGGAACACAGGGACATTTCATACTGTATAATGTCATGCTCAATTGAGTTGAGTTGAGGGGAAGAAGAAGGAAGAGGGAATGTTTGTAGTTATGGTGTTTGTTTTCACAAGTAACCATTATTTGTGATGGAGCTCTGCTTTCTTGAAGATTTCTGTTGGGTAATTCAGCCTCAATGCACCTTGCAAGCTTGCAGAACATGCTGTTTTCTTTTTGACACGAGTGCAGACGTAACAAGAATCACCGGGGACACATTCAATGGAAGAAAAGTGAACTCTGGGGTACCAAAACCTCAGCGTTTGTTAGGGTGCAAAACAGGTTTTATGAGATGATATAAACATGATGCCCAGGTTTGCATTCACATTTTCATAATTAAGTATTATAGTTAAATAAACTTCTAAGAGCTGGGGAAACCATGTGGAGTCTTGACCATTACAATTCTCATGTTATTCTCTTTCTGACAAGTGCAGGAAGCTATTGTGGAGGAGCAGGAGAGCCGAAAAGAGGAAAATATTCACTTGACTCGATTCCTGAGGGTTCTTGCTAACTTCTTAGCCCTATGCACACTTGCTGGGAGTGGCTACCTCATCTTTTTTGTTGTCAGAAGATCCCAGAAATTTGCCCTGGAAGGTCTGGAGAACTACGGGTGGTGGGAAAGAAATGAAGTTCGTGCTAGCACATTTCTAAAATAGATGTGGTTTGAAACTGTGTCCCTCTCTCTGCATGTTTTTTTTTTTTCCTAAGAATATAATAGTCTGAGTGTGAGTGGTAAATGTCTAACAAAAGAATTGTTCTTATATCTCTGCTTCGTGCTTCATTAAAATGATGACTTCTTGGTTGATACTTTCCAGTGTTCCTTTGCATTTAGTTTTCATTTGAGGCCTTTGCCTTCCCTCCTCTGTGCTCTTAAGATTATTTTCCAGCCACTCTATGGACTCACAAGATCTCTTCAAGCAACCTGTTCTCCTGTTGCTTTCCACCTGAGACTGGCCTAAGCAGAGTGACTGGTGTGTGGGCATATGCAAAGTTATTTTGGACCTCATGGATACAACTCTGCAGTGTAGCAACAGGATGAAACTCATACCTTCCAGTTGTAGCTGTCCAGTCACACAGTTCAATGCCATTTTTTGCATTTAATGTGCTTTCTTCTACAGCAGACACAGCCCTGCCTCATAAAGGTATGCAGTGGAAGTGATTGTGTCTGCTATAGCAGAGTGTGCAGTAAGCCCTTTGAAGTCAATGTTGCTATATGAAAACTTGGGCAGGTTTTACTTTTTCAGCATAAAACTGCTTTATATGTTGTAAAAGTAGCTGTTTTTTATTACTTAAAGCTCATCTTTTGAGCTGGAGGGTAAAGTAGATACCTGATTTAAGGAAAGGCAAAAAGATGCCAGTCATGAGGAGAGTCAATCTCTAATTTTCAACATCAAAACTTGACCGAGAAAGTAACATACAAACCACCAGCAAGCCACCTCTAGAACTGAGAGAAATGGGGCTTTTGAGATTGAGTTAAATTACTTGATAAAAGTTACTACATTTTGATCTAAAAAGTGTTTACAATTGCCTGGCTGAAAGGGAAATGAACTCTAAGCATGACAACAAACTAGCAGATGAAGACAGTTCAGGAGGAATTCAGCTTTCTCTCAGCTGAAAGATTTGGTGATGGATTTATAATGACAAGAACTGTTCTACCAAAAGCTGTTATAGTATCTTATGCTGCTGTTTGAAAAGTAGTTAAACATATTGATATTTACATTCATTGTTTTACTTTTGTTTGCTTTACAAAAAAAATACTGCTAAGGAGACTCTGTATCACAGAACTAAGATCTGGAATGGGTTTGTCTCTAAAGAAAAGCTGACAAGGCATAATTGCCATTATTTGGCTAAAGATTTTTTTCTATTTACAGGTAATGAATATATTTCTGAGGTACAAAATATTGCCCTTGATTAGATATTAATATTTAATTATGTAAATATATTTGACTTCTATGTGACAGCCATTTAAACATTTATTGTATTTTCTAGAACAAACTCTTATGTCTCGATTATTAATAAATTAATTGAGATTTTGATCAGAGAGAAAACACAAACACTTCATGTAGTACTAAGAGCAAATGTAAGTGCAGTTTTTATGTACAATTTGATCAAAAATAAGTAAAACCTGACATTTTTCATAAAAATATTAAGCTGCTCTTCTAAGAAATATATTTTCATTACATTGGATATGTTAAGGGATTAAAAAAGGTTTACACATAATTATGATGTCCTTGGACCAAACCAGGGTAAATATGTTTTATATTATCTATTCCTGAAGCTCAGAGCCTGAGAAAGTGCTTCTGATGTCTTTGTGAACAAGAGCTTCTTCTCTCTGAATATCCTTCTCTATCATAATGTTATAAATTTTTAAGACTTCCTCTCCATACCAGCAGTACCTAGTTCTGTCAGTTCACAGTTCAGACCTAACTCTCTAGCGTGTAGTGGAGAGTTGGAAGTTAGTGGAAACAGGCAGACTAGGACTGTTAAGGCATTTAATCAGCCTTTGCCTCACTCAGCATATGTGGCTGTGGCCTGGTGGTTAATCATGGCTGAATAATGATTCTGCATCATACAACAATTTCCCCATGACTGTGGAAATTGTGGTAAAATGGAAAATAATGCCACTGGTTCCCTTGATAAAGTATTCTGTTATTGGATGAGTATTACTGAACATAATTGACTTTTCTCTTTTGATAGAATCTAGTTTTCAGAGCTAGAAGGTAGCATCAGCGTCTCTCTGGTGCTGAGGTACTGTGTTTCCTCAAATATATTCCTGTACTGATTAAAAATAAAAATACTTAAAAGTGGAGAAAACTTGTGAGGAGGCACTGATTTCTCTGAATCAGGATAATTAACAACACTTGGGCAAAGAGGAGATAAGCCTACTACATAATTTTTTTTCCAGCAAAGTATAGCTTTAACATTTCAGATCTTATAAGCTGGAACAACCCCACAGATCTTTTGCCAAAAATATCCCGCTATTTACTTTGCTGTTTCTAGTAGAGGATATGGACTACATTTATATTGAAGTTATTAAGTCTTGTTGACAATGCTTTGTTTAATTCTAGAAATCATCAGACAGCTTTTATTAGCTTAGTGTTAATACCAAATATAATTTCTAATTCTAATTTCTTTTAAAAAAACCCAAACTATATAGTAGAAAAATACATCTTCATTAGTGCTTTTTTTGCAGCAGATGCTAGAAAAATCTGTGACTACTGCAATTATTGTTAATGGAAGATAGAATTTATTTTAGCTAGACAACTTACTTTTAATGAACTCATCATTTAACCAACAAGAAGTCAGTTTTCAATGTTTAATGTTACGTTGGCACAGTTTAATATGCTGGAGGCTGGTGTTTAGATGTAATTTCAGACTCAGAGTTTCTGGCTATATTCATATCATCTGGAAAATCTTGTGCAAGCAACAATTTTCTAGCTTTCAGAGTGTCACTCTGGGACTTGATCTCTAGAGTAGTTAATGTCACAAAGAGATAAACCCCCATGTTTTGAACCAGAATTTTAATAATTAGTGGGGGCCTCTTGTTTTTGTTCATTTCTTAGGGAAAATTCTATCTCAGTAGGGCATAGGGAGCTGTTGAGATTCACCCTACTTTTGCTATCAACTGTAACTACCAGGTACGCATGCTGGCATGCTGCCCCTCTGGTGGTATATCATTACACAATTTTAAAGTCACACAGAGCAGTGGAACTGTCACTGATAAAAAACAGGGAAAGAAAACCTGTTCCAGCCCTTAAGTTTTAAGTTGGCAAAGAGTCCAGAATATAAATCAGCTCCTTTCTGAAATCAAACTAAAGTGGCTAAAATTCAGTGAACAAAATCCTTCACAAAAAGCTAAAAAGTATAATAATAAATCTGTGAAATTATGAGAAATGCTTATGCTTTTGAAATATAGAATCTGTCATAAATTTTGGATTTAAAAAACTCAGTGTGCTACATTTTGTCTCTAAAACATTGTATTTTTAGTTGTAATAATTTGTTATGTTTCAGTTTTGCAAGTTTCTGTGCTTTATTTCACCATTTATCTTAACAATGCCTTTTCTCCAAAATTAGAAATGCTCTTGAGGTGGGGACCATGAATTGTCGAGGCATAGAGAAAGGCAGATAGAAAGCAAATGAGAAAGAATATGCTTGCTTCAAATAAGGGGTTAAAAAGGCAGAACATAAAAATATGGAAAATATTGAATGATGAAGAGAAAGAAAAGCACTGAGTTTTGTCTTGCAACAAGGAAACTTTCAATAAAGTTTCTTAATTAACTTAATAATTAGTATAATTAAAACTGTCCAAAGGACATACATAACTTTAAGTCTAGGACTTATTATTCATATATGTGTGCCCTGTTCTTGTTCGTCACCAGACATTCGTTGGGCAAGGCCAGAACATGTTCTCTTACACACACATTTGCCCCTGGAACTTGTTGCTGCAGAAGGATATGAGACACCAGAGTCAGTCAGGATTCTGATTTGAGATTTAGCAGGATCACAACAGGACTGAACATTTCTGTTGATAAACAGGATTAACAGCATATTGCAAGAAATTTTAAGAATTCATGATTGATGGTGTTGGCTGTAGTTGACACCTGCAGCTTTACCAACTTGGGCCACACTGTGCATAAAGTCTTTGATTTAATGGTTACTGAGACAGTAGATGTACTAAAATATGTTAGACACTTCAAAGACTTTAAGATAAAAAATTTTCACAGTTCATTATGAAGAAAAAAATAACCAATATTTTGATCACCAACATCTCATCACCTTCTACAAGTACCAAAATCCAAGAATATCCATAATTCTTATAAGAGAAGATTTATTCAAAACTTCAATGTATGAACCCCAAAAGAGCTCTTAATGTGATAAAGTAAAAGGTGGCAGGAGATTGAAATATTAATTCTGCCTTTTTCAGGCAGAATACTGCAAGAGGTGATAGATACAAGTTTTTACACTTTTTTGAGTGTTGTAAGATAACAATGACTTCTTATTAATTTAACAAAATACTCCTAGTTACAAAAAACACTATCCAAATGCATAAGACACATAAGTGAATTTCTGTGATTGTTAAAAATACCTATATACTTCTTACAGGGTGCCACAATCCATGGACAGCATGCATAACTATTTGTCTACAAATGTAGAAATTCACTAATTAAGTCTAGAACTCATTATAAACCAAGAATAGAAAAAAAGAGCAAAAAGAGAGGCATTTATTTCTCATGGATGAAACCTTTTTTTCTTATGGATGAAACTTAAGAATGGAAATATATGTATTTGTAAGTGAGTCAATTTATTTGTTGTCATAGTGCCTTTCTCCTGCCACATAACTTCTGAGAATTAAGAGCAATCCTGAGTCTCTTGGTAGCAGGATGTATAGAAATTTATTAAAACTAATAATAATTCTAGCAAAATAGATTCCAGTATGGCTGTGAAATACTGTTTTCAGATCAATGGAAAAATTAGACTTCTACAAGTTTTTTGTGACTTAATCAATTATTTTTACTTAATTATTTTAGTACGGCTCATCTCAAATGAATACATTTGTGTTTTCCAGCAACCTATGCACCTTAGATTGAGACAGTATTTTCTGTTTCTTGGTTTTTTTTGTTCTTAGTTCCTTAAAGACACATTTTTTGCAATGAAAATCTATTTTGAATTGAAATTGAGTAACTACACTCTTAAATTTTTTCAATTATATTCTTTTTTTGGCTGACAATAATTTAGAACCAAAAGATTCAAGCAGAGTTGGAAATATTTTTCAGGAATCACTTAGGAATGTTACATTACTAGAATGCCTGCACTAGTTGTCTCTAGAATTTTTAAGTTATGTTGTATTTCAGACTTTCTCTAAAAGCTAGTTAACTGGTTTCCTCAATTTACTTTCAGTAAACTTGTTCCATTTCCATACTGCTAAAATGATGAGTTAATCTTATTAGAGGTTTCAAAATTAATCAGGCAGAAAGAAATAGGATTGATTTGAATTTGCTTATGAAGTGAGGACATAATATCTGAGACAGACTAGAGAGCTGGGCTATCACCAACACTATGAAATTTTACAAGAGCAAGTGCTAGATTCTGCACCTGGAATGGGGAATATCCGGTTATACATACAGACTAAGCGATGAGAGGCTGGAGAGCTGCCCTGCAGAATGGGTTTGGGTTGATGGCAATTTAATATTAGTTGATGGCAATTTAATATTAGTTAGCAGTATGACCTGACAGTCAGCTTTGTCCTGGTATTCATCAAACACAGCATCACTAGCTATTTGAGGGAGGTGATTGTCCCACTCTACGCTGCATCAGTGTTACCCCACCTTGAGCACTATGTGCAATTTTTGACAATGTAAGAAGAACATGAAACTATTAGAGTGTGTCTGGAGGACACAACATGGTGAAAGGCCTTGAGGACAAGACTCTGAGGAGTGGCTGAGGTCACTTGGCTTGTTCAGCTTGGAGAAAAGGAGGCTGAAGGGTGACCTAATTGCAGTCCACAACTTCCTCAGGGAGGGCAGTGAAGGTGGAGGTGCCGATGTCCTCTCTATGGTGACCAGCGATAGGACACGAGGAAATGCAATGAAGCTGTGTCAGGAGAATTTGAGGCTGAACATTAGGAAAAAGTTCTCCACTAAGAGGGTGATTGGTCTCTGGAACAGGCTTCCCAGGGAAGTGGTCACTGCACCATGCTTATCAGAGTTCAGGGAGCATCTTGGACAACATCCTTAGTCATATGGTTTGGTTTCAGGTAGTCCTACAAGGAGGATTCCTTCCAACTTGAGATATTCTATGATTCTATGATTGTGTGACATCTAGAACTAACTTTGGCTGAAATTTCAGAGAAATTTAATTTAGTACAGTATTTTTGTAGGAATGCTTTTTAAAAACAGCTGTGTGTCTATAGGGAAGAAGTGGTAGAGATGTAGCATAAAATAGCACTGGGAATAGGTTTTACTAAGTTCTTGGATAGCAGAATTTCAGTCAAATTGTAGGTTCTAGTCAGAGTAACGTTTGATTATTTTAAGTGTAATGTAAAATGAAAAAAATGGTCTGGTATATTCATTTGCAGTAGATTAAAACTTACTTTTCATTTCTTTCTTATTCTGTAACAACATCTTGTGACTCCCAGAGTGGTTTTTGCTTTTCATGAAATCAAAAAACAAATAGTAATGGAAGTACACCCTCCACCCAAATCGATAGTAGTGAAAGAACTTACCTCTAAAATTTCACTGTAAACTTCTGTTTTCTTTCCCCCCCTCTCAGGTGAACATGGTTATGTCACTTTTGGGAATGTTCTGTCCAACTTTATTTGATGTAATCAGTTCTCTGGAAAACTACCATCCTCGAATAGCTCTAAGATGGCAACTGGGACGAATCTTTGCTCTTTTTCTTGGCAATCTCTACACTTTCATTATTGCCCTAATGGATGAAATCAATCTCAAGGCAAGCTATTTACTTCTCTTCACTATTTTTAACATGTAGCTGGGTGAGGATGAGGACTTCCATCCAGTCACAGTCATGTCAGTGAAAGACATTATTTTCTTTCTGTACTGTAAATCATATCCATGCCTGAGCTGGTAATGGGTGGGAGTCTTGGAGTAGAAAAGGTTGAGAGTTGGTAATAAGCTCATGTTGGTTTTTTTTTCGCAATTTATTTATTTACTTAGTTGGAAGAAGAAAAGATAGTCAAGTATAACATGACAGCATGGGAAGCCAGTCTGTACAACGGTACTATTCCAGAAAATTCGACAGCTCCTCCAATACATGTGGACCCTGCAGATGTTCCCAGAGGGCCATGCTGGGAAACAATGGTAGGACAGGTAATGTAACTACTTTGAACTCATATTTGAAAATAGATTTTAGTCCATTTCAAGACATCTTATCTGAACATAATTTCTTTCTGCTGATAAATGGCATTAAGTTGGGAAAATACAAGGAAAAGCAGATGTTTAGCAGTTTAGAAAACTTGGATTATTCATAATCCCTAATAAATGTGGTAATTCTGAATGGACTCTTGATCAAACAGTGTAAGTTTCTGACTACAAAAGACCTATAGAAAAGATAAAGGAAAAACGAGTAGCTCAACAAGGAAATATGTGTAAGATACCTCTTAGAACAGTGTGCTTTTGAGAAGCCATCTCTATCTTTAGTCGAGTAACATCATGCAAAGAATAGTAGTGGTTTAATGGTAAATCTGCCTAGTCATTTTATTTTATTCAGCCAAATATTTATTCTTATTGACTTACTAATATATAATTTCAAAAAAAATTTGTAACATCTCCCTTTTCTGTATTTGATTATAGCCAATTGCTGTTGTTTTGTTCATGAGAATGAATTCACCACTGAATTACAACTTTTGCTATTTCTCCATCACTCTGACAATCTCAGCATCTGATTATCTTTACTCCCAACTGAAGAAATCACTAGGGGGAGCAGATAGGCAGAAAAAACAATCCCTTTATTATTTTCACTGATGTTGAATGATAAGCTAAGAACATCAATATCTCATCACTGCCCTAATTTTTTCCTCAATTTCAGATTAGGGAGAGTAACAGTCTTTTGGGCTATTGCAGTAAGGCCAGTAGAGTAGGGATTAGTGAGACTTAAGTAGGGGGATGAGAATTTGCATTAGTATTTTCTTCTTTCCTCTCCATATTCACTGTGAGTTTCCTGCTTGAGTTTCCTACTTTTATTTTAAATCCTCCTGAAGTCAAAAGCATCAACAGCCATTTAAGATAACAGCTCAGGTTTCTGTTACAGCAGTAATCTTGGCCAGAAGCCTTTCCCAGTCTAATCAGATCCTGGAGTTCTCACTGTATAATATGAGCACAAATTAGAGCAAAGAATTTCTCTTGTAAATAAGGGACAATTTTTCTTCTGTCGTTTTTTAGAATCAGTGAATTTAGAGGAGTGGTCTTCTCTGTGTTAAAGCAGGCTAAGCACAACTAGAGATCTAGTCCACTTTTTCATTATTACTGTAACTATTAATTTCTCAAATGTGTTCTTAAAAGAAAATATTGCTCTAACAGGAATTCGTGCGGCTGACAGTCTCTGACACGATGACAACATACATCACAATTCTAATTGGTGATTTCTTAAGAGCTGTCTTTGTTAGGTTTTTCAATTACTGCTGGTGCTGGGACTTGGAATATGGATTTGTAAGTATATGATTTGCTTATGACTTAATTTTAGTTTAATTCTTTAGACTTTGGTAACTTCAGGAATTTTGTTCTGCATTTGATTGCATAAGAAATCTGGGTACACATTTTTTACATATTTCCGATTTGAAGTCTTATTCTCTATTCTATGGAACAAAATCTCATTTATTTCTATAGGATGTCGGATAGGGTCTTCTGCCATACTGAGGTGTCCAGTGTTTGTGGAGAAAAACACGAAATAACTTGTTCTGTAAATCTTATTTCATATATTTTTTGCTAAAATTAATTTAGTTGAAATAAAGTTAGTAAGTCTCATAACATAGGTAGATATAGAGCTCTTCACCTGGGAGTTCAGACTTTCACACTTTTACACAGATCTAAGTTAGATTACATTAGCCAGCTAAGGTATCTATGCTGTCAATTCTTGTGCTACTTTTTCACCTGTTAAGTCAGGGTAGTGGAAAAGCTTGTGAAGCTCCTGAAGTCTCTTTTGTACTCTTTTGCATAGCAAATAAGCTAAGTCATTTAAAGCTCTCTTTGTTACATCTGCATCAATGATGTTCATAGTTTCACAGATGTTGTCCTTTCCTCAAAGCTTTGCCTTCATACGTGTACAAATTTATCGGTTTACTAAAAGCAGCCTTTTGGAAAATGATAATTTTCCAGAGAAAGAGAATGTTTCCATGTGTTCTATAGAAAAAAACCAGTTTTCTGGTACAGCAATCTCATTGCTATTGGCTGGCTTCTATGAAATTTCAGACTTTTCAACAACATTCAAGTTTGTCTGTAGTAAATCTATGGTGTGTCTCAAATAGGACCAGTGTAGGGCTAGAGGCAAAGACTACGAGCCCATGCGTTGTGGACTAGCAAGATATAACCCTTGCAATATCAATATCAAATGCAGGAATCTGAATACAACATGGGTGGAGAGCCAGCAGTTTATGGAACTGTATATTTTACACACTTAAATTGCATCTGGAGCTTCCTTGCATTTTCAGATTTCCCACAGCCATTGCAGTAGCTGAGGCTGGATGTAGGGAACACTTGAAGCATTGCAGCCGGCTCTACAACTGACAGGAAATAGCTCAGGTGTCTTATTTTCCAAAGATTAAATGATATTCTGTACCTTTACACTACTAGGATACCCACATTCAATGAAAGAGCCTACAAAAGAAAGAGACCTGAAAGTCATCCTAAAGATTGTAGGACTGACTCTACCTAGGTTGATTTGGCCTTCTTTTGGGCTTCTTGAAGCTTCTTCTGTCATTATTAACTCTGAATCAGCTGTTTTTTATGCAGGGGCTTTTTCTTGCTTGATCTGCCCAACTGCAGGTGCCTGGAGCTATTTGAGATGACCCTGGGTATCCAGAACAGCAGAGTGGGCTTAGTAGATGCATTTTGTTGTTACGCCTGCAGGTTCTCCTATTAGAAACCACACAGTGAATTGCAGAACAGCTTTGATTTATCTGGGTGTGCCAGTTGTCAAGTGAAGATGCATATATTCATCCATTAAGGCTTCAAATTTAAATATTCCTTCTTTATTTTTTGTTACCATTAGGAATTTTAAAGCAATATAATACAGTAGTTCAATCAATAGAACAGAGCCTATAAAGAAAATAACTTTAATTAAGGGTCTAGACTAAAGAGTTGCCCAGTTATCATTCTTTCCAGTCATTCAACCAGATACAGAATAAGGAACATAGAGAGAAGCAAAAAGCAATGAAAGTGAACCTTACAGCCCACACAAGGGCTTCAACACTAAAGAGGAGCCATTGCATGTTTATTCAGCAATGAGGGGACACCTTGTTTCCACAATATTTTGTTGTTCTCAAAGTGTCAACAACACATCTGCTGGTAAGGGATGTCAAAACCAAGTTATTAATGATGTATCTATTTGGCAGTATGTAAGAATGGCTATAATGGTCTGAGCCGTTATGGTCCTCAAGTCCAGTAAGCTGCCTGAAACAGTAACCAGAGGTAGAACTGCAAACTGGAAATCACTGAATGTCTGGAAATACCTGAGCTTAGAATCTTCTCTAGGAAGTGGCTGTACCCGTGTCTCTGTGATTAGTGGCCAAGATGTACCTAACATCCATGAATTTTTAGACTTCTTTTACACCTCAAGTATTTTTGACAATCAAAATGTTATTTGGCAAGGAATTCCAGAAATTTACTTGCATGTTGAGGGGAAAAATAGTTCTTTTTTTTTGTTTATAAATCAAATGTTAATGCTAGCCTCTATGTAATAAAGAACAGTCACACATTATTTGGTTCTATGTTACCCTTTCCATCTCTCCATATCACTTGTGATATTCCATTTCTCTATAGAGTTGCCTTTAGTCAACTGCTTTCCAAGTTAATACTACTAATCAATTTAATATTTCCTTGTACAGAAACAGATTTGTAACCACATGTAAGACAAATATAACACTTTGCTCTACATATATAATTATTCATCTGTACATATGCACAAAACTACATAGAAAGAGTGTACTGGCTCCATATGTTCCAACAATATAACATAATGCAATTTAAAATTGTGACTTTAATAGGTGATTTTCATAGAATAGCTTTTTCTTGGTTCAGCCATAAGAGAATAGTTAGAGTAGTTATTTTTGTATCTATCTCATGTCTCTTTCTTCCTCTATCAATTATCCATGTAGTTAGTACCTGGAATATACAGACTATTCTTTTTTTAAAATTATTCACTATCTCCTTTGCCCACTCACTATGGTGAATTATGCAAGTTACCAGAGCAGTTACGGTATAGCAAACCTCGTGTTTATGAGAAAGCTAATTAAACAAAATCTGATGACTGTGCAAGATCATATGAATAATATACTTGGATCAGACACTTAGGTGTAATTCAAAAGCCTACAGATACAATTTCTTACCAGAAAGTTTTATTTCTGTGCATATGCACACAAATGAATATGTAAATTTGTATTTCAATAGTCATTCAAATGCAGTGTATTCAATGTTTGCACATGTAATTATTTATGAACTAGAAAATAATAAGTATGACAAAAGAAGAGATGTGGAAACTATTAAAGATTTCAAAAAACAAGGTTCAAGTGTCAGATGAATAGTTTAGAAATACAAGAATAAAGAATTATTTGTTTATGGTATTTCTGTGTCTATACTGGCAAAATAAAAATACAATTCAGTGTTTTCTTCATCAGACAAATCAATAATGATACCCCATGCCTGAGTTTTGAAGTGAAAATTAGAATAACACACACTGGAATTAGAAATTACATTCATATTAAGCAGGGAAGACAATAACTGTCAACATCTATCAATGCTTAAAAAGGATTCTTCAACAGGGTAACTGTTAAAATATGAAAGACAGTCTTACAGTTCAAACAGGAATTAAATCACAGCAGCCTCATGGTTAGCACTGCATTGGAGGACATATTAGATAACCACTGTTAGCCACTCAGTCTGAAGATCTATGGATTATTTTAAAATTTACCCAGAACTATTTTTAATTCTCCATCAGCATCTTCTTCTGGACAAAGTAAAAAAGATTTTCAGCAAAATACTGCAAGCTGAATTAAAGTCTGCCTCTTAGCCTTGAGTCATATTAATCTGTTTCATGATTCTCTGATAAGATGCAAGATGAGATCATACGACACAATGCCAGTATGTTGCTGCTGTTGGAAGTGACAATATACTGTAAGTCATCTTAAAATCCTTTGTGCAAGCCTAATGAAAACATCTACATTATTTCTTTCAGCCATCATATTCTGAGTTTGATATAAGTGGAAATGTGCTGGGACTGATCTTTAACCAAGGCATGATCTGGTAGGTGTGTCAAAGCATGTTGCATTTGCAAGACTACAGGATTTAGCTGTTATCTGTGACAGATTGTTCTGAAGTCTTAATTCTGTCCCATTGCTTTAGTTTGAAATGAAATATATATGAAACTCTGGTACACTGCAATCAGCGGGATCGCTTCAAAACTAGTTCTAGGGTTACCGTATGAGATGCATTAGAATTTCCAATGAGCTAGTAAGACAAACCGGTAAAAGCTGCATAGATCAATCTTGTCATTTTGTTGGCTGTCTGCTTGCTAGAGCAAGCACCTGGCCTATACTACTCTTCTGCTTTGAATTTCAACCTTCAAAATGTCTTACCACTCTTTCTCCACCTTCCCTGTGAAAAAAAAAGTCATTAAAACAAATATATGTAGACTTTTAACATCTTTATCAATGATCTTGATGAAGGCATTGAGTGCACCCTTAACAAGTTTGCGGATGAAACCAAGCTGGGTGGCAGTGTTAATCTAACTGAAGGAAAGGAGGCTCTGCAGAGAGATCTGGACAGGCCGGATCAATGGGTTGAGACCAACGGAATGAGGTTCAACAAGGCCAAGCACAGAGTCCTCCATTTAGGTCACAACAACCTCGTGCAGCGTTACAGGCTTGGGGAAGAGTGGCTGGAGAGCTGCGTGGAGGAGAAGGACCTGGTGGTGTTGGTTGACAGCAGGCTGAACTTGAGCCAGCAGTGTGCCCAGGTGTCCAAGAGAACCAATCTTGGCCTGTATCAGAAACAGTGTGGTCAGCAGGACCAGGGAAGTGATTGTGCCACTGTTCTTGGCTCTGGTGAGGCTGCACCTCGAGTACTGTGTTCAGTTTCGGGCCCCTTACTACAAGAAAGGCATTGAGGTGCTGGAGCATTTGCAAAGAAGGGCAACGAGGCTGGTGAGGGGGCTGGAGAATAAGCCCTATGAGGAGAGACTGAGGGAATTGGGGTTGTTTAGCTTAGAGAAGAGGAGGCTGGGGGGAGACCTCATCACTGTTTACAACTACCTGAAAGGAGGTTGTGATGGGGTGGGTGCTGTTCTCTTCTCGCAAGTGATGAGCGACAGGACGAGAGGGAACGGCTGCAAGTTGGACCAGGGCAGGTTTAGAGTGGACATTAGGAAGAATTTCTTCACTGAGAGAGTGTCAGGGATTGGAGCAGATTGCCCAGGGAGGTGGTGGAGTCTCCATCCCTGGAGGTGTTTAAAAGATGGGTAGATGAGTTTCTTAGGGATATGGTTTATTAGGTAAACAGGCACGGTTGGGCTCGATGATCTCAGAGGTCTCTTCCAACCTTACGATTCTATGATTCTATGATTCTAAGATTCTATGATCTGTGCGGGCATTTGAATGTGTATAAAATGCTGCTGCTCTATTATTTATCCTTAGCTCTAGAAGAGATCTGTTTCGTGCCATTTTGGACTTCACTTGAATGGCAAAGGACAGCAGTATGTAGAGATGTCCCCTTATGTAAGACACTCAGTCTTCCCCAGAAACTGTCCTTTTCAAGTACCATTGACTTCTCAAAATTAATTCTTGCTAAGGTCTAAGTTTTCACCTTAAATATGACTTCACTGATCAAACTTTTTCTTGGCAAAAGCCCTTGGTTCTGTAAATCCCAAAGGCTGTGTGTTGTGTGCATTGACAAGAAATGCTGCAGAAATATGGCAAAGAGAGACTGTGAATATCTTGCGGCAACCCCAACAAATCCTGTTGGGTGACTCACTGAGAGTCCCGACAGCAGCACCCTGGGTTTGCTAAGAGGAAGGCCAAGTTACTGGGGATGAGCACAGTATGTTCTATTACCTGTGGCCTCATGGTGATGGTGTGTCACTAAGAGTATGACTGGAGGGGGTCCAGCCCTGGTGCTGGCATGTGAGTGACCTGGTTTGTGGCCTGCACCTTAGATGAGGCTGCATCATAAACTCTGCTTGCGATTTTGTACAGCTGATGGCACTAATAGTTTCTAGTGCTGTAATTCAACTTCGGGAGATAGGTTGGAAATTATTCCGTACCTGAGAGATGAGGACTGAATGAGGCACAACACACAGGCTGTGATTAAAAATAAAATTGTCCTAACTGTTTCAATGTCAACCATACATAGTAAGGAAAACTCAATATTTAGTAGAATCAATAAACAGTTTGTTGGAGTGAAGCACTAAATAACCTTAGTAACAGAATGAAAACTAATCTCATCTCAGGAAAATTTCATTCCTAAAATGGTGCTAGTACATTAAGAAAAAATAATAAAGAATAAACTGGGTAATTTTGGTAATATGTAAATTTAGGACTATCCTTTTTTATACAATACAAGTGAGATGCTACTTGAACTGAAAGGATGGAGTAAGGGTGGATAATATTTCATCAGATGATCATTTAATTTGCAGAGGAAGAGGGCTTTGTAACTTTGAAACAAAATGTTAATATGGAGATTTCTCTCCATGCATCTATAGTTTTTCTTAAAGCAAGACTGAAGAGACAAGACCAGTAAAAAAAAAATATAAAGTTGGTTTTATGAACATGATTTCTGAGTGTAGACTGTATGACTACAAAATACATTGATATAGGGAAGGGGTGGTATACCTAGGAAGATGGAAGTCCTACAACAAAGTGTTTTTTCTTTGCTTCTTTTGTAGGATGGGGTCTTTTTACGCTCCATGTCTTCCAGCAATCAATGTGTTCCGTCTCCACACTTCCATGTACCTGCAATGCTGGGCAGTGATGTGCTGCAATGTCCCCCAAGAGAGGGTCTTCAAAGCTTCCAGATCCAATAACTTCTACATGGCCATGCTGCTTTTCATCCTCTTTCTCTCCACACTGCCTGCTGTGTACACCATTGTCTCCATCCCACCGTCCTTTGACTGTGGTCCTTTCAGGTTTCTTGCGTTTTATATCCATCTTTTTAATTGATGTAATGAACTGCCTCGTCACATCGCAGTGCATGATCCAGTAATGAAAAAGACCTTCTGTAGGAAGTGTTAGCATTTGATAGGCTGAGTCATTAGTTTTTCTTCGTGGATAGCTTTTTCTCATTGTGGATAATTCCTGAAGCTGGGATAACTAGAAAACTGGTTAACTCACTAGAAAGTTTCATTTGAAGCATGAAACAGAAAATATTTCCTTTTAGTTACTTGTAACGTAAAAAATTGTTATTACTGCTGTAATTAAGAAAGAAACTACCTTTAAGTGGTAGAGCAGGGACATGTTATGCATCTCTGGTCTGCTGGCTTGAGAGTAATGGCTTTCAAGAAATACCTGTTTATGCCCTGTAGTCAGGGCATATCAATGTATGGTGGAATGCTAAATATATGGTGGTGCAGTCTTTGACTGCTGGGAGTCTTTCCAACTGATACAGCATTTCATGCATGTGTATTATCACAGTGAAGCTGAATTTGTTTCTTAAGTCTTCAAGATCTCCGCATTCATTAGTCCCTTCTAAAAACTTAGGCATGCCTTGCCTATGTAAACAGGTGTCTTGCATTCAAGCTAGCTTAGATGCTGCCACACTTTCTCCTTTACACACTACGTCAAAGTCCAGGACTGTTTTTGTCATCTTTACTTTACATGTAGCATGGCATACAACTCTAATGAGTACACAACAGTCAATATATAAAATTAAAATTTTTAGAAGTTTTTAGTCTTTGGTTTTGCACAAAGTATTAGCAAAGCAAGAATAGAAGAATAGTAAAAAAGACATTGTGATTCCAGTGAGAGGTTTGAACAGTACGTTACTGTTGTGAGCATTTGATGAGGCTCCTGGAGAAGGCATTAAACTAGGTTTGAAAGGGGAAGAGGATATAAACAGGCTTACTTAGAGATGAGCTGAGGGGTGATATGCCAATTTTGGGGATGAAATCGATAGTCCAACTCAAGTGCATCTGTGGATGTGCAGCAGGGTAACTATGATTTAGTCACCATCACACAAACATGGTGGGATAACTCTGGTTGAGTGCTGCAATGGATGCCTCTAAGTTCCTCAGAAGGCAAGAAAGGAGAGGCAGTGGGGTAGGTCTGTGTATTAGGGAGAAGTTTGATTCTAGAGAGCTCAGTGAGTGTGATAATAAGGTCAAATGCTTATGGGTGAGGATGAGAGGGAAGTCCAACAAGGCAGATATCCTGCTGCGAGTCTGTTACAGACCATCCAACTATGATGAAGATGTAGGTGAAGCATTCTACAAATGACTGACAGAAGTCCCACAATTTGTAGCCATTTTTCTCTTGAGGAACTTAAACTTACTTAATGACTGCTGGAAATTCAACACAGCAGAGAGGAAACAATCTAGGAGGTTCCTGGAATCTGTGGAAGATAATTTTTGACAGTTGGTAGGTGAGCTTACCAGGACAGGTGCCTCGCTTGACCTGCCTTTTATAAACAGGGAAGGATTGTTGGGATAGGTGGTAGTTGGAGGCCATCTTGGACTTAGGAACCATGAAATTATAGAGTTCTTGGTGAAGTAAGGAATGGGATCAGCAAAACTACTACCATGGACTGTCAGAGGGAAAACTTTGGCCTTTTTAGGACACTGTTTGAGAGAGTTCCTTGGGAGGCAGTCCTGAAGGGTAAAGGGGTCAGGGAAGGCTGGACATACTTCAAGAAGGCCAAGTGCCAGGTCTTGTACTTTAGTCACAACTATTCCATGCAGCGCTACAGGCATGGGGAAGAATGGCTGGAAAGCTGTCTAGTGGAAAAGGACCTGGGGGGGGACTGCTTGGCAGCTGAATGTGAGCCACAAGTGTACCCAGGTAGAGAAGAAGGCCAACAGCATCCTAGGTTGTATTAGAAATGGTGTGGACAGCAGAACTAGGAAAAAATCATTCTCCTGTACCCAGCACTGGTGAGGCCACATCTTGAATCCTGTATTGAGTTCAGCTCCTTACTACAAGAAAAACATTGATGTGCTGGAGCATTTCCAAAGAAGGACAATAAAGCTAGTGAAGGGTCTGGGACAAAAAGTCTTATGAGAAGCAGTTAGGGGAACTGGTGCTGTTTAGTCTGGAGAAGAGGAGGCTGAAGGGATCCCTTATTGCTTTCTACAGCTACCTGAAAGGAGGCTGTAGTGATGTGGATGTTGGTCTTGTCTCCCAAGTAAATAGTGATCGGCAAGAGGAAATGACCTCAAGTTATGCTAGAGAATGTTTAGATTGGATATTAGGAAAGGTTTCCTTGCTGAAAGAGTGATGAAACGTTGGAAGGCTGCCCAGAAAAGTGGTGGAGTTGTCATACCTGAAAGTTTTAAAAAATGCGTAGAAGTGACACATGGTTTAGTAGACATGTTGTTGTTGGGCTGACAGTTTGATTAGAGGTCTTTTCCAATATTACTATGATTCTATGATTTCATATCTGCGTAATCCCCAGTGGTCTTTGCAAAGGAACAGAAGTCTTGCCACATTAACTTTACACAAAGGCAAAATATCTGGGAGAGTCTTTCTAGTCACCTGCAATAATCACAGTCACCTAAGAGGGAGAATTGCATGATATGCCGAAAACTCTAATGAGACAGAAAACTGGTAGAATTTACAGAAGAAATGATAACAGAGCAAGTGATGTGAAGTAAGGGGTTTTTATTTGAATCATAGCAAAGAAAGTACAGAGGGAGACAAGTGGAATCATCTGAGTAGCTGCTGTTATTGAATTGGATATTACTGAAATTGTAAGTTTACTGTTCAAAATGAGAAGGATAATAGTGCCCACAACTTTGTCTCTGTCAAGTGTAGAAATACTTTGCTCTTCATAAAAAATGTGAAATTTTCAATGTAACTTTTAATGGGGGAGGTGTTGGAAGTAAGAAAGTTTCGTTCAGGCTGGGTATAGGTAATGCTACAGTTGAGCAGCCAGCGGGTAAGTAGTGATAGTGCATGGCTCTAATAAGAAAAAAAATTTTTTCCTCTTGGTATCTCAGTATTCCATCTATTATGAATGTCCAGTTCTGGTTTGGGGGTTTTTTGTATGTTTTGATTTGTTTTAATTTTTTTTAATCCAATATTAAAGGCAACATATACAACTCAACAAAGACCTGTCAGGAGTAGAGAAGCTAGGAAAGAATTACTGAAGTTGCAACAGAAGAAGCTCTGTGAGTGCTGGCGAAAGATAAAGAGAGCACAGGGTGAAATTTCGTATCTGCCATGGATAGGTTGGGGAAGAGGAGAGAAAGAACAGGTCTGAAGAAGAATTCTAACTGAAACCTTTTTAAATTACCAAGAAGGGGGAACACTTGAGAACAGTGAGTTAAGAAAAAGACCTGGTCGTCAAAATGTTTTACAAGAACTGAAAAGAGGTGGCAAGAGACCTCAATGACAGCAATACCAGGTGGTAATTTGGTAACCGCTCCTTTAACCAACTAAAATGATCAATTAGTCTCAATACACATAAAAATCCATTTTGCTGATATGACTTCTATAGAATTTGTACACAGCAAAAAGAGAGAAGAAATAGGCTAACAGAAATGAATTACAGACAGATTTTTGCTTATCAGCCATAAAAAGATGAAATTTGAATTTTTCACCAGGACTTCACAGAGGACAAACTGCAATTTGTTCTTTGAGTGGTAGTATGGAGCTCACAATTCAGTACTTTCTGAGGAGCAGTCTTGATGGTAACTGCAGACAAAATCTATTAGTATACAATAAAAACATTGGTGTCAATTTTTCCTCTTAAAATACATAAGTACTATTTTATGTAATATTTTTGTCAGAGTTTAAAATTTTACATAATACTAATGTATAGTTTATTATTGTTATTTTAACAGGATTGATGGGATTTGATTAACCTATCTATTCATACTAGTGCATTGACATTGTTATAGTATTTATATGTGATATATTGTCAACTTTTATGTTTAATAGTGGGAAGACCAGAATGTTCGAAGTCATATCAGAAACTCTGGAGCATGACTTCCCTTCCTGGTTCGGGAAGGTATTTGGTTATGCCTCTAACCCTGGACTCATCTTGCCTTTTATATTATTGATGGTGTATGTATAGAATATTAACTCAAAGCTTGCTTAATCTGAAGTCTGTTAATTTTATTTCACTCTGAATCTTCACTGCCTAAATAGCTAATTAAATACAGTGCTGATTGCCATGTGGGGAGGGACTTGAAGAATTCGTCAGCCTTTTATTTGAACATAATTATGTGCCTTGGCGCAGAGAGTGATACTTCTGTTGTTCAATGGGCTTTCTTTTTCGTTTCATTATTTTAAAAAATGTTGTTGCCACAGTAGCAGCAAAGCTATTAAAATGCAAAAGCCTACAGGAGATCTGAAGCGCTGAAGACTTTGATTAGCTTGTCCAGCAGGCAGAATAGCACATCGTAACTCCTTAGCAAGTTTAGTAGAAGTATGACCACCATGAACCAGAATTATTTCTTGGTAACTTTCAGTGAGACTGGTCTTCAGTGGCTTTGCCTTTGCTAGATAAACATTGTACTCTATGCTGTTAGGACAAGAGTTTGAGAAAGGGTGTTGAAGACTTTATGATAAAAGGCTAACAGACTTTTTTTGTAAGTTAGTACCTGGTAAAGAATAAAGAGCCCAGAATAGTCTTTCTCAGAAACCATAATGAGTCCTACTTTATGTATGCATTTTAAACCGCTGTACACATTTATGGAATTATTTAGCATGCTGCTGAACTAAAAGTTAATTCTATGTACAGGTGAACTACGATTTAATCCGGCATCGTAGAACTGCTGATAAATATAGAAAAGATTACAGAATATAATATAAATATCAGAATGATTTTATATTAGTGAAATGAAATTCTGAGACCAAATGTTACCATTTAACTTTTATAATTTATTCTTTAGAACTGGGTTCATAGTAAGGCATAGATTTATACAACATCTTCCTTAACTACTATAAGATTGAAAATAGCATATTAATAGACAGAACAATTTCTTTCAGCTTTTCTTCCCCCCTGAAATAATAGTTCCTTCTTCATACTGCAAGGAAGCACATTTTTCATTGCCAGACTACTAATACCGATAATGAAGAAAATATATTAGTCCAACTTAATTGCTACAGGAATGTTTTAAGAGTTTAAATCATTACGTAACAAGAAATATTTTTCTCTTTTAATTTAGCCTGAGTATTTATTATCTCAATGCTACATCCAAATCCTACAAGGAAGCTAACTTGGAACTTAAAAAGAAGCTTCAAAGTGTAAGGAATACAGAATTATTGATTTTTGGTTTTACTAAGTATTAGAGAAGCCATTCAAGTCAATGAAAAGTGCTTTCTCTGTCTCTCCATCATTAGCAAGCAGAAGAAAACAAAAGAAGAAATAAACAAAAGGCACAAAAATCAAGTGAACAAGAGGAAAATCCATTTGAAACAGAACCACCACAGCAAAGGCAAAAAGATTGCAAACAAGATGAATCAACTCCAAAACAAGGTAAGAACTGTTTTGTACTCCTGAGGATAAGGAATTCATGCATAGTAGACCACAGTCTTCCTCCCTGCCTTGATTGCTTCCTTTGCCATAATCTTCTGAAAGATATTGACAACACTGAATCACAACTATTTAGCTTAATTTCCAGTCCATTTATCTTTCTTTTGCTCACTTAAGAAATACTGTAACCTTATTCCACACCAGCCAATACCAAAGTAAAAATAACTGTAACAGAGCTGTAGTGAATGACAAGATCTACGTCCCACAAAAAACTCCACACTTAAAGCTTGCTCTGAATGTCAGCAATACCTCTTACATATTACAAACCAATCAGGTCCAAATCTTTCAACCTTCTGTTGTATTTTGTTGATCCAGGACTACTTAGAACAACATTTGTCCTCTGTGCCAGGCTTACTGGGAGGAGGTATAGTGAGAACATAGTGAGAACAATAGCAATCCTTATCAGAAAGCATAGCTTGGTCAGGTGGGTTTCAGTCTGCCCTGAAGGATTTTGCAGGCTGATTCCTTTCCCCTGGACACTGCTAGAGTTCCCCCATCAAGCATTCAATGACTGTCTTTGAAAGAATCATGTACAAGACATGTCTGCAGATTCACTTTCTTTCCTTGTGGCCTCGCAGAACCTTTTGAAGGGAAAATACAGTGCAAAGATTTTGAAGATGCATGACCCCAGATTTCAGGTTGTTGGCAGGGAAATCCTAGACTTGTCACCACACTCTGGAGTTGACAGACGGTTATTGGATTTCCCTCTCATAGAATTTATTGTTTTCATGTTCATTTTTTAATTCCATTCTCCAAACACGTTTCAGACAACAAGAAAGGACAGGATGGCAATGAAGCGAAGAAGACAGCCCAGCCACAAGAAGTCAGCTCAGCTCAGGCACTTCAGCATCTAGGCCCTGCCCTGAATGGGCACTATCCCTCGCAGAGCAGAGGAGGAAACCTTCCTCTCCCATCAATAGCTGTGACGAGACCACCAGGCCCTAGGGGATATGGATTGCCGGGTTATCCACCTGGAAACCCACGCTTCCCAGGTGCACAGCCAGGAATACCCAGGGGTTTTTCCAACTGCAGATAAGGAGCCTCAAGCACACTGTGAAATCTTAAAGGATACTGAGGGACAGAAGAGTGGTCCTAACCTCAAACACAGTACTGCAAGTGCAGAATCTTGCTGCGTTCATAGTCTTTAGAAGTTACCCATGCAATTCAGATTTTGCAGGATGGAAGGCTTCAAAAGAAAACATTGCCTGTGTTTTCTTGTATGTGAAGACATTGAAAAAATGCTGCCTGAAAGTGTTTCCTTTTCAACCTTTCATTTTTTTTAGAAGCATAATTCACTGAAAACATAGCTTCGTACAAAGTGTGTGAGAGTCAGTTATATTTAAACAATGCATCTATCTTGTCTTCTGCAGGTCAGCTATGCTTACTCTAAGACTGTAGGTTGTACATGGGAAAACTAGGATCTTTTCAAAAGCTGCATAATTATCTCTAAAGTCTTTGGAAAAGTATTAAAGAGGTAAAAGAAAAACAATATTCTGCCTGTTAGTGAAGAAATATCTCCTGTACAGAAAAAACATATTTACATAGAGGCATTATTGCACAAGAATATGTGCTGTATAATCTGCTTTGTGGATTTATCATTGTACACTTGTATTGACCTCTATAAAATCCAGGGTGGAACAGGTCCTTATCTGATAGGTCTTGTGGAAATACAGGATAGATGCAAGACCATATGTGAGCTGATGTTACTTATTCCAATGAGGCAGCTTTAATTTTATGTTCTGGTTTTATTTCCTTGCCCAGAATTTCAGCCTTGATAATTATATTAAGATTATATGTATAATCTTTATATTCTAATATAATAATACTTACATTATATACATAAAATTAATAACAGCAAAATTAGTTAACTGACTGTCTACTTAAAAATAAATGGGTGACTTCTGTATAACACAGGTCCATTTTTTAAAGTAGAAAATCTTTAACCATATCTTAGTATAAAACGAGTCTGTGACATCTTAAAATAACCTTCGTGTCATTAAATTGTAGAAGTTATTGTAAAAAAGCTTACAAAAAAACCTCAGTATAGACTATGTATCCCCATAAAACACAATGACCCAGATGCAATTTCTAGCTCAAGCTGTCTTTAAATCAGTCGCCAGAACCTGGGAAGATAAACCAAGCAAAAGTTCACCTTATGCTTAACCTGGTTCTTGTACTACTTCCATGAGTATCTGCTGTCAGCTGGAGACTATTAGTGAGCACCAGTGTGGCTGTTCTGCATGTAGACACTAAGCACTAATAATGGAATCAAGAGATAAGTCTATTGGACTAACGACAAGAGAAGGTCTTTTCTAGTGAACAAACTGAAAAAAGGTTGTTACTAAGAGAGAAGACAAATAAGTTAAGACTGGATCGTAGGACATGTTTGTATCTGGGGTGCAGGGAGTCTTGTACTTTGAATTAGAGAAAGTACAGCTAAGTGCAGTGTAAGTTATTTTGTCTTTCTCAGATTAAGTTTTCTGGTCTATGGACTTCAGCTGTGTAAAAAGTACAGTAATTCAAACTGTCTTTTTAATTTGAAGTCTTCTTCTAATGTGATTAATTTTTAAACTGCATCTTTTTAGCCCAGAAAATTATAAGACTCTCAGTACTCTTACTAAAATTAAGCATGGGCCCCAGTCCTCCATGCTTTTAAGACAAACTTTTTCATAAGCTGGGATTGCTTTATCGTAAGAAACTGATTTGCATGGGGGTTTATCTCACTGTTTGTTAACATTATATAGTAAGATAACACTGGATATTCCTTAGAAAAAGGAAGATTTTTTTATAGGACAAGTGAAGAAAATGATTTAAAAGATGCCTTAGGGGTTGGTGATCCACCTGAGTTTCTCAAAGGGTGTTGGAATAATTTGGTGTTGTCAACAGGTTTTGATGCAGTCTGGTACATATATCTTAATAAGGATTCCTTCTCTTTTGAGTGAAAATTTTCTGTTAATATTAAAGGCTTTCTCATTATTGGCAGGCTTAGTATTTCATTCTGTGAGATTGCTTTCACCGTGAATGGGAGCAAGATACAGCAAGGAATCCACTGCATGAAATTATTCCGAGGAACTTTCTGTTGGATCTGTATGTTGTATTGATTTTCAATAATAAATGTATTATCAGAATGCACCTATATATGCACTGATGAGCATGTAATAGCCAACATGAATAACAACAACAAGGCCAAATGTTGCTCATGCCCTGTGATCACCATCAGATTGCTGTGACTGAAAATTAAATACTTATTCTTAAATTTGTCATTCTTAAAAGTCTTGGCAGTCAGGGGAAGTCCCTTGTGACTGGAAGAAAGGCAACATTTTGCCCTTTTTAAAAAGGGTACAAAGAAGGACCCTGGGAACTACTGATCTGTCAGCCACACCTCTGTGCCTGGGAATATCATGGAAAAGATCCTCCTAGAAGCCATGCTAAAGCACATGGAGGACAGGGAGGTGATTCGAGACAGCCAACATGGCTTCTCCAAGGGCAAGTTCTGACTGACCAACATAGTAGCCTTCTATGATGGGATGACCACATCAGTGGACAGGGGAAAAGCAATGGATGTTATCTATCTGGACTCTGTAAAGCGTTTGACACAGTCCCCTACAACATCTTTCTCTCTAAATTGGAGAGATATGGATTTGATGCGTGACTGTTCAGTGGATAAGGAATCATTTGGATGGTCACATGCAGAGAGTAGTGGTCAACGGCTCCATGTCCAGATGGAGACCTGTGACAAGAGGTGTCCCTCAGGGGTCCGTACTGGGACCAATGCTGTTGAATATTTTCATTAATGATATGGACAGTGGGATCAAGTGCATCCTCAGCAAGTTTGCAGATGACAGCAAGCTGAGTGATGCAGTGTTCACACCAGAAGTATGCAATGTCATCCAGATGGACCTGGACAAGCTGGAGACGTGGGCCTGTGGGAACCTCATGAGGTTCAACAAAGCCAAGTGCAAGGTCCTACACTCGGGTCAGGGCAACCCCTAGTATAAATATAGGATAGGGACAATGCGATTGAGAGTAGCCCTGCGGAGAAGGACTTGGGGTGCTGGTTGATGAGAAACTTGACGTGAGCTGGCAATGTGTGCTGTCAGCTCTGGGCTGCAACAAAAGAAGCATTGCCAACAGGTCAAGGGAGGTGATTCCCCGCCACCCCCTGCTCTCATGAGATCCAAGCTGGAGTACTGTGTCCAGTTCAGGAATCTTCAACGTAAGAAGGCTATGGGACTGTTGGAATGGATCCAGAGGAGGGCCACAAAGATGATCAGAAGGCTGGAGCACCTCTGCTATGAGGACAGGCTGAGATAATTGGGGTTCTTCAGCCTGGAGAAGAGAAGGCTGCCTTCCAGTACCTGAAGAGGGCCTACAAGAAAGCTGGGGGGGGACTTTTTACAAGGGCAAGTAGTGATAGAATGAGAGGGAATAGCTTTAAATTGGAAGGGGGAAGATGTAGATTAGACATTAGGATAAAATTCTTTGTGCTAGGGGTGGTGAGACACTGGAACAGATTACCCAGAGAAGCTGTGGATGCTGGCTCCCTGGAAGTGTTCAAGGACAGGTTAGGTGGGCTCTTGAGCAGCCTGGTCTGATGAGAGGTGTTCCTACCCATGCCAGGGAAGTTGGAACTGAATGATCTCAAACCATTCTGTGTTTCTATGATTCCACGATTATTTGGTACTTCCAAGTAGAGGGTTTTTGTCACTGTATTTCATGAAGCTGTGCTTTCAATGCTTCCTAGCTTAGTTTGATTTAATTACTTGCAATCTTATTCGTGTGATAACATTGAGATAGCAGATATGATGTGATACAATAGCTTTGAATATTCCACGCTAAGTTCACATTTAAGAAAATATGCTGTTTACTTGATAAAACTAATTCTGAAATTGCAGCAAAAATTTTACTTGATCAGATTTCAAGTTCCTTTTTCTTTCTGTATAACCTTTCTCTATCTCTCTTGTATTTTGAGACTTTCAGTTCGAATTTTTTGTCTCTGCTTTTTTTCAAAAAGCACCTCAAGTGTTCTTCATCCACTTACCCATACAGCTACTCCTCTGTTTGAACTTTGTGCTCTGCTAGCAGGTAACAAATACTCTTAACAGAGGGATGAATATTTACTGTGATTCAGATCATGGTAAATGATCTAGTTTGTAGAAATACAATAGCTTTTGTTTTCATTGGTGACACATATATGGCATTCTTTCTTCTATATTGTTAGACCTGCTAATTGTACTAGGGATAATGCAGAGCTCTATTACCCAATTACTTTCAGTGAAATCAGGGCTCAGTGCATCTTAGCAAGTTCCACATCTTCCTCTGCACAATTTAACACTATTTTCATAGCTTTTGTTTCAGGTTTCATTACATGAAATTGTATTTCATCTGATTTGCTGTGTAATAAAAGGGCATTTCATTATGTTAATGTCCTGGTATGGAGAGACCTTCAAAATATTTTGAAGTCACTACCAAATATTTAATTTATCATGGATCTGTGAAAATTATAATTGCTGTGTAATTATGCTATTGAATACGTCTCCTTTCATTCTTCTTTTTTTCTGCTGTTGAATTAAATATGAAAAAGTCCTACCCTTGGACTGTGCAATTCTTTCATATGAACAGGAAGCAAAAGGACAAAAATAAGGACTTGACTGAATTCACACCAACTGAGAGATATAAATTTTTGTAACATATCCTTTTTAACGCTACATTTGTAGTAGCTGGGACCCAAAAATAATAAATGCAATGCATGCAATAATAATGTTTATGGAGATTTGCAGAAATTTACAGCTGTTGTAAAGCTGATAGAGGTTTAAATATAAGGAATAATTTTATTATCTTATATTGTTTAAAAAAAACCACAAAGTGCTCACTGAAATCTAGATGCAGTTTTTGTCTTTGCTGAATCCTTTGCTTCACTTTCTAGTCCTCTATGAAAAAACAGGCTGTTAACCTCATTATGGATAGAGATAAACTTCAGATGCAGGTAACATCTACTCTGTTTGTCCTTTGTCGAAAAGGAGGCTGTATAAGTTCACTATGAGGTTTATGCTGTTTATGTTACATAACCAATCTATATAAATTCCTTGAAATCATTGCATGGACAAAAGAAATATAATGATATGGTGGCACAAACGATCTTCCCTTGCCTCCTGTAGAAAAAGTAGTTATAATCTGAGGAATACTATGCCCAGTTGTTATAAAAAAGCTATGAAAAATGCTCTTTTCCTAAACTTAAGAATTACCTGGGGGCTGTGACAGAGGCTTCTGTATGGATGTGGCCAACTCAGATTTACCTGCTGTTTACAGTCCATAAAGACTGGACTATAAAAATGTTTGCGTGTGATTGTGCTGTATAATTAATGTTACCCTACCCTGTTATACGCATACTCAGAAGTAGCTGTGCGTCATATTACTATAGTCAGGTTAATAGTGGAATGCATACCTTTCTGTGTTATCTGTTTTCTCCGTCTATTTCAGATTAGTTAATGTATTCAGCAATGTTTCTCATGCACTCATGAGCCTAGTCATGACCCAGTAACTGGAAGCAGAATTCACCATTGAGGTTTGTGGTTACATTATGGATGTGAGACCTAACTATAACATAATTTGGAGAGATGAGACACATAAGTACCCACTGCCTATCCTGTAAGCATGAAGGAAAACATGCAGTTCTCATTCCTCTGGAACAGGGAGGCTGTGGTAGTCCACGGAGGGGCACTGTTACATCCCTTGGTGCATCAGCTACTACTAGAGAAACTGTTTTTACTTTTTATTGCTCTGCTTAGTGGGTGGAAATAAAGATGTTTCCAGGGTGGTGCATCAAAGGAAATGGTGCGTTGGAAAGGTGCAACTCCCTGGTAGTCCAGCTGTGACTCGACCTTCTGGCTCAAGAGAGCATGGGGATAATTTCAGCTGCAGACTTCTTCTGGAGGAGCATAATGAAGAAGGCTTTGGGAGCCACAGCAGAAATGATGCTGCCCTGCAGTGCTGGGGTAGGACACAGCTCCTTGGACCACAACTATTTTGAAAATGATCTCTGTCTTATAGGACTGATTCATGCAGTGATGCTAAGGCTGTGCCACAAGTAAATGGAGTCACTAGGATGCTGTGATAATGGTTTGTAAGATTAAAATGCTAACATGTTTACTTGTCAGATACTCACTGAACCATTTCCCTGAGTGAAACTGACTGCATGAAACTGCAGGGCTTTGGCTGCTGTAGTAACAGCTTTGGAAGAGAGCGAGGGCTCTACGTCCCAACCTACTGGTCTCCCTTGGTCTCAGCAAAGGAAACAAGTCATAGCTTTGCCCTGCTCTTCCCTGTCTTCTTATAGTTTAGCTTCTTTCACTCAGTACCACGAGAAGGAATCTGTCTCTCCGTGGCCACATTCCACCACATGCAGCCACCAAGTCCTATGTACAACTCCTATGTATATACTCTACATGGAAGTTGTCCATTTCCCTAAATAGCAAGGTTATACAGCGAATTCGCCTGGGTCTGTGTTAACAAAAGTCACAGAACGAAGATATTTTTAAGGCAGTAATTTTTTTTCTTATTGCCTAAGTTCTGTGGGAGGAGGCTGTATCATAAGTTACAGATTGAAAGCTTGCAAGTAAAAATGTTGCTAAGGTTAGGACCCAATTGTACTATCAGTATCATATTTGAGTATAAACATTCTCAGTGGAGTATTTACTTCTGTTTACAGTATTAGAAAATTTATACTAGTGTAAAGAGCTGAAATGTGTTTGGCATTAATAATAATTCAAGATCGAAATAAGTATCAGCTCCCTACATATCTGCGCCTGATTGTACTGGCCTACACTTCAGGGGTCTGATTGTTTTAAATTACTTACCATGTAGGTCTGAAGAAAGGAGCTTGTATTCCACATCAGAATTTTTTCCTTTCCTTTGAGGTGAAACAACATAGTTGCAGTAAATAGTAAAACAAAGCAGTGAACCTCATCTGCTGAAATGCTAGTAAATTAATAATAATAATAAAAAAATATTGCACTCTTTATCTGAGGTGGTTTTTGTCCTTAGCTTTTTGTTGGGAGATATTTTGGAAAATATTCATTCTTTAATTTTTAAATTGCCCAATAAATGAGAATTTACAAAACTTGAGGTTGATTTTCTGCTTAAATCCATTCTTTTCATGTGTGCCTTGCTACCACACACTACTGTGTTATGCAGTAAATTATGTTTGCCATTTATCATTTGACTCTTTCGTCTGTGTCCTTGCCAGCTCTCCATGGATGTGGGAGAGCTTTTAATATTTCAAACTTTTAATCCCTTGTGAAGAACTTCCTGAAAAATAAAACTAGAACATTTTTTCCTTCCCTTGCTTGGAATTAGATCAGAAAAAAAATTCTAATGTGAAATTTTTAGTCAATCAACCATTATTTTGAAATTCTGGGACAGGAAACAAGAAAAGTGTATTGGAGATACTTAAATTGCATAGTTCTTTTTTTAAGACGTACAAAAATGAATGGAAGGAAAAAAAATTATGTAATAATATTTATGGAAAAAAATCTCCTAAAATACTTCTAGCAATTCTCAAAGCATGAAGGCCAAATCTTCCACAAAACATGATATCCACCAGTAAGATAATATCTGTCTAATAAATATCTTATGTAGAGTATAATTCAGTCCTTATTGTTTCACTGTATAAAGCACAATTTCTCTGTAATCAACATGGAATTAATTTCTTTCCAGTTGAAGGTAAATGTGATATTTCAAACCCTTTACCTTTCTTTCTTATTGCCTTTTTGCTAGAAGAATGAAGCAAATATATTCTCATTTTTTTGGCAAGAACATTCCCTTCTTCCCCCCACCTCTTTTTTTTAAACCACTGAAGGGAAGTTACTTGCTTTCCCTTTTGTGTGCAGCACTGTGGTGGTGTACGTCTAGTGGCAGCCCTGGCTCTAAATCCCTCTAGACAAAGTGTTCTGGCCATAGACTGTGGGGCCAACACAACAGAGAGTTAATCGTTTTTTTTTCTGAGATTGTCATACTGTCTTGCATACTTGACATACTTGCAGCATGTCAAGAGGCTTCCTACTCCTGCAGCTGCCACTCCCTTTTGCCACGATTCAGCTCTGTATGTGGGACAAGGATGTCATGTTCAGTTTTCCTCTTGTTCATGCTTTCTGTGACATATGAGACTGGCAATCCTTGTGTGTCAGACTGTGCGTATTACTGAAGTGGCACTGTGCTGGGATGGTCATGGTGCAGCTGTGGCTGGAGGGTAGATGCTCTGTGTTTAACCAGTGTTGCTGAAAGAGCAGCCCTGCCAGGTAGATTTTTCAGACATCAGAAGTCCTCCTTTTATGCATGGGATCAGATCTCAGGGCCCAGTGTCTTGTTTACACAATTTCACGTAGGTTTCTTTTTTTCTTTCTTTTGTATGCAATGTATATGATTTAACCACAAAAGTAGTTTCTCTTTATTGCACTTCGATGAAAAAATCCTGATAATTCCAATTACTTTTTTCCTTTTTTTTTCCCTACATCTAAATAGTGGTTTCTTTGCCTGAAATCTTCTCCAAGTCATTCTCACATAGGAAAATTCAACATTTCATTCCTGCTTTGATGAACAACTGAGAGAAGTCCCAAAACTCTTGTTCTTGCTCTTTCTCCACTGTTTCATTGCATAGTTCAGAGCAGAATTTGACTCAGAAGCTAAAATTATATTTACTTACTCAATGAATAAGTTTACTTTGATGCCTTATAGTTATTCACTTCTATGTTGTAATTTTGCAGAATGTTATTGGAAAAAAAGTCAATGGTTATATGTAGGATTGTTTTGGCCTTTACTTAAACGAGCCCCAGCTGGACAGATTTACTTTTGAATATTATACGGTATCTCTGACATGAATCTAATGTTTTCTAAATGATACTCATTAACCCTTTGAATCCCACCTTTAGCCTGTTTCCTTATTAGAAGGTGCCCCTAATTTAAATTAAATTAGGTTAGTAAAATCTATTTGTATTTTGACATTACAGAATGTTTAAAAGAGGCGATAGTTTATCTCAGTAGTTCATCAGCTTTAGCTGAAGAAAGAGAAATATGTCATATTTTTCTTCTCAGTATCTGAATTTAATGAAATTTTATCCCTAAATTCTTTCTTGTCTTTCTATCAGCATTCAGCTCTCTCCTCAAAAACCTGCTCTTTGCTTTTCCTTCTTGGTATCTGGACCTTGTTTGTAGTTTGGCTTCTATTCTATTCATTGTCACTACAAATTATAGATACAGAGATCACAGTCCAATATTTAATTATGAATTTAGTAAGTAATTCACTGACTGCAGAAAGATGCCTTGTATACTCACTTCAATAACTGCTGAATTTAATTTAACTCAAGAAAAAATAATTTTTATTACTATTGCCTTAATCTGCCTAGCCACTTCCCAACTTCATCATGCCCTAAGCTATATATAAACTCCTTGGCAGAGCTTAGCCTTTTTATCTGTTTGTGAGGTTCTCTCTGCAGAGCTGCTCCAAACCTGACTAGGATCAGGATCTCGCAGTGTTGCTAGTAAAGTGAACATATAGGAGTGTGACCACCTCGCTATTAGTTTCATATTGATACATGATATCAGATGTGAATTATCCTATTACCTGAATGCAAAATAAGAAATGTCCTTTCTTTTCCAGCAGCCTTAAAAAAAAGTAATAAAAAATTGTGTGTGCCTTGTTTTTTCTCCAGCAGAGGTCACAACAACATAAGACACTGCCTTGCATTCATGTGAATGACTGCTTTAGGGAAAGATAAATCCTTACTATTTGTCTCTGTAAAAATAGACAGGACTAAGGCTGCTAGCAAAGTTTCAGATCAACCGGGAATTTGTCGTAATGATGCTGGTGCAATGTTTGGACTAATGCCAATAGTAAAATGTTTGCAGTCCTGTGCTTATCATAGAAATAATTCCATAGGCCATCTGAAATAGTGTATGGGAATATTCATTTCAAAAAACCCAATCTTTCCAACATTTCTGTGTTTTTCAGATATAGTAACGGGTAGTATAACTGGTTGGAAATAAGTCTGTTGGTTTCTGTTTTTAAAAGCAGCACTGCTGAATCATATACTCTGACCCACTGATATTTAGCAGGTCAAAATAGTCCATCTATTCTGTCATTTCAAACATGGCAATGTGTAATGTTTGTTCAAAAAGACAGCTTTTAACATTATTTATAAGTATATAGAGAAGGCAAAATGTAAACTCATCAAAGTGAGTTTTACTTTCAGGAGCTTCTGCTCGTGAAGGAAAAACAATACCCTCTGTCTTATGCATCTTGTTTGAAGTAACCGAGGACTGGATGGATGCATAGACGTGGTGATATTCAGATAGAAAAGCCTTATAGAGAATAATCTGGGAAATATTTTTGAAAGAAAAGATGTTTATTCAAACTGTAAATTGTTATTCTCTCAGTACACATTGCAAACAGTCCTGTAAAGAATCCAGCAGCACTCCATATCATGGAGCATCTCTAATGGCCCAAACACTACTGTAATTAGACATCACCTTCAGAGATACGATTAAAGAGGAAATTAAAGCCTTTATAAACTGTGACAGAACAAGGTGGTGAGAGGGATGGTCCTGCTGCATGCAAACTGCACATGTGGGTAAGTACAACACAGGTAGGAAAGCTGAAAGCTGAGACAGTTGCAGGAAGTTACAGGTAACTTTCCCTTTTTTCCACATGATGGGTGAACAGGATCAAGAATACCTCAGACTACAATTTTTGGTTCCCTATCATAAAACAAATATATTTCTAATGCAATGTGAGACAGAGGGTCAGCCAGGTTCCGTGCACACCAGTGGTATATCCAGTCCCAATCATGTTTCAGTTAACTACAACAAATAAATATACAGTGGCAAACAATACTCTCCTTTGGCAACCCCTAGCATTGCACTAGTAAAAGCAAATACCACCTTAACTCCAGCCACCACCGTTCTTTCTGCCTCCTAAGCGTCATATGTTAACTTAGATAGCATATGGGACACTCACAGCAAGGAACAAGGAAAGCTGACTCCAGGGAAGTATGAATAAAAAACTGAACATCATCAGGGTCATTTTTTTCACGCTATTCATCACTAGCAATATTGTCTTCTTAGGCGGAGTTGTTTTACATCCCAGCAAGGCTGCAGGGAACTGTGCTGCTCGAAACTGTTTGGCTTCTGTTTCTAGGGCTAGTCTGCAACAAAATGCATGGCCACCCAAAATGACTCAGTTGAGACATCTCTGCTGGATGGTCAAGGAATTACTGTGTCAGCTGCATCTAGCTCAGAGATACAAAGTAAGGAGTGATGTCTGAAGGCACAAACAAATGTAGGTGTTTGACTTTGGATTTCATTGTGTGTATTCAGAATTACTGAATAAAATTTTTCCCTTTCTTGTTGTCTTGCCATAAGTTATCTGAAGTTTCTGTGAAAACATCTTTGCCCTAGTAAAATTACACTATAGTACCCAAATGTCTACTAGGGCACACACAGACCTCCTTAAGACGTCATAGAAGTGTCCAAAGCCAGGTCACACAGTAGGTACCCAAATTATAGTGAGAGTGAGAAACTCAAATTCAGAATTAAATCTTACTAGCATTAAGTGTGCAAGTATTTCAGAGCATGTGTGAAGTGTCAGGCCAGTTCTCCACTTCTTCTGCCCTAGGATCCTGGTAGTGAATGGATTTTGTTTTGCAGGACACCAGTTTCAGATCTGCACTGGCAACTTCTTCCAGTGTCTCCAGGAAATGCCAATAGAGCAGCCTGCCCTGTAGATGGCACTTTTCTACTGTTCCACTTGCAACAAGAATCCTTGAGCTAGAGATTGAGCCAGAATGACTCCAGAGTCTAGTCATTACAGCGGTTATTTCCTGCAACTTCAGGAACCTGGCTTCTAGTCTGTGCAAGTTCTAGTTGTCCCATTTCTTTTAACTATTTTGCAATTGTTACCTCTATGCTTTGCATACGAGACTTTACAGATTTCATTTCAATGTTCTTAATATAGACACTTGGATACTGAGAGGTCAAGGCACCTCCAGGAAATGTTCATGGAGAGCAGAGTGCCTTCCAATTAGATTTCAGCCCTGACAGGGATAACGTTTATGCTCTTTGACAGTCTTCTAGGAGTTCAAAGGTATGGTTTAGAAAGTATTTCAATGAGAAGAGGAAAAAAAAATTCTTCAAAAAGGTTTTAACTCTGTTGTACTGTGGCTACACATATAATTTACACGGGATTGTGGCATAAAATGTACAATGTTCTCCCAGGCATATAATAGAATAAAGAATAGTTTAGTGCTAGGTTAAAACAGAATTCTTTCTTGTTCTGCAGTAACTATATAATTGTTTATTCAAGTGTTTCTTGTTTCACTGAGAGGTGAGGCAAGTTAAAGCAATGTTGCAATGTTGTGCCATCACATTTCCTTTTGTATAAATCTTTCTGCAGTGTTTGTTTTGGCAGGTTGTTTTTCATCATTACATATACATATGTATTTTTTATTGAGGAAGTTATTGTATTGCATTATAGCAAGGAAAAATATATTTTACATGAAGAAAAAACGAGAACTGTCTGTCACAAATGTCTTATCAGTCGACTCAGATTTCACAGATAAGTCATCTTTCAAAGCCTTCCTGAGATGTACATTACTAACTATACCAAAACCAGAGATAAACAGTATCCTACTCATTAGCACGTTATTTGTGGATGACTCTGCTCTTTTACATAGCTATTTCTTAAGTACTGACAAGAAGGCAGAAAATATAAAAAGCTGAAATTAAATTAAATTAAATTAAATTAAATTAAATTAAATTAAATTAAATATATCAGTTCTTCTAACCTAGCTACTTAGGTTCTCAAACGACTTCTTCTCCCTTGCTAACTACAGATTTTCACTATAAATATTACTGATGTGTGAGGGCCACATGGTGGCTTTTCTGCCTTACTTAATTGCATTTCATTTAAGTCTAGTATTAACGATGAATTCTCTGAATCTGTCCGTTATGCTGAGTTTGTTTTATGTAATCTTTTTCTCCGTTCTAAATGATTCATATATATACTGATCTCTAGCCTTCTGAAACATGTATTCCTTCAGGAAATATGTAAGGAGGAGCTATAAAACTTAGGAGCTAGACCTTTTAGAAGACAATTTAAAAATGTCATGGGGTAGAAAGTTTAATTTATTGTCATTTTCAGATGTTGTAACAAAAATTTCATTGTTACAAATGCTAAAATATCATAATTGCTTTAATTTTCCAGGCTATTACATAATAGGAGACATTTTCTTTCTACCTCTGCAAAAAAAACCAGCGGGTTTTTCAGAATCAAATCTGTATAGACTTTTCTGCTAGTGTATCTTTTCTATGGGCATATATATATTCTCCCTTCTCATTAAAAATTCCGAATTTAATATGTGATTTTTCTCCTGCTTGTATTTTTGAGCTTTACTTTTTAAGGCCATAAAGGTTTGGGGAGATAAATTTTGTCCACCTGAGTTACTGAAGTTCTTCTGACTTCATATGATTATTATGAGCAATTTGACCTTGACATTATGGTTGTGTTAGGTGGTTGCAGTCTATATGCAAACATACTCTGCTACTCACACTCACAAATTTGTGCATCTGTGCTTTAGACAAACAAGTTTTCTCATAGAGAGCATAGCGACTTAAAGTAAACAGACATTTTCTGTTTAATCATGTAATGTCTTATTTATACAACAAGAATTTTAGTTTTAAATATTTAACTTGTTTCTGGACTCTCTCAACAGGCATGCTCTTTTTTTCTGTCCTTGCATTTGTATACATTCCCAAGGTTGAATACCATTATTAAAAGTCTCACCTTCAAAACAATTTATTCTGTGCAGCATTGAAGAAAAAGATTAGGTTTAAAGATGTCCATTTGGTTTGTTAAAAAATTAAAATGCATCTTTCAGATAAAATATGCTTTTGGAAGTTCAAGCAGTAAAGTCACACAAGTAGCCCTGAGGCAGTGAAGCAACAGAGCACAAGGAATAAACGGCTCATCTATTCAAAGCATAGCAATTCTTGAAAGAGATATTTACCTGAATCATATGGATACCTGGAGCTGTCAAAATTAATGCTAGTAACATCTGACACATCTAGTAATTTTCAGTTTAAAAAGTCTCTCTGTGGATGAGAAATGATTTTTTGTATAGGTTGTAGAGTGTTTAGGCTGGTCTCTGCCATCAACAAATCATTTTCAGCATAGACAGTGCCGAGTGCTTTATTTAGCTGTAAAAAATTACGTCAGTCTCTGCTAGATTTGGATAGCTTCAGTTTGTTAGGAGTCGTTCACTTTAATATACAGCTGGCTTCTCTCATACAGCTCTTCATATAAGGAACTCTGAATGAGCTGTGAATCTCTTCTTTTTAGGTGCAATAGTGACAAAAAACAGCCCAAAAATCTGAGTCAAAATGACTGACTCCACTTTCCTCCCAGGCAGCTGATGTGCTAGGGAAGAAGGCACAGAAGGAGATAGTTAAACTGCTATGACCTTGACCTGGACAGTGTGTTGGTGTGAAGAAGAAGTCATAAGTATTTTTCTTTCTATATATCCAGTATGCCAAAGATTTTAATTTACATAACCTCTTTTTATGAAATAAAATTCGGATGTGTTCTGTTCTTCTAAATATACTCCATAATACAGTGACTTACATATAAGTGTATATTTGCATATAAGTTACACAGGATTAGTACTTAAATGTAGGTTTTTGTAAGCAAAGTGTCTACATAAATAAAAAAGAATGAAGCAAATAGACAGAAAACATGCAGAAAATACATCTCATAAAAAAATTAGTCATTTGTTTAAATGAAGTTTAAAAAGTGTCTTCCAGTGTTCGTAAAGCCACATACTTAAGTAGCCCAATTTCTAGCAGGAATAAGCCAGTGGAAGTTAACTATTCAGCCTAAATATTCATAGAGGCAAAGAAAAGCGACATAATATGTTGACAGTTCTTCAAGGGCTCTGTTGTTTAGTGGTGGCTAGCATGCCACATACAGAAAGGAAAACAAAAGTAGGTGATTCCTGGGATAGTGATTTATCGTCAGACATGGTCTGTCTTGTATGAGCGAAGGATAATTAAGATAATATGTTAAAAAAAAATACTGTGAACACTTTGCTGAGTGTAAGGTCTGGGTTCCTAGGGTACTTTCTCATTGAGATTAACCTCTCCTTAGTGTTAACGGTGCCGATTGTTTGCTTCTGTTGTTTGCTGTAGTCTAGAAAGAAATATAATGAAACCTGGCTTTTCCGTCAACTAATCAGCAATACACAGGACATGAAACATGCTGCTTTAGAATGTGAAATTTCTTTAGCTTTATGGAGAGGATTATTTTTTTTACCTGTTTCTATAATAACATGGCTAATTGTGCGCGTAAATAGCTTCACAACTGTATTTCTCAATCGTATTGAAATTATTTGTTATGGCATTCAACATGGAAAGCTGATTTCATATAAAACACCTCCTTTGTATAGGTATTAACAGAGAGGTAACCATGGAGCACAGGGGAGTATTTGCATCAAGAGAAGGAACCTGAAGTATGAGAAACCTTACTGCTTTTACTGTTTTACATTAGATACCATAAAGGGTGAATAACAAAGAAGCTTTTTTTGTTTTCTGAGAGGGAATTTGGGTATGTGAGTGCTCCTCTCTTCTAACTCCTTGCTGTTCCTTTGACAGTAATTGTTCCACCTCAAGCCTGAGAACAGGCAGATTGCAGGTGGCACTTTGTACCCAAGAACTTCTTTGTCGTTCTGCTATTTAACTTGATCTTGTAAAGATTTCATCTCTTTCTAATCATGGTGTTTTGGCTTTAGAACCGTACACTCACAGCAGCATCAATAGTGAGTACTTGTATCTCCTTACTCCTTCACACTGGATCTCCCCTGTGACACATGATTATGTAGAGCTGTGTCCAGATTCCTTCTACTAGCTTTAGTTAACTTACAATCAAGACCTCCTGTATTCAACAAATAGAATCCTTTTATTGCTTTTAGTTTAGTTTAGAGAATTTTGGTTTATTACACATAGTAGAAATAGAAGAATTTTTCCCTGGAAATTCCCCTCTATGAGAAAAAAACAGGTTAAGACTGTTCAATAATAGTTAGTATATTAATATTGAGCAAGTATTTCACAATGAGTTTTTACTGTGTATATTAATCATATTCTGCTATTGGGTAGATATCTACAGACAGATTATGATTTTCTTGTGTTCATTCATCATCTAAAAGTATGCACTGACTTTTTTCCTCGTAGTCTGAACTTGACCAATGTGCTATATGAAAACCCATGCCTTGTGCTGACAGTAAGTGTTCTATGGATTGGTGATGAGAGTTTATAAGAGATAACTTCCATGGATTCTTTTCCTTGAGGATTTCTGGAGAAGAAGAAGGCTACAGAATCTTATGTCTTCTGAAGATAGCCATCAACACAGTGGATATTCAGGGTCAAAGTTTGTTTGCATAACAGCCAGCTCTCTAATAAACACTGTGCTTAGCAATACATACTGTTTGTCCATAAATAAGAATTCTAAAATATGTGTTAATGTGCCTATGCATGGGACGTGTTTATAGTTCAAACAGAATGTTTACGTAACATATTTTTTCCTTTACACTCATATGATGGCTTTCCTGGTTCTTGAACTAAATTAATTGTGGACAATTGTTGTTTGTTCTCCCTTGGTTCACTTATTTGCCTGTCAGATGTACCTCTCTTCCAAGGGCAATCGGTCTCTAATTTTGCTGAAATTTTGCTAATCTCATTCTTGTTGTCACCCCATGGTGTCCTCCTCTGTCCTAAGCTTGATCAGTAGTTGTAGTAAGAAACTCTATTCAGAACGAATGTGGAATCCATGTTGCCGGAGTCACCAGCCTGCAAGAAATCTATAACCAGTCCTTGACAACTTGCACCATTTGGCAAGGTGTGATGATACAAAGACATTATTCTGTTTACCATAGCTGGATTTATGCTGTATGGATCACACTATGCTATTAAAACATCTTACAGTCAGTGAAAGCAATACTGGTGGCTCAGAGTAATTTGTTTAGTAATTTGAAATGTTAGTCAAATTGCTCTTTATGTTCAGAACCATCTTGTGTTGTGGTGCATTTAGCACTTTTAAACGTCAAACCATTATTTAATCATAATCTTATATGCTACATAGAAACATAAGTAATGTGAGGATAGAAAATAAAATAATAAACCAAATCATTTCATTGCTTCAGTCTATTCTAGCTTGCTTGCTTCCAAATAGCCCTTATGACTAATAATTTTTCTTGGAAGAGTTAGCTACTTATGTTCTGCTACCAACGAGGAAAATCTTACTGTGTTTTTGTTAATACTTTTCCCAAATGTCTCTGCGGCACCTGTCAGTAATGTGTAAAAACAGCTGAGGTCTCTTCTTCTTACATGGTCAATTTTATTATAAAGTGCGTGAATCATCTTTTTTTCTGCCCTTTGTGGACTGTTTCCTAAGGTGGATTTTTAACAGTCATGCCACCCGATACTCAGGTTTTTTTATTCATTGGATCTTTATGTCTGTCGTATTTTCATTCTACAAGTGATTTATGTGTTTCCTACAAGGTTATGAAGCTGTTTTTTTAACTGATTCAATTTCCAGAATTTAACATTTGTTTACAGAGCAATATATTCATCAAACCACTGTTTTTCTCTCAGCATAACAAAAGTTATAATTCAGTCCTTTGAGCCTCCCACTAAATTCACAGGGAACTATTCTTCTCAAATTTTCACAGGGTTTTTTGTGCTACTTTATTTTAAAGTGGACTTTTCCTAATAAGAGATTACTCAAATCTCAATTTTCAGTACAGGAATAGATGAAACACAACATTTACACCAAAAGAACTGAAGCATGACCTGAATGAGAAGAGGAAGAGTAAAACATCAGGCAGCAAAACTAGAATCTGGTAGCAAACAGGAGGATAGAGATGCTGTGGGAGGACACTTTGTCTATTAAAAACCTTCATCTTAACTCTTACAAAATATCTTACAGTAGGTTCTTACAGAATCTCAGGATGATCCTGTTTTACTTTCATTCATTATCACACTCCTTATACTTCTGCTAATGCTCTCTTCTGCTCTCCCTCTTTTTCTTGCACTTGTTTTTTTCTGTGCTAATCTTTTGTGTCTGAGATGGAATATCACACTTTCCTCCCCTCAAAACCATTGCTTGCCAAGATCTCACATCTTTCAAATTCCTTCCTAAAACCGAGTTTATCAGGGAATTTTCACTCCTTATCCAAGCCAGATTTCTTTCTTGTTCTGAATATTTTTTCCATATTTTCTCTTGTCTGTCTGAAGATATGGATACTTGGCAGTCAAGTATTATCAGAAATTTTCTTCCTTGAGACAGGATGAAAACTCCTTACATATTCACCTTTTTGACTGAAAGAGCCTGAGGGTCCCTCTATGCTGCTTTTGCCATTCAACAGCTTCCTCCCTGTTAAAAGGATCCAGTCTGTCAGGGGCAGGGAAGGGGGCAGGGATGGCCTCTGTGATGATAAGGCCATGGCTTTATGAACCATAACTTTCTAGGACTTAGTTTTCTATACTGTATAAAATTGCCCGAAACAGATAACTTTCCAAGATGAATTAAAAAGCATCTATTTGGTCATACTTTCATGAAAATTAAAGTTACATATTCAATAGTACTAAGGGGATAGATTAGTAGCTCAGTGGAAAAAGAAATAGTCCCATCCAAACCTGCGGGAATTTAGCTGTAGATTGAAGAGCTATATTAACTATATCCCTGCTTCAATTGAAACATAAAATATAAGTAATAACTGCTGCTGACTATAGCGGTAAGTTTTCAGGAGCTTGGTAAGGAAGTGCAGCAACTTTGCTTCTCTTGTTCATTTTTATTCTCTGTGGAATGCTGACTACAATTTCACTAAATCTGTAAGCAACATGTTCGTGGAGATCAAAAATTTTTCTTCTTATTTTTCATCCCAGGAAATTTTCACGATGCTCTTTTGGCATGTAACAGAAACAATAAGATAGTGATTAAAGCTAGAAAGAAAAACTTCCTAATAATTTCTGTAATATATGTGGAGTTTAAATCCTTATTTATCCCTGTCCACATTCAATGACAACAAAACACCATACCCATGTGCTGGTAAAATGCAAAGACATAGCACAAATATTTCACCATCAGATGAAGTCTTTAATATTATGAACACAAATACTCTTAATTGTGACATTTTTTGCACTCAAAAAGAGATTGTATTAGTACTAATAGACTTATTGTGCAGAGAAATCCACTCCTCACTGTTAGTAACTGGGTGGTTAAGGAACAAATGCAACCATGTTCTGAAATCGGTCTGTGTTGGATGATTTTGCAACGCACTGTGAACTGGGATGCTCTTTTAAGGTAAACCAGATTACACCATTTATTGAGTCCTTGTTTGCCTCCTTCAAACATGTCTCAAGTTCTTTAGGTAAACACACACATATTGAATTCCTTAAACTTACTAGATGCCAAAAGTTGTATCTCTTTACATTGGCTTCTCTTGGTAAAAACATCAGTGTACTATCAGATCAGCCCAAAGCTATACTTGGCTCTGATGAGAACCTTGGGTGTTTCACCTCGGTTGAACAACTGTCTTTGCCTTTTTTTGCTCTTCTCTCTCTCTCACATGCATAATATATACAAGGAAACATTTCTCTGAGTCAAGGCTTTTGAAAAAGTAAGAACTTATATTCTCTACTAGATGCTACTTTTTGATCACATTGAAACATTTAAATCAACAAAACAAGACCATTGCAAGTTATCTTTTACATGTGAATATGAGAAAGATTCTGTCTAACAAGACGTAAAATAGATTTGCAATATTGTGGAAACAGTATATTTTAGGCATTGTAATGTAGATTACGTATGCGTAAAGAACGACCAAGCAGATCCTTCTCCTGCACCCTCCTATTTATACTGGGTTCTCCCCTGCTTTCGGCTATATTTCAATCACTCTTTGCTTGTTCTTGCAGTTCCAAGCAGTAAAGCCCAGTAGAACCTAGACTTGCAGCCCTGTGCTGGCAAAAAACACTGTAAGGAGATGAAAACCGACCGCACAAATAATACACAGTCAGAGAGGAGTTGCTTCAGACTGGTCTTAGACTGTTTCTAATTGCTGAATGATTATTAGAAGTTGGATCATATAAGACACATACCCAGCTCTGTGCCTTCATCAGAAAGGCAACCAGCTTTGCTCCCCTGTGTGAACCAGAGAAGGTAAGTGAAGATGATCAGGAATGTAATATCAGAAGTACACTCCTGTTCCGAAAGAAGATGCAAATGTAGACTTACTGTCCTTTGAGACCTCTACAACTGACTCCAGCAAAAGCAGAATTTGGACAGTAGAGATTTAAGAAAACCTGTATCTGCTCCTCATACTGTTTTTCATCAGTTTTAAATTATTTAATCTTTCATTTTATCAATTTTTTCTCTAATACTATGTTCATTACTATTATTAAAGTCTTTCTGAGTGTTTGACCATTCTTTCTTCTCTCAAAGTTATTTCTTTGGGAGGTTTTTCCTTTTACCTTTATTTGGTATTTGTTTTGGTTTCTATGCTTCCTTCTTCATGCTTTCCTCTACTGAACAATCTCTGCTAGTTAGTGCCACTGTGTGTTTTGATCCACTTCTCTTTCTTTTGCTTCTTCTGTTATTTTGTTACTTCTTTCATGAAATGTAGCAGGATTGGGTTTGTTTGTTAAGTACGGCTAATGAAATTATTTGAGAAGGGAAATATATGGGATTTAGAATTGACTCCTTTCAAGAACAGACAATGTGGAAGTCTTTGCTACAGGTCTTATGTCCAGTTCTTAACTTCATGAAAAAAGGCATTCAGAGAAGAGTGATAAGGTGAAAGCTTGATTTGGGTTTTGTTCTAAAGATTTTTTTTTTAAAAAAGAAAAATTGACAAGCATCTCCAAGTGAACAAAACATCTTTCCTTTCAATACTGTGGAAATGCTCTATAGCCGTTTCTTAAAAACTTGTGGTTTTCTTTGTACTTACTAACAGACACAGCTTGTATGTAAAGATGTGCATAAGGGTAATCCTCTCCAGCAAGAGATGAATTGTGGCTCTGGAGTCAGTCCAGAGAAAATATGACCTTGTTAGTAGCAGACTGTGTAATTGTCATACTTGGTGTCTGTAGACCATTGACCCAGACCTAATCTGGTGGCTGCTGACAGTGAGTGACTGTTGGAGGGTGCTGATACCTGGCAGAAAACTGTGAAACATGGAAGATACATGCGTAGAGTGAGACGTCTTAGAGGTCATGATCAGCTTGACACACAAATGTATCTGCAGAGGGCCTTTACGAGAAAAAGAAACTGTATGGAAAAGGGAAGTTGAAGAAAAATATAAAGGGAAAAAATGGACTAGAGGAAGAAAGAGGAGGGAGGAAAGTATGTAAGTTATGTGCAGGCATACGAGTGCAGGAAAAATGGAGCAGGTATAAATCACAAAGCAGATTGCCTGCCCTCACCTCCCCTGCTCTTCTTTCCCTTCTGTATCTCTTGCTTGTTATTAGTTAAGACTATTTTTATATACTTATCACTACAAAGCCAAATGCAAGCTCTTTGAAAACTGTCCAGTGTTCTGTGTGTTCGTATTTTTCCGTTTATAATGCTGCCAAAGAATTAGGGACCTCAGTCTTCATATAGCAAATACAGTATACTCCTGATGACATAAACACACCATTGACACAGTATTGCCTCTTTAGAGATATAAAATATATGCCCAGGGCAAACCAGTGTAATGAAAGGAGAAATACTAGGTTTTGAAGGTGGATTATAATATTGTTTAATATTATCCAGATTATATTTGTGGAATATGATGAACAAATTCAGTGGTTAAGACATATATTTAGAACTCTACTATTTTTGAAAGACACAGAAACATTTATCTGCTAATCAGTAATAAGTGCTTTTGTTAAGGCTACAAAGAAAAGAAAGTACAAAGAGAGATTTCCATCTAACATTTAGAAGAGCGCATACATTCAAACTGTGCCTGTAGGATATATTGAAAAAGAAACTTTTTCGTAACATTTCAGAGACCTTTCACTGAAAATAAAAGATGGTTTCTTTTAAAAATTAATTTCAAAATTAGCTATGTACCAAATATTAAGTTTTCCATTTCTCAGTTAGTCACATTAAAATTTTCTACATTGTTCTTCATATTGTTGAAGTAAGCAAGTATCTTCTATACAATCAGAAATCAAAAAAGTTAATGAAAAATGAGTGATATAAAAGTTTGCAGTACTTAGCCTTTTCAGATTCATTAGAAATTATGCTAAATTATGCACCTCAAGAAGCATTATGAGTTCTTCTGTGGGATTTTGATTGTGACGGTCTTAACTTCTGTGTATTCATGAAGGCCATATTCTCCCCTAGATTAAAAAAAAAAAGCAATATTTACGCTAATGCTTTTTATATGAATTATGTCCTAAATAGGATTTTCAGTGCGGCTGTGCAATTGGTGAAATGTAAAACAAATATGCTGGACATATTTGGAAAACTTGTGCAGCTAGACTGCAGCTGAAAGTGAAAAACTATAGCAACAGCCTCCTGAGAAAAGCAGAAAAGAGAACAATTTCATTTCTGTGCAAAAGAGTGGCATTTAATCAATTTATTGCATTTCTAAACTGGGTTCTGTGCAGGAAGTCAAGCATGTGTTAGGCCTTCACAAGCGTGTTTGTTATTTACAATGACCTTCCTGTGATGTCAAGAGTTTTCTCCAGAGTCAAAGAATACATGCTTTGTCTTATGTAAACTGGAAACATAATTAATCCACTACAAAATCTCCCAGATGGTGAAAAGTTTAAATCTTACTGACTTACTGACTTACATTTATGTCTCACATGGTGAGATGGAGCTTGCATGTGCCTATATATTTAGCATCTGATGCAGTCAAACTATTTAAATGTAACTGTTTTCTAGAACAAGGATTTGCTACATTATGTTACCCAGTCCTCACTGCCATCTTGTTAGATATATACGGATGCAAAACAGAAACCTGTGCGCAGTTTTCATGTTATGGGGAAAATGTTTACTGATTTTCTTCATTTTTGAAGAGGCATTCTGCTAGTGTGTAACGTTGAGTAGTTTAATTCATAATGGCAACATCACTCCAAGTATTATACAGGCAATTTTATTCTGGGACTCAAGGAAGTCAAATGGCTTGACACACTCACTTCCTGATTATTTGAGTGCAGTTGTTTCACATATAGTTCTATCTCTTGTGAAACTGATTGCTGCATTTTTTTCTATGGCAGGCATCTTTCCTTGCTCTTTAACAGGATTGTGATTTTGAACTAAGCATTACGAAAATCTACATTTGCACATAAGCTTAACTCCTCCTAAATGCACTCTTGCAGAAAACATTAATTTTTGTGATAGTCTATTATTGTTTTCATGTTATTTCCAGCAAATAAATCCCCAAATATCTGCAAAGGGAAGATAATTCAAAATAAATGATCTCCCAATGTTTGGCACTAAGGAAATGAAGAACAGTCCTTGGTAGCAATGGCCTAAACTGTTGGTTTTTTTCATTTTGACATTTTCTAAAGCTCTCAGTATTCACATAACCTGCTTTCTTTGAAGTCATTGGGAGCTCTGCCATTAGGAGCAGACTGAGTCCAGTGATGAGCAAGCATGAGAAACTAACCTTTATGTCTTAAAAACAAAAATGAAACATGAGAACAAGAATCATAGAGTTATAGAATCACAGAATCATGGAATGGTTTGGGTTGGAAGGGACCTTAAAAATCATCCACTTCGAACCCCCTGCCATGGACAGGGACACCTCCCACCAGACCAGGTTGCTCGAGACCCCATCAGGCCTGGCCTTGGATTCTTACAGGGAAGGGGCATCCACAGCTTCCCTGAGAAACCTGTTCCAATGTCTCACCACTTTCATTGTGAAGAATTTCATCCTCATGTCTAGATCTTCCCCCGTCCAGTTTAAATCCATTCCCCCTCATCCTATCACTACATACCCTTGTAAAAAGTTCCTTCCCAGCTTTCTTGTGGGCCCCCTTCAGTTACTGGAAGGCATCTATAAGGTCTCCTTGGGGCCTTCTCTTCTCCAGGCTGAACAATCCCAACTCTCTCAGCCTGTCCTCATAGCAGAGGTGCTCCAGTCTTCTGATCATCTTTGTGGCCCTCCTCTGGACTCATTTCAATAGTTACATATTGTTTTTATGTTGGGGATTCCAGAACTAGACTTGATTCTCCAGGTGGGATCTCATGAGAGCGGAGTAGAGGGGGAGAATAAACTTGCTCAGTGTGCTGGTCATGCGTCTTTGGTGCAGCCCAGGATGGTTGGCCTTCTGGGCTGCATGCACACATTGCCATCTCTGAAGCATTTTAGCTTTATATATACATCTAATTTTTTCCATTATTCAGTAAAAGTACTGTACGTATGGCTTAAAAAATGGAAAAATTACATATTTTGATTTTTATTCCTGGCTTTAAAAATAATTTGATGTTCCCAGATATATGGCATTTTTAATAAAGGACTGCTTTTGATTTATGTTCCAAAAAACCCCAGAAGACTTAATTCTGTGTAATGTAATAAACATCAAACATTTCATGAGGTAACATATTACATGATTCTTTTGCTGATATTAAGATCAAGAAGAATACAGGTAAGACAGGGCATGATTCAAATTGAAACTGGACTAAAATTTAGAAGTTTGAATGAATTTGCTTGGCTTATAATTTCTGTGCATTCCTTCACTTCTAGTTGTGGAAAGGCCAGAAGGCCAAAGGTTACAGAGGAATACTTTTGTCATAATTTTTGACCAAGCTGGATTGTACTGTAAAAAAATTGTCACAAGACTTTTAAACTGAAAACTCTTATTTAAATCAAAGATTTTCATACGTCTTGTGTTTTCAAAAACCTAGCATTTAAAGGACATTCCACAAAATACACACATATATATCTTCATGCAAATGGCACTTTCTATACAGATGCAAAACCTATAAACAATAAAGCCAAGACCAGTTTTGCAGATCAGTAGGCAGCAAGCTACTAAATGCAGTCATTTTGAAAAAAACACACCTCTGAGTAATTTTCTTATTTGTTTTATAGAGGAATTCTTTGCTTGACTGTGTCCCTGATAATTTGAAGCCTGTAAACACTGTATAGACCCATATTACAAAATCTCAAACCAAGCATCCAAGTTATAAATGTTTAATGTTGGGTTTTGGAATTTTGTTTTGCTGTTCCTCTGAATCTACATTTAAAAAATATTTACTTACAGTTCTCGCCCATTTCCTGACATCTTAAATCCACCAAAGGGACACTGGGCAGACATTGCACCGTAACAATTAACCCTGGAAGAACAGGATATTTACTTTTAACAGTTTGAAACAACGTTTTCATTTCAGAAAAATCAGTGTTTTTCTATTGACTGTAAAAAAATATGGTGATATTTACAAACTAAAACTGAGTAATATATTCGCAAAAATATGTGTAGTTCAACATTCAGAGAAACAAAGCATTACCAGAAACTACACTTATGAACAGTTGTAAGAGTCATCAAGGTTTTTCAAGCAGAGTGGTAGTAATATCTGTCTCTGATAGTTATGATAAAAATCACTCCTAACTAATGCATATGCTCTCAAACAAAAAACTAGTCACATTTGTCTTCTGCAGGTATACCTCCAACTTGCACTTTCAGAATAGCTTCAGAATATATTTAGAACATTTTGTTTAGTTCTACTCAGTGTAAAACCGTATACTGTATTGTGAGAACAAAAATACAGCAATGATTAAGAAAGGTATTTTACAGGGAAATTCATAGTACAAAAAGTTTTGGCAGAAAGTGCATCCTGCTCCCTGGCAAAGAAGTTATTTTTCTCTTGCTATATTGTCACATCAGATATTCCTTATTTCAATATCCTATAGTAGTCTATAATTTCTAGTTGCTAGTCTACTCGTTTCAACAAAAGACATTCTCCTCATAGTTAAGGATTCCTAGACAGATAAGCGATAACGTAAAAGAAAAAATCTGACTCCACTTTCATTTTAGAATTTCTTCCATTTTAAGAGTACCAACTCCTAGATCAAAACTGTTAATTTATGTTTTGAAAACACGTGTTTTTTGGTCACAGGGCCTGGGCAGGAATTTGTGCTGGTTTCAGATTCTTTTGGATAAAATATAAATTGATCACATGGCATTCAAGTAAAATTAGTTTTCTCTTTCCAATGCATTGGGATAACTGTAGGGAAATACACGTCTCTATCAATGATAGCTATTAGACTCAGTCTGCTATTCCTCTGAGCTTCCACTCTTGCATCTTTCAGCCTTTGCCTTTCCAGTTGCATATAGGTTACCTCTTTCTTTTCCGTCTCTGGAAATAGTTGTCCTAGTACTTGTAGCTGTTCTACCTCTCTTATGTTTCCTCTTTTTTCAATCACATTTTATCAATCTTTTCTGTAACAGATGGATATTCTGCCCAGGTTAATGGCCACAGAACTTCAGATAATTAATTTCTTTACACTGTACAGAAAATGATCCCCACAAATTAAGTATACATTGGGCTATCTCCACATCCTGAACAGAAAGGAAAGAGGCAGTATTTCTATGTTTCCATTTGTCTTCTTTCCTTTTTAGTAAGTCAATTGTATTTTTTTCTTCATAATTGTTTGATAATTGTGTGAAGACTTACAAGAAGTATTTATTTAACAGCATGTTATGTAAAAGTGAGAGGAAGATAGACAAAGTAAAAAGACACTAACCTATCTCTCTACTGATGACAAGGATTTGAAATATAAAATTATACCATCCAAGAAGTGTTAAAGAAGTGTTAAAACGTCCTACAATTACTGCCATTGCCATCTGCAGTTCTGAAGGAAGAATTTAAAAAGCCATTACTTACCACACGGTTCCAGCCTGAAGCGCAGCTGCAAATGTCAGTGCTTTATCAATGTCCTTGGTAAAAACTGCTGCTGCTAGGCCATAGGTAGTATTATTTGCCCTCTTGATAACTTCATCTATAGTTTTAAACTTCATGATTTGTTGAACAGGTCCAAATATCTGTTTCAGACACATGTAAATATATGAAGGGGATTAGCATAGCTTACTATTGTAAGTAATTTATATTTTAAAATATATTTCTGTGAGATGTCCTTATTCTTGAATACATGCAGAAAAGGATTATAAATTCACATAAAGAGAAGGTTCTTGTAGTATGGAGAAATAAAGATAGGCTATTGTAAAATGTTTAATAAAACAATGAATAAATTAAGAAAACACCTGATAAATGAAAACCAAAAAAAAAAAAGATCCAAAGACACCCATCACAAGGTGGTTAGCATGGAGTCACAGTGTGTTGCATATCTATCATGGTTATCAATGAACTATCTTGTTTCCAGTTTTAGTGTTGAGAAAGACACTCAACTTTTCTTTCGCCTTAGCTTTCTAAAATTTCTGTTAGACTTTCTCGGATAGCTGCACACCTGGACGTGTATGCCAAGTGAAACAGTTAATTCTGCCTTTCTTATAGGTAGTATGTGGGGTAAGCATGTCTTTCCCACAACTGATACTCTGTGTTCTCAGCCAGAGGTTCCCATGCCCACCACACGGGGGAGCATTACTATACCTAGTTACTTCCATTGTGGTAGATCATGAGCTTTCCACTTGGTTTTCCTGGAAAAGTGTTTAGTGATCGTTTCTATCTAGAGTTGCAAGGATTGATTTACATAGATGAGAAAACTGAATGTTGCTCAGTTTTCAAGCTGTGAGCTTCAGGACCTGGATATTCTTTAAATTGCCATGGCTTTCTGGGGTTTCCATATTCAATACACTCAAAATATTTTGAGAGAAGAAGTTCTTGTACTGCTGACCAAAACTAATACATCTGTGAAGAAACATATATCTGTGAAGTTTCCTATCTTTCTCCCATACTGGCATAAATAATCTGAATTGTTTCTTACACTGTTTTTCCTGTTTCACAGCTCTCTTTGCTTCGCAATTAACTCTAGGTGCTCTGGTATTCATTTTAACTCAGCCTGTTGGCTCTTGCTGAGTGTACTAGATGTGTTCAGTAGACTGCATCAGCCATATGGCTGTCTATATAAAGCAACTAGGATGGAACTTTGTAGTATGAAGAAGAATAACGAGTACCAATGCAGCACAATTTTAGCAGTTATTAATCAAGATGAATATAAAAGAGCTGCAGAGAAAAGGTCGTGACTGGACTTTGAAGCTATGTTTAGAGAGCTGTTTTTCTCAATGGCGTAACAGCTCTGCTCTCTTAACTCTTTCCCATTTCTTGCAGATGATCACTGCTGGCACTGCCACCTTAGTTGTGTCAGTTCCTTCAATGCTGTGTATACACATCTGCAAACTGTTCTAAGTTAAATAACCCTGAAAAGGCAAACCTCTGCTTTGCTTTAATTGCCACCAACAAAGTGTCTGTGGAAGGAGTATCTAAGTGTTTTGTTGCCAAACAGCTGATTTATGCACGCTGTGAGCAACCCCCAACTTAATTGTCCCTTAGGCTGTGCAAATATTTCTTGAGCTATGCCTTCAATTTTTGCTTCTCCGTTACAGGTTACTGTTAGTTTGATATATGATACATGGGCAATATGTTGTGATGTAAACAGTCCAAACCTCAGGATTTCTAATCTACTGCCAGCTTAAGCTATAGCCTTTATTGGCAGCCTCATTCTCCTCTCTCTTACCTCCACTGAGCTGGTGAAATGGGCATCAGAAACAAAGAAAACCATTTTAAACAGCACCAGGATGGAACAACAGATTTACTGAGAGTGCTTTTATGTAGCCACTTGACCTTCTAAATGGATGTTTTGTACAGATATGTAAACACAATCTCCAGTGAGAGTATAGACTGCCAAGAATTTATTTACCTCTTCTTTGGCAATGCGCATGTCATCTGTAACATTAGAAAAAACTGTGGGCTGGATGAAGTAACCTTTATCTCCCCATGGACCTCCTCCACATTCCAGTTTGGCTCCTTCTTTTTTCCCACTCTCAATTAGCTCCAGAATTTTTTGAAACTGTTCCTTATCAATCTAAATGAAAAGATATAGCAGGATTGAAAACAGCACACAGTGATAACAATTGTTCTTTTAACTCATTGACCAAAGCTTAACAATATTCCAGTTTTGTTCAATTGCATGTCTTGAAATGGAATAGCTGGAGAGCCCTGAAAATATCCTTGTCACTAACCTCTGAAAACTTTGCAGGTTTTTCTCAAAGGCACTGGTAATTAGAAATTTTCACATAGGAAAATGAGTTGTAGAGGGACTGATATTTAGTAAAAAAAGAAAAATCTTCTGTAAAATGAATGTGTCTTATACTTCTCCTTGTACTCTTACCATCTGCAAATGTTTCATCAAAACACAATTTCCTGAGCTTCATTCTACAAAAAACAACACAGGGCTGGATTGATCCAGTAAGACTCTTCTGTACTTTGCTAAGTCTGGTAGACTGGCTATAATATTTTCCTAAACTATTGAAGGAAGTTAAAAAGCAAGAATAAAATGTGATGTTCAATGTTGTTTTCAGTTTACTCTGGTTTATTAGTGGAATAAAGACACATTTGTGGTTTGAGGATCATAAATGGCAGATTGTTTTTGGTATGAAGCCTGTCTCTGCCCCTCTACTCACCAACTCTACCAACAATTTCAACATATGACAAGCATATTGCAGCTTGGCCCTATATTATAACAAAGTATATGGTCTTTATCTGGAAAAGGAATTTACAGTGGCAGTACAATAGAGCCTTTCATTTCTCTAATGCCTTCCAGTTTTCAGTGACAAAGTGGTTAAAAGGAAGTAGTGTAAACAGGGACTAGAAACAGATTACACATAATTTCCTATCCCATCTCCAAATCAACCAATCGTTACTTTATATCCGAAGGAAAATATGCCTGAGATAACATTTTTGCAAAGAAAAACTCAATGGCAAAACTTGTTTGGCAGAGGTGTCTAACGCAATTTCTTTCTTTCTCTTTTGTTCCATTTTTGTGATTCTTTCCTTCACTCTTTCGGAGTCCAACCTTTCAAGCACTGGATCATGAAGATACACAGATTACTTACAGCGGTACTCTTGCAGAAGAGTTTCTTTTCTGGGATCCTATTCATCAGTCAGCAGAGTAGGTGTTTAAATTTTTCTCCTACTCGTGCAATAAAAAGGTCGCATTTCAGCTTAAGCAACAATTATTGCCATGGTTGTAGAACACAACAATATTTTCAAAGAATCTGAGAATCCTGGATGTGTATTAGATTAAACAGCTTTTCAGCTAAAGCTGTGATAAAAGCTTATATTTATAAGGATAGGAATTTATAAGAATATTTATATGGAGGTGATTTTTATGTTGCTGAGCCCCCTCTTGTCATTTTAGTTTCAAGCAGTTGCCTTACTGCATACTGAAGACACAAAACTTCTGCTATTCTGATGGTCAAATTTCTCTTATGCAAAAACATCTTGAAGAGAAGACAAGGTTTAGATGATACAGCTCATGTAGCTGTCAGTTCCTTTGTTATTATTATCATAACTACTGTTCTTAATAATGTGTGAATTAGAACATATATGATCTTTTGCATTTCAGTAGGGCCTTTGGCTCTTCATTGATGCCCACTCTGCAAAATGTCATGTAGAATTGCTAACTGAAGCTGCCCTAGAAGGCTTATGAAGTAGAGGACAAACACAGCTTTCAAGGAGTCTCTATGACAAAACAGCGCAGTGAATATGCTTGATGCAGGGTATCTTTTCTTTTTTTCTCTAAATAATTATTCAAAGGACAAGGAATTAGAAAACAGAGAGAGATACGTAGCATAATTACCATAAAAGAAGTGCACCTGAACTGCATGGTTACAATTTTCTGTTAAATGGCATCATACCAGTTTTAAAAGCAGACACTTTGCTAACCTGTGAAAAAGTTAAGATTTCTGCTAAAGCTTGCTAAGAAGAAAAAGAAGTCAAGAAAGGCACATTATGAGACTGGAGGAGAAAAGAGTCTCCACACTCTTTCAAATGTTTTCAGTATTGCCTTTTTTTCCCACCACGTATAGTCTTAGTAATTTTGTTTGTTTAGTTTTTTTTAGTAGAAGTTTACTATAATTTCTCGTGTAAATTTTTAGGATGAGTTTCAAACTCAGTAAAACTACAATAATATGAGAGTGGATTCCTTTTAATTTTGTATTAGCTGTACACTAGACACATGGAATTTGCTTGTTTCAGTCTTCCTGTACTCTGACACTTAAATCAATTTAGCTGACTATATTAGCAAGTCATATTGCAGGATATCAAAATAGCATCCTTACTCTTTCAAAATTCTCCTAAGCTTGTACGGCTTAAGATGCAGTTTTCTAATTTACTTGGTGTCTTTGACTACATAAAATGACAGTGATGAACAATGGAGAACAAGTTACATTATTGAAACCATAGGAGTTGCTTTGCCTTCAGATTTTACTTTGTCTCTAACACAGTTCCTTTGTTCTGTGATAATCAAATATGTATTTAACAGGTCTGTCAAGAAAGTATATATCCTGTATTGTAAGCTGATATGGGAATAAGACCCTAGAGAAAAAAATATTAACAATGTTCTGATATGATCCTTTAAATCCACATCATTGTGACAGCAACATTTTCTAACATATCAGCAAGTTTGCAGATGATACCAAGCTGGGAGGAAGGGTTGATCTGTTACAGAGTAGGATGGCCTTACAGAGGGACCTGGACAGACTGGAGAGATGGGCCAATTCTAATGGGATGATGTTTAATAAATCCAAATGTCGGGTACTTCATTTTGGACACAACAATCCCATGCAGAGCTATAGACTGGGGACAGAGTGGCTGGAGAGTAGTCAGGCAGAAAGGGACCTGAGAGTGCTGGTTGACAGGAAGCTCAACATGAGCCAGCAGTGTTCCCAGGTGGCCAAGAAGGCCAATGGCATTCTGGCCTGCATCAGGAATAATGTAGCGAGCAGAACCAGAGAAGTTATCGTCCCCCTGTACTCGGCACTGGTCAGGCCTCATCTTGAATACTGTGTAAAGTTCTGGGTCCCCCAGTTTGGGGAAGGTGTCAGGATGCTCAAGTGTGTCCAGAGGAGGGCAACGAAGATAGAGAAGGGGCTGGAGCACAAGCCCTATGAGGGGTGACTGAGGGAGTTGGGGCTGTTTAGTCTGAAGAAGAGGAGGCTCAGGGGAGATCTCATTGCTCTCTACAACTACCTAAAAGGAGGTTGTAGACAGGCAGGGGTTGGTCTCTTCTCTCAGGTGAGCAGTGACAGAACTAGAGGGCATGGACTCAAGCTTCGTCAGGGAAAATTTAGGCTTGATGTGAGGAAGAAGTTCTTCACTGAAAGGGTGATTTGGCGATTGGAATGTGCTGCCAAGGGAGGTGGTGGAGTCGCCAACCCTGGAGGTGTTTAAGGGGAGACTGGATGAGGCACTGAGTGCCATGGTTTAGATGATGGTGTTAGTGTTGGTGTTAGTGTTGGGATATAGGTTGGACTCGATGATCTCGGAGGTCCTTTCCAACCTTATGATACTGTGATACTATGATACTGTAATGTTGCATTTTAGCATTCATGTAATGGGGAAGCTGCTGGCATAATCTTCTAACACAGGCAGGAAAAATTACAAAATGATGCACTTTAATTGGAAAATATTCTAAAACTGAGAACAGCATAATGAAACACTAACAACTTGAAAAAGCAAAAAAGACACTAGTAAATTCTATTTCCACAAGCTACTCACTTACAATGTCACTCTTTGAATAAAATGTTAGCAATCTCTGGTATAATTGATTGCAATTACACTTTTACAACTGTTGCACTGAAGGTTTCTCGAAGTGTTTCAGTTCTATATAGGTGTTCTAATTCCATAATAAAATGAACTAGAAAAGAGAAAGACATCTCAATCTTAGGCCTGTGGTAACAGCCCTCCAATTTATTCCACCTAGTACTCCAGACTAACCACTAGACAACTGCACTTAGCTTTGACACTAATGCAACAATAGGTTTAGAAGTATATTAACTTCTGATATTGTGTCACAGTTCTTTTGGAAACACATGACTTTACTTACTTGAGGGCCTTGCTGTACATCAGGCAACAAAGGATTTCCAAGAGTATACTTTTTTGCTCGTTCAATGCTCCGGCGAACAAACTCATCATAAATAGGCTCTTCCACAAAAATCCTGGATCCTGCTATACAACACTGTCCCTGGTGGTAGAACAGACCAATATGTGCAAATTCCACAGCGGTGTCCACTGCAAAGAAATACAGAGTTCACCAGGTCATAAACTTGAATGGTCGTGTCATAACTTTTTTACAAACCTTGGTCACTCCATCTCAGTTGTCTTTTTATTTTTATGGTTCTTTAAAATACAGATATTCATCCATACAGATGTTCAAAGCTAGTCTTATCAAGAATAGCATGGTATACCTAGACAAACACATGTTCAGCTGTTCTGTGTGAAATGTAGGTTAAATATTATTTTCCCTATGAGTTGTACCAAGAAGAGTATTCATTTGGAAAGTTGATAAACCTGTATAAGATTCATCTAGATGTTTTTGATTCTGCATTCATGTTTCGTTAGGATGATCCTTAATTACAGTAAGGGTGGACAGGTTGTCAAAGATTCATATCCATTTAGGAGCCACCAACTTTCGGTGACAATTTAACTTAAAACTATGTTGTGACCAGAAAACGTTAACAATTCCTTCTTCATTAAACACATACAAGTAGGTTGCTGACAAAGGAAAGAAAAATAACAGCAGACTTGCAAAATAATAGGGTTATATAATAAAAATGGTACTAACAGTCTGCATCTGCAAATATAATGTTAGGACTTTTTCCTCCAAGTTCCAATGTAACTCTCTTCAGATTGCTCTTCCCTGCTGCTTCTTTAATCAGTTTTCCAACCTAAAAGGTAAGGAGAATACAACTTTATTTCAAAAGTTTATTTATGATGACCTCGATACTACTTCTCTGAGTTCCTCAAAAGTAGAAATGTAGAATAAATTAAAAAAAAGTAACTGTAAGTAAGAGTCAGGTGACTTGCAGTCTGCATACCAAAAATTCTTTCTAGAGGTTTCCCTGTGGATATACTCATGCTAACTGCCAAAGATGTCTCATGCTTTCCTTGGTTACCACTATTCTATTTGCTTGTATCTGTAATCTAAAGTTACGAATTCCTGCTCTGCCAGTTACTCCCATTAGTAACTGGAAGAGTATTCTCCTCTCTCATAGGGAATGGTGAGTAAAGGAGTGGGAAGAACCAGGAATTGAATACCTGGCTCCGAATGCAGTGTGAAGAACAAAACTTTGGGTTCTTCAACAATGGGTTGGCCTACACACCAGGTCTACTGGCGAATGATGGGTCCCATAAGGGCATAAGGACACTCTTCAAGAAGTTGGTTGGACTAATCAAGAGGGCTTTAAACTAGTTTGGACGGGGGAGGAGGACATGACTGGGCTCAATAGAGTAAATCATGGGAATGGCACCTCAGGCTCTGAGAGACAGTGTACTGGTGAGAGCCCCTGGTCTGCCACCTCAGTGGAAGTGAAGAATAGCACTCCAGGTGGCAGCCAGAATCCAAGGTTATTGGTGGGTTACAAACTACCACTATAGACAATTAGGACTTGAGCCTATTCCACTTAGGAAAGGGGTAGAAACAACAGCCCAGCTAAATTGCATTTACACTAATGCACACAGCATAGGCAACAAACAAGGGGAGCTGGAAGCCATTGCAAGGCTAGTAAACTGTGATATAATTGCCATCACAGAAACTTGGTGGGATGATTCGCACAACTTGAGTGCTGCCATGGGTGGCTACAAACTCTCCAGGCGGGACAGGCTAGGAAAGAGAGGCGGTGGCATTGCCCTCTGTGTTAGAGATGGTTTCAACTATGTTGAACTATAATATGCTAACGATCGTATTGAGTGCTTACAGGTTAAAATCAGTGGAACCCACAGTAAGTCAGACATAGTGGTGGGAGTCTGTTATCAGCTGCCCAGCCAGGACGAGGAAACTGATGAGCTCTTCTACAAGCAACTGGGAGAAGTCTCGTGATCACTAGCCCTTGTTCTTCTGGGAGATTTCAACCTTCCAAGAGTCTGCTGGAAGTATAACACAGCAGAAAGGAAACAGTCTAGGAGGTTCATCGAGTGAGTGGAAGACAACTTCCTAACACTACTGGTGAGTGAATCGACTAGAAAAAGTTCCCCATTGGCTCTTCTGTTTGTGAACAGAGCGGGCCTTGTGGGGGAAGTGACTATTGGAGAACTCCTGGGGTTCAGTGATCATGAGATGACAGAATTCTCAGTTCTTGAAGGAGTAAGGAGAGGGGTCAGCAAAACTGCCACCTTGGACTTCTGGAGGGCAGACTTCAGATTGTTTAGAAGGCTGCTTGATAAAGTCCAGTGGAAGATGGTTCTAAATGACAAAGGAGCCCAAGAGGGCTGGATGCTTCTCAAGAGGGAATTTCTGGTGGTGCAAGAACTGGCCATCCCCATGTGCCTTAAAATGAGTTGACAGGAAGAAGGTCAATTTGGCTTAACAGAGAGCTCTGTGTTGGTCCCAGGAAAAAAGAGGAAAATAGATGAACTTTGGAAGAGGGGGCAGGCATCTCAGGAGGACTACAAGGAGCAGGTGAGATAATGTAGACAAAAAATTAGACAGGCTAAAGCCTAACTAGAACTTCAATTAGCCAGTTCAGCAAAAGATAATAAAAAACTTCTTAAAATGCCTAAATAACAACAGGAAGGATGAAGGAGAACCTCCCTCCTTTGCTGGATGCAAGGGGAATGGTAGTAACAAAGGATGAGGACAAGGAAGAGGTACTTAATGCCTTCTTTGCCTCGGACTTTAATAGCAAGGTAAGATGTTCTCTGGGCTCTAAGCCTCCTGAGCCAGAAGACTATGAAGGTGAACTTTCAGTGTTCCAAGAAGACTTGGTTAGAGACCTGCTTGGTCAAATAGACATACACAAGTCTATGGGGCTGGATGGAATACACCCAAAGATATTAAGGGAGCTGGCAGATGTCCTTGCCAAACCCTTTCCCTCATCTATCAGCAGTCCTGCCTGACTGGGGAAGTACCACTTGACTGGAGACTGGCGAATATTACACCCATTACAAGAAGGGTTGGAGGGAGGATCCGGGGATCTATAGGCCTGTCAGTCTGACCTCAGTACTGGGGAAGGTCATGAAGCAGATCATATTGAGTGTTGTCACACAGCACGCACAGGACAATCGGGTGATCAGACCCAGTCAACATGGGTTTATGAAAGGCAAGTCCTGCCAGACTAACCTGATCTCCTTCTATGACAAGGTTTCCCAGTTAATAGATGAGGGGAAAGCTGTGGATGTGGTGTACTTGGACTTTTGTAAAGCCCTTGACACCATTTCTCACAGTATTCTGCTTGAGAAACTGGCTGCCATTGGCCTGGACAGACACACTCTGTGCTGGGTAAAAAATTGGCTGGATGGCCAAGCCTGAAGAGTGGTGGTAAATGGAGTTAAATCCAATTGGAGGTTGGTCACGAGTGGTGTTTCCCAGGTTTCAGTGCTGGGTCCAGTCCTGTTCAGTATCTTTATCAATGATCTGGATGAAGGGATCGGTGCATCCTTGGCAAGTCTGCAGATGACACCAAGATGGGTGGCAGTATTGATCTGCTTGAAGGAAGGGAGGCTCTGCAAAGAGATCTGGACAGGCTGGATTGATGGGCTGAGACCAACGGGATGAGGTTTAACAAGACCAAATGCCGAGTCCTGCACTTGGGGCACAACAACCCCATGAAGCGTTACAGGCTTGGGGAAGAATGGCTGGAGAGTTGCCTGGCAGAGAAAGACCTGGGGGTGTTGGTTGACAAACAGCTGAATATGAGCCAGCAGTGTGTCCAGGTGGCCAAGAAGGCCAATGGCATCTTGGCCTGTATCAGAAACAGCCTGGCCAGCAGGACAAGGGAAGTGATTGTGCCCCTGTACTCCGCACTGGTGAGACCGCACCTGAAGTATTGTGTTCAGTTCTGGGACCCTCAGTGTAGGAAGGGCACTGAGATGTTGGAGCGCGTCCAGAGAAGGGTGATGAGGCTGGTGAGGGGGTTGAAGAACAAGTCCTACGAGGAGCGGCTAGGGAAACTGGTGTTGTTTAGCTTGGAGAAGAGGAGGCTGAGGGGAGACCTCGTCACTATCTATGGCTGCCTGAAAGGAGACTGTAGCAGAGCGAGTGTTGATCTCCTCACAAATGACAAGTGATAGGGCAAGGGGAAATGGCCATAAGTTGCGCCAGGGGAGGTTCAGACTAGGTATTAGGAAGAATTTCTTTGCAGAAAGGGTAGTTTGGCACTGGAACAGGCTGTCCAGGAAGGTGGTTGAGGAGGTGTTTAAAATCTGGGTAGATGAATTTTTGAATGGTTTAGCAGAAGATGGGTACAGTTGGACTTGATGATCTCAAAGATCTTTTCCAACCAGAAAATTCCATGATTAGACTGAAATTCCTCTTTTTTTTTTTTTTTACTTGGGAAAGCACTGTGATGCAGAAAACATATGAGAGAAAAAGATATCACACTGTCTGCATGAACATCTCTTCCTTATTCCAGTTTCACCCTTAGAAGAATGAAGAAGAGGCAATGGATACTGCCAGGCAGAACCCATATCTTTCTTCCTTCCATTGATGGTATAATTAAAGGAACAACCTAACATAAATTGCTCTGGAAAGATCACAGTATCACAGTATCACAGTATCACAGTATCACAAGACCTCTGAGATCACCTAGTCCAACATATGACCCAACATCAACACCTCCTCATCATTTAAACCATGGCAAAGTTTAAAGGGAAAACATGCTTGTAGCCTTTGTGGTTTTGGTCTGTAACTGTTTATGTGTAACAGCCATCAGATAGCTTTCTACCTCTACCAACTTTCCTGCTTTTATTTCTTGCTGCTAAATTACATGGTCACAAAAAGGGAACTCTCGCCGAAGTCTATGAATACACACTCTGATACACCTGCTTATGGGACACTGGGAACAGTAGTTGCTACTGTCCATCAGGAACATGTATGGCGTATTCTTCAGATATGGGGTTTTGGGATTTTTTTCTTTTCCCATTACTTTAGAAGAAAAGATTTGTAAGAGTAAACATAGCTCTGCACTCAATGACTACTGATCTTTGATGTGAGGCAATGATATTTTTCTTCAGAGTGTACATCCAAGAAGTTGAGACCAACTGGCAGGTCTTCCATGTAGCACACATACAAACAGATAATACAGTGTATTACACTGTGTTAAGTATGTAACTATATCTTTGGATCATGCCACTAACAGTTCTTCAGAGTGAATGTTAGGGGAGATTTACAATGACCTTCCTTTCGATTATTAAACGGAAACATTTCAAACTCACTTCTAAGACCACTCAGATGATAATTAGTATCATTCAAATACCAAAAAGCCATCACTTCACCTAAGTATGCACAGAGCCAGAAATGAGATTTCTGAATACTTTCCTACCATCCTATTATTATTAAATTTAAAGAGAATGGAGCATGGCCTGCTTCATTTTTCAAGTTTTTGAGAATAATTGTTCTGAAATAAAGATGCAAACCAAAAATTATGAAAATGTTTTCTTTTTAAAGGACAAGACAAAAGGGACATGGTATACTAGAACTTATCGTATCTCATAGAGTGCCTTTGTTTGAAAGGTTTTCCTGCAACGCAAGCATTGTATAAATGTTTTTAAAGTTAATAATAAACAACAACTCATTAAACAGTCTTTGTTTAATAAAATAGCAGCCAAAACAAAGAAAAAAGTTTAAAAAGTTGCACAGAACATTAGTTAGATATTGAATTATTACTGGGAATAAGGGAAGCACAGTTCCTTGCATTCATTACAGTACCTCTGTAGAGCCTGTGAAAGCTACTTTATCTACATCCATGTGGTGAGAAATTGCTGCTCCAGCAGTCGGTCCAAAGCCTGGCACAATGTTCACAACTCCAGGTGGAAAACCTGCCTGAATTGGAAGAAAGAACCCTGTAAATTTGGGGAAGGATAATGACTAGAAGAGCACATCTCATGTAGTCTTACCTCCTTTTTTTTTCATTTCCCCAGCCACCTTTTCTTAGTCATGCAGTTAATCTCAGCCCTAGAGACCCAAATGTGTTCTTTCTCACATGATTTATGCCTCCTTTCCCTCACCTGTCCTACACTATTAAATTGTTTCTTTTGTGTAAAATAGAACCTTTAATTTGGTACTTTTTCAGTACCATTACCATTGAATAAATTTATTTTTTCTTTTCGTGCCCAGTCAGATCTGTAAAGAAAAAGATTACTTGATTTCATGTCTGTGTCATTAGAGCTAGTTGAATCATCCCATACGCTTGCTGACTTCCACTCATTACCAGTCCCACTAGATGGAATTTAACGAAGGATCTGATGACTTACACTGAAATTCTATTAATAAAAATTATTGAAATAATTCTTAAAACTCAATGTTTTTGCTTCTTCCTCTGCATAGGTATTGAAAATAGACAGTGGGCAACACTAGAGTTTACAGCACAAAAGAGGCAGATCAGCTACCATGCATGAAGAAGTTGGCTACCTGAGATATGCTCAGGCTGAGTATCTTGGAAATTTTCTGTTTAGAGAGGCTTTTCCTGACAGCCAAATTAAGCCTATTGTTTCCCACCAATTCTATATTAGTTATACTCCATTCATAGGCTAAATAAGTTATTTTCTTTCAAAAGCTTGTCAGGCCAAGTTCCATGGATATGTGTGTCTGGGTTTCCTGTCAGCTTATGAAACAGCAGTGGGATCTCAATGGCTCTTACAAAGCAGAGCAACCATAGAAATAAAAGACTAGAAAGAATCAACTCCTGTATCATTGCTTAAATGAGTCTCTTTTTAGCTTTAAATAGGACTTTGGAATTACATGCAAAGATTCCATTTTCATTTGGAAAATGGTGAATTTCAGCTGGTGATTTATGGTTCCTAACACACTTGTCCTGCATCATGGACACTCAGACAATTACTTTTGTTTGAATAATTCAGTTCGTTACAGGTTCATGCTTATTTATATTCAATCAATGCTCCATTATTCTCTTTTAATATGCCAGATTAATATTTACCCTGGAATAGATGAGATAATGAGGTTCCTTCTATTTACTTAGCATTCTGTTTCACACTTTTTTTTCCAGAGATTAATAAGAATATTTTCTACGGGACTACTCATACTGTCTTACCTTAGGCAGCTAATTTCCATGTCTCTATTAGAAGTTACTCTCTCATATTAGCAAAGGAATCTTGTGAGGACTTTTAAGAAGAGTAGGGAGGTTTACAAAAGTAACTATGTATTTTTTTTTAATGTGGATATTGGAGAAGCAGAAAGTCAAATTAGACCTTCAGAGAGTTTCACAAAAAGTCTAAAGCAGCTTCTGAAATGATCACTTACGTTTTTGATCACCTTCTGGGATCCAAATTTATTTGGGTAATCTTAATGTAAAACTAGAGCAGCTAGAATTGGATGAATAAATCTTGAAGGACTTGATAAGTATTTCTCTTTCCTCAAATCTCCACTGTATCTACCAGATACTACAACAAAGACAATTAATAATTACGTACTTAAGCTCCTCATCCTGTTGTACACCGTATAAAGTGGTAAATTGTGAGTCATCTTGCCTTTTACTAAAAATTGCCTGGAGTTATACTAGTCATTACCACTCTGTAACTGTTGCAATTGAACGTACAAAATGGACCACTGATTCAATTCCCCCTTATGAGGTCTGCTTTCAGGAAATCAGAGTATCAGAACAGGTATTTCATTAGACTTGAAGCAGAACTGAGTTACTTTCCCTGTAAAGTTGTTTTTTTTTCATAGAAACATATTTTCTTATATTCTAGTTAAAAATTAATAGAGAAGGTATCTCTGATATTATTTTTAAAGCAATTCCTCTTGTACAATATTATCTAATAACTTTTACTGTGTGATGCAATAACAGTTAGACATGGCTCCTTCCTGATAATCATTTAGTTTCTGTGAAATATTAACACATAATCAGTCGGTATGCTCTGCTGAATCATTGTTTTGAAGCAGAAGAATAAAATGTGCCAATTCACTTCCATTAAACTCTACAAGGTTACTGTGTTTGCTGATTACTGACATCTGTGCCAACTCTTCAAACATGTAAGATTACTTTTGTTGATTTTATTGGGAAGCAAGATAGTAAACTATTTAACTGTTCTTCTGTAGGTGTTTGCTTGTCAAAGTAACTTTGGAGACACTGAAGAAACTACCAAACTCATATTCGAGAGCAAAAAACGTATTCTTCCAGCTTCTGTTTGAAGAGAGTTCATAAGTTTGGCAGCAGTCACTAGTTCAATTTGACAGCTACCTGTTAAAAATACAGGTGGATAAAAAGTTTGTTCAATTAAAAGTTGATAATAATTACCTGGAAAAAAAGTTCTTTTCTGTGATAGCTACGCTAATGAAGTCACTGCCACCCTCCTCTAAGTACTCTGCTGTTGACTACTGTTTTGCTTTTGATTTTTGAAGAGGTATTGTGCTTTTGTAACACAAATATGTTTGCGAAGGAATGGAGTTTACTAAATTGCTTTTGTGGGTTTTTTAGTGCGTGTGGACTAAGCTGAAATGTGCATGCTTTTGGCCTGGATTTGCTTCACTGGTTTACTGTAAGGTAAGTTGCACAGTACAAGACTAGACATGCTATGATAAGTACTTGCAGAGGACAGCCTAGCTTCTGTTACCTCTGTGGCTTTTCAGCTGCATTTCTGAGAAGGGCAAAAAACTTACCTCTTTAATTAAGGATCCCATGTAAAGGGCACTCAGTGGAGTTTGTTCTGCTGGTTTGACAACCACTGTGTTTCCACAACAAAGAGCGGGGGCAATCTTCCAGATGAACATAACCAATGGGAAGTTCCACTGAAAGACAGATGAGAAGGTGTATCCTGTTTCTCATACATCACTAAAATGCCTTTGCTTTTCTATGATAATAGTGCCAGCTATCAACTAGGTGGCAGAACTCTTTGTTGAGCTCTTTTCAGAAGGAAAATATTTTTAAAAAGCAACTGGCAAGCTGTTACAAAGACCACTGATTTTTATACATGTGAGTCCAGGGGATACAAGGATTTAGTTAAAAATTCAATAGGCAATATGTGTAGTACTCCTGCAAAGCCCAACAGAAAGTTGCTGGATTATTGGTGAAACTGGGAGTTTTGCTACCTTAAATGATCACATCCGTCATCAATTCTAAATTTTCTAAGGGAGAAAAGCGAAGAACATGTAACACTGCCTGGTTGTTTTTTTGCTGAAGGTTTCAGTGGCTACTCTCTGTCGTGGTCAGTCTAGCCAGACTGCAGAGCGGCTGACTCCTTTGGACCCCATAACAGTATGAGGGATAATGTGGCTGAGGGAAAAATGAGTTGTCCATTTGAGAATATTTCTGACAGTTTTTGGAAACACTGAGCCCATGAGCCTCAGCACAAAAGATGCAGGTTACCTTAGCTTTATGGAATTGGCAATAGAGTAGGTTAACAGTATTCTGTTACGTCAGAAGGGCTTGGAGGGTAATAGATGCAACTGTTCTTTGTCTCTCTCCTTTTCTCATTTCAATCACACCCCAATCCCAAAAATAACAGGAGTGCAAACAATAAAAAGTGAGGGATTATAGGGTTTTATGGGACTTCGTCTTTAAACTGTGTGAGTGGAAAGCAAACAGAAATACTGAGGTGCAAAAGTGTTTTGCAGTGTTCATATAGTCCTGAGTTTTTAGTTTATGTGTAAACATCTGACTTGGTGGGTGCTTGTTTCAATGGAAAGAAAATAAAAATATACTCAGAAACCCTTGAACATATTATAAGGGAAACCAGTGTTTGTACTAACTGCTTATACTTCCAAGATTCAATTTTTTTTTGGAATTGACCACATCTAGTGTGTCTAGTTCTTTTGAATATGTTGATTCGGAGTGTTTTACTTGAAATATCTTGTGTCTGACCTACAAAACAATTTAAACCATTAGGTTCCCAAGTTCTCCTACAGGCTGGATCCAAACGTACTCCAGGGACGTTCTCTAAATCAATTTGGTGATCTAAAGAGATAGCGAATCTGCAAGCTCAACTAAAAGACATGAGGAACATATTGGGATGAACGTTTCTAAGCAAATCCAATAGATAAGCTGACTATTTCAGAATCTGGTAAGCTGTCGAGCAGGTCGGGTTAGGCTTTCCCACACCTATTATGTGCAAAGAAGTGTAGTGCATTTAACCATTTTCACACAATCCATTGGAGCTGTGTAGACCTCGCAAATAAGTTTAAAAAGTAGAGTTCTTTGGTGGTTTTTTTGTTCAGATTCAGGGAGGAGACATTCTTTATGTTGTTTTATGTATTCATCAACACAGTGAATGAATCTTAGTCATAAATAAAGATCCACCTGTCTGGATGCTGTACAAAGCAGAACAGATATTCCAAGTCCTAAAGAGTTTTTTACTTATAGGCTGTAAATATTATCCTCTCCTACTTTTTTAATTCTAATTTGTTCCAATACAAAAACCCCCACATTTTTGTCTTTCAAATGAATGAATCAGTCAATCTTTTGAGTTTTATTTTCTTTCTATATGCAGGAAGGAGAGACAAGTCTGGACTGGACCAAACTGACTCATCAAAACCTCCATGTTGCAGAATTTAGTGAGTACTCAGGATAATCTCTATCTTTCAGTGCCTGAAACTTTCTGGTCGGCGAAGTTTCACAAATGCACTTGTATAGACAAAATTTCAAAAACATTTTCATTTCTAAGAGGACTATTTGTGGTTTACATAAATAGCTCCAACTTACAGGGATAATTTGGCCACAAACACCAATAGGCTCATGTCTTGTAAATGTAAAAAAGTTTCCATCTAGGGAAAGAAGACATAGATTAGACATTCAGACGAAGCATTTGTGAGAAATAATTAAAACAGAAACAACATAAATTTGGATATCAAACTTAGGTAGATAAAATTTTAGGTACAAATGATATATTCCGTATTCTAACTATGCAAAAAACCAGCTACAAAATACATCTGGATTCAATATCTACTTTCTTCATAGCTCTAAATTTGATTCTGCCAGTCTAACTGACTTCTTGCAGTGATAATCCTGCTTCTCAATATGGTATGCACAGCACACCAATGAGCATTCCTCATTTCCTTTTTGTTTTATCACCTTTATTTTTTTTGGGAAAGCACTCTTTTAAAAGCTTCTAGCAATCCTAGGTACATATCAGACATTTTTTAATGTTAGATCTTAGCTTAAATCAAATCCATTAAGTATAAAATTCTCTTTGATTCAAATAAACATGTGTTCCATTAAGCTTAGTATAGAGAACTATGTGATGCAAAAAATTGGAAGTATTTATCACTCTAGTTTTCCTTAATTCCTTCTTTATTACTAGTCTTTTGTTTGTCCTTCTGAGAGAGGGTAGGTAGAGACAATGTTTTCATAGAGCTGTTTAATCGGAGATGCAGTGGAATGAAATTTCAGCAAAATAAAGGAAGGTTTCCTCACTCCCGTCTCTTAATACTCTTCCTAATACATTATGCAATAAATTAAACAAATACTCCTGTTAGTACTAATCTTAGATTTAATAAGAAAATATCTGTTTTTCATTACAGTACTATTGCATAAATTGTACATTGCTATGCAGAAGTAACCTCACAGACTCTTTAGATGTAGATACAGGCTAAAATCTTTTGGTCAATAAACAGTGCATAGAATGAGATATAAATGTGAATAGCTGCACTAAATGCTTAAAATGAGCATTATAGCATATCTTAAATAACCTGTATTAAGAACTGGCTAAAGTATTTTCCATTTGAGATACTTTCTGTGTAGCACAACTTTTAAAAAAAGGGAAGTTTTTTGCAGGACACATTGGCTTCAGCTCCATATTTTTATCTCAGAAATACTCACCCATTGGAACAGTACGTCCATGGATTTTATCAGCCCAGCCTGCACAGTAGCGTAATGTTTTGACACAAGCACCTAAATCCATTAGGTAGGCAGTGGAAAAGAGTTTCCCACCATCAATGGCTTCCATTGTCTGCAGGCAACAGCAATTACAAAGTTAATATTAAATATTGAAAATGTCTCTCATGCTTGTACTTTGTCATTTAGCTTTTTGTTGTACAGTTAGAGGTTTTCAACTTTAGTGCAAACATTTAGATTAATATTCATGTGAAGGTTACTTAGCATTTGAAAAATCCAAAGGTAGCAACTTACAAAGGAGAATTCTTTTATCATGGTTTGTATGCGATAAGCTATACAGGTATCATGATCGTGGTACATGTGTAATGAGCTCTTTTTAAAAAAACAATAACATTTCTCCCAAATGAATCAGTTACACTGTTCTATTTTATATTAACTATTCCACAAGATGAAAAGATCAGCTAGGAGTCTGTGCAAATAACAAATGCAAATAAAATGAGTCGCCTCCCTCATCCTATTTGCACTGACACCCAAGGCAAGGACTGGTTTCCTGGAAGTAAGTGTTGCATTAACTTAGGATCTTGTACTTTTTAATTATTAATGGTCATCCTTCTACATGCTTAATAAATGCATGATTAACCACTTATATGAGCAAGAAGATCAAAGTATGGCATAAAATGCCCTAAATACACCTTTAGTGTTTGATGGGCAAAAAAAGATCTGAAACATCAAGAATAATTAACTTGAGAATAATTTACTGTGAAAAATAAATATTTAAACAGAAGAGACACTCTTTTATTGGCTAACTACTAAGTGAACAAATTGGTCTTTTTTTTAAGCCAGGCCTGACTCTCCATACCATGAATCTCCATGCCAGGCAGATACAAACCTTTATAATAATAATAGATAAATATTAATTTAACATTCTTGACTTTTCAGTTGAATTCTGTTCCACGCGCAATGCTTTAATGATCCCAAATTGACACTAGAACTAAACAGGTTTGACTTTCTGCCAAACCTAGGGAGTGTGATTCAGATTAGTGCCATATTAATACGCTTAATTACTGAGACATCTAGTTATAGACCATATGCACATCTTAAATAGTGCCAAAATCTTGGCACAGTTAGAATTTTTTCTCAAGTTTTCCATCACAGAAGCACTGGGCACCTTCAGCTTTGTTAGGATGCTTGGTAGGAAAACCCCAAACTATAGTTTCAACTTATCATCAGATCTTAGAAACACTTTCTTTTCTAATTTTTTTTATTTTGTATGTCCAAGGTTGTTTTAGGATTCAGGCTGCATCTACAGACTGATCCTGCAAGTATAATGTTTCACCAACCACCCCCCTGTGAAACCCACAGCTTTAATTAACTGGACCTATTGCAGTTATCTACTTGGGAAGAGAATAGAACAAATGGAGAAGTCAGCAACACTTGATGGCTTTCAACAACAAATAACTGACAAAATGAAATATGCCCTTACTGGTACAGGCAATACATCTGCCACTGTTTTTTTCCTGTTTGGACATGGAAGAAAATTCTTCCCTGGTCTCAAACTTATGAACTCTATTGCTTTGAATATCACAATAAACTAAAACCTTAGAAACAAAATTCTCAGTGGCTTTTTTAGTACCTTGCTTTGACTTATTCTTCCAGTAGTCTAGTTACAGAGCTGTTGAGTTTCAAGAGAGGCATCTTACCCTTAAGTAAAGCACTTAAATGGAACAATTTTGATCCTGGCTAGATGCACAAACACAGAAAAAACATCTGCAATGAGCTGTGGGGGTATATTTTGACCTGTAGTGTCTACAAAGGTATTTGCTATTCTGTAGTGCTAATTCTGCAGTTAGGATAATACGTGAATGCAGAAAACACCTCTTCGTTTTGATGAAGTCTGGAAAGTGCATTAAAACACACCTTATCTACAAGGAAAAAGAGGCCAATAATGTAAGTAAGAAAGGTGTAGGAAATAAAAAAGAACTCAGTAAAATAGAAACTTGTAAGGGGCCTCGGAGAAAAGCAATTCTTTTGTATTATGAAAATGGCAAGTGGGAACAAAACCTAACTTAATACTTCAGCCTTCCTGTGGAAAAGAGATTATTTCTTCATCCTCTTTGCATGTGTAGTGCCTTAGGCTGTAAAATAAAGAACGAAAAGCTAGCTTATGCAGTATTTAACTCACAAGGGAGCATAGTTTTCCTATTAAAAATGCAGTCTCTTAAAATTTTGTCTCTCTCAGCTCCAATAAATTTAGTATTTTTAAGGACAAAATTTCCAACTCCCCAAGATTCTTCCTGAGAGACTAGGTGATTATGGGTCCATATGAAGGTGAAAAGACTCATTTAGAAAAATAATTTGGTTGAAGAAAGTGTAAATTTGACAGTTGCAAACTTTGGATTTCAAGGGAATAACCTTAGATCGTTTGAATTTTCTTCCTTTTTGAAAAAAAGCACTTTGAGACTCATGCAAGTGTCTTCCTATACTATGACCATAAGGACAATAGAATGGGAAACTATTTTTTGCAGGTTTTACATATTTTGTAGGTTTGAATTTTGCAAGTTTACCAGTAGTGTGCTTGCAGCTAACAGCTAAATACTTCAAATTGAGACTAAATTAGTCTGAGTGACGATCCTAAAAGTTGGAAACTCCTCCAGCTCTATTAAATTTTTGAAACTACTGTCAGGAAACTAGGATAGTGGAGTTATCTTGACTAAATATTCATTCCAAAAAGTTCTTGAAATAACAAAGTGGTGCATCATACAAGGGGTTTAAAACAAAGGCAGAGGTGGCTAAGGAGGAGTATGGCACCTTATCAAATTTGTGGTATGTTTCTATTTTATATACTCTTTCTTGCCTTAGTGCCTTGCTACAGTGCCTTATAACAAAATATATAGTCATGAAATTCGAAGTTTCTCCTGGTTCTGACTTTTATCATGTGTAAGCATTGATCCAGGCTTTGTATGTAGGCCTTTATTTGGGCCTTGGTTTAGATAAGTATTAAGCGTGTGGTCTATGTTAACGTGTCCTTAAGAATCAACAGTTGAAATTGCATTGATTGGAGGTGGCTTAAATATTAACTTAAAGCTAATCAGACACTGAAGTGCATTGTGGATGTGGGGTATTAGCCTACCAGAGAGTAAACCAGTTTAATGAAGTCCATTTGCAATACAGAGAAGAAGAAAAAAAAGTGTTGAGACAGCCTGGTTTTCCAAAGATTTAGCATGTTACGCTTCTTCTATATTTCTTTAAAAATCAGGACATAGAGGTTTTGTTTGTTTGTTTTGTTGTTTTTTTTCACCAGTGTTTTTGTTCAAATATTATACTCACAGCTAAAATCAGCCGATCTCTTTCAACTAAGTCAGCTAGTTTATTCAGCAGCCTTCCTCGCTCTGAAGCATCCATTGTACGCCAGGGTGACCCAAGCTCAAAAGCTTTTCTAGCTGCTTTAACAGCCTTGTCTACATCTGCCTGTCAGGAAAACAAAGAAACTTTTAGTGTCAATAATCAATTTTGTCATCATTCGTGTTGGTGCAAAGTGTTATGTTAGAGAAATAAGAGACACCAACCCCAATCTAATCAGAATTAGCACAGCAAATATAGGTATAAGGGTTATCTTCTCTCAAACACATCTGCTATCATTTCAGAGTATGTTTTATGAGAAACAGATGGGTTCTCAAAGCTTCTAAAATAAAAACATATTAAAGAACTCTATTTTTTAAATATAGATTTTCAGACCCTTTGCCTTCCAGTGCTCATAACTGGAGATACTCCCATGAATTATAATACTGATGCAATTTATTCTCTTTTATGTACAAGGAGATGCCCAAATCTGTAAATGAAATATTTAAGTATCTAATATTATCTAAAAGCATTTGGTGATGTGATGAAGACCGGGTTAGAAAATCTACTCCTCAGAACGTTTCATAACATGACCATAAATTTATTTTTGAGGAAGACAAATCAATGCATTTTGTTTTGAAAGTTTTAAGGAAAATTTGTGCTTAAAATAATTTTAGCAAGTGGCTGATTGACCAGGTTTAAAATGCTGAGCCTGAGTATTCTCAGGATTAAGCATTGTTTTTTCATTAAGTGAGATAATTTGTCAGTCAACTAATGTTTTTTACAACATAATTTATTATTTGATTTTGCTATAGCAGGAAAATCTACAATGAATCATATGAAACTCTTTTCTGTGGAAGGTTGTTCTCAATTATAAAAATCCCAATTAAAAATCCCTTTAGAAAAAAGTCTTCTGGCACTTGGAATTCTTCTATAATGCATCATTCTTGTAAAACCTTTCCCGTAAAAAAAGACAAAAAAGAAGGTTTATTCGATTTTTTTTTTGTTAGAAACTAAAAACAAGTTTCAAGAGAAAAAGGCAGGAAACTATACATGGCACATTTCCCCGAGTGATTTGCATTCACTGTTTAAAGAATTTCTTTCAAAGGGTTTTTTTGTGCTGCTTGTTGCTAGAGTCTCCTCTGAGGAAGTGACTATCAACATTGACTAAGTCAGCAAAGGTGACTAAGTCAACAGCAAAGTCAATTGTTCTAAATGCGAACAAGATCTTGAATCTTTAACTGATGTTGGTAGGCAACAACTAGTTTTCAGAAGCCAAGAATGAGATGAGTAAGTTGCTTGGAAGCCTAGCAGAGATCTACTAGGCAAGAGTCCCACAGAACTCTCCAAAGTTCTCTCATGGAAGTATGGGTAAAAGACCCATACTGCGAATAGCACAGTCTTTAATATAGGGCAGTACTGAACACTCATCTACATCAGTTAGCTGAAATCTACCAGATTAGAAAAGACTGCTTTTCTTCAGAATCTGCAGGATGTTGTCAAATACTTCCTCACTTACCTATGACCCAAAAAACTGCCTGCAATTAGTATTTAATTAATTGTGTATTTTTCTCTTGTGTTTCTATCATAAATATTCTATAGGAATATGACTTGGGTATATTCCTTTACATTTCTTGGAAAAGAACAAGGGAAAACCATAACTTGTACTTTTGTGAATAATATAAATTAAAACTAAATATAGTGCCATTTGTTGTTTCTACTAAAAGTGCAGAAAGAATTAAAACATAGAAAAATTACAGAAAGATAATATGGGCCTGCAAATGAAAAGTAAAAAAAAAATATTCTTTAACTATATGAAATTGAATTTTGATACATAAATGTACACCATGTGTATAAAGACTGATAGCTACTTTCAGAGCTTGTTTAGATTTTTTACAGAAGTACATTTACTTTACATCCCACTGACCATTTGTTGAGTTGCTTTATTATTACCAGGGGCCTTTAGGATTAGTGAATGTAGCTAGAAAGAGCTGTCAAACTGAAAGGAAAACAGTTTCTACCCATATATGTGTCTAATATCTGTCTGTGCTTTGTAATATCTAGAGTGTTTTGGTTGGTTTTTTTTAATGCCTCTGGAAAGCAGTATATAGCCCCTTGTCAATCTGTTCTACACACAAATTAAATTCCTAAGATCTCTTGACTCCTTACCTGAAGACTAGGCTTTAGAATATCAGGTTCACAATGACTATGTAGTTTACTAGATTTGTATATTTCACTTGACAATTTAGTTAATAGCAGTTGTCATTACACATTAGTCTGCAAAATTATTGAAGAGAAAGCAAATCTCTGAGTTGAATGATATTATCTATTTAATGAATTGTTAGATTGTTTGTAAGGAATTAAAGCTACCATACTTTTTGTATACCTGTGAACTGGAAATGGAACGTTCACTTCTTATTCTTACTTTTTCAACATTGATAAAAAAAATTTAAGCAATATTGTCTTCTTCATTTAAAAACCAACCTCCCTACTTGATAATTTGCATTCAAAACATACGGTAGCACTAGGAAAATCCTCTTCAGCAGAGAAAGATATTCTACACCAAAAATCCAGAGCTGCTTTTTTGAAGGCTTAGGGGTTTTATTATGTCTTTGATTACATGACATCTATCTGTAATTTTCCATTAAGAACCCTTATAAATATAAATTATAAATGTTTATTTACAGTTGCCAACAATCTTTTTAGTTCTCTGATTAAATTTATCAGTTCAGCATCCTGCAAGGAGATCAGTTTTGGTGAAACTAGTTGACAATCTATTTGATAGGCTGCTTTCAGTTTCAGAGTCTTTTTTAGGACTGTGTTCCAATACATTTTTCACAAACCAAATTTTTGAAGGGAGCAATACTGAGAAGACATATTCGTAGCTAAAAATACTGATGTTAATTATTTTCTTCTCTGAATTTATGTGTGAAAATATCAGTATTTGTCTGCTTCATGTTATCTATCATGAAAACCTTGTATAATTGTGTGATGGATGTGCTTCCCTGCCGCCCCTTAGCCAAACCAGCAGCAGTTTGGCTCAGGTTCCAGAGGAGGTAAAGGCCTGTCTGCAGCTGGGCCAGCTCCTCCGGGAAACTGATCAGCAGTCTCATGGAATTTTGACCATGAGTCCACTACTTTTATCCCACAAATATGACAGCCTAAGTGAGCCTCCTTTGAGCTCTCCCTGCTAGGCGGTTTGGCGGCATGGCAATGATCTTCCCTTGCTCTGGGATTTCTCTCAAAGTTGCTCCTTGAAGCTCCTTGAGATGTTCTACTAACAACAGGTCACTTGTGAGCCTCATTTGAATTGCCTCTGAATGGCAACTGGGCTCCACGACAGTCAATACTCCTCTTTAACAAGGATTAGTTTTCTAACCTAAATAACATTTTAAATAGAAAAAAATCATTTAGATTTCTAATAGTGTTTGATTCAGTATGCTGTTTGCTTATCTTTGCTTAGCTTAGTATGAGTAGTCAGACTTGCTGAAGCATTAGGTCACAAGCTGGGATTTCCTTGTTGAAAACTTTCACTGCATTTGCAACCTGTTTAGTTAAAATATGACCTTCAGAAACAACAAACCCCGGGAAAAAACAGGCTTGAGGGATACAGATCAGCAATATCAACTGCAATATCAGCGATTTCATTGTTCATTTTGTCCCCTCTCTCTGGAGCAGACCATGCTTCTGTATCCTTGCATAAATTTCTTTTTTTTTTAATGAAATCTGTTGTCTGAGAGCCCAGATACAGATTTTGGTGCAAACTGACACCTGGCAGAAGTTGGCAGAATGCCCAGAAGGAGGGTGAGTGAAGTTCAGAAGCACAATTAAACTTTGAAAACTTAGCTAAGTGATATAGAGAACTGGGTGTGCATGTATGTTCTTTTAACTATAAACACATATAATCCTTACCCTCTACCCTTACCCTCTGTGTCTCTTAGCCAGGTCAAGGCTAAACTGTGACAGTCATAAATTGTCAACCAAGTCTGGGACTAGGTTTGGATCAAGACGCACCTATCTTCCTCTTTGAAAGGAGTTTAGAAATCAAGAGGGGGCCATTCTGAAGCTCCTGACTTGATGGGATGATCTCCCTTACGTTTTTGCATCTCCAGTCCCTATGCAAAAGTATTTCACATTGATTATAACCTGCTTTTCCCTCTAGGTATTTTCTTGATATAGTAAGTAATAGAGTAACCTTGTCATTGAACTGTGTTAAGTTGCAGTTTTTTCAAAATATGAGTGTTATCTAAAAATATTAATTTGTGATGAATTAACCGTTTACATCGCTGTGTAAGGAAGAGACAGGAAAAAACAACAAAATACTCTAATAAAATTATTAGATGTCATTGATCAAAGATAACAAAAGGAATCAATATTGTTAACAAAAAAAAGCCAACAAAATTCTTCAGAACTTTCCTTATATGAGCAAGATCCTAAGAACAAAACAGTTTTTCATTATCTGTTACAAGAAATATTAAAGCTTAGCAAAAAAGCCAAAAATTATGTTTGCAGAAGAAGGTATGCAGAATGAAGCAGGTTCATGTCTGAAGTGGTGTTCTACATCAACAGAGACAGATCCTTGCCTTTCTGTTTTTAAGGCACAGAATTTAACTTAAAACTTTGAGTTAAGAGCAAGAAAGGAAACCCTACCTTGTCACCTTCTTCAACCTCACAGATTTTCTCTTCATTTGCAGGGTTAAAGACTTCAAATTTTTTGCCACTAACTGAGTCATGCCACTCATTGTTTATAAATATCTACAGAGGAAGAAATAATGCAACAAAATTAGTAACATATACGTAGCTGTTTTCTGTTCTCTGTTTTGATGTATATATCTGTCTTTCATAACTGAGAGCTGCCTGGTTAATACGTACCTGAATTAAAAGTGGAGTCACCTTTTTTACAGTTTTCTGAAGAGATGAGTAATCACCAGGAACATATTTTTATACGTAACTTCCTTTTGAAAGGCAATCTTTCCCTCTACACGATCTTTTCACTTTGTTTCTTATAATAAAAATATGCTATTACAAAGACCTCCTTCTCTTAAACTGAAGTCTGCAATGAACAAGAGAAGTGTAGCCCTAAACAACCTACCCCAAACTACCCTGGTTTCCAGTGCTTTACAGGATTGGTAACAATGATGACACCTATTTGTTACATAGTTTGACAGAAGTAAACCCAATCTTTAGACTTTATATATATGTACTGCATGTATTATCCTGAAGAATGCTAATTTATTTGACTTTGTTTTCATTTCACTTCACTCTCTCCTGCCCAAAAAAATGAAAATTATAAGAAAATATAACCAATAGCACATTTTTCTGAAATTAATGTCAGTATTAAAAAAAGGTGCACCACGGTCAATTGAATGAAACAAAGACAGAACTACTTAAGCAAGTATACCTCTCTATTTTCATGGTACAAGAGAAAAATAATAAGAGATTAGGAAGGAGTTCTTTTATTTTTCACCAAAAACCTTTGGCTTTGTGGTTCGATGTGGTTGGATGATCTTAATCAAGACTTAAAAGACTAAAAGACTTGAAAGCAAAATCATAATGCTAGTAATCTTCTACATTAAAAGCAGAAATTACTGCAAATTATTATTACTCATGTCTATTTTGATATTTCCTTCTTTCATACTTCATTCCAACTGTGAGGATTTCTTTATGTCTCTACACTGATTCCACTCAACAGACATCACCACTCTTGATTTTCTGTTCCCAAATGTCATCTAACCCTTTTTAGCCTCCGTGTGGAACACGGATATACAAGGAAAGTCAGGCCAGATTACATTGTTCGTTTAACTGGTTTGTCCTGATTTTAATTTTTGACAGAAACTAGAAAAATTTGACATTAAAACCAAGAAAGTAAGCTAAGATTATGCTTTCCTCAGTTTTGCTGGAATACCCTGTATTTGTATTTAATTTCTTTCTATTTCAAACTTTTCATGAAGAGTCAATCAAGTAGCTAGCAATTAAAAAGCACAAAAGAACAATTACACAGCAGCTGGCCCACACCAAAGTTAATCATAATAGCCTACCCAGCAGCAATGAAATTGATACTCAAAGTTCATTTAGTAGGTGTTGGCAACTATGTCCATACTCAAAGATTAAACTTTTATATTGGCTGAAAGCACATTGTGTGCTGAATTTTCTCTGCATGCCTGGAACTAGTACCATTGACTTTTGTTTGTAACATTGCTGGCACACTTAGAAAACAACAATATGCAATGTCATTTCCAATATAGATTTTTTATGATCTGCAAGATTTAGTGCTATAATATCCTCAGAAATTCAAACCTAGGCCATTTTGTATAGAGATAAGTAATTGGCAAAGGTACTGTTAGAACTGAAGAAATAAACAAATATTTGAAATCCTTATAAAGTGTAACTGATATCAGTGTTATACAAGAATGCTTTCTCCAAAGACAGTATAACGTTCCCACCATATCTACTTTGCTTTACTTTTGTTTCCTCGATATGGAATTTTCCTTCTCTTTCAGACTCTGGTCTCCTAATTTTAGTTGTGCTATATATATCTTCCTTAAAACCATATCCAAAGAAGATTTTGGTAGTGGGTGATCTTATGTCTCTAGGTATTTTGTACTGAATATTAGTAAGGCTGTTGATGAAATAGGTAGAAATGGGTCTGTTTTTCCATTAAAACAAATAAATGAACAAAAATCCAAGGTAATAAACTGCTCCAGTTGTTCCTGAAAACACAATAGTTTTCCATTGCATAGGGCATCATACCACATTATTCTGAAAAAGTAAATGTTGTCTTTCAAAAGATATACTTTATACCATTGTTAAAATAGCTATAGTATTTCTGAATTTTCTCTTCTTTTGTATTACATATATTACAAAATTAATTGATTCAGCAATTGCTAGGCAATATTGAATAAGATAATCTACTTAAAATATGCTCTACCTTTGTATGGTTATTGAGAAGTTGTATGATTTTACAGTATCATGAAGATATTGAGGACAAGCAGATTGAAGGCTGAGGACTTCCGGGTGAAACTTGAGGTACGTATCCCTGTTCACAAAGCAAAACAGAACCTGGGCCTTGCTGGCGGCTACAGAAGATCTCTGACAATTTCAGCAGCAGTGGCTAAGAAGTGGCAGGTTCTAGGGCACCAAAGTGAGTTAACTTTTTGTTTCTGTCTCTGTAGGTTAGCCTTAAAACAGAAAGGAAAACCGTTCTGGAACATTCTTATACATGGCATGGATGTTGAAAAGCTGTTTTGCTATCAGGTGTTGTGTAGGTTGTTCTTGAAAGCTGACAGGATAATGTATACAGTCCAATGTTAACAGTACCTCTCATCCTATGCTTAATCCTCTCTGTGTTCACTGGGTTTGCATCAGTGCTGAAGTTACGTCTCCACCCTAAGTTGCCCTCCTGGTGCCTGAGTCCAGCTTCCTGCTGCAGCTGGGACTGCTACCCTTTGCTTTTGGCTCTCTCTGAGCCGCTAGGTTGCTGGCCCACATGTGAGATCTTGACCATGTTCATAATCAAGAACATGGCAGGCTCTGACTGACTGTGCCAAGTATTTGGTGTTCAGGCCACGAGGCATCTTGCCCCACCTTTAGTCACCAGAGGTTTGCCGTGAGACCAACTAGCGAAAAATGTGGTTCTCATTTCCTTTCTATTAGTATGGAAGATCCAGTGCTGCTGATCGTCCTAGTATGAACATTTAAATTGAAAACTGTAAAATACTTTGGGACAAGCAAATCAAATCAGATGATGGTTGGCTTGGGGAAGAACAAAATCAAAATTCCAAAACTGCAGGATAAATGCTTTTTGTGACAGAGACTAGTGTTTTGAACCCTACCACCACATATGTTCTGATAACGTGACAGCTTCCAGGGAAAAGAGTTTTTTTAATAGAAATTGCTTACACTGGCTGTCTGTGTCTTTGTTAATAATTTGAGAATAGTTTGAAAAGAACTATCAAGATTTTTTGTGCATATGTTAACAATTTTATATTAATATATTCCTGCATATTTCAGCTTGTTCATAGCTGAACACCGCATATAGCATGTCATTGTTGCCTCCTATCAGACCTGCAAACTTATGATATAACAATAGCCATCAGGCAAATAAATACGAAAGTCCCTGGAAATTTCAGATATGTGAAGCTGACTATAGGACTATACACAAAAAATTCTATTAAAGGACAAAACCAGCAGTTAAATGGTTAACATGAAAAAAGCCATATTTAGTAAGTAGTTACATTGCCAAGAAAAGAGACAAAGTAAAAGGTAAATATTAACATAACATTGCTATGATGTTACAGTATGCCAAGTTCATATCTGTCTGTGAAAGGAATAAGCAAAACACACCATCTTTGGAAGTTTTTAAACTATTTGTTTAAATACTATAGTTATTGCACCAACCAATATTACCCGTAATATTGGTTTAGAATATCTTTCTTATTAACTTTTCTAATATAATTCCTATTGAAACTTAACCTCATTATATTAAATATATATAAAACATTGTATCAGGGCTGTGTAAATCGAACTATCCAGATGTCTTTTGTAAACTAGATAGCAGTCTTGCATATGCAGGTATGAAAGACAGAAAGAGAAGAAAAATGTCAAAACTCTTATTGTAAGCTGCGTTACGTACATTGCAGGCAGCTCCACTCATAAATGTGCATTAATGCTGTGGGGCATATGCTTCAAACAAACAGGATGTGGATCTCCAAATCCAGGCAACATTGAAGTACCAGCCAACAGTAGCCTATGGCAACTCCCCTGTCCTACTGAAAAAAAATTGGGATCATCTTGCAGTAAGTTACAGTTCTGTCAGGCAGAACTCCACTGGCAGTTTAGGATTCTTTTGTGCTGCTTTGTTAGACATAAATTCAAAAGAACTACCCATCTGCAGTACATGTTGTGCAGGGGATTGTCTGTGATGACTGACTACAGCCCATGAGGTTTAGGGCTGCAAGTTTATTTTGCAAGGATTTTGAAATGTTACTGCAGGTATTTTGTAACTGTTATTTCACTGGTATATTTAGGGGAAAAGATGTTTTTTATTTCAACCATGTAAAGAATTAATGACTTTCAAACTTCTTTGCACAAGACCTGGAAATACAACTTTCTTGTACATGAGGCAGATACTACTGAAGCTTAGCATATAAACTAGAGCCCAGGTAACAGGCCATTGTGGTCAAACCCCTCTGACAGGCTTTATTTCCCAGTGTCGGAGTGCAATAAAATGTTGATTCTCTGAAATGATTTATTTCAGTTCAGACAATCTGATAGTACTTACCATAAGGGGCTGAAGTTATCTGCAAGACTACAGTCTTTTTGTTTAAACAGTTGATTTGGTCATTCAAATGACCTGAGCAGAGGGTGGGGAGTCAAGACATGCTCTTTGCCTTTCTTTGTTATCCCAGTTGGTTTATTCCTTTCAGTCCTTGAGTATTTTTAAAGGACCGTGAGTTCATTTTAAAAAGTATCTTCTCAATGGGATGTGCCATATTTGTCTCTGTGCTGCATGAGGAAAGAAATTATTTGACTCCAGAAGGATTTGCCTCAAATAGACCATACAATAGCTCTGCTGAAACAGATTTTAGAGCCTCTACATTAGGTACCAATACCTTATGTAACACAGCTTCTTGTTGTATCTTCCTTAGAATAAGGATCCCCCTTTTTGTGAGTTCAATATTGTCCAAAGTCTGTACAGGGTTTCAGACTTCAGTGCTACAGACTTGAAAGTGTAGTTTAGAGAAGAAAATATTACCATTATAAACTGTAATCTATACTGTAATGGTAATGTAATGATGTAGTCAAGAAAAGTAATAGGACTACCTTAAATGTGAACTATCCCAAACTTAGCTATTAAGGGTAGCTTTATAACTATGAAATGTCTAAGCTATATTCTCTTTAGATATCAGAAACTCTTCCAAAGTTATGGTATAAGAAAAAGCATAACCTCCTCCCACTGTAAATCTGCCCCCAGAGAGTTTACCGTTCTTGCTCTAATAAAGCTTTTCTTGACAATGCTCTTCAAATGAACTAAACTATGTGTTTTACAGAAGTAGAAGCAATCACTAAATTTCAACAGCTGCTCTGCTGGCTGCTCACAAACTTTCTAGTGTAGACAGTAAACCAGAGAATGACACCAGCAGCATTTTTTTAGACTAGGAGCACTGAAGAGGCACCAGGTCTGTGGCAGGGATCTCACATGCTGAAGACAATTAAGCATCACTCAGATGAGCTGGTGCATGGAGCTGAAAAATGTTTGGCCCCTCTTCATATGTGCTTTTATAGATTAAGAGGGTCGTTCAGAAATTCTTGAATTTGGTGTTGGCAGTTAATCCTACAGCTGCATCTAAACCTGAAAGGGATTTGTGACCCAACAGGAGGCTTATTTCAAGTGTTACAAGTTCCAATTTAAAAGTCCCAAAATATGTCATTTGGTCTCATTGTATTCTTTAGCAGTCAGGCACTGGAACTGGCTGCCCAGGAAGGTGGTTGAGTCACCATCACTGGAGGTGTTTAAAAGGCAGGTAGACGATTTTCTTAGGGACATGGTTTAGTAAGTGGACAGGTGCGGCTGGACTTGATCTCAGAGGTCTTTTGCAACCAGATGATTCTATGATTCTATGATTTAAGCAAAACAGTTAAATTATTTAAGGAACCACTAATGATTAAAATAGTGAATGTTAAACAAATATATCTGCTGTGAAATCTCTTCTCTTCCCCTCAGGTTTTTCCTTACAAGAGATTGTTATTTGCATAATATTTCATGTAAATTTCTCCCCTCCGTCTCCACATCACACTTCGTAATTGTATGTTGTTATTCATGCAGGCATTACATTTTACTGCTGCAAGGAACTAATAATCAGAGAGCATACTCTTTCTATTAATTATTTGTTTAAACTTTTTGATCTGTCAGTCAATGGCTTTGTATCTACAAAGCCAACTCATCTTAAAAGAGTATGTCTCTATAATACCTTTTCAGCTGATAAGGTTTCTCTGATATTCTAATGAAGTTTTGTGGTTTTACCCCTCATCTTTGTGAAGTTACTGATTGCAACATACGTGCTACCTAGCTACAATTTTTCTTCACTCAGAGTGGCCTACCTTCAACAGTTTCTGATATTCTACATGCAGCTTAGTGAGAGAATGAGCTGTCATTTTCTCTCCCTCATGTAATTTGACAACCTAATATCTAATCTGAGCTTCTCTGATTAAAGGAGCACCACAGGGCTTAATGTTTGTGACAGAAATGATTTGATAAACAAGTGTTGTTCAATTCTTAAGTGTTGACTAAGTAAAATATTTACTAGTATATTGGTAACCAGCTACAAACACTTGTTAGGTTCATTGGAATATCTTTAAAGGAGATTTAGATATGAAATCAGTTAAGATCACTTTGTGGCTCAATAGCCAAGAAAATTCAACTGTTTAAAATACATCCAATTTAATTCTTGAAAATAAAATTTGCTGAAGAATGCTTTCTTCTATGCCATATGTGAAATGTGTAATCTGAAATGAAACTATACCAACCTCTAAATCCATAGAAATACTTAGTTAAACGATTTCTGTAAAAAGCCCAGAGTGATACCTCTCATAGAAAATAAAGTAGAACTTTAAGTAAAGGGAAGAGTTCTTGGAACATCTCCTGCAGATCCTTCTTCAGATGCTTGTGTGATGGTTGGTGATAGTATGCTATCGTAGAAAAAGAGAAAATTGGGTTTCCAGAGCTGACTGATCTGTGAATCTTCAGATAGAAATATTAACACATCAGTGTAACAAGCACTTCCCTCATTTTTATTCCAATGTTCTAATTTATATAGCACAGGGTGTGTAAGGAGACAAGAATGGAAAGGCTTTGTTAAGCTGTAGGATGTCTGCAGGGAATGAAGTGACTTTTCTATTATTCCGTCTCCCTGTCCTTCCATTCACTGTTGTGGCTTTCAGACAATCCTGTGTATATTTGAAGAGAGGATGAAATCAAGTCACTGCAAGGGTGTGTCAGATTTGATCACTTTTGCAAACAAGTGCATTGCATTTCCACACAGTTATATACAGTTTTTAAGGAAATGGTATCTATTTTCAGTGCTTTCTTTTTCAGATGAAACTTGCATTTGCTGTGTGACACTCTCCTTCATTGCTCACTATAGACCTTACAGACATTCTGGCAGTCTTGTGGTTGCTTTTTTTGTATTAATGGAATAGGCTTTTGTTGACTAAATATATAGGATAAAAATGTTTACAGGAATTTATATCTTGTATATTCAGTTACATTAGATTTCTGAGCCAGCACTTTGCTGATATTGTTTTCCTTTGGAAAAAAAAGAAAAAGCAAACAAATAGCACTGTAGTTTCTAAAACAGCACTGTGACAGAAGTAATGAAGTATCTTATCTGAATTAAGCTTTTTTTTGGTAGTTGGTTTTTTGTTTGGTTGGGTTTTTTTGGAAAAGACAAGCAGTAGAATGTTATCACGTGGCAAAATTGCACAGTCTTTGTAGCCTGGTAAATATTTACAGATTAAGGTCCTGTGTGATATATTCAAGAAACATATGCACGGAAACTTGCTAAGTTTTCCATGAAAAAAATAGGATACAGTGGAATACAAAATGGCTAATTTAAATGATCAGTGAATACCTTGCTTCTGGAAAGGAAATAAGCAGTGCTACCAGAAAATAAAATTTAGTTCGATTGCAATGGTAATGAGGAAAAGAATGAACAGTAACTGAGGATTCACCAAAGATGTCCTTTCTGATGAATTGCTCTACCAGAATGTGTCAGAGTTTCAATATTTTGTGATATCAGTTTGTTCTAAGTTCTTGAAGATATCTGCATACTGTGATATAAAACAGTCAAAAGGTCTTTTCAAGCTGGGAACACAAATCTGGATTCAGACCTTCTTTATCTGTATATTTCTAACTGCATAAGGAAAGAATTTTCTATTACAAAAATTTTATGGCAATAGTGATGGTAGACTTTGTTGTAGTGGTATTTACTTTTATATCTAAAACCCAGATTCATTTTCTCTAAGAAAAAAATATGACAGAAGTGAATTTTTCTTTAGTTTCTTTTTCATGTATCCTTTTCCCCATAAGCTTATATGGTATAATCAGACAAATCTGATTGTAATACAATGTAATATGCTAATATTTGAATTTGTTCTCATAGTTCTGAAAAACAATATAACAATAGAAACTTTTCCTTCCTTCCTCCATTTATACTTTTGGAGTAACTTATCAGTGCAGAAAGTTTGCTTCAGGAGAAAAACAACACACACCCCAAGCGAAATATGAAATTATTCTATCACATTTACACACTTCCTGAAATACTTAGGTTAATAAGATCACTCTACATTAGTTGCTATTGTATATAATATCAGAAACAGTTCAGAATAAGCATTTTATGCACTGATTTATAGTTGTTTCCATGATTCATAGTAGATTAAAATGAGTACTTCATACTGACTGAGCTGAATACATAAGAAAAATCAAGAAACACAAACGTTACTAACCTTGGTGTACTTAATTTTCAGATCTTTGAGGGCTTCTGGCAGCGCTGGCAGAACTGAAGCAAAATTTCTCTCTGAACCTTGCTTCTTCATATTTTCAGTTGAGAGTTTAAGGATATTCCTAAGCACAGGTGAAATGAAGTATAAGGGAAGCAAAGTGATTTTTGTCCTGACTGAGCTCTTAGCTTTATTTGTGCTTTTTTATCTCTACTAGCTATGGCATATTTGCATACAAGAATATGATTGGATGAAAGAATTCATTGCAAAGAGAAAATGACACTACTTATTTTTAGGACCAAAAGTAACAGTGTTTTCACCGAGCTGAGACCTCGATGAATCAAATGCTGCTGAAACAATCTGTTAAGCCAGACATTATGAATTTCTTACTGGGGAACATAGTTTGAGGCCTCCTCAACTTACCTGTAAAATTGTTTTCTCTCAGAAGACAGGTACCCAGATTTTAAGTGAAGTTCTTATGTGCTTGAAGGCAGCTCTGAAGATAAAGACAAACTTGTTAGCTCTGGAAACAGACTAACTCTTTATCACTGAAGAGTTGATGAATAGTTCCCAGAGATGGGAAGAGTTCGCTTAAAACCAGGCCACCTTATGTTACACTTTAATATGTTCAGACTACATTGTCACTCCTGTAATTAGTACCTGCTTTGTAGATCTGAGAAATAAATGATAACTGTGTTGGCATAAAAAAAAAACGACAAATTTTTCAAGAAAAAACGCTCTGTAGGCAGAATCAAGCAAAAGGTTGTTCTTCTTTTCCATATAGCACCACAATATCAAGGACAATTTTTTTACTACTGTACCTTTCAGAAAAATATGAGTTTGTGTATTTCAAAGAAAATTGCTTAAGAGATAAGGAGTTTTCTACCCAGGGTGGAACAGACTGGTTCATATATGTCCAGTTCTGATTTTTCAAAGGGAAAGATATCTTTGATACAGGCAAATCATTTTATAAGGCATGAGAAACTCCTTCCTTCTTTAAATCCTATGTTTTCTGATAAATGGTGTTATAGGAAAAAATTGGGATGAATTAGCACTTGTTTTTATATGCTAAGCTTCTGATTTATGGATTTGTGCCATAGGAACGAAGAAAAATTAACTTATTGCTTTCATTGAGACTATCTGATGCCTGAAAAACTCACTGAGCTCAATAATTCATATATAAGCATAATCTAAACAATTTGGCAGAGGAGGATTTGGTTTTTTGAACTGATGGATGATATAGGACATATCATGAGATTAATCTCACAATGCATTAGTTATACATAATGTAATTTCTGAATTAAAGAGCATGCTATAATTACCATTCATGATTTTTGTGTTTGGACACATGGTTAGAGCCTTTAGAAAAGTCCAAGTGATTTCTGAATAAGAGAAAATTCTATTATTACAATGATCATCTCTCAGTGAGATGTAAAGAGCGGTGTGGATTTGAACAAGTTTAAGCCATTCTCTATAATGCCATTATGTCCATGGTTATCTCCCAGTTATTTCATTTTTGGAAGCATCCTTCAGCTCTTCTGCCTCACCTGGTTGGCTCAAGATATCCTAATGTAGAATGATGTATTTTCAAGTTCTGTGAACAGCATTTTCAGACTTTAATATTTAAAGTTAAAATGTTTGCCTGCTTTGGAGAATGTCTTTGAGTATCATGAAAAAAGACAATGTCTAAATAGGTTTCTTTTCACTTTCATTTGGAATACATCTTTTCAGTCCTGTCTTCATGTAGCAGATTTTTGTGGTTTTCCTTTTTTTTATTTTCCGTGTAATGTTCTGGTTTAGATAGTAAACTCTATGATAATAATATTTCTGCCACTTATTTTTCCATTAAACTAAAAACAAAAACAAAAAAATTGTCTCTAATTAATTTCCCTGCTGATTGCTCAGATTTACCTAACTTAAACAGAATTTAACTGGAGCTGTGAGATCTGTAAGACAGAGACCAGTGGAATTGTCTGCTTTCAAGTAAAATAAAATATCTTTATACGAAATGAGAGTATCCTAAATACTTCTAAATATTTAGTTATTGATGCTTTCCTTAATTTTTTTCCCCAATTATTAAGCTAGAAGTGAATTACAATAATGTCTTTGGAAAATGGCAGTATTTATCCCCTAGGTCTGTAAGGAGAGCCTGAAATCTGCTTAGACAGGCTTTAGCGATACTATTTCGGATGAAAGGTTTTAACTTTCCCAAACCTACTGGTAATAATTGTTTTATTTTCTACACCATTCATTCATTTAACACATACTTTACCCTTTTTTTGTCTTTCTGTTTCCCTCTTTCCCTCTTGGATTACATGAATCACCTTCACTAGGACACTTCCCATGAGTTCTTTCTTTTCTCTCTAAACCTCCTGTATTGTTCAAAAGGTCTTGTCTTTTAAAAAGGTTATTTGCTATCTTTAGCAATTTCCTTGTTCTTATTTTCAGACCTTATCTGTTAAGATTTACTCCACGCATTATCATTTATGTCAATAATTCCTCTAAATTCTCCATGTCCTCATATCTATGAATAACTGACTCTCCTCCCTTTTTCTAGGAAATTCTATTGATTAGACTAGCTGTTAATTACCATCCCAACAGTCTTCCTTCCAATAAATTTCCTATTCACTTTCAGCCTAGGATTCCTTTAGCTTAGTGAAGAAATGATTGCCTTTTCCCTGCATCCCACGTTCCTGTTTATTACAGTTTCCTATTCTCATTCTTTCACTTTTTTTCTCCCCATCTACATTATTACTGTTACATATTTCACTTCAATAAAGATGTGCACTTCAAGCATGATAACTTTAGTGGAATGTATTATTCTTTCAAATAGTGGATTATACAACACTCAGGTATTACAGATAACTGTACTTGGAAGTTCATGTAGTTTTGTTGTTAATATTTTCTTGGAAAATGTTGGACTCTATCTAGTATTTTCCTTTCTTTTAGTCAATGATTTGATTTTTTCTTGTTGTTATCTTTCACTTGTACAGAGTGAACCTTAGCCACTCCACACCTTGGAGAACTACATCATATAATATGTAACTATGTGCTAGTGCTTCTTACACTTTAACACAAAACATTTCTCCCTATTTATAACCTACTGAGTTCCCCTATTCAATACAAGATCAAAGAGGACAAAACAAAGGTAGTCATTCACCATGTACATTGTAATTAAGGTATGAGATACATTGCATGACATTGGTAAAACACAACATTGAGGGCTGCATGAACATTGGGTCATTCTATGTCAGCAAGTTAAATGAAAGTTTTATGCTGGCAGAAGCTGTAAATCATTTGTGCATGTGTTTCTTCACAAAAAAAATGAATAAAAATTAATAACTAACCGAGCACAGCATTCCAGAGTATAAGCAACCTTTCTCCTCAAATGTGATGATACAGTGAGACATTGTCAATATTGTTAGCAGTTACATTTCTATTGGGTTCATTGTAGTCTAGGGGAACAAATTATTTGGCCTATATTCCCGAGATTTATTGCAGCCCCATATTTATTACATGAGGTGTGGTTTAATAGCCAGCAGCACACAAGGAAAAGCAAATGTATTAATTAGGCTGGCTAGCAATCCAGCTAATGAAATCAGGGTGTCACATGGATCAGCAAGAGGTAATCTGTGACTGGAGTCACTTCCCTAAACACAATATTCTGGCCCTACCTTGCCTCCCTGAAACGTCATCTAGGAGAACCATGTAGATTTTATGTCACCTTACCAAAGTCATATCAGAGTCTTCAAAACCCTTGTGCAGCTCAAAGTGCGCTACTTGCCTATGTCGAAGGAAAGGACTCGACTGAAAGGTTTATGACTCTACTAGATATTTTAGTGTTGGTGTATGCTGGACTAATGCAGTCTGAAAGCCATATATTTGTTACAGAAATTCCCCTTCCATCCTTTAGTAGAGAAATTACGCTTATTTTATACGACAGAAGAAAATTAATATCAGGATAGAATTATCTCTTATCCAGAAATTACTTTGATTTTCTAAAGGGTCTTTTCCCCCCAGAAGTAGGCACAAGCTTTTGGTTTTTTTTTCAAAGTAGTCTTTGAAATTTCTAAACTGTCTTCCCAGTTTGCACAATCTGGATGTCTCTATTCTCCAGCAATAGAGAACACGTGACACACTCTTTGTGTATTATTGAAGTTGTAATCACCAGGTTTCTATAGAAGGTAGACTTTGTCCTTCAAAATATACATATTTAATAATTAAATAAACCTAAATGTTGTCTCATACTAGAGATGCTCAAATCTCTATAGATCATATCGGACTGCATACATTTAACAAAGACCACCTCTGTTGTAGGACAGTGTATGGACAGTAGATGTTCTTCATTTTCTGTTCTTGTCATTTACAGCTCCGGGGATATTCCAGATTGCATATCTTTGGTATCTGATGATCTAACATAATTATATATTGATGATGACAGTTATGCCTTCTAAAAAGTGACATAACAACTTAAGTAGCTTCCAAAAAATTACAAATACTATAATCAATTCAAACCACTTAAGGTCAATAATTTTCCATGTTGACTCAGGGCACTGTTGTCAAAAGTTCCCTGGAATCGGAGATGAACAGAACAAGCTACTGCACTCCCCGATTTGGTATAAATATTATATCTTCTCTGCTGACTTTAAACAGAGTCTTTAATGTTTAAATACACTTTATAAAAAACCCTTATCTTAAAAAAATAACTTGAAAATCTCTATTGAGACAATATCATTGTTGCTGAGATTCCTGATTAGCTGAACCACTTATTTCAAATTCAGATTTAAAAAGGAGTTAAGAGAAGAAATTATGCAGTGATTCATACATATCCTCGTCTGATACTGATAGAAACTGGATTGAATTAGGAGTGGAAGTTGTGTCACAAGCACAAAAATATGTTTAAAAAGTGGAAATCATTGAGATTAATGAAATCACTGGACTCTCACCCTGAAGTGCTTTTTCACATTGTTAATCTTTCTTATAACATTCTATTAATGGTAGAAGAGAAACTGTGGTCACTGTTTAGTATGATGTGGGAAGGCAGACACATCAGAAGCTAGTCAGAACTGGTGTGAAATTTCTGCCCATCTAAACTGAGAATGAAAAGACGGGTGGGATGTACAAACTCTGATAACTCTAATTGTGAAACACTAAAGTCAAAATTACGTGATTTTCCAGGCTACTGAGCAAGTTCCTTTTACTTTTGCAGCACTCAATATTTCTGAAAATCCAAGCATTCCTTTTATATAAATACAGGTATCTCTGAGCAAATTAGCACTTCTTTAGTCATTATAAAATTTTTGTGAGGGATAAACTTGTAGAGTGAGACAGCTGACAGATGTGTAACTGTTTATTTAAGCTGGAAATCTGAACTCACTTAGTGAAAAATATTTCACTTTTGCTACATGGATGATAACAATGTATGAAGAAATGTCTTGCAAAATATTTTTCCATAATGCTTCTACTAACAAGTCTGAACGCACATCATAATACTAACTACTGTTTGGCAGATTCATGCAAACAGATTTGCTCCAGTAATGGCCAGAATTAACTTGCATTGGTTCACTAAAACAAGGGCAGAGGTAGAGCAAGAAATGGAAAAACTAGTGCTATTAATTTTGTTATCTTTGTATGAAAATATATTGAATAACTTCTTGATGTCAGTGTTCGGGCTGATAGTGGATGCTGTTATTAGGCTTATTCTCTGCTGAATCTGCAATGAAACTTTTGTCCTGAGGTGCAAGAGGGACAAATAAGCCTTGCTTCTGGTTCTACACAGGAGACTGTGCAAGCGCAGCTGGGTTGTTCTTTTCATTTACATAGAGCCCACTGCTAGTGGAGCAAGATCATTTCTTCCAATTTCCTAAGTAGACCAGACACTCTTTGTTTGACTTTATGCTGAACACAGACCTTCACAACAGATTTTAGGATAATTTCCCCTTTTCACTGTAAATTCTTCCACAACAGACATCAAAGTATGCCAACAGAGGAAGAGGGAAGAGAACACCTAGGAAGGAAATTTGGGACTGAGTGGGAAGTCCACAATGCCTACTCACTCTTGCCTGGTCAGCAGTGCAATAACATGTAATCCCTGAACACAGGGGTACAAAAATTAGCCTGTGGACCAGCGTGTCTGCAAATCAGGTTTACTGAAGGAAATGAATCAAACATTACATTCAGAAAAACAGCTATGTTTCAACTTTCTCAGATATGGTCAGGTTGAGACAATACGATAAATCATGATGTAACTCGATGGAATGGGGCACATTTTGACAAATCTCTCATACCTGTACAGTTATCTATGTCTGAGCTAAATACATAGCAACTCTGCATAATCAGTCGTGAGAAACAGAATGTTTTAGGAACATCTCTCACTCCAACGGAGGTATCTAAAGTAGCTCAGTATCCCAGTAAACTGAACAGTATAGCATAGGTAAAGAATTTTTGTTTAGTGACTACAAAGGAAGTCTACTTATCTACTTCTGATACAAGTACCTTATTGGAGATTCTTACTACCAAGTGAGATAGCTTATGCTCCTCCTCTTCACCCTGGGACAGCAGGTCTGAGAACAGCAGACCCCCGGAGAAGGTAAACACATCCTGTCTGTCAAAGAGTCTTTGCTCTTTAAAAGATTGAGTGGGAGCCCAGGAATAGAAATTTAAAATCTAGAAGGGTTTATCTAGAACAAAACGCTTTATTGGAAGTGTATACATCAGTCTACATACATTTTCGTAACATTTCTGTTACCTGAATATCTATTCTTTGTAGTCTATGTTTTCTGTATCATAGTTCAGATACGATTTTTGGGAGAGATATTTTATTTTTATATATAGGCCAGTCTGCATATAAAATAATGTCTAAAATGCAATTATAAAAATAACATAAAAAATGTCAAAGGAACTGGCTACATTGTGGGACAAAGAGAGAGAAAGAGTAGTATTACAGGGCTTATTAACAGTATTTTTTGAAACAGTTAGCTGTAGGAATCTATTTCAGCCACAGGAAACAATTTTCTTTTTAATATAAATTAAAATACTAAACACTAGTTATTTCAGCATTCCAGTATTTCCTGAATGCTGCTAGAATGTAACATGTAACGTAGTTTATTTTCTTAAATTGAAATGAATTGTAATTGTTCTTCTCTTCTCTTGAATTATCAGAAAAAAATTAAGACAAAAGAAAGGATGTGATCGTTTCTGTGAAGAAAAAAATCAAATAAAAAGAACTCCTAATAGTATGATGCATTTCTGGAGAAGAAGTAAATTTTCACAAAACTGGGATAAACCATACCAAAAAAATGTGTGACTTGTAAAGGTTTGTGTCTACACTTGCCCTAGAATATGGAGCCTCAACAGTTGTGTTTTATTATATCAATAGATTTTTTCTTACTCTGATAATTCCTCCTTATTATTCAATCATGACATCAAATGTTTGCAAAATTAAGGTCATGGAAACAATCCATTCATAAATTAGCAACTGACAAAAGTATGCATTTTTCACTCCGGCTAAAATAGTTTTCATGTCTATGGGATATTATTTAATTAAAACATTAATAATGGTCTGTTGCTTCTCTAACAATTTGCTGAAAGCTACTAGACATTTATATCTCTTTTGTAATACTGTTTTGCAAAAACTGGAAAGAATATCCAGACTGTAAAAAAGAGACCTGATAGAAGAATAATTAAAAAGCAACATCTTAGTTAATAAATAAGTACAGTTTTCTTGACTTCAGTAATGTCAGTTCTGAGAAATGAATGACGTATATTTAGAATGCATTTTTATGATAATGTTATTTTTATCACTGTTTTATGTTTAAGAAGAGTGACATCAAATAGAGTCCATTTTGCAGGAGTCCAAACAGCTGATTTATTTCTAGTTTTCCTGTTAAAAATTAAAGTAATTTTTTTAAAACTATTTTTCAATACTTAGATTAAATGCAAGCAAATAATAAGTGATGAAATAGTTTGAGGATTTCTTAAATCATAGATTATTAATAAGGAAGCAGATTTTATGCCACAGGTCACAGATAAAATCTTTTATCAATGGCCATCTTGAATAATTTGGTGCAGATCAATAGAATTCATGCAAGTGCAAAACTAGTCAGGGTTAGATCAGAATCAGACCCAACCCTAGTTATTAATCTGCATTGTTAGCAGCAATTGTTGCCAAGAAATTTCCAGCATTTACTCCATGAACCTTTGTTTCAAAGCCAAGATTTAGACAGCCTCAATTGATTTTACGTAATTGTTATTTGTGCTTTATAAGGCTATGTGTAGTGATTTTGTCCGTCGGTTATGAAAGCCTTGCCTGAGAACATAGCTCTCTTTCTGTTCTTAAGATTTTAAAGAGCATCTATAAAAAGTTGCTACACAGATAAAAAGAAAAAATATGTCAGGAATATATTTAATCTACCTTCTTTTTATATTTTAAAAATAATTTTCTAAATGTATTAATTTTTCTTGACTCACTTTTTATTATTCTTAATGCTAGTATTTGATATTAATAATCAGCATTATTATAAATACAGTGTGTTTGAACCATTTATTTTTGTATCTTTTGGTACAGGATGTATTATGCCCTGAGATCTCTGCAGTGAAAAAAAGAAAAAAAGTCCCACTCAAGAACCAGTGTGTATTTTCCATACATCATATTACTAAAATGCTAGGACATGATTTGAAACTTGCTATTGGTAGAAGAACTCAAAAAGATGTCTATTTAAGTTACAATTACATTGATGTAAAACTTACGTGAAATCAGTAACAGTTCATTTGTGTCATCCTCCCAACTTGCTTTTACCATGACTGTTCCCAGAAAGTTCCTATTAAGTTGGCTAGAACCTACCCATACATCTAAGCCATCTTGTGATCAAAACTCACCTTTATAGCACTTGAAGCGCAATGAGAAATGATAGGACAGAACCATATTTGCAGTAGGATTATGAGTTATTACAAACAAAAAATATCTCAACACACTGACTGATTATAGAATTAACTCCAACAAATTAACTCCAACTCTGAAGTATTTTCCTTGTTTTGTAATGCCAGTAGAGTGGATTTCCAGCTCTATTTCCCAACTGTTTAGTTTAACTTAAACAAATCAACAAACGAACCAACAAGCGACTATCAGAAAGCAAGTCCTCTCTTTGCAAATTTCAGGGAGGTTTCTGTGGATACTGTCAGAGGCTGATGTTTCTAATGAACAGAGCTCTTCAACCAGATTGTTGTGCTCTGGGGGACTAGGACTCAGAATCCAAATCCCAGTATAGAATAAAAATTTGCAGCACATTATGGAGAGTCTCTGTTTTCCTGTTGGTAGAATCTGCTCTCCTTTTGAGGTAATTACCAAGACTGACTTTATTCTGTGTGTAGCTTGTATCTTAATTTCAAGTTTAGATGTAATTAGTGGACAATATTAGCTTGTCATTTGTAATCCCTGTTTTTCCATATTGTGTCACAATCCAATGCTTATGTGTTTGTTGAAGGAAGTATTGCACTAATGTACGTATGCTACTCAGCAGCATCACTGGTAAGTGAGAATTAGCAGCTCAAACACTTGACTATGATTATCAGAAAGATGATGTGAGTAGTCTGGTTTCCACCAAATACTGTCAGGAGCTTTCACATTGTCTTACAAAGAAGTAGTTTTGTCCTGAGTACCATTTACTTAAATAATTGCATGGAATACATGTTGCGATTAATTTGAAAGATGTCAGTCATTTCTGTAAGATCCCTTGCACTCAGGACTGAAAAAAGATGATAATGTTCTAGTACAAGAAATCAGATAAATAATTTACACTCTGGGGAGTTCCTGCTTTGTTACAGAAACATGTTAACTATTAGATTTACAAATACAAACTGAGTAACAGTAAATGTCAGAAGGAGTCAATCTTACAGGAAAAAACAACATCCCTGTATGTGGTGCGTGACATTATTCATTTTTCATCTAAAATCAGAAATTTGTTGCTTGGGTGTCTTACATGTATGTGCATCTGTATATATACATAGATTATCGCAGATGCTGACAGAACTTCTTGGAACTGTTTCAATAAATATGTTTCACTTTCCTTGTAAGAATAAATCTAGAAAAGGCAAAGAAAGTCTCTAAGGACTGAGAATGTTTGACCTGGGAACACTGTAGCCCAGTAAAATGTACCAGTACTTAGGTAATTTATTGTAATTCTAAGAAAAAAATGACTGTAAGTATTTTCAGATTGTTACACAATTTCTAAGAAAACAGGAATAACTAAACCATTTCTCTCTCAATTTTTTTTTCGTCGGAGCAGCATGCAGTGTGTTCTGTTTTGATTTCTGTAAACATATTAATAGTGAAAAGCACTTTTCAGTCTTATGCAACATTTCTTGTGATTTCTTGTAATTTTAGTGTAATGATCCAATGCTTGCTCTGATAATCAGTGGATCCAGGGCACTGGTAATCTATATGATTAAGTACAAAAAAAAACCCCTTTTTTTTTTCGCCATTTGTGTGTGTAGCATTGTATGACTGATTCTGCCAAAGTGTCCCAAGAAAAGAAACAAATTCAGACCTTTATAGTGCATCTCTGAGGAGGTTAATATCTTTTTAACATTTTAAAATAAAATCAGGTCTATTTTGGTTTGACTGCTCCATCTACTAAATAGCAGAGTAAATAAAATACTGCTAGGCTCTGTCACTTTGTGTAAGGAAGAATATGAGACATGAAAACATCAAGGTTTCTGATTCCCTAGAAAATCCATACAGGTCTATAGCATTTTGGTGAATTTTTCAACATCCTGCTGTTTGTCAAATACATATACTCTGACTTATTACCTCAGTAGTGAGATTGCTACACACAATAATTATGCTTATACTAAGCACTCAAAAATTTCTATAAAATATACATTTACCTGGATAGTAACCCAAAGTTGTATCTGTAGTGTTAATAATGATAGCAATTAGCTGAAATTTACCACTTGATCAGCAGATTCTGGAGAAAGCAGAAAGGCAAAAATTAATCAAAGGCAGGAGACAGTGGTCAAAGATAGAGTTACCATTTATTCCTTACATTTTTACACTGAAAACCAAGTTGAATATAGATAAAGTCATAAATTCTGTTTGAACAATCAAAATACCGCTACTCTCTCTTGTTTAGTTAGCTTGCCAGCTCCACTGACAGGGAAGATTTACAGACCATGGGAGACAGTATTTAGACTTTCACAACAACGTAAATTCACAGGTTTTTTTGCTTAAGATAAGGTTTGCATAAAACTACTCCTTTCCTGTCATTCCCAAGAAGGAGTTACAATTTCAGCTGAAAACTGAGTGAATTATGACGTTATCTCAAAGCTTCACTCTAAAATTAATTCAGTATAGGCAAACAGGAAAAACTTTACAAAACCAGAGGTAAAAAAGCTCATAAAAGGAGAAGCAGTGGAGATAGAAGATATAATGAAACTACATACAAGCTTAAAGTTACAGCACTAATGGAGTTAACAAAAGATTTGATGAGATGAAGACAGCTACTCTTGGCTAAGACATGCATTAGAATCAAAGAGGCTTCTATATCTCAAACTGTTTAAACAAGTTGAGAAAATATAAGCAAAGTTGTTACAAAAGACCTCAGTGGGAAATTTTGCTTTCTTTGCATTCTGTTTTCCCTTTACAGATTAACGATGGCTAAAACCTCCTTTTACCACCTCAGTAAGAGCACAAGCAGACAATTCACATTCACTTTCAGTACAGAAGTGTCCATACCTCTGTGACGTGCCTTTTGAGGAGAAATATTCCCAAAGCCACTGTAAAATTTGTCAGCTGCTGGGAGCTGCAGCTCAAATTGCAGCAATTGCTTTTTAAAAATCTGTTTCCTTCCACTTTAATCTATTAATCATCATAGCTGGCACCACACCGGGTCTCTCGATCATTGTTCTAACACTGAAATTTCTCACTTCGTCTTTCATGGCCTTTTAATAAATCTACCTTTCCTCTGCTTCGTTTTAAATCACTACACTACTAGTGTAAGTAATAAAACTAGTAGCTAAAATATATTGTGCTTAATGCCCCACTTTGGTATCCTCTCACAAGTAACTCTGTACTGAAACAACTACAGCATCAGGATGGAGTCTCCTCTCTGTGAACACTTACACTTTTTGGTCTGTTTTTACTGTCTCATCAATACCAGCTCTGTCAGCCTTCAGTTTGTCAGCAAAATCCACGTCAGCAAAATCCATGTTGTCAAAAATCAGATGAAAAACTAATAATATAAAGATACTTTTAATAATTGTGTAATATCCATGCAATAACTGTCTTATATCTCCCCAGCATTTTAAGTTCTTAGAAACAGAAACCTGTCTGTTTATTCATATATTTGTAAATTGTCCTGCATTGCCAAAGACACTCAATAATGGAAGAGAATACTGTCACATTTCTGCAAAAAGCAGAGAAGAAGTACAGAATATCTGTTCTCTGAGGGGAAATTACATGAGATTCAAACACTATAATTTACAATGAAAAGGAAGGACAACTGTTAAATGAGACCAGGTTCAACTATCTAGAAAAGTCCTGGAAGATCATATTAAGTCAAAGGGACTATTGAGATGTCACTTAGTATGTAAGCAAATGTATTGATACATTTAGTACTCGCAGTTCAGAAATGTTCAGTGTTTGGAGAACTACATTTTCAGTTCACCTGGTATGATTAAAAATATTTAATCATAGACAGCAGTTTTTGGATGGAAGAATAATCAACATAAGAAGCTCTGAAAGACGAAGTTCATGAGTTGTTTTGACAGTATTAGTCTTACAATTTATTTTCTTATTTCTTCTCTTTGTGACAACATGTAAAACAATATAATAGTAACATTTTATTAGACTGGACCATAGCACCTTGTCTGGTTTTACTGTAGCTACAGATATAAAAATAATGCATTTAAATGCAAGTCAACAAAAAATCTGCTAATATTTGTGTGGGTTTTTTTCAATGAGAATAGAGGAATAACTGTCTGTGGAAATTGCAAAAGTAAAATTAAAAGTAATGAAGTTTTGGCAAGGTATTTCAAATTGATTCCCTTTGTGTGCAATCCAATTCCTAATTTTGACATGAACTGTAGTGTAAATTTAGTTAAATAGTATACACTGACAACACATTTGTTAGGCTATGTGTATTGTACAATATTTCATCATTCAGTTTATACAAAGAAAATATATTTCTTGAATAAGTCATTGCAATTTGTTTTAGAAAAAGTTTTAAAATTCCAAACACATGAAAATTTTGCAACTTCACAATTATCTCCAAATAAAAGTTCTCTGAGTTATTTTTCATATTCCCTGAGACCTGACCACAAAAAAAAAAATTAGATTCATTTATGGAAAATCAGGCATAAGAAACGATACTAACCTGAGTATTATGTAAAGACATTTAGTCAAATAGGTTTGTGCATGTAGTTGATTAGCCAATATGGAAAATTCAGCTTGAATATTCATGGTAGAAAGTACTTTGTCTGATGACGACGAGTATTTACAGCATCAGGGACTCTATGTAATGCCATTCAGTGATCCAAAAAGGGAGAGTTTGTGAAATGGGATGGTCAAGACTCAAAAAAAGAAAGAATATTTTGGGTGGGTGATTTTTTACGGTTAAGAATCCATCTGCTTTTTGCCCTAATAAATTCGGGTATCTCTCTTGATGATTAAAGTATATAATAGTTAATATTCTAATATTTAATATTTTATTTTTCTTACATATCTGTGGATAAAAGTTGAAAGAATTTTCTTTATTTTTTCTGCAGTATGAAGGTGAAAAAAGAAAATACTTTCACCTGAGGTACAGACATCATCCAAAATCTTAATAAGAATTTTCGCCTTCATACCTCTATTTTTTTTTCAGTCAAAAAATGGAACAAAAGAAAAAAACAAAACAAAGCAAACCCCAAGTTCCTTACAGCCCAAGAGTGGGAAAATTTCATTTATGAGCTAGAATAATCACATTGTATTGCATCAGATTTGAGACTAGAGGTATATCAACCACATTACTCCTTGAAATAAGGGTTTCCTTTACGGAAAAAAAACCCAAACCAAAAAACCATCTTTCAGAAGACAAGATCATGCCGTGTGTCAGTGAATGTAAGTTATTACAGTGGCAGGGTCTGTGCATGATGCTGTTGGTGAGCACAGCTTCATCTCCTAAAGGTGTGGGTGGCTCCCTTATCTGCTGTGACCTTCCAGTCCTTTCTTAGTGTTTTCCATTTCATTTGTAAAGTTAGAGGAAGACTTGCAAATTGCTAGTTCTGCTGTTCTCACCCAGACACTGAAAATAATCTGTTCAAATCTAAATCCTGGGAAAGCTTTGCCTTATTTAGAAGTGGGGACTTAATGTTTTATGAGAAAATATTATATTTATACCATTTATATAATATTTATTACATATTGTTCAATACTTCACGCTTTTTTAGCACCAATCCAACAATGCAAATGCATTTAAAGACACAGATCCAATTAATTTCTGAATTTCTTGCCAAAGGCAAGAGTAAGCAGAATACCTCCAAACTGTAGCATTTTTCTACATACAGCAAGATGTCTGGATTATCTAAACCCTTTTCCAGTGCACCTATTAACAGGTTAAATCCTATTAAGCACCAAAATTTTCTGCTGAACCTCTGGCCTCTGAGGACATTAGCAATTTGATTAATATTCTGCATCTTCCTGAGAGAGCATGTGAGATGACTCTATTTGACCATAGTTAATTTTCTTCTATAGTTAGCCTAAACAAATTCTTTGATATCACGAATTAACTGTGCTACAGCTTGAACCCTGTAAACTTTGTCGCCTTTATTCCTTCAGTACCTCTTTCCTGTTTTCCTGGATTTCTTTATCTAGGTAGCACTATTAGTTTTTAAGTAGTTTTTAACAATCTGTCTAAACATATAAGCAACAGATTTTTGAAATGTTTCTTAGTCTGAGTTTTGGTTCTGAGGTGAATTTTAACATTCTATCAAATCCCCAAATACCATTGTTTCATTCCATATGCATATTTATCCTTCTTAATCTATCTCTCTATGTCTCAATAATAAGGCGAAATCAACTGCAATACAAACATACACATTAATAACACATGATAAATGGTCCTCATTCCAAAGTGATTTGTGGCGGAGTTTAGAACCAGAGTTATTAATCCACTAGAAGCAGTAGGTTATCTTAAAGAATAATTTCTAAAACTGTTGGTTTTATGCTTTTGTAATATTTTGGGTTAGATGATCATATGTATGACTTTAGATGATCACGTGTCCCATTAAAACCCAGAGGACATGGCCACCCCTGCATAGCCTATGCATTTTAAAACTTACTTTGCTCTAGGTTCTATAGTTGTTTACTGTCCAATGCCACATTCTGAAGTTTTGACGAAGTCTTATACCCTATGTGGACAAAAACAAGCTTGCTGTGGAAACTGGACTAAATTTAATAAGTAGGAGTGAACTGAAAACACTCATGAATTGTGGATTCCTCTTTGTGTTACATAACAATCTCTAGAGTCATTCCTCCCAGCTTGTTACAAATATTTGCCCTAATTTATTACATGCTGAAGTAATTGTCCTCAGACTACAGCTCTATCTTTCTTCTACTCTTTCCATGTCAGTGTATGTATTAATGGAAGACAAGGGGTTTGTGTGCTTTGCATTGACAAGTGTGCTGTTATGGTCACACAACATTTTCAGGGGATTGCACAAGAGTTTTATATGGGGAAAGCAACGAGGAAGCTATAGTTCTACACTGCTGCGTGAAGGGTGATAAATGTGTCCACTTCTCTAAAATCACCAGCATATTTACTCTGTGTGTGATAGAATGGCAATTGCTTTTTTTGCCTTCTAGATATCTTTTGGATAGATGTTAGATTAATCTAGTTTTACTATTTTTCCCTACTATCACACTTTCTGACTAGACAATGGTTTTATGTGTGAGTTCATACGTGTTTTATGGCTTTGTGAGGATGCTTCATCATCTCTATAGAGCTGGAATCGATATAATCTTAGATGTTAAAGCCGCATTATACTATTAATATCAGCTACTGTAAGAGATTTATGCTGCCTTGGATTTTTATTAAATCACTTCTTTATAAGTTTTTCTTATGGTACACTCACATTGTGATCTGTAACGCTTATAGAAAGAAAAAACATTATGTAAATTAAGCAGTCTTAATAATCAATACTGAAACTGAGGTGTTACTATAAGTTTCTTTAAATACATGGAAAACAAAATCTATTTTTCATTTGTAAAATAGACCAACAATCATCACTGATTTTTTGCATTATTATTTAAAACAAAGATCAAACAGAGGATCATTATAAGGGCAAATTCTTTTTTTCTTCACTAGTAAAATTTCCACATAACTGTATCAGTATTTGGCGAAATAAATAATCAATGCATTAACCATAAACTGCAAAAGAATTCCTTAAACTTAGTGCAACATCTCCTTATTTGGTCTCATATTTATTCTGTCCATCTAGAAGCTCCCTCAATCCCTCCCCAAAAGAAACTGCCAAGGATGTCTTTTTGAGGGTGTAATATCTTCGCCAGTGCTTTAACTTTGTGCTATGTTCTGATAATCAAGGTCACGCCTTTTTTTTTATTACATATTCCTTTTGTGTTCTGATATTCTGATGCTTTGTCTGTCATAAAGAGATGCTTTTGGCGGAAAGGAAATTAATTTCTCTTAACGTATATATATAATTACATTTTGATTGCTTTACTTTCAAATGTTTCTCTTCCCCTTTCTAAAATATATTTTTCATTCTGTTTCCTGGGTATCCAATTTCAAAAAGACCATTGGAATTCTTTTAATTTCAAAGCATGCTTGCATTAGCAGTGCTAGTTAATGGATAAATTATTAACACTAATTGCTGCCACAGAAGTTCATATGCATGCAGGTGCCTACATACAAAATTAGCAATTTAATGGAACCATTGCAGTTAATTTGGCTGTTGATAGTCCATGAATTGCATACAACTCTCTTTGAAGGCTTAAATGCATGCATTTTTGTATTTACATATGCATCTATAAATGCACAAGCACACAGACTTATGTGTGTTTCATATGAACATGTATTCCAGTAATACTTTCACAGTTATACCTGTTTTTTGTGAGCATGCATTTCATTTTATCTGTACTATATGCAATCAAAAAAAAATGCAAGGCCTTACCTTTGCAATCAGGGCTTGATTTCTTAGATCTTTTGTATTTCACTTCCACAGGACACTCTGTCTTAAGGTCTGTGATGAACAGTACAGTCAGAGTTCCAGGCATGACCTCTATATATACACAGTTCAGTAACAGCACAAGTGGATACTTAGATTCTTACTTCAGTTCCACATTTATCAAGTGATATTACTCATAGAAAGAGATTCTTCAAGCAAACACTTAATCTGCATTGAATTGGGAGTGATCTTGATGATACACTTGGGAAAATAAAGGAGCTCATTGTACAACACAGCAGATGAAAATACCCGCAGCCATTGCACGTACCACTCATTCTGTTAACCATGTAATATACATTGTCATTTTGACGTGTAGACTATTTCTTTTCCTCTATCACCTCCGTGTCAATCCAATTCACTCATTCTTGCCAATGATGAAATGAAAAAAAAAAAAAAGAAAAAGAAAAGGAAACAGGGAAAGATTGTTATCCTAGATCTGCATTTGTGGAACATTTTAAAGCAAGCTAGACTAACCATTGGGAAGATGTTAGTCTAGATAAGAGAATCCCCACTGGTTTTCTGTCTCCCTTAAACAATGAAATCACATAGTTGTGTCTGTGTCTCTCTGTTTTGGATTGTTCTATTTTAACACATAACAGATTGAAGGCTGCCCACTATTCCTAATTAACTCAAGTTAAACTAATGAGAGAGAGGGTGGAGGGAGTGCCAAAAAGAGAAAAGAGATCATGAGTTGGAAGAGATTGAATTACAACTTAAAGGGGATGAGGAAAGGAAAAGAAAAAATAGGAAGGAGGAGGAGGTGCAGATATAGTTAAGCTGAAAAATAGGGGAGAAGAAAGGCCTGAGAATAGATCTGCCCTTCATACCGAAGAAAAGGCAAAGATATCTTGCAAAAACACCAAAGAAATGTAAGCAATCCAACATTGCACTGAAGTCAGATACTTGCTTCTTGCGAGGAAATACTTCAGCACCCTCTGGAGAACAGCTCAGATTCCAAAAACCAGCTATTGCTTTGCTATCAACAGCTTTCTCCAGCATGTACCCACACTTTACTGATTAGTTATTTTTGCTAACAAAATACCATGTAAACTACTCATAGAAGAAAGTGGTCTGTTCTTTCCAAGCCTCACGAAAAATGCCAGGAAAATGTCAGGTTCTGTTGTACTATACCAAAAGAATTATAATGTAGCTTTCCTTATGTTAGGAAATAGGCACAAATGCACAAAGAGGAAGGTGGAACTGAATGATGTCAGTGTGAAAACAGTATGTTATTTTTCCCAGCTATGAATAGAGCAATTTCTATATTTTACCTTCACAAGAGGTTTTCACGCTTCACTTTTAGTCTTACAAATTATTTCATGTGTAGATATCTTTATATAAAATACATTACAATATATTTTATGAATATTTCCTTTGTAAAAACACACATTTGAATGTCTATTGACCTTAAACATATTCCATGCTGTCCTAATTCTGCTTTCACACTACTCTTACCAGTAGGTTATTTGTTGGGCTTGATAGTGCAATCTATAATAAAATAGCAATAAACAATTTTAATGTAGAGGAAGTATGAAATGAGTGGAGTTTCAGGTGTATGCATACTGTACATAGTGTTATGTTTAGAGAGGCGTCTTTTTCTCCCACCCCAGGAGAATAATCTGGCCAACAATCCCACCTTTCTAAGCCTGAGGTCTCCTCTCAGTATTCAGAGAAGGGGGTGGAAGTCTAGTGGAGGCAGAGGGGATCATGCTGCGGTGGAGGTTGTATGACTTACCAAAAGTGAGACCTCACTTCTTCAACACATGCCCCCTCTCCATTTTCAGATTGGGCAGAAGGAAAGAGGGGTGGTAAAAGATAGGGAAGCCATAGGAGAGGTGGAGGTGGAAGAGGAGACCTAGTAATGACAGTGAAAATGACAGGCTGGGGTCATCACAGTGAGCCAGATTGAAGGAAACAAGCACAATGAAGAAAACATAGTGTCAGGACAAGGGAGGGGAAGTGGGGGAAAGGAGTCAAATCTTCATATTGGGTAAATGAGGGTAATACTGGGAAAGCAACATACAGAGAGGTAGATGATGCTGAAAATGAGCTGGGCTAGGTGAGGAGGAGTTTCCGCAGGCAGTTTTCTGCTGGGAGAGAAAGGGAGAAAGGAGGGTTGTGGGAGAGGTGAGTACTGGGGATGTAGCTTGGCCCTCGCTTCCCTCAGGACATTACCAGAAGCTGATGTTGGACTCTGTATCTGTGTGTCCTGCACATTTCTGCACACGCACATGCATTTGTGCTCTTGGGTTTCTACTGTTGCTTGGACTGGGGTTAACAGGAGTGATGGCTGGTTTAGTAACAGCCGAGGGGACATGACAGGTAAGTGGGAAGTAGATAGATGGCTCTTTTTTGGCTGGCTGTGGTTACTCATGTCTAACAAGGCCAGCTTGTCGCCAGACTCTGTGTAGGTGAAATGAAGCGATGGCCTGAAGCAGGGCAAAGGAGGCGCCGCATTCTGACAGGCTGAGGTGTGACGTGATGAATCCTAACCACTTCGGACATCTTCAGGAGAGAGAGGGGAGGGATGGTGGCAGCGCAGAGTGCTGGGACACAGCCCAGGCTTGGGCCCAGGGGAGAAGGAACAGGGGAGGGAGGACAAAAAAAAGGGGGTCCTACAACGCCTTCTTTCAGACTGAACACAAATCCGAGTTTAATTAGAAATTCAGCCAATGGGACACAAAACTTTCCAACAAGGTTTTCTTTGACTTTTTTCCCAAGGAACTTTTTGACACTTACACTTCACTTAGGAAAGAAAACTTTAACAATTTTCACTTCTTCATCTCATTAACAACAAAAAGTGTTGTTTCTTGCAGGGAGGGGAATTTGTACTGAATGAGAGGGGTGCAAATATTAGCTTTCAAAATGCACTCAATGACACAGCCAAATGATAATCCGCCTGACTTCTGGCTCTTACTATACGAGAAACTGTATGTTTGCAATCACTAAGTGACTTTGGGTATCCAAAGATATTAATAAGCATCATTTATTAACATGCATCTGACAAACAGATAAGGCTACATTAGATGATAAGACAAACATGGTGTTGACTGTCTGTTTCCACAACTACAGGAATCATAGAATCACGGAATCGTAGAATGGTTTGGGTTTGAAGGTACTCCAAAGATCATCTAGATCCATCCCTCTGCCAGGGGCAGAAATACCTCCCACCAGACCAGGCTACTCAAGTCCCCGTCCAAGCGGGCCCTGGACACTTCCAAGGAGGGGGCATCCACAAATTCCATGGGCAACTTCTCCCAGTGTCTGACCACCTTCATTGTGAAGAATTTCTTCCTAATATCTAACCTAAATCTTCCCCTTGCTATTTAAAGACATTCCTCCTTGTCCTGTCACTACATGTCCGTGTAAAAAGTCCCTTCCCAGCCTCCTTCAAGTACTGGAAGGCCTCTATAAGGTCTCTCAACATATTCTTTCTGTGGACATGTGTGTGTATCTGGATCCACATAGGCCAGAGATTTTGCTTACATACAAATATAGCTTGCTTGAAGTACGCTGAGGGATGTTCTTTTTTAACCAGTCTAGCTGTTGACAAAGCAAAGAAGAAAGGAAAATGTGAATTTTACTTTAAAAATTCTCCCCTTGGGAACTACAAACCCACTGTTAAGAGGATTTATAATCAAGTAAAGACAGATCTGGATGAATATGTATGTAGCTATAGGGCAGTTGTGTTTGGCAAACCCTGCTACTTTAATTTCCTGAAATATGAAATAATAAGAAAAAATTACTACTGGAAAGGAAAAAAGATACATGCTACAATTTATTGCCCCAGTACTGTAAAACCAATAGATTATACTTTTGTTCTGAGTAGGGCAAATTTGACTTTCAGCTTATAGTGATAATTCAAAAATACAAAATAAAGTACGTGTTACAGTGGGTAGGTTTAGGCAGCTGAATTTCACGCTGCAAATTTCACACTAGGAATTAGTATTTTACAGAAACCATACGATGGTTAATATACAGTGCTGCTTGGAGTCAATGGCAGTCGACTGAGTGCATGATGCCAAAAAGGGAACAGTTTTACTATTTTTGTACTTGATTATCTAAAATATAATACATCTGTGCTCATGCCAGCATTCATTCTTTTCGCACTGGAAAACACACAAGTTAGAAATCAGTTGCTCCCAATAATTATTAAAAACACACAACGATTGTTAAAGACAAAAAAAAAAAAGAACAGTTGGTCTCTTCTTCAGCCACTGGCAAAACCTTTTTGTATTGCATTTGTGTAAGACCAAATTTATATAGCTGTAAATAAACTTATCTTTATGAAATGGATCTTCTACGGTATATAATCAGATCTTTTCCCTTTATCCGTGAGACTTTTATGCACATTCATAAATTTAGATGAATATTGTATGTCACCTGAAAAATTGTGTTAATGAGAAAAGAGAAGAAAAAGGGAAAAGTGATGATAATTTGGCTAAATTCTCAGCACAAGCCCCGCAAAACTCCGTAGAGAACTGGCATTAAATCTGTTACATACACACGCTATGCTATACACTGACAAAGCTAAAGCAGACAGTCCTGTCTTACTAGACTAGATGAGTGTATCACTCTTCTTTGACTAAGTGAGGCTGTAACTGACCACTCTAATCATGGGTATCGTGGCACAGAAGGCTGCCAGAAACGTAGGTTTATGACTGTGAGAATTTGGAAACTAGAGTGCCATAGGACTAGGCATCATGTGCATTTGGTCTCTCCAGCTCTCAAGAGGGCTGTAAGTGCGATATCTTCTTGCTCAAGGTTAGGGAGGACAGAACTTTGAGGATATAAGGCAAGTGTATAGCCCTAATTTGTGCCTTCTGCCAGTCTGCTTGCATGAATAGCTTGCTAAAATGAGGGTTACATTAGTATGGCTTTTCCAAACTCACACAGTAATGGGAATAATTGCGGAAAAATAGAAATTAACTCCTTGGGGAATAAAAGTTTTTCTGAAATATACAGAAGCAAACCCCAAATATCAATTTAAACAAATGCAATTCATACCAAAAAGGGGAAAAAAAATGCACTTCTGGTGTAATCCTGATGTTGAAAAAGGGAAATGTTTATGCAACACACGGTAAATAATGAGAAACTACATTCAGATTACTGATATGTGTTAAAAATCAATGAAAGTACACCAGCTAAAAGCTTTCTATCACACTTACCTGCAGGAGTCCTTCATTGCAGCTTGAAATCTAGTGAGTAATATAGAATTAGTCATTATTATCCTTTACGTCAAAGTAGGTTTTTTTAAATTTGAGAAATTATCTTCAAGTTATTCAAACAAAATTTGTGTTTTGAGAAGAAGTGTGCAAAGTTAAACCATTAATGTTTTCCATAAAACACTTTTCATAGTTGCTTGAGCAAATCACTTCAGAATTAGATTTTGCTTTCAAAAGGCAATACTACTTCCACTTTGTCGAGGTGAGCTTGGTTGAATTGGAACTCACTGAGCTGTGTGAGGAGCCTGTCACATGAAGATTTATCTTCTATTTTTGCATACAAATGAACTCTGTCTTTTTCAAGGGTCGTTTTCTTAATTCTTGTTGTCTTTGAAGACAGCAATATGTTTGACTAAGAAACTGTCTTCAGTTCTTTTCTGTGGATGAATACCTATAATAAACCTGAAGAGCTTTTACTAGACAAAGGGACAGCTTTGTCAGCTGCTTTGTCAGAAGAGTGTTGAGTATTACTGTTCAAATCAGCTGTTTGCTGTATTAGAAGATACTTTACATTTAAGGTCTTGTTGCTCTGAGGGAATGTGTGGACTGAATTAATATTGATTGATTCCTAAGGATTTTTTGAGTGTGTACACGGCTGACATACATTTTTCCCTGATCGACATTTTAACATATTATACTTCATAATTAGAGAAATACTACAGATATTCCAAGATATTTCTTCATTAATTATTGAGGTTTCCACAGCAGACTTTCAATGTATTCAAGATTAATCCTCAGTATTACTTGTATTATGTTTTCTTTCAAACGATCTTAATAAGCTCCTTCAAAATGGTATTAATTAGTTGTTAAATAACTTATCTTGCAATCTATTTTTAATATAGAGGCATTTATTTCTGCAAACCTGATAAATGAATACAGTGCCTACTCTGAACCTTACATAACAGAATAATATAAAATGTTTAGTAAAAGTTCAAGTATTTTGCTTCTTGCCTATTCCACTGATAAAAATTTTTTAATTCAAGATGTAACTTTCATGGCTGAATTTCCTCAAATCAACTTAATTGAAAGACTGAAGTAGTAAATAGTCTCATATTGTCATTTCATTATTATTCATAGTGTACTTTGACAATTTGAAATGCTGTGTGAATGGTTAGGATTTGTCAGGGTACTCTTTGCAAACAGTCTCTTTTGGAATAAAGGAAAACAAAGTAATTTAGAGCTCAGTTCTCACTTAATATATGGCCGTGCTCAGGCAAGGCAGACTACCAGTGGAATTATTTTAATTTATAGCATGCATAATCAACATTAAGCCCTTAAGTTTTGTGGCAGCGAAAGCAGATGTCATTGGACTTTCATGCCACATTATTAAAAATGCTTTGGTCAGTTTCCCAAGTATTAGTAATCAGTGCATTTTTTTTACCGTTATCTGAGAAAATTCTTGCAATTTAGTTTTAATAGTTATTGGTAGCACTTTTCAGATGGTATCTGAAGTGGCCTCTCAATCCAATGGATATAATCGCTATTTATTTTACAAAAGGCTATGCCCAATAATTGAAACAGTTTTTCTTCTAAAGTTACATTAGCCTTTCCTAAAATTCTTCTGTTTCACATGTTGCTACCTTCTTTAACATAACAGTTATTCTAACAATACAGCAAGGAAAGAAGGCTCAGCATTTATTACTGGTTACTTTTTTCTGTCTTCAACAGAAAAAAAGTGACAGTGGGAATTGTAGGAGCAAAGGGAGTGTGTAGTGTTTTTACTCCTTTTACTGTTTGCCATTCTATTTCACTGTTGCAATCAGGGTCTTAATCAACTATAAATACCCAGTTTAAGTGAGAAAAGTATCAAAATGTGGGAAACTTAAAGGTGTTAAGTTCTGAGCTAACATATAGTTACCAAAGAGAAGACCAGACTTCAAATAGAAATGTGCTGTTGGTGTTGTTACAGACATAGCAAAGCCTGTGTGTACATCTCTAATATCGGTGGTTGACGAAGGAGGTCTCAAATGACCAAGGAGGTCCCAAATTTTTACCAGACATTACAAAAATAAAATCAAAATAGCAATGGATGAGAACCCTACAGTTGTTTTAAAATTGTTAATATGAAATGGAAAAACATGGAAAACTAGAAATTAACTTATTTTAGCAAATGAGTTAGCATTTGCACAACTTGATCAGAGGTAAGTTCCTCTTTTTACCCCCAATAGCAAGACTGACATGTTGGTTTGTGATTTTGTAGAATACAATTTAGAATGAAGATGTATTGCAGAAAAATTAAGAATGCTAGATTAATATGGGTCCTAATACTGCACTTACAAATTAAACTCTTCTAATTTCTGTAGAGTAAATATTGTTTAAGGAAGGCTTGCACATACCTTCTTTAACTAGTAAGAGGCTGGAAAAATTTTTGTAAGAGCTGGTCAGTGTTCAATTTGGAAAACAAATTTTATATTACAATGTACTGAAAACATTAACAAACCTGCCTACTCTACGTGACTTACTTGTTTTTCTGCTCAAGCTGTTCAAAGGAAGTTGATATTAGTTCATTGAAACCACAATTTCCTCCAAGTTTAAATATATCCTAAAATTATATATCCTAAAATTATTTATCACTTTAATAGGGAACACAGACCACCAGAGTTCTGTTCTATTCTTTCTTCCCACTGTAGCACTCACATCTAATAAACAGTTCTGGAATGTAATGCTTCATCAGAAATATTACCTTTATTCTCATCTTTTGTTATTAGAATGTCAAGTGCCTTTCTTGATTTCTTCTTATACAAATTTGGGGATTTTTAAACATTAAAAGTAAAAGTATATATTTATTATAATTTTTATTTTGTTCCTTGAAATTTTTATCTCCAAATGACGTTTTAAGCTACCTCATTTTCTGTTTCATAATAAGTGTTGAAATTAATAAATACATTTTAATAAATTAAAATATTCTTTCTCTGCAATATTTTCTTGAAACATGTTGTCTTACAAATTTTCTATTCTTTCTCACATAAAATTTAATAGGTGAGAGATTTAGAATAAAAATATATTCAGTTGGTTGCTAAATCTTGAAAAAAACTCTGTACCAATGAATGAATTGAATGTGAGTCACTGTTCTCTTCCTTCTCCTGTTCAAACTAATCACTTTTTTTGCAAGAGTGAATGAAAGTAATCTGTTCTCATCAAGGTAATCCTGAATATGATTTAATTATTGCTGAGTAGATGTGGAACACTGCAGACACAGTTTGATGTACTATGTAGTGATTAACTTACTTGGACTCCTGTGCATTAAGATTTATTAGTAAATTTTAATTTAACAGCACTAATTCCTTATTTCACTAGGTTTAATGTTTTTTTCTGTTCTTTCGCTAAAATTTCTCTTTCTCAGTATTGTTAAATTGATGCTGATTAATTTAACCTAGTTAGTGCAGCTAGTTAATGTGAAATTTTTGAATACTAACAATATAATACTTGTAAATTCTGGTCATAAGAGGAGTGTTTTCTGAATAAACACTTGTTTAATCAAAATTTTCAAATTAATTTGAAAAACACTACAACCAGAGACCAAGGGCTGACTCTTCTCAGCAAAAAAAAAACCCCAAGTGGGCTGCTAAAACCAAACTCTCGCACAGTTTTTCAAGTATGTGCTTGTGTATGAAACAAATGCTTGATTCTTAGGTAACTAAGCAGCTTCTATAAATGCACCATTGCGTTTTAATAGACAATAAATGTTGGTGAAAGATTTCAAAATGCCTAGAAAACAGCTGACTGAAGAAGACATCTAAAAAATAAAGCCTAAGTACCAAAATTATATCAAAGGTAAAATCTTAAAAAAGAGAGAAAAAAGAAAAAACAAGAAAGGATGCTACAGACAGCCTTGTTTTCTACTAGAACGTACTTAGAAAAATGTCTTTGTACTGAGGCTTGTAATACATTACAAGCAATGAACTTTCAATCCCGTTAAAAAGTAAGAATCAAATTCACTTAGCATTAAAGTCCACGTTTCTAAATATATATAAATAGAAGGGTAGTATTAGCTCACCTGACCAAGGGCCAGCAGACAGGGACAGGTAGAGATACAAAAAATTAGGACCTGCTTCCTGTTTCCTAAGAATGAAATATTCTCAGTTCTTCTAACTCCATGACCCTAGAATTCCAAGGGGCATCATGTTGCTCCCCACCCCCAGCTTATGGCAATTGAAATATCCTTCACTCTGGCCTCTTGCGTCCACTAAGGTCAGGTACTTCTCTTCACAATTCCCTGCCTCAAATAGAAAAACACATACTGCTTGAGGAAGGTGCTTCATGGAGTTCTGAACTCAGGCTACTGTACTTTTAATTGCTCTTAATTTAGAAGATTATTGTTTAACTTTTTAAACAATCATTGTCTACTCAGCATGGAAGATTAAAGTTAAATGAGAAAACCAGTATCTGCCATCAAATGCCATACCAAATTAATGATAAATTGACAATTACCACTTACAGCTGTTAGGGCTATGTCCTATTTTTCCAGTCTAAAGTGCTCCTACTATACCTTACTCTACTGCTTACAGTAACACTTCCAAACATGGCTATCTCTTGGATTCAGTAATGCCAAGAAGGAGGAAGGGGGACCATTGCACCATTAACAACTCCAGATCTTGTTCATCACAGCAGCATACCATTTATATTTGTGCTTATGTTTCTAATTTTGTTTAATTTTGCCAGTTTTTGGTCATGATGAGATTCTCACCTTTATAAGAAGTCATGGCAGAAGAGTTCATGAAGGAGACAATGCAGAGACACCACTTCCAAGGAAAGTTTCCATATGGATTCTTAATTCGTGGGCACCAGATTGAACATACTCTAGAAAAACAAGCTTGTCTGTAGTATTTTCATCAGCTTTGCTTCGCTTAATCTTTTTAAAGACATAATTGTATTTCAGGGCTGTTGAAATGCTCTTTTCTAGAAATTCAGAATGGAGATGAACCATTCAGGATGGAGGTGGCAGCTATTGAAAATACTTTCTCTCCTTTCTGTAGAAGTGTCTGTTTTACTGTATATATACCTTGAGATTTCACCTGAACATTTTTCTTTGCCCATCAATAGTTGCTTACTGTGCCTGTCTTTACTATATCTGTATGAGAAATATCTAGAACACTGTTCAAGACTATATAGACACAGCACAACTGTTAAATTACCTCTGTGTGTTGATACATAGCTATGACACTACCTATATTTAGAAGTGCTCTTAGCCAGATTTTTACATTAATAATACTTCAGTGAAGTGATACTGATGTAGAGATGGTGTGATGATTGTAAATGCAACTGAAGCTTAGGTATTAACGTAAATAAGAATGACCTTTGTTCTATATCTGCTAAAAGTGAAGTTATAATGGTGTTTTATTTGAACTATGTCTGGGAGTTTCCTAATCTTCTCATAAAATAATGTTAAGTTCAGAGACTGTTAATGATTTACTTGTCTTACTAGACTGTCTTCTGCATCTACTTTTTGCTATACTACTAAAAATTATGAAATTTTGCGCGGATTTCAACTCACAGGGTGGCACTTTTCCAGACTGAAACTCAGTGTAAGTCTTATCTGTGTATTTTTATTTTGTATGAATTAAATTAGTTGGTAATGATATTATTCAAACTTTTTGAAATTAAAATTAATAAAAAACTGACAACACCACTTTCTTACTCCATGTTGGTATGCTTAGAGGTGAATTCAGTATATAAGTAGCATAATGATGTGATGAATTAGAAACCTTAAAAGAGGCTTGTGGCCAAGCAAAGTAAATAAGAAACTGAGATAATAAGATACCCAGAAGTAAATAAAAACTAGGTCTTCTGTGACATAGACTTTTTGAAAATATTGCCAGAGATTTAAAATAATCTGTGTTTAAATACTGCTAAGTATCTACTATTGCTTGATTTGCAGCCTTGGGCTCTTGTCTATGAATGTCGCAGAAACTGGGTGACTTAGGGGACTTTGAACAGATTATTCCAAAGGGAAAAACATGTCTGCTGCAATATTTATTCTCTGAGGATAAAGGACTTCTTCATGGATGATGTAAAGTAAGATATAAGGAATCTTTTATACTTTCTGACTTATATTGTAATTAGATGTAAGCAGAATGCAAGAGCAAGAAGTACTTCATCTCAGTGATCCTTACTGAGTTGAGAAATAATTACACTATGACCAGACATATTTGAACTAGTTAGAGGATAAGAACATGCTGAAATTCATCCACCAAGGATGAATTAGACATCAGTGAAGGCTGGGTGATCCCAATGTACTATGACCCTTTTACTGAAGTTACTGGAGAAGTAGGTATAAATAATTTTCTTACACTTCTAGCATGCAATTCCAGTGCAGTGCAGTAACTGTTAGATGCACAATAAGGATTAAAAGAATCACAGATGATAAACGGCTGTTTGAATACACAGGAAGAAGCCTTTGGAAGCATTTGAGTTGCACTTCCAGTTTGGGGGATGGAACTTAGCCTCAGGCAAAATTCCTGCTGGAGAGTTCTCCCCACAGCACTGCACTGGCCTAAGAAGGAATTTCTTTTTGGCAAAACAAAGAACGTCAATCAAAACAGTGTTTTACTAAGGTAAAAGAAAGGAAAAAATCTTGCCTGGAATCTTGCCTTGAGTCCTGACAACTGTCTTGCTGATGTGCTCAGACTTTCATCGTCTGTATCTCCAAAACCCCTGTAAAAGCTGAGGCAATACATGAGGCTGTTTAAAAATCTGAAACCCCTGGTCCCTGGAACTTCAGTTCAAGACTTCAGTTAGGAGGCTTAGTATTTCCGTTTACTAACCTGGGCTGGAAAGAATTTGTAGGATTCCCACTCCTTCCTCCTGTTTTCCCACCATATACCCTTTACTTTTCCTATTCTGACTAAAGACAGACTAGAGTAATTCACATTATATTTCTGAATGACAAAATCCGTGGAAACCCAATTCTCCTTTTCCTAATCACCATGCTACATTGCGATGTCCTAAATCACGTATTCCAGAGTAACCTTGGCCTCTGGATTGTTTTGACCAGACTGTTTAAGACTACCCTTTAAAGTGCAGAGGGGTTTGAGTCAGGCTGTGGATGGTTCCCTGTAACCTTAAGGTGAACATGGGGAATACATGCAGTTTCAGGCCAAACTCTCTGAAATAATGTACCCATGGCACAGACAGTTTCCACGAAGGAATGAAGCGTTTTAGTATTGTGCTGGAAGTGTAGTTTTACAAGGTTTTGCTGAAGGATGTTTTCAAGACCCCAGCTGGATTTTATATATTTTATGTCAGAAACAGCTTAGTAGTTTGCTTCAGAAGACCAACCAGAAACAAACTAGCAAATGCAGTGGACCAGGGACTCCCAGTCTTCGGCTGTGTAGTTGTACCCAAGGATTGCTTCTGGACAACCGACTTCCCAAACTGAATTTACTTTAATATGAACTTCGTTTGCTTCCTACTTCGTCACATATTTTTCAACACACGTTTTTCATATGGAAAAGGAGTAATTATTTTCAAATACTAAATGCTAAATACTAAATCAGAATTATTTAACTGGACTTATAATAAAATTGTTAAACTGTCTGGTTTCTTGTTGTCTATAAACTTTTGAAGGTTATAGATTGTCATTCACTCATTTAACTTTCAATAAGAAGCAATAATTAACATTTATTTGAACAGGCTGAAAAACTCATTGCAGTATTCAATACCTAAAACTAGCATTTACTTTCCAGAACATTTTCACTGAATATGCCTGCATAAGCAATGATTGGAGACACTAGCAGCAGAAGGGATACCTCCACTGGTAATCTCAGCTCCTAGATTTATGCAGGGAGGGACAGGGAACAAAATACTACCACAACAAGAGTATAGGAGTTCAGTTCTTGTCCCTTTGTTACCAGAAAATTGATGATTTTTTTCTTTTTTTTATCTCAAGAGTCATTACCTACTCCTTAAAAATACAAATAAGAAGAGTCTCCTTCTGAACACATTTTTGTCTTTTGAGCATAAGAAAACAATAAATACAACCATTTTTCTTAAGTTTTTTTTTTTAAATCCATCAAAATAATGTTTGAAAACAACAGAGTGCTATGAATTTGGTCCCAGCACAGTGGTTTAGTCAATAAGAATCAATTGACCTCAGGAAGGTTAGCAATATGGAAATCATGACAGATACAAGAAACAAAAGGTAATATACCTTTATTGTATATGAAGGCTGAGAGAAAAGTAACGTGGCAATGCAATCATAGCTTTTCACACAGAGTAAATAGAAGAAACAATAAAGCTCAGTTGTGAGAACTGATTGCTGGAACAATGAAAGTTAACACACTTCAAACGTGGAGAGGTGCCATCTGAATTGAGTAATGAGGTTTAAACACTGACACAAAAATGTAATAGCTAAGCCACTGTATAAGGGAGCTCTGGGGCAAAGATACCATCTCAGACAGATTAGTCTTGTTAGAGTGTCTTTCAAAGGAAGAGCTAAGAAAGAGATTTAGGATAAAATGCTGACTAAAAGAAACAAGGGATTGTGAGCAGCAGAAAAATTACTTAAATTCTAAGTGGAACAGCACATCCACCTAACTTTTGTAGATATGTTCAAGGAATGGGTTTGTAGCAGTCCTCCTTCTGACTTCAGATTTTCCTCCTAATGAAAACATGAGTGAAATAAAAAATAATTGCTGAATCCTGAGGTTCAGCTAACAGTTCAGATTGAAAAGAGGCAACACTTTTACAGAGAAAAGAAATAGGAAATGAGTTGAACAATTGAGATTGTTGGCACTCAGCACAAAGAAGCGGAAGAAGTAGAAACTGTGCATCAGTATGAAAAGTTGTTTGTCAGTAACAACACAGAGTTCTCTGACATGATCTTGTAAAGCGTTTTGTGTACTTGTTGTCTTCAACCCTATTGGTATTGCTGTCAGTAGCAAATATTTTGGGACATTATGTTTGGCATTATATTTTCCATATCTACAAAATCAGGAACATTAGATAAAATTCAGGAAAGAAATATTTTATTTCTACCGCACAAGATGCATTAGAGAAATACAGTTAAGTAAAAATATGACTGATTTGCCTGGTGGGTTACAACAGAACTGACAGTCAGAAATGGTCTTCACATTGAACTTGAACTCTCTTCATACAGTGCAGAATTATCTCATGAACTTCATCTTTTATTACTATTAAGCCAATATAACAGCACTTCCACACTTTCTGCAATTAAAATATCTTAATATCATGAGGGTCATTTGGGGATTTTCTCATTATCTATTTTTCTTTCTGCATCAGTACAAACAGCACATGGGAAGTGAAATTAACAAAGAAATTGAGACACTGATGAGAAATTGATGCAGCTGTGCTATCCAAAGTACTTATCAAAGAGCAAGAGCAAAAGCAAAGGAACTTTGACTATGAACTGTTTTTGTCTAAGACCATAAAGGAATGTCAAAAAACCCCATCCAAGATAATGGGACTTTAATTGGTGTTAGAAGTATGGAGGACAAACAAACAAACAAAAAAACCCCAAACCAAAAAAAAAACCCACAAAAAAATAAAACCCATCAAAAAACAAAAAAAGACAAAAAAAAGACCAATTGCACCTCCTTGTGGTGTACAAAAAAGTGATAAGGCTGTTTTTTCTGAATTAAGACAAAGGTAATTTTAATTGAAAACATTCTCAAATATATATCTTCAGAGATGTATTTCTTGTTCTGTGTCTCGAATCTTGAAGCAGATTACTGCAAGAAGGACATTAAATAGGGTCTGTAATTTATTGGCTATTTGCATAGGAACTGGTCTACACGAGGCATGTTTTTTGATCAGTACAAATGCATCAAAATGAACAAACAAATATTGTCACTGCTACATAAAATTATGACTTAAAACTTGGCCACACCTCTACTTTGCCTACTTGTGACAAATTTCAAGGACACCTCGTCAGGGTTGGTTTTTTTCTTTCTTTCCTTTTCTTGTTTTCCTTCCGCTAGAGGATGTTTTCACAATGCTGCCAGCCACAGGGGACTGTAGAGCATTTAGGGTTACATTTGGGCTGCATACGTAACCAGAGGATCCTCAAGGATCCTGTACTAATTGTACATCACTCTCCCTTAGAGAATATGTTCCCTATAGTCATGCCTTTGCTACAGTTTCAGCTGCCAACCTGTGAAAATTTCAAAGATGCAACAAGATGTCTCCAGACAACAGGGTTCCTTCCAGTTCTGTGCAGAACTTCAGCAATATTCAGCAAACCACTTACATGTTTCCCTGGGGTTGTGTGAAAGAATCCTTATTTGGAAGTCACTTTATGAAGTTAAGTATCAAATATCTCTAAATTTATCAGAAAAAACCCCAATTCAAACCCCAAACACCTCTGACATTGCACTGACTCATTGGGAGTGGAGTGAAGGGTAATGGTGCTAGTTTAACATCCAGAGTAATTGCCATTTCAGCATGGTTGCTGAGGTGAAGGGCTCTGGAGTGGACTACCATGCCTGGTGACCCTTCATGAAGTGACAAAAGTATGGTCAGAACCACGAAGACAAAAGGCCCAGAGAGAGAGATAGAGAGTGCCCCAGCCCTGCCACCCCTTCCAGTGTGAGTGAAATGTGAGCACCCGATGAGCTCTGACACCACACTGACTCATCAGGGGCAGAGTGAAGAGTGATGGCACCAGTCCCATTGACATACAAAAGCCACCTTTAGGGAGCTCCGACAACCAGGAGCACAGAGAACAGGACAGGAAAAGAAGGCATGGCACACCAGAAGAGCATGGTGATGGAGTTTGCAAGGCAGTTCACACAGACAGGTGGAGTAGAGAGGGTACAGTCTCTCTCTTGAACTCAGGAGGTAAGTTCAGTTGGTGAGAAGGAGCACAGCCATGGTATCCACCTGTCAGGAGGCTACATACTCTGCACCTGCCAGAGGGGAAGTGGTAACCCAGACTGAGCTCTCAGAAAAACACACAGCTGTCCAGATGCCTAGTGGTCGGTGTCTACTACAGACCACTTGATCAAGGGGACTTTGATGATGAAGCCTTCTTCTTCCAACTACAGGACGCTTCAGGTTTGCAAGATCTCATCCTACTGAGGGATGTCAAATCACCCGGACATCTGCTCAAAAAGTAGCACAGCAAGCTGTAGGCAACCCAGGAGACTTCCAGAGTGCATCAAAGATAACTTCTTAACCCAGCTAATAGACACTGTTGCCTGATGGGATGCAATGCTGGACCTGGTCACCAACGCAAGTGAGCTCTTCAGTGATGTCAAGATTGGAGACAACCTGGGCTGCAGTGATCACGCATTGGTGGAGTTCAAGGTCCTGAGGGATACGGTACAGTTGAGGAGTACAGTCAAGACCCTAAAATTTAGAAAAGCAAACTTCCAGCTCTTCAAGGACTTAGTCAGGAGGAGGACCCCTGGGAAATGGTCCTCAGGGATGAGAAAGCAGAACAGAGCTGGCAATATTTAAGGATGCTTTCCACAGAGCACAAGGGTGCTCAGTCCCAGGATGCAGGAGTTCAGGCAGGGAAGGGAAGAGATCAGTGTGGCTGAGTCGAGACACGCTAATCAAACCGAAGAGCAAGAGGGAACTGCACAAGCAGTGCAAACAAGAAGAGGTAACTCAGGAAGAGTTTAGGGATGCTGCCTGGTTATGTAGGGATGGGATCAGGAAGGCCAAGGCACAGCTGGAGATGAACTTGTCTAAGGAAGCAAAGAGTAACAAGAAAGGCTTCTATAGGTACGTCAACCAGAAAAGGAATATTAAAGAAAAAGTACCTCCACTGATGAACAAAAATGGTGGTGTCTTATCAACAGATGAGAAGGCTGAGGTGCTCAACAATATTTCTGCCTCAGTGTTCACTAGCAAATGCTTTTCTGACCCTTCTTGGGTCAATGGTCAAAAAGGTGGGGACCAGGGGAGTAAAGCCTCTCCCACTGTAGGAGAAGATCAAGTTTGTGACCAGCGGATGAATGTGAACATATAGAATTCTATGGGACTTTGGGACTTGATGAAATGTTTCCCAGAGTTCTGAGGGAATTAGTTGAGTGGTTGCCAAGACTCTATTATATTGAAAAAGTCATGGCAGACAGGGGAAGTCCTTGGTGACTAGAAGAAGGGCAATATTGTGTGCATTTTTTAAAAGGGTGGAAAGGAGAACCCTGGAAACTACTGGTCTGTCTGCCTCACTTCTGTGCCTCACCTCTCCTAGAAACTATGTTAATAGACAGCATGGCTTTATCAAGGGCAAGTACTGCCTGAGCAACCTAGCAGCTTTCTATGGGAGTGTGACCTATGGGAAAAGTAATGGACGTGACCTCTCTGGAGTTCCATAAAACCTTTGACATGGTCTCCCACAATGTTCTTTTCTTTGAATTGAAGAGATATGGATTTAATGGGTGGACTGTTTGGTGGATTAGGAATTGGTAGCACAGTTGCATCCACAGAGTAGTTGTTGATGGCTCAATGTCCAGATGGAGATCCATGACAAATGATTCCTTCAGGGTTCCATACTGGGACAAGTGACTTATAACATTTTCAGATTGAGTGAATCCTCAGCAAATTTGCAGATGACACCGACCTGAATGGTGCGGTGTTCACACTAGAAATATGGGATATTGTCGAGAGGGACCTAGATGAGTCGGAGAAGTGGGGCTCTGGGAACATAATGAGGTTCAACAAGGCCAAGTGCAAGGTCCTACACTTGAGTCCGGGCAGTCTGTAGTTTGAGTACAGACTGAGAGACGACATGATCTATAGCAGAGGACTTTGGGGTGCTGGTTGATGAGAAGTTCGACTTGAGCCACCAATGTGTCACAGCCCAGATGGCCAACTGTATCCTGGGCAGGATCAGAAGAGGTGTGGATAGCAGGTTGAGGGAGGTGATTCTGCCGCTCTATTAGCTCTCAAGAGACCTCAGCTGTAGTACTGCATCCAGCTCTGGGACCCTCAGCAATGGAATGACAGGGACCTGCTGGAGCAGGTCGAGAGGAGGGGGCATGAAAATCATCTAAATGCTGGAGGACCTTACCTACAAGCAGAGGCTGAGAGAATTGGGTTGTTCAGCCTAAAGAAGAGAAGGCTCCAAGAGAGACATTTCCACTACTTAAAGGGGCCTAGAGGAAAGATGGGGACAGACCTTTTAGCAAAACCTGTTGTGGCAAGACAAAGAAAAATGGTTTTAAACTAAGGAAGTGCAGATTTAGACTGTATGTAAGGAAGAAATTTTTTGCAATAAGAGTGATGAAACACTGGATCAAGTTGCCTAGAGAGGTGGTTGAGGCCCTATCCCTGGAAACATTCAAGGTCAGGTTGGATGAGGCTGTGAGCAACCTGATCTCCCTGTACCTACAGGGGGATTCGATTAGAAGACCTGTAAATGTCCCTGCTAACCAAAGCTTTCTATGATTCTAAAGTGATCTTTTCTGTCATTTTTTATTCCCTGAACAGATAATCTGGGAGAAGTTCAATTTCCACGAACTGTCCACTGAGAGAATGGCACAGGACACTTGCTTAAGATAAAACATAGACAAGGGCCTGAGCTTCACTGAGTTATCAAACAATGTATTCCCAATGTGGGAATGAAATGGCCTGGCATTAAGTAGCTTTCAAATGAAGTGTGATGTTCATAGCCACAACATCACTGTTCAATCACAGCTGGAGGATGCTAGTTTTTGCCACTGCAGACAATGAGACACAGAGACATTGATACTCTTATATACCCCTCTACTTGTTAGCATCCCACTAGTTTGCCTTAGCACTGGTCACAGACTGTGACAATAATTATTTGTACAGTGAAGCAACTTTATATTCACCTTTCCTGCAGCTGCCCAGAAGTTCTATACAACTGTGATCAGCCTTCTCAGGACCTGTGAGGGAGGAAAAGGCCCTCGTACCTTTCTTAGGCATGAGATTCAACTTGTTATGATCTGGCATTGTTGCCAAAAGGGTCATGTTAAGGTTTAACAGTGCGGTAGGCTTGGAAATGTAGCCTTCACTCCAGCAGTCAAGAGGGGAACTTTCAATAGAAAACTGTGACATTTAGAAATGCCTTAATTCAGGTTGGGCTCATTATTTCGCCAAATTACTGCCTTGCTTTGTAATGATAGAGGAGGCATTTGTTTCTGTCTTCATGCATGTGCAGCCCTTGGTGTGATATGGGTTGTGGGAGAATAACCTGGATCTGTTAACTCCTCTATTCAGACTAGGAAAATAGTTATACATAAAGGAATCAAACACTTAAATATGTAAAAAGCTCTGCATTCACAGTTCATCCCATAAAATTTTTGGAAGAAATTGCATGTCATTTCACATTTTGAATATATAATCTTAAATCCACTGTTAGGAACAAAACCCAGAGATGAACAAAGTAAAAGTAAATTAAAATAGAAGTAACTAAACTGAATAAAAATTATTAGAACTGAGAGTAGACTCCACATGCAAGCACCCTAAGTAAAGGTAAAAAGTAGAGTAAAAAGACTTCATGGAGGAGTAGCCAAGGATTTAATATTTTAGATTAAAGAAACCTTTTGATGTAGGGAAAGCAATCTGTGCACTTCCAAAAGAAAAGTAAGCAAGGATAACAGGGAGATACACTTAAATACATATATCTAGGATAACAAACCCAGAAAGTTATCTGGGTTATGTCTAAGGAGCTCTTGAAACTAGGGTTTTTATTTGTAATATGCTCTGAATTAAAGCAATGTCTGTCTCTTTGCAACTAAAAATTACTCCACTCTTAAAATGTTAAGTACCTTGCTAACTAGGTCTTGGGATTTGCTCAGTCTGCATTTCAGATCTCGTGTGCACATTCTTAAGAGTCTCATCTCATATTCTTACTCAGTGCTGTCAATTCTATAGAATTTATTCTGACCATAGTTTGCAATGAATTTTCTTGACTAAATAGTTTTTTCTGACAGCTTGATGTTTATAAAAACAGGTTGTCATCAGATATATACTAAGGCATTTTTACTGTATTAATGATAGAGAAACCTTAGAAAATTAAACTGCATAATTTATAATGTTTTTGGGGTTTTTTTGTTTGTTTGCCTCAGATTTTTAGGGATCTCTGTCTTAGGGGTTTTCAGTAGTTGTACCTGACAATACTGTATTAATTGCATCTGGTGAAATTTCAATTGCAATCAGAGAATTGCAGAGTAGCTTTAGTTTGAAAACACCTCTGGAGGCTACGCCAAAACTTTTACTCACTGAAAGGCCCATTAAGTTATATATACCTTATCTGACTGAGTACAGGGTATCTCCATGGGTGGAGATTGGACAACATCTGTAGGAGCTTGGTCACTGACCACCTCACTGTGAAATTTTCACACCTCACTTCACTTTGAAATTTTGTCCTGATATCTGCCCTTAATTTCTTGTGTTTCTGCTGCCTCTCATCCTGTTGCTGTGTACCTCTGAGAAGGGTCTGATTCTATTTTTTCTATGACACCCACTGGGCAGCTTAAGGCAGAAGAAAGATTCCTCCCTAACTTTCTCTTAGTCTCTCCTCATGGGTCAGGTGTCCAACCTTAGTAGCCCTCTTCTTGGGTGAATCACAACCTGCTTCATGAAAAGCACAGATAAATTAATAAACAAGAGACCATAAATAACAGGATCCAACAAGCTATACCTACTACTGCAATAAGTAAGTGCTACAGACATGAAAGGCTGTGTCAGCTGAACTCACTACTTGAAAATTTCATTGTTTGGTTGCTGTTTAATTATTTATTTGTGTCTATGGTTAGCTAAGACTTGACTGGATGAGTTTGCTGGTCTTTTGTTAGCCTTCCTGCTGTCTAAATGACACCTAAATGACGCCTGTCTAAATGACACCTAAATGACACCTGCTGTCTAAATGACACAATATGAAGTGGGAAAGTGATGGTAACAGGGTTATGACAAGTAAATTTTAGTGTCTTTCATTCTAAAAATGAATTTATTCAGTGTGTAAAACTTGTTGGCAGCAAGTCAGATTATAAAGGTTCTGCACAAATCAACTACAGAATCGCTTAGTTAATGACTGTTTTCATTGGCTTTGGAAAGAAATTCTCTATGCTTGCTCTAGATTGAATGTGCAAGAGAACATTAAGACATTACTTATACAGTGCTAGCTCATGAGATTGAACACTGTCCCAGTCACACTGCCCCAGATGTCTTTTTGATGCAATCCTTCAGTGGACATAACCTGGCTTTTGGCCATTGTTTGGACATAGAAGAAAAGAGCTGGAAGATCTCAACAAAACTTAACAAGTTTTTTTGTTGTTTGATCAATGTTTTCTCCTATTGACTTAGTAGAGTTTCCCGTAGAAGGCTCTTCTTTGTTTATGAACATCTACTCAAATGAAAAATGATGATAGATTGAAACTAGAAGGTCCTGATTCCTTGTATGGAGGCATATGTTCACCACACAGTTAGAGTGACTCCACTGAAAGGGCTCTAATTATGATCATCAGCAGTCTAAATGGCTCTAAATATTTAACTGCTGATGGTAGTAAGAAGTAAGGGAACTGGAAAACTTGCAATGGCTTTTCTCAAAATGAATAGCCCAAACAGCACTTTTTGCCTGTAGTTTAAGCAATGTCATCCTTGGCATTTTTTTCCTCTCAAGTGGTGGATAAATGTGGGCTGATGTGTCATTCTTGTCTTTTTCTTTTTTTTTGTTAAAAGAAACGATTTTGGTTGTTAGTGGAAAATACGTGCACAGGCACTGGATGAGTGTGCCTAATTTCAAACTCAAGTGGTTAAAATGTGAAAGTATACACTACCTATTCTTTCTTAATGAAGTACAAAAAAACGACATGAGAGGGAGCCATAGGCTTTCTGAATGTGGTTATTTGTGCAGCTCGATGCACATGGGGTGATTGTAACATGAACAGGCCATGATTTAATAGGGAATCAAGCACATGTTGAGATCTATGACATGGTTTGAGAAGTGGAATTTTTTTGGTTTAGACTCTCATTTTTGTCATAAAGGTAAACTACAAGCGCAAATTTCACTTGTGCCTCATTTTAAAATCACCTCAAATTTAGTGTCAAGATGTTAAAATGTCTATTCAGACAGAACTGCACTAAGACCAAGGGACTTCAGCTCACATATGCTGTGCATTGCTCTGTTGCTGCAAAGAATTTCTGCATCTTTGAAGCTGTTTTGTCATGTCCTGTTTTTTTGCATATATAACTTGCCTGTAAATAGACTTCTTAAGTTTTAGACCAGGGATTCTTGAAAATGAGTGTTCTTTGAAATAAAGAGTGGAAAAAATAAACAAATTAAATAAGGAAATATATTAGTCTGTATTATCATTCTTACCACAAGAGAAGGAAAGTTTAATATGGTTAACTTGTCTAGAATAATTTTAATAAAACAGTATCTTGATTAGAAATGCATCCAGTAGAGGTGAAGGCTGAATGTGGCTCTCACAACTGATTGGACGCTTAAGTTAAATACAAGAAAAGAGAGACAAAATTTGCCATCTGTGGTATCGTGTCCCAAATTTTTGGTAGTTCAGTTGCCATTTTCCCTCTGTAAGGTGGTAATGACATTTTCTAAAGAAAATCAGCAAGGTTTTACACCTTTATGCTGCAATATTTCTGGCATATCCAGTAAGACTTCTGTTTTCAGGACTTTACTCTGATCTTTAACTAGGCAGAAATGATATTGCATTCATCATGCTGCACTTCCCATGAGACTGAAGGTTCTCATCTAAGTTTCACAAAAATGGTGACAAAACAGGCACAGAGGAAAAGGGATAGAAAAAAATCTAAGCCTGATAACAGAAAAACTTACATATTGCTTCTCAGAAAAGAAAGCATGTTGAAAAAATCAGCACACAGGACAGATGATAATCATTCAGGCAGCATGACTCCTGTGAGAAGAACTTTTTCTGTTATAGAAGCAGTTTATTGTTTGGAACTCCCTTTGCAAATAGCTGTCTGAACTAGAGCCTGCATGCTCTGTAAATCACTGCTATCTTCTGTGGTTTCTCTGGCATCACCAGCTCCTCCCTTTTTCTCCTCCCCTAAAATTTAGGAGCAGAAGAGTATTTGGAAGTTTGCAGTCTAACCTCAAACAACTGCAGAAGATCTGAAGGAACTGGCTATAAATATCAAGGTACAACCTATTTCCATTAATGCAACAAGTCAATATGACTTCTCAGTCAAAGCCTGAAAATGAATTATTTCCTAACAGTGCCTATCTCCAAAAAAGAAATAGAGCAGAATCTGGAGTGATACATTTTCACTGTTAAAAATTACTAATAATAGTTTGCAAAAAGAATACAGACTATACTTAAAATACTGAATTTCTTCAGACATTATAATGGGAAAGATTAAATTGTCCATGGAAAGAATGGTGTATATATGCAAAATCTATTGTTATTGCTACAATGATTTGATTTTAATAACCGGTTTCTCTGTGCTTAAACTATTGATCATAGTTCTTCAGTGCTATATAATTACATAATTTTACTTGTTACATGATAGTGTAGTAATTAAGAAATATTTATACAAAAAATATTTATTCATAAAAATGAAGTCTGAGGAATATATTTGTATTATGATTTTTAAAACTCAAGTCTGTAATGGCATGTTATTTAAAAAGTTTCATCGTTTTCTTACTCAATAATAGCAAAAAACCTACCTCTAGCATATGCTGCATTCTCTTTTGAGAAGCAAGATAATGTTATGGTAATGAATAGCAATTTCAGCATCATTGAAAGAATTAATAATTCATTTTCCTTTCAAAAAAGAAAAATCAAAGAAATTGTACTAAATCTTCTGGGGGGCAATTGTCTATAGGAACAGACATCCTTCACATGTGCATTTGAGATTTATACAGTGGAAAAAGATCCAAGAAAATTGTTCATTATTTATTGCAATTTATGTCTCATCAGCAACATCTTTAGAGGCAGAAGCAGCTGAAGATTCTTATAAATGTATTACCTTCTCTTTGTGGTGCCTGTATAATCCTGCAGTTTTTCATCTGATAAAAACAAAAGAAGATGATAATGTCTGCAAGTCTAACTATTATTTATAGTCTGCAATGCACCTGTAGTTTCTGCTAGATTTCCTCTTCCAAAAACAAGCTTACATCCACATGCAAAAGTATTTTCCCTTTATAGCAACTCTTTTTATTTTGCTTTCTGTAGTCTAAAAAATTGAAAAATTATAAAAAGCAGTAAATTTTTTAATTAACACTGAATGAGTCTACTTTTTTTTAGCTCCATAAGTGTATAGAAAACAAAGGGGACTTCAAGGACACCATGCAGCCCATAACACACCCTCTTAATGCAGGATGAGGTTTATGATTTATAAGCAGAATTACAATCATTACTATCTAGGTTTTTCTTTTACTTCTTACAGAAACGTGTGTGTTCCTTACCTGGTCTGCGTATGCCATGATACACACTACTTTGAACATTTCTTTTTTCATACACAGAAATATTCATAGCACTGCTACACAGATATGAGATGATGCTAAAGGGTAGAAGAAGCCAGATAAGAATGACGAGTCCTCTTGCTCCAACCTATTACAGCCAGTTACTGGAAACTTGCTGCATCTTGAAGAAGATCCTCATATAAGCTAGGATTCATGCCAGTGGTAGTTCGAGTGAGCTTTAGAAAGACAGGAGAAAACTCTGTTGGCAGATCATATCTTTATAGCTTTTCTCTGACTGAAAATGAGGGGTGTATGACTTTCAATAGAAATACAGAGAAAGACAGATGTCTTCAAGGAGGTGGTAAAAATTGACCCAAGAAAGCTGTCATCAGAGCAGACAAAATTCTCACAAGATCTTGTCTGCTAAAACATGTATAAGTTTTGAAGTTTCAGAAGTTGTGAGAGCATTTAGAGACCTCTCAGACACAGGAGGTAGCTTTAATTTTGACTGTTTAGTGTCATCAGTAAGTTATGCTTCAGAAAATTGTTCATCCAAAATAACAAGGAGTTCCTCACAGTTCTTCAGCAGTAGCAGTGCAACAGGTATTTTCCCTGCTTTTCCTCATCTTCCTGACAATAAACTGAGATGTGCTTTCACTTCACTTGTGTTCAAAACAAAGATAGAATTCATGAACAAAAATATCCAGGAACATTATGTCTCCTATGATAAGGTGAGAGGTTTTTTTCCTTAATTCTTTAACAAACACTTGATTTGAGATAAAAAAAAAATTAAAATTTGCTGTGTATATTTTGTCTTTCAATTTGTCAAGGAGTTGTAGGGTTAAGGTACAGAAAAATGTATTGTCCCCAATTTAAAGTGCACATTTTAGATCTCCTTCCTATGTTAAATTCTGAAGAATAAAAGAAAATAATAGACATACTGCTTTGTAGACATGTTTTTGAGATATTTTGATATTCTGATGGTGCTATGTGAACGCCAAAAAAGTGGTGAAGATTTATTGTCAAATGAGTTGATAATTTCTGCTGTTAGGGACGTATTTGGGGCAGATACACTTATATTTCAGGAAGGTATGGTTTTCTTTACTACTGTGTCAGTTATTGGCTCTTAAGTTTTTTCCCCTGTTCAAGCTCTCACTACTAAAAAGAATGAGAAAGCATAATGGAGCATTTTTATGTTTTGGTATATTATAGTATCCCTAAAGAGAGAACAAATATGAAACAGGAAAATGACAAGAAGTTTTGATAATGTATCCTAACCTGCTAGCAATGATGACAATAAGTTCTTTTAAATGCTTCCTTACCTGTAAAAATAAGTCAAAAATCATTTTAAGCATTTAGGCTGAAAAAGCAGACAAAACAGTGAATGGGCTGAGCAATACCAATCTTTGAACTATTGAGAGATTGTAAAACAGAAAAAAATTCAAGCCAAGAAAAGCTGTCCTTCTAAGGACATTAATATTTTTATTGAGAAAATCTTCCTTAATCAGCACCTTTATTTTTCAAAACTCAAATATTTTCTAATTTTGTATTTTGCTAAGTCTATGTACTGACTGAAGTATCTTCAAAGCTGCAAGCTGTTAGGTTTTCAACATACGGAATATGTCTTTTCTCCTAAAAAAGCCATATTCACCTTAAACAAATTCTGAGGAAACTACCATGCAGAATATGGAATTCTCCTCTCTTTGTCTGCTTGTTTGTGCAGCATGCAGAATAACAGCCATAATGGCAAAACTTAACCCGTTTTATCTGCAGGCTGAAAGAAGTGTGTAGCTCTGAGTATTTGGGTCAGATTATACAGCTCAGAAAATATGTTTAGATTTGGCCTAAACAGATCTCTCAGGTTTTAAACTGGCTATCACAAAAGAAGGTAACAGTAACATGAATTCTGTTGCTGGAGTCTGTAGACCTTTTTTTTGCAAAGTAGAGCTTAATAATTTCAAAAAGCTCAACTTTCCATATTACTGTGCAAAGAGGGAATGCAAAAGGCACACTGGGAAACAGGGTATATCAGGAACCACGGAGAGCTGGATGGTCCTGGGCTAGAAGAAATAAAACCACAGAACAAAGGAGAATATGTTTCATAGAAAATGGATATGGATTCTTTTTTAACTACCTCACATTAGCTTAGCTCTTCTTTTAGATCTCAGCAGGTACAAATTTTATGAGAGTATGCATTAAGATCAAAACACAATTATTTCTTGAATTTCAAAGTCTGTAGGGTTAGTATTCAGTCTGGACCCATTTGCACACAGAACATGGACAAAAGCCCTGTACAGTACACAATGTATTAAATGCACTAACCGACTTTTACAGTCTTAATAATGACATATGCTTGTAGCTCCCACTCACAGCAATGAAAATTTCAGCTGAATTTCAGAACAGAATACATGCAATCTGAAAATCACACATAATTGGAAAGTTTTTGAAAGGCTGACAAAGGTGTTGCTTGGGTCCATGCATCCCTATTACCCTGCTAGATCTCAAAACTCCTGAGTTTACTCTCTAATAACCCAATAATTCAATTAAAACTAAATATAGTCTAGGAGACATTAATTCACTATTTTCTTGACGTGGGACAAGGGAAACATTTAAGCACCGCTTAAGATTTCTAGATCCTTTCTACTTTGATATCAATGGTATAATTTCCACCCGTACTAATGAGAGTGCAGTTATTCATGCTGATGGTTATTTCTGTGAGATTTTCTCTTTATTTGCAGCTCAAGAAAGTTCAGACAGGGTAGAGAGGAATGTGAATTTCCGTTACATTAATCATTAAAGATGTAACCCTGCACTGTTCTGCATATGAGTTTAAGCTATTTCACAATGGAAATTGTGAATTTAAACTCTTGTTGTGTATTTCAGCTTTTGAAAGATATGATAAAGTAGAAATCAATTAAACTAAGGCAATCCACACAAAATAACAGCCAAAATTTGCCATAAAAATGGACTACAGTGTTACTGTGTTTTATCTAGTAATTGGTCTTTTAAATCTTATGTGCAGTTTGACTCTTTAGTAAGTTAGCAATATTATATGTCATAGTATTGATAGCTTACAATGTAAAGAAATGGTGAAATAAAAATGTTGAGCTTCTTTTAGTAGTAATTGATGGAGACAACAGAAGTCTATAATGGCAGTATAATTACTTCTTGCACATCTGATATGAGATTTGCTTTAACACTTTTTTGATTTTTCAGTGTATTTCTCATTATTAACTCATTACTAACTGGAATATCATTGCAATGACTAAAAAATATAAAGAAGACATTACAGTCCCTTTTGGTATTATACAGAAAGATAAATTCAATAAAATTAGTTACTATAGTTTTGCATTATATTTTTTAAAATGTAAGCTGCCATTTTTTTCATATAATATCAATGTCTATTTTTAAACAAAATGTCTCATGCAATTGCAGTCCTCTAAGATCAAGTGTGATTTTACATAATAAAAACATATTAAGAGTACCATCTTTACCCATTTATATTATCATAAATCAAATAAAATTACTTTCATTTTGTCTCTATGTACTATAAAATATATTTAAAAAATAAACTAGGGTTTAAGCACTAATTCCACAACTTGTTTTCAGTACAGATAGTTTGTTGTCTCTCACTGAAAGCTGATGTTTAATGTCATTTTAATAAATCATCAAAATCATATATGGGCTTATATCTGGTGTGGCGAATAAAGAGCTTCTATAGGAATTCTTTTGTCTTTTTGAATCATGGTGAATTCAGCCAAATTATTATCCCATAAAACACAAGCATGTTTTGCGAGGAAGTAATTTCCTCTTTTTTCTTCTGATTTTTTTTTAAAAATGTCACCAACTGTTCATTTATTTTGTTAACCATTCGAACTGTAAGTATAATTTTAATGCAGGTGCAATATAGTAAACCATATCAAAGCTCTGGTGTATGAGATGCTTTTCAGATATGTACAACTCTCTTCCCTATCAAGGTTGGGCTTTCAAACCCTTCCTCCATAACTGCATTGCACAACTAACATAAATGTGTGAAAATGTTAATATTTTTATTTTTCTGTACATGTGTTTGTCCTTGTTTACACTCATGAAGTTAATTTCTATTTCATTAGCCAAAAGCAGACACTATGAGAGTTAAATATTTTTTACAGAATAATTTTAATAGCACATCTAAAGTAAAATATCCTTTATTTTACAGGTTTGTTTACAGTTACAACAGAATTACTCTGGTGTTTTATCTAATTTTATTTCCTGAAGCCCAGAAATCTATACAAAAATAAAGTGGTATATGAAAACATATCTGAAAATTTGACAAAGTGAAATGTTTTCCACATAGATGACATACGATCTATTTAATTTGAGAACTTCACTTGGACCTAAGATTTAAGTATCTGACAAAATGAAGCACACACTTCATTTTTCATATAGTCAACAGAGAAAAGGTGGCTGTTTTAAAAGACTCCAGAAGGACAGATAGACCACCTAGGCGAGTTTATTTGTCTATGTGAATCCCACCTGCAGTTACAAAAATCCAACTCCCATTTCTTTGTATTTATTTTGTAGGTAGATATAAACAGAATAATCAATATAACTGAATTAGACTATGGTCCACTATTCCACCTGGACCAGAACAAAGAATCCAGTCCATTTACACACCCATTTACAATTTTCTTCTCTTCTGAACACAGACAAATTGGAATTGTACAGTGGGACATAAGTTTATTCTTTTATCTGTATGGTTTAAATTAAACTGTACATTTTAAAATCAGTCACTGAGTGTCAAAGGTAGAAACCATCCTTGTATAGACTTTGTATGGAAAGAAACATTCAGATTTTTGTGTTGTTCAGTTATGTTTCATAAACTCTGAATTTTAGACAGGGAAAGATTGCATTTCTTGAGGCAACTTCTGTGCTAAAATCCTGTGTTATTTGTGCCAGATGTTTTATAGCTTTAGAACATATGATGTATGAACATATTTTTATCTCTTTCAGCAGCATTAACCTTTACTTATGCGCATCTGGATGAAAACATTGGGCAGAGGCAGCTATCCAGATTTAAAGGCAGGTCTTCAATGACTTACACAGAAACTTTGTTTGGGCATTCATTATATGTGACTTTCACAGTTCTTCCCTTATAAATGATTAGACAAAATTTTAATTCTTAACATAAAGAAAATGGAAATTCTTAAATATATCACACACTTAGATTTAATAAGGGCGTATTTTCAGAAGCTGAAGAATTAGATTGTCTACATTGCTAATTTCAGTAGTGCAGGAATCTGTGGGATTGCTCATTTTGTCTTGCACCTCTTTCCTGCCTATTTCCTGTAGTTGGAAATATGCTTTATAAAGTACATTTTAATATTACTTAAGAAGGCACAATAAGAATAATCTATATTCCAAGTTAGCTCAATAAGAAGAAAATAATTACCAAGGTTTCATTTGTTTCTTTTTAAGAAATCTGCAATTTGATATACCAGTTCCTTTAGTATTCTAAAAATGCTCAGGAACCATGAGGAAAAGAAAAAATCAAAAAATAGTTCTATTGAAAATTATTTTTGTTTCTATTGAAATTAAACTTCTGTAATTTAAGAAAAAGGAAGGAATTCAACTAAATTTCTACTGGAAATTTCATTTGCCAAGAACAATTCCCTTACCAAGAATGCATATGAGTGGTGGATCGAGATGAACATGAATGCCTCATTCTGTCACTTCCTTTTTTCCTTAGTTCTACCAAAGACACTGTACTAGATGGATATCTTATTCCTGGATACATAATGTATTTTCATTGATCAATCAGTTATGGGTATGTAGGATTTTACTGGATGTCATATTTAGTCATTAAGGATATATCACCAGTATTGAATATTTAGAACCTCTGCTTTTCCAGTGCAGTGGCAATGTATCATTTTCTTAATCAAGCGCAAAAAATAAGAGCTCCTTTACTGTATGAATATAATTTGCATTTAATCTAAACCAAAATCATGGCACTGTGCCCTTAATAATTATCAGACTGGCAAACTGTATCCAATTGGTATCCTTCAAAACCTCAGTATCAGATATGCCATCGTTATTTTTGCCTGCCTTCCCGTGCTGGCATATACGGAAGTTTTACTATGCTAGAAGAATGAAACTAGCTAAATTTCACTTTCTGATTCTTAGAAAATTCTATTAAGATAAAAGCAAATACCTCATTACCTAGCTTCATTCACCAATCACAGGTCTTATTTTAGTTTATGGAATCATAGAATGATAGAAACATAGGTTTGGGTTGAAAAGGACCTTAAGGACCACCTGGTTCCAACCCCCCTGCCATAGACATGGATGTTTTTCATTAGTTGTTTGAAGCCCCATTCAACCTGGCCTTGAACACTTCCAGGGACGGGCCATCTACAGCTTCTCTGGGCGACAAGTTCCAGTGCCTCACCACCCTCACAGTAAAAGTTTCTTCCTAAAATCTAATCTAAATCTACTTTCTGTCACCTTAAAACCATTACCCCTCACCCTATCGCCCTGACAAGGAGCCCTTCGTCTTTCCTGTAGGCCTCCTTTTAGTCCTGGAAAGCTGCTATAAGGGATTCCTGGAGCCTTCTCTTATCTAGGCTAAACAAGCCCATCTCTCTCAACCTGTTCTTGTCTGGCAGGTGCTCCAGCTCTCTTGATCATCTTCATGACCTCCTCTGGACTTGCTGTAACACATCCATGACCTTCTTATGTTGAGGACTCCAGAACTGAATGAAGTACTCCAGGTGGGATCTCACAAGAGCAGAGCAGAAGGGGAAAATCACCTCTTTCAACATGCTGATCACACTTCTTTTGATGCAGCACAGGATGCAGCCAGCTTTCTGGGCTGCAAACATACATTGCCAGTTCATGTTGATCTTCTCACCCACCAGGACTCTGAGGTCCCTCTCTTCAGGACGACTTTCTATCCATTCTCCATCCAGCCTGTATTTGTGTTTGGAATTGCCTCAACCCAGGTGCAGGACCTTGCCCTTGGCCTTGTTGGTCTTCATGAGGTTTGCACAGGCCCACACCTCGAGCCTGTCAAGGTCCCTGTGTATGCCATCCCTTCCCTCCAATGTGTCGAAAGTACTAAACAGCTTGGTGTCATTATCTGAGTTGCTGAAGGTGCATTCAATTCCACGGTCCATTTCTGCAACAAAAATGTTAAACAACACTGACCCCTAATCGACCCCTGAGGAATGTAATTTGTCACTGGTTATTAAGTCTAAATTTTCTTAGAAGCCACGTTGAAGGAAAAAATTATTCAGGGTTAATTTTAGACTTCACTGTACTACACACACATTCTAAAAGTGTAAGTACATTCTAGAGAGTAAAACTTTTTTTACTGAGCTAGCAGACTGATATTAGATCCCATCATTGGATAAGGAAATTAGAGGGGCAAACACCTAGCTTTATTATGTTTATTTTTAGAGCATTATGGGTGAACCCAGACCTGTTCAACCCTGAATAGTAACTACTATCTGATAAATAAGGCCTAACTGGAAAAGTAATTATCTTTGGACTAGGCAAAAGAACAGGCTGGGGATACAGCTTTGTCCATTTTTTTGTTGAAAACTTTATTACTACTTTGTTTCGATAAAAACAATTCACAATGCCTGAAATTGGGTCACTCCTGAAATATTGGACTGGTAATGAAACCTACACATTTTAAAATTTCAGTCTCACTAAGAACATAATTTTCAGTATATTTTTAGCCCAATTTTTTAAACAGACACATGTATCTTTGCAAATCTCTGACTCTCTGAACAACATTTGTACCAAATGATCTTTTTTTTTCCTAAGCAAAAATGTTTTAGTTGCATTTTAGTTAGTTTTGTATAGTTTAAGGACAATTTGATAAACGCAGCATCTTAGAGATTACTGTATTTTTTCCTCATACTTTTCTGGTTTATTTTTAGACAGTGCATAGGACCTCACTTTCTGCTGCATAAATTGTAGTCCATAGACTGAAAAGTAAAAATAACCTAAAAATAAAAATAGTTTTAAAGTTATTTTTTAAATGATTAAACAAAGGATTGTCAGGCATTCTTTTTAGAAACTACCTGTGGCCCATACATGGCCTTTGGTGAAATAAGATCATGTAAACTGAATTAAAACTGGGAATGAAATGCATAACCTCATAAGATGCTGTGGATGTGGTCAAATGGTTAAGCATTATTATATCAGTGTGTATGTACCAACGGACAGAGCAAAAAAAGCTTATTTTGATAAAGCTGTGTAACTAGGCGAGGCAATCAAAGATACTGAAAAGGACAGAGAGATAAAAATAATAAAAAGCTACTCGTTTTTTTCCAAAGAAACATTACATCCTATTCCTATGCCTAAGTAAATGGTCTGTCATTTCTGCATTGTTTTCATTTACCTAGGAGAATTTACTTTGTGTATTGAGAAATGAACAAACTATAATTTACTTGCAATACTAGAAAAATTATTTCAATAACAGATTTCAAATCTATAAAACAATTTCAGTTCAAATTCATTACTGGAACATATGCATGACATTTAATTGATTTATCACCTGTAAAAAATGAACAAGAATAGTACAGTTTTGCACTCAGTAGATAGGTATGCTTATTAACGTGTTTTGCAATGGCTAAATAAGGCTATTTAAACTGCACAAAATTTCAGAATTTGAGTGTAAATATTACGTGAATAATTAATATCGCATATCCTGGTTTGCAAGAGAACAGTAACGTACCCAGAAATACGGCAATCCCACTGAAATATTTAAAGATAGCATTCGCATTTTTGTCTTTGTTTGCCCCCAAACTATTTGTCACCATAAAAAGATTTAATTGTGCTGTCTCATCAATGACAAATATGCATGTAAAAGTATTTTTTCCCCTTCTGCTGACAATAGCTCCCCCTTACCATAGCTTTTACAAAGCAGAAATATTAAGGGAAATACAACGTTTTTTCTGTCTTAGCATTAGTTGAAAGGAACTGTATTCATCCCTCTAGCACCCTACAAATTCTGGATGTGATCAGTGAACCAAATCTACCACAAACTTCGCAATAAAAAAGACTTGTCAATACAGGAAGCCCCTAAGTTCTCTGGCATTGCCAGCACAATATAGAACCGAGGTTACGCTATCTCTCAAAGCACCCAAGAAAGTAGTTTAAAGGATGCTCTGTTTGTCACATAGAGATGGACTTGTTTGCTTTGCAGAGCATGCCATTAATGTAATTTCATGCTTATGGGGCCAGAGAATGTGTTTAATTGCCAGTTGCCTCAAGTCAACTTCAAATTGCCTAGTTATGTTTTGTATGTTTCAGTGAGCTAAAGATGATGCATAGTGCCAAATCTGCAGATGTGGCTTTTGCCAAAAGGATACTGAAAAGGAGGTACAAAGGGATGAAATGGCTGGTGGAAATGAAACGGTCTCAGAAGTAGGAACTTGGTAAGGAAGGAGAAGGCAAAGATCTGAGGCACTGAAATAATGTTACTGATACAGAGGAAGTAAAGATGGGAGCAGAGTGCTCCCATGAGATCACTTTGCACTTATTGCACAGCTGAAGGCTGAGAGAATGCACCTTTGGTATTGCCCTTGAGCACGTGGAAACAACTACCACAAATGCAAGCCCATAGTAATCTCTTGGGAAGCAGTAATCCTGCCTGCACTGAAACCACAGAGACCTCTGAGACAGCCCCATCATCTAGCTGCTGCGTTAATTGGGGATGGAGGTCATACTCCAGTCCCAGCCCACAGTAACCTTGTCTACACCTTTGTCACATGGGGCCGCTAGCAGGGAGGGACCTGGCACAGGCAGATCTGGGGTCTGCCTCACATGCAGAGGGGATGTAAGGGGCTGCTTTTTTTCTTAAACCTGATCTTGATGTCAGGGGTGCTGTAGAAAAAGCTGGAGTCTGCACCATTAAGACCACCACTGTTCACAAAGCACCAAGTGAGGCAAAAATTCCCACTCATTTCAGGATATTTGTAATAAAGAAAATACAATCAATGCATACAGCATTTGGAAAAAAATAATCTGCCTGATAATCATTTCAGTTATGGTCCTGCATCTACAATTATCACTATAAGAGTAGATAAAGAGATAGTAGCACAAGCATATTGCATTGTACAACACTGATGAGAAATATACCTTGGGAAAAAGATCTTTTATGCCTTGAATTTCATGGGAGACAACAGATTTGGTGTGCTGAATGAAACAAAAGGACTATGGTTTCTCTTTTAATAGCAGTTTGGGGTTTCAATATTTATTTCATATAGTAAATGAGTAACAGCTTAATAATTTATCACTTTTCCTGACCTAAAATATCTGTTTACTAAGGTGTTCAGTTTACAACAATCCACAAAGAAAAGGTCTAGCATAGAAACAAAAATTTTCATGTGAGCAGAAATAAAGAGGACTAAGACTAACGCTGTGTAGAGCATACATTAGTAAGAACAACTAGCACTGTTATTATGCTTTCTTATGGTGGGGAATTTGTGTCATATGAATAAATTGAAGACAGAAAATATAAATAATTTTGAAATATTTGTCTTAATATTATTAGTCAATGAATAGTACTAAAAATGTTATTAAATGATTAAGTTCACTAAAAGAAATGGAAAAAAAAGTTAAATTATTAATTATGATAGTAGTACTGTTCCTTGTTGATAGAAGGATATAAATATATAAAATATATTAAGGGATATATTTCAGGAAATTACCCAATGAAGAAAAAAATCATCATTTCTAGACATAGAAAAGATTTATTTATAACATTAAAAAATTGTGGAGAAATGAAAAAAAAGAGTAAAAAAAGCAAAGTTAAAGGAAGAAAAAGAAATAAAATGTAGGTATTGCAAAGAGGAGAAATATATTCTGCTAGAATCTGAATATAAAGTTCCTCCAGGCATGCCATTTTCAGTAGCAATTGAAAATGCTTTACTTTAACTCAGATTTACTTCAGTGTAAGAAATATGAATGATTCAGTTTCCTCTAAAGAGTTAATTTTTAGAATTAACACTCCTTAGGGCTTTCTTTGTCATTGTTTTTTCAGTCCAGAGCCGATCTATGCAGATTCTAAGAGTTGAATAAATACCACACAGCTGTGTAAACAGCTGAGCCAATGTCACTTGTCTTTTCACAACTCCATTTGTTCTGATTGTTCACAGGCAAAAAGAGCAGTCCTGCCAATTCTCACTCTTTGGAGAGGTTAGTATGGGAGAAGACCACTCCTACTTCACCAGCTGTGGATACGTGATCCTAGATCCCCTGAGAGGTTAAATCTAAAGCAGATTTCAAACCTATTTATTCCCATTAACAATAAAATCCTTTGCAGTCTGTCAGAGAAGAGAAATTAGAAACCTCCCTTGTATTTTATCAAGACGAAAAAATCTTATTTATTAAACATAGGCAACTCCATCAAGTCAATCTTGACTTTTTATAATGAACAAGAAATCGGCATATTCATAGAATCATAGAATCATAGAATTATCTGGGTTGGAAGAGACCTCCAAGATCATCAAGTCCAACCCTTAATCCAACATTATCATGATTACTAGATCATGGCACTAAGTGCCACATCCAGTCTTATTTTAAAAACCTCCAGGGATGCTGAATTCACCACCTCTTTGGGCAGGCCATTCCAATGCCTGATTACTCGTTCTGTGAAGAACTTTTTTCTGATATCCAGCCTAAACCTTCTCTGGCAGAGTCTGTTCTGTTGCTGGTTGCCTGGGAGAAGAGTCCGACCCCCACCTGTCTACAACCTCCTTTCAGATAGTTGTAGAGAGTGATGAGGTCACCCCTGAGCCTCCTCCAGGCTAAACAACCCCAGCTCCCTCAGCTTCTCTTCATAGGACTTGTGCTCAAATCCCTTCACCAGTTTTGTTGCTCTTCTCTGGACCCTCTCCAGCACCTCAATATCTTTTTTGAACTGAGGGGCCCAGAACTGAACACAATACTCAAGGTGTGGCCTCACCAACGCCGAGTACAGGGGAAGAATCACTTCCCTCATCCTGCTGGCCACACTATTCCTGATACAGGCCAGGATGCCATTGGCCTTCTTGGCCACCTGGGCACACTGCTGGCTCATGTTTAGCCTCCTGTCAATCAGTACCCCCAGGTCCCTTTCCACCTGACTGCTCTCCAGCCACTCTGTCCCCAGCCTGTAGCGCTGCATGGGGTTGTTGTGGCCAAAGTGCAGTACCCAGCATTTGGCCTTGTTGAACTTATCCCGTTGGACTCAGCCCATCTCTCCAGCCTATCAAGGTCCCTCTGCAGAGCCCTCCTGCCTTTCGGCAGGTCGACACTCCCTCCCAACTTGGTGTCATCCGCAAATTTACTTATGATGGACTCAATCCCCTGATCTAAATCATCGATGAAGATGTTAAACAGAACTGGACCCAACACTGATCCCAGGGGACACCACTGGTGATCGGCCGCCAGCTGGACGCAGCCCCATTCACCAGCACTCTCTGGGCCTGGCCGTCCAGCCAGTTCTTAACCCAGCTGAGAGTGCACCTGTCCAAGCCATGGGCTACCAGTTTATCCAGAAGTATGCCATGGGAGACAGTGTCAAAGGCTTTGCTCAAGTCCAGATAGACTCCATCCACAGGCTTCCCTTCATCTACCAGGTGGGTTACTTGATCATAAAAGGAAATCAGATTGGTCATCTCTGATTGCCTGGAAAGCATGTGGGATGTGTCAAGACTTAGCTGAGGAATCACAGAGCAAGGACAACTACCTCCTAAGTTACTCAGAAAATTGAACAGAATAAAATTTGGACACAGATAATTTCTTAAAATCATTCATTGTCTAAATTTCCGGTCATTAAAAGGTTTAAGTAGGTAAATGGGAAAACCAGGCTTATAACCAGACAGATTAGACTGCATGGTAATTTTCCATGTTCTTAAGTCTCTAATCAGCAAAAAGAAAAAAACTTTCTCTGCAACTCGCTTTGTCTTATTTCTGTTACTTAAAGCGGGACCCAGACAAATAAACAGATGGGGAGTTGGTGTCAATTAAGTTATCACTGTATAGCTAACTGACTGCATTTACTAGGAAGCAGCCTTTAATTCCACTAGGAATGTAAGAGAAAATGTGCTTGCTCCAGAGTCTGTCTGCAGTTTCCTCAGACAGTGACCAGTACTTCTGAGGGCACATTTGTTTGATGGGGAATGGGGAACAGAGACCTCTTCCTGTGCAGCTAGGCATGCCTCTGGCTTTTCTGTATACTGTCAACATCAAAAGAACCACAGAAACACAGAATAGTCCAAGTTGGAAGGGTCTTAAAATGATCACCCATTCCAATATTTCATGAGGTTATCTAGCACCCTGTCCCATTGCAGGTTGAAAACGTCCAGTGATGGAGAATTGACCATGTTGCTGGGGCAATTGTTGTCCCAATGCAACTTGTACCAGTTGCCCCTTGTGAAAAGAGAGCCTCTGTCCTCTTTGTAGGTGCCCTTTAAGTTGTGGAATTCAGTGGTGAGCCCCACCCTGAGCATGCTTCTTCAGTGAGAAGAGATATAACTCTTCAGGCATTGCTTAAGGGCAGGTTCTCCAGCCATTTGATCATTTTCATAGCTCTGCTTTGACTCTCTCCTGTCTTTCTTGAATAGCGGAGACCAGAACTGCTCACAGGACCCCAGGTATAGCCTGACAAGCCCTGAGTAAAGTGGGATGATCTCTATCTCTTCTATTAATACTCCTGAGGATGCAGCTCAGGATCTAGCTTGCCTTGGTTGATGCAGTGGTGTTCTGCTGACTCATGTTCAGCTTTTCTCCACCAGGACCCCCAGGTCCCTTCCACCAAGGCTCCTCCCCAACCACACAGATCCTAGCCTGTGCAGGGCTTTTTGGTTATGTCATCCCAGGTGCAGGACTTATACTTCAAAGAGTTACTCCTAGTCCTCTCTGCCAACTTGTCCAGGTCTCTCTGAAAGATGGCTCTCCCTTTTGATGTCCACCTCAACACCCAGTATAGTGACATCAGTAGACTTGATGTGAGTTCTTCCAGTTCCATCATCCAGCTGCTTTATGAAGACATTGAGCAGCATGGGGCCCAGTATTGATGCCAGGGGAACCACACTTGTGGCAGGCTGCCAACCTGAGTAAAAATTCTTTTAAATAGAAGTCTCTTCAGAATTGTTTCTCTCATTCAGTGACCACCTCAAAAAATATAGACTCAAGGTCATGAACCAAAGTTATACCAATTCTTCCATTTCTTTGTCACTTGTATTACTCTGTCGTATTCTATATAGCTGAAGTATACACACTATGACCTGTGTGGAAAATATAGTCTTCTATGAAAAACATTGAGGTCCATATCCTATGGTTAACAATTCCACCCTTTCTAGTTTAATTTCCAGATTAGCAGTATTAATTACATATTACATCACTTTTCCTTTGCTCTTAGAGTGTGTTAGAAGGTGTAAATTAGCCGACTGCTACTTTTAGTTTTCTTTCTAGTTTTCTAACATAGTCGTGGCCTTCAAGTAACTTAAAAAAAAAAGATAAAATGTGACCTATTTTATTGCCAAATATAGCAGACATCAATAGTAAATTTTCATTTGGGGGGCACCTTTTCTAGGAAGAAGGAAGCTACTATTATTCATTTCAGGTGACGACTATAGCATTCATCTTTGTTTCTATCTGATAAACTGGACTGTCTAATTGTTGACTAGGTGAAAGGCTGTCATGTGAACCATAAGCCAAAAGCTGGAGGAGGAAATGAGGGGAGGTCAGAACTGAAGAGGAAGTCCCATTTCTTTTCTTGCATAAGGGTCAGGCCAAGTAGGGACAGATCTGAGGGAAACATGCAAAAAAGCATGCAAAAGAAGGAATATGTTTTCACTAATGATGGTAACCATTTCAGTTGAGGTGAATTTTAGTTCAGATACAGTGAGATGCATTTCTCTGGGAGATGAACAGTTCTGCCAAGAGGCAAAGGCATTTCTGTGAAACATAAGGGATGAAAACTGTCAGAAATTTGCCTTTCCTGTTTTAAAAATCATAAACGGAACCCTCCACTGCCTGAAAAACTTGTGTCTGAATTTTAGCAGGCAAAAATCAAATGCTTTTTCAGATAGATCCAATATGGTAACACTGATACTATTACATGTGTCATAGAAAATCTTATTTCTTTATATTGTTTTGAAAAAGGTGTGAGTACAGTGAAAAGCATACTTTATCTAGCATAAGATCAAAGAAACAAGTCCTCTCTAAATTAAAACTCATCTTCCCCAAACATTCAGTCAATACAGCTGACTTGCCATCCTGCTGTCACTGTCTTGCTTTCCTACTGTGAAGCCTCTCTTTGTTATTATTATGAATCTTAATTGTTCCTTTAAAACAAAATATATTTTATGTTGACTTTCAAGAATGCTTTTTGCTTCTGCTCAAACGAGCATATTAAAAATAAATTTGTTTGATGAGATTGCCATTTCCATCTTAGCTAAAAATTCAATGGCAGACCTCAGATGAGGGAAAAAGCAGGTGAGACTGAGAAGGGTTAATGTGATATCTGCAGATACTTGAAAAACATGAAAGAATTGAGAACTGCACATAGGAGCACTACTTTTATCTTATATATAACCTGCCTTATTCTGAAGAGAGTCATGTCTGCACAGCATTCCTGTGTTGTAATGATACAGAGAACATTAAATTTCTGCTGGAACTGAGCTATCAAAAAGCAAAAAAAAAAAAGTAATATCAGGTTTTTATCACTTTCTAAGATAATGAGAAAGCTGTTACTGAGGTGGACAAGCTAACTATCCTAGGAATGGGTGTATTTCAGATTGGGTGTCCTGGAGAGCTAAGAAGCAGCCCATGAACACAGTCTAGATCAAAAAAACTGTGCCTCTCAGTTTAGAATAAGGCATAAAGATGGTGGCAAGATACAAATGTAACCTTTAATTTATTTCAGCTATTTCTTGTAGTAAGAGAGATAAATTACAAATGCTATGCTATGGTAATGATACTTATGAGTTGTTTGTACACAATTAGTTAATAAATCATGTAACTGAAAAAGTGAATTTGACTGTTCTCTGTATAAGATAATTGTAGATTTTAAATTCTGTGACAACGCTGATGTGAATATATTTCGGAAACTGTACTTTCCTGATTCAGAACATTTTTCTCCAAAAAATTACTATCATAATTCAAAATTCCAATAATAAAAATATTTTTCGGGGTTTTTTTTATGTAATGATCACTTTGTGCTTGTAACTGTCAGAGTTGTTTCTTCTGCCCTGGTTTTAGATGGGGTACAGTTTTATGAAGACTGGTAAAACCAGTATATATTGAAATGGAAGATAACTCATGGTATTTGCCTCAGGAAAAAAAATGTCTTTACCCTCTATTTTGAGGAGAACACCTTGATTATTTACTTATTTTGGACTATTGTCTATGGAAATATTGGTTCAGGGTAATACAACATTGTTTTGATAATGACACATGCTTCTACTTACTCCTTGCAGAATCAGTAATGGTCAGCATAGTTTTGCTCCCAGACCTCCTACCTATATCTTGTGTTTTAGTTGCACCTCTTCCTGTTTCCACATTGGCAAACAAGAGATACAGACATTGGAAATGCACAGTTTCTGCCTTCACGATTTTCAAACTAGAAATTTTAAAAAGCATGAAAAACCCAGTAAGGTTTGTTTTATTCTATGAAAATTCTGATGTAATATATTCCTAATAACAGTTTGTTTCTTCAGACCTGCCCTAAATTAGAAAGGTCAGGTTCCTTCCTGTATAAGGAAAGAATATTTTTCTCAGGAAATCTGTTAAGTAAACCTGGCTGATTCTCATTTTAACAAGTAGTTTTCAGGGTTGTATCACAACATCTGCATAAAAAACCCCTACTAAACAGATGTTCAGACAGATTGAATTATGTATACCTTTACATTTCAGCTGCGATGAAATGGCAGAACCATATTGTTTCTGTTAATGAAAAGCATTGCAGAAGATGATTGACAGACAGATGTTTGTTTTTATTTGTAATATAACACTGTTTACATTTGCTGTTACTCAGGAGCCAATATCTTTACTGTCTAGTTATGAAAAACAAATGAGATTAATCCCTAGACCATCAATATCAGATTATTCATTATTTGTAGAAAGCTAATGATGTTTTTTCTGTTCTTGTTTAATTTACCATTAGTCAGGATATATATTTAAGAATATATTACTCGAACTTGCATGAATAATTTTAAGAGGAATGTCTAAGGTATTTGCAGTCCTAGATCTCAGATTACTGTCCAGGCTATTACTTATGATACTTACAATGCCAAGCAAAAGATTATTTGTTGAAAAGCTATCCCCTTTTTTGTTTCATTTTGGAAGATTTGGCTTGTTACATGATTCCGTATTTTAAAGCTGATTTATACTGTCCTTAGCTGTCTCACCATCAAATACATCAAAATTCTAACTGCAGCAGAAAATCAGTTTGTGGTCTATGTGTACATCCTGTGTGTAGTTCATATACAGATATTTAGACGTTTTCTCTGCCTGTAGTGGACTGGCACTTGTCCAGTCCTGTCTATTGCTTGGACCGTTCATCAATGGCGGTGCATCCTTGAGTGATATTTTTATCACTAAACACTCACAATCACTCTCTTCTTTACCCACTCTTGTTTTTCCCTTGAGCGTCATCACCATAATGCATCTACATTTTAGTGACATCTATGTCCTTGTTTCTTTTCTTTTACATTCACTTTCAATAGTCTTGCTGCAGAAAAGTGGACTAGCAGCTTCATTGAAACAGGTCATAAATACATTAATGGCACTCAGAAACAGACATTGTGTTCCCAGCAGTATATATTTATAATACACTTATCAATTTGTTCGCACAAAAGTGCTGTCATAGAGCTATGATTCATCTGTAGACAGTGTTCTTTATGGATAGGTAATTCAAACTTAGAAGCAGCACAAAATGAACAGACATGCAATAAAAATTAAAGGTTGGGGATGTTACCTTCTGAATGCCAGGTCAGTGCTGGAATAAAACTTGTTTTCAACTTAGCATATGGGCAGTACTCTTAGGGCCTTAACTCAGTTGACTAGTGCAAATAAACCACTCATAGCCCCAGACACTTAAGCTTGGCAGCTGAAAGAAACCCCAACCCCAAGTCTGCACATATGGTATCTACATTTGCAGTGTGCATTTTATTTCATGAACTTAGTATAGTCTTCAATAACCACAGCCATTGTCTTTTGATTGATTAGAACTAAGAACATTTGTTCTTTGGTTGATTAGAACTATGATTTCTTCAATGTCATTTTTTAATTGAAGGAAAAAAAGAGGGTGAATAGTTAAAGGACTTACTATGGAACAAGAAATAGCATTTTAGAACAACTACTGAGTCTTGAAGTGGGATAGTGTGAAGTTAATTTTAGAGCCTTGTGCTTCACAGAGGAAAATTACCCTTTGGAGGGTACCTCTCTGCAGATATTTCTGGTAGAGGCATGTTAAATGCCCCATTTTAGACATTAAAAGCTTAGTAAGATGCATCTCTTCCACTTGCAAACAGATCTGTCCCTGTTTGACTCAAACTTCTTTGTTCAATCACAGACTGTCTCAGGTTATCCTGAAGTTTGTTTTTATGTTGCTGTGTTTTCTTTTCTTTTTTTTTTGACACTTTAAAAGTATTTCTTAAAAGGGATAAAATTTTGCAATCACTTAAATGTCTGCATAAGATTTCTGATATTTCGTGAACCATGGGCTTCTAATTTTTCAAATTCATTTTCCACTCCAGCAATACTGCAGAAAGTGCTTTTCTGTTTCAGTCTTTTCCTCCAATGTCTGTCTGTAACATAGGGACTTTGCTCCAGTGTTAGTGTCTCTCTTACTTGTCCTTTGGTCTTCGGTAATCTTAAACAAAGCAAAGCAAAACAAAACAATGCAAGCAATGGTATAATTATTAATTATACAAATATTTTACAATTTGTGTTCATTACTTACCTGTGAAGAATTTCTTTGCATTAACTTGGGGTAAGAGTTGTGAAGTTAATGTCTGCATAGAGGAAATAACATTTTCAGGCAATTTTGGCGCTATTCACTTAGAGATCCAACAACAGCAATATAATAAATGAATTATTGTACTCAGTTTTTTGTTTCATCATGAAAGTACACATTCTGGTCACCTTCAGCAGAGAAAACTCAATTGAAACAGTTATTTCTATTTCTTTCAGTTATTTACTTTGATGTGATAGTAGACAGTATTTCATTTGTGACCTACTACTAAACAGGAAATTTGTTCACCCCAGATTATTAGATATATGAACACATTAACATTCATTTACTTGTAGCAGGCATCTAGGGCAATCAAGATGTGTAAAAAATTTCTATGTAAATAGTAAAATGGATATACAGATGTAAAAATAGAACATGGGAATGTTCTCATGCGGAAAGCTGTGACTATATAATTCAATAGTTAGCAAATCTGTGTTATTCTTTAATGTAAATGTGCTTAGGAACTACAGGTGTATAACTGCATATCTGAGTACATAATTCCCGAGATTTGTATTTTGGAAAAAGGTGCATGCACACACATCACAGGACACAATCCAGAGCAAATCTCGAACTCCTATAGAATAGTTACGAAAATGGGGCCATTTTTAATAGTTTTTTAAAACCATGTGGGATGATGCATTGTAATTTATTACCTTGAGTTTGGTTTTAAACTTCTGGATGGTGGCAATGTCTCCTCAGAGCATTTTGTAGGATCTTCTTGAGAGTTCCAGTAATTATATAGTTATGTATAATAAACATATAACACAGTAAATCTTGTAAAGTAGAAATAGTAATTCTCTCAAACAGAAGTTCACAACTACCTTTCTTTCCCTGCCTAAACCACCAAAAAATAGCTATTGTGTTGCAGAATCATAGAAAAACAAGCCAAATATTTGACAAAGGTTTTTTAGTAGTCTTCTCAGATGAGTGCAATACATTAAATACATACAGTGGATATTTTAAAGTTTTCTTCAAAAGGCTTTACTTCTTCTGAATTCTCCATTTGCTGCTGCATTCAGTGCATGGCTGTTAAATCTGGGGAGATTCTGGGTGTGCCTGCCTTGGACACCCACTGAGCTATTTAGACACAATTTAGATGCCTAACTTTCAGAATGACAAAGATACCAAAGAAGATATAAACAGTGGTGTAAAGGTGGAAACTATGTGCTTACAAGCTATGAACCAGTATTAAAATACACATAGTTCTTCATTAAAACACACCATAACTGAAGTTGTTTCATGGGATACCTTAAGACATAGCAGTAGCTTCCTTTTAAGTGCCTTTTTTTGCTGTACTGTGTTTCACTATATTCAGAAGTGAGTTGGCTGAGGATAATTAGGCTGAATTGACAAGAGGATTTCTCACCTGTCAAGGCTAAATAAAGACAATCCCTTTCAATCCATCTGGGGATTTCCCCTGTCTGGATACAGTCAAACACAATTTTCTCAGTTTCAACATATTCTAATTCAGACTTTGCATTCCCAAGATTTCTGAAAAGCTTCATTGAGAGCTGTGTCCTGTCATGAAAAAGGAAAAAACGAAATAAAGAGAAGAGTTTGAAAGGAACTGGTTACTTTAATAGCAAGAAAGATGCAATTACCCAGAATACAAGGAAGAAATATTCCATAAAACTGTAAAAAGGAAAATACATTGAATTTGTAGCACAGACTCGCCAAATAAACTAATTTCAGTGTATTTTATAATACACTGGATAAAACTTGGATAAGTCAGTCAAGCTGAAATATTTTCCTGCTTTTTATAGCTTGTGTTTCTAAATCCCATGATTTCTTTCTTAATATAAATGTAGACTCTACTTCGATTTTTTTCCCCATATCTATCCATGGAAACTATAATAGCATTCTTTAAAGATACTTTGCCTCTTTTAAAACAATTCATTATTTTTTGTATTATTTCTATCTTTATTAATGATTCAATATACCTTTTTTCATCCATAGGTTCCTTTCCATTGAACACTTCAAAAGACAGAATATCAGCCTGAGCATTATTGAAGACTTCTTTCCAATCAGCCTTTTCATCCTCATTCTTCCTGATAAGCTGACTGATGTACTGTTGTGCCCCAGGGACATCACAATATATGGTGTGAATCTACCATGGATCAAAAATTAAATCATGTTTCCTGTTAGGTTGGCACAGTTGGTTCTAATTCATGTAGTTCACATAATCAGAAGGTTAGAAAGCCATATTTTTTCATCATGCCATTCTCACACTTTGCTAGTTTATGTTTTAAAACAATGCCAATTAGGGATTGTGCAGGTTGTTCTAATCAGTTTTCTGTAAGCTGACTTTCACTGGTAATTATCTTTCTTTATTTCCATGCGTCATTCTGAAAATCTCACCTTTACATCAATTTATACAAAAGATCTTTTCCATTATTTTTAAGGCAATAACAATAATAAATTAAACCACACCTTTTTCCTTGTTGAACTTTTTAGAAAATCGTTTTCCATCTTTGCAGTAAATGACTTCTTACCTTCTCAACAAGAGTTTTCATGAATTTTAACACTGCAATTTGAGGTTTCATTGCCTTGTTATATCTTCTTTCACTCTGTAGGATCTCAGTGACTTCTCTCTCTCGTTTCTGTAAAGATAGCTGTATCATTTGCAGCATGGTGTGTGCCTGCCAAAGATATCCCTTCTCCATTGACCATTCAGGCTTCTTTTCTTCATTAGCTATCTGGGGGGCAACAAAGATAACTCTTAGCCAAGATATGGATTTTCATTCCATTCAGATGAAGTTACCATGATTTTAATGCACAAGGGAGATCAAATATGGAGAAAAGCAAAAGGATATAATTTTTATAATCCCTTGGAAATAGATCAATGAAAGATTTGATAGTAAGGTTTATTCTATCTAATATTATAATGAGAACAATAACACTCTATCATTGTTTACAGAAGAATAAGAATTGTTTCATTACTGTGGTATTTAAACACTCATCACCAATTTACCATTCTCAAGCCACGTACATATTTATACACAGATTTTACTGACAGTTAGTCCCATGGTTTACTTCAGCCTTTATTAGAGTCAGACTGATTGCTGTTGAAACACCTAAAAGGAATCAATTACATTTTCATTTTCGTGCTCACTTGTTCTGTTTTTATTTGTAAACCCACTGACACATCTTTTACTCCTCTCTTTTCAGACTTCTGCTGAAGAATTTTTATCTGGAAATTCATGAGGTTATCCAGACTTTCCACATATAGACTGACGTCGTGAAGTTCCTGCAAAGCTGAATTGAAAACAATAAGAAAAACAGGTAGGAAAAACTTCAGCATTTCTAATATGCAGCTCCAAGAATATTGTCTAAGTAGGCAAAATCATTTCCCTTTAGAATCAAGAATTTATGATGAACTAATAAATTTTAATTAACAGGAATTCCATGTATTTAGTAAATTCAAATAAGTTTGAAGGGCCTGTGCTTTGTTTGTTTTAAAAGTTCTAAACGGAAATTACAAGTGCTGAAACAAATCTACTCAAAACCAATGCTGACTATAATAAACTAGTTATGCTAATGAATTTGAAGTCATGAAATTTGTAACTTCAACATTCCTTTATTGTTATTCCACCTGGGACACAAAACTGCAATGGAAAAGATTATGCTGATTTTAGCTGGTGTGCACCTCAGTATAAACATAAAAGCAAAGGGGAAAGAAAATAGAGATCAAGAACTCTGTGTCTGAAATAAAAAACTCACTCAGCATGTGCTGGGTATAAAGATAATCTATATTTTTATGCATTTTTTCTTGAATCCAGACCTGCAAGACAGAAAAAGAAGGTATCAGGAATTCATTATGTTTCCTTGGGAAGAGTAATCAGTAATAGTGAACTAACGTTGTTACTACCTACAGTCAGAGCCTAGTCAAACTGACTGTTATGCAGTGATTGGTCGTTACTAGAAAAGAAAATGTAGAAATAAACCAGAGACTGCTCAGACTCTAATGTTTCCACAAGAGCCTGTATCAAGGTGTCCTATGCTTATTTAGTCTTCTACATTTGTCCATATAACTGAAATGAAAGAAGAAACAAAAATTACAGAGACTCATGAAAGAATAGTTAAAGAACAAAATCTTTTGGAAGCACAGTCCTGAGGTAGCCCTGAAAAAAATGGTTGTGTGTGTCAAATCTTGGCAGCATTATTTGGTCTTACAGAAGATATTCCTTCTTCCTACAAACCTTAGAACATTGTACCCTCATCACTTCTTACTCTTTATTATATTTTTGCTACATTTCCTCGATATATAAAAACTAGGTCAAGTGATTTGTAAACCCTATGATTTTTCACAGTTTATGTTGTGATAGACATTGTTGAAAGTCTTTGGAAAGAGAAAACTTTAATTGTAAATACTTGTGTTATGTCAAATATAATCAAAAGGTGGTGCTACATCATTTGAATGAAAAAAACAACCCTCAAACAACCCCCTCAAAAATCTCCAAGCCCCCCCAAAAGAAAAACCTTCTTTGCTGAGATCTTCATTCCAAAATCCTTGAGGAACCTGTGTTCAGTTTCATAGATGAAAAAAAGAAACTGGCTCTGAGATGTCCCCACTGCCTCCCACAGGTTAGCTAAGATCTCCCTGTCTTGTAGTAGTGCAGTGAAAATTGGCTGCTATAAAGCAAGTTCAAGACTTGCAAAATTACAAGGAAGATTTGCATACGTTATCTTCATTGGTGTTTAAAGACTGAAAAACTACTTGGGTGCTCTGAAAAAAGGAACGCAGGTGCAGAGCAGTTCAGTCTTAGCTGATCTAGACATAAGTATCTAAAGGCAGGTGGTGTGGTTTCCACGTCCCTTAGGGTCCTGGAAATAACACAAATTGGAAATGGTAATGAAGACATCATAAATGCAAAAAAAAACCCAAATTAGCTTTGTTTACCTTTTCTTCTTCCCATTTGTCTGTTAGTTGTTTCATTTGGTGAAGGAGATCTTCTTTCTCTTGGATCAGTTGTCTGTTTCTTTCCCTCAGGCTCTGAAGACAGTAGAATAAGGCAAAAGGGATTACAACTTCTACACCAGTGCTTCAATTTTCAAAAAAGCTTTTTATTTGTTTCTTTAAGTTCTACACATGTTGAGAAGTCGTAACATTTGTATCAGGCTAAGTCCTGGGGATCTTTCACAAAGTAATAAAAATTGACCAGTTTACAATGACTTCATGTGTTTAGATGTGATCTGATTCTAAAGACCCTCCCTTAAAAGTGTGAATGTGCTGAACCTTTTCTTCAGGAGTAGACTTTAAGGAGAAACAGGATAAACCTTAATATCTGTTCATCACCAGAAAAGCATTACACACCCTGATTATTTTGTGAATATCTTTACACTATTTTTTTTTTCATAAAATCAAGTCTCCTAATAAAGCAGAGACAGTTTGGCAGAATCCCACACTGAGTTTTCACCAGGAGCTTGAAGCTACACCAAACTCTAAGAACTGTTTTTGAAACATAGTGTGGAAATCTTTGTTTATCTCCAGAAGGAGACAGACTTAGTTGTGTACTAATTTCACATACTATGTCTTCATTTGGCTGTCTGTCTCTAAGACAAAAAGTATTACTTATTCAGCGTGCTACTGCAGCCTCTGGAAGTACCTGCTATTCTTGCCCCTTTGCAACAGTTGTACTTCTTGGTTACCTTAACTGTATCTTGCAAGTGGGTGTTCCTCTTCGTCATCAGTTCTCGGTAGACTTCTAACTGGCATTTCAAATTCCTCATTTGCTCATCATAACGTTTCTTTATAGCAGTTATTCTCTGCTCCTGAAATGTAAAGAATTGTTGAGAAAACGAATAGTCAGTGAAACCATGAAAGTCAAGCATGATTAAGAGAACAGTTCCCAGAACAGATAATCCTTGATTCTCTTCTTTCCACACTTTCTTACTGTCTGCAAAGATTTCTTATTGATTATGGTTGTTTTTTCACCTGCTGTAAATTTTGAGCAAGACTTACTGCTAAAAGAAACTTTTCTCTATTTTTCTGTAGAAATAAAATTCAAAGCCTCCCTGAGAGTAGATCAGAGTGAATTCACTCTAGGTATAGCTAAATTTTTTTAAAGAAATTAAGTTTTGCCCAGAAAACAAAATCTTAGAAGTATCAGAAATAAGTAGAACAAACACAAAGCATCTAAATAAGGCAATAATATTTTATGAGAAATAGAAATAAATCAGAAACTTTAAAAAGCACAGGCACTGCCAACACTTCTAGGAATGATTTTTATTTCTGAGATTTTAATTAATAACACATTATAGCAGCCAAAATGGAAGAGGCTCTATGAACAAAGACCATTCCAGTCCCTGTGTCTGCACCTATGCCCAGTAAAAAATTGTCTCTTACTACGCATCTGTATTCTTCCTGTTTCTTTCTTTCTCTTCCTCTAGTGATCTACAGAGTCAACTGAAATTATAAGATACATTCCTACAAAAGCAGATAAATGGATTTTCTCCTATATTACAATGTTTTTTCAGGTGTGCTGAGAAAGATAAAGTCCATTTCCCTAGCAAATGATACCAGTATTATGTACGCTATTCAGGGAACTCTCTCAAGTTTGCTTGATAGTCTTAAGAGCTTGTTCACTTCCCCTTGGAGGTTCCAAAGGAATTACTGAATTTCTTCTCTCTCTTTGCCCAGAATAAACTATAATTATATGGAAAACATATGTACACAGGAACTAATGCCTCTCTTACATTGGACAAGAAAAGGAGAATGATGTGACAAATAAGCAGAAAGAGGAAGCAGTGGCTGCAAGAAAAGGTTTCAGAACATTGTAGCCAAAAATGATGTGGGTAATTTCATATTTTGGGAGACTTACTGATTAATGAAGTGTAGAAAAGCTTCCATTAAGAAAAGTGAGGCATTGCAGGGTTATGATCACAGGATGGGCACATGTCAATCTTCATTATAAATTCGAAGGGGTTTACACGAGGAGAGATTCTGCTATTCTGAAAACCATATTGTCAAAATATTGCAAGGCCAAAGCAAAGTTAATCTGAGGTTGAAAATAAAGTACGCACAGAGGAAGAGGCCTTTAAGCTTTCCAGGTAGTAGAGCTTCTTATAACCCTTTATGATAAAATCATTCTTGAGAGGCATACCTAAAGGCAAACATTCTAACCGTGGTGTCAGTGGTTAAAGGAAGGTGGCATTTAACAGAAAAGGTTAGCTGCAATCAAGGTTTAGAAAAATCTCTGCAACTGTGCTAGACGAAAGCTAAAACCAGATTTCACAATGTTGTGAGATCAAATACACTTAAAGATAGACTGACATTAGTTCTAGAGACTTAGAATGGGTACCAGAATGCAGAGGTAATTGTGTAGATCTCATCCCTCTGTTTCGTTTTGACTAATGGTATGACACAACAATAATACTAACACTCTGGAACAATTACCTGTTTTTCTTTCCTTATAGTGTCTAGTTGTCTGATTATCTTCCTGTGTTTGTTTTTCATTTGCTGCATGTCTTTTACAATCTGTAGTGGATAAAGGAAATTATCAGCTCAGAGCACTAGCAACTCCAGTTATAATTCACCATCAAAAACTTTTGAGATCTGTTTCTCAAAATGACATATATAGTATAGTGAAAACAAAAATAGCTACCTGGACTGCAGATCAAAGCTTTTAGGCTTCAACTACTAGAAAATATTTTCTATTATTAAATAAAAATCTGTGTATAACTTGAAATAGATCTTTTTTCTAGTCCTTGTATTGTATTTCCACCTCTTTTTTCAATAGTGATCTGAATTAAATATAGAAGACATAGTCATTACAATTATTCTGAATCCTTGAAAAAGAAAAACAGCATTGTGAAGCTTATTGTTGAGAAAAAAATTATGTATATAAAAAAGGTAAGAAATGGAGAACATTGCATTTTTGCATTTAAAGTTAGGTAATACAAATTGATTGCAAAATACACTCCATCTTATTTTGGATTTTATTAAAATAAAAACCGGAAAAATAGACATAACTTTAAGGTGTACTACAGGCATTTTTCATGACTAATAAAAGATGTATACAGACAGAACTGGCAAAGTGATCTTTCTCTGTTTGAAAATGAGTCATTTAAAATTGCACCAGGATCCCTAATGACTCAGTTTTGTTAGTTTCTAATCTAATCTAATCCGTAATAGTTACAAAAGGAAAATTCCACTGTTGTCCATCAGTATCAGCTGTCCACTTTTCCTTTGATATACTTATCTGGTAGGTGCAATGTCAAATTACACAACTCTGATTTTTATGCATCATAAATGAGGCTAACAGTTACTGCTGGATGAAGTACAGAAATAATGGACATGTTTATCCATAAATTAAAAAAAACTTGATGTTTTCCAGAGATTTCCTTGGTTTCAGTTCTCAACTTAATATGATGCAGATTCTGTTGACAGTGAGTAATTCAGTTGATATAAAACTGAAAAAGAAAAAAATCTCAGATTTCTTTTCAGTGACTGATGCATTATTTTAAAATAGTTTTGGGGTTTAGCATTGTTCTACAATGGCAGGTGAAATCTGTGTGAGTGTTTACAAGCAGTTAATTTGAGAGTGAAGAATCTCTACTATCTGATGTTTTCACTGTTCAATGATGTAAAATTAGCAAAGTAGAAAAGTGGTATTGAAATATACTGTCCCATTTATCCCTCATGAAAAACATCATTGTAGAAATAGAGGAGTTTTTAAAAGGCATAATTAAAACGTTAAGACACAGGAAAAGATCCAGATGATTTTATCCCTTTTATCACCCACAGCACTCTAAATAGTCTTTAGATATTTCAAGTATTTGAACTTATTTCTTACAGCTGGCTTAGGGGTCCTTATCCTGTACTAGAGTAGTCCCTATAGGACTTATTTGATGCATAATAAAAGAACAAGGGTACAAGAGCATATTTAATGGAATAAATAAGCCAACGAAACAAATAAATAGGAACGTACATATATATACATGGACACATATACACACAGATATTGCATAATATAAACTAAACTGGCTAAGCAGAAAACCCAAAGTTATGCTAGAAATAAATAAATAGATACATGGTAATAGAAAAAAACCCTCACACTGCCAGTCAAAAGCCACTTTCAACAACAAAAAAACATGATAAGAAATGTATGAGAAGGCGAGGATTTTCTCCATATACAGTTACAAGGGAGTTATTAATCTTTGGAAAACTACCTAAACAGGCAAATTTAAACAACATAACATCTAATCTTAACTTAAGATGGCACTTCCATTTTAATGCTTATGTTTTTATATCAATATTCAAATTTAAATGCAGGCTTTCAAACGTGAAAGCAATTAAGCAAATGTGAAACCTACCAAGCAACTGTGTGAATTGAATTCATTTGGTGAAAATGATTATCACGATTCATTTGGTATATCCAACAAAGAAACACTTAATTCAATTGACCATTTTTTGTATTGCAAATTATTAACTCATGCTCGGGATTTTTTGGGCAAAGGGGATGTTTTTTTCTGTCACCTTCATGACATATAATGTAGCTAGCTTGTATGGAATATATGACACTTCTTCTTTGGTTGCACATTCCTCCAACTCAGTTGCTTTGTGGTCAACATCAGAACAAACTCCAGATGGGTTCAGGTGATCTACTGTATAAAAAAAGTAACGTTAGCAAATTCATGTATAGATCTAAAATGTACAGCAACACCAGATACACACCTTGCTTTTAAAATTTTTATTTGAGAAATATATTTTTAAAATGTATTTTTTTCTGATGTCAAGGAAAATGGAACTTTGTGAGAAGAATTTTAACAACACTAACTTGTCAACTTTGATCTGCGGGCAGCATCGCATGTCGTTTGGTAATTACTTGTCCCTGACTACTTTGATGTTAATTACTTACACATATTTAAGTCTTTGAGACTATAGATGAAAATTTAGGTAGCTGAGATTACATAAAAGGAAAAAAATAACAACACTTCTCATTTCTTTAATGTATAGAACATAATATTTGCTATACATATATACCTTTTCCTAGAGTTCTGTTTTCACTCCATCCAACCACAGAATTCAGAATTGACCACTTGTTTATATTCATTAGAAGCTTGTGCAGCCATGAGTTTCCTTCTCCACCTGTCAACAAAATTTATTGCAACTTTCTGAATTCTCTAGATTTTCTGATTCATTGGCTTTAAATGTGATATACACTAAACCTGGTGGTACCAACAGTTTTAACACAGGCATACAAAAGAATGAGAGATCAGGTCATTGATATAGAGAAACAAGAATAAGAAGGATGTAATACTTGTTTTAAGTCTTGAATGGTTCCACTTGATTCCGAAAATAGACGTATTTGGAATTCAAAGCCTGTACTCCAGACTTGTTTTGCTTAATTTATCAAAATTTTTTTCAAAATTTAATTTTGAAAAATTACAAAAACGCTAACAAAAACCCCCTGAAAAATTACAAACCAAATAGATTTTGCCCAGTATTTTTGAAAATAAGTGTATGTATGTGTGTGTAGGAGTAGGGGTGGATGGCATTGTTAGATGAAATATATCTGATCCAGCTTTATTAGTGAGAACTCTGTATGTGTGCAACATTCTTCCCAAGAAAAAACACAGCCACAACACCAAAACTGAGCAACTTCTTCAAGAGTTCTGGTACGAAAGGAAGCCGAGTGCCTGAAAACAAGTCTTCTGACTTGAATTTGTTGAAATTATTTTCAGAAATTAAGAATTTCTTTTGACTGGGGAAATCCAGATACATAGCTACCGACACAGTGATTTTTAAAAACACATCATTTTTATTGGACTTATCGTAACAGAATGTACTGTTTTAAAGCACAGTTTATCCAGCTACTAGATGGAATCACCAGATCTTATTCCCATACTGCCATGAAAGTCTTGCTTTTGAAAAGCCAGTTTTGATGATTTATAATATACACAGCTAAACAAATATGTTGAGACCTGTACATTTATCTCAAGTTATTCTTTCTGAACTAAAAATTTTCATCCTTATATATTACATAAATGTGTATATATCAGCTTTTGTTCTGTGAATTATTTCAGTGAAGGGTGCATATGAAGTTATAAATAAAATAGCTGCTTTGTAAGGACTTTGACCTCTTACATCTGTATCCTTTTGTTTCTTGTTTGTCTTGCTTTCTTTCCATCATGTTGGAGGCTATTCAAAGACACAGTTATTCTTGAAAAAGCCCTCCACATAACCCTACTTTTGGCAAAATAAGCCACTAGACCATCAGTGCTTGAAGGTCAAAAGTGTAGGATAGATATTTTCACCTAGAATAAAGATTAATCTTTCACCCTGAATGGAAAACATACATACAGATATCGTTTGCTACTGGAAAAAAAATGCATAACAATGTCACCGGCTCAAATGACTGCAAAGTTCCCCTTCTATAGTGTACAGCAGTCTATTGGGAAGAAAGATATTTGAAACTCTCACAAGTTAATTAATGAATGTTAAAAATCTCTCTATATGTCTCCTCTTTAGCTTAGCATCTTATAGGGAATGTGACTTTCAAAACTATTGAATGCACATTTCACACCAGTCTCGTGAGTTACCTCACACAGAATTCTGTGGTGTAGCACAGGCAGTTCTCTTCCTTCTTTTCAAAGCCATCAGACTGGCTCACAAAATGCATTCAAACCATCATAGTATCTTGCAGTATAATCCCTTCAGAATATAAATTGCTTGAAACCAGAGGCCTCTCCTTTCTCACATTACAATTAGAATTAAACCATATGTCACAGACTAGTCTGCCACTTTGCTACTTCTGAATAACTTCAACTGTATTTTTGACAGTTTGTAGAGATTCTGGTAGGTTGCAGACCTTGTTTTAAAAGTAACAGGTACAGAACTCATAGAACACCTAAATTTAGTCCTGTTGTGCTGGCTTTGATTTTAACGTGTGCAAAGCCTCTAGGCATTTTTTTGTGCGTAAGGACCTTCCATTTTCCATATAGTGAATCATGAAACGTACTTTCCCACTTAGTCCATAGTCACATTCCTCCACATTCAATTTATATTGGCACTGATGATGCAATATGGACTACAATAATTATGCATTTTTGTGAAACTACAATATGGTAATAGAGTACCAATCTACCCTTTACTGGAAAACAATGAAGCACAGTTATTCAGAACATCTGAAGCACAAAGTACTGCTTACCCTTCTCCTCAGGTGTGTCTTCAATCACAATACTTTTAATTACACATGAAGGATGCTCTTGTACTTCATCTGAATAATTAATAACACTGCCTGGTAGAGGAAGAGATGAGTGAACGGTGGTCTGCAGTTTAGTTTCAGGATCAATTCTTACTGAATCTTTGGGGAGTTGAGAGCCTGAAGGGATCACTGTTTGCAGCCATGCTTCTGCAAAAACAATCAAAGGAATTTTTATAATAAAATACTAGGAGGAGGTATTCAGTTGAGAGGCTTGAGAACACATATCATGAAAAAAGATCAGGTTTGTAAGATCAAACCACAAGAAGATTTTAATATAAAAAATGTACAAACAGTCAGTTCTTTCAGGAGTAAACCTTCTTAGAAACTGATCAGAGCAAACTCATAGTTTTGCGTCTTTTCTTTCTGTCCCATTTGAAATCTAACAAGATTCAGTAATTTAATTTTCCTTTGACTGTCAGATTCAGCTTCATTTGCAAACACATCAAACTCCATGAAATAAAGGTTCCAGAATTCACTGTCTTCCACCCTGAATAAAACCTGACAAGTCTCATGCAGTTTCCACCCAAAAGCATATCTCATATATATTCTTCCATGCATAAATCTTGGCCCGGTTTTGTCTCTGGACCTCTTTAAGATGTCTGCTCTCTTGTTATGATGGTTTTCTGCTGTGTCTCCACAACTTCTCCTGAATTTCAAATAGAGCAGAAAGACCTATTAGGAGAATTTTTTTTTCTTTCTCTTCCCCTTGCCAGCTTCATAACTTCCATAGAGAAAGATGCTGGTTTTCCAGCTTTTCATGGTGTATCAAACAGCTAGACATAAACTCCTATTTGAAGAAGAACTTTCTACGTGTCTTCCATCCATGCAATTAAGCACATAACACTCCTGTAGATTATTGTCTCAAGTGTTAACTGGTTGCTGGCCTCTGTATACATACAACTGCTAAACCTTTGATGAGAAACACAAAATGTTCTCACGTTCATAATACTCACACTGAAGTGTAAAACTGTGCCCTTTGCAGTCTATACAGAATATGTGATCAGTCATCCTCAATGAACATCATCAATGCGTAAGCAGCTGTCTCAGGAAGGAAAATGAAAAACTGTCTTTGGCTAAACCTCTGCTAGGATGATTAGGGGATATGGATGGCAGGCAACACAGAGAAACTACTTGGTTGAAATTAAATTTTAATATATACTTTAAATCTGATTACTGGGAAGCATAGAGGTATAGTGTTCTTTTTTATTTGCTTTTGTTTTTGAAGTAAAAAAATCACAATTTAAAAAAAGAGCAGTCAGTTTCCTGTTTTATAGCACACTTGTTTTATTAGCTAGGCCACTCACTGCTAATATTTTTTTGCTTAAGAAATAACAATGCATTTCAGATGCAGTGGCAGCTGAAAATTACTGATACCCTGGCACATTACTTCTGTGCTGCTTCATGCGAACTCCGATAAAATTTACTGCTCTAACATCTAGCAGTATCCAGCATAAATTCTGCAGTGTGTCTTGTAGCTTTATTGCATGTTTCACTGTTTAGCTACTTTTTTTGCTATAGTGGCTTCTATTTTATGCCCTGCACCAGAATATATTGTTTTTGACAGGGGATTCCTTTCTTTCCATAGAAGTGGCCAGCAGCAACTCTGAAAGATGGACAGAAAGAGAAGTATCTTCAAAACTGCTTAGAACAGACAAGACGAGAGAGGACAACTTATTCTGGGGCATGTAAATCCAAAGTCTCCTAGCTTGTATCTTTTGTATTTCCAGAGGCAGAGAATTTTTTCTCTAAAGAAACAAAGACATCAAAGCATGCCAGCATGGAAAACATGATTCTTATATATCATTATTAAAATATTATTATTATATTGGCTTCTAAGAATTCATTTTCCTTGTGATGTATAAGATTTTGCATATTAGATTCTGCATTTTTAAGTGATCAAAACAAAGTAAAACATAAAAAATGTCATTGCACTGCACTTTCAATTTCCTCTTTTCTCATAAGAAATCCCTCCTGAAACCAGATGAGAGAAAAAACAAAGCAGACGTATCGTTACATGAAAAGAATGCTTCAGAGCCTCTCAGAGCAAAGTAACTGGTCTGACACCTGATTTCTTTGCAGTCATAAAATATTTCTTATATTTTACATTCTTAGTAGTAACTTAACTACTTAGTTGATAGGTATAAATGTTGATATTGCAGTTGCAGGAGTATTCCACTAAAAGGAAAAGACAATTCATGATAAGCAAGTTACACCTGATTGCTCTTATTAGAGTAAAGGAATGGTATTTTTAACACAGAATAATGGACAGTAGTACAGTATTGCTACAGAATTTTAGTTTCACATTGACTAATAATCAGTGCTTTTTTGTTGGGTTATATTTTTTCTTTTTACCAGGAGCAGCCATTATGCCTTACTCAGCTATTGGAGAAAATATAGATTTAAACCTAAAAATTGTGCAACCTGCAGAGCTTCTAAGATAACAGCAATCAGTTCAAGTGAAGCATAAAAGTATGAGAAGCAATACAGAAAGAGGTGTCATGAGGCTGAACTTTCCTACGTGTGTGCTAATGCCCTGAAGCACAACCTGATATTCAATTTCCTAATTGCCAGTGCAACAAGAACATAAGTGCTTGCCTTAATTTTTTGAGTAAAGTGCATTTTGAAGTACATATCTCTTCAATGTAAAAAATTATTTCTGTTCTATGAGCCCTGTTTCTTGTTCAATGCCCCAGTAGGCCAACACAGGATTCTGATTTTGATGAACTGAAAATGTCCAAGTACATTTTCTGGCAAAAATTGTGTTAGAAGAGGCAGTTGTAACTTAACATTTTTTTTTCCTGATTTCATTCTGGATCAAATTCCAGAAACAATCAGAATATGAATCTTCGTTCCATCAGTCTAATGTGATCGTATCTAAATGACATAAAAAAACCCCACAAGTAAACCAGTAGCAAAATATCTTTCTTTGGTCCCAGATTTTGAAGCATTGGGAACTTTTACTTGAATTTCCTAAAGAATTAAAAGTTTAGCAGTCAATACCCTGAGTAACTTCAATTCTCACTGACTTCACTATGAGCTGAATTAACATAGTCCTTTCCTGGTATCTCATCTCTGAGATTCTAATGCAGATGACATATTGATGAATCTGCAAAGTTTACGCGCAATTACTTTATGAATTCTGAAATTTACCAACCACAAAGCACAGAGTATTGTATTTTCAATTTACTGCTTCTACTGAATGCAATAGCTGCTCAAGGCCTAAAAAAACTCCAGTGTCCTTGTGAAAAAGAAAAGTAATGCAAGGATCATTTTTTTAGTACTATGTAATTAAGTTTAGTTCCACAGAGCTACAAAATGGCAAAGCTCCACGAAAATTTCTCTGTTCTAGTTTTTGAAACAATAGTACGTCTTGTTAACAGAGGCATTATATCTTCCTCTTTAAGCCAGTCTGAACCTTACAGATGAATTATTTTGCTACAGCAGGAGACACTGGATTGTTAGGTCTCAAACTAATTGTGAGGGAAGGTGGAACCATGTCTTTAACAGGTGTGTTATTTATAGCTATTTCTGATGTTCACATAGGTGAAGGTATATTCATGTTCTGTCCCAGAAGTACCTAGGGACCTACCTAGGTTGGCTAGCTGCAGCAAGTCGAGTATTTAGTCACTGAACAAAGACTATTTCACACAACGTCATAGTTTTGCACTCAAGCAGCACAATGACTTCCAACACACAATTGTCTGACCACAATATGCAGAAGTTTAGCTGGCACATGTAAATAGTTGGGCAGGGACTATTGTAATATATACTAAAGACCTGGATGAGAAAGTTACCCCACTAGTCTTTCAATCTCAAAGATTTTTGGTCTATCACAATGCCAATGTGCCAGTCTGTGTCTTTCCAAGGTCATGTCTGATATTAGGTATCGGTATGACACGTCTAGTGTCTACTCTTCCAAATGCTCTTCTCTATTTCCCTATCAACCACATACAGAAATATAAACAAAGAATGGCTGAAAATTTGCTTAGCCCCCTGGACTTAAACAAGGACAAAGTGGATTAGCTTTATAAAGAAATTAGACTGCTATCTGTAATATTCCCAGTCAGATATGTGGTTTTGGTGTAGTCACACTACCTCCAGTCTAAAGAAAAAAAGACCTAATACACAGTCCTGTTTTTGTTGCCTATAAACGACTTCAAGTCTGATCTGATATGGTTTTCCCAGCTCCACATGTATTATATCTGCAAATAGAGCAAACAGACTCTATAATTTACATGCTGAAAGGAGTGATTCAGATTATCTGCCAAATGGAAGAGCTTGATGTCTTTTTCTCAGGCTATACTTCAATGGGTTGTACGTTATTGCTTAAAAAAGTTTGGTGGATATTCAATAAACCCCCAGATCTCCATTATAGTGGTACCATATGCATTTGAATAATTTTCTGAGCATTTAGTATGTGCAAATATTTGCAAAGAAGTTAACATTACCAGAAGCAGAATTGTGGTGACAGGGGTATACTTGCTTCAGAACCAGAATGCTGGTCTAGGTGAAAATGCAAAACAACCCCATCCAAAAACAAAAAACAAAGAAACCCTTCAAAAAGCAGAGACAGATAAAACCCACCAAATCACGTATTCTGAAAAAAAAGTAATTCATATTGCAGTGGCTAATAGAGGTTTTTTTTTTTAAAAAAAAACCAAACACCCCAAACAAACCAAAAATATATATACTGTTAATATACATAGTTCAGGCAACAATGAACCTAAGAAAATTTAGGAAAGATCATGAGGATCTCCTGTTTATCCTATGTTGTAGTAAAAGCAGAAAGTCACACTCTCCACTACTTAAAATTGATTATTTAAAGAAAATCTCCACAGAGAGATTAGAGATAGGACATTTTATTCAGATTGAGCATGTTCATGATCTACATATGGTCAAGAAAGAAGTAATGTAACCTCACATAGAGCTTTTATATCTTTTGGACAGTTTTAACATGACCTCTCAATACTCAGTCCACAGCGTGGGATGTATTGTACAGAGTATTGCCAGGTATAGCATTAATTAATTTAATGCCTTTCAGATAAAAAAAAAAATCGCTATAGAATTTCAAAGGATATTAGAGATTAAGGGTCATATTTAAGGTTACTTCTCCAGAGATTCCCTGCACAGCAAATTCTAATGAATCTTGGTACTTTAGTGCTAACTGCAATGCTAACATTGTATGCTAAGTGTTATATAGGGTACATGGACACAGTTTAAACAGTCCTGTGCTCTCAAAATCATTTCGAGCTTTCCTTGGTTTCTGGTTAAACTTAGAGCCAATCCAGTCAGACCAGCTCTGGTAATGAGGCTCTGAGAGTCTCTGTAAATCATCATCATTCAAATTGTAAGTTTGCAAGTGTGTTATGTGGCTGGGAACCGAGAGAACACAGAATACAGCTTATCCTGCAGAGAGATGCTCCAAACATCAAAGGAAGGATGCCATAAAGGGGTGAAGAAATGGTTTGGATGATATCTTTCCTTGACTCTGCAAATGCAGTATTTAAATCAATAATGCACACAGTTAAATTATTCATGCACCTCACTATATGAATATGATAGACCCCACACAGACTAATACACTATGCAATAAACAGACATTTGAAGGCTACGGCAGAAAAAAAAGAAGGTGGAAAACCAAGAATATCTTTGCACCTTCTTCTTGTTAATGATATTTAATGGATATTGCATGTCTTATTATGTGATCCATTGTCTGTCAAGGTACAGAAAAGTGCAATTTTTATCAAAATAGCAAGACAGTAGAGTGACTTTTATCATTCACACCAATTTCTCAGTCCTCTCCATGACAGGAATTTGTTGAAATCTGTGATTTGTGAGGAGCAGTTCTGATAAATTAACTCAGTGCTTTTCGTGTGTTGTGAGACATACTTTGAATTTTACCTACTCAGTTTTAGGGAGGGAGGTAGAAAGGCTGTCATCAATGACAGAAGAATACAAATCATGTATAAACCAAATTTTTCTTTAATATCTGTAGAGAGGGGCTCTCAGAGTAAGCTTCTTTATTGCTCCTTGTTAAAGGACTGTTCTACTCATGCACAGATTCTCTGGTATTCAGTATTATGATAACGCAAGTCTTTCTTATAAAAGCATTAACAGGCTGAATACAACCTGTCCTACCTTCTACGTAAGACAAGGCAGAATTGGTGGGAGTATTTTTAAAGTGCAGTTCAATAGAAGAGCCATAGTGAAATAGAAGACGACTGCTCCTTTGAATTGGGCAGATGAACAGGGTTTTTCTTCACTTGTTATGTGGAAAATGAGGTATGAAACTTGATTTGGATAAAGAAAAACTGTTGTCTCAATGCCCTGAACAAATGGGCAAAGACAATCAAGACTACATAATTTCTCTTTTTTGTTTACAAAACAGCGGAAATCATCAGTTTTATTGCTGCTGCTGATCATCCCCACAAGCATCCAAGTAAGAGAGTGTAGTTGCCATATCTGGGTCAGAAACGGGCCTTTTGGGTCATCTTCTCTTCTTTCGTGAATGGAATAATAGCTGCCTCTCCTATTTACCCACAGGATGGATGGTCTTAATAGTGTGGTCCTTTTTTCTCCCTGATTACTGTATCTTATTGATATTAGTTTGTTCTATGATATTTAAGCCTGTATTTATAGCAATTATTGCTGATTTATGAATTCAGTCTTTGTATTGTTAATATGAAGGTTCATCCTCTGAGAAAGATATATTTTATAACTCCATCCTGTCCCCTGAAAGTAACTTAATAATGAACTCTGATAGTATTTTACGGGTAGAGGTCTGTGTACATTGTCACAAGCTACAACTCAGAATTTTTCCAGATGAAAATGTGTCATGCAAATTTTTCTTCATATTCATTCTGGTCAAAACAAATTTTTTTCTCAAACATATTGCAGTTATACTGTCTTAAGCAACAGCCTTGCCCAATTACATTGCCTAAGAGAGTAGACAATCAACAGTGTTGTTTAACTTGTTATTCTTAACTTCTAATACGAGAGAAGGTTACAGTCAGTCAGTATCTTCTAATATAGTACATTGGCATGAAGAAGGCCATATAGAGAAGTTTTTAACTAATTAGTTTCTGATTTGAAACAAAACTGATGTCAGCTGTTAATATTACAGCTAGTTATCATAAAAAGCAAAGCTGTTTCTTGCTACGTTTTGTCGATTTTTCTCTTGAAAATCGAAGGCACATATTTCATACAGTAAGCCACAGAGATACTGGAGCAAAGACAATAATCTAGACTTGACTTTCCTTGGAAAATGATACACATTTCTATGTTTAATTATAGACGTAGCTATTTCATTCATACTGGGTACACTTGCTATGCCATGATATTCCCAATTTTTGCTCATTCATTGTATTCTTAGAGCCTAAGAATAAAAACAGATGGCAATGCCCCACTAATGGAGTGCTAGTCATCTCTAAATCAGCTTTTTAAAACTTCTTTTACTTTTGATCTTTAGTAATGCATCTACATTTTAAACGTTGTGCTTAAGAAGTATATTTGACATCTGAGAAAAAATTACTTCTACTAAGTGTGGGAAGGTTCAAATATGTTCATTTATATTAAGAGCAGACTCTTCCTTCATGATTTATGGACAAGATCTTCAAGAATCTGCATAGAAAAAGCCACAAATCTTCCTCATCTTCCCCTCACAACTTTTCAGTAAACTGCTCCCTAAGGAGGGGCAAGGCAAACTGTACTACTTTTATTACAGGGTTTGCATAATTGTTCATTTATTCTTTAATTACAAACCTTTGACAAGCTCTCGCAGAATCTGCCCTTCTGCTTTTACTTATCTAGACCTCTAAATGCATTTGCAAAAAAAGTCTCAAACTAAAAATTTTGGTAGCTGCTGAATACTTTATTTTTTGAAGCCCAGCCTTGTTTACCTGCTAGCCCCCAAATACGGCCACCTCAACTTTCTTTGACAGTTGAGAAGCTTGAAAATAGGTGTTTATCCTCTCACACTTTTCACACAGTTTTTTTCACTATTAACAACTGTGTGCTGTAACACAACATGCGTGAACAATTGTTTTTTACTGAATAAATACTATGTTCTAAGAAATTACCTTCATCCATTGCAATCGGTCTGTGCCTCAGGGTCAGTGTTTCTTTAGAAGTGAGAGTTAACTTCTGGTATTTTCTGGCAGCCTTCTACACTGTATACATAAATATTTAATATATAAAAATGCAAGAGTTTCACTAGGCAACAAGATACCTGCAGAAAGTAAAATGGGAGATACATATCAGGTTTCTCCTCAGTGTTTCCTATGGCTAGGAAACATTCTGGTTTGCTAGGAGACCAAAATTGCTAGATGGAATTCAAAGCTGTAAAGGACTTAACTATAACTGAAAAAAACTACAGGGAGATGTTATATACCTGAAAGCAAAAATACTCAGAAGCTTAGAAGCGTTTCAATAGAATGTTTTACCAAATGTCCACACTTCCTCATTTCAGCTGCCAGACCATGAAATATAATACTCTTGCTACATTTCCAGTAGAGGTGAAACAGCTAGGGAGTGGTTTATGCAATTTCAGCCTTAATTTTACACAAACAGTGTTATTAAATGCTTCCAGATGAAATTGTTATTACATTAGAGCAAAATTTGCCCTGCTTTGGAGGATTGCTTCATGGAAGTGTACTGCTGTCTCTCTTCTCTGCCAATTAGAGGTAGAAAAATACATTTATCATTGGCAACATTATTATGCAGACACTGGTCACAGCTAACGAGATAGGCAGGTTGTTTTCAGCTATAGGTCAAATCTGCTTTTCTCTTGGAATAACTCCAGGCACGCACAACTTGTGACATATTCCTATATTAATATGAATGGTACAGCAGCAGGAGGTGGAAAAAGCAAGTACTACTCAGCTTGTGTGATCCAGCTTAGAACAGGTGAGACCAATAGCTCAGGATCTCTGATTCACTGCATTGTACTGCACCACACCCTTACATCAAACAGGATTAAAACCAGAAGATTGCCTTTAGATTGCAGTCCGAAAGGGAGGCTTTTGGTATCGCTAACTCTACAAGCAGTTTCACCATGGGCTTGTAAGAGGCAACTTCATTGGGAATCTTCTTCTAAATAATTCACAGCTAGTTAATTTGCACAAACAGTTTCTCTAGTGTTCTGTTTTAAATATTTCTTACTTTCACCACGATGTCAAGAATATAGCATGACATGGGACACCTATAAAAGCCTTCTCTGAGAGTAGTTTCCTTATATAAAAGGAACTTTTTAATGTTCTTTTTTTTCACAAAAAAAAATACGAAGCTGCATTTTTTTCTTCTTTTCCACCCTCTTTTTAACTCTTGCTACAGGAGGGTGGGAGGGAGGGGAAGAATAAAGAACAGAAAATGAGAAAAAGAAAGAGAAGCAACCATCTGAACAATTGATGGTGTTTGACTTAAAAAACTTGCAATCTTATAGAAAATACATCTTTTCTAGGTCATATTTCCAAATTGTTTTTACAGCAATAAAATTATGAATGAAATAAAATTAGCACTACAAGCACTTCTAAAAAAAGGAAATTGACAATGTAGGAAAGACTTAACCCCATGTAATACTTAAATATGGAACTTTAGGTTTCTACTTTAATTTTTAAATATTCACTTTAAAATTTCTTTACTTAATCTTCCAAAGGGTGTGTGATAGCATCAGTCCTGAACTAGAACCTGATCATCCTATCTGTTAAACAAACACAGATATATTAAGAACACTCCTTTCAGTGCTCTTGTTCTGGCTGGTTTTATTGCAAAATGTATGTCAGGAAGAAGCTTTACACGACAAATATTTTTTACATTTTTACTTCAAAAAATCCCTTTAGTAATCAATTACACTATATGCCTTTTTCTTAAATTATTGTCATCTTGGGACTCTCTATTCCATTCCTGCCTTTGGTATTTTGTTACCAATAATACTTCATGAATGATTATGAGAAAGTAAATTTCTAAGACTAGGAATCTCCTGTTCCTCTTTGTATATTCCAAATCACTTTAATTCTCTTGAAAATTTTGTAGCAACTTCAGAGATAAATAATTTATTGTAGTGTAGAATTGGGCTACATTTGAAAGGTCTCATCTCCACCTTTCTTTCCTCTATGAGGAAACTCAGATGCAAAGCAAGCTCTGAGTCATGTATCTTTAGGGAGTTCTATAATGGGACAAATTACAACAAATACAAACATGCCTTCAAGTTTCTTCTCTTTGAAATAAAACAAGTCCAAACCCTTTAAGATTTCTCGTAATAACTATGACTTGCAACGTGTCATCCATTGTGCTCTACGTAGTATTTCTTCCCAAGCAGCAAATAGCCTTGAAACACAAAAGTATGAGTTTTCTGGGTTTTTAGCCAGAAACAAAGCAAGCAGTGGCTGTTCAACATCTGAATACAGAAGTAAGTAACAAATCTCTCAGATGCGAAGTCAACAATGAGCTTATTGAGAAACTCATTGAGAAGAAAAAATTGAGAAGAAAAAAACCCTATAAAACTGAGGAGGTCAGAAAAAGTAAATCTTAAAATGGAATACTGTAGTTTAGATTGCTTTCTCTCTGCACCTTGTGTTTATGAAGGTTTCAGGGAAAACCTCATGAAGACCTTCATTTTGTCTGAGATGAAACTACTCTCGTGTTCCACAGAAGCAAAACAATTTTGCAGTCACTGGCACTGTGAAATAGTTCTTTCTCTTCCGCCCAGAAATTTCATTCCTAATTTTGGCAAGGTAAGCTACTCAGGGAGATAGTAACAGCTAAGCTCTCTCAGACAACTTTTTCTAAGCACAGCAAGACCTCATTAATAATGGGAACAGCTAGGGTCAGGTGTTACAAGAGAAAATGGAATGTCTTTTTCCTCAATTTTTTTCTGACTGTTCTTGTCACACCCTGAATGTACACAATGAGCAAAACACAATTTATTATTATTCATTTATTATGCCATTCCTGTTTCTGCATGGCAGTGGGAGCTAACCCAGGGTTATGCCACTCTGCACAGGTCTCAGCTTGACTAAAGTTATTCTGAAGCTTCAGAATATGATACTCGCTCTTCATTCAAATAAGGAGAAAGACATGCTTTATTGTTTTAAGCTGGATATTTATTATCAATAGATCCATTCATTGGTATTCACTCCATCACACAGAAACACCCAAAGCAGTACAATTACTTAAGGAGATAATAGGAAATGTTTTATATATTAATTTTCTTTAAATGAAAAAGAACCCAGAAATGGTGGTAGATGTAAAACTACTTTGGAGAATCAAATCATCTTCAGAACACCAAATAATCTTTAAAACCCCAGATAGCTACATTTAATCCACATATTGCAACACCACAGGTGGCTCATGTCCTCCTTAACTTTTTTGCTAGTTAGTGTTGTCTCTTGTTTCTTTGAAGTTACAACACCATAATTTTGTAGGAGCATTCAGTCTCTTTGGACATACAGAAGACTGGTTACACTCCTTCTTGGTGTTACTGAAAGACACAGTCCAGTTCCACTCCTTGTATGATCAGTTGTGAGGCACCACCAGTTCTCTTTTTTTTTTTCTGGTTTTTTTTTCCTTTTTTTTGACAAGACTTTTCTCTGTTGAGGGCCCTGAACTCTCCACATCAGTCATGTATTGTTTAATCATCAAAAGAAAAGCTCTGTTATTTGTGTTCCCTTCTCCTGAATGCAACCTTTGTTATTATATATACCCTCTCATTAGCATGATAGAGTTTATAGAATAGTAAAAAACATGCATTCCTACATGTTTGTTTTGTCCCCTTAGTAGTTTTTTCCTGTTCTCTATTTCCTAGAGGCTTCCTAGAAAGTCCAGATTTTCTTCACATAAATTTTTCTGGCACACAATCATAGCCTAATCAGAACTTATGCCTGGAAGGCAGTCTGACAGGTTGAAAAAGCTTCTGGAAGTGTTTCCTAATATACATCCCTAAGACGACTTCCTGGTTCCACTAAAATGAATGACAAAACTTGAGTTTCTTTAAGATTAATAGACTTCTAGTCCTTAAAATGATGGCATCTTGACATGACTTCACACACAGTTATTCTGCCTGTTTCTAGTACAGTGTGGGTTATTTTTATTTCCTCATGTAGGGGTTAGTTCAAGAACATTTTCTGTCTTATGAATAACTAAACTTCGGTCTACCATGAGACCTAGAAAAATCCTTTGACAATTCTAGAAATCTCTGGAACTATGAGAAGTATTTACTGCAACAAAGTAAATAATAAATGTTAGAGCTAATTCTAGAAACAGGTACATGTTTCATTAAAGCATGGAGTTCCTGTTGCCAGAGGATCAATGCCAATTCAATATTTCATGAGACACTAACAAAATATTAACCAATCCACCATGAAAGATAGAGATGAATGATAAATATTTTGTGTGGTACAAAAGCAAATACAATTAATTCCAAATAAAAAATTCCTCAAAAATATTTATGAACTACTTTGAATCAATGTCAAGACACAAATGCATATTGCCCAACATTTTCCCTACTTGCAAACTTGCAAAGACATCCTCAGCTGAATCACGATCTGAATGGGATATACAATGAAAATAAATCCTTCAACAGAGAAATCATAACAGATATCACACAGTTTTTATTATGTGTATTATCGATATCTTCCTTCCTTCCTTCCTTCCTTCCTTCCTTCCTTCCTTCCTTCCTTCCTTCCTTCCTTCCTTCCTTCCTTCCTTCCTTCCCTCCCTCCCTCCCTGCCTCCCTCCCTCCTTCCCTCCTTCCTTCCTTCTCTCCCTCCTTCCTTCCTTCTCTCCCTCCTTCCCTCCTTTCCTCCCTCCCTTCTTCCCTTTCCTCCCTTTCCTCCCTTTATTCCTTTTATTCCTTTTATTCCTTTTATTCCTTTTATTCCTTTTCATCTTTCCACATGAAATTGCATCTGTGCCTCCAAGTCTCGGGTATAGGATCATGGGGATACTCATGGTCACCAGCTGACTTTAGATGGACCTATCTAGAATCATGCAGGTTAGGTGCAAATTAATAGATTGTCTAGTTATTTTCACTGAAATTGAAATCTAAGCTGTTGTAACATCAAAGGAAGAGATGAAGGTTTGAGGAGGCACTATACTTCTATATGGAGAAAATACAGTTTTCTGAATAATGTAACTGAGACATACTTCCTAAACCAGTAACTTCTACAAGAACTGGTAAATACATGTTAATGGAGAAGTGATGCATTTGCTCTGGAATGCTTTCTTGGAAGTACTAATGCCTTCAGTAAGACTACTGTAATTCACACGGTGGTGACATTACATATTCTTAGATCTATATCACATATATCACTGTTTCTATTACTTGAAATCTGAGTACAGCTGGTTACCCTGCAGGTCCTGTCTTTCTAATAAAATGGAGAAATGTGTTTCTGCTCACTTTTGTAGGATGTGGATAAAAGCTACTGAAAGTAAACGAAGTCACACGGAGCAAAATATGAGAGAGGCAGGTTCTAGGTGGCTGGCTTGCTGGCTCAGAACGGATGATTTTACTGGTGGCAAATAAGCAGAGATCTGACTTTTTATGGCTTATGGTCTGACTTAGTAGACTCAGGAGATCCTTTAGGATAATGTTCTAAAAAAAATGCAATTCGTTAGCATCAATTTCCATTTAATGTTTATCTCTTTTATAATCTGCAGGTCACTTGTAAAACGGAGTTCTTTGGCTTTCTCCCAAACATCCCAGACCTCAAGCGTTCTTTAAGGCATCCCAGCTAGAAAAGAGCTACAGCAAGGGTAGGTGTCGACTCTGAAACAGTTGTAAAATCTGCTGATCTTTCTCCCAGGCTCCAAAAAATTTGACTCATTTTGCAGTTATCTTGTGTAGGATAATTTATTTGGGGAAATTCCATCTGCCCAGTCAAACTGCTATCACCATCCTCAAGAGAAACACTTGGTAAGGCCAGATCTGGCATACCAAAAGTGACTATTTTTCCTTTCTACATTTTTTTTTCTGAATATTTGTTTCTCTCTGCAGCAACTACATTCCATACTATGTTGATCACTGTATCACAATGGTAATACTAGTAGTATCACAGAGATGTCAAAGGTTGAGAAAATTGGTCTTGTTTAGCTTAGAGAAGAGAAAGCTCACAAAAGACCTTACAGCAATCTTTCAGTTTCAATCTTTCAGGGAGGAGCTTTTTATCAGGGACTGCAGTGACCAGACAAGGGGTAACAGGGGAAAGATGATCAATTTACATTTGACATTAGGAAGATTTTTTTTTTCTGTGAGGGTGGTGAGGCACCAGCACAGGTTGTCCAGAGAAGTTGTGTATGCCCCATGCCTGCAGGAGTTCAAGGCCAGCTTGGTTCGCATTTTGAACAACCTGATCTAGTGGGAGATGTCCCTGCCCATGACAGGGGTGATGGAACTGAATAATCTGTATGGTCCCTTCCAATCCAAACCATTCTATAATTCTATGATTCTATAAGGTAAAGAAAATTGTTTCTTTATTTCTCACCTATACTTTGACAGCAGCTGCATGCTTTGACACTTCTGAATAACTGCTACCAGGTCAACAATAAACAATATACAGATAAATACAACTTCGTGAAACCAATGATGGAATTACAGGTAAAAACTTAACAAACACCAAAGCTGCCTTCAATTAAATAGCATTTTTTAAGCTTAAGTGTTTTCTACAATAAAGTTCTCTAGTTGTGCTGGTAACTCACTCCAGCTTCAGGGAGACGATGAGACACCACCTCCCCACCCATTAAGAAGAAGGAAAAGCAAATGCAAGCAGCTCCTGCAATGAGTTGTAGCACAATGTCTTCATGTCAGATCACTATGAAAGCAGAAACACAGGCCTGAAAGGCAATACAATTACAAAAAAAAGAGGTCAAAAGCTACTGTGATGAAAATGGGATAATAGTTCAACTATTGAGAAAGCACATTAGAAAACAGAGTTATATGGAAGAGTGTCTTACTAAATACTTGCAACACATGTTCCTACCATTATAGGCCTTCAGGAATGCTGCTGTATTAATTTCTTTACTGAGAAATTGCTAAAAACTTATAAAGATGCTCCAAGTCTGTGTGACCCAGCTTTCTATGTTATTTCAGTACTTTAAAGACTCAGCTAGGTGCAACGGGGATATGTACAGATTTCCAGCTTTTCACTATGAAAGGATTGTAATTAGCCATGCTGATTAACAGACAAGAGAAACAGTTCCAGAAAAAAAAACAGAGGTTTTGACCAACATCTGACATTCAGTGAAATGAGACCAGTAGTGTCATATTAACATGGAGAAGGACATGTGGGCAAGAGTAATCTGAATGTCACATATCTTAATTAAATAAACAAAATCAAATACAACCTGATAGCTTGCTCACAATATCACTGTCTGCTGGTAGCCCCCTTCAATTATTCAGCCCCTGAAAATCTGAAATATTTTGTCAAATACTATGAGTAATGTGCAGGAAAAAAGGAAATAACAACCTGCAGAAGAAAATTGCTGTGAGAGACCTGGGAGATCTGGGATTCCCCAGGGGCCAGGACTGGGCAGGTGGTGTCCCCATAGGCGTTGGCAAGACAGGGTCAGGCAGCCACTCCTGTCCTAGCACCTCAGCCAGGAGCAGGACAGTTGAGGGGCACTGGGGGCAGCCCCAACCCAAGGCATCAGGCATCTCCCTAGGGATGCAGATGGGGATGGGATGGGACAGCACACCAGCCCACAGCCTGCACCCAGCCCAAGTTCCACAGCCATTCCTAGCCTGGCTGAAAAGCAGTGGGAAGGTGGCTCAGGTGGGGATCAAGCGTCATGGCCAGAGCTGAAGGCAGGTCCCAGGACTGTGGTGATGTGTTCTCCACCTTCCAGGGCACTACTAGGGGCTCTTCTCTTGGACGGATGGGATGGGAAACCCCTTTGCTGTGCTGATCCCAAGCTGACCCCCAGCACCTGCAAACAAATCCTGTTGGTGCAACATGTTTAGGGCCCCAACAGTTTCTACAGAGTTATTTTAAACAGAGGAAGGTGTAAGCAATTATGGATTGTTCATGCAATGATGTTCTACGTTTGAGGAATTTGTGAGTATCCCTTCTAATGCTACTCAGTAGTCTGTTCCTCTTCCTCTTGATTTTAGTTGCTACACTTGGATTTCAAGGGTAGACTGTGTGCCACGTATCCCACAAGAGGCAGATCAGCTGTACCTCCTCATTCTGAAGGTACAACGTTTCACAGCAGGTTCAGGTGAGCAGAAAACAGGATGACAGCCAGATGGGAGGCCAATCTGCTAGTTGCAAATGTTTCTGGTTCAGGAAGTGGTATTTCTTCACTCTGCATTATGTTATGGGCCAATCTGTGATGTTAGTGATATGCTATGTGGTGGTGTGCCAAACGTGTTCTGGAAAATGTGTTCAGCCCCCCTGGTGAGGAAGTGCTTGCAGAAAACCACTTCTAGCAAGCTGACAAAATCCTTCATCTTGTGCAAACCATTCTCACTTTGAACTTAAAGTTTAATCTGAATGTTTCAACCTCTTTGTAATTATGTAGGTGCTAAATATTGCCCTTCTAAAAGATACAGGGATATAGGGTATAAATAGTAGGTTCTCGGAATCATGTGGAGAAGAAGCAGAGCTAATAGAAGCTGCATCAATTCTTCTCCACTTTGTTTTCTCTAAGTTTTAGTGAGTAAAGATGTATCTTCACGTATTCACTTTAAAGTAGTATCAGATGTCAAAATGTGAAGGGAGTAATTAATTAAAATTTAGATTTTTAACATTTTAATTTTACAATCTCAAAAGAATTACGGCCGTTTCTACTGTGAGGGGTGTGGACATGGCAGGGGAGGAAAGCTACCAAAGCATGCTCATTTGTTATCTTCTCCCTTATGAAATTTGCTCCTGCTTTCTCCAGCACATAGTTTTGCAATGACTTTTTTCTGTGTGGTTCTGTGTTTTGGACAGCACCCAGATTAACTGCTGCAAAGAGCAGACAGTTGCTGTAGCTTTGCAAACACACTGGTTGCTAGGTGGGGTCTCCTTGCTCAGTGCTATAAAAGCATCAGGAGCCCTCTGTTCCCTTACTCGCCGTCGGGCTGCTCTGAAACGTAGTATTTGTGAGGAAGAAGGTAGGTTGTTGTAGTTTCTGCTGCTTTCTGAAGACCAAACAAACTTTAAGAATTGTACACGAAATTTATGAAGTGACCTGGTGCAATTTTCTGTGCATTTGACTTGCTGGCATAGGTGTAGGCTGGAGAGATTCTTTCAGTTTTGAAGTTCTTCATCTACACTGAAGGGTTTAGACAATTATTCCTTTATTTAATGCATGTAAGGAATTGGGGAAGAAAAAGATTAAAATGTTAAATGCAAACCTAGTTGGAGATGACTATTCCCTATGCCTTCCCTTTACCTTTCTAGTAGGCTGCTGTAAAAATCCATAGTAAAATTGAAGTTGCTGTACAACTAATGTGCTTTGTACAGAAACTTGAAAAAAGAAACAGCTGTTACTTCAACAATTTACTGCTTTGGGACTGTATAGGAGCCTGTGCTCATGAAAGTGATGAAAATGAGGCAAAGCAATCTTTTAGAAGCATAAGAGCAAAGCCCTGGTTTTGTGGCCGAGATCTTAGGTGGTAAAACCACGTAAGTAAGGGCTGTATCATTTGGGATTTCTTCTATGAAAACTTTCCACTGATTTTTCCAAGAATGAAATTGGTTTTCTCTCTGATGTATAAACTCATACTCAATAGACTTTTCCACTGTAAAATAAATTATTTTGTTAGAACTACCAGAGAGTACATATCTGATACAATTAATGGTATGGTCAAATAACCTTAGAGAAATGGTGCTGTTTGACCAAAATTGTACTGTAGAAGTCTAGTTTGGCTCCTTAAATATTTTCAATAAATATCAAATATTTTCTCAAAAAGCTTTAAATTTTGCATATGTCCAGTTCAAGGCTGCTTTTTCTGAGGACGGGGAGCCAGGTAGAAAGTAATATGAAAGTAATTCCTATGAAGCAAGAGTCAGGGCTTTCAGTCTGCATCTCTGATTTATCATTCCAGATGCAATGTTGATCATTACAATTGGGAATGATAAAATCCATAAAAACAACAATATTTTTCAAATTAAGAAATTTTAAGTTCTTGATAATTTTTCCTTTTAAATGGGATGTCTGCACATTCCAGTTTGGGAAGTGGGACATATGGCCTGGGTGGTATTGTATCAAGAAAAAATAGCTGTGAAGTAGGTATTTGTTATACAGTAACCATAAAGAAGTGTCACATTTTTCTACAGTATATTCCATTTGTACCACACTGTAGATGCATATATTTTTTTTCCTCTCCATGGTTATAGGCTTTGTCCTGAACTCAAAATAGAGGAAAATAAATGGTAAAAGCCATCAGTTCATTTAGTCTTTTTCATAATTAATTAAAATAATATTTTGACTGATTTTAACTCTCCTGTATCTTGTTAAAGTTTCAATGAGCTGTTTGCTTTTCAGAATGGTGTGAGACAAAGCACTGAGAAAGACCTCTGCTCTGTCAGGGGGCTGACTGTCTTCCAAGATGCCAGTTTTCTTTTTTATGATTAGTCTTAATTTCTTATAGAGCAGCTAGTTTTATACCTTAGACAATTTCTTAACTTATTGAGCCAACTCCAGTAAAGTCCTTTAGCCCATCTCATTATCCACTGTCAACTTTGACTTCTACTACAATTGCATTATTTGCTTACTAGATGGAAATAGATGGATCTACATGACAAACTGTCTTAATTTAAAAACAAATTTTAAAAAAGGACTTCATTCTTAAGGCACAGAATTATTTTACTGTATCTTTAACTTAAATTACAATAGACACAAACGTTTAGAAGTTTAATAAACCAAATATAGTGTAGGCTAGCAACCTTCTGATACAGTCATCCCTAAGAGCACCAAAAACTCTAGAGCTGAATGTTAGGTGTGGGCACAGGGATAGGCAGATGAAATGGCTCAGGTCTACCAGCTTTATTCTTGAGCAGTGTTACTCTATTCGACTCTAAGACAGTTTTGGTCCCACCTCTTCTCAGAACTGGTGCTGTGAGACTGAATCTTAGTATTAAACAATCACACGCTCTGTGAACTGATTAGTCAACAGACATACCAATACTTGTCACTGTTGGTGACTCAATACACCTACTAAGGAGACTTTAAAATGTTTCCATCCGGCTGTATACGGCCTTTATGCCTGCTGTTATAAAGTCCAGCAGGACTTTAGATACTACAGTACTTCATCTGGCCTCATGTACTGCTTCTGTTGACATAAGAGCATACAGGACTCACTATAGCAGCTTGATAAAATACTGGTTTTAGTAGTAAGGAAATTTTGTTTTTCTGACCCTCAAAAACATGTGCCTAAAGTTGGTCCTTAAAACCCTCACAGTTTTCTGATCATTGTTTACCCAGATGAGGTTTGCTCTAAGGAACATTACAAATACAGACCAGAGTCAGTTGCAATTATTCCAGCAGCACAGACAGAATTGAATTTTGTGCTCTCATATCTGAGGGAAAGGCACATATGCAAGAGTTTTCTGGGGAAGAGGGAATGTAGGTCTCTCCTGCCTTGGAGAGGGGAGGGAAGGGTGGAGCTGGGCTGGAGGGCTGGGGGAGGGCAGTGGGAGGAAGCTGCCACTTTGTTCACAGTTCAACCCGGAAGTACTTTTACAGTTCTGCTATGAGGAGAAAAAGCAGTTGGGCTGCAGCTACGCTGCTTGGTTGTAGGTGTGTGTCACAATAAATGAAAGCTTTTTGTCCTTCCTGTGGGATGCAAGTGTGCTTGCAGTATAAGCATCATCATTTTTTATACTCATGTATATGATCTACTTTATATGATCTGTACCCCGAGATCACGAATAGTATCTGCCTCTTTACTCTAGATTCAAAGACACTCGAGTTAACACAGCAAGGTTATCTTTATTTAATTTTTATATGTATGCTTTAAAATCAAACCCTCTGTAGAGTTTTCTATGTTTTGAGCAGATCAAAATCACTTTATTTGACAAATATTAATTTCTGGCCCCTCATTGTTTCTATTAGAAAACAGAATGCTCCTCACACTAAAATTTTTATGAAGCAATCTCTTCAATAATTTTAGGTGCTCAATGTTAAATCACATTGCCTTTGCTCTTTTTTCCCCATTCTGCATGATATCTTATGGAAAAGCTGGACTGATTTTCATTTTGAGTAGGAACAAGCAAAAATTAGGGTTTTTTTCCTTTCCGGAGTGAGTAAAGCTCTATTGTTTTGTAGAAACCAGAAGAATTATATAAGAAATAAGGAACAGTATAGGAGAAACTGCCTGTTTTTACTCACCTTCTTTAAGAAGGACCTAGTAAAGGAAATTACATGAGTATATGTTTAACAATCTACTATCTTTTGTCTGAAGATAACAAAAACCTCAGCAAATGATCAGACAAGAATACTTGTTTACCACTGAATTTGAGCAGAATCAAATATTCAGTAAGTTAAATAGGCATTGCTGATACCTGAATTAATGGGGAAAGACAGACTTTAATTTGTTTGTGGTAACTTCCCTTTGTAAGTCAATGCTGATGCTTAGGTATGCCATAGTAAATCAGCAAAAAGTCCAATTATTTTGCTGTTCTATTTGTAATATAAAACTTCTTCACATAGCTAAGGGTGTAGGGGTGAGCAAGCAATTGTGAAGAATTGCATCACCTGCTAAATATAAACAAAATTTGCCTACTTCCAATAGCACAGGTCAGTTACTGCTTGGGAAACTAACCCCTGCATGTCAGAGTTCAAGAAAAAGGATTTGGGGGATGGGAAACTTTGAGCTGCACAGGTGCTGAAAATGATGAAAACTGGTTTGTAACTTTACACATCTTTTCCCAGAAACTTTGTCAACATGGCTATGGTATCAGAATTTCTGAAACAGGCCTGGTTCATGGAAAATCAGGAACAGGAATGTGTTGTAAGTATTATCAGCTTTTGAGAACATCATGCTTATTTTCAAGTACTTTTAGAAATAAAGGAATCAGACACACACATCTTTCATATAAGCAAAAGGAGGAAAAAATGGCAACTTCAACTGGTTAGAAGGAGAACACAATTTTCTCACAGCATATAATCTAATGTAGACTAATAACCTTGTAAGTCTGCTATCAGATGAAAAATTACTCTTATTTGTGCATATCAGTCTAATTATCAATTCCTAAGCAGAACTAGTTACTGCAATGAAATTGTAGTTTGCAGTGGCCAATTACTGATTCATTCAGGTCATCCTCTTTAAAGCAGTAATCAGATGCACAAGTGTGTGCATGTGTAAGAACATGTTCAGATTACATTAACGAGAAAAAAAAGCGACTCCGGCTGAGGTACAGGAAGTCATGGGTTAGAGAACAGGAATATAAAGGAAGAACTAAAGTCACTAGCATATATCTACTAGAATGTATCATATCTAGCATATATCATATGTCATGCTTACTGTTGAAAAAGTCACAGAATGTAATAAAACATCTCAGACAATGAGTACTGCTATTGATTAGAAAGCAGGCATATGGTGATGAGAAGTCGAGTTACTGCACTAGGATAATGTTGAAATTGATTAAGACACTGAAACAACTGTCAGCAAGGGCAAAGCAACACAATATGAAGTCACAAGAGATCCTGAAAGAACTTTAATCTTTAAAAAATCTGAACATAGGGGAGGAATTTCAGTAAATATAGTTTTCTGCCCAAGACCTTATTGGATTTTGTAGTTTTGGCTCCACAACAATTTGTTCATAAAATTTTGCCTCCACCTTTCCATCTCCCTTACACTCCCGGTATCCTGAGTCATTCTGGTTGTGGTGATTACAGACAGTTTTTTATTGCTGATAGATAAGTTTGTCATGGAAATCAATCTACAAAGACTAACCTGGCATGCCTGGAAAAGGGGCAGTGAAACAGTCCCAGTCCTCTGTTGGCTTATTGCACAAATCACAGTGGTTTTTACAAAGTCATGCAAGACACTTTTAAGTATGTGGTCCGTCTGCTATCATACAACTCCTAGTGATATAATTATGTAGAGAGTTGAATATTTAATTAAGATGTTAGAAGTGTATAAAATTCAATACAGGATGCTATAGGTAAAACACATCCATTAGACCTTGCCATTTGTCTTGTGCTATTTCACTTCAGTGGTAAAGGATTTTAAAAATCTTAAAATAGTGACTTGTTAGAAAAGGACAGAGAGAACAGGTTATTCTGAAAAAGTTTTGTTAAACTCCTGTTTTTTTAAAATAAAAATATAACCAAGGAAACTTGTATCATATATATCATACCAAGGAGAATTTTATATAAATATTTCGCCCAAGAAACTTGAGGCATTTAATAGTTTCTGTAAAAGTTGGTAACAAGCAGATCCTACTAGTAACTTGATTTGTCATGTTCCTGACTAAGGGAAGCCACATAATCTGTCACATAATCATCCCTTCTTATTCCCAGAGCACTTTTAGACGTCAACAAGGGAGTGGCCGTCTAGGAGTGGGTTCACCGAAGGCAGTCAGAAGATGCCTGTGATGAAAGAATAGTTTACATCTCGAGTTTCAAAGAAGTTAGATAACTGTTCTCCACTACCTTGTAGGATTGGACTTGAGCTCTTCTCCAAGGTCTTGCAGGCAAGAAGTGCTTGTAGCCTTCTACATGAATCAGCAGAGAAGTCACTGGGTTAGTTTCCTTGCATAAGATGAGCAAGGAAATTAGCAGCACTTTACTGGCAGTGCCTGTAGGATTTAGCTGTGGTTTTGGAGCCTTTAAAATTTGAACATAATTGCCTAATGTGACACTTAAGAAGTATTTTTCTGTGCTATACAACTCACTCTGAGAAACAGATCTTCAGATGCCTAAAATGATATATGGAGTACTTTCTGTTTAGTGTGAAATGTGTGAAAGGAATAGATCCAATGCATATCCATTACTGAGTCTGTTTACTTCTCTGTAGTTAGAGAACTGTGTGCGTTCCTTGACAGTTCTGTAATAGTAAATCACAAATATATGGTTTATTTAAGCATCTAAAACTGTTTATTTGCAAAAATATTCTTTTGAATGAGGAATTTTTTATTTTTATTTTCATTTCCCTCTGCAGAAAAGTTCAAAAGGGGGCCCTGGGGTACAGTCATACTCTAACTTTGATCCATCAGCTGATGTTGTTGCTTTGGACAACGCTATTACTGTAAAGGGTAAGAGGAATAAATATTTAACCTGCTACAATAGGAGTCCTCCTTAGGAAAATGTGAGTATAACACTGGATAGAACATCAGAGCGAGAGGCAATAGCAAGCAGGAGAGGTGCTTCTGCTTTTTGAAATCTTGACAATACATCAGATTATACCACCTGGTAAAGAAACTCAACTCCTTTCAATTCTTTGATATTTTGTATTACAAATACACACTTTACCATTACGTTAAATTTCTTGACTATGTTGAAGGAAGTGTTGTAAAAATTTGATTTCTAGAGAATGAAAAATATTATAACCTACTATTCTAATACTTTCTGATTTGATTCCAATCGAATCCCTGCAAGAGGTAGTGAAAATGCTGGTAACTTAGTATATACTTCTCTTGCACTCCTCTCTTTTAATGGAATTCACATTTGATATTTCAACTGTATTTTTAAATCTTTTTCCATTTGACTTACTGAGATTAAATATTTATACAAACTATTTTTTTAAGTCATTCTGTAGTGTAACTTCTGTACTCAGAACACTTGAAAACATGCTATGACAAATTGAAGAAACATAAGTTTCTGTGTTCTATAGGAATGTACTTGTTTCTTCACTACATCACTAATTGTAGTCAGTAGAGGATTATTATTTTTCCTTCAGCTAAACTTCAGTGTATCAAGAAAACAAAATATGACATAAAGAGAATAATAAAATGTAAAATATATTATTTGGCTAAATGATGCACTAGAGACCGTTAAAATATCTCCAGTACACTAGACATATTGTTGTTTGGTGACTCATAGGTGTGGATGAAGCTACCATCATTGACATCTTGACTAAAAGGACAAATGCTCAGCGTCAGCAGATCAAAGCTGCCTATCAGCAGTCTAAAAAAAAGGTAAAGTATATTCAAGCCAAACTTAGATTTACACCCAGACTATCAATATTGCTCATGGTTCACATGGTAAATATTGTTTTATCTTCATAGAACAAAATGTTACTGCCTTCTGCCTTCTGTAGTTTGTGAAAGCAATGAGGAAATATTAATATTCTGCAACTCTATTGCCAGTGCTGAGCCTTTGAATATGTCAACCTCTACTTTGAAATTAAAAGAATAATTTTGAAGTTCTTACTTTCCTGCTTTTTGAATGCCCTAGAGATTCTTTAAATCACTGAACTGCTGAGAATGCATAAATTTCACTACCACCTGGGAGACAGTCTGCTGAGAGAAAGGGAGGGATAGAGAAGTGGACTTGGAGGCATCTTTCCAATTATTTAAGTCCAGGTACAATATTAAATATAGTAGGAAAGATGTGGGACTATACCGCTGTTCCGCAAGTATACGAACACTGGTATGGGGATGCATACACAGGGGACAATGTTCTGCCTCTGAGTGGTAAAATATCTAGCCCCCGAAACTGAGAAACTTGGAAGTTACTACATGTTTATAGAAAAGTTTTTATCTGCTCTTTTCTCCATAATATTTTTTCTCCAGCTGAATATTTAACTTTAATTTGAATTTACAATTGCACAGTTAGCATATCAGAGTTGCTGAGCACTTGCTCATGCAAAGTGATTCCATTGAGTTTTTAGGTTTGTAACTCGAAGTGTAACTTAGAAAATAAGTCCAATATCTCATTTTATCCTGTATTTCCTGTTTTTGTTCAGGAAATCTCCCTTGTGGTTTTCGTAGCCCTCTTCTTGCTTCAGCTTAGCAATTATATCTTTTAAGAACTTAAATTAAAAGACACAGAGACATTAATGGAGCTATTTCCTGGCACACCATCAAAAGCAGAACAGAAATAACAATGGACATAGTGCTTGTTTCTGAAGTAATTCCATTGGTTTAGGTAACCTCACAAAGCAGGCTGATCTTCTCACTCTTATAGCCACAGTCTTGATGCATACTTAGTGGAGAACAGGGCTGTAACTTTTAATGTAACAAAACAGATTACTGAGCATTACCATCTAGAAGGCAGAATAGATCAGTTTGGATTTTTTTTTCTCAGACTTAAGTTTAGGTCAAATTAGGTTAAAGCTCAAATCAACTTCAGGACTTGTAACTTTGCACAAAGTTTCTGCTGCGATCCTTCATGCAATAAATTGATGAATTAAAATGTTATCTGGATAAGTAACTCAATCATAATCATAACAACAATATAATATTATATTCTTCTAAAAAACTACCAGTCTATTTTGTGTCTTCTTCTGAAGCTGTCAAAGGGTGAATATGGCTGAACTGAAGTGTGTGAAAGCTGAATACTTGCTGAAAACTCCTGACACTTTGGTTAACCTAAGGGTGACAGATTAAAAATTTCAAGGAGAGCTTCATAGTTCTTTCTAGTAGCTAAAATAATAATGTAGACTAATATTCATCAGAGTGCATACTTAATTTTTGGGCTGTACCTGGACAACATCATTTTACCATTCACTAACTTTGTCTTCTATTATTTCTGTCACAGAGTCTAGAAGAAGCCTTGAAAAAAGTTCTTAAAAGCCACCTGGAAGATGTTGTTGTGGCACTGCTTAAAACTCCAGCTCAGTTTGATGCTGAAGAATTAAGAGCCTCTATGAAGGCAAGGCAAAATTTTCTGAAAAAGAATTTCTTGAAGAATATAAGTAATCATCAGGGCCTGTAGTGACATTGAGCTTGGATTTCAAAGTGTGTGTATTGTCTTCATTTTAACCTCACTTTGTATAAAAAAAATCTGTATTTATAATCCAGGTTCTGAGAACAAGACCACTGCTGAATCTCAGCATTGGAGGAGATTGGGTGTAAACAGTATTCTTTCATCAAAATGAACAATTTCAGCTTTCTGAAAGCTGCTGATGTAATGTTAGAAAGCCATAGAGTTTACGTACATGTTTATGTAAGAGAAAACAAAAAGGGAAGGGGGTATAATTTTTCATAAATTTTACAATCATGTATTTAATGTGCACTGTTTGGTCCCTTTAACACTTCTTTTTGGTACCACTGGTATTAGATGTGATAAAAAATTAATACCAAAAGAGCTGAAATAACAATATTGTATGGAAGCACAATGTTCTTAGTTTTTCTTTCTTGTTCCACATGGGGCCTTCAATGCCAGGTCTGTGTTTTTAATCTAACTTATGGTCTTCTAGAATTTTTTTGCTGTATTAAGTAACATTTCTGAAAATTCAACCATTTTTGTCAGGGGCTTGGAACAGATGAAGATACCTTAGTTGAGATTATGGCCTCAAGAAATAATCGGGAGATCAGAGAAGCCAATAGATACTACAAAGAAGGTAATTCAGAGCAAGAGAGGAAACTTAGTAGTATAACTCTGTAGCAGATACATTATAGTCACAGCCCCATTTCTTAGTATGAGAAGCAGAGATTACATTGTAGAAGGTAAGAGAAACTTCACATAAGATTGAAAGAGTTTTAAGAGAGGGAGGTCATGCTGACTTTTTCTGACGATGTGAAAGATGCATCGTCACTGCCTCAATTTAAGAGCAGGCTGTATATGTAGATGCTTTCTAGGAAAGAAGCAAAACACAGTTGCTTTTCTTCTCTTGTAGCTAAGCCTTGGGTGATGTCTGAAGTTCTCTCTAGGCTCAAAAAAAAAAAAAGAAAGCTTATTGATGTAGCAACACAGATAACATTAGCAGTAGGAGCAACCAGTGAGCTAGAGAGAGAAAATCTCTGAAGAGGACTAAAATGCAATATGGTATCTCTTGTATGTGTAGAGTTTAATGCAGTCAATCAGTATTGTCTAACTAAATCGTATTTTCTGAGATTATGTGTTAACTTTTCTAAGAAATTTCCATTCAAACAGTATCAGTTAGAAGCTCAAATTAACAGTTTGATTTTTAAGTGCTTTCTGATTGAGTTCAGTGTTGATAACAACAAGAAGTAAGCAGGCAAAACAAATGGCTCAGGAAAAACTTTTAAGCTTTTCTTGTAGAGCCCAAGATAATGCCATCCACAAGATCTTATAGAAGGACTTTTTTTAGCAGATGTTGGATTTAGTTTCCAATTTCACAGCACATCTCAGGGATTAGAGGGCATGTTACAAATATACCCCTTTGCCTGAAGACAAATGAAAGAAAGTGAGAAAACTTAATTTCTGGTGGGCGTAATTAAGTGGAAAATTAAGAAAAGGCTGAAAAAATCATGGAGTGATTTTGGTTGTAAGCGACTTTAAAGATGACCTAGTTAACGCAGTTGATAACTTTACAACAGATTATGACTCCTTTTTCTTCTGATTCAGTGCTGAAGAGAGATCTGACTCAAGACATTATCTCTGACACATCAGGAGACTTTCAGAAGGCTTTGGTTGCTCTAGCCAAGGTATGCTATGCTTAAGCATGTTGAGTGACATTACTTGTAGTAAAAAATTAACATCAAGACATCAAGAGAAAGAAATACAACAAATTAGGATTTAAGTAATATTTATTTCCTTGCATTATTATTTATTTATCTTAAACCATATGAAATTTTTCTTAAACAACTATAATGATATTTTATCTCAATGATTGCAATTAAAGAAATAAATCTTTTGGCTTCATATTAAGATTTGTTTCTAGTACCTAGATAATGGTACAGTGGGGCAAGGAGCTAACAAGTGAACAAAGTTTTTTGTCATAAGCAGATAAGTTTTAACACTAAGAAAAAGATCCTTTTAAAATGCATAAATATTTGATTCCATGATTGATGAGTACATATACATGAAGATTGAACACGCACACAGGATTATTTTTGATACATCCATGTGCATCATTTTGATTTTCAGTTTTGGTTTCAAATTAACTTGAAAGTAGACTAAGTTATGCATGAGGATGATAGGGCAGAACTATAAACTGCTGAGTTTTGTTTAACTGAATTATCATAGAATCATAGAATTGTAGAATCATCTGGTTGGAAAAGACCTCTGAGATCATCAAGTCCAACCATATTTGTCCCCTTGCTAAACCATGTCTCTATGTACAATCTATAATTGTGAGCACCAGCAAAATTTTATTAATTTATTTATGTAGGGGGACCGATGTGAAGATTTTCATGTGAATGATGACCTTGCCGACAATGATGCCAGGGTAAGATCATACTTGGCACTCTGCAGAGCTTCTTTGTCTGATTACAGACTCCCTCTGTGAATATTCTATCTGAATCTTGTGCACTGCAGACCTAAGTAAGATTTATGCACATTATGTATCATCTTTTCTGAGGGAATTCTATTTTACAAAGTTCACACTTTGCTATCTGAAGGAAGTTAAATCTTCATGCTAAAATCTAGCTTCAGAGACATTTCTACAAGACCTCTTCTAGTTCACGTAAAGGGTGCAGACCATTTGTAGTAGATGTCAATAACTGGAGAAATTAGACACAATCTATCTTCTAACATAGTTCTTGAAATGTGGGACAAGGTTTTACCAAAGTACATGCAGAACCAGCTACAGTATCTTTACCAGTGTGAACTCTGCAGTATGTTAGCTATAGCTATTGCTTTACAGTAATGAACGTTTCAAGATTATTGGGTAAACCTCACAATCATTTTCTGAATAATTATAAAGTAAGTAACTGATATTTCCCTTATTTCTTCCGTTATTAGCGTGACTATTTTTTTTAGAATCTTGATAAACTTTAGTAGTCTTTCCTGAGTTTTCATCTATAAAATCTTACGTTACTGTCACAATTTAAATATAGATTGACTGTAAATAAATTTTTTAAAAAATACAACCAAGAAAAGGCTACTGAGCAATACTGATTTTATTTTGCTATATGAATTGTTTACTTTTGTCATCAGCCCCAGATATGAAAGGTCCATAAATTAATAAATTGTTTACGCTCAAACCAGTTTTCTCTTGGTGCAGAGAATGTTTTTACATCTTCTTTTCTGCTCTGTGGAGGTATTTGATTATCATTTCTAGAGAGCTTTAAAGAGGAGACAAAATTAAGGTGACTGAAGTCACTCCTGTAAAGACGAGGAGTACGTGGTATGTAGGCTGTTCCTTCACATTTGTCCAGCTAATATAAGAGATAATTTTATTTCTCTTGAGAAAGCTTACTAGTCTAAAAACACCATGTATCCTGTGAGCCTATCATGACATATGAAAAATATCTTCCTTTAGGGGTGTAATATACTCAGGAGAGCTAGATGGTGATCATAAAATATCTGAAATTTTTTTTTTGTAAATTCATGGTGCTCTCTAGGTACTGTTATGAGATAAGAAAAATATTAAGTATTATTTGATACAACTAGAGTTATTTTGAGATTGTATAGAGTGTATAGAGTTTTGTTATGGGTTGTGTCAAGGGCTAGAGTTTACACTGTAAGCAGTGGCCTACTTTGCCTGGAAGGCTCAGAAGTATAGTATCTCTGTTTGGGTTTTACTATACTGATGTTAACTTTACTGATTTATTTTCATTATGACAGGCCTTGTATGAAGCAGGAGAGAAAAGGAAAGGAACAGATATTAATGTGTTTGTTACCCTTCTTACTACAAGAAGCTACCCACATCTCCGAAGGGGTAGGTTGAATGAAACTTGGTCCTTCACGGGAATTGTGTTTTGAGTATGATCTGCTCGTGAAATCAGAGAAGATATCGTATCCAGCCATGCTCTGACTGCTGCAAAGGTCTTCGTAATTGAACACATGCTGACTAAGGGTGCAGTTGGTAGCTTGGCTGTTCTTTCCATACAAGTGATGAGAAATATTGTTTAGATTGTTAAAAAACCTGTTAGAGTGGTGTCGCACATGGCTAGTCATCACAAGGCCAAGGGATCAATGTGTCAGGGGTTCTGAATGCTTCCCAACTTGGTCCTGTTCCTCGGCCAGTTTGCCCTGGGAAGAGAGATATCACCTAATATCTCAGTCTTCTGTGGAGTCATTGGACCACCTCTGTTCCTACCAATGCAAACACGAACCCTACCATTCTAACAAAGTCCCATTCCTCATTCTGACTCCACCAGTCCATGAGAAAGATGGCCTACGATCAGTCATCTGTGTGTACTGCTGCAGAATAAGGAACAGGCAATGCAGGACAACACTGTATTTTTGTCACTGTTTACTGAGTTGTATTCCTTTACTTAGTCTTTCAGAAGTACACAAAATACAGCAAGCATGACATGAACAAAGTACTGGATTTAGAGCTGAAAGGTGATATTGAGAGATGCCTGACTGCTCTTGGTAAGTGGTTCCGCAGATTATAACCTAGAATATACGTTAACCGTATGAAAACTCACTTCTGACTTCCATCACACTTGCTCTGCTAGGAAGCCATTCTGATCTTACCCTGCTTCATTGAGAAACTTGTGAAATGATATTTTTGAAAATTTACAAAATGAGTTATTTAAAGTCATTTAAAGTTGACAGGAATTCAGTATGCCAAAAAGAACCCTTAGAACGGGCAAAATATATGATAAAAAATTCAGTAGTTTTGAATCTGTCTTTGAAAAAACAAAACAGGTCTTCTCTAAATTTAGTTTTTCAAAGACATTTATAACATATTTATAACATATGATTATTACATATTTTGTTCTACAATTTTTTTCAAGGAAACCTTATTACAATGTTGTCGATAAAGCTGTATATTAAGACCTTAACAAGACTATTCCTCATGAACAATAAAGTGAGGGAAATGACTCGCTTAAGTCACTCTTATTGCTGTACCAGGAATGGAATCCTGACCCAGACACCCATCTTGTTCTCAGCTTTTGTACCACACTCAAGTGTGCTTTGGATAAAAGAATGAGTTCTTTTAGATCCTTCTTAATATCAGAAATGGAGAGAAGGTTATTCTTGGGAACAACAACATTTTTCTCAATTTTGTGGCAGTAAACTAGAGAGATCAGTCTTATAGCTATTCTACCCTGAATGAATTGCTGTCTGATTAGACAAAGGAAAGGAACTTATCCCATATTTTGAAGACTAGCAACAAAGATGCAGGTAAATAGGATGTGCTGGTAGGAGCACTGAGACTGCTTTTAAGCATTTTTTTCCAGACTTTTACCTTTTGTTACTTTTTATGAGTATAACCAATACGATTTTAACTCGTTTCGTTACAGTGAAATGTGCCACAAGTAAACCAGCTTTCTTTGCTGAAAAACTCCACTTGGCGATGAAGGTAATCTAAAGAAAGAACTTATTTTTGTAAATGATGGGTGCTTTGTAAGATGAAAAAGAAAAGCTAGCTAGAGATCTATAGGCCTTTTGTGTGATAAAAAAGAATTGCATAAGGAAATACTCTGTATTCCTCTCTCTCCTTTCTGTTCTTTCCTTTGAAACCTCTGACTGTCTTTCCATGGGAGGGCTTGTCTGTGTGCTATAGTGTCTTCAGGAAGACATTTGTCCATCCACACGTATATCTTTTACTCTAGACAGTGACAGAAAGCTAACTCTAACTATTCTTATTTGTGAAACCACAAAAATATTACTGAAATGTAAATAGGAAAGCAATTACATATACATTTTTTCCTTTCCTTTCCTTTCCTTTCCTTTCCTTTCCTTTCCTTTCCTTTCCTTTCCTTTCCTTTCCTTTCCTTTCCTTTCCTTTCCTTTCCTTTCCTTTCCTTTCCTTTCCTTTCCTTTCCTTTCCTTTCCTTTCCTTTCCTTTCCTTTCCCTTTCCTTTCCTTCCCTTTCCTTCCTTTCCCTTCCCTTCCTTCCCTTCCCTTCCCTTCCCTTCCCTTCCTTCCCTTCCCTTCCCTTCCCTTCCCTTCCCTTCCCTTCCCTTCCCTTCCCTTCCCTTCCCTTCCCTTCCCTTCCCTTCCCTTCCTTCCCTTCCCTTCCCTTCCCTTCCCTTCCCTTCCCTTCCTTCCCTTCCCTTCCCTTCCCTTCCTTCCCTTCCCTTCCCTTCCCTTCCCTTCCCTTCCCTTCCCTTCCCTTCCCTTCCCTTCCCTTCCCTTCCCTTCCCTTCCCTTCCTTCCCTTCCCTTCCCTTCCCTTCCCTTCCCTTCCCTTCCCTTCCCTTCCCTTCCCTTCCCTTCCCTTCCCTCCCTTCCCTTCCCTTCCCTTCCCTTCCCTTCCCTTCCCTTCCCCTCCCCTCCCCTCCCCTCCCCTCCCCTCCCCTCCCCTCCCCTCCCCTCCCCTCCCCTCCCCTCCCTCCCCTCCCCTCCCCTCCCCTCCCCTCCCCTCCCCTCCCCTCCCCTCCCCTTTTCCTCTTTTCTTTCTTTTAATAGGGCTCTGGGACACGGCACAAAGACCTCATCAGAATTATGGTTTCACGGCATGAGGTCGATATGAATGAGATCAAAGCCTATTACAAGAGGCTGTATGGCATCTCTCTCCGCCCAAGCCATTATGGTAGGTTTGCTCTCTAGTGATGTATGAAATGCAAAGCAACTGAATGATTGTGGAAGTTCATTGAGAGTTTGTTAACTTTTCTTCTCCTTAGTCACCAGTTCACCCTGATTGCCAATTATTTGCATACTGGTAGAAGTAATTCATTTTCCGTGGCACTGTTTTTGTCATGAAAGCTGTAGCGCTTCGTAGTAGTGCTATCTGTGTCAGGATACTGTCTCACAGTGGAAGCTAAGGGTTTTATTGACACTACAAGATTCCCAGCTTCCTGTGCTTGGACAGGATAGTGGAGATGATTGCACTGACAGCTCTATGGGAGATATTTACTACTAGTTTTTAATATTTGAGGAATTCCTGCAAATATCTTGTTAACTTGATGTATAGCTGGCCTACCTTCCAGATGACTTAAGTAAATGAGTTAAACTAACAAAAATATCTTCTTAAAGGGTATGAACTATCCAATATATTTTCCAGAAAATTTAAACCAGTACACAGCTGAAGAAAGCTAAGCTTGCAAAGAAGTTCTGTGGAGACAAGTAGACAACATTAAAGGAAAAGAAGTCTTGATAGGAGTTAAAACATACTCCCTATATGTAGCAAAATGCCTTTTCAGTTAGGTATCAAAGATAGCTTTTATGCTTCTATCAAGACTGCATTTGAACTGTAATTTAGTATGTAATTACGTCACCTCATCCTGTTCCAAAGTGGTGATTGCATCCAAATGGCTTGAGGCATAGTCTGGCTACGCTAAACAATTCATGCCTCTGCAAAATAGATTAACATTTGAGAAGTGTGTATGATTACAGTGCATACTTAATGCATAATATCCATTTTTTCCAAGTTCAATAAGTGACTCTATGGTGAAATGAATGTTGTTGTACTAGTAGCCTCTGTCTGAAATAATGTGCATAGTGTTTTAATATTAATGTATATTGGACATCGATGGTCAAAGAAGGCATTTTCACTTCATCTACAGGAAAAAGGTTAAGCTCCCGGCTGGATAAAATCTTCTATATTTCTTTTTGTTATTTATGCCATGAGACACTTGAGTATTTTTATTGGCCTTGTCTGCTTCTGTTCTACTCTGGAAATACCTATGTTTATTTCTAAGTCATACAAATAACTTCAGTGAGGGTATTCAGTTCAAGCTCAGTCTGTGGCAAACACATACATGTTATAAAGTGAATAATATATTTAGGTAAAGGGCTGATGCTTGATACATATACATTGAAAGCTTACTGAAGTTTATTTCACTTGAGACCATTATCCTAACTGTTTTGGGGTTTTGTGTTTTAATTGACAGGATGAACTTAAAGGGGATTATGAAAATATCCTGGTGGCTTTATGTGGAAGTGATAACTAAGTTTCATATTCCTGCAGTGCACTCAAGCCCTGTTGCTGAAGGTGTTTATATCTGCCCCTGCTGTCTATATAAAATACAGGCTTCACACAGAGAGGTTTCTCTGGAACGGTACTTAGTCCATATATGTTAAATGGAAAATCTGTAGCCTTGAATGCATTGTTTCAATATCTTTATTCTGAGTGACATTCATATCTCTTGTTGCCATTATTTAACCAAAGTGAAAGAATGTCCCCGAATTTCTATTTGCTTCATTAATCATGAAAAAGGTAACTTTTCACCTGTGCAAAGAAAATAAACTTTTAAGAATAAAATTAACTAATGTGTAATTTTGTGTATCCTTTGTTGGTTTTCTGCATTTAATTTCAAGTTGTCTATATACAGTGCATGAAAGAAAAATTGGTAAATATCTTTAATCAAAAAAGAATGTAGAAATATCAAAAGGTGTAGCTGAGCCTATATCTTTCCATTTTACTTCAGCTAGGGTTTATGTAAGCCAGATGTAGAAAAAATAACTAAAAATAAGTTATTAGAAAAATTCAACAACATAAAAATCTAACAATATCTGTTACTTTTCATTTAAATTCCAGAGTAAAGTAACCTGTTATATTGTACATAGGAAAAGGAAAAAAAAAAAAAGAATGAAAATACTCTTCATAACTTACATGATTCTCATATTTTTCCTGATTATTTGTGTAAAGTTTTTGTACTATCTCCAAAGGGAAAAAAGTACTATCAATCAGTACCTCTATTTTGGACAGTGTACAGGCTTGGCATTACTATTCTAACTGTGTCAGATGCTGTACAGATGAGCTAATTATAGTCTTCAAATACACTAATGGATTTAAGAATTACTTGTTGGTTCTTTGGTACATGCAAACATTGCTGGTCTTTGTTATGGTAGCCTCTAATTACTCATTTGAACAACAGCATGCTAAACTATTGGGAAATGAAAGGTCATCTTGCCTAATTAAACATTGGAGCTCCTCTTTGCTTCATATTGGGATTGTGTAAAATAACAGAACTGGTGTCTGTAAAAGGGGAAATAGTCTTATTCTAGAATAACAACTGACATCCTTAGACATGGGAGAAAAAATCCCCAAGTGCCTTTCACAGGGCCAGGTTTTGATCTACCTCAATTATTTTCCAACAGCTATACTTCCCAAACTACAATAATTTGCTTTCTTGATATGTTGGTAATTCTTATTTTCCTCATAGGATAAGTGGAAGAGAGGGACTACAACCAAAGACATTTATAGGACATACATAGGATAGTTACCAATTAAAACAGAAAACCAAACAGACATGCATAGTGATCATATGCTGAGGAATCTGTTTGATCAAAATTTTTTGAGAGTGGCACTGTAATTGGAGGCTACCATAACGAAGACTAGCAGTGTTTGCATATAACAAAGAACCAGCAAAAAATGCGCTTTCTTAAGAGGCAGATATCGGAAGAATGCAATTTCACAATCCTTTATTCCATATTATGATGAGTGGAGAGGTTGATTGTGACAGTAAAAGTTGATTGAAAGGAAAGTCTAACATTACTGATTATGAAATGAAGAAGATATCTTTATTTGTTACCTGAAACCACTTGCTTGCTTTTTCACTAAAGCAAAAGCGTAGATGAGAATGATTAGTTGCACCTATTGACCTTGTGATAATCATATATGTTTTGATTATACACGTATAAATATATGTATATACATATAAAGCACAAATGTTTTACTAACCTCTTTGACATGGGTAACAACCTATTAAATGTGAAAAAACTTCAATGAACAGATTTTGAGATGCTACATGTCTTGCTGACCAGACCCTTGAAGAAATAAAAACCTAGAGCAAACCTGTATTCTATGGATGGGTCATAACTAATTAACTTCTAACCAGTAGATTATTAGGCCTAATGGTAAAACACTTGTTTCAACTTTTCAGTCATTGTGAAATGAAGAGTTGCTGTAGCTATGCAAAGGAAAAAACCTGATTTCACCAGCATAAAATTTAATTGTTTTTCAAGAGATATGTTTACTAGAGAAGACAGAAGATGCAAAAAATCCATCAAAAATAGGTACAGCACGTTTTAAAAAATATTTGAAGTTAAAGCTAAAGCATTGATATCAAAATTATATCTATTTGAATCATAGAATCATTAATGTTGGAAAAGACCTCTAAAATCAGTCAGTTCAGATTGGTGGCTGGGTCGGTAAATTCTGCAGCCGAGCGCCAGATTGAGGTGGGGAGGCAGTCCCTGGAGCAAGGAAACCACCAGCAGGGAGCAGGAGCAGGCAATTCTTATATCCTGGAAGTGGCAGCTCTCACAAAGGAGGCTGATGTAGATGGGGTGTTCCTGAAAACATCCACGGGAGATTTAAATGGTCCCGAGGGACAGAGAGTGACCAGGAGTCTGTGAAGAGGTCAGAAGGGTGTGGAGACTGTTCGAGCAAGGAGGGTGAGCAGGTAAGTGCAAGGATAAAGGATGCATTCACCCGCCCGGCCCAGGAGGTGAACTTGACAAGTAGTTGCCACTTTCTCAGAAAGGGCTCAACTATGGTATCCAGACAGCAGGAAAACTGGGTCCTCTGCTGCTGTCAAAACACCTGTGGCCACCCAGTCAGAGACTTGAAGGAAGCATGGAACCATCCAGGTCTCTCTGCCAGAATCTCTCATTGGCTATGAGTAACAGTGGTGAGAATGGCTGTGTGAGGTTTGAGTAGGTGGACAACCTGCTTAGAACATTGGCAATGTTAAAAGAGGAAGTGGAAAGGTTAAGGAGTATCAGGGAAGCTGAGAAAGAGATAGAATGGTGACACCATATTCTGCCCTCCCTGAGATAGGCACAGGAGCAAACACTAAAAGAAATGCAAGGAAAAGGAAATACCACTTCCTCCTCCTGCCAACCCTCAGGCAGTAGCTCAGAGGAGAGGAGTGAATGGAGGCAAGTCCATACTCGGGGTGGTAGGCGAACCTTCTCCTTGCCCACTTTGTCCCCTCATATCACTTGGCATAATAGGTTTGAAGTTCTGGACATGCTAGGTCAGTCAGTTAATGATATGGAAGATGGTTCATCTACTCCAGAAGTGTCATCAAAGTCAGATACACCTACACTCTGTATCACAACCACCTCTCTGCAGAAGAAAAGAAGGATGATAGTAGTAGGCAACCCATTTCTGAGGGGAGCAGAGGGACCGATAAATTGGACAGACCCTCGTCATAGGGAAGTCTGTTGTTCCCCTGGGGCTGAGATAAAGGGTATCACAAAGAAAATTCCTAGTTTGGTGAACACCTCGGACTGCTACCCACTACCATGTGGGTAGTGATGAAGCTGCAACACATAGTCTGAGGGCAATCAAAAGAGACTTCAGGGCCTTGGGATGGTTGGTGAAGGAATTGGGAATACAGATTATTTTCTCTTCTGTTCTTCCAGATGCGGGCAGTGACATTGCTAGAAATAATCAAGCGCAGTCTATTAATACATGGCTACATGGTTAGTATCACTGCCAAAATTTGGGGATATTTTGACAATGGAAAGGCCTTCAAAGCACCAGGCTTGCTAGCTTCCCAAAAGGGGAAGAGTGGTTTTGCACAGGGTCTTGCAGTGTTCATAAATAGAGATTTTAACTAGATTGGATGGGGGAGGGGGATTGTATCAGGTTTTCCCACAACAAGGTATGGGAGGACAAGCCAAAGATAGAAGGACGGGGTGATTGTGAGGACCCTGTTGCTCAGAAACATACTGAACACACTGCAGAAGACTCAAAGTGAGGGGATGCTGAGATAACACGAGCCAACAAGGAAACAACGGGGAAATACCTCAGAGGAACAAAAAAGTGCTCTTCTAAGAAGGCTACAGACCTAACGGACCAGCTGAAGTGCCTCTACACCAACACGTGCAGCCTGGACAACAAGCCAGAGGCGCTGGAAGCCGCTGTGCTGCTGGAAAGCTATGACCTAGCTGCCATTACCAAAACGTGGTGGGATAAATCCCATGACTGGAGTGTGGCTATTGATGGCTACAGGCTGTTCAGAAGAGACAGGTGAGAAAGAAGGGGTAGAGGAGTTGCCCTCTTCATCAAGAAATGGATAGAATGTGAAGAGCTGTCTCTGAAGAACAGCCATGAGCAGGTTCAAAGCCTATGGCTAAAAGTCAGAGGGAACCTACTAGCTGGAGACTACTATAGGCTGCCTGATCAAGAAGAGGTGATAATGAAGCCTTCTTACTCCAGCTTCAGGACACATTGTGCTCACAGGCTGTCATCCTGCTGGAGGACTTCAATCACTTAGATATCTGCTGGAAGAGTAGCATGGTGAGCTGCAGGCAATCCAGAAGACTCCTGGAATGCATTGAGGACAAGTTTTAAAGCCAGATATTAGACACCTCTACCAGAGCAGATGCAATACTTGGCCTGCTGATCACCAGTGTGAGTAAGCTAATTGGGGACATCAAGACTGGAGGCTGCCTGGCGTGCAGTGATCACACATTAGCGAAGAGTAAAGTCAGGACTCTGAATTTCAGGATAGCAAGCTTCCAGCTCTTCAAGGAGTTAGTCAATAGGACGTCCCAGAAAACTGCCCTAAGGTACAAGGAAGCAGAGCAGAGCTGACAGATCTTTAACGATGTTTTCCATAGAGTGTAAGAACTCTCAATACCCAGATGCCAGAAGTCTGGCAAGAAAGGCAAGGGATCAGCATGGCAGAGTCATGACCTGTAGATCAGGCTAAAGGGCAAGAAGAAACAGGCAGTGGAAGCAGGGTCAGGTATCCTGGGAAGAGTACAGGGGTCCTGTCTGGTTGTGTAGGGCTGGGGTCGGGATGGGCAAGGCACAGCTGGAACAGAATTGGATGAGGGATGCAAAGAATAAAGCTGAAGTACTCCACATCTTTTTGGCCTCAGTCTTCACTAGCAGTCCCTCTTCTCACATCTTGAGGGGACGGGCTGCAAGACGTGGACTGGGAGACAATAGTTCCTCCTGCAAGGGAAGATCACATCTGTGACTACCTGAGCAGCCTGGAGGTAAATAGTCCATTGGACCGCATGAGATGCGTCTGAGAATTCTGAGGGGATTGGCCGATACAGTTGCCAAGTCACTCTCTATTATATCTGAAAAGTCACAGCAGTCAGGAGAAGTCCCTGGTGACTGGAAAAATGGTAACGTTGCACCCATTGAGATATAGCAAATCACTAAGTCCAGGACTACATTAGTCAATGGTTGTACCATGGGACTTTTTTTCTGACACCGATGAAGGAAAGGAAGGCCTTATTCGGCCAGTGTGCTGCAAGATTATGTTTCCCAAGTAGTGAATGTTTCCAAGCCACTCTCCATGATATTTGAAGAATCATAGCAGTCAGGAGAAGTCCCTGTTGACTGGAAAAATGGTAACTTTGTACCTGTTTTAAAAAGGGTAGAAAGGAGGACTCTGGGAACTACCAGCCTGTCAGCCTCACCTCTGTACCTGGGAAGATCATGGAACAGATCCTCCTAGAATCTGGGCTAAGGCACATGAAGGAGAGGTAGGTGAATTGAGACAGCTAACACTCCTTCACCAAGGGCAAGTCCTGCCTGACCAACCTAGTGATCTTCTATGAGGGAGTGACTACAACAGTGGACAGCGAAAGATCCACAGATGTAATCTATCTGGACTTCTCTAAGGCCTTTAACATGATTCTCCACAACAACCTTCTCTCTAAATTGAAGAGATAGGGATTTGATAGATGAACTATTCGGTGGATAGGATATTGGTAGGATGGTCACACCCAGAGGATAGTGGTCAATGAATCAATATCCAGATGGAGATCAGTGGTGAGCAGTGTCCCTCAGAGGTCTGTTCTGGGTCTGGTGTTGTTTAATATCTTCATCAATGACATAGGTGATAGGATTGAGTGTACCTTCAGCAAGTTTGCAGACGACGCCAAGCTGAGTGTTGAGGTTGAGAACCCTAAAGGACAGGAAGTCATCCAGAAGGACCTCAACAAGCTGAAGAAGTGGGCTTTTGAAAACCTCATGAGGTTCAACAGGACAAAGTGCAAGGTTCTGCACGTGGGTCAGGGCAACCCTCAGTATCAATACAGGTTGAAGAATGAAGAGATTAAGAGAAGCTCTGAGGAGAAGGTCGTGAGGGTCCTGGTGGATGAGAAGCTGGACAAGAGCCAGCTATGTGTGCTTGCAGGCCAGAAGGGCAAGCATATCCTGGGTTGCATCAAAAGAAGCATTACCAGCAGGTTGAGGGAGGTCATTCTGTCCTTCCACTCTGCTCTAGTGAGACCGCACCTGGGATACTGCATCCAACTCTGGATTCCTCAGCACATGAAAGACATGGACCTGTTGGAGTGGGTCTAGAGGAAGGCCACCAAAATAATCAATTGCCTGCAACACCTCCCCTACGAAGACAGGCTGAGAGAGTTAGCATTGTTCAGCTTGGAGAAGACTCTGAGGAGACCTTATTTGGGCCTTTCAATACTTAAAGGGGGCTAATAAGAAAGATGGGGAAAACTTCTTAGCAGGTCCTGTAGCGATAACACAAGGGTTAATGGTTTTAAACTAAAAGAGTAGATGTTCAGACTAGGTATTAGGAAGAAATTTTTTATGCCGAAGGTGGTGAAACACTGGAACAGATTGCTCAGAGAGGTGGTAGATGCCCCATCCTGGAAACATTCAAGGTCAGGTTGGATGGGACTCTGAGCAACTAGATTGAGTTGAAGATGTCCCTGCTCACTGCAGGGGGGTTGGACTAGGTGACCTGCCTGGTCTCTTCCAACCCAATCCATTTTACGACTTTTCTGCCGGAGATGGTCAGTCCTATTGCACAAGAGATTGTTTATACATTTGAAGAAAAATGACTTTTTAGAAACCCTCGTTCTTCTCAGGAAGTTCACAGCAATCCTTGCAAGCTGAGAACTGGTCCTGTCTTAACCAATCCTTCATAGCTTTGTCCCACCTGGTTTGCCACTGCCACCTCCGTTTCTGAGCTACTCTATCACATTGCTGCTTGTGAGGAAGACCAAAGCCTAAACCCAGACCTTCCCTCAGGCCCTTCCAGTTCCTGAAGACTGTAACAAGCTATTACATATTGGTTTCAGCATAGTGAGCATTTGGTCCTAGAACACTCAGCTCTTGTATTCTAGCACTTGTAGCCCTGTGTCTCACTGCAATCAAAGGAAGTTAGGAATATGCTCCTATGTTTCACAGCCATGTTTTGTGAGTATGTTGTGTGTTTTAGAGAGGAAGGATTTATGGAGTTTTGTGTGCTGGTTTATGAATGAGAAGTTGAATGTTTACCACCACTGCAAACCAGTTGACTTCCCCTAGGTATTCACTTCCATCTGAGAGGCGCACGTTTCTGTACAGTGAGGGTAATAATTCCACAAGTTTAAAAAAACAGGGGGATTTCTGTGTTTTCAAAAGAAGATTTGTCCATATGGTGATTTCATCGCTGTCTTCAATGTTATGATACACCTATAATAACTCCATATTTCCAGGGGAATTTGCAATCAGCTCTTAATAGTCCAGAAACTTTTTCAAGTACTGCAAAAAAATAGGTCTTTGGTTAATGCTTGCAGAACAGAGTGACTGCACCAGCCATTCACTGCCAGAATATTCCCTGATGGTCTGAGTTGAAAGGAAGGGTATTTCTGAAGCAAAAAATAAAGGTATTTTTCAGTTACAGGATCATATAAGTGACAAGGTAGTTTCCTGGCATTAAGAAAGGGTAATCTTTGTCCTAAGGAGCTGTGTTGCACAATTGAGGGGAGAGAGAAGGGGAAAGAGAGAACTAAGTGGACCAGCATAAATAAGACATTTTTTCTATGTAAATTGATAAGAGCATTTAGAGAATGACAGAACTGAAGATCTAAGCCTAAGTTGCTATAGTCATAATATTGTTACAAGAAGGTGCATTACAACAGAAGAGAAATAAACAAAGGTCATTTAGATCTTCTTTGCTTTTATTTTTCTGCCTATCAAAGCACAAAATATTACATGAAATCACTACAAATGAGTTTGAAATCTAAGTCCATGAGAACTCCATTCAATAGCAGTCTTCTCTTGTGCTCAACTTCAAGCATTGGGTGAGTCCATAGATTTCTACCTAGAAGGAATACTTACACATCTTTTGCAGCTGTTTTCCTAATGCATATTGGAAATTAAGTACCAGTACAGGGAAAAATAAGAAGGGGAAAATAAAAAGGTATTTTAAAGTCTTTATAATCTTATCTCAAAACCAAACAGGAAGTCCATCACTCCAAATTTAGGCTGTAAAGAACTGCTTCGTACTCACTCAGGTTGTCAGGAGAAAGACATGTTTGGGCATACTCAGAGTGCTGGAATTTTTACAACTATTTTACTGAAACATTTGTATGAATTTTATAATCCCTTTTTTGAGGTGGGAATGTAATTCATTATAGCCTACAAAAACAAAGAAGTCTTTAATGAAGCATGAGCAGGTCACAGAAGGAAAGTCATGTTTTGAAGACAGTCAGATGTGCTTTTTTTTGAAAAATATGTATTAAAATTGGAGTAAGGTGGGGCTCTTTGCATTCAGCTAAGACTTCTGAGGAATGGCGGCCTATCCTTTTAATGGTGAATGGCCATCCAGACATTTAAAGCCTCTGAAGGCGAAGTGAAGGATGAGATCAAGAGGAAAGGCAATACCAATAGGTATGTTACAGAAAAGGCCACAGTGAAATTAATGAGACGGCTTTCTTGCTTGATGTTTAGTTGATGGTAGGGAAGAGGACCAAGGGGTCACTAAAAAGCAACAAGATGATTGAAATGACACTATTTCATCATTGTATGCTTGCAACATATAAGCAGGAAAGTACTGTGAAGGTAGTTGCTTGAAGCAACTCCGTCAATGAAAGAATCGCCCTGTATCTTCAGTAATGCAAGATAGGAAAAGTTTTCTTAATACACAGTGGTTTTTTTAATCGGTTAGAAAGTATTGTAAAATGATTCCTTTGAATAACAGTAGTTCTTTCACTATCGTTTGATAAAATGCACTGGAAATTATAAATTTGTCTCATTTAACTGACTATTTTCTAATCATTCATCTCCTGAACCTGTTGGACAAGTTCTCCTATTTGTGTTTCACTGTGAATGTTCATTTGGTTCTTTCAGCTTTGTTCTGACAAAACAAATTAAAAATTTGCAGGAGCTTAGAAAAACATGTCCAGTATTTCAATGGTGTTGCCAAAACTTTGAGCTCTGGTGCCATCTCCTGAGTAAGTTGAGAATAAGGACAAGGAAACTTACTACAGTAGAAATTCAGTCTCAAACAAGAGAATATCATATCTGGGCACTGTTTTCCAGGCTGTCTGAGTTCCTCTTATTATGGGAAACGGAGATTTCACTTTTTTCTCCTCAAGTATCTTTTTTTGAACTCTGGTTTCAAAAGGGAAGAGCAGGGGAAAACTGAACTAGAACTAGTTGATGCATTTTTGAGAAATTATCATTCAGCATGTTTGTGTAGATATGGATGGACTTCCAACTGATACCATGACAGAAGGTGCTACAGCAAGGCGATACAGCTAAGCAGCCTTACATGCATCAATTTCCCTTTGGAAATTAAGCTGGTTTTCCACCTCTGTTCCAGATGTGACTCATGTAGAATAGTTTCAAAAGCTTTTTTTTTGCATTTATTACACTTCTTGTTTTGTTAAAATCGTTAAAATAAGGTAAACAAAAAAGGTCCTCGAATATCTGGCCTTTAATTTTTCAGTGCCTTGCTTTCCAATTTATTGAAGTGCCTACTTCATATGGTTGGATCAAGAATTGAAAAGCTAAACAGACTGCTTATAAGGAATTCAGATATTGTGGAAGTGGTTGCAACTTATCATACTTGATACTGCTTCCTATTCTATTACTTAGACAACAATGGGTCAGGATGTTTCTGGATTTATCTGAATAAATACAGGTAGAAATTAACTCTTGGGTTGTGCTATGCAGAGCCTTTTATTAAATTATTCACTGCAATACTAATGCGGGTTTCCTGAACAGTTGTGGTTAGTTAGTATTGTCCAATATGTATTTATGTAACTCTAATTGTAATAGCCTACATCTTACAATTAAATTTACTATGCCTATTTCAAAATCAGTCTTTCCTTCCTACCCACATTAAATAATTGTGGGTCTTTATCAAAAATAGCCATTTGACTTTTCCAAATAGTTAAAGAACGTAAAATGATAAGTGAAAAGAAAATATATACTTCTTTCTGCTCGGTTTTATGAATTTTGAAATTCAATACTTTATTTTCTTCTACACCTCTTACTGTATTATAACCTGTGCTAAAATTCAGATATTAAGTTACTGAAAAATTTCTTATATGTTTCTTGGGAGATTATGTCAGACTTCGAGAAGTCCAATTGAATAATAAAATTTCTCCTGCTGTTTTTGCAATTTTACAGCAAAACACTCCACTCTTTGTGGTGTCGTGCATGTTTAATTATGAGGATGATTAGGAGATTTTTAATATATTTTTCTAGGTGTTTGCATTTCAGTTAGTATGAAATTGTTGACAAGTAAATATTTTTGATTTATGAATAAATATTTTTATTTCCATGCTTGTTTATTCCAAATAATAAGTGGATATGAACAATTACCATACATTGTTTGCTATTCCTGAAAACACTATTCCATTCTTTAGAAAAGACTCCGGGGGGGGGGGGGGGGGGCGGAATTTTTGTTGCGTTATCTGCAATTACCCTTATGTGGCATTTTTTGAAATATCAGATTTGCCTCTATTTGATTGAGATGAATTTTTATGGAATGTCTAAAAAACATTATACTCGGTCTTAAGGAAAATTGAAAAGTATTCTTTAATCCAAGATACATGAACAAGGTCTGGTAAAGATGTTGTAGTTACACAGGGTTCCATTTATTAAATGCAGATATGAATGGTTGGCAAATGACTTGAACTTTTTTAAACTTGCTCCACAAAATGTAAATATTCAAATTTATAATTTATAATTTTAAGCTAATTTTATCCATCAATAAGGAAAATACATAACTGTAGTATATGAAACTCTTACAAAAATACAACTCAAAACTTATATTGACATAAACACTCCAGTTTCCATAGATTAACTTTCATGAGATAAACTGTAAAAAAAAAATAAGTAGCTTCAGTGACACACCAGTGCTGTTAATTACATAGCTCTACATCGGAGAAGATGTTTACGCTTTCCCTTAATACAAAACACAAAAACCCTTTCCAAATATATGGCTTGGTTGTGGGAGAAATTGTCTATGCTGCCTAAAACCACTAGATGTAGCTGTTGACACTTGCAGGAGAAAGGCTTGCTTATCGACCCACCCACCCTCTGCCACCCCATCCCGGGCAGGTATTTTGGTATTTTGTTGAGGGTTTTTTTGTGTGGTATTTTGGATCGATCTATCTATCTATCTATCTATCTATCTATCTATCTATCTATCTATCTATCTATCTATCTATCTATTTATTTTAAATATTCATATACGGGCTTTACTTAAAATACTAGGAATCCCCTTTCTCTGTCCCTGAATTTATCATTCCTCCTGACATTAAACATGGTAGGAAAAGGTAAAGAACAAAATTTAAATGCGACATTTTTTCATTAATTAATTATAAAGGAATGGTGGTTGAAAATAAATTAGGATATACACTTCCAGGAATAGGCCTGACTTTGCAACTATAGCAAGGTAGTGTGGGTTTCTCTTGTAGAATCAGTGCATTTTACATAGCTAGGACATAGCAATAATCCGTTCTGCTGCAATTGCCACAAGGCCAGACGGATCCCTAAAAATAGAATTCCTCTAGTAATCTGTCTAGATTATTGAATTTTGTGACCAGCAATATATCAGGGAAAGCTTGTGGAACTGAATTAAAAGATATCATGAGACCGTGTTTTCGGTGATGTCTTCTGTATTCTACTCTATCATTTTCATGGTAAATGCATTTATAAGGATACCCAATATGCTATACTGCTTTTAAAATTTTTGTTTCCAATTGCAAGCATCACAGTAAAACTCCTGTTCTCAGTTGTGCCTCTGTAACTTTGTATAGTTTTGAGTTGAATTGCTCTGGTGTAAATACACCTATATCAACATTTGTAGATACATACCTTGCATCCTTTGTGCTTAGATGATGTGCACAGAAGCACGGATAGCTTGTCATGGCAAATGCTTGGTCCAGACATCAGTGTAGCAGATTATCAGTACAAGAAACAGTCTAATAAACAGAGTATAAGTATCATCAGTATAAGAAACAGAGCAATAGGGTATTTAGCAGTGATAGGGTATTTAACAATCAGAGTGACAGGTTTTTAAATAAAACCAGAACTTGGCTCCAGGCATTTTGTCATGAGGAAATCCAGAATTCAAGGTAAAATTAATCACTGAAGCATTAAGGTAATAATGAATTACTCTGGTTTCTTAAGCATCTTTCCCTACTCAGAAAGTGGAAATGAGCTCCAGCCACTCAGTCACGAGAAAAAGAGCAACAGTTTTACCCTTTCTGAAGTTTTCCTATTTTGTTTGATTTTCTCAAAAGTGGCATTTTCTCTCCTCCTCTTCTACCACCTAGTTTCAGTCCTTGACTTGTTTCCATACATCCAGTCACATATCACTGCAAAACTCAACACAGTTTTGCTCTCACTATGCCAACATCATAAGTTGTTTCTTCCTCACCTTGCCTTGCTCCACCTCACATCCTCTCTGCTCCTTCCTCTCTCACTTCTACCCCCACTTTTCCCTTGCTCTGCCACCTTTTTTCCCTTCCCCATTTATACCTGCCTCTTTTCCAAATCTGTATTCTAGGGTTACAGGAGTAGAAGTCAAGGCCTGAAGACTTTGTCATGGAGATATAGTACAAATTCAGATCTTATATGGAGACTCTTGTCAGTATCCACCTTGCTTTGGTTTCTAACATCATACCCCTTTGTCTTTTCCTTCATTTACTCGTATCTCTGTAGTGATTGCTTCTCTCCAGGGAATAATTGGACTGTGTGTTCTCAGCTCTTCGATATCTGTCTGTAGTACAGACCCATACCTTTTTCTCCAACACTATTTCCAAAGCCATTTGCATGTGGAGAATCCATTCATCTTCTGTCCCTTTCTACCCTGCATCAAAAAAGAAAAGGTCTTTTACTTAGTATCCTTTGCCCTCTTACTTGTATTCTTTTTGTCCTTTTTCAATATCTTTCATTTCATGAAAGAGATTTCTTCACTTGGCTGCACTTCGTTGATATTGTATTCCTGTTATCTGTTTGCTCTCTTTGTGTTAGCCTTCCTTTCAGACATTCATTTCTGGATCTCTCTTTATCATTGAAGTCTTCTCTCTTTCTCTCTGAAGACTTTATCTTCCATACTGATGACTCTCTTAATGCCTTACCCTCATAAATCTTTAGTCCCATCTTTCCAGTTGACTGCCAGCTCTGGCTTCACTCACTTAGCTGAAAGGCTTGGAATTTGTTTTATCATTGGTACTGTACACTTTTCTTGCTGATTTTCCTGCTACTTTTTTGATATTGACTGGCGCTATTCATCATTGCCTGTTTGGCTTCTCTGTCTGATGTTGTTCACTAGGACTTTTATCAGCAGTGTGCTTTTTCTCTCTTCCCTTCTTATTTGATATAATCTTGATTATTTTCCTCCTCACTTTGATTTTCCACCTAGACTTGTTTTTCTCCTGTCCCACTACAAGCCTGGCAATTGTAAAGCAAACCTTTGTGTCCCCTTTTGCATCTGCTTTTACAGTTTTTCCTCTGGAGCTGTGAAGACTACAGTGATGCATAGCCAGCCAACTGTTTCCAATAGTAAGTCATATTCTTCTTCTCATGTCTGTCTCTTCAGTGCTAGCAATTAACATCACATTGCTCCTGCCTGATTTCATATTTTGTAATAAACTAGGTGCAGTTGCGTGAGGCCACATTGTGTGCACAAATGAAACAACAGATGAAAGATGGACAGGCAGGAATTAACTGTCATTAATGGCTAGGATCCACCAGGTGGTCACTAATCCCTAAGGAAAACACTGTACCTGATATCGCCACAAATTGATTTTTCTATTTACTTTTGGTTCTCTGTATCCTATATCTCTTCTCTGTAGGTAGGTGTAGGACGAATGAGCCGTCATTAACAAATTACAAGAAGCTGATGTAAAAAGATGTACTTCATTATAAAGAATAGCTCTGCATCTCTGTTTCAAAACTTCCCCTTTCTCCTAGAGTTAAAAAAAAATGTGGGCTGTCCATTAAAGCCAAGCTTTTCAGCTGATGTTGAGTCATGTGAATTCAAAGAAGATTGTTTTATTGTTGTTTATAAGGTAGAATTCTGTGTGTCCCTAAAGCCTTAAATCATGATATTGGAGAAATCTCTAGGTAATTTCTACTGTCAAAATTCTGCATAACTGACTTAATTTCTGTGCAATTGTGTGGACTGGGTGAAAATTGTCTATGAAACACAAAGAGTTTGTCAAACATGGATCTATTAGATTTGTCCGGCTCTATGCAGGGATATACATATGCTGCAAATCAGTTTCCCTCCCCAAATCCCCCTTTTCAGACAAAGAAAGCAGATGTCTCTTTGGGTTTTTACCAGCCAAAAATTCTCTTTGTGCCCACTCTTTAACGAAACAGTTAAGCTAAAAAAGCTGCTATCCTGGAGTTGAAAATCTGTTTTTTTACATTTAATTGGTAATTGCATGAAGTGGAGATTAAATACTGGTACTGTAAAAGAAAGAAGTATATCTGCACAACTGACATACTGAGACTCAACACCTTGTTCAAAACAGGTGTATTTTCACTGAATGTGTTCATGTTTATATATAAAAGTTTATATTCTTTGTTAATATTCATTGTCCTGTATATGGAAAACGTAAAATTCCATTAGGATGCCTGAAAATTGAATTCTTAAAACATAATTGTTGGTGGTTTGTTTGTTTGTCTTTTAAAAAAAAGGAAATATAACTTGTCAATATGTAGAAAATCTTCAGTTATTCCATATATTTTGGTTAATTTTTTTTCCCCCATCTTCTTGCCTTATTTTGTTATTTGTATTAACAGGGTTGGAGGGCTACTAACCTTCTGTATAGCAATGGTAGTTAGTCATATGGTTTTCACAGCTAAAATCACACTCAGGATAGCTGCAGCCATTGGAAAGTCTGACAAGGCAAGATCTGCACGATAAAATTTTACACAGGATAGAGTGTATAAAAAGCTACCTCAGAAATGTCTGTCAAGCAGAAGTTGTGAAGTAGGGTAGGAAAAGTAATTTTTTCTTCTGTTTCTCACACGGTATGTTGTCTGATTTCTGTGAGCCATGAACTCTATGCTGCACCTCTTAGAGATACAACAAAACAGGTTTTGTATGTTTGTGGTATAGAGGGTCATGAAAACAAGCCCTCTGTGTTTAAACCATTTTTTGTATAATCAACAGAAAGATTTAAAGTCTAGCGTGGTTAATTTGCACATTTCCATCAGATACTTGCAAATGCAATCAAAACAAACCGCTTCAGTTTAAAAGTTCCAGTAATTACTCAGTCATCTGATGTAAAAAAGGCAAAAAAACCCCAAAATCCCAAACCAACATAATCCATTTCATGCTAAATGAACTTTTATTTTAACTAACCCCTTCTTTTTTTCTTTTTCTTGAAGTATAAGCTTTATGAAATCTGAAATGCATCATCAGATATTATAAAATGATTGTGGAATTGTATTACTTGCTACCACACAAAGGTGCTCACTTGGAAAAGAAATGCAAATACAGTGCATTATTAGAATTCTTGATTAGCTTAAACTGTCTACTGTTATTCTGACTAAAGATGCCTGCTGTCTACAGTTACAAAGAATTGGTTGATCCAATTCAAAACAGGTGTTGCACTGCATTTTGTGCACCTAGAAACAGGGAAAGTCTATTCTGTGTATGTAAACAAGTTACTAAATATCACTGAATACAATTGAAGATCTGCTCTGTCCCTTGATATTTTTATGCCCATTGGACTGGAGTACGTAACCCATTCTTCATGGTACCTGCAAGGTCCATTAGGATTCCTGGATGAATGTATACAGTTCCCAGTGAATGCTGGAAAAAAATAAGATGCAGGTGGTGTGATGTCTTTACAGTTGCCATGGCTTGCTAGAAGGGCAGCTGCATACAGCATCAGAGCTTTCAATAATTTTTGGAGGATACGGTACAGAGTACCAAAGTAATTTGCTCTAAAAGTTACATATGCCTGACTTACCGTGGTGAGCTTGACCCTTAATAAAAAGCTTGACAGATCCAGATCAATATAAATGCTTTAAATGAGGAGCACTAACTGGAAATCTGAGAATAGTCTAGGTTCAAAAAGCAGTCCTAAATTACAAATCTAGACTAACACTTTCAATAACCAGGGCAGGAGCTATCCTTGTTATAGCCTCAAATGCCCTGTTGCAATGTAAATCCCTTTTCATTAGACCTAATAATCTTCATATAAGTTAAGTGCATTTTAGACCCTGGAGATTTTTAAATGCCTCACAAGACAAAAAAAAATATAATGGCACAAGGTTGTTGGTTTTCGGCATGGTCTCATCTGCCTGTATACACGTACTTTATGTAGAACCCAATGACAAGAAGGATGAGAGGTTTTAAGTAAAATAAAAAATAATCTTTTCTTTACATGTGATTTTTTACAAATGCTAATATTCTTTGTCATAACTGTATCATGTTCTGTTAAATGAGTATTATCAAGAATAAATATTTACAGTGCAGTTCATAGTGTTTCTACACTGAAATAGGCAAATCCAATAAACAAGCTGAAAGACAAGCATTGCTACACTGTATGGAAATGTCTTATTGATACATTTAAGCATGTACCCACATGCTGAAGTTATTCCAATGACTGTACATTACAGATTGTATCCTTGAAGTAACTGTTAAACATTATTTAACACAAGCAGAAAACATTCACAAAAATACATCTGAAACAGAACATTTGGTCAAAGTTCCTTACAGGTCCACTGCAGACATGTCTGGCCAGTCTTTTGGCTTTTATTAACCATCTCAGTACATGTAAACATGTCACTATTTAGCACATTGCTTGCCATATGATCCAAAAAGCATAAGTGCTTTCATTTTACTGGATATATTCATGAAAGTATATGACTACAATCCAGAAAACATGAAAGAGCAACACTACATGGTCTTTAGAACTGCCAGGAGTTTACACTAAGGTCAACACCACAGAGAAGTACAATTGGTGAGAAGAGACCACAATGGCTGTTTATATGTCTTTTACCTTCCTGTTTCATGTACTTTTTCAAATAGATTTCTGGTTCTACTGACATTTTCAGGGGGTATGCTGAAGTGATTTGAAACTATTTCCAAGGTAGGGGCTTATTTCTGGACTTGTGGGGAATCCTCCTTGAATCCTCTTTGCATTCTTACAGTATCCAGCAACCGCTTCAATGGAATTGTCTTCTAGAAATCATATTAGAATTGAAGAAGTGATTTCTGTTGCAAAATAAACTCCAGAGACAACAGCTGTCTTATCATTTTTTAAATGGAGCTGTATATTTTGCCACTGAAGAACTATGACTTCCGTAACTAATTCTGTCCCTCTAGCTAAGAATTTTAACTCTATGTCCCTTTAGAAACAGAAACAACAGAATATTGTTACTTATGAAATGTTTCTGATGAGATTTGTTTTATCTTAAAAAAAAACCTAAAAAATGACAATGTATACAAAACCTGCTGAACGCATCTCTGTCATTCTACACTTTCCTGCACTCATGAAGTCAGATTTAAGACAAATGGATCTCCATAAGGCCTATGGGAGATATGTAGCTAACTTTATTTCTGCCCTCACGAGAAAGGTACCCTGTATTGTTAGGCTGATCCTTTGTACATGAAATAGCCTTCCTTCTTTCCTCAACCCCCCCCTCCCAAAAAAAAAAAGAAAACATAGGTAGATAGGTGATAAGATCACAGAATCACAAAATGGCAGAAGCTGGAAAGGAGTGATTATCTGTAGATGATGTCGTAGATGTAGATGATCTGTAGATCTTCTAGTCCAGCATGCTTGCTAAAGCAGCTTCACCTACACCTACAGCAAGTTGCACAGGAATTTGTCCAGGTGGGTTTTGAGTATCTCCATAGGAGACTCTACAACACAGTAGCCTGTTCCAGTGCTTCATCACCCTCACAGTAAAGCAGTTTTTCCTCAAGTTAGGGTGGAACTTTCTGTTTTCCAGTTTGTACCCATTGCGCTTGTGCTGTCACTGAGCATGGCTTAAAAGAGTCTGTTTCCATCCTCTTGACACCTTTTAGATATTCGAGTAATAAGCTGATGATAATCTTCTTTTCCTCCACGCACTTAGAGGTGACATCCAGGACGAGCTGTTCCATCACCTTTCCAGGGATGGAAGTGAAGCTAACTGACCTGTAGTCTCCTGGGTCTCCCTTCTTCCTCTTTTGAGAAGTGGAGTGACACTGTGTCTCCTCCAGTCCTCAGGCACCTCTCCTGTACTCCATGATGTTTCAAAGATGATGTAGAGTGGCTTAGCAATAATATCTGACAGTTCCCTCAGCACTCATAGGTGTCACCCCTCAGGACCCGTGGATTTCTGGATGTTGAGTTTGCCTAATTAACTTTAACTCAATCCTCCTTCACTATGGGAGTCTTCCTTTCTCCGGACTTTCTGTCTTTCCTCCAGAGTCCTGGGTTCCTAAAAGCTGGAATTCACAGTAAAGACTGAAGCAAAGAAGGCATACCGTAGATGCTTTTTCTTTATCCTCCATCACTAGGGCACCCACATCATTCAGTTGTGAGCCCACATTTTCCGTAGTCTTACTGATATTTCAAAACACTCATAAGAAAATACTTTCTGAGTCCATTCAGTTCTTTTTCTGAATTTTGCATTGGTGTTAGAAAGCCAACATAACTATTTATAATACAATGGTAATTCATTTCCAAAAGGTAAGTACCAGGTAAATCTCTGCTGGGACGTCTGCAGAAGTCAAACAGCCAACTCTTTTTAAAGCTGAATTTCCCCATTCTGTTTCCCCTTACTCTAAATTCACTGACTTCAACAGAATCATATTTGCATACCTCTGCTCTTACTAAAAAACCACTCTGTTCCACGCTCTAGGCTGTTGTGGGGTTTAGCTCATTTGATTATTAGCCTTCTGCAGTGTGTTTAGGGGAACACTGTACCATGCTATACTGAGTTAGCCTGGACTGCGGCCTTCACAGGGATAAAAACAAGAGTACACTTGAGCAAACGAAATACCAGAGTTTTCAGAAGCTGTTAATAGTATAAAACAACAGCCGGTAACAGGTAAGCCTGTTGCTTCTACATTATTTTCAGACACAACAGGAAGGTCTACAGACCGGGGAGCAGCAGGTTGGAATCTCATAATTCAGGGGCAGGGGAGAAGTTGGGGGGGGGTTTAAGTGCCTGTGTAGAAAGTTCTTGTTAGGATCTTTTTAGAGACAAGGCTGTCCTTTTTTTTTTCCAGCTTTGAATTATAGCAACAGAAAATAAGCAAACACAGTGGTAGTCAGGCAGCACCCATACATCTATCAAAACACCCTTTACATCCTTGATCTCCATTCTTAATGTTGGCAAAATGTTAGAAGTCTGCATAAAATGACAAGACTACGAGAAAACCCCAAGCCAGAGAATTACTGTGTTATTTTTTATTTTATCAAATCAGTCTTGGCTGCAGTAAAGGATGGCCTAATCAGAAAGGAAAAAAAATGGTCTGAGGTCAGTCTCAGAATGACAACCTGGCAGAAAAGACATTTCAGCGCCTTCCTACCAATTCCTGTAGTTGATTGTAATGGTTGTTGATTGTAACGGTAGTTCTAGCTATTTCATATGATGGGAATTATCAAAATCTGTATTGTACAAGGACTTACAGGTTTACAAAACTACTCGTTAGGAGTTGCAGCTAATGCAATATATAGCCTTCCTAAATACTAGATGAAAGAAATTTTGTGCCACACATTTCCCTTCAGACCTGCATGTGTATGTCTTTCTCTATGCTATAACAGTTACTATTTGCTTTGCATTGTTTCATTCTCAGGACCATTGTGCAAGTTCTCGGATTCCTCCCTGTAGGATTAAAGACTGTTACACCCTAAAAGCAGAGTCTCCTGATGTTATGTAAATCACATTCAACAAAGCTTACGCAAGAATCACATTTTTGACCTCCAGATGACACATCATTACAAAAGGAGCATTTGAAAATTGCTGCTGTTTGTACGGCCACTTCCAGGACACTGCATTTTCAGTTGAAATTTTACATTATTTTATAGCTGAGACAGAATACTACAAAGCAAGATAGAAAAAGATTTTTCTCTGACTTCCTCATGTCCAGATTCTATTGTTCTGTTTCTTTCCCTGCTAGTACAACAGAGAAAGTTATCCTTTACCTTCACTTTTCTCTAGGTTACCGTATAAGGTTCTTATGCTACTAGCAGTTTTTAAATTTGAGTTCCTGATGGTGCAAACAGCCTGAAAATGTATGATGCCATTGAACCACAATTTACTATAACAGACTTCTCACATATACTTTTTATAAATAAAATTGACTGAATAAAGCCTTTAGCCTGTCAAATGACTATGGGTGTGGTTTCCAAGTGTGTTTTTATTTTCCAATCAGTTTACTCAGATGGTCTGTCTTGTGAAATATTAAAACATGTATCATGGTAAAGAGAAATAATGTGACGTTGGAGATCCTATCTGCTAGATATGTCAGGGAAAAAAGTAGATTAATGGGAAAGTTTTGCCTATAAATCCTAGAAAATTTTATAACCACATCTAGGCCTTCAAAGTGAGCAGTAAGATGTCATGTAAGAAGGTATAAATCATTTAGGTATAAATCCGTGATATATTTTAATGAGGTTTCTTAGGACTCATAAGAAAATTTGCTGACTACGTCTGTTCTTATTGCTTTTTCTTTCATTTAAACACTCTGCAGTTGTGGAGAGTTTGCATGTCCACAGCATGATACTATTCAATAAAAAATGTGCAGCTATAATAAAAAAAGCTGTCTGCAAAATTGGAAAACATAATTTCAGTATTATTTTTCAAGACTGAGTCTAGATTTATCAGAGAGATCCTTGAAAGAGAATTGATTTTCAGAGTTCTAAATTCTTTTCACAATTCCCTAGAGAGTTTTGTCACCCCTTCCTTTATTTTTCTTCACAGAATTAGTACATCTGAGGGGAAAGACAAAAATGTAACCAAACCCCAGCAGTTTCAGCTTTCTTTTTTAGTATACTCACTTAGGATTTCTTTTCTGAAGTTAGAATCAGCAAAGCAAAATTCTAAAGCCTCGTGTTTTTCTATTGAATTTTTGGTTGGAAAAAGAGGGAAAGAGGTAGAAATTCTCAAAAATTCAAAACTCAAAATTAAAAACAAATTTGTTTTTCTGAAGAAATACTTTGACATGTGTAGTGGATTGACTTTTGATCCACTTTAACAAAACCTGACATATAAATAGAGTGTAGACAAGAGAGTACACTCTCTTCATCTTCCAGCAAGGCTGGGGATCAGAAGGTCCCTGTGTTGGTCCTGTCTGCTGCCGAGCCTGCAGAAAATCTTTTAACGCGTTGGATTTGGCCATCCGGCTCTTCACGGGGGAGGTGGCGTGGTAAGATTTCATTAATTCTTTACTTTGTTAGTTACTGGGTGTTATAGTTTATGCCGGATGTTATATAGATCCTCTTTGTCCTTTTTCAGATTTCCCTTCCCCCTCTTCCCTTGCTCCTTTGCATACCCTTGCGGTGTAGTCCTTTGTATTTAGAAAAATATAGAAATACATATATTTAGTGTGATTTTGGTTTCTTCCATAGTTTTTTTCCTTTGAAAGGGGCGAAGCTTTGGGAAAGAGGCAGACTGAGCGGTTGGAGAGCTTGGGAAAGCTAGCTCAAACGAGTTCAACATGTTAGCTGAAAATGAGGTTATCTTAAAAAAATTTTTGGGGAATCCTTACAGAAACAGTGTTTCAACAGAAACATTTCCAACTATTTTAGAAATAAAGGATTTCAACAGTGAACGGATTCCTTATCAGACTTTAACACCCAAGGTAGTGGTCATATTCTGTCCTGAAGGGTAGTCATTAGTGTTTCCCTAACGGATTCTCTTCAATATGACAATCATTACAAAAGGTGCATATTCAGAACACTTATTTTAAAATAAAACACAATAATAGTAATAGTACTAGTAGTAGTAGTAATAATAATAATAACAATAATAGCAATGCCAACCCTGTATTGATAGTAGATCAAATCAATAGAACTAGTGCTGTAATACAGAACTTTAAGAGCAAGAATATCTCAGCAGTATAAAATTATGCTAGTTGTTATTTGATTTTTCAAGGTTGAGTCTATTTCACTAATGCCCACTGAAGAAAGGAGGGTTGTGAATCCAGAAAAGAGATGTAAATGAAAGAGGGAGTCTGAAAGTAAGAGGTTGTAACTGTAAACTACAGATTCATCCTTTTAATTTGAAAGTTTGAAGTAATGAATTTCACCATCCTTACTTACTCCCTCTGACCCACCAGCCTCCTTAAGTTTTTTTTTATTCTATTTCAACCTCCTAACACCAGTCAGGCCCCTCCATGAAGATTCTGAGAGGTTTGACTTAGTTCTTCTACACTTGTTTATCTTTAATATGAACACGGTGATAAAGAACCAGGGAGCTTAGTAGCAATGTTCTTTGTCTGCTTATCTTTCTGCCATATATAATGTTGATGTAATATCAGGAATCCACCTATTTGCTGTTTTAACAGTAAAAACCAAGCAATCAAAAAACCCAGACTCTAAACAAAAGTAAACCCAAAAGCGATTCCTTTGTCTTCTCCTCTCTCTGTGATGACATAATGATCTGTACTCTGCAGGCTGCAACTTTCTTTGTACAATAACAGCATGTAATCAAAGATGACAGCTGAACCCCCAAACAAAATTCTTTTCTGCTTATAAAGAACAGGAAAAACCAGGAAGAAACATGCAACTAGTATAGAGCCTAAAGAAATTTTGTATTATGCTTTCTCACTGTTGAAAAAGCACTTACTCTTAAGAGACTCTCATAAAGAAGAACCCCAAATAATCCTTTCTAAAGAATTTTTCTTTCAAAAAGTATCTAAAAGAAAGAGGAAGTTATTGCTTTTTCTTTTCCTTTTTCTTATTACAGTATACATTTTGATCTGATTTGAAAGTAGTCAAGGGCAAGAATAGAAGGAAAAAGAACTTTTGATTTTAGCTCTACACCAAAGCTTGGTGACTAGGCTAGAAGACGACTCAGAAGTGTAGGAGGAAATCAGAGGAAGAGAAAATTGGCCACAACAGACATGTAAAACCCCACACAGACTTCTAAAACATCAAGAAAATCTGAAAGAGAATTTGATCCACTGTGCTTCCTCTTGCTGCTCTTACTGTTGAACTCAGTTGTACTGAGAAATCCCAAATTACAATACTGCCCTCACCTCTAAGTCAAATGCCAGAACCTTGTGGTCTAGAAAAATTCTGAATTGGCTTTCTTATCACACCTACGTAAAATAAAAACACAAACAAAACAAAATACTCCCTTTCCCAAGACCACCCCCAAGAAAAAAAGAGATAAAAAGAGATTAAGAGAGAAAAAAATACAAAGATATGAGGTTGTGGCTTTTAGACTGTGTAAGGTGTAGATTTTCCCATCAGGAAACATTAGAAAATCATTGTCACATGGTCAGTAGGATCCTACTGGGACCAGCCTGGAATTATCTAACTATAAAGGCTTTTGTTCAAGTCACCTTGCTCAAGTAAATCAATTTTTAAACAATCTCTGTAAATATCCTAGTGGCTTATAAGAGCTTAATCCTGGCTACAGGAAGACTATGTCTTAAAAGAGATGCTGTTCTACCTCTGATTCATGAAATGTAGGAATGTTAGGGACTTCCATATGTTTCAACACAGAATTGATTAAAATTATTCTAGTTCTGTAATTTGGGGAAAAAAAATTATAAAATCCTGTATGCTCACCAAAACAGAGAATAGTTAATTTTTTTTTTAGTTTGATGCATTCTTACAATATCTTTTGATCTGTATTAACACTTACAGAAAAGGGCTCTGGTTTGGGTTTTTTTTTTTACCAGAATAGTACTTTTGCCAGTATGCATGGACATCTTATTTTATTTTATTCAGGGGCACTAGATGCAGGATATTACTATTTGATGTTCCAAGGAGATGAAAACACTTTTTAATTATAAAATACAGATGAACAAAAAAACTGTGGGACTAGGTTTGTAAACATATGAGAATTAGGATGAGCTTTAGGTACTGTAATACTATATACAATGATGCCAGTACTTGAGAGTGGGCTTTAGCTTTTCTCTGCTGAAGGAATCATAGGATAGTGATGTAGAATATGTAGATTAGGAAATGATCCAAACAAGAACCATTAAGTAGAATTCTCATTCACTTTCCTGTTTGGAGAAAAGATTAATGGAATAGCTATTGTTTGCTCCTGCTTTTAGGGTGGATATTGTGACTAGGTGACACCATTCTGCAAAATGATAAAAGATTGTGGTAATCTTTATCGTTGATCTTTGTTTCTGAAATTCACTCAAGAAGCTTGCATAGGGCTACTTCAAACAGCAATGAAGAACATGGACAGAATACCTATCTCGTAGCTTGGCTTTTCTGCATTGTGCTCTAGGAGATGTTCCTTTATTACAATTATATTATGAAGATGTGGTAGATGATTTTCTCAGATTTCTCTGCTTCTCCTGTCTGAATGTCACACAATCACAGCATGCCCTTTAAGTCCTTAATATTTCTCTATTTAGAAATTAGAATATTCTGCCAAGAAGCAGCACAGATTATTATTCATTTAATCAAAATATATTTGTGTTAATTTAGTTATAAAATATTTTATGTTTGTAAAAATTTAGGGATAGAACTTATTATCAACTTGGGAAGGGTCATTCTTAAAGTGAAAAGACATGAGAAGCAGTAAACAAGTCCTATGTATATGAGGCTAAATTTTTTCATGGTCTATACTGGTATTCAGTACTGGAAATCCCTAGGGAGGACTAAGAATGCAGCTCTTATTCAGGAGGACTGCAACAACTCCAGATAATCTTGAACTCCATTTCATAATGAAGGTCTTCAGTTAGCCAGTGATTAGCTGATTTCTATGACCTGAAACAGATGTAATTACTTTTCCATGAGGGTAAAACCAAGAATTCGCATTGAAGAAAAGAAAAAAGAATATTCTACTAATATCTTTTTATGACTCACATCCAGAGCAGGAAAGAGACTGTATTGAAGACAATAGATAGGGTCTCTAAAATAAATTACACAAGTAATATGTAATACACAGCAACACAATTATATGCACAATAACATCTGTCTGACTCTATTTTGTGATCCTTCTGGTCTGCCATAGGCATTGAACTATCTGCAAGTCAATAGAAGGACCTAACTATTACACAATTAGTTATTTAAAGAGAACAATGGATTCTGTCTTTTCAACAGAAACCAACACTTGAGAAATCTTTTCTGATGTTTTTATTTTAACAGTAAATGAAAACAGTGTGGAATAATTTAGATTGGAAGGGAATTCTGGGATTTTGTGATGCAAACCCTGCTCCACACAAACCCAGTTAGTGCACCTTGCTTATGCCTTATTCAGTTGAGTTCTGAATATCTGCAAAGAAGGTGACTTCATACCCTCTCTGAGCAATATTTTCCACTTTTTGACCATACCTGTGATGTAAAAGTTTTTCCTAGGATCTAGCTGACGTTGTCGAACAAAGCTTCCAGCTGTGTCCCCCTTATGTCTTCCTCTTTAGGTAGCTGCAGTCAACCATCAATTCTCTTCTCAGCGTTTTTTTCCCCCTGAGGCCAAACAAACCTAGCTCCCAGACACTCCTTACATGGCCTGTGCTCCAGCATACTGACCAGTTTAGCAGCTTCTTCTGTTCTCTCTCCGGTATGCACACGCCTTCTGCCTGGGACCCCAAAACATGATACAGCCCTCCAAACATAGTCTCCCAATTTACAAATAAGCATGAAGAATCTCTTCTCTTGGCTTGTTTGCTGTATTTTTGGTACCAATTGAAACAAAGTCTGTAATCATCCTGCAGACTTTTAAACCCAATTATTCACCAGTTTTTAAATGTGTCTTTTTATCATACACTTTCTCCTCTTTGCTAATATATTGGAAAGTCCCATGTTGTATAATACAGTATATTTTTCAATTAGGGATAGCTTTTCACTAGTGATACTTTGATTCTGTTAGTGTTTATTATTGACTGGAGGAGAAAGACAGATACAGAATAGTAGTTCAGCACACTGAGATATTTTTAGTGACACCATGACAGCACTCTGAGATGTATTCTATTTTAAAGGAAGTGAAACTTATCTTTTAGTCAAGCCCCTTTCTTTTATTAGCCATGTATTTGAAACCAAACCTAAAATAATTAACCTGCTATTTACTATCATATAAAAAAGCACTGACCTTGGTTTTTTAATTGCTGAAAAGTTGGCATGTCAACATTTTATTTTCTTTTTTGTATCTGCAATGTACCTTAATATCTGCTGATTTCACAGTTTTGAGGAAGCATGTAGTTTCTGTTTAAATGGTGAGAGGGAGCAACATACAGAGGACTATTTATTATTCCTTAATATAGTATTAATTTTTGTTGTCCAGTTCCACAGTCACAAGAATTTTCACCTGAAATCCTGTGCATTCACTTTTACTTTGCCACTACCTAAGAGTTTCTTCTCCACTGGTTAAGTTACTTTACTTCCATGCTGCTAAAAGCAAATTTAGATGCGGATCCATCACAATTTTCTATACATATTGGTTAACAGATTATCCCCTTACAGGGCTCGGATAGCAAATGAAAGAACTGAAAAAACTTGAATACCTTTCCTGTGATTGGGTAGCTTTAAGATGAATTTCCCTAATTTAGAAATACCGTTGTGGAAATGCAGTCTGTGGAAATGCAGTCAATCAAAACAAAGGATATTTATTGAGAAAGAATAGGTCATTTACACAGAATACTTTCCTTCATATTTAAAGTACAAAGGGAGAGAGAAGTCAGGCACACATTTTTCAGCTGATCATTTTAAATTAACTTTTTGAAAGTATTACTTTGAAAGTGCCAGGCTGCTACCAAAGAAGATTCACTATGGCACTTGAAACATAAGTGAAATTAAGATGTGAGTTCTGTCACTGGAAAGAAATGGTTTTATGTTTTTCTTCTTGTACCAATGAGGATATGATCTTGGAACAGAATATTTTCTATTATATATTTACATATGTATATTTATTATATTTGCTAAGTTTTCATATAAATATTTCAGAATTTAGAATTAATTATACAGCAATTTCTGTTTAACAAGGTGGTACAAAATACTTGTCACATAAAAATAGTTGTTTGGAATCATAAAACATATTAAATGAAGATGCTTTTACTGAAGGTTAGCCATTGTAAAGGTGATTTGAACAGACTGTGCTGCAGAAGCAGCAGCTGAAATAGCTGATATTGACCATCTAGTTCTGAGAAAACAAGGCCTTGAGCCGTCTATGTGAAAGTGGGTTTGACCTTGGTAAGAAGTTGTCCGAAGAGTCAGTCCTTAATTATCGGATATTTTATGTCTGCTAATCCAACAGGTGTGATTAGGATTTTCTTGGCAATGCTGGTTGGAAACAACGCTTCATTTACTGCACAGATATTGAAAATATACCAAAAGCCTCAGTCAAAGCAGGCAGGCTCTTCAAACACAGCTCAGTTGTTCTTATAAGGGTTTCCTAGCATCAGACTCCAGAGCTTTGTTTATCAGATTACCCAGACAAGCAAAATGTCTGGCCTTGGAACCTGAAGAACGTTTAACTTGAAGTTTCTGGTTGTGCCAATATTCAGAGATACTCAGAATTTTACTAATAGTGGTTTTTAAAGTCTATGGCCAAATCCTTAACCAAGGTCTTCCATTTTTCAGTAAGGTGTTAGAATTATGGCCTCAAATATGACAAGGAGAACAATTATGGGAAAGATTGGGAAGGTATTCTTCAATTAAGAGAAAGAAAGCTGAGTAAGACTGACAAGTGATAAAATCAGCCAGGCTAAACTGGACTTTGGCCTTGTTTTGAGACTGTTCACCTGTTGCCTTTTTCTGAACCCCTATGTTCTTACTCCTACACTCAAGCTGAATTTGATTGTTCCTATTTCCTCAGGTGTGAAAGGAGTGCATATCTGACACGGCCCAAGCCTAGTTCAAAGTCCTGCTCTGTCTGCAAAGGTGAAAGCTGATAATGAAAAAAACAAAGGCATTTTGCCATACATCCTGTCTAATTTCACATTGCCAAGCACAGGATCCTCTTGGCTGAAACAAAGTGAGGGAACAGTTCACACACAAGATCTTTGCATTTTTCACATAAAAACTCAGGACTATTGCACGAATCTTCTTCATCTTGTTGATGTCTTCTCTTTTTCTTTACATAATGAATCCTTTTCCCTTTCTTTTTCTCATTGTTATTTGTGACAAAATATTCTTGATTTTCTGTAGGTTTTGAAACATAAAAATTTAACTGAAAGGTATTATGAATCAGCAGGCAACCTGTATGACTGTATAGCTTTCTAAAAATAAAAGAATACACATGGATAAGGTTCATTGATTTGATATTTTTCATTTTATCATTTTTAGAAAATGGAGTACTAAAAAAGAAATTCCAAAGATCTCTGGTAGACAACTAGATAACATAATATTTTTAGAAATTAAAAGTATTTTCAGATAAACTATTCAGAAACAAGGAAAAAAGTTTATAAAATATTCTATGTTTGAAAAATAGTTGATTACTAGATTATGATCTTTTTCTTTTGTTACACTTATTCATTAGAGGACAACTTCTGCTATAGCTCATTTGTTATCAATTAGATTAAATGATGAAAGATGATTCAGAAAATGTTAGGCATATTGTAGATGAGAGCATAAAGGACACCCAGGCTGCTCATTTTGTCTGGGAAGATTAGACTATAAATAGCTGTGTTTGTCCTCCAATACACACATTGAACTCCCTTTGATGTCAGCAGCACAGAAATCAATAGGAACGCATGTGTATGTATCAGAGGTTTTTTATTCAACCAGATACTTTGTACTTGTCATAGGAATATCTAGAAATTATAAGAAATCTGAAATATTCAGAATACTGGTATAATCTAGAAATCTACCTAACCCTGCTGTGTATATTTGACTAGGGCATTCTTAAAACATTTTTACAATACACATTGAGAGAGATTTAAAATAAGCATATCTAGAAATATATGGTATATTTGACCTATATTAAACATGTTATACTTTATAGGAGAAAATAGAAGATAGATTTCTACTGTTTCTTTCTGTGATGATTATTTTTCATATATTTGAAATCTTGTACTTATATTAGAGTGCTTTATTCCTCTCACTCGGTCCATATTCTTGGTCCCTTAGAAAATGATGGCATTTTGCTTTCACAGTGACACAAGGTTCAACCTTATTTAGATACATTAGAATGTCCGTAAAATAACCCTAAGAGAAACATACTAGAAACCACGTTAAAAATTCTCACTGCATTTGTGTCTGCCTTCTTCACACCAATCTTCAAAACACAGAATGAGTTCATGTGAGGCTTGTTTTGGCAAACGATAAATTGCACCAGAATAAACTGGTGACAAAAGAGTGGATTTTGAACAAGGACATAATTTAAAGTGGAATGAAACAGTAGGCAATTTGGAAACCTCTGTGTTTTCCTTTATGGAATCTGTTTGTAATTATGGATCTGTGATTGTATTCCTAATATTTATTGCTAAAGCTACAAGCTGCTCTTTGCTTTCATTTTTTACTTTTACCCTATTTAACCCCATGACTGAGGGGCCTGTTGGCCAGGTTATTTTATGGAGATGACTCTCCAGATGCAAATATCTATCGAGACTGGAATCTCTCCCACCACAAAAAAATGATTTCTGAAGAGAGAAGTCTCCAACGTTCTATTGTAAATAATAAAAATGGAGTATCTTCCCACAGGAGAAGGAAAAGATAAGCATTTCTTAGTAGCAGGAAGATCTGGTAGGAGAGGGGAAAACATGGAAAAATCTTTATAGACGTGAGAGTACAGGTCAGCAACATTCCTGACTAAGTCCAGGGAAAACAAACTTCCTGTCCACTCAGAATACCACAGAAACTAGGAAACACTGTGGTTATGGAAGAATTCTGCCCCTCCATGTCTTGGTAAAAGGCACTAGTAATGCCCAGTAGTGTATTCAGCTATCAGCTTCCTTGTACCACCTCTTCACTCTCAGGTATTTACACTTTTCTTGATATTTTGAGAGAGGACATGTGTTTCTAGCACAAGAAGAATGTTAAAAGTCAAGGCTAGGTTCTGAGTCAAACAGGCAACGTAAATTCAGGAGTGAAATTTAGAAGAGATGTTTATCAGCGTTATTTAGCAGAGGATGCAGCATGCAAAATCAAAACATAGGAGAAGAATTTATAGCGTTAAGTCTTCAGAAATGTCAGATTTCAAGTACTCCAGTAGCTGACTACTCCTACCAACATCTTGTGATAGGCCAGACTTTCCCTGGAATAGTACTAGGTAAATGTTCTGCAAAGATGCCTGGGTTTGGAAGGGAAAGCTATTGTCTGTTGTTAAAATAGTGGGTCTAGTATTATTGCTGTCTCAGCACATCCTGGGTGATACACAAGTAAGTGGTAGTAATAAATGAAGGAAAACATTGAATAAAAAAACAGATGAACAACCATATGAAAGGAATTGTGAGCCTAGCTTCTGCAGCTGGAATGTCTGGTAAACGGGAATGAAGAGAGGCTTCTTATCATAAGGGAAAGCTACCTTTTCTGTAGACTGTTGGATAAGGTGAGAATTCACTTGTGAAATTTTCTAAAGCAGAAATCCACCCCGTCTTAGTCTGCATTGAGCATTACTATCTATCCTTTGTCTACCTGTATTATATTCAAGGTACATAAAAGAAACATCATAGTGGCAAAGTTAATGGGGGTAAGGAATATGGGACTTGGGGGAGTGGTGTCTGCTTATATAGTGGGAAATAAGTGGTAAGTTTTTGTGCCAAAAGTCCTGACTGGATATTTTTCCAGCTTTATTAGTGGACATGAAAACATTGCGTCGTGCGTCAATTTAATGACAACTAAAATATTACTGCAAAATGGTATACTACAAACACTCACCATAATACATCTAATTCCCTTGGTTTGAACTGAAGCACCTACTTTTTTCCAGGCAGGAACCAAATCTTTAGGACAGAGCCAGATGACAATCTCTCCTGCAATGTAAGACCAGGACATTGAGTGTATGATGTGCTACTTTCAAATGGTGCACAGACCAGTGAAGGATTTAACAGTACTACTTAGCCACAGACCATATTTATTCCTTTCTTAACAATCTTATTTATGGGATGTTGGGACTTTTGAGTGAAGGAATGGCAAACAGTTAATAAAACATTTGATGGGTATTAATTACTGTCCACTTAATTACCTGCTTTGTGGATCTTGTTGAGCTATTGATTACTGGCAAACATACATCCCACTGGGGATAATGTGATTTAGCTTCATCCAAGGAGTCAATTAGCCCAAGTAACACTGTGAGAGCTGGTGCTCTGCCTCAGTAGCTGGGATTTCTTGCCAAGAACAGTAGATAAACCATTTATTTGTTCATTAAAACACAATACTACTGTCAACAGGAGGCATTTACCAGGTGTTACTGAGATTGGTAAAATGTCACTGTTTCATCAAAGATTAGTGGCAGCTTTTAGCTGCAAAGTGGGTGAAAAGACTCTGTCTGATTTAAAGGAAGAGATGAATAGACGAGGTCAAGATGTTAACCCCTGTTTGCATCTCATTTATGAGAATTTCAGTCACAGATTTCCATTAGATCTCCAAGAGCACATAATTTCACTGTTATTGGTTCAGAGGCTATTGGACAATAGACCCTGAACTCTGGCATGTGACATTAAATTAATACCACCAACAGTGAAACGCATGACATGACTCCCAACTCACCAAAACTAAATACTTCCCTGTTCTTCATTGAGGATGATCTTCACAGCTGACAAGAATAGCCTACTGTCTTCCCATGAATTAATCTGAGAATGAAACGATCTTTGCATTGTGATTTAAGTCACAGATACAATAAAACATTATTCACATTGATAATGCCCCTAGTATGCAACTTAAACATTAAAAAAACCCTCTTGTTTGGAATCCATAGTTCTATTAAAAAAACCTCAACAAACCAAGAGAAAAACAACTAAATGAAAAGAACGTAGTTACAGAATTAAGTTTGTTTAAGGAATTCATAAAGTAGATCTTGTATAGATTTGTCTAAAAGAAATGGATATTTTAACTGGAAGTCAGAAAAACTACTGTTATTTTAAATCTGACTATTTGTTTAAAGTAGAGTTTGTAAATGGTGATATATACTTGACAGATAGGATAAATTACCTGAGTGGTGGTTTATGCAGTCATTTCAAAATAAGAAACTTTTAGGAACACTGAGTAACAAATGAAAAAACAGCTGACTACAAGTACTTGTTTACATTAGATTACATTAGATTAGATACATACAAATATATAATGTAAAAAAATTGACAGAGAAACACATTCCTCATTTTTTCCTTTGAGAACTATGAGGCTATCACATCAGGTGATTTATTTGACAGTGACCTGCACAAGAACTTGTGTTTTCCAAATCCATAGAAAACACTGAGGGAAGGATCCAAGTTCTGTCACCTGTCATAAACTAATGATATGATTTACCTATGTTATGTTTTATTTTGCTTAATAGAGTTCATTATTTTCCATTTTACATATTCTTCTATATTCATAAGAGCAGAAACTAACTTCTAAATAAGATTTCAGATAACACTGAGAAAGATTAGAGGTTTGCCTTTAGTCTGTCTTTATAAACTAAGTTTTAATGTGTTCTGTAAGTGAGAGTCACTGGGTTTTCAAGGTGTAAAAATATTACTATTGCAACAAAGGAAAACAAATAAATTCAACATCTAATTGTTTTGCTATAAAAGAAATTGTTTTTAAGGTTGGATCAAGTATAAAATTGAAAAATACAAACAGAAATATTTAATTTAAGGGGGGTTTAAAAATTTTTGGTTCCTTTAAATTTATATACACTTTATGACATGTTGCACACTATGAGGAAAAAATGGTTAATTAAAATTATACTTACATTTACATGGCTGTGTAAGAGTGGAAACAGCAAGGGAAATTTATGAATGCTGTTGGGATCTCCTTTTAGAAATGAATTTTCACTTCACAGCCTTGTGAATCAAATTTAAAAAATACAGATTATTTCTGTGCATGTTTCCCATGTTTCTAGTACTTTATAAGTTTATAGGAGATTTCTATAAAAATAATTCTGTAACTTACATTATGCTCTTGTCAGTTACCTTGGTTGCACATGTTGGTGTATAACCTCGTACCACAGCAGTAGAATAATTTTGTATTGCTAAAAGCAGAAGAGAAGGATCAGACTCCATATTGTTGCTAAAAGGAAACATGTTTTATGATACCAATCTGCAGTGTACTGGGTCTGGCTGGGAATGGAGTTAACTTTCCTCATAGCAGTTCGTGCAGTGCTGTGTTTTGCATTGATAGCTGGAACGTTCCTCATAATGGTTCAGCATTTTGGCCATTGCTAAGCAGTGGTCACAGAGCTCAAGGCTGGATCACCAAACATGCCTCTCTCCCCAGTCATGGTTAGGGTCTGGCAAGAGGCTGGGAGGGATCCCAACCAACCAAATGGACATCCCAAGCTGAATGACATCATACTCAGCAAAAAATCTGGGGAGAGGTAAAAGAAAGAGGATTTAGTAGTTAATTATATTTGTCATCCCAATAAATTGCTAAATATATTGAGGCCAACTTCCCAGGAAAAGGCTGGACATCTGCCTGATGATGAGTAGTGACTAAATTTCCTAATTTAACTTTGATTCTACATGGTTTTGTTGTGGGATTTTTTCCTTTTTATTTTTGTTATTAAATTATTCTTATCTCAACCAAAGATCTTGCCAGTCTTAGTGTTTCCCTCTGCAGTGTTGAGGAGAGGAAGTGAGAGTATTCCTTGGTGAGGGTCTGTCAGCCAACAAGGTCAACTCACCTCAAATAGTTACAACTGTAACTGGAGAGTCTGCACATCCAGTGAAGCATATAGTGTACATGTGCACTCCTCTCATTTTCTATTTAAAGTTATTGGAGCACATTAGCATAGGCTGTTTAATTCAACCACAGCATTTGCTGCAATAAATCAAAGAAAGCACAACTCAAAAGAAAGACATGATCAATAAAATATGACTACTATATAAAGTATTAACTGCTATAAATCTCTCTGACATATCCAAGGCACAAGAACAAGAGAGGAAGTTCTTACAGTTTCTATATTTATGTAATTTTTTGATGCAATGTATGTGCCACTTTATCTTACCATAAAACTTTTGGAAGCTGTGAAATAAAGCCAGTGAGCAGCAGGGGATGGGACAGAAATTAGTGTAAAACATTCTTGTCTGTGCCACAATGTCATGTTCTAAACTCAGCTGGCAACGAAGGACCATGCAGTTGCTTGCTCCCTCTCTCCTGCCACAGGGGGATGTGTAAGAGAATTAAAAAAAAAAAAGTAAAACCCCAGGTTGGGATAAAGACAGTTTAACGGGGCAGCAAAAGGGAGAGGAGATGATGATGATAGTATCAACAACAATAGAATATAAAAAAAAAAGATGGACAATACAATTTCTCATCACCCAATGACTGATGCCCATCCCAAACCCAAGAAGCAATTGCCCCCACCCTAGATAACTCTCCAGTTTTTATACTAAGCATCATGTTATATGGAATGGAATATCCCTTTGATCAGCTTATGGTCAGTTGTCCTGACTATACTCCCTCCCAGCTTCTTGTGCACCTTCCCACTGGCAGCGCATGGAAAGCTAAAAAGTCCTTGACTTAGTATAAACACTTCTTATTAAAAACTAAAAACATCAGTGAGTTATCAACATTATTCTCATACAAAATCCAAAACATAGTACTATACTAACCACTAGGAAGAAAATTAACTCTTTACTAGCCAAAACCAGGACACAGTATCCATTTTCTTGTGTAGTAAATAAGCATTATAAAATGAAAGCAATTGACCTACTTTAGATGGTGGTGGAGATTGTGTGTCTTGTGGAGGAATTTTTTAGTGTTTTGTGCTTTAATGTGGTTAATGGTAGTACAAAAGGGGAAAGGGACCTTATTTTTCTGCTTATGTTGTAAACAAGGTTTCAGGGGAAATTCTTTGAAGTAGAGAGATCTAAGCTGACCGGTTTTGAATCCCCCCTGAGGTACTACAGAGGAACAGTAGGTATCTGATAATGTTTGCACTTTGAGTAAATCTTTTTGGGCATCAAACACAGTGTTGACAAACAAGATAAAAAGTGGATTATTTAAAAGCACTGCTTATGATAAATAGGATACTCATAAGATTAATAGCATTGCAGTTTGGACTGTCTCTCACCAGACTTAGAAAAAAGAATTTAAAGCTGTAAAGGACTAGTTTCAAAGGATCTCTGCTCAGCTCATGTTCTTATATCAAGATCCTTGGTGGAGTTTTCAAAGAAACTAGGACCCAGGTCACAGTGGAGGTTCCACTGCTGACATCATCACAGGGATTTCATTCCCAGCTCACTTGTCTCTTTGGAAAAACTGGATATGAGAAGCACAGTGGCATCCTCCGACTGTTGAGTATTTCCAGAGATCTGGTCTAAATGCCAGATTTTCTTCCAACAGTTCTGACAACTACCTTTGTTGGACTGTGTCTGTCTGTCTATTTAAATGCACAGAGAAATATACAAATTACAGCACTGTAGTATTAAGGGAAAATGGCATACTAAGATGTAAGTAGAGTTAACAGAAGCCACTGGGGAGCACTGTGTTTTGAATAGAACATTTCAGGACTTCTAAAGTGGTTACAAATTCTGTTACAAATAAGGATAACTTGCACCGTGTTATGACAAGCCCATTGTCATTAATTGTCTAAGTACAGTTTTATTTTCTTTCCCATTAGCTCTGAAAAAGAAAACAATAAGAAAACAATGCCCTAAACAGTTCTGAAATGTTAGGTTTGTTTATAGTTATATATCTTGTAAACTATATTTATGAGTACATTTGGATTCACTCTGTTTGCAGAATCACATTGGTGTCCATATATAATGCAGGATTAAAGCTCTCATTCTACTATTAAAAACTGGTGTCCGAAGTTGGCACATTTATTGACAATACTATGAATATTTCATGACTCCTTCCACAGAATTTTTTTGAGGTTGACTCTGGTTAGTATATCCAAGATGATATATTTAACTTGTTATCCCAGTAGCATCACTGGAGTCCTGAGAAGATGAAAATTACAGAAATCTGAGCTACTGAAAAATTTAAAAGTCTTCTAGAGGGTAAGTTTACAATATTGTTCAAAACTGTAAGTACTGGCTTAGTCACAACTGTTGATAGACATAAAAGTCCAACAGTGCACATTATTTCAGCAAAGCAAAATTTTTGTCTCCTTTTTTTTAATATCGGTGGTGCCACTTATATTCACAAAATATGGCTGTGAAACATAGGAGCATATTCCTAACTTCCTTTGATTGCAGTGAGACACAGGGCTACAAGTGCTAGAATACAAGAGCTGAGTGTTCTAGGACCAAATGCTCACTATGCTGAAACCAATATGTAATAGCTTGTTACAGTCTTCAGGAACTGGAAGGGTCTGAGGGAAGGTCTGGGTTTAGGCTTTCGTCTTCCTCACAAGCAGTAATGTGATAGAGCAGCTCAGAAATGGAGGTGGCAGTGGCAAACCAGGTGGGACAAAGCTATGAAGGATTGGTTAAGACAGGACCAGTTCTCAGCTTGCAAGGATTGCTGTGAACTTCCTGAGAAGAACGAGGGTTTCTAAAAAGTCATTTTTCTTCAAATGTATAAACAATCTCTTGTGCAATAGGACTGACCATCTCCAGCAGAAAAGTCGTAAAATGGATTGGGTTGGAAGAGACCAGGCAGGTCACCTAGTCCAACCCCCCTGCAGTGAGCAGGGACATCTTCAACTCAATCTAGTTGCTCAGAGTCCCATCCAACCTGACCTTGAATGTCTCCAGGATGGGGCATCTACTACCTCTCTGAGCAACCTGTTCCAGTGTTTCACCACCTTCAGCATAAAAAATTTCTTTCTGTAGCTTCCATACAAATCCCCCTTCAATTTACCCCCCAAAAGAAAAACCTGAAAGAAATCAGCCACCTCACTGCAGATGTTTGCTCAAGGCTGGCAAGACAACAGCCGTCTCTCTCTCCTCACTACCCAAGACTTCCGTCTCCCTTTGGATAAAGGCTGTAGTCTTACTTTTCTCATTGCGTTTTGAAGACTTCTAAGAAAACAGTTGTGGGATGGGCACTTTGGCGATTTCATTTTCAATCACTTGTACCGCACTTTTTGTAGTTCATCAGGGTACAATGTTGGAATAGGGGAGAGATGTGGCTTTTGTGCAATGACAACCATTTTGTTGCATAAATCTGATTCTGATACAGTTACACTGATTTATACAGCTACAGAACTGTCCCACAGTGTATAAATCATTCCTGTCCAGACAGATACAGTCAAGGAAATGAAAAATGCTGTATGTTGGAAGACAAGTAAAATGCAGTTTTTGAGAAAACAGCCTGTTGTTTAAAACAAAGACAAGTGCTATAAACAGACAGAAATTATCTCCTCTAAATAGTGGGTCAACAGGACACAGTATATTTGCAACAAATTTGTGACTGTAAGCACTGTGGAGTACCCATCTCTATGGGTGGAAAACAATGTCTGTTAGCATACAGATGTGATATACCTTTTAAAATCCCTGCAGTATCTTTCTACCTGCTGTGCTTAATTTCAGATTCAAGTGTTGTCATTAAAGGGAAAAAAACTCACAAAGCTGTTTTTGCCTTTATTTGTGCCCTATGTTGCATTGGCTCTTTCTCAAATATCTTCCTGGTGCTGCAGCTCCTCAAACATTTTTTTGATTACTTGATCTTGAATACTTGCCCTTAGCACCCACTTTTCTTTTTCAAGTTAGTACATCTTTCTGACATGTAAAATAGTAACTTTAAAATTGTTTTCTTACAAATAGTTTTCTTGCAAACCTATCTTGGCAACATTCCATAAGAAAAAATCTCTACTGTAAAGTTTGTATTTGGAATTATAAAATCTCTATTAGAATCTGGAAAATCATGAACTCCCTTCAAAGATCAGTTGTACTAAGCCTAATTCTCATATTGATTTATTTGAGTTTAGATATAATGTTCTCAAATTAACAAATACAAGCAATGAACAAAACCCTGGAGATGAATTAGTCATTGTATCCAGTCCATTAATCTCTTCCTCAATTCTTTAGAACTGAGGCTCACCCAGACCCAGAGATCAAATAAAATGCCTAATTGGGAAAATCCTAAACAAGTGTATCCTGGGGAGCTTGAATTTATATGTCAACTGTTCAAACAACTGTGTTGTTTATATATCTTTAAAACTCTGATACTTTTCCACCACTATATCTTAATCTAGATACTTTAAACACAGGAGGGTGACTGGAAATTGTTTTCAATTAAGTGGAACAGGGAGAGACACATTCTAAAAACAGATAGTTGTGTTGTGAACATTCTGCCAAACGTGCTGAGAATTTTAGATCTACACATCAGGTTTGAGGATGCTCTGAAAACTCTTCGAGGGTAGTAGTAAACACAGCTAATGGATATCACCTTCTCTCAATTGTACTTATATTAAGCATTGTGATTCAATAAGTGGAAGAAATACAGTACAGATGAATGATACTTTTTAAAAAAGCTGTTTAATAACATTTTTAAACACATGTGAAAAGGAAAAAATATAGGAGTTTTTTAAGCTTGTGAACTCCCCAGAACTGCCTGCTGATTTTCCTGGAGGTCCAGGAACACAATCAGCACAACTGATCTCCACCTCTCCTTGTAGCAGAAATACAGTTAGAAGTCCTTACCTGGTTTTGAGTCTGATAACATCCCATATTCCCATCAGTACTAAAAGAATAGGTAACCATTAGTCATTTAACATGAAAGAATAAATTTTCAGATGTCATTGTCACTCATCAACTACCTACCTCTGATCTCTCTCTTTGGGAATAGAAGCCGGTGGAAGAGTCAGTGACCAGAAAAAAATGTGGAGTGTAAATATAGGGGGTTTTAAAAACTAATATGAAGGATTTGATGTTTCTGAAGGTATTTTCTTTCTGAACATTCAGAATAAATTAAAGTCTTCATTTTTTAAAAAATAAATTATTTATTTGCCTTAATTTCATGTTGAGTTTAATCTCATTCTAAAGAAAAGTGAGTCAACTAAACATATGCATAAATGATTTTATTTTCTTCACTAGTCTGTTTTTTCTCTAGTCTGTTTTATGGTATTAAAATACCCTATTGCACATTGTGAATAAGAATATATTTTAACTCTTATGGTGACTGGGATGTATTTATACTGATAGTCAGGCATTAAGGGACAGCAAATAGAATTCAGAAGTTGTTTGCTAACAGGAAAAAAGTTGATGTTCTAAATGTCAATTACAGATCGTATTTTGTACATGTACAACAGACACTCTCTTTTTCCCACATCAGTAGCTTTTTATTTGCTGGTCTGTGATTTTTTCAAATTTGCCACTGCTTCTGTTTCTTCACTGATGAGAAAAAGTATAGATTTATTATTGCACATCTTATCTTCATAATTAGCTGGACACAGATACCTTTGATGACTTTTAAATCTTCTAATGAATCACCCACAGAAAGACTTACTTGATGTCACTTTTAATGACTTGCCATTATTTATCTGTGCTGACAGAGCTATCTTCACCATCTATTTAACTTTAAAGGAATGTTTTATCCACTTCAAAATATCCAAATCCTCAAAATGCTCACTGATATTGCATATCTTACTCGTACAAACTCTTTCTTTCTTTTCACTGTCTTAGTTTTTCATTTTTCAGCCCAGTTTCTCTCTTGGCCCTTGTCTTTCTCTCTTGGTTTCAGAGACTACTCTTGATCTTACGTAAACAATTTATTCAAAGATTATTTTCTGAGCTGTAGTTTTGGAAGAAGGGTGGATGGCATGCTGATTAATTGCACACATCAGTCTGTACCAACCCCTCTTCCTTGCTAGACAGTTTTCTTTTTATTCCTTGAAATACTTTTGAGGAATAGTTCCCATAGTCAGTGTTTATCTTACTCCCATTTATGAATAGGTGGTCTCTTTTCTGTCAAGACAATTCCACTTCATTAGTCTTGGGGAGTGGATGACCTCAATCCGGTGAACAGTATCTTGTTTTTCAATTGCCTTGTGCTTGAGTCCCTGATACTCTGAGCCCTTCAAGAGAAGGAAGAACGAACAAGTCTCATTCTCCCATGAATCACAAGCAGTTTTGTCTAGTATATGCTACAAGGTCTGGTTTTGAAATTTCATTTTAGCCATAATGTGGGGAATATTATTTGGAAGAACACAGTGCTTTTGCCTGGAAAGTTGCTCCCTGCTGGCTGCCTCCCTCTGTAAGTCATCAGCAGCCTCCTTCACAGAGGATTATTTATGATTCCTCCTATGTTTTTCTCACTTTAGGTAATCAAAAGCTGAATAAGCCCTGGCCAAAAAAACCCACTCTATTTCTCCTCAGATAGTCCATCTTCAAGCATTATAAAGTACCATAGTAGGCAGCATGGAGAGAATACTTAGACTTCTGCTATTCACGCTGTACCTGTGCTGTGGATAATTAGTAGAATCCAGTGTCCACTTTCAATTTGGTACCCATCTTGATCAGAAAAACTGTCATTAAAACATTCTTTTGCTGACAAACCTGGCACTGGTAGACCTCATTAAGTAATTAACTCATATACCTAACATCAATCCGTAATGTTGGGCTTAATTAACAGATCAGGTTTTCTGTTAGAGACAGGTAATTTTCCCTTTCCCTTGGGATAGAGTCAGCGGACAGGCTTTTGAAACTTACACATCTCTAGACGTAGTAGAGCACAACATTCACAATTCACAGAGGAGAGCCGTTGTGTTGCTGTGTAATGGGAATGCCTATTACATGGCAGTGTAGTAGAAATCCACAACTTTTCTGCAATGAGAATACGAAATATTAGTGCAATACATAAATATTTTGTTTTTTCCCTGAAGATAAATCACATCATAAACCTTCTCTTACAGGAATATTGTATCATACAAGAAAGTAAGACAATCAAACCAAGATTTAATTGCAATAAATGCAGCCTTAGACAGACATGGAAATATCAAGAACTAAAGATCTTTGAATTACTGTGTATTATGTGAGCCTGAATAGTTCTTAAAATGGTGACTGTCCCTATAACAATTTGACAAATAAGAGATTCAATTTTGACTGCTGAACGATAAGCAGAATACCTCTGTTAACTGTTGGATAGAAAATTTTCCATTTTGGAGACAGACATAATATTAATGACTATTTATAGCTAGATAGATGTATGAGAAAGGTATTCTGTAGATTTCTAGTCATTAACGACAGGATATACATATCTACTTTTTAGTTCTGAATACTTAAATGCCTTCTGGTAATTGAGGTAGATAACTCTCAAAATCTCACTGTATCTCATGCTGATATAATTCCTTCCTAAACTGACAAAAATAATGGTATTTTGGTGCATGGTTAATAATACCAGCATGTTCATTCTAGAACCATCAGAGAAGTTCACAAATATTTGTAAGCAAGTTTTCACTGTACACATTAAGTAAATGTTCTATGAATAAATGGTGCATTGGAATACTAAAAAGAACCAATTTTGTGTGAATGGAAGTTTTTCAAGTACAAATCTATAAAAAGCTAACGTAAAATTTGGGGAACTACTTTCTGAATCTAAGTGAAAACTTAGATTTGTTAAGGTTTATTTACTTCCCAAGCTCCAAGCCCTGAAGCAATCAATGAAGAGAATACTAGATGAAAACTTGAAAAAAAAAAAGACTCTTGAAATGAATAATTGGGAAATAATTAAAAAAATCTCGTAGAATTCTAATCCTTGATATACATATCATACATTTTAAAAATATTTCTTCTGTTTCCAGTGTAATTAGTATCTAGCCCACATGTAACCAAATATGTTCATAGTCTTACTAGGTGACAAGGATTACTCACATGTTTAAAGAAAGGAAAAAATACTCTCTTTTATGTATGAGTTTTTCTTATAACAGGGTGCCTTGATTTTTTGTGAACTGCTCATTGACAAAAACAGAATTATGAAACAATCTGTTTAGGAAGAGAGAAACTCTATATGAATGACTGAAAGGTGGCATCAGGTGTAGAGTGAATGTCTGCAGAGTCACGGTGTTGAATAGAAAATTATTACAAATTATCAGGCAACATATTTAAAATAATAAAATGAACCACATTTTTAATATTGTACATAATGAAACTGTAGAATGCACAGATGAATGCCCGGCTGACTCAGTATTCAGTCTCACATGTTTGTTTCTTTCAAAATATGTAGAAGTATTTACTATTCTCCAATATTTATGTACCTTATGTGCTTTGTTCTCTGAGTTTTGATTTTTTTTTATTTCTATTTCATTATACTCACAATATTCTCTTAATGCAGAAGAAACTGATAGTTTCCTCACCTTAACTTTGCTCCAAAATCTTTGTGTGAAAGACTGGTCTTTTAGAAGAGCTATAGGAAAATTAAGACTCTTACATCATATGACACAAGGCAAACTATTAAAGTATGAAGCAGCCTCTTTTAAATTTTCCTTGTTGTCATACTTCAGAAGTTGTTTTACAGATGAGAGAGAATGATCACTTTTGTATAATGATGAAAAATATCCACCAGATAAATAATCTTTCTCAGGGATTTTTTTTTTTCTGATAGCAGCAAAACCCTCTTAACTTTCAACCAATATGAATACATTTTAAATTTTTGAACTATTAAAAAAAAAAATTTTCTCCTTGAAGTCAAAAAAATTTACCTTCTCCAAACATCATAACTACGTAGAGTAATACAGAGGTTTGGGGTTTTTTGTTTTCTTTTTAATCCTTAGTCAATTTATCACCCTGCTTGTAATCTACTTATTAAAAGGTATTTTCAGCCCCAAGAGACAGTTGTCTTGCTATTTTTTTCCTCTCTTTCTACTCTGGGACGGGTGGCAACTTTTCAGGATTCCCCCAAATTAGGTGACCTTTCAGAGCTACTGAGAATGTAAGTGCAATTATCATCTAAGAGCAATTTGGTTGGAAAAAACAGTTGCTGGTTATGAACTAAGGAGAAAGTGTTGGTCCTTCACCAGTAGCTCTATATGCTCACGGAAAAAACATACCAGAGGACGGTTCCATTGCCTTTGAGAATCCTTTACAATCCAACAAGGGGAGTATACTGAAATGAACAAATAAAATCACTAGCTGTTCTTATGATGTTTCATTAATGTGGATTTCACAGAATTTTCCTACATTTCTGTTTACTACTACATTTCTTCTTAAGAAAATCACCTTCTTGTTTACTTTATTATTTAGGAGCATGGTGGAAAATATAGTCGATTCTACACAATTCATATGTAATGGTAGTTTGTTGTTAAAAATCCACTGAATCATATGATAAACTCTTCTTTGTTAATGATGACTCTTCAATGATTCGTGTTTATGATGCGAAGTATTTTAACTTTCACATAGCTTGCAGCTGTGAGAGACATTAATTTTTTAAAAAGTACTTAATTGAAGATAATGTCTTATGCTTGCAAAATCTTTTGATAAAGGACTGTTTTAACAATGAGCTGAGGTTGTATCCTCTGACATTTTCTGAAGACCTCTTTTTTGATGTTCTGGTTCTTGTACATTGCCTGTTCTTATTGGGATTATTTCCTCTTTTTTTGGTTATGTTATAAATATCTGATCTGAATGAATGATGATTACATAACTTACAATACAGCAGAGGAAGGATTGTATCATGACCCACAGTGTAAAGAATTCACTAGATGTCAGTGTTTTTACTTTCTTTTTCCTAAGAGCTGATAAACATTTCATACTATTTTAATGTAAGATGGATCATAATACGAAGCATTTCACCAAATCATACAATTTTATTGGGTTTGTCTTCAAGCAACATCTTGGAATACAGTTATGGTATAAAAAGCCTATTGGTCTACAGATCTCCCTGAGTAAGTACTTGATTAAACTTTGATTTTGTTTGGAACGTAAAGAGGCATAGGATGTAATAAGGATGGGGCTTGAGAGGGGGATCTAATCTTGCTAGGTCTAACTCCAAAATCTTCCTTCCTTGTACTGTTAAGTAAGGGACCGAAATCTGTTTGCATGAGGATAAGAAATGGTGGCTGCAATTAGTATTTGCTGTTGGTACATCTAGAACTGGCCACTGAAAATGTCTGAACAAACACATATTTTAAATTAATATTTTGTGGGCTCAATTTAGATACACAATAAATCTAGACATTCTCCTAGAGTTTCTGATGTTGTCAGTAATTTATATAAATTCATACAGAGACATTAAGACTAAACATGGCTGCTTGCAGTAATATAGTTTATACTATCCTTTGACACAATATTTCATTTTTCTCACATTTCTGCAGTTGCATTTTGTTTGAACTGTGGTTATTGAACTATGGAGAGAGGCAGGTGTGTGAAATTTTGCATTATCTAGGGCATCCTTTGAAACAGTGGAAAGCAAGTAAGTTTTCAAGCAGGAATTTTGACATAAGTTGAATTTTCTTGGGGAAAAAATGAAAGCTCATTAGGATTATAACAATTATAATTTACGTGTCCTTGTAAGAGAAATACCAGAATCAAATTCTGAGTGTTTTTTTTTTAAAGAAAGCATTAATTCACTTTATTCAAAACTCAAGAAATTACTTCCAAATTAAAAATCTGATTTTATTTTCACTATCTTATTTCTAGGCTGAGTGGGTTAACTCACAGTGAGTTATTCACTAGCATGAAATATTTCTTTCACAATCTATCTTAATACTCATTTATACCCTACATGGATGCAGGCACGAAAAATGAACTTTGGATCTCAGAACAATAGCAAACTGGCAACTACAACTACAAATTATTAAACATAACAGAAGAACTCTTTGGGTTGCTAGATGTGATAAATGAATAATGGATAATCTCCCTAAGACAGCTGGTCTACACTTTAATTGTCTCACAACTGAAAATATAAAGCCTTAAACCTCTATTTTTCCTTGTATTCTCGAATAAAATGTTGCTTTTCAGATTTATATTTACAATAATTTACTCCTTTACACACGTTGTTCATATATGAATAAACTATACTAATATAGAAAGTTTATATACCACTTAATAGTTTAAGGGCAATGAAGAAATTGGCAAAACTCAATGAAAGGAGAAATACACCCAGATATTGTTTATTTCTGTGCTGCTGCAAGTAACATTTTAGTAAAAAAAAAATAATGCTAGTCTTTTTTGAAGTATAATTATACAGCTTTTAACTGAATTCCCAAACTACTTTGAAAATGACTTATCACTTCAGCACACCCCAAGGACCAGTGCCTCAGTCACCTGTACCTGACCTACTGGTGCACAACATGACTGTTATCCTACCTACCTTCCTTTATTATATGTACACTACCTTCCTTTATTATGAAGCCAATATGTATGATATTGCCCTGTTTGTGGAGCCAGGACGTGGAAAATACAAATACCCTAGAAGCTCAGCAGTTTCTTTGGGATGTCCATTTCTATGCAGCCTTGGTTTTCAAAGACAACTGGGATTCTTCTAATGCCACTCATGTCCCACATAGATTGAGATTTTATCCTGACTTTTCTAAATCTGCTAAGATTTCCAACTAACTATAGTTTGATGAGTAGAATGTAACTGTTATCTTGAAATTGTCTCGTGCTTTAGGGGAGAAAAGGGAGAAGAAAAATTATCTCTACATTATATGCATCTACCTGTTTTCCACATTGCCTAACTCTATGCAAAGAACTACATTCCATTTATATCTTTGCTGAGCAAATCATATGGAGGAAATTCATAGAATGACCATGCCTGAAGAGAAACCCAAATTTTACAGATCTCTCATTCTCTAGGATGTCCTTATTTTAAAGTGTATGGTAAGTCAGTATTAAATACTAATTAAATATTTAAATATTAAATATTAAATAATTACATTATTTGCTTATTGATCCTCTGTTCATCGCATGGATGCGCTACGTGGATGACAAGCATGAGGAGCACAGTTAGGAATATACTAGCCTTGTTCAATATCTCTCCCATGACGTGAACAGAGAAAGATGCAGTCCCATGTTTAATTCTTGTAGATTTACACAAGCAGACACTAGTTTACTCTGTGTGCTGACAAAACACATCACACTGGACTTCATTATTATGTTTGTTGCTCACTGTTCTTGTGCCAGAGGCTATTTTTAGGAAGAGCATATTTCATCGCACAGGGAAACTTGCATAAGATTAGCAATGAATAGTTTTCAATTATTTAACTATATTTTGTATTGTTATGCCTGATAAAGATAGCTGGTTGTGTCACTCTATTTTTCCTGACAAAAACTGAAAGATACCGCAAGTCTCACGGTCTACTTGTGAAAACACACAAAAGTGTTTCCTAATGCAAATTAAATTACCATCCCAAAAGTATTCTAACCACAATATTACAGTCACTACGGTAATGTATGATACAGACCTGTGTTGCACCAGAACTGTATTGCACTTCTGAAAAACATTGCCAAGGCACTTTACCTAGCATACACCAAATAATATTCCTGATTTTTCATGATTTCTCCTCACAAACATTTCTTTGATGTGTCTCAATTCATTATTGCACTTCATAGACTTCAAAAAGACAAATAAAATGGCAAGGTTGCCATGTATAAACAGAAGCCTAAGAAGAGCCAGAAGTCACGTATTTTCAATCTTATGATGGATGGATAGATAGATAGATAGATAGATAGATAGATAGATAGACAGATAGATAGATAGTAATCATCTGTGTGCACATGTTTTAACAAGGAAAATTGCACAAAGCAGGTTGCAATGTAATGAAGGAAACTGTACAAAGAACTATTATGAGAGATCTATGTATTTTCATTTTTTTCTGCAACAGAAAAATCCCTAGATTCACTAAAAGCAATTGCTTCATTCTAAATTCTTGATCTTGCCTGGTGATTAAGTACTGTGTAAGTACTTTGCCAGTGTCTGCAACCTGTTTAAGCTATTTGAACTTGTATGTTTTCGATCAGAATTTGGTCTACTTTGAAATAATATAAGTCTAGTAATTAAAGTAATATTTCTTTTATACAAAGAAAGCAGACTTTAAAATCGCATCATTTAGTTCCCTAGGAAGGCTGTCAGTGCATGTTGTAAGCTCAAGTTGGAATGTGCCTGTGGGGGCTTAGGGCAAATTATGCAGACCCAGGAGCAAGAGATTCATGTTAGAAGCAGTTTCCAGGACAGAAGGGGACAGCTCCTGCTCTCTCTCTACTGCTTTCACCAGCTGCTGTTGAGGTGCCTGGTGAAGTCATTGAACTGAAGTTCCACCTGCCTGTTCCCCAGGAAAGACTTGGTTGGGGCCTTGAGTGGTAATACTGTATTGCTAGAAAGAAAAGCCCGATTTAGAAAAAAAAAAAATTGTTTGTTAATACTTCATAAGCTCTGAAGGAGTTTTCAAGAAAAATTTCATGTCGGAATTTCACACACAGTCTTTTTGAATGCATGATGTCTACCACACGGAAAACTTCTCAGGGAAGACTTACAGCACTTCACAGAGTAACACTGTGCAATCCACATATAACAGCTCCCCTGGCAAGAATCATATTGTTTTAATTGGAAACACTGGCCCAAACAGATTCAGAGCAGTGTTTTCCAGTGTCTCTAAACAACAATTTAATGGTTTAACTAATCTGTCTAAATGGCACACCTGTATTGCCTTACAGCTCTTTAGAGCACTCTTCAAATGGCGCTTTTTAAAACACGTTTCCTACTGTGTGCCCTTTGCTCACTTCATGCTGTGTGCTCTTTGTGATTGCGAAGAGATCTTTCCTTAGTATAGTTTAACATGACTTTTCCATTCATCTGTTGCTTCTTCCCTATCTTGCCCAAACAGAAAAAATGCAGTGATTCACTCTTTAACATATTTTTTATCAAGAATTACTTGTTTAACCAAGAATTCACAAGTGTGATAACCTAAATAATCACTTCCTGAACACATTTCTTTTTAGCACAATGTATTTAACAGAGATAATATGGTAGTTATAGACCAAAATTCACCTCAAAGCTATGGTTAATGAAGAGCTGTGCATCTGATTAATCTGAGCTTACATGCAAGACAGGAAGTTTCACTGATAATGACTCCCTGCTGAAAATTACATTGGTGTTTTGAACTTCATTTCGTCAGGTGAGTTCTTCAATCTATGTACGGAAAGGTATGTGTACCTTTGCTCTTGTATCTCTTCTAACAATTTTTTCCCAGTAAGAACTGATCCACCTTTCACTTCCTGGTTCTCTTTCGAAGTTAAGAAAGAGAACAAAACATCTCCAAACATTTAATGTGCCTGGTTTTATTCTAATAAAAATGCACATCCTTTCAAAATGTATTAACGAATGCAAGTGGAAAACAAACATTGTTTTTTTCTTCGTAGTAGAAAGAAAATTAATTTTGTGGTTTTTAGAAATTTAACTTACACTTGTGAATGTAGCCTTTCTAATTCTCACAGCTTGTTTGTAAAATAAAAATATCAGGGATTGAAGAGCTATTTTAACTATTTTCCTTCAACACTTTTCAAGATAAACTGCCTTATCACAGTATCACAGTATCACAGCATCACAGTATCACAAGGTTGGAAAGGACCTCTGAGATCATCAAGTCCAACCTTATAGCATGAACAACATTACCTCGTTCCTCTATATAAAAGAGAGACTAAAAAAACCCCATGAAAGCACTAACGGATGGAAATCTTTACACATAAATGTAAATATTTTAGAAACTGAAATGCCATAGTAAAACATACTAAATTAAATGTTTTGTTGATGCTTTAGAATTATGTAAAAATGTTGTATTTATCTTGAGTAGGGCAGAAACCAGGTTATCCCATTGCAGACAAACAACTCTGTTCTGAGGCTTCCCAAAGAAGACATGACTCCTTTGGAAACTGCAGGGTACTCCCATGAACAAATGAACATCCTGCCAAAGGCAATAATGCAGACAAGAACAGTGAAAAGACTAGAGTCTACAGCTCAAAGTGATGAGAACTTTGAAGGTCCAAAGAGTGCTCATTAACTTTTACAATATAAGGGTTTTCTGAATTGGTTGCTCTCCACAGTGAACTGTAGAGCTGTTTTGATATGAGATTGTGGAGATTAAGTCAGGCTCTCAGCAATAATTTCTATGAATGGTAATCTGAATCTGTCAGGGCCACTTTGAAAGTGTTTGAGCAAGCAGTTTTCCCAAATCAAAATCACCATCCTGTCTCTATGTACACTTAAAGTTTCAGACTTTCATAAATCGTCTTTCTCTGAAACCTTTTATCTAGGCCCGAGAGAATATGTGGGAGTTTATATTAATTTCATTACTTGTCCATATAACTCAGTTGAGATAGTTCTAATGGTTTGGGAAGGTAGTAGAAGAACAGCTCCTTATCCAAACGAATCTCAGACATCTTGTCTAGGATTAGATAGTCCAATTTTTAAGCTTCTATGTATTTCCCAGTTTACTGATGCTTCTCACTTTAGTTCAATGGATAGGGAAGCAATATTGTCCTAATCTACTCTCAAATATATGAAAGATTAGACTTTTGAATTAGCAATAGATAACACAAACAAAACATGCAGCGAGCTAATTAGAAAGCAAATTCTATTACTTTCACATACACTCATCTTCATTCTTTTGATCGATATTTTTAACCTTCTATTGTTGTTAATTACTCAGTCTTTTTAGCTATAGCTTCATCAAAAGACATATTGTCAGGATTGTGTGTAGCTAAGGAATTTTCCCCCAAATAAAATATTCCCCTGAATGGGTCTTTCAGGCTCTTCATGCACATTCTCAAGGACTGCTTACCTGCCTACCATACTTAGAGGGTAAGGAAGTCAACCTGTTGATTATGGCACGCTATTTTGGCAATGTGTCCTTTTCCTTTGTAGTCCTCTCACTTTTGTGACTTCTCTCCAGGTTTGCCACCTTTTTATTTCTGTGGTACACTGCCAATTTTGAGTCAACATGGCCTTCTCAACACGCTCAGGCCATGTGGACTTTAATTAATAAGTCATAGCATAGAATCATAGAACTACCTGAGTTGGAAGGGACCCGAAAGGATCATTGAGTCAAACTCCTATCCCTCCCAACATTCACACCATGTGACTGAGGGAATTGTCAAAATGCTTCTTGAATGCTGGCAGACTTGGTGCCATGATTATTTCCCTGGGGAGCTGTTCCAGTGCTTCACCACCCACTGGGTGAAGAACATCTTCCTAATGTCCAGTCTAAACCTCCACTGACACATCTTCCTGCCATTACTTCTAGTCCTACCATAGGTCACAAAAGAAAAGAGACCAGCACCTGTTTCACCTCCCTCCATTGTGAGAAGGCAGTAAACAGCTATGAGATCCCCTGTCAGTCTCCTCTTCTCAAGGCTGAATGGACCAAGTGACTTCAGCCGCTCCTTATACAACATCCCCTCCAGACCCTTTGCCAACCTTGTGGTCCTCCTCTGGACACTCTCCAGTAGTCTGATGTCTTTTTCATACTGTGGCACCCAAAACTGCACCCAGTACTCTAAGCAGGGCCTCACCAGTGCAGAGCAGAGTGGGACAATCACCTCCCTTGACCGGCTGGCAATGCCATGCTTGATGCACCCCAGAACATGTTTGGCTGTCTTGGGTGCAAGGGCACACTGTTGGCTCATATCATATAAAATTCGTTGTTATGAGGTTTTAACACATTCCTGCACTCATGTTTTCTTTCTTCTTTGTTTTTTTCTTTCCTTCTGCCTTTTATCACATTCATCCTACCCTTTCCTCCTCATAAACTTGACTTCCTTTTGCCAGTCTTTCTATCTAATATGCATTAAATAATTTGTTCTGTTTCCATTCAGCCACTTAAGCCACTGGAGCTCTTCTTCCTGCCTTTTCTTCTCTAAATTAACTATTTAGTTATGTCTGCTATTGATTTCACAAATCCAAGCAGAAACTGTATTACTAAGTAAAGTTGCATGAGGCACTACATGATTTCTAGGAACTGCCACTGTCAGGAAACTTACCGTGATCATTCAGTTTCATTTTAATTTTGCCTACTAGAACTTTGAATTTCCCTTTTAGATGACTTAATGCAAGAGTAGAGGTGTGGTTCCTTGCTTTGATGAATGCTTTGTGAAAAATCACTGTAAGTCAGCTATAATTCTTATAGAGGCATTCTCATTCTGTAGGCAGATTTTTATCCATCCAAGATCTGGTGTAGATCACATCTGCTCCCTTTTGCAAGAACACAGGATGAGTGGCTGAAAGTGAATGCCTCACGGGAGGCTGAACTGTGCGTTTTTCTCTGGGAGGTGTGAAATGAAGAATCAGGAAGATAGAAGAGGTGTCCACTGTGTTCATAAGCATAGATGAGAACTAAGAACCATGTTCATGTGTATAATAGGAAATTATTGATATGTAAATGGTGGTGTGTGTTTTTAAAAGGGATCAGGCTAATCTATGTGACAACTAAGCTGTTAGCCTCTGAACAAAGTTCAATGGAGAAACAAGTGAGTGTTTTTTCACTCTCACAAGACTGAAGGGGGAGCTACTATTTTCTTCAGGGGAGTGTGTATTATGACAGGTTTTTCCAGTCTATTTGTTCTAGGAAGAAATTATTTTGTGACCAGAAAAGCTATCAGAAGCTCTGCACTCAGTGGATGGGGTGAAAAAATAATTTCAGGGAACCGTAAAAAGAGAAACATATGAAGGGGTTAAGTAACTGTAAGAGTCGGTTATACATATATCATAGAATCATAGAATTATCTGGGTTGGAAGAGACCTCCAAGATCATCAAGTTCAACCCTTAATCCAACACTATCATGATTACTAGATCATGGCACTAAGTGCCATATCCAGTCTTATTTTAAAAACCTCCAGGGATGGTGAATCCACCAACTCTCTGGGCAGGCCATTCCAATATACATATGTTAGCAAGAAAAAGAAGCAAAGGTCAATTGAAAAATCCCTTCAGGCTATTTTTAACACAATACATGCCAGTAACACTTGTGTGCAACCAAAAGAGGCAGTTGAATGAAAGAGATGTCCTAATGTGAGCAAAGCAGCAAGGCACAGATTACAGTACACAGCAAAGTGAAGATTAACTTACTGAGTAAGAGAAAGGTCTATAATGAATTCAGGAGCTATGGCTCTTGGTTTCTTAGTTCTGGTGCTAGTGGAGAAAAGGGAGCAAAATCCTCACCCAAATCACATGTAATGTAACCACACATTGATGTTTGTGGAACAAACATCTTTTTTCTGGTGTATATGGCTCAAGATGAACTGCTCCAGAGAATTGCTTTAGTGCTAGCCAGTCATTCTAGCTGATACCAAAAAGCCTTTCAGACAGGAGAAGGGAAAGCCCTTTTTGATCATCTCTAAAGACAAAACATGCAGCTAGAATTTTTTGTGTTACCTTCTCCCTCTATATTCATATCAGTAATCTCTGAACATCTGGCATGTCTGCTTTACTTACAAAAATGAACATGCTCAATGCCTTAGTTTATCATGTATTTCTGCTTCGTTGTTTACTCTCTATTAAGATACTATATTCAAACACAATCACAGGGCTAAATTAAACTAAAATAAACCAGAGTGAAAGATCACCTTTCATCCTCAACCCACCGTAGCACAGTTGAATCTTTATACTGCATATTTCTGTGCTGTCTAGTATTGGCAACTCAACATTTTTACTTACAACATTTTTACTTTACTTTTTCTGTTTGTGCTTTCATTGTGTTTATGGAGCGTCTTCATTATTCAGTGCGTACTCTAAAATAATGCAATGGGAGTGGTTCTGAAGGTACGAGGAGGTCTCCTCTGCATGGGAAATTTTTAATGTTGTCTTGATACCTTTGATCCTGTTGAATCTACTTTGTTCATTTTTTAACTTCAACTCCTCTTCTACCGTGTATTCTCAGAAAGAGAATGGAAGAGGAATCTACATATACAGAGTACATCAGACACTGCTTGAACAGTTATTCAGTCCTCTTGCATTTCCTTTCCACTTTGCCCCTCACAGGCAAAGAATGCAGAAGGACTTGAGAGGGAAAATCAAGGTCATATTATAATAAGATGCAATTACTTTAAAAGACTAAAGGTCAAGAATTCTAAATCAGAGAGAAAATATGTATGGAATGCATTTTGTGAATAAAAATAGATACTGAATTTCCATGCTTGGAAATTTTGTCACTCCACTGTATTCAGAAAAAAATGCCCAGAGGAACATACAGCTTTATCAAATGGAAATCTTCTGAATTCTTTTTCAAGTAAGGGAGGGCAACAGAAAATTGGAAATTCACTGGCAGGTGTTGTTACCCACTCTGGTAGGTTATTAAAATCTGCATGTACAAACAGGGAAAGATACATTGAGGCAACATAACAAGATCCTAATTTTTTCTTAATGGAAACTAGGTAAAAGTTCAAGTAATAAGTATACTACATGATTTTATCTAATAAAGTAATTTAAAGAACTACACGTCTGCAAAACTAGAAAATTTCTTATTTTCCTGGAACACCGTGGTCTAATTATTCTAAGAATGCTCTGACAAACTCATATGAACTCATCTTCCCACTACGCCTAAAACAAAAGCAACAGTAAGTACAGTCATCTATGGCTGAAGCAGCACTGAGAGCAAAAAGGAACACAGATGAGTAAACCTTATGTTGCTTGTGTCTAATCTGTAGGACTAGATGAAGAGACTGCACGGAGACATTTGTTCTTTCTTTTGCTTCATATCAAACCAATCATATTTGGAAAGTCCTGAAAAGTAGCTGTGGGCTGTTCCCTCTACAAAAAATTTCTATTGAAATCTTATAATTTCCTTAAGCATTCTATTTCCAGTTAAGGTTTTCCTCCAGTGCAACCAGTTCATTGTTGCCACAAGGATTTTTTTTTTATCTAGTTCACCGTATCTACAGAGAAATTACTCCCATTTTCTTTCGGTATTTTTACTTGTTTGTAGTTGCCTCCTTAGATGACATTGAACATCTTCAGTGTACAGTTAGGTAGCAACCTGTTACTAAAACCAATCTAGTTCCTTAAAGGATTGCTCAAAATAGCTTTCAGCAAACGTTGCCCTCTGCTGGTCAAGTTCTCCTGCATAGCTCGCTCTTTTGTGTTCAGGCTAACAGACCTAAGACTCTTTCTGCCCTGTTTTGGAAGCCTGCCCTTCTGTTAGTTTCTTCCAAATTAATTTCCTAGGGTTATTGTCAGTTAGGAGCATAACTCTGTCTTAGCCAGTGTTAACTTGCACAAAGATATAACTTTCACAATGTAATACATAGTCAGTGCATACAGATTCAATGAATAACATAATAGTCAAAAGGGGAAAAAACAGAAAGAGGCAGACATGCTATGGTAGCCTGAGAGAGACTTCTAGAGAGAAATTACTACACAAGCCCATTATTTTCAGCTTTTCATTGGTTTCACTTTTTTTGAGCTCTCATGTGTAACACATTTTTATTAAAACAGATTTCCTTCTTTCAATTTTCTCACTATTCTTATTTTCCTTCTGTTTCTTCTCTCAGTTTGCTATTCTTTTTCACATTTTTTTTCTTTTCCAGGCATAATGTTTCTTCTCTGTTCTTCCACTGACCGTTACATGTTACTCATTTATTTCCCTGACCTCTTTCCTGTTCTTCTTACTCGGAAGTTATCTCCCTGTGTCTTTTGATAGGTCCCCTTGGACAAACCTTCCTCCAGCCTTTTCTATTGAATATGGGGATTAGATGTTGTTCAGTGCTACATTCACCTTTGCCCACGTTTACAGTAGATATCATTTTATAAGTAGAAATGAAGAACAGTATGTTTTAAATTGCACACTCGGTCAATTTATTTTTTTGGCTTCAACTCATTAGTAATGCTTGTACAATTACAGATGGAAAAATTGGTTAATCTTATTTAATCCTTTCCTGCATTAAGCCCTCACCTTCTTTATATTTCATACTGAGGAAAAAGAAGGAACACCAAAAAAAGAAGGGAGATGAAAAAGTTGGTGAAATTAAGTTCCTTTGTTCTGAGCCGCAGAGGGCAATAACCACTCTGGAAGGAATTTTGCTGATTTTACTTGGACTTTTTCCCACCCCAGGAATAATTATGGATTCTGATACATCTGCTATCATGCAAGAGTATACAACAAGGAACAGACACACACATCCTTCTTCAAAGAAATATACAGAAAATAGGTCTTGTGCTTTAGATTCCTTTTTTTTCCCCTCTCTTACTTTCTTCAATAGTCCTTGAATCAGAAAATGTTACAACTCTTAAAACCTAGCAGTACAATGTGTTTAGCTACTCATAATGAATATTTAAGTCTGAACTTACTACCCACATATGCCATAGTGGAGTTACAACTTAGTGAGGAAAAGTTAACAAAAACTTTTTTCATTTGTTTTCCCTTGGGACATTATACCAGTCATTATTCATTCTGGAAGTTTTGAGTTGCCATTTCAATGTCCCAGTCTTTGAACCAATGAATATGTCAGCCCAAGAGAGATTTGATATAAATTGGAAGGTTCCAAGTAAGAGAGTTTAAAACACCCTCCTATGCTATACCAAGAATATGTTGTCATTTTAATTCTTTCTAATGTCATAATAAGCTGTCATTCTAGTTAGTTACTGAAAGAAATCTGAAAGCTGTAGAGGTTTTTTGATGGGAATTTGATCTGGAAAAGCATTGATTTTTTTGTATATGGCAACATGATTTAGTGTAACAACTTGATATGCCACAGCTTAATGCAAAGCAATTGCTTGGAACCCTGTTATTTATGTGGATAAAATGTAATGTGAAAAGATTAAGAGCTAAATAAAGAGCAAGAGGAAATAAGGAACAGAAATAAGTCAAAAGATCTTCTGAGGAGAGGTAAAATCAAGACTTGCCTGGAAACCTATTACTATATCAAAAAAATTGCATAAGCTATGCAATTAATTCTACAGCAAGTTATGTTGTTGTGTTATTATATTATACAAAATATCATTGTTTTTTGCATATTGCTACTTTCAAAATAACCAGAAGTATATTAAATATGTACATAAGATTATATTATTTACATATGTATATGAGATGAGTTTCTAGGTTTGTGGAAGTTCAGGGTATTTTCAAGATTTTCTTGCTAGTTTTGACATATGAGAGATTAGCATCATATCAAGGTGAACATTTGATGCAATTCTTCAGAAGTTTCTTGGATACTCCAGGAATGGCCATTCTCATTAAAAAAACTCGGCAGGTTAAACTGATACATTGTATTTGTGTCAGTATCTGTGACATTTAATCAGTTTCAATGAGATTAATGATATATTTAAACTTTTGTAGTACAGTGATAGGCAGACATAACCACAGAATAGACCAAAGTTTACCTGAGGGATGTTTTGCTTCTTAGATGGACTAACAAGCCAAAGTGTATTATTTGGATAAATTCTGCACTGGCTCTAGTGTCACAGTGGTTCAATGTACACATATCTTAGCAACCATTAACAACTGCAAAAGTAAGCATTGGAATACATCTTCTAGAACAGACAATCTCTTCACGCTGAAGGGAAGACCACAGTGCAGTGTTTCTGTTGTGTAGTGCAGCACTGCATGACCTCTGTCCAGTACTGGAAACAACCAGACTGCAGGAACTCTGAGCTCTATCCCCCAGAAGCTTAACTACCACTTAAAGCATAGTACCTCTTCCAAAGTTAAATTGGGGATTGGTATACTATATGTTTTAGAGGACAGATATGCCAGTCTAAATTTTAAGAGCTCCATTTAGCCATGGCAGATCAGAAAATGAGTGTACACATCAAACTAAACTCTATGTCTCAGTCAGTGAATATAATTTCCAAAATTGCCACAGCCATCTTGCAAAACACTGGAGAAACAAAGAATACTGTAGTTGTGCTTAACTTAATTTTCTCTGGGGTCCATAAGGTATTAAATCAGGTTTATGTTACTGTGCTGGAAATGAAAGACATAACAATGGTAGCAGCACCAGAAATATGTGAAAAGTTGAAACGTCAGTTATGTCATTAGACATTCAGTAAAAGTCTAATAAAATGTCAGAAACTTTTTGCTGTGGTTTCTCCAGACTTACCAGGTATAAATTGAAGGTGAGTACTGTATGTAATATAGTCTGCTTATACGTATTTCAGTTCTTTCTGTAGGAAATTGTTGAAATTGCTCAGTGCTTCCATGGATAGTAAGTCTGCTTTTATTAAAGCAACACCAAACGAGGTTCAATATGTATTTCAGAAGACTTTTGTTTTCATTCTTAGCGTGTCTGAAACCATAAGTGTATATATTAGTCGGTCTGTTAGCAAATTACATTTGTGTTAACATTTTCACAAAGGCACTAAAAATGCTGAATTGTTTTTCTGTAAATTTAAGAATTGTGTAGCTTTAAAAACACATATATTGAAACTAGTAAAATAATTTTGATGAACAGTGATGTAATAACTATATGATGTAAAGAATAATGAAAACATAGAAAGAATATTATATTAAAAAAATATCCCTTTCTTTAAAAGCTGAATCTACCCTTCAAAATGGAGATTAAATATCATACTGGGCTTGAACAGGCTTGACATAATTTGGTTGACAGTTTTATGAAGTTCGGCTTTACAAAGTCCATAATTAGTGAACTAAAATTGGACTAGGGAAGAGAAGGACGAGGATCTCAAAGAAAGACTATATTTTGATCAGATCTTGAACTTTCCTAATAATTTCCACTTTTAAAAGAGGTGTGGACTGAATAAGCACTGTATTCATTAGAGTTCATCCTGAAAAAATTCCAAATTATGAACAGTTTCTTTTGTTCGTTGGGTGTAGTGAGAGTTACTCTTATTGCAATGAAATGATAAATATTTCTAGGCATGCCTACCTTTGTTGTTATTTTATTCTGGTTTCAGGTAACTGGCAGATTATACTGAAGCATAAACAAAAATACTTCTGAAATATTTCTGTCTCTGAATTCTAAGATTCATCTTCTAAATAATAGTTTCCTGCTGCTTCTAAGACTTAAACAAAATATACTGCTAATCAAAATCTTCAGTTTTCTCAATTATTTCTAGAATTTCTTCTAATTCGTGTATTTATATCAAGGGTCTTTACTATACTTTTTGCACATATCCCTTGAGACAATGAACTCCACCAAGGCATGTGACTGCAAATCAGGCTACTACCAATATTGAGCTCTCCAACAACATAATGGTGACAAGGTCTAACAATAGCTAGAGAAGTAATAATCTTCCTTGCAGGATATTTGTGATTGCATCAAATTACAGTGACAGAACAGTAAAATAAAGATGAACCTGACTGATACGTAGACCTTTTAATTAATTTGGTTTTATTCATTGTAATGAAACACCTTTATAATGTAAATGAAAAGTACCTATGTTTGCTTTAATGCCAAGGCTATTATTACAGTGGTAACAAACACAGGACTGCGTGCTGCACAGAGCTGAACAATTGGCTGCTTCTGACCAATCTTCCCTGTGTTGCCTGCTTTAAGGAGCTCTGTCCTAGCTGGTTGTAAGTTTATGGTGTTCTCATTATCTGATGTAATGGTGGAATTCATTGGGTAGAAGTGTAACAAAAACCCCAAATGTAATGACTAGCCAGACAGAAACATGCCTAACACACCGTACATGTCAGCAAAAGGTATGCAGTACATGCAGGGATTCTGGAAGCCAAAGAGCCTTCATAAATTCAGTCAGCATAAGCACGATCCCCTTGAAACTCTTTGCAAAGGTCAGTTTAAAAGCATCTTGATTTGATTAGCTGAACAACTGTTTTTGCAAATATTGTATGGTATTTCAGGGGTAGTAAGTGGAAGAGGTGTCCAGCATCAAGGGTCTTCTACAAACAAGTTCCCCTGATTTCTTCACAACAGAAAGGAGAGCCAGCCTTTTGTTTTCCAATCCTACAGTCAAAGGAAGAAGACAAAGTGATTAATAGATGAAGGTATTTTAAGATCTGAGAATTGTAGGATTTGAATTAATTAGTTTTTGCTTCACTTAAAGTAGACCCATGAAAAGGACTTTATTTCCTTTTGCAATCCAGTAGAGCTCCTGAGAATCCCATGTGAGTTTCAGATGTAAGAGATGATAGTCAATTTGCTATCTTGTGCAGTGCATAGATTTCATGATGGAACAGAAAATAGTGTTTGTGAAGACCATTCTTGTCATAACCTGGAAGTAAAGCAGTCTCTAATGGAAATTATATTTTTAGTTTTCAGACCATCTCAAAGGTTTCAAATCAGTATTTGCTGCACTACATGTTGGAGAAAGACAAGTGTACTGTCGAGTAAAATGGATAGGATTGATGGGTAATTGGTGCTGTATTTTACAATTCTTTGTGGAACTACAAAGCATTGTCTATATCTGGACTTCTTCCTACTCCTGCAATACAAGCACTTTTTACTTTACACTGAAGGTTTTTATGTGACTTATAAATCTCCTCTAGGGGGTGTAGTTATCATAAGATAATCACACCCTTGGGGGATTAAAAACACTTATCTCTGGATCATGACTTGTAATACCCCAGGGACGTGATTATCTCAGGAAACTCATACTCTCTGTCATGCCTAATTGCTTAATTATTACAGTGGCAAGTTCACACTACAATATAGGAGCGAAAGCAGTATCAGCACTTCTTCAGAAATTTCTGTTTTCAGAAATCTGCCATGAAAATATGCTGCAGGTTGAAAACGTGCAAAAAAATATTCTGCCGGGGAGCAAATAGCTTTGCCGGATTTCTAAAAATTAGTTTGATTATATTTTAAAAGTGCCATTGAGAAATAAAAGTTAACTATATGTGTTTACGCAACAGCTGACAATCAGCCAAGGTTATGACATTGTGTTAAATGAAGTAAAATTTAATAACATTTAAAAATATTTATAAATATGTATTAATTCAAATAGTGTGATGACTCACAGTCTTTTGGACAAAGGCACAGAGCTTTCAAATATCTGTCTGAACAAACTTACTGAGTTATAGTTTCCAACCCAGTTTCTACTCTGTGAGCACAGTGCTAATTACAAGTAAATAGGAACTGAATACCTGAATAGTTCAGACAATCACTGATAACATGGATCCACAGACAGAAATTCTTATTTGTATGGGTTTCAAAAGTTAGATATATCTTGTGAAACCAGTTAAAATTTTTACAAGTCTGTATTTGTAGAGGTGTAGATTTGTTGTTAATTTAATTTCTAAATCAAAGTGTACCTTAGCACTCAGTGTGCTGGTGTTCTTATACTGTAGCTTAAATATATCTACATTAATAATAATAATGGCAATAGTGCAATACATTTCTTTAACTACTCAAAAATATTCTTACTATTTTGCATTGAAGGTAATTGTCAAATGTTCATTTAAATGGCTTGTGTGAATTTATTGACAATGTCTATTTTTTGTCACAAAGAATTGAACACCTACAGTATGTATTATTGCCTCATTATTAATTTAAGAAAATACAAAACCTCCATGAAAATAACTATATTTAACAGTATTTAGTAAAACCCATGTGCAGTAATGGACACTTTACAGAGAATCTGGAAACTAATCAATGCTATAGATTTTTTTTTAATAGAATAAAAATTAAAACTGAACAGTGACTTATGCATTTTATGAACTTTACATACCATTAAAGAAGGAGACAGGCAAAACACTATGTTTCTTTATATTTATTTCCTGAAATAACAGGATCTGAACTGACTGGGATAACAAGATATAACATGTAATTTAAAGGATTTTAAAATAATATTTGTTCTGTGTTATTTATAGATATTGTATAAGCAGAAGGGACAAGTATATTATTTATTTTTATCTAATTGGATATGGCTGTAATGACCACATCTCTTCAAAACCGCAGCCTATAGTCCATCCTGACGTACAATCTAACATCCTACCTGTTCTGTGAGCAATGTGTGATTATATTACATGTAGTTTTGTGTCATAGGATGTTACTCACAACACCTAGTTTATATAAGGAGAAGTAAAACTTCAAGTAGGTTGTGGGTAACTAAAATAGCTCTTATGGAAACCAGTTGATAGTCTCAGAAGGGAAGGTTGTTGTGTTGCCCAGAGAGGAATATGGGGGAGAAACAAGTGGATTATATTAACTGCAGATTGACAAGTGTGCTGTAAGCAGCTCACAGTTGATAGCTAGTCACTGATAAATGGAAAAATCTCTTTCAATTCTAAAAAATAATCTAAGGAGTCTGAAGAAGTAAGTAGAAATACAAAGAACATTACTACTAATTAAAAAGTTGGCTTATTTTATCTATTTTTTGCATTTGGTGAGATTAATTAAAATATTAATTTCATCAGGACAATTTAGGCAAGTTTACAGGAAGTGACTGTGTGCCATTAAAAAGAATATTTAGGTCAGTAGAATATCTTCTTAGTGTCAAAAGAAGTCTCATTACAGTGAGGCTGTTCCAACATTGTATGCAGAATTTTCTACTTCAGTACTGTGTTCATCTTCCAGACAACTTTGAGTTTAATCATGTGAAATAATGCTTCAAAGAAATCATACATTGTATGTAGATTCTACTGTATGTTAGGATTTTAATCCTTCTTGCCTGCAGATACAGTCCTGAAAAGTTACGTACTACTAGAAAAACAAAAAGGAGATTGGGTCATATGATGTAGAAGATAAGATAATGTAGTTATCTCACATAAATTATAGCAGAGTTCATAAAAACATTAGTGAATGATATAAGTAGAAAGCAATAAAGGGTCTTGACATTTCGTACTAGGTACATTAGTTAATGGATGGAGAGATACTATATGGTGCTGCTGTGGAACAAAATGGAGATTTCTTTGCCACTTGCTCATGATTATAGTTAAAACATATTTTGATTATGCCCCTTCAATAAGAAATCCCATTTAAAATTACTTGCAATGAGTGCTTGCTATGCGGTTATATGAGATAACCTGACAACTTCTGACCTAAATTCTGAAAAGTTTTTATGGGTGTTTGCATGTACATAACAGGGAAGCAAAGAGTGTTTGAGGTCAGTGGAACAGTAGAATCATGAGGCATAAAATGTTAGGAATAATAGTACTTTTAATCATTATAAATAAAATATGGGAGTCCGTTTTCATCTCCAGGCAGTAGTTGGCCAAATAATAACTTTTTTCATAAAAATGCACTTAATTTTGAGTATGGTTTTGATTTTGATATTGTTAAAGACAATAAGAAATGTTTCTTCAAGTGTATTAACAACAAGAGGACCAAGGAGAATCTCCCTCCTTTCCTGGATGCAGGAAGTACAGTAGTGATGAGGGATGGGGACAAAGCAGAATCTAATGCCTTCTTAGCCTTGGTCTCTAATAGTAAGATGAGATGGCCTCAGGACACTCAGCCTCCTGAGCCAGAGAACAGTGAGAATGAAACTCCACCGATCCAGGAGGATTTGGTTAGAGACCTGCTTGGCCAATTAGACATACACAAGTCTATGAGGTCAGATGGGATCCACCCAAGAATATTGAGGGAGCTGGCAGAGGTCCTCTCCAAGCCCCTTCCCCTCATCTATCAGCAGTCCTGGCTGATTGGGGAAGTGCCACTTGACTGGAGACTGGCAAATGTTGCACCAATTTACAAGAAGATTTGGAGAGAGGATCCAGGGAACTAAAGGGCTGTCACTCTGACCTCGGTGCCGGGTAAAGACATGGAGCAGATCATCTTGAGTGCTATCACACAGCACGCGTGGGACAACTGGGTGATCAGGCCCAGTCAACAGGAGTTTATGAAAGGCAGGTCCTGCCAAACCAATTTATCTCCTTCTATGAGAAGGTTACCTGTTTAGTGGATAAGGGAAAAGCTGTGTATTTGGTGTACTTGGATTTCATTAAAGTCTTTCACAGCGTTTCTCACAGTATTCTGATTGAGAAACTGGCTCCCATTGGCCTGGAGAGGCACTCCCTCTACTGCATGAAAAACTGGCTGGGTGGCCAGGGGTGGTGGTAAATGGAACGGTTCCAAATGGAGCTGGAAAGCAGTCACGAGTGGTGCAGTCACGAGGGTTCAGTGCTGGGTCCAGTCCTGTTCAATATCTTCAATGTATAAAGGTATTTTTGCCTATAGCTACTTTTATTGTTTGGTGTGGGTATGGCACAGCTATTTCCTGAGCTGAAGTGACAGCTATTTGGTTGACAGTGGCTGAATGTGAGCCAGCAGTGTGCCCAAGTGGCTAAGAAAGCCAATGGCCTGTATCAGAAACAGCATGGCCAGCAGGTCCAGGGAAGTAACTGTACCCCCGTACTCAGCACTGGGAGGCCACACCTCGAGCACTGTGTTCAGTCTGGGCCCCTCACTACAAGAAGGACATTGAAGGGCTGAAGCATGTCCAAAGAAGAGCAACGAGACTGGTGAAGGGGGCTGGAGAACAAGTCCTATGAGGAGTGACTGAAGGAACTGTGCTGTTTAGCCTGAAGAAGAGGAGGCTTAGGGGAGACCTTGTCACTGTCTACAACTGCCTGAAAGGAGGTTGTGGCAAGGTGGGTTCTGGTCTCTTCTCGCAAGTCACAGGTGATAGGATGACAGGAAACGGCTATAATTTGCATTAGGGGAGGTTCAGACTAGATATCAGGAAAACTTTCTTCTCTTCACTGAAATGGTAGTCAGGCACTGGAACTGGCTGCCCAGGGATGTGGTTGAGTAGCCATACCTGGAGGTGTTTAAAAGATGGGTAGATGAGTTTCTTAGGGATACGGTTTAGTAAGGGCACAGGTACAGTTGGACTTGATGATCTCAGAGGTATTTCCAACCAGATGATTCTATGATTCTTCCTGACATAAATATTTTCAGATTTCACTGGCACTGATGTTTTCGGAAAGTCAGTTTCCACATTCCACATCTATACTTTCACAAGTCCTTCAAAGTTCACTATTTTTGAAGATCACCTGATATAGAAAGAAAGAGTGGGACAGTTCTGTCTCAAACACCGTAGCTTATCACAGTTTTATAGCAGAATTCACATAAAACCATGGAAAACTGAGGGCTTTTATTGAAGCAGACCCATGCAAAACAACTCTAGATGTTACAGAAAAAGTAAAACTTGACCATTAAACAACCAATCAATGTTTGCACCAAACTGGAAAATCAAAAAAGCCTGACAAAGGGTGCTATGTGAGCTGAACTCAGCCTCAACCACCTTATTCATCATATTGCTCTCTCATCGATTATCAAGTTTCCAAGCATCTCGACAACTTCCTGCCATGTATTTTCCACAATGAAGCAGCATCTCAAAATGCCTTTGAAAAACTCATCAGTTCCAGGACTCCAGAATTCTGTGCTACTGGAATAAACAGACTTGTTTCTTTTTGCCAAAAACTGCAGATTCTAATGGTTCTTATTTCAATTAATAAACTTTGGTCTAAGCTGAGATGTATGGCTTTAAATTTGATGGTTAAAAATGGTAATTATTTTTGCACGAACATAATACTTGCAATACTTGCAATACTTCAATAAATCACATTTTATTGAGTTTCTCATAAACCTTTATAAACTTTATTCCCTCACTCCAATTTATAAAGTCTGACCCTGTGTTTGACATCAGCTATGCAGTTTCTTATTTTTAATGAATTTAGGAAAATACATTACAGAAAGAATGGCACTGTCTATCACTATGAAGTGAGCATATGTGACCAGGACTTGTAATAACAATATTAATGTCAGACAGGAATATTCATTTCAGTGTAACTCCTAAGAAATCTTACATATATTCCAAGTATGTAATCTCTCATCCTTCCTGTGAAGAAGACAACATTTAACTGAGAACATATTAAAGGTTGTTTAAATCCCTGTCTGAGTTGTAGTCTTCTTGTACAAGAGTGGAATGGAGCTGATTGTGATGTAGGAAGAGTGGGAATAAGAGAGCTGAAGCATTGGATGTAGCCTCTGAGTTTTATTCCATTCTAGTAGGCTGTGTTAGAAAAAATATAGAAATATTTTGACATTTTAAAAAAGCTTCTGAATTCAAGCAGTTGTCATTTAAATGATATTATTGCATTCACTTTTGTTGATTATTAGAAATGAACAAAAATCACGGTGTTGACACAGAGGTCTGTCAGCTACATTTTACTAAGCAGAATATGTCAAATCATGCCGAGAATATTTTCTTTTCCACTTACACATAGAATGGCTTTTCTTTCCTGAGTTATGGTGTTTCAAGCAGTCCTGGGAACACTGTCATCAACAAAAGCATATATAACAAACACAGTGGTACTCACAGAAAGCGTCAGAGTGAATTTCTACTACATCAAATAGCTCTACACTTTTTTGCGTGTTTTTTAGGGAAGTTTGTTGTTGTTTGAGGTTTTTTGTTTTTGTTTTAAATGGCAGCTGCTGTAAGAACTCAAAAACACTGTACACAATGTATTGCACATAACAGCCTTTATATAATGTCCCTCATGGTGGGAAGGAATTCCATATGTGCTACCACTTGTTAGCATTGTCACAGTAATAGAGCTTATAGGAGAAGGGAGCTTGGGTTCTTTGGTGCAAGACTCAACTTATGTATTAGCCTTCCTCACATAACTCCTGCTGCCTCTTTAGGCACATCTAATGGAGCTTTAGTGAATTCCTTGTTGCTGACTGCATTAACCCACAGATGCCTTGAATTTCTACTGTCAAGATACTACCTTTTTGTCAAGATTCCAAATGCAAAAGTGCAGCTTCCTGATCAATCACTCATTTTTATTTTGTAATAAGCATTTATAGTAAACTAAGTGAGCACCCATCAATGCTTCCTTAGTCAGAAATATTGAGCCTAGCTGATAGCTTCACAGTAAATGGGATTGTAGAGCCATTTAAGACTGTAGCTTCTTAAACTTCAGTATGTTGCCTATCTCTTTAATTAATAATATCTGTAAGGACAATGTCTGTTGGCAACAAACATAAGTTTCACAAAGCTCATCTACAACACAACTAAGAAAAAAAAGAGACCAAGGGTCTTACCTAGTAAATTGGAATGTACAGTGAGAGTTACTTCCATCTTGGAGATCTGATGCTCAGAAATGGACTTAGAATTTTTTTCTGGAAGATCCTTTTTTTGATAGTAGATGAGAAACAGCCTGGAAGTCTGACAGCCCCTCTGGTTTTAAAAGATTTAAGATCCGTTGTGCCAAGATCTTCTAAGGCAAACAGCTGTTGAATTGATCAGTTCACCATCATATTTCCTCAGTGCTTAAATTTGATAACTTTTCTTCCTGTCTTTTTAAAGCCTTCTCTACAGTTATATTTTATAATGTGAATCATGTTAGCCTTTCTTTTTACTCTTTCTCTCTCTCTTTCTATCTTTCTTTCTTTCTCTCTCCCTTTCTTTCTCTCTTTCTCTCTCTCTCTTTTCCTCTCCCTTTCTTTCTGTCATTCGAAAAAGGTCAGCTTGAGGCCAATAGTCAACATGGGCAATTTTGACTCAGACACCTGAAGTCTGACCATGATGTGTAAACCAGAGCATTTTAATTGAAAGCATTAGAAAGCCTTAATTATATCAGATTATGCTCTCTATGAAGAAGAATTAATCCACTGGTGAGTGCTGCCTATGCTTTGACATCTCTGCTGTCAATATAAACATATGCTCTGCCAGAATCTCCTTGAAGGTCTATCAATAACTCAATAGCAGAATGTCCCAGTAAGCAAAATATTTTAAACATGATTTCAATGTACATGGTATCCCCCGATAAATGCCACTGAAAGAAATTACATGGGAAAATAATACATTAACATAAGGAAAAACAAAAGGCTTTTGATTGATACTTAAGATTTCTGTCATAGAAGAGCTGTTTTAATTAAAGTACTTTATTAAATGAAATGAAATACAGCTGTGTTAGTATATTGAGACAGCACTAGGAAAATGGGCAGTGCATAAGCACGAAATTTTAAGCACTGAGGTTTGCTTATCTTTCTGTAAAGATAATATATTAGTGATCAAAGTTGACATTGACAGCTATGGGAAAGAGATAACATACTTAGACATCTTACAGCGAAAGATGTGAACAAAAGGCTTCTCTGTCTCCTCTGCCTGCCAGTTTGTGTTGAAGGGCATTTAAAGTCTTTTCCCCTGTTGTTACACTTGCCACTGGAAATAAATTCCAAACACAGACTCTGCGGTCTTCATACCCCACTTCCCAGAACTCTAAAGGAATAATTCATTCAGTTTTCTCATTCATTGTACATTTGTTTGAAAAACAGCCAAAATACTAATCCACTGCCAGGTTTAAATCCCACAGGATTTCATTGGTTAGACTGGTCATATATTTGAATTTTAAGGTAGGAAATTAGGCTGGAGAAAATTAGGCACATAAATACAAATTAGTCTGCAATACCTTTCTGAAATATCAGAGCAGAAGGTGATAACAGTACTTCAAACAAACAGTTACAAGTGAGGTTACCTCTCAGCTTCCTCAGAAAATTGTACAACAGATTGTAGGTGTGTTATGGTTTGAGTTAATTGGGGTGAGTCTGACTCTGGCTTAGCCTTAGTGTAAAGCAACTTCACTTTCTGAAAGCTAACTGTGTGTTTTTCAGAGAGTTTCTCTATAGAAGTGAAAACACAAGGCACTGGTATGCAGAAAGGCCAATGTATGTTTATTCCTCTGGAAACCAAGGCCATCCTCGCGCTAGTGAAAAACGGCCACACCTGCAGGGAGGGGCAGACAGGACAGGTGACCCCAAACTGACCAACAGAGTATTTTGTCCCATATACATCATACTTGGTATAAAATTGAGAAATCATGAGGGTCTCATTTGCTTCTGTGATGGCTAATGTCTAGTGAGGACCTTGTTTGTCTGATTGATTGTTCCTAACCCTGGATCAGAGCATCCCTGAATGCAGTTCCTGAGTTCAACTACTTCCTAGCTGCGGACCTATTCCCCCATTCCTGCTCTACAGCAGTTGGTGTTGATGTACCATCATCGAGGGGGGTGCGGGCATGTGATCTTGGATATTTGTACATATTTTCATTACTTTCTGATTATTTTAATCTTTATTACTATTATTAGTATCATTTCATTAAAGCTGTAGTTTTAGTTTCCAATCTGCAAGCCTTTTTTTCACTCTCATTTTCCTCTCCCTTCTCCTGGGGGTCGAGGTTGAAATTTGGGAGACCAGCTGCCTAAAATTTATCCAGGTCAGGGCTAAACTTTGACAAGATATTATATGTATATTGTGCATACACATATCTGTTTCACAGCTTTAAGAAATGTTAACAGGGCTAAGTACTTTTTTGAAAACAGAACAAAATCTGAAATACTGAGGTTATCCTTTCCCTCTTGGTGAAAGTACGGGAAAACGCATTTTGTCCCACTGTAAGAGCCATTTAAATATCACATACTCAAGAGTTTAATTTGAGGATATTTTTGTGCATGAGTCTTATTTAAGATGCAATTATGCAAAATGGATAGCAAAAATATATGTGTGTGCGTCCATATGTTTTTAAAGCATGGATATTGGTGTTCAAATAAATAAACAGTATATTCTGGGTTTTGTTTTTGATGGATGAATGGGAACCTCATGTGAGAAATTAAGTTCTACAGGACAAGATTAAAAAGGGTGCTGAACAGTGTAAAAACTTTTTTGCTGATGGAAATGGAGTTAAGGGTTTATTTCCTGTAGAGAGATCAACGAGGTGTGGAAAGATTTTGAAAAGTTAAATATCACATAGAGCAGTGGAAATGAGGTCTACGACTTAAGCAGTGCTCAGAAAAGATACAAGGAAACAGAGATGAGATGGAAGGCCAAAGCACAAATTTAATTTAATTCAGAGCAGAGTTTCAGACCAAGTCTCTGTTTGTTTGGGCAAATTCTCTCTCCCATGAATAGCTGAGCATCCTCACTGAGAAATACTTTAACCTTTGCTGTCAAGTGATCCTCATTTGAAGACCCTGAACAAAAGAAAGAAAGCAAGTACATCTTTAGCTTAATTGCTGGGACTACCTCAGGAGTGGAAATAACTATTGTCAAAGACCCTGATCAAGATTATATTTGTATTTTACATGGAAAAGTGAAATGCTGAAAGTACATACTAGGAATATCCTTAACAGAATAGCTTTGTGTATGGTGGCTAGGACACTCCTGGGAGACAATACTCTGAATCATTTACCATTTAGAAGATGTCAAAAAACACCTGAAGCTCATAGTTCTGTGCACTCACAGTATCACAGTATCACAGTATGACAAGGTTGGAAAGGACCTCTGAGATCATCAAGTCCAACCTATAACCCAACACTAACACCAACCATCATCTAAACCATGGCACTCAGTGCCACATCCAATCTCCCCTTAAACACCTCCAGGGTCGGCGACTCCACCACCTCCCTGGGCAACGCATTCCAATGGCCAATCACCCTTTCAGTAAAGAACTTCTTCCTCACATCAAGCCTAAACTTTCCCTGACGTAGCTTGAGTCCATGCCCTCTAGTTCTGTCACTGGTCACCTGAGAGAAGAGACCAACCCCTGACCGACTACAACCTCCTTTCAGGTAGCTGTAGAGAGCAATGAGGTCTCCCCTGAGCCTCCTCTTCTTTAGACTAAACAGCCCCAACTCCCTCAGTCGCTCCTCATAGGGCTTATGCTCCAGCCCCTTTACCATCTTCGTTGCCCTCCTCTGAACACATTCCAGTATCCTGACATCTTTCCCAAACTGGGGGGCCCAGAACTGTACACAGTATTCCAGATGAGGTCTGACTAGTGCCGAGTACAGGGGGACGATAACTTCTCTGGTTCTGCTCACCACACTATTCCTGATGCAGGCCAGAATGCCATTGGCCTTCTTGGCCACCTGGGCACACTGCTGGCTCATGTTGAGCTTCCTGTCAACCAGCACTCCCAGGTCCCTTTCTGCCTCACTACTCTCCAGCCACTCTGTCCCCAGTCTGTAGCTCTGCATGGGATTGTTGTGTCCAAAATGAAGTACCCGACATTTGGACTTATTAAACATCATCCCATTGGAATCGGCCCATCTCTCCAATCTGTCCAGGTCCCTCTGCAGGGCCATCCTACCCTCTAACAGATCAACCCTTCTTCCCAGTTTGGTATCATCAGCAAACTTGCTGATGATGGACTCAATCCCCTCATCCAGATCATCTATAAAGATATTAAACAGGACCGGACCCAACACCGATCCCTGGGGGACACCACTGGTGACCGGCCGCCAACTGGATGAGACACCGTTCACCACCACTCTCTGGGCTCGGCCATCCAGCCAATTCCTAACCCTGCACAGAGTGCTCGCATCTAAGCCACGGGCTGACAGCTTCCCTAGGAGTCTACTGTGGGGGACAGTGTCAAAGGCCTTGCTAAAGTCCAGGTATACCACATCCACAGCCTTCCTCTCATCCACCAGGCGAGTCACATGGTCATAAAAGGAGATCAGGTTGGTCAGGCAGGACCTGCCCCTCCTAAACCCATGCTGGCTGGGCCTGATCTCCTGATCGTTCTGCAGGTGCCGCATGATTGCACCCAGTATTATCTGCTCCATGATTTTACCTGGGACCGAGGTCAGGCTGACAGGTCTGTAATTACCTGGATCATCCTTACGGCCCTTCTTGTGGATGGGCGTCACATTGGCCAACTTCCAGTCTTCTGGGACCTCTCCAGTGAGCCAGGACTGCTGAAAGATGATGGAGAGCGGCTTAGCAAGCTCATCCGCCAGCTCTCTCAACACCCTAGGATGGATCCCATCCGGCCCCATAGACTTATGAGGGTCCAAGTGGCTCAGCAGGTCTCTAACTTCCTCCTCATGGATTGCAGGAGGGCCAACCCTGCCCACATCAACCACTTCAGAGGGCCAACTGTCAAGCACGCTGACATCCTTACTGTTGAAAACTGAGGCAAAGAAGGCATTAAGTACCTCGGCCTTCTCTGCATCAGTGGTTACTATATTTCCCTCCACATCCAACAAGGAGTGGAGGTCGCTGCTGCCCTTCTTTCTACCATTGATATATTTATAAAAACTCTTCTTATTATCCTTAACAGAAGTGGCCAATTTGAGCTCGAACTGGGCTTTTGCTTCCCTGATTTTCCTCCTACACGACTTAACAACATCTTTGAGCATGACGTGGCTTACGTCCCCTTCTTTCCAACGACGATACATCCTCTTTTTGTTACTTAGTTCCTTCAGAAGCTCCCTACTCATCCAGGCCGGCCGTCTGCCCCTACGACTCTTCTTACAACACATGGGGACAGCCCGCTCCTGCGCCTTCAAGATTTCATTCTTGAAGTGTATCCAGCCTTCCTGGACCCCCTTGCCACTAAGAGCTATTTCCCAGGGAACTTTCCTGACCAATTCCTTAAATAATTCAAAATCTGCCCGCCGAAAGTCCAGCATCGATGTTCTGTTCCTGGCTTTTCTTTTTACATTGTTTAGAGAGAACCTGATTATCTCATGATCACTACATCCCAGACAGCCTCTGACACCAACATCACCCACCAGCCCTTCTTTGTTTGTAAACAGCAGGTCAAGAAGAGCCTCACCCCTGGTGGGCTCACTCACCAGCTGCGACAGAAAGCAGTCCTCAATACACTCTAAGAACCTCCTGGACTGCCTCCTCTCGGCAGTGTTAAGTTCCCAGCAGATATCCGGGAGGTTAAAGTCACCTAAAAGAACAAGGGCAGCCGATCTAGAGGCAGCCTCCAGCTGCTTAAACAATAGAAGATCCACCTCCTCATCCTGGTCGGGCGGTCTGTAACATACTCCAATCAGGAGGTCAGACCTGACCGACCCTCTGACCCATACCCAGAGGCATTCAACCTGGTCATCACCGATCTCGACTTCGACAGCATCCAGGGTTTCCCTAGTGTAGAGGGCCACCCCTCCACCCCTCCTCTCACGCCTGTCTCTCCTGAAGAGCCTGTAGCCTTCCATGGCAGCACTCCAGTTATGAGAGTCATTCCACCACGTTTCCGTGATAGCAACTATGTCATAGCTCTCCCGCTGGACCAGGACTTCAAGCTCCTCCTGTTTGTTTCCCATACTGCGTGCGTTTGTGTACATGCACTTCAGCTGGGTTACTGATGACACCCTTTGAGATGGCTCATCCTCCACAGGAACATCTTTGGTGAGCCTAGTTACTCCCCCCTCCCCCCTCATGCCTAGTTTAAAGCCCTCTCAACAAGTCCTGCCAGCTCCTGAGCTAGAATCCTCTTACCCTTTGGAGTTAGGCGAGACCCATCTGAGTCAAGCAGGCCAGGTGCCGTAAAGGTTTCCCCATGATCAAAGAACCCAAAATTCCTCTGCCGGCACCAGCCCCTAAGCCATTTATTAACAGCATATATTCTCTTGTTCATATCTGTATACATCCCTGCCACCGAAGGAACCGAGCAGAACACCACCTGTGCTCCTGCCCTATCCAGTGACCGTCCTAGTTCCTGGAATCCCTTTTGGACTACCCTTGACCCTCTTTTCGCTAGCTCATCACCACCAGCTTGTACCACCACAAGCGGGTAATAATCTGATGGTTTAACTAGGTCTGGGAGTCTCTTGGCAATGTCGTGTACCCGGGCTTGGGGAAGGCAGCAGACTTCCCTATGAGTTGGGTCCATCCTACAAATAGGGCCCTCCGTCCCTTTCAGAAGGGAGTCTCCCACTACAATGACCCTCCTTTTCTTTTTCTTGCTTGAAGTCCTGACCTGTCTGACGGGCAATGTGTGGTTAAGAGCCTCCTCGGGTGAGTTCTCTGTCACACTATCCTCCACCTGAGCATCAAACTCCAACACCCCAAACCTGTTTTGTAGGGGTAGTTGGAAAGGTGGCATTTGAAAGGGAGGTCTATAATCCCCACGAGAGCAGACCTGCTCCCAGTCCTCCTCACCAACCAAGTCACTCCCAAGAACTGTCTTGCAGTTAAGCTGCAATCAAATTCAGATCACATTTATGGGAAGAAAACAAGAGAAGTGTTTTTCAAGAGAAGCCGAAAAAATATAAACAACAATATGACATTGTTTCTTTTTCCAAGGGAAAAAAAAAGACAAACAAACAAAAAAAAAAACAATGTTGCTGCCTTCTGGTCACAGATTCAGTTAGGCTTACGGAGAGGGTCAGAGTTATCAGATGAGACCTGCAGACTGCTTCTTGGTTTGAGGAAGAAACTGTCAGATTATTTTTCTTGATAGAATGGCATCCAAAAGAGGATTTATCGATGTTAAACAAAGACAGCAAGTATAGATACTTGTGAAGAATGTAGTTACCAATTTTAATATTTGTTACAGCGGCGTAAGTAGATGATTTGTTATGTTTACTTATTTGAATATAGGATTGCATCTTGATACACAGGTAGATCTCAGATACTTTATGCAGAATTGCCCTGCAGATTTGAAGATGGAGAGCATAGAAAAGCAGCCTAATGTTGCCCTTCCTCACTTACTGAGGCAGTGACTGTATCTCAGTGCACAAGTTTTCCATCACAATGGAATTCTGTTTTCGTTATGGGTTTTACTGCGTGGTCTGAGGTATGGGGCTGGCAGGAGCCCTGCAGATCCATCAAGACTGTTTTTTTGTCCTAAATGAGTCTATAAGGAAGAAAAAAATTCCTGCCAAAGGCGTTCACCTCAATGTGATTCCTCCTTGAATAAATAAGATGTGTGATTTTGGCAGTGTTAGAAAAGGGAACACAATGTGCCCCAGCAAGAGTCACTGTGTTAGCTAATAAACGACACATAACCTGGATGCAGGAACCCTGCAGATCTTTGCTTATAGGGCCTCTTCAATTCAAAGCTGTCTACTCCTTTGTGTTCCTCTGCCCTCAAGGGCAGAATTTTCAGAAATGCATTCATCATAGTTCTTCTCACATTAGTGGCAGAGGTCCTAAAATGCAGTTAGAAACCCTGGAGAAGCTGATTTCAGTGCTCAGCTCCATGTTAATGTTTTCTCTGTTAAGTTCTAGGATTCATTCAGCTTTTTGCTGCTACTGGCATAGTGTGGAAAAGATGCCAAACCATTTGAGAAAGTAGCCTTACTATAGCACAATCCTTGAGTCATGGGATGTCTATATGATTTTACAGTGAGAAGAGAAGTCATACTACCTCCAAAATATTCTTCAGCCCTGTGATTTCAGACTTCGCTTTTTTGCACCATTAGCATTTCAGCTTTTTCCAGCTGAGGAATCTGATACTGGAGACTGATGAAGTCTGTATTGTCAAAGTACAGTTCTTGTAGACTGGAATGATGAGGAACAAACAAAGTCTTTCTACTTAAGCAAAAGCTATGAGGGAGATTTATGTTTTCCACAGAAAATTTCTACTCTCATAGCTCTCTTCACATTTCATATAGGCAAGCAAACTACAGTCACGCACTGTCATCTTCAGCACTCCCTGCAGGTGCGTCAAGATATCTGCCCCTGTGGTTAGCTCCCTAGGAGGCCAAGTGTGTGCCTGTGAATCCAACCGGTGTTTTCCCCATCTTACTAGTTGCTCTTGACTAGAGCAGTTCATCAAAATTCTGCTCTGTTCAAGGCTTTGACTCTTAAATTTCTGATTGCCAGGATCAAAGAACTCCAGTGTCGAGAGTGTTCAGTTCTGACTCTTTCTTAGTGGTCCTTCCACTCTGCTGCTTCTTTTATGACTCCCGGGCTCTCAACTACAAGCCTACTGTTAGATGTTCTCAGCTTTGCTGTTTAGGCTATCATTTCCTTTGGCCAGTACAGTCTAGGTTTTCTGATCTCAGCCTGGCCTTAACCACTGGGTATGATTTCTGACATCTCAATCAAGAGTCCCAGCCATTGCAAATACCCTTAGCAATGAGACCGGAGAGCAACTGAGATCTTTTGAATTTATTTGCTTCAGAGTCTTACAAAGACACGGAAACATAACAAAATGTGGCTCCAGGCCATGATGCTAATGCAGAGCTAAAGGTTATCTCCTTACTTTCAACTTATAAAGTTGCCCAAGAAATAATTACATATATACTAAACCAGCACCATTTGCTTTAAAGAACATACAACTGCAAAGATACATGTTTAATACAACCCATATAAAAAGTAAAGACAGAAGTAAAGACAGAAAATTAATCGTATTTTCAGAGCAGTTCAGCAGCATCTGAGATTTCTTTCTTCACATTTCATTAATCACACAGAAACTGCTTGCTCTCCTAGTGTGTTACCTTTATGCAAGAAAGAAACAAGGTGCTGTAAGAAGAGTTCCAACATTATCGTACTTCTGACACTATGGAGACAATTTTAGCATCCTACCAAGGCTGAATGTGGCAGTGTTAAGACCTTTTATAAATATTAGTTTAGGAAGGTTTATAGAGGTGTAGTTCAATGTCAATATGCACCATTAGCAGTAAATAACCTCTTTTTAAAAAGTTCAGAAACTTTCACTAGTAGAGGAAATTGGCACTTTATACGGAACACTGAGATTTACAGTGTCCATCTTCTATAGAGGGTTAATAATTCCTGGTTGGTTTTGCTCCAGGTGGTTGGATTTTTTTAGTTAAAAACATAAGGGAGGGATAAAAAAGGGAAAATCTAATTTGTTAGACAGAAATATGTTGAATGGAATGATGATGTAAAGATTTATTTGTTTCATTATTACAAGAAGAAATTTAAGAAAACCATACTTTGCCAAAACGTCAGTCTTAGTTGGTTTTAATTTTACAGTGTTCACTTTATTTGTGCCTGGGTTTTTTTCAAGTGTTTCACTTTAATCTTGAGTACAGATATTCACTGAAATAATTCTGAATTCAAGTTTTTTCTGTGACTTTTTATAGAACTTTCACATGAGTAATTATGAATTTACAAAGGCTTAATTAATACTTGCTTACCTCATTTATGGTATGCAGAAAGATGGGTTTCAAACATTTTAAGCCATCTGTGCTATAACATTTGTTTCTTAAATTCAAAATCTGTATTTAACAGGTTTTTAAAAAGAACATTTTAGTTACATGTATAAAAGAGGTAAAACATTTTACTCTCCTTCAGTCTCAGAATTTAACACTATAATCTTTCAACCACTTAATTAGTAATTATTAATTTAGACATTTATGAAAATAAAATCTCCTTACTTGTTAAAACTGCATGGCTTATCTGTATGTCTTGTTCACCCCCTTTGATACTTTTAGAACATGTGCCTGTCACAGTAAGTCATAAATTAAAAATGTGTTTTGCTGTTGGAGATTCAAATATCTCATCTCTATAGTGGTTGGTAGAAGTGCAACTCCTCAATTTCCATGTGCGCAGTCGGCATGTACAAAACCCAGCTTATGCAGGCACAAAGCAAGAACCCAGACTATCAGCTGTGCCACTGATGAGAAACTGCAACATTAATTGTGGAAAGTATTTTGAAATTTTATCCCCAACATAATGCATGCAAACAGGAGTTCATGCCACTGAATGATTTATTGCAGCTTCAAGGGTAACATATGCCACGACTGGATTTTGTATGGATGAAAAGTCATCTGCTATGAAATCACAACCTAGCAATTGTAGTCTTTGATGATGGATGAGATAGGCCACTAGGTGACACTACTACACCAAAGATAAGCAAGTCAAACATTATTTATCCAGTAGGTAGAAAAATATGCCAGAGTAGTAGCTATTTTTATAGTTGATAAAATTTTATCAGATCTATTATTATTTTTTAAAAACCCTTCAAACTGTGTAATCTATGGGAAAAGTATTCAGATATAAAAAAATAATAAACAGACCAGTAATTTTCTGGCCTTACCTTATTGATCAGTTATTACATCTGTTCACCATTATTAAGATGAACGGGCAGATGGGAACAGCAAAGTTGCAGCTTGGTGTTATCAACTCAGTCTCTTATTCTAAGTTATTTTCTGATGTTTGTTTGAAGCATTATGTCAGCTTGTTTTTTATGGAAAAACTAAAATTTAAAGAAAGATTATAATTTTGATGATGATATAAATCACATATCTATCAGCAGTATCACTATTGCTTTGGAAAACTTTAAGGCAATAAATGAGTGATTCTGATACTTTGTCATTTTTTTTAAGTACAATTTTACTAATGAGTATAACTCTAAGTATGAATGTATCCTGTCTTTAAAACATATCGTAAGTAATCTTGGACTTCACATATATATGTAAACATAACCTAGCTACACCAAAAGAATGGTACAGTATATGCAATAAAAACAGTACAATTCCTGTTAATGAAAGCCAAGGATGAACTCAGATTCATGTGAAAGGCCCCCCCAGAATAGATAAAACTATAAATGACAAAATAACCTTGACAGTGGTTCAGTCCAATTTACACCACAGCAGTTCCTATTGTTAGCAGGTTTTATTCTCTCTTCTTCTTGTTTATTTATTTTTTCTGGGCTTTTCCCAGAAGAATTTGAGGCTAACAAATTTTGATGGATGATAGCAACTTCATTTACCAACAGCCACATTCTTCGTGTAGGAACAGCATGCTTTGTTTAAGGAGGTTGAAGTGCAAATGAAAAAGTGCTATTCCCAGGCAATGCTAAGCTGTAACTATAAACTGTAATATTGAACTGTCCTCAGTACAGTGTAGAAAGAATTTCTATTCTGTTTTTAAACTGACAGGTTTACATCCATTAGCTACATGGTTCATAATTAGTGTTTGGGCCAAACAAAGAGTCAATATGATGTCATGTCTAGACAACATGTAAATTAATATGAAAGCAATTGAGTTACAAATTATATACTAATACAAATTAATCTGAATTAAATTTAATCCACAGTTATTAACTGATTAAATGTGGCTGTTCGTAGCTACAGGGTGCTGACTTCCATCTGTGATTATTGGGGGCACAGCTTAATCACTGATTCTGCACTGAGAAATATTTAAAACAAGTGTCATATACAGTGACTCTTCATGAATGTTCACTGAATGGAACATCTAAGAATGAAAATCATAAATACACATTTTTAGAATGTTTAGAAAATCTAGATTTTCATGATTAGCTTCTGGTAAGAGCCAGCTTAATTCTTGTTCTGTTGACTCTGACTGGCTGTGCTTCCTTCTTTGAGAAGTGGGTGAAATTTTAGGTGAAATTTTAGGCTGTTGTGAAAAGTAATACAGATTTTTAAATATTTCCATTATTATTATTCAAAATATGTGAAACCTGTTGCCGGAAGTAAGCAGGTATGTGTTTTACATAATCCCATACCAACAAAGTTGCTTACTTTTCAGAGCTGGATACTCACTAATATAAAGAAAACAGTGACAGAGTTGTGCACTAAAATTGCAAAAATGTTGATGCAACCTAGCAAGGCAAGGACCAGAGCATACGATTTTCTGTAGATTTATGTAATAATTTGTTAGGAAAAGAAAGTTTTCCCTTTTAGGGAATGCATATTGCATTCAAATTGTTTCATATTCCTTGTAGATTTTCAGTGCTAGTAACAGTTAAAATCAATGTTTACAAAAATATGATAGAGATGGAAATTGCCTCACTACAGAAAGCTTCAATATCTATAATTTATCAACAATGCAAAACTGCAAACAGCTACTGGCTGATACTTTCTGTGAGTTTAGTTGGTTTGTTTTGTGGGTTTTTTCCGTTTTTGCTCAAAAAACACTATAAAGGTTGGGAAAAGTATTTTATCTCTCCTTTGTGACTGAACAACTGGTTCATCAGAAAATTGTCTCAAAGCTTTGGAATCTATTATGAATCTACCATATACTGTATATATAGCTGATAATTAAAAACTACGTGATATCAAAACCTGGGTCATTCTCTTCTATAGACTCTTTTATAGACATCCTACTCATTGCCATAATAACTGAAACTGTCATGACAGTGGTCTGTGCCTACCACAAAGGTCTAAACAATTCTGACAAGCTGCAGCTCATTAAGGGACAGTCATTTTGTTGAAATGTCTATCAGCTCTCAGAGATGTACTAAGATGAATAGACCCAAAACAATAGCTCCATTTGTTAGAGCAGTAGCTTCTCTAATACATGATGAGACAATCAAGCAAAGCCGCCTTCAGCACAAAGACATAATTAATCAAATGGACAAATGGTTCAAAAATTGCTCTAGTATATTCTGTAGTGGACAGGAGTTTCCATGGAAACACTGGCATTTACATCAGTTAATGACCATTCTGTGCAACGATGTTCCAAAAAAGATAGCCATGGGGAAAAAAAAGAGTATTTCCAAATAAACAGATAAATAAATAGATGAATGAGTAATTAAATAAATAGATAAACAAATGGATGGACAGCTAGCTAGCTAACTAAACAAATAAGGATCATATGACAGGTAAAAGGAACAGTTTGAGACTGCAACTCTGGTGTGACAGAGACATTAATGACTGGTTTTTCATGTATTTGTAGAATACAAGTCTCAAACAAGGCATCATGTTCGTCTTGGTTGACCTCCTGCATAACATGGACCAAGAAATTTCAACCAGTAAGCTTCATACCAAGCCTATAACTTCATCTGGAGCTAGAGCATATCACTCAGAAAGATGTAGCTCTAAGCAGTTAAATATTGCCCTTGCAGTCTATCATGTTCCTGATTAGATTATTCCAAAGGTTAATTATCCTAAGCATGAAGAATTTGCACCATTTGTACCTTTGTTCTGTTTGTCTAACTCTGCCTTTGAAGAACTCTGGCTCTTCTTATTTCTGAGAATTTCTGCCATACATAAACTGTTTGTTCTTCACCTATTTCTGTTATAACTGACTCAATCTTAACTCTCACAGTACAAGATGTATTTTACAGGCTGATACAACATTTTATTAGCTCCTTCTGGAACCTCCACTAATTTAGCAGGAGCTCATTCCTTCAATCTGGCTCATGTATCCTAAATCCTTGAGAATTTTGTCTATTGTGAAAATACATACAATTTGTTCTCAAAATGCTGAAGTGAATTTCTTCAATGTTTAATAAATTCTTTTCATTCTGAAGTGGATCATTCTTTATTATTATCAGTTTTATCAGAGTCACAATACTCAATACATTCTCACTAATCTTATTTTTTTTTTGAGTACCTGGCCTTATAGGTGTCATTTTTTCTTTCATCAGAACATTATTCTGATCTGTAATTTGTTTTCCAGTTTTCCTGTGATACAACCAAGAATTTAGCTGTGTATTTGAGAGAAACTTTCTATTGTCTGTGTAACCACAGTTTCATCATCAGGTGCACTGATCTTGGAAATCATTGAAAGATTTTAGGTATTTATTACAACCGATCTTTCCACACAATACTCTTAATACAGTTGGATTTTTTGGACTTTGTTTTAATTCAGTATTGTAAAGCTCCATTGTATCATCATTTGTGAGGGAAGACTTTGCTGTGGTTGTAGTTGCTGTAGCCCTAGAATCATCTTTGTGGCTCTACTCTGGTCTTGTTTCAATAGATCCATGTCCTTCCTGTGCTGAGGACTCCAGAACTGAATGCAGTACTCTAGATGAGGTCTCATGAGAATGGACTAGAGGGGGAGAATCACCTCACTCGACCTTCTCATCACACATTTTGACGCAGCCCAGGATACGGCTGGCTTTCTGCGCTGCAAGCCCATATTGCCAGCTCATGTTGAGGTTCTCATCCACCAAATCCTTCTTTTCAGGGCTACTTCCAATTGACTCTTAGCCCAGCCTGTATTTGTGTTTGGGATTGCCCCAACCCAGGTGTAGGACCTTGCACTTGGCCTTGTTGAACTTCATGATGTTCACACAGGCAAACCCACAAGCCCATCAAGGTCCCTCTGGTTGGCATCCCTTCCCTCTAGTATGTCAACCACACCGCACAGCTGTCATCTTCAGCCTTGCTGAGGGTGCATTCAATCCCACTGTCCATTTCTGTGACAGACATTAAAACACACCGCTTCCAATACTGACCTCTAGGAAATGCAACTCATCACTGATCTCAACTTGAACATTGAGCCATTGACCACAACTCTTTATCCACTCTTTAACCACTCCAACTCTTTAACCACTTCCTTATCCACTGAATTGTCCTTCCATGAAATCCATGTCTTTGCAATCTAGAGACAAGAATGTCATCCTAGACAGTGCTGAATGCTTTGCACAGGTCCAGGCACATAATGTCAGTTACTTTTCCCTTATCCACTAATGCTGTAGCCCTGTTGCAGAAGGACACCAAATTCGTCAGGCACCATTTGCCCTTAATGAAGCCATGTCACTCGACACCAATTTGCTCCTTATTTTCTATGTGCTTTTGTAGTTTCCAGGAGGATCTGCTCCACAATCTTGCCAGGCACATAGGTGAAACTGGCCTGTAGTTTCCTGGGTCTTCTCTCTTTTTCCTTTTTAAAAAATGGGAGTTATGTTTCCCCTTTTCCATAATCTTTAAGACTATCCGGAAGCCTAAGAATGGATACACAAGTAGCACAGAGAGGCATCTAATAACAAGGTCTGCTAATTTATTTGCATGTCCCCATCTGTTAGTGAGAGGTTTTGACTCTGTCTAAGGGGACAACATTTGGAAATCTTTCCGAGAATGTTGGAAAAGAACTTCATAAATGATGGCTTTATGGTGGCAAATTTCTTCAGGTCTTTTAAAGGAAGCAACAAATAGCGCTCAGACTTGTGAAAAAAAGGTGAGTATGGCTATGTCCCTGAACGACAGGTTGCTGCACCATCCTCTCCCCAGTTTCTCTCGGGCATTTTTGTCCAGCAAAATCAAGATCTGTAAAATGTCCCTTGGATATCATCTACGTGTGCTCACTGTCACTGCAGGCTGCTGTGTAAATCCAGATTACTCAATAGCTGCAAGTCTGTTATCTACTGAACATGGACATGACTAGAACCAACATCTGTCAGGCAGAGACGTGACCACCACTGCTTTGGAAAAAGAAATTTTATAGAACTGGGCAGCTTGTGAGTGATTTTATGCTTATCAATAGTTCATTGCTGAGAGATATAGTCAATACTTCAAGAGATGAAAAATACAGAAGTTAATTACAGTAGACCAACTAATCTACAATTTTACTAAATGCATTTTTACAGTTCTTAATATATTTCAGTGATTTCATTTACTAATAGAGTACCACAGTGAAAACCACAAGAGTAAATCCTTCTGTGTTGTCAAAACTCCAGTTTTATCAAGGTTCTCATGAGCCATAGCAAGTTTTTCGGTCACATGAATAAAACTTAAATTTTTTTCCGCTCACCATACTTTACAAAAGCTCCTGTGAGACTTGATTACACATGCTTTTTGGAATTATTAAAAAACGAACAAACACACAAGCAAACAAACAAACAAACAAACAAAAAACCCAAAAAACCCTGTTCAGGTTCTTTCTTCACAGAAAGTCACTGTAAGTCAGTTTTCCAGAGCTCTGTATTGCAGTATTTTTACAATAATGCTCTGAAAGTTTTTCCTTAAATTCTACTTATAGTCCACACTTTCTTGGAATATTATTTTTATCTGTTTTTACTTTTCTTTCATTTGGCAAAAATAATGTATTGCTATGTCTACTTGGGATCAACAAACTCTGCCTACACATTCGACTTATCTTTCATCTTCTCACCTTAGGAATCTGTATTTAGTACATGATATGTCCCATGTCAGCTATTATAATTTCAATTTTTATGGTCTTTATCCTTCTCGAATGTCACGTGTCCAGGTTATACTTGTGCTTTAGAAGATATGAGTCTTTTACCTTCATCCATTATCCCTTTGATTGGCTTTCTAGTAATTTCAGAAGCTAATTTAGAATTGCTCTCCTGCTTCAAAATAACAAATTTGATGCACCTTTCTATAATGTCTTGACTTAATGTTTTTCCATCTCTCTCGATTTTTCATCTTGATTCTCAATTTTATATTTTCTCTCCTCAGTTGTCATCTTTTACATATGTCACGTCATTCAGAATAATCTTTTTTTGTCTTTCTTTTTTAAATGTCCTCTGGTAACATTTTGCTACTCACTTTTTCTGCCCATTTGTTTGTAGGAAACACCAAAGTCAAAACTCTTAATGCTTTGGCCAGGCCAAAGAGTGGTGGTAAACGGAGTAAAATCCAGCTGGAAACCAGTCACAAGTGGTGTGCCCCAGGGTTCAGTGCTGGGTCCAGTCCAGTTCAATATCTTTATCAATGATCTGGACAAAGGGATTGAATGCCCTCTTAGCAAGTTTGCAGATGACACTAAGCTGGATGGAAGTGTTGATCTGCTTGAAAGAAGGAAGGCTCTGCAGAGAGATCTGGACAGGCTGGATCAATGGGGTGAGACCAACAGGATGAGGTTCAACAAGACCAAGTGCCACGTCCTGCACTTGGGACACAACAACTCCATGCAGTGTTACAGGTTTGAGGAAGAGTGGCTGGAGAGCTGCCTGGAGGAGAAGGATCTGGGGGTGCTGTGCTGGTTGACAGCCGGCTGAATATGAGCCAGCAGTGTGCCCAAGTGGCTAAGAAAGCCAATGGCATCATGGCCTGTATGAGAAACAGTGTGGCCAGCAGGTCCAGGGAAGTGATTGCACCCCTATACTCAGCACTGGTTAGGCTGCACCTCAAGCACTGTGTTCAGTCTGGGCCCCTCACTACAAGAAGGACATTGAAGGGCTGAAGCATGTCCAAAGAAGAGCAATGAGACTGGTGAAGGGGGCTGGAGAACAAGTCCTATGAGGAGTGACTGAAGGAACTGTGTTGTTTAGCTTGAAGAAGAGGAGGCTCAGGGGAGACCTCGTCACTGTCTACAACTGCCTGAAAGCAGGTTGTGGCAAGGTGGGTTCTGGTCTCTTCTCACAAGTCACAGGTGATAGGACGAGAGGAAATGGCCATAATTTGCATTAGGGGAGGTTCAGATTAGATATCAGGAAAACTTTCTTCACTAAAAGGGTAGTCAGGCATTGGAACTGGCTGCCCAGGGATGTGGTTGAGTAGCCATACCTGGAGGTGTTTAAAAGGCGGGTAGATGAGTTTCTTAGGGATACGGTTTAGTAAGGGCACAGCTACGGTTGGACTTGATGATCTCAGAGGTCTTTCCAACCAGATGATTCTATGATTCTATGATTCTATGATCCAATTTCAGACATTAACTATGTGCTTCCAAAGCTAATTATGACTACAGGTTCCTCAGTATTACTTTGCAAGACAGCTATCCTCCAGAAGACAAATGACAAGGAAAAATAGTAGTCGATGAGTTTTAATATTGTGCAGACAGGAAAACCTTCTAAGCAGAAAGAAACCAAGCTTAAGGGCATGGAAGCACACTAATGCTGATCCATTGATACTGGCAGACTTATGGGATACATGCCAATTAGCAAAGAAGAAAACCCAATCCGTCCCGACCCCCAATGTCAAAACCCACACATAATGGATGTATATCACTGAGTTTGTTCTTGGTATCTAATAAGTACTTTGTGACTAAGAAGGAGCACTTTTTTAAAAAAAACTGCTTGCAAGACTTTGAAGAATCAGATGGAACATTTGCAATATCTCCACTGTACTCTGGATATTTTTAGAATGATAATTACCAGATATTTACATTAACAATTTTTAACTGCAATTTTTAACAAACATTGTAAAGTTGGATACTAAATATCGTAAGAAATCAAGATCTGACCTACAGGAAAACATAGATGTTTAGAATTAGTTCTTATACACCAGTTTTTTAAATGTCCCTTCATAGTCATTCATACTGAAAAATACAAAGCCTAGTGAGGCAAATTAGTAAGAATACATGAAGTCATAGAAAGACAACAACACAGATGAACTATTAAAGCCACTGCTAATCTTCTTTGTTTAGGTTATCCTACATTAACCAGTCTCGAATAACTAAAAAAAGAGTTATATCTTTGCTCTGTTACTTCTGTTGTTACTTAGAAGTTGCTTATGCTTTAGCTTTTCCTTCACATATGCCTCTGACCTGCCACATGTTATCCACGTCAGAGCCTTTTCCAAATTTCCCTTCAAGTTTCCTCATTCTCAGTCTTATCTGCTAGGTAAGAGGGTTACAATATTTATAGTAATAAATTTTTTTATTAAACTTGGTATTTCTTATTGACATCATCTATTTTTGTGTTGAACTTCTAGAATAAAGGCCATCATGCAGCATTTCAAAAGCAGAAGTTAGGTCTTCTAATTTTCGAAAGGCTGTTAAACATCTTAGGACAGCTTTCAAAACAGTAGAAAAGTCTCTGTATTTCTCTCTGGTGGATATTTATAGCCTTTCTCCAGAGAGAAAGCATGCAATAACTGGACTTTGTTATTCTCCATCCTTCTAAAAAATGAAGAAAATGAACTTTACAGTGAAATGATAGTGGTAAATAATTTTTTTTTCCAAATGAATAATTTCTCTTGTTTACAAGTACGAGCTTTCACAGTCAGAGTCTAAAGAATGAAATTGGAGGATGAAAGTACATGAGTTTCACAACTTTTTTTATATTCTCCATGCTTATTTACATGAAAAGTTGTGGATACTTTTAACCTTGAAAGCAAATTTTACATGAAATTCCCTCACAATAGTAATATTTTTAAAAGTAGTTTGAAAAAAAAAATACATAGACAGGCATTACAGATGCATAAGATGTGAGAGTGGCATGAGTAGTTAAAAGGGATGTAAGATGCAGGAGAAGTCTGAGATAACATGAAAAGATAAGTCATTTACTGTGTGGGATTTCATTTAATCCAAGGCAGAAAACAGCCAGGCTAGGCTGACTCATTGACAAATCTGGACTCTCACAGGGTTCTTCACTTTAGGAATTTTGTGTAGACAATGGCAATTAAACACCAAGAAGCGAGTGTAAGCTAAGAGAAGGAATAGAGATTCCACTGATGACTGTCTTTCACATACTTCAATGACTTCCTATTTATTAAGTCACGTCTTTTGCTATCAAGTTGTCTATTTAAGTTTGATTGGACACTTTTATTAAACAACTCCTTGCAAGTACATATTTTTTACCAGTTAGGCTTCTGTCTAAGTTCAGAAAGCATATGGCAATAACAAGCTATTAAGATAACTTTGGAAGAAGAAGACCGAATATACCAAAGAGTAGTGCAAAACTGAAATAACAACCTTTAATTAAGGTAAAGAAATAATAGTAATGCACATTCTCTTTTCTGTCACCCATTTGGACTTAAATAACAAATTGTGATATGTTTCTTGCACTGCATAGCTTCAATAAAGAAAAAACCAATAAACCGGCAGGGAGAGTGTTTTGGCACAAGTAGATAAATTGTATAAATCATATAGGAACAGCATCTGCTTTGTGAAATCATCTTCTTTAAAACTTAATACACGACAGATTAATTTTAGTGTTCCATTTTTTTAATCTGCATTAATTTCTCATCTTATATACTCTATTTCCTTGTCATCTGGAACATAATTATCTATGGCTCTTTTTGCATTAATGATTCTTTGAGACACACAGTAAGGATTTCTGGCTTCTGCAACACTCATCTATGAGGATGAAAATGGCAGTTTTGCTATAAGTCAGCTAGCTAGAAGTCAGATGTTCAAAAAAATCTGGCCTTCTCAGCAGTGAGTAATAGGAAAACAGAGTTAGTGATGAGATGAAATCATGTAGGTCTAAAATTACGCATTACACTGGGAAAGCCCTGTATCTCATTGGTAATTTCCATATAATGGAAATTGAACATATGTGTCTTGAATTTACTGAGAGAAAAATAAACCATGATGTATCTGATATCAAAATCCTTTAGCTCAGCTGAATTATATTATGTTCTGTTTCTGCAGACATCTGTAAATTTATTTTGTTTGTACAAAGGTTATGGAAATGCATTGCTTACACAAATGCATCCAATCAGCAACTATAGAGAATACCTCATGACTTAACAACTAACCATGTAACCTCGACTCTCCCACTCAAGGAACACACCAATATCTTGGACATGGGATGTATGCATGCAATCATTTTTCCAACATATGAAAATATGTTAGAATCAGGTTATGATTAAGGAACGCATTGTGAATATGGAAAAGAAATCACTATTAATAAGTAATTTGCTTTTTATGAGTACATTAAGCATGTCTTATATTTACACATAGCAAGCAAGTCAACTATGAATTTTTCAATACTGGTGGCACTTTAAGTATGTTGTTCCCATTGCTATTTCCACAACAGTTTTCTACTTCATCAGGTAAAGTGGTAGTCCACCCACTTCTTTTAAAGTAAATAAACTTTATATTTAACTAAAGAGTTGCAATTAGATGTGTCAGTAATTCATAGAATCATAGAACTGTAGAATTACTTGAGTTGGAAGGGACCCAAAAGGTTCATTGAGTCCAACTCCTATCTCTACACAAGATGCTCCCAACATTCACACCATGTGACTGAGGGCATTGTCCAAATGCTTCTTGAATACTGGCAGAATGTTGCAATGCTCCACCACCCACTGGGTGAAGAACCTCTTCCTAATATCCAATCCAAACTTCCCATGGCACATCTTCGTGCCATTACTTCCAGTCCTATCACAGGTCAAAAGAGAGAAGAGATCAGCACCTGTTTCACCTCCCTCCCTTGTGAGAAGGCAGTAAACAGCTCTGAGATCCCCTCTCAGTCCCCTCTTCTCAAGGCTGAACAGACCAAGAACAGACTTCAGCCGCTCCTCATACAACATCCCCTCTAGACCCTTTGCTAACCTTGTGGCCTCCTCTGGACACTCTCCAGTAGTCTGATGTCCTTTCTCTACTTTGGCCCCCAAAATTGCACCCAGTACTCGAGGTGGGGCCTCACCAGTGCAGAGCAGAGCAGGACAACCACCTCTCCCAACAAGCTGGCAATGCCATGCTTGATGCACCCCAGGACATGTTTGGCCCTCTTGGCTGCCAAGGCACACTGTTGGCTCATGTTCAACTTGTTGTTAACCAGAATCCCCAGGTTCTACAGGGCTGCTCTCCAGCCTCTCAGTCCCCAGTCTGTAGACATATCCAGGGTTGCCACCTCCCAGGTGCAGGACCCGTCACTTGTCCTTGTTAAGTTTCATGCAGTTGGTGATTGTCCAACTCTCCAATCTGTCAGGATCCCTCTGCAGGGCCTCTTTGCCGCCAAGAGTGTCGACGGCTCTCTTTAGATTTGTGACATCAGCAAATTTTGTCAATAAACCTTCAAGTGCTTCACCCAGGTCATTTATGAAGATATTGAAGAGCACTGGCCCTAGGATAGATCCATGTGGGACCCCACTAGTGACTGGGCACCAGCCTGACATAACTCCATTCGCTGTGACTCTTTGCAGCTGATTCATCAGCCAATTGTGCACCCATTGTATTATCCAGCTGTATTCTGGACATCTTGATTATGATGATACTGCGAGAGAGTGTCACAGCATCATCAAGTGTCAAAGGCCTTGCTGAAATCCAGAAAAATGACATCAACCAGTTTTCCCTGGTTGACAAGGTGAGTGACCCTGTCCTAGAAGGATACTAAGTTTGTAAGGCAGGACCTTCCCTTTGTAAGCCCATGCTGGCTGCGACCAATGACTGCATTGTTTTTCAGGTGTTTTTCGGTAACTCACAGAATAATCTTCTCCATAATCTTACCAGACATTGAAGTGAGACTGACAGGCCTGTAGTTACTGGGGCCATCCCTGCTGTCCTTGTTGAAGACCGAGACAACATTCACTACCATCCACTCAGCTGGTACCTCTCCAGGTTCCCAGAAGCATTGAAAAATCATTGAGAGAGGTCTTGCCATGACATCAGCCAGCTCTTTAACTACCCTTGAATGAACCCCATCAGGCCCTATGGACTTACAGGAGTCCAGCTGGAGCAGCAGATCCTGCACAAGTTCTGGGGTGATTAGAAGATTACACAGTCATGACCCTCCAGCTCAAGGGTCTGGGAGGGACAAAGCCCAATGTCATTATTGAATACAGATGAAAAAAAAAAGCATTAAAAGTCTCTGCTTTGTCTAAGTTGCCGTTAATGAAGTGCCCATGCTCATGAATTATTAATGGCATTACCTGCATTTTATGAGTCGATTAAAATGTAGGTCATTTTAATACTATGGTAAAAAAGCTTCTTGATACAACACATTTTAGAAGAAACTAGAGCTCTGTAACTGCTCTTGTAGGTACCCTTACCTGAATTTGTAGTTTATCCTTTTTTTTAAAGCTTTAGGATCCATGCAAGAAATAAAGTTGTTTCTGGCTTCAACCTTACTGAAATTCATTGAGTCATAAACGTCCAGACTTATCAAAAATAAGTGCTATTAAAAAGACATAAAAACCTATCAGAAACAAAATAATTTTACTTAATATCAATTCAAATTTTCTAAAAGGAGGACTTTTAAACTCTTGACTTTTAGTGGCTTTATAACTGATATGATACCTAGAGCTTATTAGCATAATTGGTCTTTCCCTTACCCTGACTCTTGTTAAGGAAATTTTATGGTAAAAAGCAATGAGGAAACAGTTGCGTGGGAGTCTACTTCTCAGAGCTTCATCTCTGTCATTGATAATTCTCAGCATTTAAGCAGGCATGACTTCGTATCCTCATAACTGTATTTTCCACGTAAAGTTACATTTGCTGCCTTCTCCATCCCTCGCTGCTTCTCTTCTTACACGGCTTGCTCTCAGTTTCAGGGTACTTCATCATTTAGTGATCTAATTATTTCATCCTCCTTCAGTTTTCCTGCTGTTTAGTATCCTTTTTAGATAAAAACACCTCAAATAATCATTTTAACTTGTCTTTGTAGCTCTGGATTTCTAGTAAGTCTGCTATGTTTCTATGAGTCAAATAATGTGTTCTTGACAATTATTTAGTGAATACTAATTTGTTAAAACAATTTTGCTTTCAAACTTCACACAATTCAAAATTTGTCTCTGTAGTATTAAATTCATTTTTAATTCCTTTACACTGCACATGCCACAAAGTTTTGAAATTTTCATATAAGATCAGTTGGATGTGTGATACTAAATGTTTTAACCAGAGATATGAAAGAGTTGAGAAAATGTAAGTACAGCAGGATGGTGGCTGTGGAGTAGTAGTGAAGACAAACTACTCTAAGGCAGGTGTTAGAGCTTTGGAGGTACAGGACAGAAAGAGTATGAATGCCCAAGAAGGATACGGGAAACAACTGCAGAGATTTCAAATTTTGGGGCCATCTACAACTGCCTTTCACCCTGGAGTATTAACCTATAATAAATGTTCCCTGTGAGCAATTGTTTAGTTCAGACCGCTGTGACTGACTAGATATGTGGCCTCATAATGACATGAAGACATTGAAAAATTTGCTGCAGGGAAAAGCTGGTGTAAATCACAAGTTTAGTATATGGTAAAGCCAGTTGTCTGTCTCTGAAATGGTTTAGGACAGAGAAGTGTTCCTCTTTAACCTTAATTAGATTTTTATTTAAATTTACACCTACACATTGTACCACTATCCCAAGTGGCCTGGATTTGAAGTTTGTGTCTGTTTAAAAATAATGAAAATTAAGTGTCAGTTACTTGTAGATAGCATTTTGTGTGCTTGGAAGAAATACAGCAAGTAACCAGGAAATGAGACAAGAAAGAGGTTCGAATTATTCTTGTAACACCCAATCAGAGTCACTGGAGAAAAGACTCTCATTTATATTCAAGTCCATTAGTTATCTGGTGCTAAGAAAAACGTAGAAACTTGAGATTCCAATCGCAATTCAGCCAAGGTCTGAAAAGAAAAAGGACAAGGTGGGTAAGGACAGCATAACTCCAACTAAAGTGCTGTGTATTCACACAACTTGATTAAAGGAAATAATCTGTTTTCTTTTCCAAGATCTGTGCTCTGTTGGTGTTGAGAAAAGTTGCAAAACTGAGGAGGTCCTCCATAAAAGGACTAGATGTTCTTATGTAATAAGGGATAGCTAGATGGAAGCTATTATTCATGCTCAGCCATTCATTAGGTTGTACACTGTTTGTTAGCTAGGGAAATTTTTTCGAATTACTGTTTTTGTTTGGGTAAAGAAACTGGGCACTGAAGGAAGAGCGTAAAATGATTAATACGTTGCTGAAATTTTTGGTAGACTGGTGGAGGAACCTGGTAGTCTAATTAAAACTTATAACTAGTTAAGATTTTCTGGGTAAAGCAGCTGATATTTGCCTATGTCTGATTGAATAAAAAAGGCCTTTATCACTTTATAATGAAGCAATTGTGTACCTTTAATTCTCCATAGTAAACATTCTTTTCCTTCTTTTACTTTCCCTGCATCTCCAATACTTGTAAAGCTACACAAGAACCACACTTCATTGTACCAGTCAGGTATTACACCTGCCAGGTGCAGTAGAAATTTTATAATACCAAAACAGTATCTATGGATTAATCAGGTCTCATACGCCTAGGACAAGGTTATAACCCGACGATACAAAATATGATTACACTAAATATGGATTTGATATGCAGAATAGAATGGGAATTTCTTCAGGGTATTTAGTGTACTAGACCATTGCAATTCAGAGTATGGGCCAGGTCTACAGAATAAGGGCTGCTAAGTAAACATGATTATTGGTTCTGCTGTTGAGTTCTACATCAGAACTGCTTACCCTTCATGTCAACTTATTATTTTATCATCAATTAAATGTTCAACTAACTAAAGTAGTTAGTGAGACATGTATCTTGTAAATAGAGATAAGTTTTGGGTACAATACTGTTTAGAAGTCACAAAAAGTTCAAACAAACTCTTCTGAAAGTTTCATTACCAAATTAATTTCTGTATTTTACTCAGCCTAACATTTTTTCAAACATGCAGCCTTCTGCAGAGGAACGTATTAGACTTGGCTCTGTTTGACAATATACAGTGGAAGGACAAAAAGCTAACTGTTCATGTCTGTCTCCTGAAGAGAGGAAGTTTGCTTTATGCTCTTTTCCTTCCTTGAAAAATAGATTATGATAGTATGCACATGTAGAAAAAGAACAGATTTTTGCTGTCATACCCAAGGAAAAAAACAAATGACTGAGCAGCAGACAGAATGTACAGAACCTGCCAGTACTGAAAAAGGTGTCCTGAAGCAGGTCAAAATTTCAATGTGACCATATCAAGAATTCCTTCACACTTCTTAAAATTCTTCCAAAGTACATTCTCTTACACAAAATAAGACCTACCATGTCTTTTATTTTAATAAATGTTGGGAATAGAATTAAAATCTACTACCCTTCTCTGATTCAACTCAGCCAAGGTCACAACTTCTTGTCTGATCAGTTGCAAAAAGCCAATATTACAATTTGAATACACAATGTTTATGTCAATGATGTTAGCTAGAATGCATAATAAGGTACTACACTACCTAAGGATGGCGCTGTCTGCATGTCAGTGGAAAAAATTATTTGGACACAACTTGCTTTTGTTTAGCAAGGTTTTCTATATAGTCTCAAAGGTAAGTCATAAATGTGACTATGCATCCCAATTCTGCTCTAATTTTGGCTATCATGTCCCTGATATATGTTGAGAGAGTCACAATTAGGTCAAAGCAAGAGCACCAAATAGGCAAGACAGGTGGCCAGAAAGAGCTAAAAGGACATCATGCAGCCTTTATCACCCACAGATTGCTGTCTCCTGCAGTCATCATCTTTGCATACTGATTGTTCAGCAATTTCATCAGAATCTGCTAACTCATGGAAAAGTTATAGACCAAACTTCCATGGTGGAAGGTATAAAATCATCAGTGTACTCAAAAAGATTTCAAAGTAGATCCAACAGCAGCTGGACAACTGAGGCTTTTGTGCTTCCCAGTGTGGTGAAGTGGACATCTGCATCATAACTGATGAGGAAGGATGAGCACTCTCTTAGCCAGCTGGGTAACTATTTAGCTCAGAGGTGCACAAGTTAGGAGTTATGGGTTGTAAGTGGTACAACCTCATGCCTTAGAATGAAAAACCTCACGTGTTAGACTGGTTTGCACAAAGGGGGTCAAGCCCTTGTTTGTTGTGTTTGTCTTATTTCTTAATGAGCTCAAAAAATAAACTTTAATTTACAGTGTTGTCCTGCAAATTTGAGAGATCCAAACGGACAGTGAAAACAAAAAGAAAAAGAAATTAAACAGACAGTTTATCTCCTGAAAACTACTCTTGTATTTCCTTTAGTTCTTCAATCAGTTACTCTTCTCTCTCTCTTTAGGCTCCTGGCTATGTTTAACTGACACAGTAGGCAGGGGAATTTCCCTCAATTTAGACTTCAAGCAGTATTGTATCTTAAATGTTTTAAAAGTCTCCACTCAGATTGCAATATTTTGCTCTTCAGTCACCTGCTGCAGTGCTTCCAGTAATGGACTTAAATCAGTTTGAAACTTGCAGCAGGAAGTTTTGCAGAAATGGCAGATCAGCTCCTGGATACAGACTTTTCTTAACCTATTTTAGAAGAAGCTGAGCAGCTGAGACTCTGAAAATACCTCCTGTCTTCACATGCTTCAGACAAGTGGAAAGTAAGCCTGAATGAGGCGTCTACATTTTTCTGAGTTGCTGACTTAATGGCTGAAAGGAAAGAAATCCAGAGAGAAACAGCCGTGTCTAAAACCAAGAAAACCAACAATCCAGATAGGCTACCAAAGCTCTAGTACAGAGAAAAAAAATGCCTGCTATTAAACATGGATCTCATTCAATATTTAAAATGTTTAATCCTTAGTGAGGAAGTACAACTATACTTAAGATAGATCAGGAAAAAAAAAGTACAGATTCAGAGTGAGAAATTTCCATACAATATGTTAGTTTCCTTCCTAACTGAAGCCCCTTGCATCATTTAAGGTTTCATTCACGTAAACATTTATTACACATTTGATTGGATTACTTATTTTACGTGACCGACACTCAAAATAAATTTCCAGTTTACAAGCAGAGAGAACTCATGTCTGGTTTATTTTACATACTGCAATTTATTCTGTAAAATAATAAAAAGCACATAGTTGAAAAAAACTTCTAACAGAATGCTAACACTTTATGTTTGTTTAAAAAACCCCACATCATTATTTTCACATAAATATCAGTTTAATAATAAATAATCTACTTTGCTTACTTATATCATGATACTAATCTCACCTAGGATTTACATAGTATATTTGAAAGTACTGCTGAAGAAGTGACTTTCTGCTCCCAGTTTTTCTTGTTGATATTTTAAATGAGAGCAAACTGTTGCTGAGATATTAGATACAGAATTTGTCAATTAATTTGAAATGCTTGCAGTATTTTGGAGTAAACTGTGCACTGTAGAGGGATTATACAGAGCAGTATATTGTAGAGCATTACCCCATTTTCCGTGAGAAACTGCCAAAACAATGATAACAAAATCAAGCTTCTTTGGACAATAAAAATCTCTGAAGACACATGGATACAGCTTCATAGCTGATTACTAGCATGAGAAGAAAAATCCTCCAACTTTCATTGTTAGGTTTTTTTTTTGCTTCTTGCTACCAACATTGTCAGTATATGACAGTTGATCAAGAACAAAAATTATTCCCTATAATAACACTAAAGGTTTTACATGCATTATACCTCTAGTTTTTTCCTACGTTTTCAAAGCAGGGATCTAGGTCCGCAGCTATGCAGCTCAGATATCCTGCTGTTACCTGTTGTTTCAAGATCATACAATGCAGTATGACACGTCACATTTCATACTGGACCCATTGAAATTTCTAGACTATTAAAACCCTTTTAACGTAGTCTTAACTGAACACCCAATGTCAAAGTAGTTCAATGTAGCAAAGAATTAAAAACCTTCCTGAACATAACTGAGTTTCAAAAATACCAGATTTGTGGCTTTATATTTTATATGGTGGGAAGAAAGGATAGCATGGAAGTACTTTCCATCTTCTTAATTTTCTTAGTTCCAAGCTGTTATGCTGAGGAAGAAAGTTTTAGACACTATTTTTTGGCTCGAATGCATTTGACTCAGTATCTATCAGAACTAATTTGAGAACTTGTTCTGGTTGGGGCTAAAGCAGAACACAGTCTCTGACTTTTCAGATAAACCCCTTTCAAAACATCAGCTCCTAAACATTATCAACACTGTTTTTCAGACAGTGGCTGCCTCTAGAATTGATAAGCCTGATGATAGTTATCACCTCTCTGTGTGCAGAGAGGCCATTGTTCACACATACTCCTACGTTAATCAAGACAATCCTACAGTTTGTGGCAGAGGGTTGCATGCCCATGGAGAAGCAGGCAGGACAGGTGACCCAAACCTGACCAATGAAGTATTCCATGCCATGCACATTATACTCAGTATAAAAGCTTAGGGATCACAACAACGGTCAGCTCTCTTCTTTGACAACTGGCATTCAGAGAGAGCCTCGGCTGGCTGTCTGCCTGCCTGCCCCTGAACCCATCCACATGTTCCTGAACGCAGTTCCTGTATCTAATTCCTGAGTCTAGTTCCTGCCTGCCACTGAAACCAGTTCAGAACTGTCCCCATACCTGCACTGCAGCATCAGTGTTGACATATCATCACAGGATTGGTTAGTACACTTAGATAAATTTCATTTATTTCTTATCAATACTGTTATTTTCATTTTTATTATAAATTTTTTTAAAGCTGTTTTAGTTTTAGTATCTAACCCACAAGTCTCTCTTTCTCTCATTCCCCTTCCCTGTGTGTGTTAAGAGTGGAAAGTGGGGCTAAAGCTGCCCAGTTTAGTTACTGACACGGCCAGAGGTGTGCTAAACCAGGATGTGATGAAGCTTTACTAACAGCTTCATAACTATATTGGTAAATTTTAAGCGCTTAAGACATAGGCGGATGGAAAGCAGCTAAGCTTGGGGCCCAGTCGGGGACCCCAGACAAGGAACATGTGTGGTTGTGATAAGGACATAACTCTACTACTGCCCTAATGGATAAGGAAGTTACTTAATGTCTGCCCTAACACGCATGTGTAAATCCCTGGGGTGAAAAGCACAAGACTAAGGAAGCCTTGATCAGACGACCACCAAAGACTCTAAAGGAACATGTGCAGATGGGCAAATGAGGATTGTACCAGCCACCAAAAAGTGCAGTTTTGTTTCTTGGAAATGTGATGAATACGTAACTTATTTTTAGGAACCTATATGAATATGTAGTAGATAACAGTATAAAAATGTGTAAGCGAAATGTAAAGGTGTGCATATGGACTAGCAAGGTATGCACCCAGTGCTGTTAAACTTTGCTCCATGGACTTTGGTCTTGGCTAAGGGTTATTTGTAAGTGCATTTCTTACAAGGACAAAATATTTGTGTCTAGATTTGGTTTGATTAAAACATGTACGTTATTATATAGGACAAACTGCTGTTAAGAGAGGGAATAAAAATTTTCAAGTTATTTTTGTCTTTTTTTTTCCCCAGTTTGACATAGCTTAAGCTGCTGCTAGTATGTAAGTCCTTTACTCTTGAATATTTTGCATGAAATTTTATAACATGTTGTACTGAACAACCCAAGGTAAAGGGTGCCAAAGATACCCCCGGTCCTTGGAGACTGTAAACCCCAGATTTATATTCTTGGAGTCATGTATCACGAAGATTTACTAGTGGTTAACATCAATATATACAAATAGATACCAATTTCTTTGCTGTTGATTTGAGAAACAGTCTGGTTTTCCTGTGAGCTGAATTCAGAATTCTGTCTACCCAAAGACATCCTGCCAAAGACACTTATCAGGTCCCAAATGTTCTCAGTGGTTTTCAGAAACATAACAGATGGAATGACTAGGGCATTGCGCTGTTTTCGGTAGTCTTATTTCCTCTGTTTGCTGATGTCACACTGAGGTGTCAATTAAAGATGATATGTGCAAATCATTTAGGGTTATAAAGATATAAAAGGAAAGGTTAAGAAACACGAGGTCATAGCTTGGCAACTAAGGAGGCAATAAATGAAGATGATTAATGGAGGGAAATTAGAACAGATAGAAATGGAAAGCCCTGATTAATTCATTCATTTAAACACATTCTGCTTAGATTGGACAGAACAGTCCCTCTGCAGGTTGAACAGTAAGCTTCTATGCTCGTTACCTGACTTGTATGACAAATTGTTCAGCTGAAAACAATGGAGTTCATTCCAAGCTTCAAAGGTACATTTAACAGTGGATAACCATTAAAGATTTTTCCAAAATTAGCTGAGGTCCTCATGTAAGGAAAATAAAAAAGGCAGAGAAAATGTAATACACGCACATATATAGTGTCAAACAGATCAGTTACCAAGTAGCCATTTGTCCCCCTTCCTCTAGTAAAGAAGCTGAGAAATACCACTCAATGATCAGATACTGGAGACAATAAGTGGTATAAGAAAACGTGATAAATTTCTTTCTTCTACAATCCAAGAGAATGTGGTGGCTCAGTAAGACAGAGTTTCATTTGATCCTTATTCATTTTCAGTCAAGTAGACTGGCAGATGTGGCCTATCCCTCACATGCAGGTCTGTTCACAAGAAATTAATTTAGCTGAGATTTGACAGAGCTTTCTTTCAGAAAGAGAAGCTTAGAACGGTTTGGTTGGAAGGGACTAGCAAACATCAACTAGTTCCAACATTCCTGCAATGAGCAGGTACTTCTTCAACTAGATCAGGTTGCTCAAAGCCCTGCCCAACTTGACCTTGAACATTTCCAGGGGTGGGGCACCTACCAACTCTTTCGGCAACCTGTTACAGTGTGTCACCACTCTCATTGTACAGAAGTTCTTCCTTATATCTAGTCTGAACCTATCTTCTTTTAAGTTATAACCATTACATCTTGTCCTATTGCTACAGTCCCTACTAAAAATTCTGTCTCATCTTCCTTCTAATCCTGTTTTAAGTACTGAAAAGCTTCAATCAGTTATCCCTGGAGCCTTCTCTTCTCCAAGCTAAATAATGCAAACTCTCTCAGCCCTTCCTCACAGCAGAAGTGTTTCATCCCTCTAATCATTTTTGTGGTGCTCCTTTGGACCTGTTCAAACAGGCCAAAGTCTTTCCTGTACTAAGGACTTCAGGGCTGGATGCTGTGTTCCAGATGCGTTCTCACCAGAGCAGAGGGGTAGATCAATCCTTTTACTCCCCACCTCCCCATATTCATACCGGTGATTCATTATGTTAGATTAACCACTTAGATTAGATGCCCTAACACAGACTTCTGCGGACCATATGAAAAGAGACTTGACATCCGCTCTGAAGAATGAAAGCACAGGGAACTGGTTTCCCACAGCTATTGCCCCAGTCCCATTTCAGCATCAGCTGATCAAAGCTGAAGGAAGGCCCCAAAAGATTCCGCAAATCTTGTGCGTGGGTCTGAGTCCCACCAGAGGCTCTGAATTCTTCAATCTCTTCCTGTTAACTCAGTCCCCTTCCCATTGACAGGCTACTCTTCCCACCTACAGAGAAAATCAAATTTTCCTTTTGTAAAAAATCCGCTCACTGGATCAAGGCAAAATTTGGAGCCAGAAGTTTTTAGTTAGTTTGTTCAAGATAACTAACAAAAACAAACAAACAATCACATTTAGGAGCATAACATCTTATTATCAAAAAATTCCATTTTTTCCCATTGATCCAAAGAAAGCTGTTTCCCCTCTGACTAAACTTTGCCCTACTGACATATTTAGGCCATATTGTCTGCAACAATACCATTAATAGAAAGCAATGAAATCCTTATGGGTAGAAAAGATGCTGTGGCTGAATGTAACCTGTACTGTAAATTTACAGCAATATCAATTATCACAGAGATGACACAATTTTGCTACTGTCTTACAGGTAAGGAACTTGTTGGGTCACAGAAGTGTGAATTCACATATTGGGATGACACTTTCTTCCCCTTCCTCCCAAGTATGTTTTGTGGGCTATATATCTGATTCATTGTTTTACCTAAGCTAAGTAAACATTGGGCTCCAAGACATATTTGATTACCAATTGGAAGCATTATTGACTTTACCCTCTTACATATAAGCATATAAATAAGTTTCTGGTTTAAATTCTACATGCAGTCATGATTATACATTAACACTGGAACTTTCAGTCAATTTAATAACTGTTTAATGAACATTAGTGCAATTACAGACGTTTACCAGAGGTGAACCCCCAGAAGACATGTGTAGGAACCATCCTAGACCCTATTAAGGAAACACAAGATGATTCCTCTTAAGAAATTAAAAGAATAAATGAATATTCATTTATATTAAAAGGCATACATAATATATACATATGTGTAAATAAAAATATATGTAGGTGCATACACAGGTATATATGTATGTATATCTTTATATGTGTATGCATGGTAACATAGATCGAATAGTTCTTTTCCTCATAAAATCCAGTTGTTCTATTCAACAGTAGTTAAAGGGTAAGGGTTTTCAGTGAAATTTTTAACCCTGAAGTTTAAGCCTTTTCTTCTTCCTCCCTCCAGCTCTTCTGCCATAGGTAACAAGCCATGAACATGTCTCTAAGAACTCTCCAGGCAGCCAGCAGTGAAGAGATTTCAAGCTGCTCTGTTCATGTCCTACAGCTGGCATGTGACTTTTCCAGTCTCTCTCGTCACCTGAACACCAATTTTTCTTTCTCGTTCTGATGAATTTCAACCATTTGTGAATAGGACTTTGCCCTTCTGGGATCTTCCCAATTACTCCCCCTCCTTCTGTCCCTCCCATTTTATAGCAAACCTCACTGCAGTATTTGAAGCCATTGACACACTGCTTCAGCACATATTCACTTCTCTGCACAGAAAATCACTTTGGGTCAAGAGTAAAATTCACTCCTTCCTTTTTATACTAAAGAGAATTCTTAAACTCTGCAGAAACTCTGCAATCTCTAAACTCAGAGAAGAAAATAATATTCACAGCTTTCTGTAGAAAATTGAAATGTAAAGGGATAGAACTCACTTGAATATTGTGAATGCAGTTTTCCTACATGTTTAAAACTGTATTATACCTAATAAAGCAAAATACAGGATGTATGCATTCATCGTTATTCCAAAGAGCTCTTATTTTTGCAAGGTTTGAGTGAAACATGTTAAGGAACTTGGAGTCTTCAGCTGATGACCCATGGCAAGGTACATTACCATTTCAATTCATATAATTTTTGGTTTGCTTCTTGTGATAGTTGGGAATGATGTCAGAACAAAATTTTTATCTTTTTTCTGCTTAGAATTCAGGATTTATATGTACATGTCAGTAAGAGAAATAGCAATGAAAATGTTTGTTGATAGTAATAAACAGCTGTATCTTTGGGATTATAGCAAACATGTTAGGTGCATTACTTTGTAGAATATAAAATGACAACAATAAGGTTTACTGGTTTACCCTTTCTTCATATTAAATGCATGATAAACTATTGATCAGGCTAAGAACTCTTTACTTGTAATTACTGAAGCAAGTAGCATTATTAAAGCCATTTCAGTTACTCCCATGAGTAATTACTTCCTGAATCAAGTTCATAAATAATTAAGATCTACCACCTTGAAGGTTCCCTCTATACATGGTAAAAATTGTTGTGTCAGCCAAAATAAATGGCTATAGGGATGTTTTTCGCAAATGTAATGCAACCTGTCACAAGCCATGAATGCAACAACTGGCACATACTATGGAATTCTAAGGAAATCAGGTTGGATTAAGTTTTTTGCATTCTTACCTGTTTCTTCTCAATATAATAACAATAACCTTTCTTTCTTATGGCAACTTTGCTTCCAAAAGCATTGGCTAACATCTTGAATCTGATATTCGTAATGCTCCTTAAACTCTAGTAAATCCATTTGAGCAAAGGATAAAGGCTTCATGCTACCACAGCAGTTAGTCTGACTTCTCCTATTACTAAAGAAAAAAACCATCAGTTTACCAAAACCTTCCAAGGTATTAGTAAGATCTGCCAATTATGGATCCAGACAGATTAGACCTCTTGAGATATAAAAAACGCACAAGCGAACAAGAACCAAAGTGACTCAGCATACAAATGGGGTTTGATTGATTTTCCTGATCTCACTGCTCATAAACAACATGAGACTAAAAGCTGGAAATTCTGGACTAGTTCCTAGTCTACTCTGTGAACTCTGACTCATCAATACCACTTTCATTCTTCTCCTTCAGTTTTACAAATGTCGGTTAAGCACCCTTCCTTTGAATTCTGTGCCTAGTCCCTTTAAGTTTGTTGAAAATATTTTCAGTGAAATAAATTCATTTAAACACACTTACATCAAACAATAAGCGTATATTTAATGTGTCTGAGCGTCCTAACCTAAGATGGTTCTTAATAACTTCCCATTATAGTCAAGATTTTCAACAGAAGGCAACTGTAGACACTGACTCCTATTGTTGTCTTAAACATCCACTGATTCTACCTATATTATCTTAAACACCGTCTGACTCTACTTGTATTGTTGTACTCTACTTGTATTGTTGTCTTTAACAGCTTCTCGAGTGCTGTGGCTCCTGCTGGTCTGACTGTGCTGCTGCACAGGAGGGGGAGGAGGTGCAGCACCAGGTGCTGCCCTCCCCCTAACCTGACTGCACTGCGACCCAAAGAGGTTAGGCAGAGGTTATTCCGGCAAAGATCTGTTCCGCTGCCATTATCCCTACAGACCCAGCCCCAATTCCAGAACCTTCACAAAGGAGCTTCCGCACATGCGCAAATTTGAGAACTTTCGCAGCAAGACCACCCCTCATGCTAATAGAGGGGGCATGGACTTGTCCTATAAATAGAAGCCCAAGCCTGCTATCCCAGGGAATCCACTTGAAAACCTGCTGGAGAAGGGTTGCAGGAACGTATGCTCTTGAAGACCACGTTTTCCAGAGGCTTATGGACTGGTGACTATACCCCCGGCCCTCCCCAAGCTACTCTTATTCCTCTGTATCTCTTTTTTCCTTTATTCTGCTTTCCACAGTACTACTGTGTGTTGGATCGTATCCGAGTTGTGTTGTTTAGTCTAGCTACCCTGAGGGCATCAGATTGTGATCTGAACAGATTGGGATCTGTTTTTGCAACTTTTGGGAAGCTGCAACTCAGAGTGCACCTCAGTATTTGATATGTTGGCCATGCCCCAAATATTGATTTTCTGTTTTGGCTGTGTCCAAAACTAATCCAAATTTGATATTTTGGCCATGCTCAAAATAAATACTGATTTGTTGTTTTGGCTGTGCCCAAAATAAGCACTGTGCCCAAAATAAACACTCTTTGAATTTACCCTGAGTGATTTGTTGGTTACCACCTTGCAAACATCAAAGGACCCTTCCCTTTCTGACTGAGGAGAGTCTGGGGGGGGACGGGACACATGGATGGACACTATACCCGGGGGCAGGAGCGGGTTCTGACAGCAACTTTGCATCTTTCTGGTTTGACTTCTTGTCACTTATGAAAAATTTACCACAATTTGTGAAACATAAACATATAGAAAACACAGTGTATATTGTGAATTAAATCGATGGGAAAGGAAATGTTATCCTCCAAGGACCAAATATTCTACTGAAGTTCATGAGTCATTGTGTATTGAGCTAGAACTGCTGAGCATTTACATTAAAGCACAGGATGTTCATCTTGTTTTTACCAGAGGTAATCTTGATCTTTCCTTCAGTTTGCCCACATCTCTGATAAGACAGTCAGCAGGAGTCTTACTGTTTCTAGACTAGCAGCAGAAGAAATTGAAATATTACAACTTCTGCCCTGCATGTGGTAGCCAGTTTGAAATACTGTGTTGCAGATGCACACATTGAGCTTTCTGTTTCTATTCCCCCTATATCAGACAATCATGATATCCACAGGGATATAACAGCTTTAGAAAAAGGAAAAAAAAATTAAGTGCAGACAATTTAGAGGTACAGGGATAAATGCTTTTATTCACTTTTTTCCCTAAAATCTGTGAAATTGATGGGCAGAAATTTATGAAGCAGAAAAGTTTTCTTGCTTACTTGATATGTTTTTTAATATGTGTCCTAAAGTTGTTCCTTTGGGAGTCCTGCTTGTGCTTTAGAAAGTCCTCTTGCTTTCACTTTTTGGTAGGACACCTGCCATGAAAACCTGTGTTTGGTAGAGCAAAAAAGTTTCCATGTCCTTGACAAAAGCTCCATCCTTTAGGTGTTCTGTTGGGCTACCAGTTTCTTTTTTCACTCTTCTTTTAAGGGTTATCCTTACAAACAGCTACAGTGTAACTATGCTGTTGCATAGTGAATATTTTCATTCTGAGGACTATGTTATGATATGCTACAGATTGAGGTTTTTCTGTACTCCTCATTGTGCTGTCTTCTCAAGACAACCTATTAATTACAAGAAACTGACTCTGCAGTGTTTGGAAACAAAATACGGGCGTTACTGATGAGACAGCAACAGAAAGGGACATCAGAAATGAGAAAAGCTGGCTTGAACTGAAACTTAAAATTCCTCTGCTGCTCTTTCTTTCACCAAAACTTGTCCATACCTGATTGCATATTTTTGCATGCTTGCGTGATTGACTGTCTTGTTAGTTTGCTTTGCTTCTTGGTAGAACTGAAAAAATTGCTATTTAATAATATGTTTTAGAGGAAAAACTAGTATTTCTAAGAACGTAAAAGAATGATAAAAATAGGTTTCAAGAAAACATTAAACAGGGATGAAGTGGATAGTGTAACATAATAAATGATCTAACACATGGTTTAGACAAAAGAGTAGTCATGGAACTCTAAAGAGGCCTGTGAAATGAAACAACAGTCAGTATGAAATTCGAGTACTTATCTAGGATATTTAGTGTATATTTGGAATTACATTAAAAGTAATACTTTTTTGTTTGTTTAGAATGTATTTTATGAGAATTACTGCTGTGGGATGATTTGACTCATTAAGGAAGAGAGGTTTGGGATGCGGAAGATGCAGATTGTAGCACAAAGAATTGAGAGTGACCTGTGGAAAGGACCATTGTACCGGGGCAAACATGATTAAATGAGAGACAAAGGAAGACAGATCTACTAAAATTATACCATCAAAGTAGAAAATTAAAGGGGTATGAAAACTTGCAACCAGAAGTTTGAGGTTAGGATAAGAAATAAAAGAAGTACTGTGAGAAATTGAAACTGCAAATCATGAGGAGGGTCAAGCTGTACTGGAGACACCTTAGAGAAGTATTAGAAGTAGTGCCTTCTAGCTAAGAGAAAAGGATTAAATAAAAACAATGTATTAGGAATGATCTGTGTGTAATGAATGGGCTTTCTAGAGTAGACCAAGATTTAAAATCCTTTTCAGAGGAGTAGATTTCTGAAGCAACTGCTTAAATGGTAGTTGTATTGTGTGCAAATCTGTCTGAAATACAGAGCTAGGCGCTCAGGAACTTGAGTTTCACAAAACAGCCAGAAATGTTAGCAAAATAACATCTAGTGCCTGTGGAATGAAGGATTTAAAGACTATCACACTGAGAATAGCAATGAGGGGATGTCCAAATATAAATATTGACACAGAACAGGTTTTGGTTGTGTACTGTGAGGATTTCAGCACTGCCTACCTGAACTAGCTTGGATAAGTAGGGATGCAGTTAATGAATACCTTTTAGTAGGCTGTATGTCCTTCATAACAATACAAAGTACGCTAAAAAGCCTACTGGAGACAAAGTTGTAACCTTGGACTTGGAGAGTGGATATTTTATTTCTGTTATGCTTAATCTGTGCTTTCATTAAAAATCAGTTCCTAATGAAATTCATAAGTGTTCACAGCTATTACATAAAAATACTATATTTTAAATACTGCTGTTTAAAATTGCAAAATAAAGTCAATAATTTTTTTTAAAAAAGATAAAGAATGTGGCTACAAATGCAATCTGGCTTCCTTCTGACTATATGAAAATGTGTTCTTCAATTTTGTGATCCCCTGTCCTCTTCCGTGGTTTTAACTTCCAAACCATGAAAAGTTTGTTACACTAGTAGCAAGTCAGCCTAGATGCTTGGAATTTTTTCCATATTCAGAATTTTAAGGAGAGTTTCTAATGTTTTTATCCCTATCTTCATCCTTCCAAGAATGTATTTTGAAAGCAGATAGACCTACCTCACTTTTATACCTGTGCACAAAAAAAATTTGAAAGAATATTTAGATATTTATAAAAAATTAAATAATCTTAATGTGATGGGCTTTTGTGTAAGAGATGCTAGGTTTCATGGCTCTTTTGGGGCAATAAAAGTGGATTCCAGCATCTATAGAAATTTTTATTGGTTGCAATGGGTCACATTTAGTGTTTTTCTCCGTGAGGAATATGAGGAAAATATTCCAAAGTAATATGGTAATCGCTGGATGATTTTTCAAGTAAATTCTTATGCAGGCTTAAGTGTTCAGACTTATGTGACGTATTCATCTGCAGCAAATGTATCTTCACAAATAATTACAAAAGTGGCTAAGAAAATAACAGAAATGTCATGCATGAACATGAAAATACCTCGGAGTAAAGTGTATTTTTTCTGTTGTTGGTACATTTTCACACTGATGCCTTTGCTGCAGCTGGCTAGCACAAACTATTTGATATTGTACAATTTCTCTTCCTGCATGTGCTTTGTTTTCTCAAACTGGTGAATAGATTTGAATAATATGTTTCTGAGATAGTATCTAAATTTTTGTGAAAGAACATCATTTTCATATGCTTAGATTAACTAATCATCAAAGTGTAGTGAAACCACAAGATTAAGATAAAACTATCATTTTTTTTGTATATTTCATAATGTATAACTTGACCACCTGGACCATCTGTGATTTCTCTTGGATAATATCAGGATTCAGTTGTGGTTTGTTTATAAATGTAAATGTTATACAAGAGAGCAGTATTGCATCTATTGAGACAGTTCTCCAATACCTCCTTCTTCAAAAAAAAAAAAAGGCAACAGCAAATAACCAGTTGTCCCCTAAAGGGCAACAGTAAAATTCAGATAATTTCTATAGAAAACCATGTACAAAATAGAATATCAGTGTTGGTTTCTTCCACCTCAAAGCCACATAATAGTAAAAGTTATAATGAAATACAAATGTTTATTTCTCTTGATCTAACTTCGCTATGACTTTTCCAGAGATTAACTGCATGAAAACACCATTTTAAGACAGTGTTCTTGTTTTCTTCTAAACCTTCTTCTTGAAACAAAAGGTAATTTTTGAATAGACTCTATTATTGAATTCAGCTAGATCTCTCAAATGTTCAGAGTTTTAGGTTACCAGCTGCTGACCTTTGTTTATCTGATGTACTGTCTTTGGAAGGATGGCATGAACTGCAGAATACACGCTTGTTAATTATAATTATTTTAAGAGTGGACGGTGGTTGTAACAGCACATTCTTGTAGCTAGATTATTTTGAAAAGTATTACATGCTTGTTTACTGCAATTAGAATATTGGTAGGCCTTTCCTTGATGTCCCAATTAAAATAACTGGGGCAAGATATTCTGCTGTCTATATACTGCATGGTTCAAGAAAAACCACCTGTAAATCATTTCTAGATCAAGAATGAAGTGTGATTATGAGCCAGGTGATTCAGATGGAGATTCTTTAAGCATGGTGTTGGGGACAAATTTGAAATATGGAGCACATCTCTTTCTGGTTGTGTGTAAACTTAAGGAAGTTGAAGAAGTATAATATAAAGCAGAGATTCTTTAATAAGTTGAAAACTTTATGGCATTGTGTTAGACTTGACAGGAAATTATTTTTCTGAGAGCCCTGATGATAAAGTTCCTTTCAACATTAATGTTTACACTCCCTGTTTTATTATTCATGTGATAACTCACAAGAAGAACCCCACAGGGTAAATACTGTTAAGTTGAATAATTATTCATCATGAAATTCCTATTAATTCTTAACACTTAGTGTTGTGGGTATAGTAAACACAGCTCTTTTATCAGGTTGATTTGAAAATCACACAAGCTAGAGTAATGAAGAGAACATTTAATAACAATAAGTAGGTTAACAATAGCATTTACTCATCAGAAGGACTGTCATTGTCTCACTTTATTATAAGTTGTTTCAGAATTTCAAGTCTGGGGTAATTCCATTGACTTGAATGGTCCCTTGACCTAAGTAAATTATTAGCGAGGTATATCCCTGCCTCAAAACCTCTTTTTCAAGGTGCCATTCTGCTCTTCTCTGATGTAGTACTGGAAGCCCATTCTGAACCTTCTGGAAAAGCAAATTTGAACTGGATTCTGGCGATATGGAATATGGCCATAATTCACACTAAAAAGGGGTAATACAGGTCTAATAATTACTCAACCATCCTATGGACCATAACATTCTATGAACAATGTCTCGTAACTATACCCATCTGTTCTATCTGAGTGTTTCTGTGTTCTTTGCAAGGCATTCTTGTCTCTTTGCATACTGAATGGTTTACTATTCTTCCTAAATTGTTTTCTGTCCTGATATTATATGCATATATATGATTATTTTAGTGAATGTAATTCTCTTTAAATATGCTTCTGTATGCTTCAACTGACTGTTTCCCCTGAATGTCAGTATGAAAACTGCACAAACACAAACCTCATAATTTTTCATCAAGACAATATCTACAGTTGGATTTTACAATAGTCTGGGGCCTAATGATCTTGGTTTGTTGTACCTGCTATGCCATTCCAGACTACAGATCTTTCTCCGAAGCTCTACATCAAAAGCTGCCCACTCACTCCTGCACCCCATATAATGCCCGTAATTCAACACAGTCCCTTCTATAATCTCTCCAGCAGCTTTGCTTTCATGGGGCAGATAGTTCAAAAGGATGGGAGGAGAAAACAGTTTGTCTTCCCTTATCTTACTGCTTTTCTGGCCCTGGAGAAATGCTTGCTGAAGTTTATAAATAGTTAGATAGCTTCAGTGCCTCCAGGGAATACCTGTGTCCTTTATTGTATATCTTCTTTGGGCTTCACACAAATTTTTCCTTCTGTGCCGCCTTCTGCTTGCCCGGCAGGCAAGTCTAGTCAAATGGAGAATATTCTTATGGAAGACATAGCAGAAACATAAAATCTGTCCTTCTTTAGATTTTAGTAAGTCGTCTTCTCAGACCTGTTTTCTCCTGTCAGAAATTTGAGTCTGTCAGTTCTGTTTGCCTAGTATTAAAAACCTTTTTGATATCCTTATGGTACAAAAACTTTTATGTAAACAAGTTTATTACCTTATCCATGACACTTACTATTCTCCTCACAAGATAGATTTATTATATAAAGTAAGATACTGATTTCTATTCTCAGTTAGAAATGGAGTTTTCAGTGTGGTTCTTTCTTTAAATCTATTCTTATTTTAATGTAAATATTTGCCATCTGTTGAAATCTCCTCTCTTCAGAAATTAATTAGTTGTCATACTTGTTTCTTTTTACTGCAGAAAATACAAACTATTAAAACACCATCTTTTCCCAGACCTGTAGTTATTTTTCCAGTTTCCTGTCTTGAAATATAACATTTCAAATGCTCTTTTGATCTTGCTTACTTACATCTTGGTCCTGGGGAAAAAAAGCCAGTGTTCTGGTGATTGGAAATATTCATTTGCATTTTAATGGCCTCTTTTCTAGTGGGTTTGCTTATGTTTCCCTGAAGTGATACAAAATAGAGCAATTGTTGTTCAACTGTGGCTTTAAAGATGCAGTGACCATTTAAAAAATGTAATTTCAGTTTAACAATAATTCAGATCAACTGCATACATGATTTTTCTACATAAGTTTAGCCTTATTTTATGCTTGCTTGTTAATTAACCATGACCAGAATTAGATTACTGTTAATACTTCCTTTCTTCCTGCAATGATTTGATGACTTTGGAAAGCATGTTTCATTTTGTGATTTGTTTACAAACAAATTTAAATTTTTCTGTTTGGTTATTCATCATCTTTTTTTTTTACAGGGTTTTTATCAGTTAAGTAGGATGAAAGGCTTTCCACTTCTTAATTTGATGACACATTTTATGAGCAGGAAATAAGCACTTCTGGTATCGATTAGAAAGCTGCATTAGTTTTTCTTTCTTGGAAATGCCAGTTTTGTTTCATGTGACAATTAGGATCTTTAGAAGAATAGCCCTACGGTAAATCTACAACCAGAACTCGTTCTGCAGAAAAAGATGTGAGTAGAGATGAGTGAAAACCAAAAAGGAATGAGAAGCTTGGAGAACCTGAGTAGGTTTTCATATTAATTACTGAGTCTTAGCTGTTGGTTTCCCTGCGCATGCATTGTAAGTTATCTAGTCAGGGAAGTTGTGGGGTGCAAAATTACAGTACAGTGGTTACTCTGCATTAACTCCCTGTGAGGAAAGAGCTTGAGACATCTTATTCTACCTTTAAAAGCACTTTGCACAAAGGTGCTCCTAGCATGGAGGAGTTAGTGGGCTGTAAAATCTAACTCAAGTTTATTAACTTCAAGCTATCTGACTAGATAAGACTCTCTTTGTCTGCCATTAATTTTCTGACATCTCTGTGCTAGACTTACCACTGTTGATCTTCTACAGTTACAGTTATGAACTTCTTGGGTTCAGGTCTCTGTTTATATGAGTGATATATGGTTGGCTATTGATGGTCATTCTAATCCATCCATGAGGATAGTGATCCTCCTCTGCTCTGCAACACCGACAGTGGGCTTCATATATGTAATAAATGTAATAATAAATGGTACAATTTCAGATACGCCCCACTGAAAGGAGAAACAACTAGGTGCTAAATACTTTTGATGTTCTTGACCTAGGTCAAGTTTGAGTTTGAGTGCTATCTCTGTTACAAGCTAAGCCCAAATCATGCACCCAAAGTCTTCCAAAGTTTGATGAAGTTGTAATTGCAACTTGTGCCTGTCTCAGAATGTGGTTGATGCAGTGCACCCATGTGCTTCTAAAGAAAGATCATGATTGTGGTGACAGTCAGTGATTGTCTTTCTTCTGTTATTTCCAAAGGAAATTCGGAGTATCTGTAGACAAAGTCCATTGAGAATGATTGGTAAATATTTACCACTGATTACAGTTACTATTTCTTGAACGGATAATGAGCTGTGTGAATGTGTTTGTGCAGCAGGTATAGTTTCCAGCACTGGCACTTCGAACACACATGACTCTTTTTCCCTCTTCAGAGTTCAATGGATTATAAATGTACCACGAAATGAAAAACTTTTCCCCTTTTTCCTCAAAGGAATGAGCCAACAGTGTGCCCTGGCAGTCGAGAGGGCCAGCTGTGTCCTGGGGGGCATCAAGCACGGCATTGCCAGCCGGTCCAGGGAGGTGATTGTGCAGCCGCACCTTGAGTACCGTGTGCAGTTTTGGGTGCCAAAGTATAAAAAGAACATCAAAGTGTCCAGAGGAGGACCACAAGGTTGGCAAAGGGTCTAGAGGAGATGTCATATGAGGAAAGGCTGAAGTCTGTTCTTGGTCTGTTCAGCCTGGAGAAGAGGAGACTGAGAGGGGATCTCATAGCTGTTTACTGCCTTCTCACAAGGGAGAGAGGTGAAACAGGTGCTGATGTCTTTTCTCTTGTGACCTATGGTAGTACTGGAAGTAATGGCAGGAAGATGTGCCAGGGGAGTTTTACAGTGGATATTAGGAAGAGGTTCTTCACCCAGCGGGTGGCAGAGTACTGGAACAGCTCCCCAGGGAGGCAGCCATGGCACCGAGTCTGCCAGCATTCAAGAAGAATTTGGACAACGCCCTCAGTCACATGGTGTGAATGTTGGGAGCGTCCTGTGAAGGAATAGCAGCTGGACTTGATGATCCTTTTCGGTCCATTTCACCTTGGGTAATTCTGTGATTCGATGAATGGAAAAAGTTTTTTTTCAAAACAAAACTGTTTTTATTTTTATCATAAGTCCCATGTTCATTCAAAACAGTATGGTTCAGTGGAAGAAAATAGAATCAGCTTGGGTTTCATGATGGAAACCCAATTTAAGGGATATTAATTTTGCACAGGATTTAAAAGAACAGTGACTTTCCTGTCTTAAAGGTTTATAAGTTTTTTCTTGAAATGTAAAGCTAAATGTCAGTTGGCAAAGTATATTCAGATATTAATTGATTAAACAGCATATTACAGCGTATTCTTGTTTTCCTTCGGTTTAACACTTCTATAAAGGTTGCTACATAAAGTAGCAAATGTTTAAAAAAAAAAATCTATTCCAGACCGCTGCATTGAAATCCAGGAATGACACATTTTAAACCAGCACGGATCCTGACTCATTGTTGGTTATTGAAAAGAATCATATAGGCTTTGTGTCTTAGTGATATCCTAAGGAGATAACTAAGGAGAAATAACATATATTCGTAACCTACCTAGAATCACTTTAGTTTTCAGGGAATGGTCTGGTCTTGACAGCTCAGGGAAAGGGCAGGAACAGAGAAAGGGTGTAATGTAAGTCTGAACACTGCTTTGCTGTCTCTTTTTTTTCCTTCTCAGAATCTGTTATAAGTAAAAATGCATTACCATAGATCTTTTAAACTCAGACTAGACATTTGAACTGTTATTTTCACCTCTGATTTCCATCAAGGTTCACAAACCTTTTTATAGGCACTCAGTAACATATTCTGTGTATATCAAGATCCAAAAAAAAAAAAGGCAGCTCTCAGTCCTTCTGTTCTGTGGTGGTGAGAGGCAGCGCGCTGAACTCTTTGTAGTCCACAACTAGGGAGTTCAAAGACACTAACAAAAGACTTCTGTGCAGCCAGTACTTTTTTCTGTTACTTTTATTCTGAGCAAAATGTATTCAGTTAACAAAGAATAGGAAATAGTGGTCTTAAAACAATTTTCATGCTAGAAGCTGGATTTTTGGTGGTATAATGAACTGATATCCTATAAAAGGTTGAAAATAATTAGATCAGGGAGAGCATTTGATAGTCAGGAGGAATGTAACTTATCTGTATTTATACATGCTTTTTCTCTAATAGAATTGCCTGGTAACTTTATCATCAACAGGAAAAGTCAGCTGCTTAATGAAAACTTGTTCTAGTTGTATCCATGTGTATTCCATGAAAATGAAGAATTACAGTTTAGATGGGGCATTAGAAAACTACAGTGAAATTATCCATTGAATGAACAAGCCATGAAAATTCTCAAGTTCTTAATTTAGTATTTGCACAAGGCTTCCTAGGAGGGATTTCAAGACTGACGTCAGAACTAGCAGATCTCCTGATGATTTATTCTCCAATTTAAGTTCAAGTCTGTGTGCTAAGTGAAAGATAATAGCAGCAGAGAAGTAACAATAACAAATAAAAAGCATCTGCATGTGGAATATATACAGCAGCTTATTGTTGGCAAATCTGTCAATCCATAGAGACTCTAAACTGTGTTCTTATTGGAACAAGGACATGAAGTTTTAGAAATGTTCTGTACTCTCTTCTTACCTAGACCATTTATTGATGAAAGTTAGTGGTCATTTCCACATTTTTTTTCTGAAAATCTTAAATCTCTGGCCCTCTGCTGCTTTATGCTTTCTCTTGTATTGCAAAATGCTTCATTGAAATATTTAAAAAGCAGCTTGAAAATTGAGGTCTATGCACTACCATCATTAAAAGTTAGCTATATCTTTTTACTACCTGGTTATAAACATGCTGGAGTTGCTTACAGGATCATCCTCATGCTAAAACATAGAATGAGTCTTGTTACTAGAAGCTCCAGTCTAAAGTTTCAAAGGACTTGTGGTTAGTTGTTCATAGACAGAAAAAAGGAGACATTAGAAATAAAATTAAAGGAGAAAAAGTAAATGAGGCTGAAAAATGAATCATGGTTTAGCTTGTTTATTCTTGGTTATTTCTAGTGGTATTTGCCATCTGAGAAGGTTGTATATATTGGTCACAGAGCCAATTCACATTCTGTATTGAACGTAATGAATGCTTTTCATCTTCACAGATTTTTTCATCCACTATTGACATGCCATGGAGACCTGTCTTTGGAGAATGCAATTCTAGAGTATTCAGTTCCAAAACTACTACCAGTAGAGGACAGTGTTTTCAAAAATATCAGAGATAAAACTGACCACAGATTGCTGACCAGCTGATGATACCATTCTAAATGATATTGTTTTCAGGTCAAGATTTCTGAAAATGGCAAAACTTTCCAAGGAGTCTATCTGTCACTGGCAGCATAGGTTAACATTGTTGGCAAAATATAGTCATGTGAAGAGTTTGCAGTCTGCTTTGATATAACGCTTCTTCTCTTCTTTTAGACAAACAAAAATACATAGGGGAAGTAATGCAGATACTGATAAAATTATTGCAGTTTTAGTCGTGTACTATCAATCTACATTTTCTGTTGTGGAGTCAGCACTTGCTTCAGAGCATTCTTTAGAAAGTTGTGACGTGAACATTTTGAAAGAGTATTTTTTTCCATTTTGCACATTTTTAATATTTTTTGCCTGACCTTCAAAGAAAATGAGAACATTGTAAGTTTTTCAGAAGAATCAGAGTTCATGCGTTAAAAAAAAAGGTACTGGTGTTGGACAATACAAACAAATTATGAAATCTGAAAAAGAAAAGAGGTAGCTAGAATGGGGAGAAAAGTCTGCAGTACCTTTTGTTAGATGAACTGCAGCTAGTGCATTAGAATTAAAATTCACATGAAACATCAAAGATGTAACAGTTATGAACTCTGGTGAAAAACAAAACATAATTCAATGAAAACATAGCAACTTTACGTTAAAATACCCACAGAAGAAATTTCACTAGACTATGTTTAATAAAAATGTGGAAGTTATATCCTAGATTTCTAAAGAAAATAAAAGCAATGATTTGTAATTTAATACTGTCAATTCATTAGAGCATAAAAAGATATTTGAACTCCACAACCCTCATGAATTCTGGTTGGACATTTGTGTTTGAAAATTACTATTACTAATTTATTTTTATGTGAAAATTGAGTTGAAAGAACATGGTGTGATCATCTGTAATGCTTTTTGCTATTTGAATCGTGAGAATGATCTGCAGAAAAGGCTTTCCCTTCAGTATTTGAGAGTTAAATATTAACTCATGCTTGTGGAAACCAAGACAGCAGTTACTACCTCAGACTATTTTATTCCTGAAATTAGTGCTGACAACTTTAGATATGTAAATTCAGGATGTTTAGAATTTATTTCTTGCAAGCATTAGAGGAGTGACATATTGTCCCCTCATTTCAGTCTCTCCATTACAATGAAGCTGAAGCATTTAGAACTGTCTTTTCAACCACAGAATGTGGGATCTAAAAATTATTCCACTTCTTTATAATCCTTGAAAGAAAACTCAGTTCGTTTTGACAAGTTGTCCAAAGACAAAGTTTTGTTTTCAAGTAAAGCAATGGAGAGATGCAAACTTCATTAGGAAATAGAACTGGTCCTCCACTAATTTTACAAGCAATCCTGAACCTCGGACGACAAGTCCCATGTAAGGTAACACTACTGTTGTCGTAAGACCAATTCAATAATACTTTATTGTCTTAAGAATAGGGTGTAGTAAGGAAAAGGTTGGGCATGAGAGATGAAAACACTTGGAAGTGCTGCATGGTAATTGTATACAGTAATGTCTTTCTTAACAAGAGCCTCAACTGATCTCATTTATTTCCTACTTGTGTTTGTATTTAACATCTGTTATGCAATTACAAGAAACATAACACTTCCTAGATCCTAGGTGCAGATTTGATTTTAGGACAGAAATCTAGTTTGCAGCAACAAAATCACAAGCTAAATTCTTTTCTGTGACCTCAAGAAATCTAGTTTTCCTAGTTAGCTGTTTCGTTGGGTTTTTTTCAGATTTTAGGAATAAGTCTGAATTGCATAAAAAACTGACTAGATTTAGTTCTAATAATTTGTAAGATGTTTTTAAGTGGAAAGTGACTGTTTTTTTCTAAACAGGTGTAGATTTTTTTTGTATTTCAAATGTATTCTGAAGCACATACTTTTGCTATCTAGATCTAACTCTAGGGACACAGTTTTGTGATAAAACCAGAAAATTACAGGATGCTGAAAAAATTTTTCTAAACTGCCTAGATTTTTTTTTGCTGTAATCAACAATAGAAAATATTGGAAATGTACTTATTTCATGTCTAACACCTTGCTACCACGTAGAAAGCTGAGAATAACTAGTGTTTATCACTGCAGGCCTGACTTATGACATCTGGCACTTCCATAAGAAGCCCAGTGGTTTTAAGGGGGATTACCTCCATGAGAAAATGTTACCTACAGTGCAAGATTCCTTTAGAAACTAGAAATCAACGTCCAAAGTGCATAATTGTTGCCTGAAAACACTTCTTCTGTTAATTGCCAGGTTTAGCTTATAATATTTCATCATATCCTTTTGAACTGTAAATGCTGAAGGACCTTCTCTATTTTATTAAATCTTTGTCCTCCAGATGAAATGTTTCTGATAGTCCCATTTCTATTTTATTGACAGTGTAGTATTTCATAATAATTATACTTAAGTAAAACATAGATCTACACTCATGTTTAGTGCATCATTCAATTATTAGATTTCTTTCATGATGGTAACTCTACTATTCATCATATATTCCTACTGTAGCTTAACACTTCAAACTCACTATCATTATAATGTTGGAAGATGGAAATATACAGTATTTCATAGTTCATAATTTTGTGTGATTCTGTTAGTGGTATATGAAATATGCATTAACAATTTGCATATCAAGCTGGCAATTATTAACAATATATTTTTTCCTATCTTAGTTGTAACCCTCTATGAATAACAAGAGTTGCACAAATGAGTTAATTTTCAGAAAGAGTGGTTTGAAAGAGGTCTTAAGCTGAGTTGTTTATGAACACAGCCTTTTCTCTTATTTCTAATTAGTGTGAAATGGTTCCAAACAGGAGTCAGCACTGCAGAAGGCTGTGCTACACAAAGCCAGCCTTGTTAGTAGACACAGGGAACAGTTTGTTTTGCTGAATAAACAACTTTGTCATAGTGTTTTTCAAAAAGAATACAATCGAGTTTACCAGCTGCCCTCTGAATGTTCAATGCTGTTGATGTGCATGTGCATGTCTTTCTTGAGGATTAGAAATCATCATTCCTGGTTTAAGTCTACAGTTTACTTAGTGAGAGATTCAAAAGATTTTTTTTCTTTCTTTTAGCTTGCATATCTTTTTTTTCTCATAGAATTGAACGCAAATCCTGTCCTTGATTATTTTTCTTAAAGTTTCTGTTGTGTCTTACGCTGTCAGAAAGTACTGCATGCTGGCATTTACTGATTCTTAACAGGTGAAGAAAACACATTAGCAGAGGTCTTACTATGAGATTTACACCATGATATGTTGTCCTGTTTTATCTCAGGATGGAGAGAGGAGATGTTCTTTTGGAGCTCCTACAGCAAAGCAGATTCTGTGAATTTTAGTTGTCCAAGAATATTAGACTTGATGAGATATTTTGCTGACATTAATACTGACATTGCATATAGGAATGGATATTTTCAGTGGACAAGGAGAAAATCTGAAATTACATATACATCTGCCTTTGATATTGACATCAGCATTCGTATTAAAAGGTAAAATAGGCTACTTTCATATATGAGTTGTTGTTTGTAAGCCCTCTTTTCTCAGAAATGTGTAGTAGCCTTGAATTATAATGCATGATTTTTAGTTACCAAAACTTGATCATTAGTCTATAAGCATCATTTAGTATAAAATGAGGTCTAGCTCGAAGGCATGAGTTGATGCTAGCTAAAGATCTGAGCACTTTGTTGTTAACCTTTCATTTGAAAACCTCTGACTCAGGAAAAGAAGCAGAAGATCAAGGGGTATGGTGCATGTGAACACTGTTAGTATTGAGGATTTTTGTGCACTCATTACACTTTCAATTATACTTCTCATGTAATTAACAGGAAGCTTCTGTTCTGTAGATGGAAACAGAAGCTGACCCCTTTAAAATTTAAAAGTAGTCTGTGCAATACTGAGGCTTAAAGGTCTGACTAATAGGAAGTAAAGGGTAGCTCCTGCTACAGGAACATTGTATCTCATGTGCGCATCACTGTGAGAAATGTTTGTTACAGTAGCAGGGCAAAAGGATGGCAGTTTGTCCAACATGATCTCTTCTCCCAGGCATGTCACTGCCATCTTGTACCTTGCCAAGCCTTTTGAGTGTGAATTATTTGCCTATGTGCATGTTAATTTCAACAGTGAAGAAAACTCCTGAGCCTACAAGAATTTGTGTAAGTTTTGCTGTTTGAGAGGACATGTTAGAAGATCAGGAGATGACCTGACAGCAAAACCTGTAGAGGCAACAGAAAGGGAAAAGACAAAATGCTGCATGAGAGAAAAAAAAAAAATCTTCATTGGTCCTTCACTGAGATTATGCAGAAAGGAAAGGCTTTTTGCTCCATCTGCAAACATTGCTTTCCATCCTCAAAGTTGCATTCTGAGCATAAGAAAATTCTGGTACTGGCAAGTATTATGATAATAAAATGGGGAGATAGAGGTTATCTGACTGTTCAAACATAACTGTTGATTTTGTCTGGGTGACAAAGTGTGTTGTTATTTGTTGATATTGGCACAGTATTCATTTTCTACCCTTCCTTTTTTTTTTAAGTTTATCTTAATGAATATTTATGACTAGTTCTATCAGTTAATTCATCAGCAAAGTAGAAGGACATATATTCGGAGCTGTCCAATAAGAAAAATGAACATTGGAGCCATGATATGAGCATATAACACATACTTTGATGGAGGCCTTTGAAGAGGAAACTGCACGTGTCTCAGCTGTTTCTTTCCCAGCTTGGGGAACTGGAGCTGTACTCTTCAATTTGGCATTAGAATGCAGTTCCGAGCACAGAATAGTTTTTTTTTTCATTTCCAACCAATTTACAAAATCAGCTTGTTGAACCTGTAAGCATATAAGGGAGCTGAAATTAAGATATACACATAACATGGTAGTGTTGTTGATTTGAAAGTATTAATATACCACCTGCCTCCCTTCCTCCCCACCTTCTCCTCCACTTGGCACCAGGCACTGTGCCTGGGGCTTATGATTTCAAAGTCTTGATAATAATATAAAGCGTATGAGTTGTTTAAGACTGAAAGTCAAGCACTAGATACCTTTAGCTTCGTCACACTGAAGGACACAGACATCAGATACATGAGACAGTCTCTACTGATTGCCCCCTCCCTTACTATATGATTCCCTTACCTGTAGTTAGCCTAATTAAACTGAATAGGGAACTGTTCTTAATTGGCTCTCCCTGCTCTATTAATTAATGCAGATTACACAATTTAAGAAATTTGCATTTCCTGAAATCTAATCCATCCTGTCAATAGTGGGCTTGGATTTTGGCTTTAAGTGTTTGTGTGAGAGGCCAAAGCCCCTGAAAGATGTCATAGAGATGGATTGGAAAATAAATATATTCCAGTAATTTCTTTCATTATTTATTTATCTTTTCCCTCTGTGAAAAGTCTGTTACCAGACAAATCAAGAAGTAAATGTCTCCAGATTTCTCCACAACTGAATTTATAGGTCATATCTTAAGAAATCAACATATAGACATTAAAGTCTTTTTTAAACCATTTTGTCTTTGAGCCAGAAAAATCTTCAGTGAACCAGAGCACTGAATTTCAGGGAGTTCTGTGACCTGTAGTACAAAGTGATTGCAGGTTGCAGTATGAACTGATATTTTTAAAAGACTTTAGAAGAGTTCTAGGCACTTGTTAGCAGGGCTTTTCTCGATCCCTTCATCCCCAGCTTATTTGTTGACCCGGTCTGGGTGCAGGACCTTGCACTTGGCCTTGTTGAACCTAATGAGATTCACACAGGCCCATTATTTTAGCTTGTCCACATCCCTCTGGGTGGCATCCGGTCCCTCAGATGTGTCAGCTGCACCACTCAGCTTGATGTCATCAAGATATCAGTGGTCAAGATATTACTTCCACTGAATAACTCTAGGGGAGGTCAAAGGTCTTTTAATGTTAGGAGAGGTCATTTTCCTAGTCATCCTTTGTGTTTTAATTCAGATTTAATACTTTCAGGAAGATTTTAGCAACATACACCATAATTTCCAAAACCACCCTCAGGAACACCTAGCTGGAGACATTTTGTTGTCCTGTGTCTGCTTTTAAATGAATTTCCTCTTCCCAGCACCATATGGTCTCCCATCCTTCTGCACTCTTAGGTTTTTCCTTCATCCACTTCCCAGTGGTACTGTAGTCTTTCAGTAATGCTATTTTTGCCATTTCTTTTTAAGGTTCAAGAACTATGCCACGCCCCCAAAGCTAAGTGGAAGCAGGGAAAAGCATAATAAGAATAAGAGGTACTTCTAAAGAAATTTCGATAGTCCTTAGGACACGAAAGAGGAAGAAATACCTAGAACAGATGGTTGGAGCAAATGTTGCTAGGATAGTGAAAAGATGAAACTGACCTTTCAGTGAAAGGAAGAGATCAACTTCAAAGAGAAATCAAGACTTCTCTGATATAGAAGGAAAAAAAAGAAGTAGAAAAGAGAGGCGAAAGATATACTGGAAAAGCTTCACAGAAGAAGCTGTAATACATGCTGTTGGTTAATAGAGTCCTTAAGTATCTGTTGATGAACAGGGTTCCGTATACATTCTGATCAAAGCATTAACATCCTGTGCACCTGCGTATTTTACATGTGTACATGCACAATTTTAATTGCATTGCCTACTCCTACAATCTGTTTCCAGTGTTTCAGAAATAAGGACCACAAAATGGCATAAATCTGCCCCGTTACATACATGCAATATCTTCCTTTTACAGATGAGATACTTTCAGAACCATCTACACATATAGGACCTTAAAACAAAGCAACCTGTAAAAGGCTGCATTAGCTGTCTTTACCCAGGTAAATAATTCGAGTTTTTGCCATCATTTCAATGAGGAAATGCCTTGGAAAAAACCCCTAGTGATTAGGACTACTTTCCAAGTCTCTTCACTGACTTAACAAACTTCGAAGAGAATTCTGAAAGAAAAGTTTTATGATTAGATAACATCATTATTGTACAACAATTTTTACTTCATCTGCTATTACTGATTTCCTAATGATATAACTCTGAATAGTATCTTAAATCTTATTTCAGTGGAAGGTGGGTAACAAAACACAGACCTTCATGCAGTTTTAAGAAAAAAAGTTGTTGGCAAAAGAAAGACCCTTGTTTTTGTTACAGTCAAAAAGATTCTCTTCTGCTAATAACATTGCCCATTAAAATTAAACTTGTATTGTATTATTACAAAAATTGTGTAGAGTTAATTCAGTAACATTGCTCTCACAAAAGAGTTTGACAGCCTTGGAGATTCTAAGAGCTCATCTGATTTGTCTCTTATGCCAGACATGTACTGAACCCTTGTGTTAAAGAGCGGTTTAATAATGCTCACATTTAAATAGCTTTTCAGGGATTATTAGTAAGTTTTAAATATTCTGTATCTTGACTGAAATACATATTCATATGAAACAAAAAGTGTTCCTGAGCAAAGGAAAGAATATTAACTACTAGGAGAATCTGCCTCCAAATGTATTCTGTGTATGTCTAATTAGTCATTGAAATTTGCAAATACTGTGTAGTTTCAAATTAACTCCTAATATTTTTTACTAAATCACCTCTTCCTTTTTAGTCACCCTGAGTGACTTTGTCCTCCCAGTATCCAGGTCAGCTTTGGTGCCATCTTTGTTTCTTCTGTCCTCTTTCTCTCAAATCTCATCAATCCTCTTCAGAAAATAAACAAGCCTAATCCCTTCCTTTCAACAATGAGTGGGAAGACATTCCTCTGCACTTCTATAGACCTCCTTTTTTCATTTATGTAAACTTCCTCTGTCTCTCTAACCATCTTGTCAGTCTGCACAACTCCTCAGTAGTACAAAAGACAACTATTTTGGTTAACTTTTTAGTCAATTCAGTGATAATATTTCCTTCAGTTCCAATTACTCCAGATCATGCAACCACATATAAAAATGCAAAGCTAGCATTGGAGGAAAGATAGTTGTACTAATATTAATTTCAATTTTGTGAAATAATACTTAAAAACTTTAAAGTAAACACTTGGAAATTAACAGTTTAAAATTATCTGTATTCCCCCTTCCTATGGCTGCCATATCTGACAGGGCTTTGAAGAGCCTCAGAATGGTTAATATGAAGGAATCAGTTCCTTATTTATTTCTCTTTAAAGGGGACGTTACACTGTGTTTGCTGTTTAGCTGCTTCTAAGATCTTAAAATTAAAAGTAATCTAGATTGAAACCACTTTTGTGTGGCATATTTATAGCAAACCTTTCCAACTAGCATCTTTTTACCTCAGTTCTTCTATAATACTGGGTTACATCCACTGAAAGGAGCAGTAAAGGATCCATTGAAAATATATGGATGTTATAATGGAGAGGTGAAAGGACTTCACAGCTAAACAGATGCAGGACTAAAATAAATACTAAGTGAAAAATCAGGCCCCCAGGGGACTGTCAGAAATGTGCTGAACAAGCAATACTGTAGCCCTTGTGCCATATGAATTTTAGTCATGATTGGAACCCATGAACTCAAATAGTTTATTACACAGACTATTATAATGACAACAGAGTGAAACACTTATTTGAGTTTTCGCTGTTGTTAAATGATAGAAAGTCTGCAGTTTCGTTGCTGAGGAATGAGAGGTATATATTTATTGAAAACTAACTTGCCCCAAGTGAATTGGAATGTAGAGGAGTACCTGATCATCTTCTGAAACCTTTTCAGTTCATTAGCTATTTAAGAAACAAAAGAAGATTTCTCATTGGCTTTGTCTGCTCATTTGGTTTTTCAGCAGTATTTCATGTCAGAATTGACTAGATTTCTTGGGTCAAGGGAAAGCACAGGAATATGAAGCCTAAGTGTCCATAGGAAGGACGAGAAAGGAGTCTGCATGTCTCTTTTCTGTTGCTCTATAGGAGCCTTTGAGCAGAAAGAACACCTGGTCCAGCCACAATTATTAGTGGCCTTATACATGTAAGCTGCTTATGGGAGCACAACAGTTTTCGTGGGGTCACAGGTAATTTATGCTGCACAGGAAATGAAGAAAAAATAATTTCTAGTCTTTCCCAATGCATTTTATATTGAGTCTGTACTGTTTTCTCTCCCTCTCATGGTAAAGGTATACAGCGTATGACAACCAGGCTTTCAGCATTTTCCTTTTTCTTACTACCCACAATCATCATTATTTGGTGAATGTGTCAGTGGGAACAGGACAGGATGAGAATCAGAGATTAGAGGATTATTCTGTTTATCCAAAAGCCATCAGAGATAAGAGGGTGCTATTTTTCCTTGTGGGGCTCTAAAATATGGAATTTGGTAAGATGACAAGAAATCTCTGTTCGATTATCCTTGCTCATGTCTATCACAGACACTTTACCTCATTACAGAGTTTATACATATGTTCTGTGTTCTATTTTAACTTCTTCCTGAAGGTGTTGATTCCAACACCAGCACTTTGTTCCTTGTCTTAAGACAAGATCTTTGCAAGCATGTCTCTTCCTTAGTCTAGACAAGACTATCTCTAGAAGAACCTCTAGAAATGTTGAGAGATCTCTCCCCTTATTGCTGTTTAATTTCTTTTTGGTTTGCCCTGTAGTATCTCATCATTTTCATCCCTTCTGCAACTTCTTCCTTGCTTTCTTACTCTAGTCATATTACATTGATGTAACCAGGAAGGCCATTCACTCATTAAGTTTCTGAGTCCTTTTCAGGCATTTTGCTGTATTTGTTTTTGTCAAGGTGTTTTACTCCCTCTCAGATGAATCAAGATCTCCAGTCTCTCTTCATCCATAGTTGTGCAATTGTTTTTGACAAATGTGATCACATATTTCATTGTGAAACAAGGTCCTTTGGGACTCTCACTGGTACATGCATTCATCTCTTCTCTTGGGTATTTCTTGTGGAGAACTATTATGTCCACTCCCACTCTGTTTCCACCATAGCTACTTTTTGCATGGTCTTGTCTGCTTAAATATCTCAAACTATTTTCTTTATGATGTTAACTCAAAAATTCAGACAGTAAAGACAATAAGGTAAAAGAGAAGAAAAAAATTTAGTCATTTCATTATGTGCAGCTCTTGTCCAAAAAGTCCAAACAAAATATATGAAAATATAGCTGTTTGGAAAAGTAACATTTCACAGTATCACAGTATCACAAGGTTGGAAAGGACCTCTGAGATCATCAAGTCCAAACTATAACCCAACACTAACACCAACCCATCATCTAAACCATGGCACTCAGTGCCACATCCAGTCTCCCCTTAAAAACCTCCAGGGTCGGCGACTCCACCACCTCCCTGCGCAGCGCATTCCAATGGCCAATCACCCTTTCAGTGAAGAACTTTTTCCTAAGATCAAGCCTAAACCTCCCCTGACGAAGCTTGAACCTATGCCCTCTAGTTCTGTCACTGGTCACCTGAGAGAAGAGACCAACCCCTGCCTGAATACAAACTCCTTTTAGGTAGTTGTAGAGAGCAATTAGGTCTCTCCTGAGCCTCCTCTTCTTCAGACTAAACAGCCTCAGCTCCCTCAGTTGCTCCTCGTAGGGCTTGTTCTCCAGCCCCTTCACCATCTTCATCGCCCTCCTCTGGACACACTCCAACATCCTGACATCTTTCCCAAACTGAGGAGCCCAGAACTGCACGCAGTATTCAAGGTGAGGCCTGACCAGTGCCAAGTACAGGGGGACAATAACCTCTCTGGTCCTGCACGCCACACTATTCCTGATGCAGACCAGAATGCCATTGGCCTTCTTGGCCACCTGGGCACACTGCTGGCTCATGTTGAGCTTCCTGTCAACCAGCACTCCCAGGTTCTTTTCTGCCTGACTACTCTCCAGCCACTCTGTCCCCAGTCTATAGCTCTGCATGGGATTGTTGTGTCCAAAATGAAGTACCCGACATTTGGACTTATTAAACATCATCCCATTGGAATCAGCCCATCTCTCCAGTCTGTCCAGGTTCCTCTGTAGGGCCATCCTACCCTCTAACAGATCAACCCTTCCTCCCAGCTTGGTATCATCTGCAAACTTGCTGATGATGGACTCAATCCCCTCATCCAGATCATCAATAAAGATATTAAACAGCACCGGACCCAACACCGATCCCTGGGGGACACCACTGGTGACCGGCCGCCAACTGGATGAGACACCATTCACCACCACTCTCTGGGCTCGGCCATCCAGCCAATTCCTAACCCAGCACAGAGTGCTCCCATCTAAGCCATGGGCTGACAGCTTCTTTAGGAGTCTACTGTGGGGGACAGTGTCAAAGGCCTTGCTGAAGTCCAGGTATACCACATCCACAGCCTTCCTCTTATCCACCAGGCGAGTCACATGGTCATAAAAGGAGATCAGGTTCGTCAGGCAGGATCTGCCTCTCCTAAACCCATGCTGGCTGGGCCTGATCTCTTGGCTGTTCTGCAGGTGTCGCATGATTGCACCCAGTATTATCTGCTCCATAATTTTACCTGGGACTGAGATCAGGCTGACAGGTCTGTAATTACCTGGTTCATCCTTACGGCCCTTCTTGTGGATGGGTGTCACATTGGCCAACTTCCAGTCTTCCGGGACCTCTCCGGTGAGCCAGGACTGTTGAAAGATGGTGGAGAGCGGCTTAACAAGCTCATCCGCCAGCTCTCTCATCACCCTAGGATAGATCCCATCCGGCCCCATAGACTTATGAGGGTCCAAGTGGCTCAGCAGGTCTCTAACTTCCTCCTCATGGATTGCAGGAGGGCCATATTGCACCCTGCCCCCATCAACCACTTCGGAGGACCAACTGTCTAGCGAACAGACTTCCTTACTGTTGAAAACTGAGGCAAAGAAGGCATTAAGTACCTCAGCCTTCTCTGCATCAGTGGTTACTATATTTCCCTCCACATCCAATAAGGAGTGGAGGTCGCTGCCGCCCTTCTTTCTGCCATTGATATATTTATAAAAACTCTTCTTATTGTCCTTAACAGAAGTGGCCAATTTGAGCTCCAGCCGGGCTTTTGCTTCCCTGATTTTTTTCCTACACGACTTAACAACATCTTTGAACATGACGTGGCTTACGTCCCCTTCTTTCCAACGGCGATACATCCTCGTTTTCTTACTTAGCTCCTTCAGAAGCTCCTTGCTCATCCAGGCCGGCCGTCTGCCCCTTCAACTCTTCTTACAGCACATGGGGACAGCCCACTCCTGCACCTTCAAGATTTCATTCTTGAAGTGCATCCAGCCTTCCTGGACCCCCTTGCCACTAAGAACTATTTCCCAAGGAACTTTCCTGAACAGTTCCTTAAATAATCCGAAATCTGCCCGCCGGAAGTCCAGCATCGATGTCCTGTTCCTGCCTTTTCTTGTTACATTGTTTAGAGAGAACTCAATTATCTCATGATCACTACACCCCAGACAGCCTCCAACCACAACATCACCCACCAGCCCTTCTTTATTTGTAAACAGCAGGTCAAGAAGAGCCTCATCCCTGGTGGGCTCACTCACCAGCTGTGACAGAAAGCAGTCCTCAGTACACTCTAAGAACCTCCTGGACTGCCTCCTCTTGGCAGTGTTAAGTTCCCAGCAGATATCCGGAAGATTAAAGTCTCCTAAAAGAACAAGGGCAGCCGATCTAGAGGCAGCCTCCAGCTGTTTAAACAACAGAAGATCCACCTCCTCATCCTGGTCGGACGGTCTGTAACATACTCCAACCAGGAGGTCAGACGTGACTGCCCCTCTGACCCTTACCCATAGGCACTCAATCTGGTCATCACCGATAATTTCAAAATAATATTCATCAAATATTGTTAAAAGTAATTTCAAAGTGGCATTTCTTGTTGCCGTATTTTCTTAATTTAGAAAATTCTGGAAAAATAATGAAAAATCATTTTAAGAAAAATTATTGAATATTACCACAATGGCAAAAATAATGAGAAAGGATCTAAAAGTATTTTCAACTATTAGAAATATTTTGCTTTAGAGAAAAATTTGGAATTCCTAGATTTTTTCTGACATCTCTGTTTATAGAAGAATTATTACAAATGAAAAGTAAAAAAAATTACAAAATGAGAATAATCCAATTAACTGTGATTACTTTATCCTTTCCTTACTTGCCTTGCTGTGTGTCCTGATATGATTTTGATAACTACTAATTTTTGATTACTCTTGCAGTATGCAAAATGCAAATTGTCATTGGATCAAAGTCTTAAATGATATCAGAAAAAAACTGTGGAAGGGCAATGGGACTCTCGGATGCTCAACACTTCTACAAATTGGGCAGGTGCCGTAGGGCTCTGATTTTGAAGTTTCATCTCTATAAGAAATACTCAATTTTCTAATATTTATGTTCAGTATCAAGAAGCAAACAGACTTTAAAAACATCTCAATATTCTCTGATTTCCAGCTAAATTTGTCTCTAGCTTGTATAAATAACATGTTTTTCTTTATTATTATTATCATCCTTCGTATCAAGATGTGCACTGCTGGAAAAAATCTAAGCAGACAAGCAGACAAAAAATTAACTTAAGGAAAACACATTTATTTCTATATATATAGTCATGAAGTAGATTATTTAACTTACAATACTGCACTATTGTGTGGTAGAAACCATGATATCTTTTTAGACTTTTGAAATGTCATCATTTAGACCTTCTTTAGGGATATGCTTCCACTGGCAGTAACTGTCTTTCAGCAGATGTCCAAAGAAGGTAGCTTGTAACAAGGAAATGGAAAGATGACAAAATAGGTTTCCAGATATTTAAGACACTACTTTTAACAAACTATCCTTCTTGCTCTGGAAGGTTAGTGGTTTTTTTTCATGACAAACCATGACAGGGTTTTCTTCACTTTTTTTTACTTGATTCTGTTTCTGTTGTTTAAACATGTGACAACTAAAATTCTAGATTTTCAGATGAGACACTGCAAAGCTGCACTGCACTGTGTTTGCCAATGAAACAGGATAAAATAAATTAAAAAAAACCAACAGCCTCTATGCCTTTCCACTCACACAGTTCTCCAAGACTGCTAAACACCAACCAAACCTCTATCCTTTGTTTATGCTGTGCACAAAATTGTTGCTAGGTATGAATTGCGAGTGCTGTTTAGTTTTACACTGCACCGTAGGAGGACAGGAAATTATTGCTTTTTGTTAACTCTTTATTCGGTAATTGGCAAAATGAAAAGCACTGTTTGATAACCTGCCTTCCTATTTGTTTGAGCTATCTGAAAATAAATAGACTAGTAATGACGCATAATCTGACAGACGATGGCAGGAGGTAGGTCTAGGAAAGCTGATTCTTAGTATTAAAACCCTGCACAATCCTGCCTCAATAGCAGAGCAATTAATCAACTAGGCCTAACATATAATCTGATTAAATCCTTCTTTGCTAAAACGGTATAAAGTAAACCACAAAACTGAGTCTGAGAGAGAAGAGAAAGATGTAGGAAGCCAAAGCTGCCTCCCAAATCTTGCACCAAGAAACTGACTAAATTTCTCTTAACAGTTACAGAAATTAGAACTTCTTTGTACCTCATAGGTTTCAGAAGGTTTGTTTTAAATTTACATAGCAGCAGAAACCAGAGATAGAATTTTTAGATTGATGCTTTTTTCCAGTGGTCAGATAGTTGCACCTTTGATCAAGAATGTCAGAATTTTCAAAATTATCTGATCACCAAGTGTTGCAGCTTTGCAATTCCCAAAGTAAAATTCAGAAAAGTGTATTTGTATATTTGAATGGCTTGATGTCATTTCCTGAAATCACATTGCATCCCATACTAGACCATAGAGACTCATTTTAATCTTCCATTTCAGCAGTGTTTCAAGAACTGTCAAACTGCTGAGTACAGCAAAATGTGTAGGCCTGCATAAGAGGAACCCAAAGACAAAAAGAGTCGGGTTTAGCAATTTTCATTACTGCTTAACATTGAAAATCTCAGCTACCAGTGCCCGAGATATAATTCTACTTCATAATGTTGACAGGTAATGCATAAATTAAGCAGTAACTCACAACAGGATATGTGTTACTGAGTATTGCAAGATGCATACTAGTCTGTTGCAATTTGGGTTCACATAGAAGTTCAGATGCTTAGTGGAAAAATGAACAATTTATTCTGCAAAACTACCTTAGATTCTTTTTTTTGAAGAAAAATATAAACCAAACCAAAACAAAAAGCTTTCTTTTTTTCTTATATTTCTAGCAAAGGAATGTAAAAATAAAAAAGTGATGAGGGAGAAAGAAAATTTAATTAAACTTTAATGAACTTCCAGACTTTGGCCTGTTGCAGAGATTGCCTGAAGTTTTGGGGAGTTCTCATTATTTATACCCCGTTTCAGCCATTTCAGACAGATACATGAGGTAAAACATGAGAGACAAATTCTTTTTTTACATCCAGGCAACCTCGTTAAAAACAAGGAAGTCAGAATTCTCACAACCTGTAGATCTTGATAACAGTTATAGTCTTACACGTGCTAGCTACATCTCCCTGAATACAACGTGGTCTTTGGGTTTGGATCAGATCAGACTTAAAGTTTAGTGGTCCTAACTCTGTGTAAATATCAAAATATTTTTAGAGCCATGAATCTGTGATTGTGCTATAGGACAGGCTATGCTTCATTCCATTTATATCCACACTCACTGGACAAAAGGAAAGGCGTGAGGGGTTGGGAGGGGAATGAGTGAAAGGCGTGGAGAGGATGCCTGGCAGTGCAAAGTAGCACAGCACGTAAGAAGGAAGGAGCCTCAGAAGAAAGCTACAAAGAGAAAATTAACCCTCTTGATTTCATTTAAGCCTCACTGTTCTCTGGGAACAGGAAGAATATCAGCATAGTTAAGTGTTGGAATCTATAATACCAGCATGACAGGTTGTCAGCATGGCAGTTAAATTCTTGTCAACCCTTCCTAACTTCCGCTGATGGAAATTTACCAACAGCCTGAGTACAAATCTATGATTTTCTTTTTGGTTTGTCCTCCTATTCAGTGGTGATATATCTGCAAATTTTGATGATTCTTTCCCTCAGCTTTGAACCTGCCAAATTCAAATCCAGGAACATCTGTAGAACAACAGCGTTTCTAGTTATTGTTAACTGTATAAGTAACAAGGATTTAGATTCCACCATCATTTCACCTGACAGTGTTAGCTCTGAAAAATCAGCCCGAGAACTGACAGTGATAAAATGTAATTTTGACACTAAAGTGAGTGTGATTTTTTTTTTTTTATCAAAGTAACACAAGGGCAGTGTCCTCATGTCTTTTTCTCTTTCTCTGAGTTCCGTTTTCCTTGCTATACTGAAACCATTGTCAGACCAAGGCTATTGATAGTTATGTTGGGCTGATCTTCAATAGTTTCTAAAGTGCACTTTAAAAGCACTTTAAACGCACATTGCATTGAACTGCTTTGCAAAGCAACCACTCATATGGAAGAATGTTACTTATGGAGAACACACTTAGACAAATGCTGCTTCTTGTTTGTATGCCATATGTCAAACAAATAAAAGTGGTGTTCGAAAAGTAGTATTACAGGATTTATTTCTAGTGATCAGCAAGCACCATTGTTCAACAACAGGAATGGATAAGCAATTAATTTAACATGCCCAGGAGTACATTTTTTAAAGTTAAAATAGACGTGATATAAATTGTTTCCTATTATTTCAATTACATTATTCTAATTTCCATTGTCATAGCTAAATTTCATGAAGTATTTGATACATAAAAGAGGCACTTACCTGTAAAGAGCTATGTTGATTCCCAGTCTTACTTCTCTTTCCAAATTCTGATACCACAACAGATAGTGCACATATATTTAGAAAACTGTTGACTGGAAGACAGTGCTCTTGGGTCTTGGCCTTCGCACATTTATCTTTCTCTCCTATTTTCCCCACTGAGTGAGACATCTACCCAGTAGGAGATTTTCCTGCCTACTTCAAGGTCTCTCAGTCTTCAGTATAGGAAAAAATCTTAACTGAAGTATTTTGGTACCATCAAAATTAGACATAAAAATAAGTGGCTACGGGAAAGATCATTATGCACACTGTCTTTTATAAGTGGTCTGTTGTTACTAAGTACCGAGGCAAAGTTTCCAATGGTATTAGCAAGGTGTTCAGGGGAAGAAGAGCGTAAAATTATCTTAAGAGCTTCACCACAGCTGTTTAGTGTTCCTGTCTTGTCTGTGACTAGGAAGATCAGGAGGGTTCTGGAGACAGTTCTTTAATGGGTTTTGCATGCAGTTGTTATATGGTATCCAAGAAGCAGGATCTTTATGAGAGCTTATGAGAGCCTATCTTCTTCTCTGGAGATGTACTGAAACACATAGGTATAAGATTTATGGGGCAAATGACTTGTAGATAGTCAGCAGAGGATATTTAAAAGGTAGTTTTCTGTACTAACTTGACACCAGACAGGTTCTTAACAGTCAAATTCTAATCTCTTCTTTAAGCTACTAGGACTAAAGAGTGGTTAGCTATTCAAAGGAAGAAAGTAGAAATGAAAGGAAGAAAATTAGTAGGAAAAATTAAGAAGTTGTATTAAAAATATCAAGAAAAGTCTTATTTGTATTAAAACTCATAATATGTTATTAGTATATTCACAGTGTACACTATTTGTGATATAACGTATTTGCCTTTTGTTCCCCTGTATTTTCAAGAAGTTGAACTGTACGGATGATTTTTGCCCAAATTTCTGTATTTATCAAAACTAACATTTCTGGTTTAGTTAGCGTGACATGTAGGGCTACTAATCAGATATGACCTTACACAGTGGATTTCTGAACATTATTTCTTACCCATTTTCACTATTTCTGTGCACAAATAACTGATGTCAGATTGACATCTAAAAAGGGGACAAGCGTATTATTTGTCCTTAGAATGTAGGAAAAGTTCAGTGTCACTGTGTACTGGTTTCTCTGTACTTAAATTAAAAGTCGTAACTAGGTTTAGATCTGATACTGATGTTGTTGACTGCCTTATAGAGCCCTTTGTCCCTCCTTGTTTTCCTGTTTTTTTTTATAGATTTTGATAATATGACAGAAACTAATATTTGGGTGTTCCTGAGTTAGATTTATTTATTTATTTGTTTTTATCTCTGCAGGTAGTGACTGATATGTCAATGTCATAGATTTCATTTGAAAAAAAAAAAAACAAAACAAAAAAGCTGGATGGCTGTGGGAAGTAGAGCCCCAAACACTGAGAGATTAATGGTCTGGTAACATGTACTTGCAGAGTAGTGATGACAGAACCCGTACTGAAATGGGAAAACCAATAGGCTGACTGAGGCACTAAGTTTAGAAATATTTCATACAACCGTGACATTTTAGGTGATGAAGAGCTGTCTCATTTTATTTTTGAGCAGAGGTTTTCTTGTTATTTCTACTTTTTTTTTGTTTGCCCAAGAATTCAGTTCAATTGTCTAAATCATATTATCCATTTTTTAAAAATGGTGTATAATTAATTAAACTCATCAACTTCTTTTACTTTTTTTTCATATTCCCATTTGTGACATAGGTACACAGGGATGCAAGCTAGTGTGTTGTGTAGCTTACAGAGTTAATCAGCAGAATCCTATGACTCCTGCACACAAACATGTAGTATGAAAGAGAAAAGCAATCCTCTTTCAATGTGAAAAAATATAGTGTTATCTCTTTCTTACACTATATGCTCACATAGATACTGTATTCTTAGCATAATCTATCATGGTACATTTCGAATACAGTCTCTGAACATTGTTTCAAATTATTTTTTGGGGGCAATCACAAGGTCTCCTTGAGAAGGGAATGTTTATAAGTATCTCTGTCCACATACACTGCCACACATACCCGCACACATGAGAGACAGAGGAGAATTCTACGTATATATACACATATACATTTTTCTCCCAATAACTGCTAGAAAAGTTTTAATTCCCACTACGTAATGGTCCATTTGCCTGGAATGTTTCAGAATGGTTCAATAATCACTAGCCATGTGTGCAGTTGGTTGAATTATTTAAGCTTATTTCCAGGGGGAAAAAGACAGGGAGGAAGGCAACTGATTCAATGCAAATGAAAAGCTTTTGAAGCTCCCTATGGTGAAGATGTGATTACAGTCAGACAGTTAATAACCTAGACTTAGAAAAATCTGAAGGTTTTAAAACTGTCTGGCCAGTCAGTAAATGAGGTTTTTCCACACTATCGACCAACTGCCATGCATTGTAATGGTTTCAGATTTGTTTGGAGTGTGAGTGGGCCCACAAATGAGGAAAGGACCCCCCTGCTTCATGATTAAGAAGAGCAGTTGGTAAATCTCAAGGGTTTTCTTCTGGATTTGTGCTTGACCCTTCAGCCTTCAATCACATACTTTCTTCTAAAGTCTGCAGATTACACCAGGCTGTCCAGCTCTAGGCTTCCATAGGAAGAAGTTGGTTTGATGCTTTTTCTGCAGGGCTAACAGGATTCTTTCCCTTCCTTCAGTATCCCCAGTGCTCCATCTCTTTTGGTTTTTTGGCACAGGCAAGCCCTGTTACTTAATACCTTACGCATTTGATGGTTTTGAATAACTGACAGTGGAGGAAAAAGGAAAAAAGTCGTAATCCACACACGGTTCTAATTCTAAATGCATGCAGACAGTTCTGAATGGTTTCTAGTTCCTCAATAACAGTAAAAGATGTGTCTGTAATCTATGTACACTACACGACAACCCTCTTAAAGATTTCAATGAGAACAACCCCTATTTATGGGCCTCCCAGTGAAATTAAGCCACTGTAGACTGAATCTCATCTCCAATGAGCTCCATTATAAATCATCTGTCTTGATCATCTTGTCCAGTGTGCAGCCGCCTGGAAAGGCATAAACACTTGCCATCTGTGCAAAATGGTAGGAAGAATTGCAAAATACTGTCTGTCCTTATGCTTCCTCCCATGCAAGCCACACTGCACTGGTGTGTGCTTCAGAGGATACTGAGGATTTGCTATTGCTGAAAGAGAGGGGGGCATTTCCTCAGACAAAACCAGTGTGCCCACAGGAGCCTTGACCATGTATAATCTTACTCCATGCATATAGCTCAGGGCTGAGGCAGCCATAGGCATCTTGAAATTATGTGCCAGACATTTGGCAGCCAAGAAAACATGAGAAATATCAACTGACAGATGTACCCGCGAGGAATGATTTCCACATTTTGCCCTCCAGAACTGGCCCACGGGAACATTGACCTTTGTAGTACTCCCTCACTGACAAATTGGATGCTGATATCCTTGCAGTTCTTGCTTCTGTTTTCCCCAAAAGCCAGCTGAGAGGCACCCTGTCCTCTGAGAGGTGGCTGCAGGCCTGGTGCTGTGGTTCTGCCTCCAAGACAATGGGGTGTGCTGTTTCTCTGTATCATGGATGTGCAAGGAAGCTACAATATCCTTTTAGTAATTTTCTGCTTTTTCCCCCCCCCAATTTTGGCCAGCTGTCTGGCTGTGTTCACTTCCTTAAAAGCCAGCTAGCCATTGCTGTTGTGTATGTCAGTTGAGGAGTGATAAATTGCTGTCACTAATGTTCAAAATTGAGTAATACTTTTTGAGTGAAAAGAGACAAGCTTCTCTTTGCTCTTTTGTTTAGCCTTGCTCTGAACACAGATGTTGCCTAAACGCAGAAATACAGAGTTGAAATCAAGAACAAGGGAGTATGTCTGAGTTACACCTCATTCTCCTCAAACAATTTATTTTCATATTTTTACCTTCTGAGCAAATCTCAGCTTTGCCTCTTTTGGTTCCTTTAGTTTCCGCACCCTTTTGCTGTTAGGCAGATTATTCTTGCATTTTTCTCATGGCACAAGTAAAACATCAGACAAAGTCTGAGCTCTTACCAGAGTCTTGTGACTGTTGATTTAATTCTGCTACGCCTATTTGAAACAGACCACTCAGGATTACATTCATCTGTTCAAAACTGATTTCTGGGGCAAAGTTGTGTCTATTGATAAAATTAAAATAAGGTTTTAATCTTCTCAATGAATATTTTCAGGTGTAAAGTGTTTGGAAACTCACTCCATATGCTAACTACTTGCTATTATTTGACAGTATTTGTATGGATTACTCTCTGTGTCACTTTTCAAAGATAAATTTTCACACAGCAAGATATTAGACCACCTCATATCCTGAGGTTTAAAAAGAGGGTGATGAGAAAGAGGAGGATTTTCTGCTTCTGAAAAATTCAAGAACAAAGTAGAAATAAGCATCTTTAAGTGAATGGACAATAGAGGATATTGCATAGCAAAGTGTTCATACGATTAGTTCCTATAACTGTTTCTGCAAATTGGATTTGGAAAGGTGAAATATCCATGTATAACGGCCTCTTTTACATGTTGACATTAAAAAATACAAAATAAAACGCACAATTGGAAAATCTGTCACATTTTATCTCCAGGAAGAGTCTCATAATATTCCATTTTCATTGAGTATTTTAGATGTTTTACATGGCAGATACTCAGTGGTGTACTTCTTCCTGTTATCTTCTAGTGGATTAGTAGCATTATTAAAACAAAAGCCAGTTTAGGTCAACATATATTGGTGCCAGTGCTGAAAAAAGTGACTAAGAAAATTGTACTTTCCTTTTAAGTATCAAATATTACTGTGCAGAAGGGTTACCATAACAGAAATATTGTTGTTCCTGGTGAGCAAATACTGGAGATAATATGGAACTGGTGTGCCGTCAAGCTTAACAAGGAACAATGGCAGCATGATCTGGAGAAGTGGGATCAATCAAAAGAAAGATGCTTGAATTCCAGACATGCCACTCTTTAACTTGCAAGTCACTTTGTCTTTCTTTTCTCATTAGGCTAGAGTTTTCAAAACATCCATATTTACTGAATCGTCTCAGCATTTTTAAAATATTATAAAGTGCTGTAAAATAAAATGCAACTCACATTTAAAATAACTCTGCAATAAGTCCATAAGCTTGTGATGAATGTTGCATGCCTTATAAAGTGCTGTGTCTGAAAAGTTGTGCAAACTCAATAATTTTCTGTGGTATGGCATTATTAGTTTCGTATTTTGTCCTTGGGGTGGGAATACTAAGTGTTTGTATTGAGACAATTAGTAAATTTCAACATGCAGTTTTCCCTATGTAGCGGCTTGTGAAAAAAAGGACCCTTTGTGCAGGAAGAGTCAAATTTTGTTTCCATTGCTCATGTTCTTTTGCGTTCCATAACAGCTTTATATCTTTTTCTGGTTTATTTATCTTATGGTAAGACTTCCAAAATCTTATGTGGAGGTTAAATTTTAGTTTTACCCTATTTTAGTAGTTTTTTAACACTCATCTTTTAATCCTAGCGGTAGTGGAATACCTACAGTTGTCTTTATGCTAGTTAAAGACAATATAAAACATATCAATAAACAGACCTAAATCCAGCAATGTATCTTTGACTGAAATCACTTGGGGCTAACAAGGATCTACCCATTGGTTACTTGCTGTATTTATACTGGGCAGCACCTAGTTAGGAGTTTGAGGGTTTTGGTTGTTCAGTTAGTTGGGTTTTGGTCGGGTGTTTTAAGGGGTTTGCTTGTTCCATTAATTATTTATTCGTTTGTTTTATTCTCTCCCATCTATGAAACCTTAATTATTTCCAGTGTTTATGTTTGAACATCAGTTTTTGTCACTGCTGTATTTCATTATCCAGACATATGTGAAGCTTGAAATGGCGATAAAGCAAATGATCACAAACCTATTTTTTCCAAAGCAATCATAACAAACAATAGATTAGGAAACAATGTGAATTTCAGTTTCACATAAAAATGGGCTAGGTGTGTTTTGAACAGAATGAAAATATTAGTGCTTGAATAGGGACAAGCTGAAGGGATTCAGTCGGAGAAGTTATCAAACTTTGCTAATGGATAAAGCAAACAATATCCAGATCTCAGGCAAAGTTGCTGTCAAATGTGGAATTGCTATTTCAAGCTGTGCATTGAGAAAAATTTTCTCTCTAAATTTAAGGAACTGATAGCATATCTACATAGAATTCTGTGCTTCATAAAAGACAGGAATGAGCATACTATATCTTTTAGGAACTATTTTCTAACAAGTATAGCTGTCTGCACTGCATTAAAACCCTAATTATTGCCTAATAGAGAAAGGAATAGGCAATCCTGCAAACCAACAAGGGATTCCAAGGGATTTTTATATTAGCCCATAATTAAATAATAGTTCATGTTATGTTATTCCACTGGGAATTACATTCTCTTCACCTCTCCTCTGCTAAAGCAGGGACATCCATTTCTATGAGTAGCTGCAACACTTGTCAGATCAAATCAGCTCTAAACGACTGAAGACCAACTGACGTGTGCTCTCTTAAAGCATGGCTTCTTCTTCCCCAGAAGCCCACTGTCCTTTCACGTGCATGTAACAGTCAGAAGAGATCACATCACACAATGAAGAAAAACAGAAGCATATGGCACTAAGGGGCCTCTGCAGGAGATGGCTAAAATGCCAAGACTTGCACATAAACAAAATATATGCAAAAATATGTGTTCATGTAGAATGTGATATAGAACAGGAAAAAACAGCACAGAAAGGCAAAATTTCGCCATCATTACTGTTACCTCAGAGTATTGTTTTGTTTTGTTTGAGATTATGTTTTGGTTTTTTTCCTAAAGTAGATGTAAAAAGTTGATATCACAGGCACTTAACTGTGCATAAGCAGTTGCAAGTTCACTTTTTCCGGGGTAATATTAAGCCAGGTATTCTTCACGCCACAGTTTGCTCATGCCTATACCATGTTTCTTCCCTCTCCTCCTCAATTCCGTACGGGTAATGTACTTTTGCTGCAATAAATCTGCATTAAAGAACAACATGTACCAAAAGATGCTTCTTTTATCATGTATTATAAACTGAGGCAGCAGCTGTTTCGGGAACACTGACGTGTACAAGCTGATAGTTACAGAGCTTGTTCTGTAAGCCATAAATTGACTAGAAGCTTTAAAATGTTATTTCTTGGAGAAGATTGTTTATTTTGGTTCTTAATTCCATCACAAAGCATGTTTAAAGGAAACAAGGAATTTATGAAAACAAAATTCACAAACACATATGCTCTTTGATGTGTAAAATGTTTTTGACAGCAATTTTAGTGCCAATGTTACGTGATTCCATTGTTTAATTTCTGTGTGAAGCCACAGAAGTGACCAAATGGATTATGCAGGAAGTATTTTAATTTCAGCAGATCCAGTTTTTTTGCTTGTCTTAATTGACAAATCTTCACATCTTAAATTAATACACCTTTGAAAACAAAACAAAAAGTCCCAACAGAACAAACAGTGGAAAGGAACTACGTTCACTTACTACCTCTTACTAAGACATTTTATGAGACATTTTCTCTCTGATCATCAAAAATATGCACTCAGTCTTTTGTAGCAATGATCACTTCTCTAATTCAGGATATTAAAACATGACTGCACTTTTAAGAACCATCTGTGTTGATTTGAATTGATTAAATTTCTTCCATTTAAAAAATAATGTAGATTTGAATATTTTTAAAATTACTTGAGATATCAATTAATTTTTATTTCAAGAATATTCCCTGCCTTGCAAAGATGTATTGGATGTTGTAAAATTGTGTTCTAATCTGGATCTTCTTCAAAACAATAGAACCAGGCTTTTAAAAAGCAGCTATCCCAGTGCCACAAATGATGGTTTGAAAACATTATTTTAAAAAAAGAGTAAATAACTTGAATTCAGAATATTCTGCATGCATTTATTGTTTTGCAAAATTTATTTTGTTGCAATATACATTAGTAAGAGAAACAATTTTCAAAGAAAAAGTAACTGTAGAAACTTAATGAAAAAATGTGTGATCTGGATTCCTCAATTCAAGTCATCATCCATGTCTGAAACTCTGTAATATTTATGGAAGAGATGGATTTCAAATAAGGCAGATATTTTTTTCTTCATCTGACAGATGGTGATATATTCTGGTTAGGCTGTTCTTGATACAGAGGTTTGTTTCCTATTTTCTATAAATTTGGCAGTTTGACAGAAATTGCAATTATGTTCCAATCATTTCCCTGTGTTTGTTCCCTTCTTTTTATTTTCCAAAGGAAAATGGGATGCTCCTGAATTAATTACTAAGCAAGCTCAAAATTATCATCCATGTTATGCAGGTGATATTGTTAAACACAATGAAATCTAGAAAGATAGTGAAATATCCTTTCTAAGGAATCTTGCCATTCAAAGATCACGAAGTATGGGTCAGATAGAAATCCCCTTTCTATCCTCCAAATCAGTAACTTCTGACAGGAAAATACAATAGTAATGAAAATAATAGCAAAGGATCATGGGGGTAACTCCATCTCTGTCTTAATAGTGCAGATAAGACTTAGCTCTTTTGGTCAAGTGCTTTCCTCTTCTCTAATATTTGAAATAAAAATAAGAGATGTTGTCTTCTAATGACAAAAAAATTACCGTTAATTCTATGACTAGAAGAAAAAGTAAGGATGGAAGATGCAGAAATGTCTGTATTTTACATGTGGTAAGGAAAAAACAATCTAAAATCATTGAAACGGCTCCAAAAATTAACACATATCTCAATCAGTCTGGCCACAATTTTGCCTGATGGGCAGGTTTTTTGTCAGTGTATGAAGCACTTCTTGCTACTGGCACAACCAGATATTATTATTGTCTTCTTCTGTCCTTTCCTCCAAGTTACCGTATTACATTTTTCTCAGGTTTGGACCACTCCCACAGGGAATAATCTACTTCTGAAGTAGTTATGTAAATCTGTGTAGCAAAATTAGAAGCTGCATATGTAAAGTGGAAACTGGAACTTTGCACGACAGAAGTATTTTTATCCCACTGTTGATGTCAAGCACTGATGATATAAAATGTGGTTGATTCACACCAGAGCTTTTTTCTGGTGAAGCATCCAGTTTTTAGAATTACTCTTTTTAAGGATTACTATGACAAGTTTTTGTTTTTTTTTTTCACAGTGTAGAAGCAGGTGTGCTTTTTAAGCATGGAGACTCTCATTAAAAAAAAAAGCAAAACTTAACTTTACTGGTGACATCAAGCTTATGGCATTTCCAAATGAAATCTGCTTTTCTACTTTCCTGAATACACTCTGTTCTTGTAACCTGTCAACTGGAAAATATTGTAAGTATTTTTCAAATCTTATTAGTTAGAGCTGTGGCAAGTGATAAAGATTCCAAGATCAAGCTAAATAACAGAAAGTTATGGCATGCCATTCATGAAGCCTCATATTACAGATTTTGTATCATGCAAATCATAAGCTCATGAATGCAGTTTTTACCACCTTTTCAGTTCTTTTCAGTTACTTTCCTCCACCGAGCGTAAAGATGAAAATACCTTCTATTTATGCAAAAAATCCTATTTAACAAAATAGAAGGTGCAAAGAAACATTGAAAATGTTACCTTTACAGGCATGGAGTGAAACATCTTTAAGCTTTTATAGTCACCCCAAAGCAAAATTCTATTTGTTGGATGGCCAGAGGTTAAGGAAATAAAATGAATATACGAGAAGCATTGTTTGTTTTTGTGATTCATAAAACCTGAGCAGGGGGGGACATGTAAGATGTGTTACTGTCAACATACGCAGTGCTGCAAGGACTTTGTAAGTAAAAAAAGGGAAACTCTTGTTTTGAGTTTAGGCTATCACAAAACAACAACATACTGGATCCTCTGATATTAAAGAATCTGATATTAGTACAAAAGTTTTCATCTGTAGTACATAACTAATGACTTCTTTTCTGTTTCCATCATGATTTCGGTTTTGATTCCAACAAGTATTCAAAAAATTACTCTTTATAAAATGTACTCGCTAACATCTTAGTATGGAGGTGGCAGCTGCTAGATATGAATTAAAGACTTGTGTAATGATGATATACGCTTGAAAGATTGCTCACTGTAAGTCCTAACAATTTCTTTGTATTTGGAGTTAAGGATGTGACGTTTTTTTTCCAAATATAAATGACATATCATGTACAATTCAATATGAAACAGAAGGATAAGTAAGTTTATGAGATGGACTTACCAAACAGAGTTATTCTTTGTAAAATGACACTATAGTTTTGATTTTTTTTTTCAAAATAGTCACAATCTTGGCTATTATAGTTCTACTCAGATAGGGAACTGCACTTTTTAAATCAAATGTTGTTTGTTTTATTTGTCTTCTCCCTTTTTCAAACCTAATTCTTAAGTCTACCAGAATCCAGACACTGGTTTGAGAATCAGAAGTTCTATGTCATTTCAATGTGTGTGTGTCACTGACTTGAATTATAGACTCTGATCTTACTGAAAGTCACAAGATGCTAAGAAATACAAGTGTGTAGTACTGCAAAGAAATACCACAGTTCTGGAAGGCTTTGAAATCAGTGTAATGTGTTTAGCAGTACTTTCTTGTGAATACTAAGTTGGTATACAGATTTACTAAATAACCAATTTTTTTAAATAACTTTTTGACTGAAGAAATACAAAACAAACAACTTAAAATTATTTTAGTTAAAATAAGAAAATATAAATATATATTGGCATATTGTGTCATTCATTTGCACAGTATATATAATCTAGCTATTTTTTTTCAAATTCTACCTGAAGTGATCTAATATTCAGATTCAAATAACTTGACAAAACACTGATATTCTGTGGTGCTGGAAATGCAAGACCTAAGTTAATGTCTTACCACTGTGAGATATGGGTCATGAGTTAGCAGCTGCTAAACTGGATGGGAGCTGACCTTTTAGCATGACAGTAACAAAATAATTGTAGTGAGGCTTCTTTATTTCACTACTAGCTGGCAGAAAAACTCTATTAAATTGTCATTTAATGTTATATTTTATCATGTAAATCATGTGTGATATATATCTGAAAGTTGTCCAGCATGAAGACATTACATTTAAATAGCAAATAGTCTAAAACCATACCATCTATTTATAGGGAAAGGAAATACAGAATAGCTGTTTCTCAGTAGAAATTCAATCAGGCTTTTGTTCTGAACTGAGTGTATTTTCTTGTCCATTTGATAGTGGATTAAGCTGACCACACACAGACATTTCCATTATGGACTATGCCTGGAGTTCATATAAAATAATCGAGGTTGTAGTTTACCATACCTCATAGTAGTTTCTGTCTAAATACAGGCCTTATTGTTAAGACACAGACCTAGAAGTTTGCACCTCCTTAGCAATCTCTTTAGCCTGTGTCAACCTGGTTGATCTCTGAGGGCAGTTGTACCTATCTGAAAAGTGCTGACTCTCTTCATCCCAGACCCACTAAGTACTTCAAATGTATGCTTTGGACAGATTTGGGCCATGGCTCTCAGGATTTCAGAGGGTCGAGTTCTGAGAGACATCCTCTTGGTCAACACATCTCGCTTCCATTGTGTACAGAATAAGACAGTGATATTTCATATTTTAGACACCTGTAGATACACTTAAACTAAAAAAACCAGGCAAATGAACAAACGAAAATCCCACACAGTCAACCAAACAGGCTGATTAGTGGTATCTAATGAGCTAAAAAATGCTAAGGACTGCCTGTGCGTGTTTGTGAGTGTTCAGGCATGTGCAAAATAAAGAGTGACCTATTCTAATTAATTCTGTATAGATATTGTAGTTTCACATCCTCTTTTCACTTAACAGGTAAATGGTTGAAGACAGAGGACTTATTATAGATTTTACATCCAGCCCATGAGGATTTGGACTGATTCCATGAGCAGGTTCAGGTCAGCTAAGTCCTTTCCTTCAAAGCATCATGGGTGTCTCTGAGCATCATTGCAAGCTTGTTCTGGCAGTAAGCCAGACTTCAAAAGCTTTTCACTGTGCAGTCACTGACTCACTAATGGGCAACTGCAGGCTTTCTGATTTTCCTTTCGTTTCATGTGTTCATTTGACATAAATATAATTAAATCAAATCTGTTATTAAAGCAAGAGGAGATAAAAGTGGTATATTGCAAATTAAAGAATTGTGAATGATACAGGAAATATGACTTTATTTTCTATTTCTATAAAATAGTGTCAATTTTAGTAAGCACGCTGCTTAAAGTCTGCAAAAACTGTATGGATATGCATTATTAAGAATAATATGCATCCAGGGTTAGATGAAGGTCTCAGCCCTATATTCTCTGTAGAAAAACCTTTCAGAGAATTCTTATACTTTCTTTCAAACCCACACTTCAGGTAGTCACCTCTTCACAGGATATGAGGCAAGTTTGCCCTTCTGCTGGTTATATATCCATAGTTGTTAGACAGCTCAAAAGCATACAACAGCAGACACATGAGAAGATCACATATTAAATATAAAATATCATCATGTTTCAAAGGTCTCTTTTGGATTTTACTTAAGGCTAAGGACGTGACAGTGAAAATGAAAAAGATCACACTGTTAAAAAGGTATCATTTAATTGCTTTGAATGTTGCTTTAGGAAACATCGAACTTTCTTCTTGTTCTTTTTGAAAGTCTTCTTTTAAAATTAAAAGAAAATTCAGACTGGAAATATACTCATGCAAACTGAAAGGGTATTTGCTAGATGCCCACGGATGTGCTGAACCAATCATATTCAATGGGGTTCCAGTACTGTCATTTCATGAAAACTAATATATAAGTTCCTAGTGCTGAAAGCATTAGCACTGCAGGAAAGAACATGAAGAGTAGAAGCAGGATCTGATGGCCAATGAGCAATTTTTGGATAATTTCCTATTTGCTCATCAAATACATAAGTTATGAGTGGGTAATTCACGTACGGGACAAATTCTGGTTGTGAAGACAGTACCAATAAGTATTTATCATAACTTTCTGACCTCTTTTCCTTTATAGATGACCATGGGTGTCTTTTTTTTTTTTCTGCAGGTTACTTTGTGTGGGTTCAATGATAATTCTTCCAGCTACTGATGCATATGCACAGAGGGCTGCTAACACAAGTGAGACCGTATTACAACTAATTGAATGGAAGGTTTCCCTGGCCTTGCTTGTACTGGGGGTGAAGGTGGCTTTTGTGGTGTTTTCCACAGCTGCCATCCCCATCTGCACCCTGAATCCTGCTTAGTACAAGATGAGGATGCACATCACCACTTGGCAGTCCTTGTCACCCTTGGAGGGAAAGCCTCAATACAACAATCAGAGCTGATAGGAAAACTCCCCAGAATATAGACAAAGGCTCTCAGGGCAGGATCCTTTAACACCCTGTAATCCCCCTTATCTCTATTCCAAAGACCACATGAAGTTTTTTCACGAGGAAAAAGGAAAGCATCTTTGAAGAAAACGATCAGAAATTCTTTCTTTAGAGAAAATGTTCCTTTACAGAAATGTTGAAAACCATGCAATTAAAGTACACAAAAATGGACATGACCTGAATAATACAAAGTCTTTGTCGTGCCCCTGTTGAAGGATTCCCTTTTCCTCTTCCTAAGACAGAATAATATCATGGGTATAAAAATCAAAGATTTCACTTTGATTCATGAACTTGCTTCATTTGTAAAATATTTTTTAGCAACTAACTCTTCTTAGTCTTTGAGTATTTCAAGCTGAAGACAGGCATTTTAGGAAACAAAAATTTAATTCCACAAAATTCTGTCAACAAACTAAACACATGAAAAATGAGAAATGTTTATGCTTGTCTAATTAAAAAGAAAAAACTAAAAAGTTCTGCAAAAAGGAAAAGCATTTTCATTTAAATAGAAAACTTCCCATCAGCATAGTTTTCAATCAGGATAAATCTAAAACTTGGCATAAGCAAAGACATTGTAGGTACGCTTTCTTAGAACAAATACGGCTGTTTATGTGCCCAGCTCTTTTTACTTGTAGTGCTTAAACCCCCCGTCACTTAAGAAAATCCTAATCTGTTTTTCACAAATAAAATCCCACTATAGAGGGATTGAAAGTAGAGACTATGAAAGAAAAATGAATTACAATGCAGTGCTGTGTTTTCTACAGACTGTAAATACTACAATCATACAGCATAGAGGAACTGATGATTTGGTTTAGGAAAGTCCTATTTTCTTAATGACAATTCTAAGCTAACTCAACACTGTAACAATGGATGCCCTGAAAAATTGTACAGGCAAAGCAAATGGCTATATGTGTTAATCTTTGTTCAAGAACTCACTCGCATATTGGGTGTATGTGAGTAATTCTAACTGTATATATAAGTTTTACTTGTATATACGCCAGTTAGATCTATCATCATTACATGATCTTGGAGATTTATCCACGTGAAGCAGTTTTCACTACAAGAGTTTTCACTATTATTATAATAAAGAAACAGAGGACAAAAATCCATTACAATATACATGTTGCTTCATCTTTCACAATCTATTTTTAGACAGTTTAGCGAGTTAGGCAGAGCATTCCGATACTTAAAAGGCTTATGTTAATACCGAAATGGTGCACCTCCTTATAAACATTAGGAAGTGAAAAGTACCATAACAAGACTGCTTTTCTTGCTCTATTTGCTACACAAGAGAATACCAATACCAACCTGGAAGATCTTCACCTGAGCTATCTCAAATGTTTTTGGTTACTTCTCTATCTCAGTGTACTCCCTCACAACTGTAAGTTCCTTAGAACTAAGATTCTGGTTAATCTCTAGAATGAAACATTAAGTGAGAATAAAGGACTCCAATTTCCAGTTTAATTTTCTGGAATCTGTCATGGACAGCTAATGTGTAAATCTTACACATTAGAATCAATGATCTCAATAAAGGCATTGAGTGTACCATTAGCAAGCTAGGTGCAAGTGTTGATGTGCTTGAAGGAGGGGAGGCTCTGCAGAGAGATCTGGACAGGCTGGATCGATGGGCTGAGACCATCAGAATGATGTTGAACAAGGCCAAGTGCAGAGTCCTCCATTTAGGTCACAACAACCCCATGCATCATTACAGGCTTGGGGAAGAGTGGCTGGAGAGCTCCTGGAGGAGAAGGACCTGGGGGTGCTGTTTGACAGCCAGCTGAATATGAGCCAGCAGTGTGCCCAGGTGGACAAGAGAGCCAATGGCATCTTGGCCTGTATCAGAAACAGCGTGACCAGCAGGACCAGGGAGGTGATTGTACCCCTGTACTCAGTACTGGTGAGGCCACACCTCGAGTACTGTGTTCAGTTTTGGGTCCTTCACTGCGAGAAAGATATTGAGATCTGGAGCATGTGCAAAGAAGGGCAATGAGGCTGGAGGGGGCTGGAGAATAAGCCCTACGAGGAGAGACTGAGGGAATCGGGGTTGTTTAGCTTGGAGAAGAGGAGGCTGAGGGGAGACCTCATCACTGTGTACAACTGCCTGAAAGGAGGTTGTGACGGGGTGGGTGCTGCTCCATTCTTGCAAATGACTAGCGACAGAATGAGAGGGAACAGCCACAAGTTGCGTCAGGGCAGGTTTAAAGTGGACAGTAGGAAGAATTTCTTCACTGAGAGAGTGGTCAGGGATTGGAACAGATTGCCCAGGGAGGTGGTGGAGTCTCCATCCCTGGAGGTGTTTAAAAGACGGATTGATGAGTTTCTTAGGGATATGGTTTAGTAGGGAGACAGGCATGGTTGGACTTGATGATCTCAGAAGTCTCTTCCAACCTTATGATTCTATGATTCTATGATTTAAAAAGTGAAGTCTGTGATGATTCTATGATTCTAAAAGTAAAGTCTGTGATTGTTAATGATGAGATATCACAGGAAGACTTGTTTGCAGAAGAAGAGAAGGAAAAGAGAAAGATGCAAATGAGAAGAAATAGTAGTAAACAGTTGATTTGAGATGAAGTTAACATAACTAAGATTCATTAGAATTCTAGAAATATTACTAAAATATAACAAAAATTACATATACTACTAGTTTGTCTTAGGCTTGTTTCCCAAAGCATGGTACTCAGTTCAGACTCAATAATTAGATCTGAAATTAATATTCACAGATTGTGCCTCATCTTTCAAAAATGTGAGATTTCATTTTATTCTGTAGGCTTCTGGCAAGACTGCTTCTGGTTTTCAGAACTTTGAAGGTCAGAGGGTATCTTGTGGGAGGTAGGAATGTATATTCTACCACCCTTTGTTCTTTGCCAGGGTGTCTTCTAAATGCATAGTACGTACAATTTTGTACATAGACATATTGCATATTTAGGTGTTTACATGCTTTCGTGACATGTAAGTGGCTCACCCAATTAAAAAGACTTTTAAGAGGTATAATAAAATACTATTATTTGTCTGTTCACCTCAGTGAAACAAGCTGTATTTGTGTATGCCGAGTGTGGGAATCATTTTTTTGATGAAAGATACTGTGTACTGTGTAACAAGTGTAAAATATTATTATTGCTAGACAAAAGGTCACCTTCTTCTCAGTGCTTCCTTTAGCACCACTTTGAAATGTGAATAAAAGTTTCGTATTTTTCTATATTATTGTCCAGCTGAACAGGTTACTTAATCTCTCTTCTGCATTTGTAATCCAAAGTGGAAGTCAATAATAAAGATGACTGAATTTTTTTTTGGCAGAAGAGTGAAGAAAGAGAGTCTTCTGTGAAAACTGATAACCACTGCCCTTTCAGGCAAAACATGGAGACTGTTTAGATCAAACTCGCTGTCCTGGATCTTCAGCATATTTGTGATATTCTCACCTCCCCTTCAACAGTGACACTGCAGCAGGTCTTCACCCATTGTGCTTAAATACACGCTCAGTAAAATTCCTGCTCCTGCCCCTTGCCAGAAGGCATGATCTATTTTAAGGTTAGGTGGAGGTAGGCACTAGGAGCTGTTATAGAACTGTGACATCAGGAGTGGGAAGCCAATGATTTACAGTAAAACCCAGATGAGTGCTGCAGAAAAGCTTCAGAAAGTCTTGAGAATTCATCCAACAACCTACCAGTTGCCTTAAGCCCTAACCTAAAGTCTAAATAAGATTTGTACCCAAAGGTCATCAAAGCTCCATACAACTTCCTTTCAGGAGGAAATGTTTTCTGAAGACATTGAATTTGGCTTAAAGATGTGCGCCTCAGAATTTTTACAGGTTGGAAGCATAAGATATTGTACAAATCAAGGAAAATCACTGGTGTCAAAGGATTTTGTATCAAGATTTCGTTACCTCCTGGTCGAAAGTGGATGACTTGCTTTCCAAATGCACATTACTTCATGAAGTGGAAATACTTGGCATGAGAAGTTTCAGGGAAAAGGACTGAAAAATGTTTCAGGGTTATGTGTGCATGTATGTGATTTTAATATAAAAATTTGCCGTTGAAAACAGATACCGTGACACCTTTAAGAAGTCGACCAGGCTTGCTTACATAAATGTGATAGGCAAGAAAACTCATGTTTAAAATACCCATAATTCAGAATAAGTAGAGCACATATGCAGCAACCCTCTGAAGTTTCACAAATTACACTGTTATCACTGTCTTTCTTTCTCTCCTGCTGTGTGTTTTAATCACTTGTCTTTAATTGGACTATAAAGATATCATGTCAACGACTGTGTTTTCCTGTGTATGTTTGTACAGGACTTAGCACAACGTGTCTTTGAACCTGTCTGGAACATAAAGGTAATACTTCAGAATAATCTGCACTCTATTTTCAAGATACTATATAGCCACCTGCAAAATTGGTCAGATAAGGAACAGATCTGAATAATTTATTTTAAGAAAAAGGTTCTAATTAATCAGATAAATTACCAGCAATTAATAATTTAAGAAATCTAACCGTAGGGAGCAATTTTTCACTTGCAAGGGAATAAATGAGATGACCCCAGATCTTTCCAATTTCTAGTTCTTATCTTCTAGGAAATAAAAATTTTAAAAACTCAGTGACAATTTTGCATAACAAAAACTTCATCTGAATCCATAATTTTCCAAAATAAAATGTATAAAAGAGGGCACTGTGGGGATTCCCAAGAGGCTCAGAAAGTGGAAGCTGTGTGCCAGCTTCTCTGGGGAGAAGGTTTTCCATGGTATATTTGAGAGAAGCAGCAAAGTCAGGTTGTGTTCTTGCCCTCTCACCTCAAGTTACAGCTCTACATGTAAGAAGCTCTTTCCTCCAAAGCTCCGTATATAATAATCAAACCTGAAATTATCACAAATGTGCATACACAACAGGCGTTTCCCATGCACATGCAAGCATTCCTGCATTTTGGCAGTCGTAGTTTGACCACCTGCCTTCTATGATTTGGAAAAAAAAATATTTTGAGTTCTACATATTGATTACTTCACATAAAAATGTATTTCCAAAAGAGCTTTTGAACATGTTTGTTTGATGAACATGAGTAAAAGCATGATCTACTCAGATATTCTCTGAACAGAAGGTTAAATTTTCTTTATTATCTGCTAAAAATTATTCACTTAGCTCTAGTTAGTCGCAAAATAGTGAGCTTCTCTGTATCTGGACTGGGGGCTGAATCCATCTGACAGATAAAGCAGTTGAACTGTGCTGATGAGCTCCAAATAGAGCCAAACATCTGTCCCCATTTTGCTATTGCATGTTCCCGACAGATATTTATGCATTAAGTCTATTTATCAGACAACACTTTGTCTAAGCTGAGATAGATTCAGCCATCATAATAGGATATATCACTAATAGGGGAATATGAATGATTGTTACTTTGATAAGATATTCAGATCAGAATGCAAACATTGCCATTTGGCTTATCTACAATACTACCAGATATTTTTCATCATTTATAAGCAACGTCTCTCCTAAGAGTTATATATTCAGTTACGTAGAATGTTTGCTTCCTTTAGGGTTACGAAAATAAGATAATGCTGCCCTGTGCTCTAGTCCCAGACTTACTTGTGTTTATCCTGAGAGATATACAAGCTGTTTCTCTGAAAGTATAGGGTATTGCCTGGTCCTTGCAGTTGTGCATACATTGAGTACCTTGTATAAAACGGTGAACTTTCAAACATTCTACTAGTGGTACATACACAAAGAAGATTGCAGCACTGTCCCCACTCCCAGCCGCGTCATGCATACATGTTTTTATTTAAGATGTTAACAATGTTAAGGAAAGGAGGGGTTCTCCTACTGAAGAAGATATCCCCCGGTGTATTTATCCTTCTTTTCAACAAAGACATGACAAGATGCGTTAGATGTTTGGTGGAGTTAGAGTTACTCAGCCTTGAAATAAGATTCTGTTTGCAAGTCACAAAGGTTTTTTGATATTAGAAGAATGCTAATACGGCAAAGACTCCATATTTTACATTACAGTGTAGTCACAATCTCACTGATTGAGTTTTAGAGAGCAGATTGAGATCAAGTTGCTTCCAGGACTGGCACTTGGATCTCCAGAAGGTTTAGCATGAAAAGGGCCATCTGAAAAAACCTTCAGGTAATACTGGTAAAGTTTCTGATGACAACTTTTACATCAACATAAAAATTTACTTGAATATCAAGCCAAAGGTTCAAATTTGATTTCTTCTATTCTCAGCTTAACACAGCAAATTTAGTTATCAGGGAACTGAAATACTTCAGTCTAATCTAAAGCATTTGGGCTTCAAGTGCAATAAAAATCATATATGCTGACCAAGGATTGATGATTCTCTCTGCATGAAACCTTACAAAACTTTCATATATTATATTAATCATATTAATTGTACTTGTTATTTACTGATATTTTTCCACATTAAGTCCTCAAATTAATATTGGGAAGGTAAATGTAAGTTAGTGTCAAGGAAGAAATATTCATACAAGAGAAACTAGCAAATCAAGAAGTAAAATAAAACAAAGAAAGAAAGGAATTATTCTGTGTCTGTATTTTAAATTGAAGATCAGTGAAAAAAAAGAAACCCATAGGTGTTAAAGGAGAAGAAAATATTAATTTTGGAAATACCATTACAAAGACACTACATGGAATGTGATGTGTCATTTCTTGATTCTGTATGTTAGTACCACATTTTGTGCAAATCATGTGTTTTATAAACACAATTAACAACACTCCAAGCAGTCTATTGGACAAATTCTTAGTTTGCAATGGAATTTTCCAGCAGAATGTTTTGAGGTTACTCTGAAATTATAATAATTTTTATCATAATTTAAAATTACTAGAGACAATTCTATGGCCTCTTTTTTGCTTTTTTTTAAAAATTAGTACAAATTTAAGTACTACGAGCAAATATTTGTAATACGAACAATCTTGTGATTAATAATGCAAAAGTGAAGCATGTTAGATTTTCCTTTGCTCCGCAACTCCTCCTTTTAGTAAATTTAATTTAAAAGCTTGGGAAAGTGTATACAGCAGGATTAAAGGTCACAATCTATTGCGCATAAAAATAGACGATGGACCATTCAAGCACTCAGAAACAACACAAAGAAACAAAAATATTTCTTCTCCTCATACTTCAAAAGGTAATTTAAATTTAAGATTCAATCTATAGGTCTGTCCACCCACTTTCCCAAATTAGTTTAACAGACCTACTGCTAATATAGTCCCTGGATTTAAATGAAGGGGAAAAACTCTGCAGGAAAAAAAGCACCATGAATACAGTATTTCTGCACAAATTATAGCTGAACATCAGGGACTACACCTTCAGGGCAATCTATGCATCTTTTTAACACAAACTCTCTCAGATGGGCTTGTCTGTAAACACTAAAAGCACTTTGGCCAAGAATGTCAGCATTAAAAATACAGAAGTGGCTGGAAATGCTGTTGTGTGTCAACATTTATTTGTCCTTTAAACCAAGAAAAAAAGAACAAATGTATGCCTGTAGGCCAAATGTGAAAGGGGTTGGGTTTTTTCCTCCTCTCTCTCCAACTTATATGGGATTTGTAAAATGAATTGTAATAGAAGTTTCAGATGACAAAAATTACAGTGGTATAGCCAAGAAGAATACCCATGGGGCTTTCTGCTTCCCTTGTGCCCAGCCTGAACTATCAGATCAGCCTTCTGGACTCAAATGCAACACTGTCAATAGGAATACATCATCTTTTTTGTGGTGTAGAAGAGCTGTCGGTTGCAATTCCCATTATTCCAAGGCTGGGATTTTCCATTAGTGTAGCCACCTGCTGGGTTTCTCTACTCAGGCTTAATGGAGTCTGAATTTGAATTTATCACCATCTGTGGGAAGACAGGAAATGAGAGGAGCATCACTAATTCCTTTCTTCATTTACTAAGCATAAGCATAATCTTTATAAGGAGATAGGCAGAAGAAGCAGTGATCAGGGAGACAGAGAGAATAGTTTAACTTACATTGACATCAGAGTTCCAGACCAAGAAAAACGCTGTCTGTCCCTCAGCCAATTCCAGCAACAAAAAGAATGTTTTAATTTCCTATGTAATGTGGTACCAAAGCATACAGCTATGGGATTTTATTTCATTTTTGCTTCCAAAAGAAAGAAAGGTCTCTAAAGATTTAATAGTTTAGACTATTAAAAAATAAATTAATTAAGGGCTTGGAATATGAATAAGTTCTCCGGAAGAGCTAAGAACACTAAACAATAATGTTTGTTTATTAAAAGATCGATTTAAAATCATTGGTTTATAGATTTCGTTCTTATTCTCTCCTGTCCCAAACCAAAAATTTGAAACAAAAAAAATAAGGGAAAGCAGATGGAAATATTCAATTGAAAAAACCGTTCAGTGCAAGTGTAACATGAGGAACTCAAAAGGAGTATTTTATTTTAATTTATTTCGGAATATCTAAGCCCGATTATATCTTATATCCTGCCAAATATAACAATGGAAGTGTTTGTGATGTATTCATATGGCACTTCATCTCACCCATGGGCTAGAAACCACAATTTCAATCGACCTAAATGTATAATTTGTTCCTGTCTATTGATGTTGAGATCTATGTGCTTCTGTTTGAGCAGGGAAATTGGTGCTTTGAAATGGGCAAGTTTAAAAATATGTATGTTCAAAATTCTTCTGTAATATCCATGTACACTCATTAAAGCAGTGGTGGCATCCAACCTGTACTCATAGAAGGGGTCCCATGAGTTCAAACCTTTCTCATTTATTTTGCTCCATGCTTGTAATCTTCAGATTTACAATCTTGAATTTGTGAGGCTGGTCTCTTGTCATGTGGGTCAAAAAAAAAGCAGTTTGAGGAACTTATATAATTTAAAGGAATGTTATTTATTGCAGTGGAGAAACAGTTCCAAGGGCTGGCTGAGATGGAGGTGGAGGTGGGGAAGATGTGGGAAACCAAGCCAAACCATCAACAAAAATAAAGAGAAAATAAAAAAGTAACTAGGAAAGTTTTCTTCCCTTCCTTTTCCTTTACTTTTAAACTACCTAAATTCCTCTTGTATTAGAGGACTTCTGTGTGTTGTATTATGACAAAGCAAAAAGCCTTCAGGTTGTTTCTAGTGAAAATCATCTGACCTTATGATGTCCATAATGAGGCAGAGGATAAAACAGTCTTTCTAATTGCTTGATGTCTAAACTTGATGGTTGAGTTTAGCTTGTTTCATTCTAATGTTGATAGCTACCTATTTGTGAATAGCTGGAGAACATTTGGTCTTGTCATACCAAAAAATGTTGCAATAAGGTAAATACTACTACTTCATTTTACTTTACAGACTAGGATTAGCCACAGGAATGACTCTTGATCATTTTTAGATTGTTTGATTTCATTATATTTACCTCCCATTATTGTCTTGTAGCTGCTGTGGGATTTCTCTAGACTTAAAATTCTGTAGTGAAACACTAGGATGTGCTTGTTTCTCAAATGATAGCTATTTCATTAAATATTATGAATCGCCTTTCACCGTATTCATCCTGAGATTCAGTGATCATTTTCCATTTATTAGAGCTACACTATTGCAGAAGCATAAATAGGCTTTGTGATGAGCACAGGCTACATTTAAACTGCCTTAAAGTCTTTTTTTTCAAGCAGACTGGAAGTTCATCAGATGCTTACAATGGTCTTAGAATTACTGGAGAAAGGTTTCATGCAAAAATATGAAGAACCTAACATGCTAATAGGAAACAGAGGCATATTTTTACAGAGCAAATTCTAATGGAATTGACTTCCTTGGTTCTTAATTTGTTAAAGATGAAGTCTAGTGGAAGTTTTTCATCAGACTTTAAGAGCTCTGCCCACCGCCTATTGAGGGACAGGTCTTTATATTTCCTAGGTACAGGAATCCCAGTCATCTGCAGAATCTCTGTAGGGATGAACTTGGGTGTTTCACCATTCTGCCTTCTACAGCGGAGTTTTTATAAGTGATTTTTTTTTTTTTATTTGCTTCTAGAAATGTAAGGATGATGAGGATAGAAACATTATATATTAATTGGCTGAAGAATTTACAACACATATTGGGCATTTTTCTCCTAACTGACGGCATACATGTGTTTGATGCAACACCACCCAAAATCTAGATCTAGGAATTTTTTAAAGGCTTATATGTAAGATTCATAAACCCAGCCTGCAATTGATATACTTGCCTGAACCTTAGCGTCATAGAAGAAAAGCAACTAAGGAGAACACAACAAACTAAATGCATAGTTAACTGTGGTTTTCCTGTTTTCTATGATGTCACACATATGGTTATGCTTATTCATACTGAGGATGGCAACTTTAGCGATTCAAGACTAACACAAGAAAATCTGTCAGCTCCAGTTAAAGGAACATTGTTATTACCTCAGGTCAAGCAGATGGAGGGCAAACTTCTCTGTTGGATTCTGCTGCTCTTTAATTAATGTCCACATTTATTATGTCAACATGATGCACCACATTTGGTTTAAAGGTTTGTTTTATTCCTAATACAAAAGCCTACAGAATGGAAATTTCTACATTCCAAGAGTTGATCTGGAAACTTGAGATGGATGAAGATTCCTTCAGTTACTTTTTGAAAGAATATAGTTGAAGAAAAAAATGTTTAATATCTCTATAACATTTCTTTTTTTCTCACTTTTTTTTTCTTATCCTTCTTCTTTTTCTACTTCTTCTTTCTTCTCCTCTTTATGAGTGTTTAATATATCATACTGATCGCTTATCAACTAGCCTTCCCAATGAGGAAGACTGGTTCATCTCTCCACCTGCATCGATTATTTGTGTTAGTGAAATAAATGGACTAGTATAGTCATGTGTTCAGCAAAAGCTTTTCTTAAATTTTGTTTGGGAGAAGAATTAAGAAAGAAATAAAATGTATCTTGTGGAATTCTTCCTTTGGGCATTCTTTCTCCATGCTGAATCATGAAAATAACAACAGGAGAAGGAATTGCATCACTTTGTGTACATAGGCTTTTTCATAGAAACAGAAAATAGATTAAAAAAAGTCTTCACATGTGATGTTCTTTCTTAAAGGGTCAGGAGACCAATATATGCTCCCCAGAAAACAATTTTTTACAATGTTTGTAAGCATTTAATATTGTAAGTTCATTGCATTTATAAAGAAGAAGTTTTCCTTTTTGAATGTTTGCAAAACCTACCTTTAGAAGGTTTGCTGTGTTGTTTACCTATGGAAAAGGACTTGTAGACTGGCTGTGCAAGAAAATATCCAAAGTGTAGTCTTGGACAGAGTTCTCTGAATGATGTGAGTACTGGGAAGTGACTCAGTGGAAGTTTTTGTTTGAACCATTCTATTTCAAAAATCAGTAAATTTTCTTGCTAAGAGCAGTATTATTTTCTTGGAAAGTAAAAGAAAAATCACTTCAAGTTTGGCATAGAGTTGCAGGGCAGTGAACAGAAATATATATGTGCCAGTTCAAAGCTATATGTCTTGATCCATCACACCTTCTGCTACAGAAACCTAAACAAAATTTGGCAATCTAATTGTATAAAAAAAATTAAGAAATTTCATTTAAGATTTGCTTTTAATGATCCTGCAGGTTGACTGACCTAATAAATTCAAATATAGACCTCAAGTTATCGATGGTCTTGACTACGTGGAGAAGCTTAATCCTTGCCTCTTGAATTTATAATACTATTTTGCATTTCCTTTCTTTCCTCTCCCTGTCAATTTTCCAAAGCAAGCAGTTCACTGCAAGAAAAATTTTTCTCTTCATTAGCTGCCTTCTCCTTATATTTGAGCATTACGAGGTGTAAAATGAATAACTGTTCTCCTAACAGTACAGAGAGAATTCTCTATAACGTAAAACTGGTTTGGAATCATGACCTACAGTAAAACAGTAGATGAGATTGTATCAAATCAAATTCTTGTGAAGAATATATATATATATATATTTTTGTAATTGAGTTCCTTTATGCTCACTGTGCGTCACCTGTATTGTCTTCCCCTGGTTCCTCCCTACAACAGCATGAAGTCCTAGCCTAGAACATCAGATAAACTAAATGTTGAAAAGGAATGCACAAAGAGACTGAGAATCCAGTACCTACCTATGGCACCTTGAAATATCATTGAACTTTGTCCTAAAGCTTTAATAATAGCATGATATTTGGTGATACTGTGACAGTTCTGATTGCAGGAGTCATAATAGATTCCAGTGTCTTTGGTTCACTGCTCTCCACTGTCTGGTCATCACAAGCTGTAGTATCTTGTCGTATTTAACAAAAGCATGTAGAAGATTCTGCAAATGTGACATCATTATTATTTTGTCTATTTCCAGTGTAGAGAAAACCAATGTCTACCAGGTTTTCAAGACAGCTGTCACAAAAATTAAAAATAAAGAAAGCAGGAATAAACAAAATTTAAGTGAGATTGTGCTCCCTGCAGTTACAAGAAGAAAATAAGACTGGCTTTGCAGTATGACATTTAAAAGATATCTCTAATAAATTAGAGGGCAGCAGTTTCCTGAACTGAAGATCCTAACTGAAAAGCATCATGTGGCAATCTTGCCACTGAATGTCTCTATTTCACTTCTTTTCTCCCAGAGCTTTATATGTACCCAGCTCTGAAGTGTTTTATCATCCCTTGTGTTTTATCATCCCTTGCTCAGTGAAGAATCCAGTTTCCTCTTCTGCCACTGCAACCATGCTCAAAACTTGAACGAATACCCCCTTATCCATTTTTCCTAGGTCTTTGTTAGGTGCACTTCTCGCTAACTTTCCCTAGTTTGTCTACTTCCACCTACATATTTAAATGTATTTAGAAGTTATGAAAGCGTTTATATAGAGACATGATTTGAGAAATCTGTCAATCCAAAGTGAGAAGTCAGCTTTAAGATCAAGTGAAATAATATTTTTTTTATTAAAGTTTCATATATCTGTTTAATTCTGATATACAATAAAATATATGCATGTCTATATGTAGGAGCTTAGTTGTTTCTAGTAACTGAAAGTCATGAAACAGATCAGTAGCATCTCAAGAAATATTTCAGAAGGGTTTTTTTTTTTATGTGTTTCCTCTAGCAAATCTATTACTTGTTTGACCTGAAAAATGCCACAGATCATTAACTTGCCTTTGAAGTACAAATATGTTAAATTTTGAAGCTAAATTCAAATATGTAAGTACAAAGTAGAAGGGTATAAATCCAACACTTAGTGAAATTTCAACATAACTTTTGCATATAGACCATCTCTATTATATATTTTTCACACCTGTACTATGTCCACTCCACTTTCTCTTTCTTTTTTCCTTCCAGGGATATTTTCCATTGAAGCAATAGACTAGAAATTATTTTTTGTTTTAAATCAATGAACAATATAATACAGCTCATTTTATCAATCTGATAAAGTAACTTGCCATCGCTACAATCATAAAATTCCTACATAGCTTCTGTATTGCTAACTTAAAATATTTCACAAAACTGTATTGGTGAGATATTTAAAATAGAGACACAAAATTCCTCAAAATACTTTTAACACAGCTTAGTGAGTTATGATTCAGTTAAAATATGCTTTTGCAATTTTAAAATTCAGTGAATAGGTGAGTAAGCAGCCTTTGGTTATAAACTGGTACATTACACAGACTCTGAGGAAAAGGCTCCTAGCTTAGAGAACAAAAAGCCTATGGAACAAAAAGTGCTAGGGGAAGAAATTGGAGCATAAGTTCTCAGTCAAGAACCTATGGAATTAATAATGGGAACAGAGGAAGACATCTGTGCCTTAAGAGAAGTGTTAGACATGAGGAAATGCAGTATCCTGTCAAGTCAATATCTGGAGGAAGTGCATTCCACACTGTCTAAAAAGTTGTGTGTTGGACCACAAAAGGACTTTCAATCTTTAACATCTTTCTGCAGTTAATTGATGATGAGATGTGGTGTACTGACTGACAGAATGAGTCACATTTTTTTTTACCACTACTTTTTGGCAACAAGCTGCACCTAACAAATATTTATGCACATTGTAAGCAAAGTCTTTTCTGAAAACCTTCTTGTAGAACTTAATGTTATACATTTTCCATTTGACCAGACATTTTCTAAAGGCAGTCCAGCAACTGTGTTTTCTTCTTCTCATAATGTGGATTAATTAATTTTTTTATTTCAATTAAAAAAAACAAGAAGAAAATAACAAGTAAAATAATGGTATCTGTTATTCTAAACTTTATCATTGAAATAAACCACAAACAATGAAAGAAAGCTCAGAAGAAAGGTAGTTTGGTATCTGAGGTTTTTCAATGCAGCTCTTAAAGTGCAGATTGCCTGAAATTGTTCCATCCTTTGAAGAAATTTCTCAGCATGTAATTATTTAAATAAGTGTCTGTTGAAAATCTGAAATTGTTTACAGTGCTCATTCTGTGAAGTCCAATGTAGTATGAAATGCCTTGAGCTGCTATGACCCTTGCAGAGACTTCCAAGCAACATATGTTATAAGGTTACAGTAGTACAGTAGCTATGAACAAACAAAGCAAACCTTACCGTAGAGACAACTGCACCTGTGCTTGGATATATATCACCTAAAACTGCTATCTAAACAAGAATCTAAACAAAATTTTTTTGCAAACAAACTTCCATAGGGCAAAATGCATTTTTGTTCAATTCAATGTGATATTTGTTCCTTCTCCCCTTAAGTGCTAGCAGGGAAGATGTCCCGTATGAACTGTTAAGATAATTTGAACTCTTAAGAAATTGTGTATTTCAAAAAAATATATTTTCCCTATTTCTTGTTGAAAAATATTTTAATTACTTTCTATGGAAATAGATTTCCTTTTACTCTAAAAAATTTTCCCTCCTTGAATTTCAAGAATAGTGGCAACACTAAGCTCAACCTCATGTAAATTAAGATTCATTTGCAACTTAGAGGAATTTACCATATATATCAATATATATATATTTCAGTGGGCCATGGTCTGTGCATGGTAAGAATGTAGTCTGTCTACGTGAATTACTTATAAGAACTTGAACTTCCCAGTTGTTCAGCTGAAACCTGTTATAGCTTTGTTTATGCTGCATGGACTGCATTTTTTGAAAGGAAAAATACCTGTAACTTTAATTGGAATAATTGAAAAGAGAGACAGTTATGTTGCAGAACTTAATATCTCAGACAATTAAGGTCCACAAAGTAGAAAACCTAAAGTTTCAAATCATAACACATCAGTCATTGCTGGACTCTTTACCACAATATCATGTGAAGAAGTAGATGTATTTAGAAACACAGAAAGCTACAAACATCCTACTTATTTATTTCCAGATTATAAAAACACCTGTACATTACTAATTTGGATACCTGGAGCTTAATTAAAAGATAAAAATCACCAAAAAACTCAAACAAACAAAAAACCCCACTAGCCATATTATAGCAAGACTATTCCATCAGGTAAGACAAAATATCAAAACAAAGCAGCAGAGGGAATAAACTCCCCAATCAGTTTTAAAGCAACCTTGTCCTGCTGCTATTACCCTCCCATAATAGACGAGAAAATAAGGTATGATCACAGACATCACTCTAATGTTTGGACTAAAGTGGTGATATCCACTAAATAGACTTTTTATCCTATTCTTTAAGGGTTATTGATTAGGACTATGAATGTTCTTTAAAGTGTTTCTGTGTTTTTAGACTATGTTGAATATTGTAAAATGCTCTTGGAATGTGAGTAGATATTTATTCTGTCAAATAATATTCAGTCTATATCCAACTCAGCTTCTGCAGGTAGAGCTCTTGTAGGCCTGTTGTTGTTTAGCGTGGCAGGCAGCCAAACACCATGCAGCCCCTTGCTCACTCTTCTGCCCCACAATGTCACGGCAGAGAGAATCAAGAAGAAAAAGTTGTAGAATTCATGGGTTGAGATTAAACAGTTTAATAGACTATTAAAGGAAGAGAAAATAATAATAATAGAAATGACAAAAGAGTATGAAAAACAAGTGGTGCACAATGCAATTGCTCTTCACCTGCTGACTGACTGATGCCCAGCACATTCCTGAGCAGCAATCCCTCCAAGCTAGCTTCCTCCCTCCTGTATATGACATTATATGGTACAGAGTATCTCTTTGATCAGATTGGTTCTGCTGTCCAGCCTCTTCCTTCCTAACTTCTTATGCACCTGTTCATCAGTAGAGTATCAGAACCTGAAAAGTCCTTGACCTACTGTAAGCATAACTTAGCAAAATTTTAAAACATTGGTATTTATGGACATTATTCTGTACTAAACCCCAAACACAGCACTGTACTAGCTACTAGAGACAAAAATAACTATCTGAGCCAAAACCAGGATAGGGTCATAACCTATTTGTTAAAACAGTATCTCTGTTGTGATGATTTGCATGATTGCTCTCTATCTGTTTGCCTCTATAGCTCTTTTGTGTTTCTATGAAGCATTTGTTATCAAATAAAATGCATGCCACATAAACAACAGCCATAACAATAACAGGACATTGGTTCAGCTCTGTCTTTATTGGAAATAGTACTTGTGCTTTGTCTCTTTCTAAGGAGTATTCTCATTCCAGGTACAGCTGCCCAGTTTGCTGCAGTTGTGTTAACAGGAATATTGCGGTTTATGTCTTGTCACTGTTTGTTTCTATTCTAAATTCTGTTACTATATTGATTCTAGTTTAAGCAAGTAGGAGGACTCTGTTCCTGTTTCAAAGAAATTTCAGTCTAAGGCTCTGTTTAATCAAGGTGGAAAAGCATCTGCTTAGAGAATATATATATAATAATTCATAAATTCATACAGAATTGAAGAAGAAAAGAAACAAGAAAACGAAAGTAGTGCAATAAAAATATACACTCCAGTTTTGTACCACTGCAATAAAAAGTTATGGACAAGAAAGAGTTCCCTCCATTACCTACTTAAGCCAGAGCATGTGTGGTTAAAACAAAATTATTTTTCAGAGTCTAGCAATTCCTTCTAGCTTTCAAAACTTGAGATCAGTGTTTTCTAACACTCTCTAGTTGGTTAGGAGATCCTACAATAACTGATCATATGTCTGTATGGATCCTATGTCTCTATTAAGCATTTTTCTCTGAAACAGCTAAGAATTACTTTTCATTTTTCATCACAATGTGGCACTGAACTACTGTATTTTGTGCATCTTATGCTGGAAACCTTGTGTCTGTTCTTCTCTCCTCATCAGTAATCTCTAGAATATTTTGCAACAGTCACAGATTTCAGTCCGTATTTCCAAAATACTTGATTTTTCCTGGCCAGAAAGAGCATTTAAACCTCTACCCTAAAAAACACAGGCAATAGATTTATTCCTTGGGCGCTCTAGTGGATAGCACAGCTTTGCTCTCATAAAGGGCATATAGAAAATAAAAAGTTTTCTCAGCAAGAAAATCTATGATACTTGGGTTTTTTCATTAAAAAAAGAGGTCTAAAAATATCTTTATACAAGTTTGAGAATGTTTTAAATTGTCTATTGTGATGGAAAAATATGTATTATATATATTACCAATGTGCAATCAACACCTTCTCTGAATACAATAGCTCTGACCTAAAGAACTCTGTAACTTCAGACATACATGCAGCCCTTTCCAAGACTCTAGGGGTCTAAGGACTGCTTAAACTCAGAAATAAGCAGATAATCAGCCATGTGTTCATTGGGGGTTGTTAAAGAACATTTAATGATATTCAATACATGTGACTATTAAATACATGTTACTAAACAAATGACTAAATTTAAAATCTGAATTACCGAAGCCTGTACCACTGAATTAAACTTTCAACTATAGAAAGTAAATAGATCCTTTATTAAAAGGGATGTTCATCTCACCCAATACATAGCCAGAGAAGCTTCTTCCTATAGTCAGTGGAGACACAGAACCACCTGCAGACAAAGGTCAGAGAGAGGGAGAGCACCTGACCTATCTCCTGCG